>OX940934.1:21334143-23734143 GCA_954870645.1 Agrotis clavis
AGCTGTTGCCAGCGGTTTCACCCGCTGCAACTCGAAAATTATCCCACGGGAACATAAAATCGGGATAAAAACTATCCTATGTGTTAATCCAGGTTATAAACTATCTGTATACCAAATTTTAGCCAAATCCGTTCAGTGGTTTTTGCGTGAAAGAGTAACAAACATCCATACATCCATACATCCATACTTACAAACTTTCGCCTTTATAATATTAGTAGGATATTAAATTTATGCCTAAAGATGATTCTTACTTACAAAATTATGGGTTTCGGATGTATGGTAAATGAGTGTATGCCAAACGATTTTCTGCGAAAAGAGGTTTATGCTATCCGTTGCTATGCAAAATAAAATTATGACGTAAAAAGTTCTGCTATAAAGGATGGACCCGATTATTGATGGTTTTGTTTGTTATTTTATTGTCAGAAGATGTATATTTTTTTATGAGTATAAATAATGTTTTGTTGATTGTGTTTAGATAGATAATGAGAAAAATGTGATTAGTAAAGATGTTCCTTTAAAAATAATTGCATAAATACTATTTAATTAGTACAAGCAAGAATTGATTGTTAAAAAACGCTTCAAGGTAACTGGAATTAGTTGTATGTACCTACTTGAATGTGTCTTGCGTAGGTAATATTTTAAGTTTGACTGAATACTTCAACTTATGAGACTGACTGAATTAATAAAGTACCAATTTTATTACGTAAATATTCTTGGTTTCATTTTAATAAGTCTTCTTTACAATAGTGACCGACCGAAATTTCGGTTTCGGTTTCGGCCGGTTTCGGCCAAAAAATCTAGTTTCGGCCTTAGTTTCGGTTTCGGCCTAAATATAGCCGAAACTTTCGGCCCCGCCGAAACTCAAGAGTTCGTTCATTTTCGTGCGTCGTTCGGTAAAATTCGCAGCTAACACATGCCTGCTCTCCGGTTGGGCCTCGGCTCAGTTCGCCATCGTTCATTTAATCGTGAGTTGAGGTTATGTTTTTGAGTTTACTGCCAAGAGTAAGTCTTGCATATTCATGTCATAATAAAATATATTTGTTACGTAACTATGTTAATGATTAAAAATTTATCAATCGTCAAGGCAGTGACTGTATTCGAAACGTAATTAAGTTGACGGTTCCTTCTTTGAAAGAATGCTTTTTTTTCAAGTCAGTAATTTCGTATTACTGAATATAGTGCGATTATTGAGACTTTAAATCCAGCGAAACATTGAAAACACAGAATTTTTATAATTTCGAATAGATTATGGCTCAGAACAAGTTAAATAACATAGAAGAATAGCAATTTCTTAAAAATCGGCTATTTCCATAAGTTTGCCGTATTTCACTACTTCCCAGAATTTGATCCTTATTACTAACACTATCGAAAGCTGTGATTTTTTTTTCCAAAAGTTAGCGGTTTGGTTTCTGGACAGGATTATTGATTTTTCTAAAATCCAATGATGAAGCTTTAGTTTTCGTCAAAATCGGTCTCGAGACTATTCAACGTTTTTCGATATTCGTCATAGTTAAGGATATAGCCATACACGCCCAGTTAAAAAATTCACCATGTATATTTAAAAATTTTTCAAATGAAAAAAAAAAAATTGAAAATTTTAAATGTTTTAAAAAGTTTCGGTTTCGGTTTCGGTTTCGGCCGAAAATGAGAGCAAGGCCGAAAGTTCGGTTTCGGTTTCGGTTTCGGCTGAAAAACCAGTTTCGGTCGGACACTACTTTACAATCGACGCAATCGATTCGTAACTTACGTTTACTATCAAAAAAAGGCGCAACTGCGCATTTGAGGCTTTAGATGCAAGTATTTCGGCTTTAAGAAGATCGAGTTCTTTATATGAAAAACCGTAATTACATTATTTGCAATTACGGCCTTTCAGATAAGTATTTCACAATTTATTATTATATTTTTGCTAAAACAAAAGGGAAAAAATTGAATTAAATTAATACGTGTGTATAAATTTAAATAAACTATGGTTCAAAATAACGCCTGTATTTATTGACGTTTTATAAAACAATAACCACTTACTAAACTATTCAGTAAATCGTGGGCTTTCATTTTAGATAAAACTTTGATTATCTCGGAATCAGCATTGACGTAGTTACGGCCTTCTTTAGTATGACGGCAGTATACCTAATTAATTAACTCCTACGGACTATGTTTGACCTCCATCAGACGAAAAGACTGCTCGCATTGCATATAGTGGATACGTTGAATCGATCTTGAGATACGGTTTAATAATGTGGGGCAACTCAACTGATTACGATAGAGCATTTGTTGTTCAAAAAAAGTGTGTTAGGGCTATTTGCGGTGTAGGTCCACTTGAATCTTGCCGGCCTTTATTCAAAAAACTTAAATTATTAACACTAACTGGTATGTATTTGTTTGAAGTATCGGTATTTGTAAGGAAACATAGTGAGTTCTTTAGATTCAAAGGTGACAATTATACTAAGCAAAGGCCGAGAGATCCAACTAAGATTTTAGTATCATTTTGTAATACCACTTTAAGTAAAAAAAATGTATATCATATGTGCATTACTATTTTTAATAAGTTACCCAAAAACATCAGAGAACTACCTTTTAAATATTTTAAAAATAAACTTCGCATCTGGTTGACAGAAAATTGTTTCTATAGTGTACAGGAATTTTTACAACACAAAATTTAATTACAATGTACCTACCTACTTTTATAAGAATTATAAATTAATTAATTATCAACATTAGCATAAGAACGCCTCGTAAATTTTATGTTAAACTCATCATTTTAAAACATAATGTACCTACCTTTTATATTATAATGTAAAGAAATTTGCATGCCCTAAACAGGCAAAATATGGTATTGTGCCTAAACCACCAATGTAACACCTGGTAGTACCTGTATTTTATGCAAATAAATTATTCTTATTCTTATCCAAACTAACTAGATACCTAGTAAACCTACTGTTCTGACTTTTCAGGCAAGTCTGTATTTAACTGACTAAGAACTACATACATAATTGAACAAAATTATCCAAACGTCACCTTGAGGAACTAGGAAATGATTGTTGCACCTATGTTGATAAAAAAAATTGAAATGCTAGCCTGGGAAAATAACTGCTATTGGAGTTTGGACTCTGACCGCTTATCGGAAGGTTGATTGTATGTTATGTACAGACCAGCAGGTCAACCTACAACTATCTGACAAATACCAATTGAACATTAAATTAACCTTCTGGTTGTTTGACATTTGACAGATTGAGGTAGGTTGATGTGATGGCGTCTGTAGGTACAACGTTATATGTTTGTTCTTAGTTTGCATTTTATATTATGTATTATATCATAGCCAAGACTAGACTAGGAATATTAAATTAGGTGTAGCGGCGCAATGACGTCTGTAAGACAAACAGTCATGCACACACACACAGAGTTCACGAGCAATAATATTATGTACACACTTAGCAGAATTCAAAAGCTATTTTCTCCTACCATTCTTGATTTACCTTTTGCGTTTTCATGAACCTTCTATTTTGGAAGCCATGCTACCTACTTGTTATGAAACAGGTCTTACCTACACGTTGTGTACGAACGTTAAATGCGCAAAACCTCTCGTGGGGTAACTCAGCCCATGTTACTGAACAATGTTTGTTCTAAGACTTGGAAATTCGCAAAAAAACATCAACATCGCGTTTGAACTTTGTACTGTTTACATTTTATTGCTCGTGACTGTACATCCCATCATTCATCAAACATGACAATAGCCTTAACCTTTTTTTACCCGACTACGGCGAAGAATGAAAGAGAAGAATGCAGTAGCTAATGTTTTTTTTTGTTCTACTGATACTATAGTCCCGATACAACGTAAAATATTTCTAAGCATTTAATTTCCCCAAGAGCGATATTTTCCCCAAAAAAAAATTAGAAACCCTTAATCTAGCAAAACGACCCACATCGGAAAAACTACCGTCTTTAAGTACCTACGGGCATCTCAACAACAGGCCACGTACGTGTTTACGGTTTCACAATGCATCAAATAATGTCGTCATCCCACCAACTGTAGGTAATCTAAAAACAATAATGATAACAACTCGTGTGAAGTTCTTTCTAAATATAGATTTGTAACTAACGCTTGGCAGACGAGCAAATCAGACCAGAAGCCAGACACATCGATTATAATCTACTTACCGAAACTTTATCGTCGCCGCGTCGTGGCGTATGTAATTATTTTACTTGTGCTTGTTTAAATACAATTTATGCAATTATGTCTTCTGAAAAAAATACCTAAGCATTTGTCTCATTTACACCTGAATACACCACTTTTTGACTTTGAACAAGTTTTCCCATCAATAAAGCCCTTTATTTTTTTTTACCCTTTTAGAGGGTAGACGATAGTGGAATATTTACTACACAATTGGTCAGTTGGGATAGAGGCATTGTAGAGGTACCTTCCTGCCGGAAGACAAGTTTATGTTAGAAATAAACCATGGGATTCAAAATACAAATTTATTTCGAAGCAACACTGAAGATAGCTTATTAGAGTAAATACAAATAACAAAGGGAACCCACTTGGTTACTAAACTACCCATAACAACCCATCCATAATATCAAAAACATACATTTACTAAATAAACACATTATCATAAATTCAGAGTAGGTAAGAAAATGTAGAACTTTAGATAACTGAAACATTTTGTCATTATGTGGGTAGACTAAGAAAACTAAAAAGTTCTGCCTACTCTATGTTTATGGTAAGCCACAAAAAAGGTCCAAAACAAACAATCCAAATGCAATATGGATAATCTGAATGTAAAATGTTATTACTGTGTGAAATATTTGTATTAGAAAACAAGTTTTCTTGTAATCAAAAAGCATAAGAAGTCATATCCAGGATATTTTTAAGGATGGCAAATGGCAACCAATCTTCACTTTCATATTTCTTTTTAGAAAGTGTGCCAAGTTTTCCAACTAAATGATGAAATATTAGGTGGAAATGGTGTTATTCACATAATGTGCACAAAGGTAGATGACTCATAGAATATTATTAGTATAATAAATACATATTACATACTCCATGTACTTTGAACTTTGACACAAATATTTTTTTCTGACCAAACCTTTTATACTGGCTATCAAAACAAATACTAGCCAAGTTTACATTAAAACTTGAGTTAACATGTTTGTGGAAGATGGAAATTGATTAAAAAAAAAGATTTTTATGATTTTTCATGACAATCATCTGCAAACTGGTTTATATTTAATCATAATCATAATTTGCATTTCTTGTCTTTTTAGATTTTAAAGAAAAATGTAAACAAATAAATTAACAATACAGACTTTCTGTTACACAAATCATTTTGTTTATACAAAAATACAATTATCTTTTGCTGAAATTATGGGTACACAACACTTCAGAAAATCAGTAGAATTCCTATATAAATATATTCCTGCTAACACATTCAACAATTATATAAATATTATTTACCAACCAACTGTTTAGCACTCCTTATCTAGATATAAAACAGTAGGTACCTACTTTATAACAGAATGTTGTAGATAGTTTCATTTCAGCATTAATATAAATAGGTATAATTACCACAAAATAAATGCAAAACATTGCTCTTAATGCCCTAATATCTAATTAGTTATCAATATTAATTATGTGGACACTAGAATTCCAATTTGATTAATTCTTAAGAAGTAAACAACATTCTCAGATGATAATTTAGATAACACATTGTGACAAAAAAATAAGGCAATTCAATCATAGATCTAGAAATTACTGGAATCACAGTTGCATCATTGCATCATAATTACATTTGATAGAAAGATAGCAAACATGTGAGAAGTTGTTCATTATGCTATAACTAGTGATGTGAAAATTTTATAAAAGATTAATGGACTTTAAACATCACTAGCTTATAATCAGACCATAAGTTTTACATCTGACGAATCTATTCATCCTTCTTGGAGTCACCTCCGCTGGCCACTGTCAGCTTCTTCTGTAGTTTGCTGTGCTCCTCAGCAAGCCTGTCATACTCCTTGGTAAGGCTCTCAGCCTGGGACTTCACGGCTTCCTTGTCCTTCTTCTCTTTGGATAAGTCTTTCTCAAGCATGTTGATCTGTTCCTTGAGCTCATCAATTTCCTTCTTGGACTTTTCGTCGCCAGCGCCGGCCTGGTCGAGCAGCGTCCTGGCGGTCACCGTGGCGCTTTGCGCTTGACGGAAGTTCGCCTCAGACTGCGCCAACAGAGTCGCCAACTGTGAAATCATCTGCACCAACCGGCGAATAACGACCAGCAAAAATAGCGCGAAACCAGAGATGTAGAAGTTCCTCTGGGCACGGAACAACCTCATGTTACCTTGCATCTCTGCATCCAAGTGCTGGTGATCCGAAGACTCGATGTTTGAGTACTTCTGCATTTCGCGGATGGCATCGAGAAGACATAATACCAGCACGCCGATCAGAATCAAGAAGTAAATAGAAGCTTGACCACTTATGTAAGCGAGGAATTTTGACTTGAAAAACCTCTGCCATTTTGATGGACTTGCGATCGGCAATGTCAAGAGAAGCACGATCGCTATTTCGGAATATAGGAACGATGCGATGATTGTCCACTGTAAACTCATTGTGGCACTTTACAAACTCTACTCTTACAACGAATAATTAACAGCTGCGATACTTGCAGCGACACAACACAATAAAGAATCAGCTCAAACGAAACTCAATATGGTTTTATATTAAAAATAATCGGTGACTAACGAAAAGTAGAAAATGACAAATGACGTATGTTAAAATTAATGACGTGTCTCTTCCAGACAAACAAATCGAGCTGAACTATAGCGAACCACAGACACACCGCAAGATGCCCAAAATGGTAATATGTTTGTTTGATATTGTAATAACGCTATAAAAACGGCTGAATTTTATTAAAAAGCAGTGCAGTGCATTATATATTTGCATTGTCTGCTATTTGTCCGCGTAGCATGATTTCTAAACGATAATTCTCAGAAAATACATTTCAAAACGAAAACAACGTCCCGTTTCTGTTTTCCACAGAATCCCAATTTCTAATCTTCTCACATGTGCTCACGTACTTCTCACTAAAAACATTTCTATAAACTCAAAATTGCTCAAACAAAAGAAATAATTTTTATATTTTATGTTATTGAAACAAAATCAGACAATTATTATTTTAGCGAAAAGGACACGTGAAAGGAGAAGAAACGTTACTGTCAAAGTCAAAACCAAAAGTCTTTTGTCAAAAGTGACTGCTCGTCCCGTTTTCGAGTGACGTCATTTCATGTAAAATAAATTATTATTCAATTACAACAATTTACATTATCATATTGATTTAAAATAAATAATACAGTAGACCATTGTAACCATGGCTGATCCTAAATATGAAAATCTTCCGGGAATAGTAAGTACATCATGTCAAGACTTTGAAAATTATCGATTTTGCTTTGTGGACAAAATAGGTGCTCAAAATTTATATTTTTCTTAGGCGTATGATCAGCCTGATGTGTATGAAACCGGTGATTTGCCAGAGGCTGACCAAGCCGATCCCACCGAAGAGGAAGAAAACGAATGCATTGAACAACTGCATTTATCAGTGAAAGATTCTTTCAACAAGTTCAAGGGAAGATTTTTAACTGGTGCAGTGGACTTTTCTGATAGGCTTAGCAGAAAATCGAGAATTGGGTACAGGTATTTATTAAATTTCGTATTTTTACCTGTATGATGTATCTTATGTACCTATCTGAATATTTTTTCATAGCTGTCAAACAAAGATGCACAGACACAAACCTAAACAGCCTATGTGAAAGAAGTAATCAAACCTCTTTAGTAATAGTTTATGTAAACTAGGGCTGGTGAATGGGAGCTGGCAGCTGAGGGTGAACCAGAGACACTCCTGGAGCGTTACAACAGACTCCGCTGTGAGTTCTCAGAGTTACTTGAACAACTTACAGAACAGCAGAATAAGGCCAGTGAGAGTGAAAAGGTAAAAAAATATTAAAACATTATTTCCCAATGGAACATGAATCTTATTCTTTTGTGATAAAGTTGAAAATCTATTATGAGAGTGTGAGAGATTGGCATAAGTTGATGAGCTAGCTGAAAAATAAAACTATCTTAATTTATTTTTATTATGTATCAGCACTAACACGTTAATTTCGAGGAGACATGCATGTTCACTCACCTGACATAAAACCAGACTGGATTATTCAAGTACCCTCAAGTACAGTATATGACATGCCTTTCCCCCTAGAAGGCTCCTTCATCATTCTTCTTTTTTAGCACATTAATTGTCCCTTATTTATAACTAACACTATAACACTTATCACTACTAAATACTACTCATATTCTAGTCTTTATTTATGTTTACTATTTATTTTAATCACTTTCACTATTAGTGTCTCTCCCTACAACTGACTGCTGGGAAACTTCCAGTTCATCCTCAGAATTTTCTTCTGTCCTGTACGTCATCCTCTTGTTAATGGATTGTGGAGGTGATTCAGATAAACTTCTTTTGTTTCCTTTTGACCTACAATCCTCTTGTGAAGGTTGGTATATCTCTATCTCCTGTGGTCCTGACACTCCAATTATCTCAGCCCATTTAGATGGTGATGGTAATATCACATCATCCTCATCATCTGTCTCAACCAGTCTTGGTTGACTGTTACCTGTTTGAACCATTTTAGGTTCCAACTCTTCTTTTCCCCCCCCAAAGCTATGCATCTGATTGACATGTCTCTTCAAAAGTTTTCCATTCCACTTTACTAGATATCTACAAACTCCTAACTTTTTCTCAACCTTTCCTTTTAGCCACCTAGGTCCTCCGGAATAGTTCTTTATATAAACAGTTTGTCCAACTTCAAAATTTCTCACTTTTATTTTTTCATTATTTTCTAATTGTTGTAATTGTAAGTTATCTTTAGATGAAAGAGGATTCAGGTAATCGAATTTCGTACGGAAACGTCTGTTATTCAGTAGCTCAGCCGGTGTTTTCTCATTGACGCTGTTTGGTGTTGTTCGTAAGCTATACAATATCTTGGGAAGTCTCATGTGCCACGGCACTGTCGATAATTTCCGCAACTTGTTTTTTACTGTCTGTACTGTTCTTTCTGCCTGTCCATTAGATGCCGGATGATATGGTGCTACTAATACATGTCTGATACCATTGGTTTTACAGTATTTCTGAAATTCTTCTGAGACAAAGCTTCTACCATTGTCACTTACAATTGTGTCTGGTAATCCTTGTTCTGCAAATATCTCTCTAAGTATTTTTATTAGTGTTGTACTGCTCATATCCGGGAGAATTTTTACTTCAGGCCATTTAGAAAAGGAATCAATTAATATAAGAAATGTTTTCCCCTGAAAAGGTCCAGCGTAATCCATGTGTAATCTAGACCAGGCTTTGTTTGGTCTTATCCAGTGATGTGTAACTTTTGTTGGCATATTTCTATTTCCAGCACAAATATGACAATTCTTAATTAGATTTTCTATGTGTTTGTCGATAGCAGGCCACCAGAAGTAACTTCTAGCCATTGCTTTTGTAATTACAATTCCATCATGAGTTGTGTGTAATTCTTCTAATACTTTAGCCCACATTTTTTCCGGTAGCACAACTCTATTACCCCATAGAATGCAATTTTTAAATGTAGACAATTCTTCTCTTTTTTGCCAATATACTTTTAACTCGCTTTCAGTTTTATTTGGCCATCCATTCTTAATCCAGTACAAAATTTTACTCAATTTTGGATCTTTTAAGGTTAGTTTAGCAACTTCTTCAGCAGAAAATTCTAATTCAAGTGGTGTTTCTTCTATGAGAAGTACCCCTGAAAAATCTTCTATATTTTCTGTACTTGGAGAAGGCCATCTACTTAAAGCATCCGCATTCCCCAAGTTGCAACCTTTCACATACTCTAATGAGTAATCATAAGAGTTTAATAGGAGGGCCCATCTTAACATTCTGGGTGAAATTATATTTGGGATTGGGCGTTTTGGATCAAATAACCCCAACAATGGCTTATGGTCAGTTTTGATTGTAACTTTCCTACCACTTACAAATTGGTGAAATTTTTTCAATCCAAAGACTATCGCTGCTGCCTCTTTGTCCACTTGAGCATAGTTTCGTTCATGAGCATTCATAGTCCTTGATGCAAACAGGATAGGTCTAATACTGCCGTCTTCCATTTCATGTTCTAATACGGCTCCAAGTCCATATTGAGACGCATCACAAGACAATATTAATTTCTTTTTTAAATCGTAATGTACCAATGTGTCATCACTTGTTAACATTTTCTTTAATTTTTCAAATGCTGCTTGATGTACTGACTTCCATTGCCATTCCATGTTTTTATTCAGCAGTTTATACAATGGTTCAGCAACGGTAGCTTTGTGTGATAAAAATCGATCATAGAAATTTAAAAGTCCTAGAAATGCCTGCAGCTCTTTAACATTACCAGGGGCTGGAAACCCCTTGATTGCATCGATTTTATCTTCATTTGGATGAATACCACTCTCATCAACAACAAATCCTAAAAAATCCACTTTAGATGCCATAAACTTGCACTTTTCTCTATTCACTCTTAACCCTGCTTCTTGTAGCTGTTTAAGAACAGCATTAAGTCGAACATTGTGTTGATTTACATCCGTTCCACTTACAACAATGTCATCGAGCAGTACAGCTACTCCAGGAATATGGGCCAACAACGATGACATCAACCGTTGAAAAATACCTGGACACGCTTTAACACCAAATGGTAGTCTCTTTACCTTGTATAGGCCTTTTGGCGTATTAAGTGTAAGTAAGAGAGATGTAGGTTCATCGACAGTCACCTGTGTGTACGCTCTGTCCAAATCAATTTTTGAAAAAATCACTCCACCTTGCAACTGTGTGAACGCTTCATCCAATGTTGGCAAAGGGTATGTGTCTGTGTCAGTTGCCATATTTACTGTTGACCTATAGTCACCACAGAGTCGAACACTTCCATTTGGTTTCAGAACTGGTACAATTGGCGTTGCCCATTCTGAATGTGCCACAGATTCTAAAACATTTTCACTTACCAGCCTCTCAATTTCCTTGAAAACCCTTTCTCTTATAGCAAATGGAATCGGTCTACATTTAAGAAATTTTGCGGCAGCCCCTTCCCTTGGTGCTATGCTTACGACTGGTCCAGTATATTTACCTAACCCTTCTTCAAAAACTTCTTTGTATTTTTTTAGTAAACCATTGGTGCTTTTTTTTTCTATGTTAATACTATTTATACCTATTAATTGAATATTCAAATCATCAAACCAATTTCTACCCAGTAAACTAGGGCCATGTCCCTTTGCTATTATCAAAGGCAAGTTTTTATTACTACCTTTGTAATGTACTTGTACCATCACTTTACCTAAAATATGCAAGGGGTTTTCAGTCCATGTTTTCAATTTTAGATCATTTTGTTCCATTTTCGGTAATTTGTCTTTCCAAATGAGCCTGGCTGTCGGTTCACTGATCAATGAAAATGCACACCCGGAGTCAATTTCCATTTCAATTTCAAAATTATTTATTAAAATGTTTACTAAGAAGGCAGATACTGTTGTTTGAGAAACATTGTTTATAGAGGTTTCATAAAGACCATTGCAATCTGACTTCAATGCACTACCACTACCTTTCTCTTTATTTTTGCTCAAACAGACAATTTCAATATGGCCTGTTTTCCCACAAAAATTACATTTTGACCACCTAAATCTGCACTCCCCCTTATGTTGTTTACCACAGCGGAAACATTCTGCTGGTTTGCTTTGAGCTTTGCTGAATTTTATTTCATTCTTTTTAAACGAAATTTTATTGACCTCCATCGGTTCCTCTAAGCTTATGTTAGATTTCCTCATTTCCGGAATAACTATAAGATTAGCATCCTTGTTGGCCGATTCATGTGACAATGCCATATTACATGCTGATTCAAATGTTAAATTAGGCTGTTGTAACATCTTCCTCTGAACCTCCTTGTCACGGATCCCACATACTAATCGATCACGCAAAGTGCGTTCAATATCTTTGAAGTTACAGTGGATTGACAATTTCCTCAAGTTAGCAATATAATCTCTAACTTTCTCGCTTTCTTCTTGATTTCTACTATGAAATTTAAAAGATTCCACTATTTCATTAAGTTGGGGGTGGAAATGATTGTCTATAGTATGTGCCATTTAACACGGCAATAGCGGTCATTGCTCCGACTTTCATCCCGATATCTCAATATTAGCGATACTTCCTCTTCACCCGTACAAATCTGTCGCAAACAGTCGCAAAACTGACATCGCTTTAGTCTCATAATACATAAAAAAATTACCACAAAAACAACACAATGCACAACCCAAAATAATAGAAAATCTAGCAAACGTACCCTACGAAATATTTTTTTTTATAATAGTGTATTTTCGTTTTTACACAAGTTTATCACACTGAGACAATTTAACAAAAGTAAATATATTATTATGCATCATAAAATTTTGCATTAACCTATAATACAATATTGAGTAAATATAAAGTTAGTGCATATTGTATGGATATAAGTATATTAATATTTTTTTGATATCAGGATGGTAAAAACACCTTATTTTTCCTAAAATAAATTACAAAAACTATTTCATCACAGAAAATGCTAATTTTGATCTTATGTCGTTTTTGTTTTACGAAGTCATCGCGTCAGGGGTGCAGCACCCCCGGCAGCAGCCGCCATTTAGATTTAACATTCCGTGTGGAAGTTCATTTGCGTTCGGTCTGTGCAAAGACATTAAACTAAATACGAGCAATAGACGGGACATCACGAAGAAAGTTGTGATCCAAAACTTTTTACCATAGGTAAAAAGTCGCTCAGTCTAGTAGTCGCGTTGCTATGCAACGCTAGATTGTGCTACTGACACACGGCATCAATAATTTTGTATGACAATTTTCCCAATGCCCGCTCTATAGGTTCTTTTGAATCTCTTTGGGTCTGTGCTATAATTTCTTTGCTTTTATTGTTATCGTTGTTGAGTTTGTTACTGTTTTGTTTTGTGTTCTGTGTTGTTATTGTTACTTCATTTGTTGCTTGTAAAGAATCATGGAACCAGAAGCTTGAACATCTACTGGTGAAACCAGTAAACGCCGTCGTCGTCCAAACATATTCCAACCTCAAGAAGGTTCGGAATCGATACCGTTAACATCGCCGCCAGCAAAAAGACAGAAGACGATTCTCACCAGCGGAGAACGTCTTATGATTATTAATATTTTTAAATATGTCCAAAACACCAAGCTCGAGGATAAATATTTAACTAACCATGATCTTGTCAAACGTACGTCAGAAATATGTGGGGGACCGGGTGAGTGAGAGATCGATATATCGGGTATTACGTGAATACAGAAATACTCATAAAATAACGCAACCTGAGGGTAAAAGGAGTAGACCAAACGTTCTCCAAAAAGTTGATGATTTTGATAAATCGGAAATTACTAAAACTTTTGGAAAAAAAAAAGATTTTTCATACAAAATGAGAAAATGATCGAGCCCATCAGTATGAAAAATCATTTTTTCCAAAAGTTTTTGAACAAACATTGTTCAGTAACATGGGCTGAGTTACTCCACGAGAGGTTTTGCGCTATTAACGTTACACGTTGTATATACATTTGATTCTTTTGATGCCTGCGCATTCCACATTTTTTTATGATGATTCTTTCACAGTCCAGGCTGTCGTTTGTGGAATGCATTGCTTGTATCAGTAAGACAAGCCAAGTCACTGGTTTCTTTTAAAAGCTTAGTCTTAAATCATTTCCTTTCTCTCTAATAATACATATTTATATTTAATAATTATAATAATCTTTATTGCATAAGCCGCCGTTGTACCCTTAGTATTAATAAAAACTTTTTTTTTTAAAGTACCGACCTTAAAAACAAATACAAAAAAGTGTAAAATAACTTTTCTTTCGGAAGTCGGTGGCTTTTGATTTTTATGTCATTGACTATTGCCACTATTTTTAAAAAAGTTTTTATTTTACCCTTTTTAGTTCAGACATTCAACAAAAATCTTCGTATAATCGGCAACTTTAGAAATTTATATCCAAGCGAGCAACAAAAACGGATCCATGCGGGTAACGTCACAAGACATCCAATATTATAGTATATTAAAACCTTCCCTAGACTGTAATAAACATTTTTCCGTAAACCGCATGAAAATCGGTTCAGACAAACGCGAGATAATCGTGAACAAACATACAATCGACTTTGAAAATCTACTATGATCCGCGCGCGGACGAAATACATATGAAGGGAAAAGGGCCGTTACCTATCACTACATCTATTAAATCCGTCACACACAGTGGAACATTTTTTACGTCACGCGTAAATTTATAAGCACACAATTCGATTTCTAGAAATAAAAAATAATAATTTTGAATTAGAGCAACACAAGATTCACAACCCCTGTATGTCAAGCAGGCTGGTACCACGATACTGTAGCGATAGAAGCAACTATCGCTTATTAGTAGTTTTAGGTAACATTAAGTGTCATTATCGCTTAGTGATGAAAAACTTGGTAGGAGGGAGTGAATGACCTCTTTTGCCATGTTAAATGGTACATACTATAAGTAGGTCTTTATAGTTGTAAAAGTAACCTCACTTATTTTCTTTGGAGCTATCAATGAAGTAATTAAATCAAATAAATCTGGTCCACATACCGCTAGTAGGTTCGCCTTTTTCTTTGCATCGTCTGTTACTTCATTTGCTTCTAAACAAAATGCAAACCTTGTAATGTAGTTTTCCCAGCAGCCATGTGCCACCTCAAATTCACCGAACTTAATCACCATTTTTACACTTCCGTTTTCCAAATTTTATATTTATATGTAATATTTGTACTTTTTTGCACACTTTTCACTTGTTTTCCTCGTCGCCACTATTATGTATCAGCACTAACACGTTAATTTCGAGGAGACATGCATGTTCACTCACCTGACATAAAACCAGACTGGATTATTCAAGTACCCTCAAGTACAGTATATGACAATTTTAATTTGTGTGTGTACTTTCTCATTGTGAAATATTAATGATATGAATTTCAATAATTATTTCATCATTTCACCAGTTGATACAATATGACTCATCCATATATTATAATACGAGGGCGGAGTGATAAGTCTGGTAAAAATGAAATAAGGAAACAACTTTTTTTTTAAATTATGATTTATTTTTCAACGTAATTTCCATCTAACTCAATGCACTTTATCCAGCGTTTCTCAAACTTTTCGATCCCTTCCGTAAAGTATGACTTAGGCAACCCTTCGAAATAGGCATTGGTTTCGAGTATGATCTCCTCGTTGGAGCTAAATCTTTTTACACCGAGCCATTTTTATAAATTCAGAAACAGAAAATAGTCGCAAGGGGCCAAATCTGGTGAATATGGTGGGTGAGATAGCAGATAGAGCAACTCATATCGCAACTCATGTAATTTGACCATAGCAATCGCGCAGGTGTGCACTCGTGCGTTGTCTTGGTGGAAGAGGATTTTCTTCTTAGCCAAATGCGGTTGTTTTTCAAGTAAAATTTGGTTAAATTGGTCCAATAAATTGGCATAATATTCGCCATTGATTGTTTTACCCTTCTCTAGGTAGTCAATATGGATTACCCCACGTGTGTCCCAAAAAACTGTAGCCATCACCTTATTGGCCGATAAAACTGCTTTGGCCTTCTTCGGAGCTGGTTCGCCCCTAGCAATCTATTGTTTCGATTGTTCCTTGGTTTCTGGTGTATGGTGGTGGAACCACGTTTCGTCTACCGTTATAAAACGACGCAAAAAATCACCACACCGAAAATCCGTAAACCATTTATGAATCATTTTAATTAATCGATGGAGCAGAGTCCCCCTAATATTTATCAAGCCTTTGTTTAGTTTCCGTAATAGTTTTTTTGCTCAAAAAATAATGTTTAATCAACACTCGAAATTCACTTTTCTCCATCTTTGCGAAAATGCGTTAAATTGTTTTTATTTAATGGCTTTCAAAAAAAAATAACCAGCGGTACTGGCTGAAAATTTAAATATAAAGTCCGTTTTTTAATCTCGTAGACTGAATTGACAGGTGCAAATGGCAAACTGACATAAATTTCAATAGTATTTACGTCAGTTTTAATGTTATCATTTGTCAATTTGGTCTACGAGATTAAAAAACAAACTATAGTCCCTCAAAAGATTTGTGAACAAGGAGGTTACATGCAATTTACGATAATTTTATTCCAAAATAGATTTTTACCAGACTTATCACTCCACCCTCGTACAAAGATCTTTCATTTTGAAACAAGTATACTTTACCTTGAGTTATGAGTCCAGCTACACAATAACTGACAAATGCTTGCACAGACTGGACAGGTCCACTCAAATCTTTCTGATTCTTTCTTCAAAAGACCATCTCAGACACAACACAAACCTACATGATCCTTGTATGGCTTAACCAATATAATGTCTGGACTTTAAAAGAGACTGTGACCTCTGAGTTTGTTTCGGCTGTTTCTTCTCACAGTAGTCAGGTACAAAACACCGGCTTCATCTATTATGTAAAAAGACGATGTGTAAAAGTGTTTATAATAACCTACTTGCAAAAATAAATAACATTTCATCATCATTTCATATTACGACCAAACTATTGCTTTTAGGATGAGTACACCAAACTGGCAGTTCAGATCAACTCAACTAAGAAATTACTGGAAAAGTTAAAACTTGAGGAGGGGGAACAAATTGATCCTAAGGCTGAAAAATTAAAGTAAGGTTCCTATTATGTACTTAATTGTTATTCTTACATACTATCACACAATTTTTTTTCCTGCTTGTCTGTACATCGAAATCTTTCAAACTATGGAATGGATTTTAATGTTGTTTTTCTTTAACATCACTCTGTCTATTGATCATCATCAATAGACAGAGTTAGATGTTAAAGGAAAATTTAGATATGTACTCCATTAGCAACCTTAATGGGTCATGTAGTCTCATGATTCAGGAAATACTTCATCCAGCATTTGTGTATAGGGTAAAGTACCCAACTGCTGACCTCCCACCAACTATTGACCGCTTTACAGTTTTTATCAAAAATAATAATACATCTTCTTGCAGTGCTGCATAAAGAATACAGAAAATGAAAAATATTTTATCTTGTAATATATTGGCGTCACAGAAAATTTAAATAAAGCAATATTGCGTCCGTAAACCTATGATAACAAAATACCCTGCTAAAATCATCAAGAAATTTAACAATTTGCTAAGCTGACGATTGTTTTCAATGTCGTTTTATTTCAGTTTTACACGATAGATTCCTTAGAGTTTGGTATTTTTTCGTTATTTAAGACAGACATAATGCTTTTCCACATGATTTTGAAGTCTTAATGAGCTTTAACTTGTTAAAATGTACCTAATGTGCCTAGTGGGTGTACCTGGACGCAGGATACTTTTTATGTCGGTATATGATCCCGTGGGACAATTGCAGAACATAACACGAGCAAGCCTCAGCCATAAGGTGGTTTAATGCATAAAATGATTAAAACGGACTTAAGTTTACCCTAACCTGCATGTTTGAACAAACGGACTTAAATCATGTCCGAGGCAAAGTGTGAGCTAGTTTTTGATTTGTATCTATGTTCTCTTCATTTGTAGGGTCTTCTACATAAGTTGAAAAAGTTAAAACCGTCTTATGTAATTGGGAAAATATTAATTCAAAGTTTTATAAACTCACTTTGTAGAACTAAAGCCGTATTCTTTAATTTTTTTTTGCCGGCGAGCATTTTTATATCTGCTGCATAATACAGAACAGTGAAAAATATTTACTAATAAAGAGGAAAATTTGGACAAAAAGTGATAAAAACTACAACAAAAAGTGATAAAAACTACAAAATGTCAAAAATAAATGCAAGAATATTATTGGCCGCGTTTGAAGACTGAAGACCTAAATAGTGTGCAAAAAGAAAATGAGAAGGGCAATAGGACTAGCTTTGTTTGTTTTTTATCAAATAAAACCTCGTATCACATTCATAATAAATAATATTTGAGTTTATTCTTATACTACAGGAGGTCAAAAAATTGGTCACTTACATGACGAAAATTTGGTACAAGCATGTTGATAACTGGTCAAATGACCTGTTCTTGCTAAACTCGAGAAAAAAAACACTTTTTACCTTTGTATGACTGCTAATAATGTTTTAGTTACATTCTCCAATGTTTTTTTTTATCTTCCAAAAACATTCATTTCCACTTGCAACTCGTACATTGGTTTATTTTGCGAAAGAAGCAAGGAAAACTGCTTAAAGGGTCAATAGTTGGGTGTTTTACCCTACTTTGATTTTGTAACAAACTTCACTTTTGACTGGAAATGTTTAATGGTTTAAGAGTTCGTGTGGGTTTAAGTGGGATAATGTGGCCCTGGAACACAAAGGGCTTGTGATGGAAAAGTGCAGTTTTCAGTCAGCAAGAGCCTGACAGATTTGAAACCCCGACGAAAATTTTGTGACTGCACCTGCGAGTCAACGTGTTTGAGCTATGATTGAGCTGTTTTATGGAATTTGACTATTTTCAGGGAATATTTATCAAGTTCCAATAAGAAAAAGCAAGGAGAGGTAATGACGGCTCACCTGAAGCTGAAACCTGAAGTGAACCTGGCTTACACCACTAGAATAGCACAGCTTGAACATAGGTATGTTCATTAGATAGAACATTTACGCAGTTTTTTTTTTTGTTAAGTTAGTTTTCGTTAGCCTGCCGGGGTCGCGGGACTGTCTTATATGTAACCGTGGCCCCGGAACGTAAAGGCCTATTGAAGGACATCATGGATTATAGTCAGTCCTTCCTATGGACAACTGACAACGCTTGCTGGTGGTGCCCCGCGCGCGAACCAATCTGTTAAGTGAGGCGCCACTGTCGCCGCACTCTCAACCTCATAGCTAGTGACATTGATTTGTTTCATTGTTCTCTGAGTGAATTTACAAGAAATGCTTTATTTGTAATTAGTTACAAAATGAGGTTAGTACGAGTAGTTAACTCATATAACTGTGTGTACACTATCACATTAGGTTGTCATCCTGTAATGATAGTTGTAAAATGGAAAAAATAAATAAATAAATAAACTCTGACAGTCCTTCCCATCCTGCCCTCGGTGGGAGGACTCCTTTTAAGATTTTACCAAATAAAAAAAGTTAGTTTTCTTCAAATTCAACAGAAACAGAATTCTTAAATATCTTTGTTTTAATTGATGAGAAATAAGTTAAACCTGCTTCGTATCTGATTTAGGTTACATAAACTGGAGCAGGCAGCAGGTGTAAGAGATGAGGAGGCATTCAGGAGATTGCAGGCAGCTACTGGACAGGTTTGTGGCAATTTCGTCTTTATTTCTTTGTAGTAATGGAGATATATTAGCTGGACAAGACAAGGATTTCATAATATGCTATTGGTATTGTTAATATGACACTGATGGCTACCTCTTAATTTTGGTGGTCATCACTACTGATGAGCGCAAGGTCTTAGATTCGCAAGTTGGCAAGGGTTTTTTTCCTCAGGAATTAGTCATTAGTAGCCCTCTATTACATAGGACTTCAATAATAATATAAAAAAAAATAATTAAGGTTTAGGCGCAAAAAGCCTAATTCGTAAAATGGCCACCGAGTCCTCAAAAGGACAAGTTCTCAAAATGGCAAATTCTCTAAAACCCTAATTCTCATAACGGCAAAATCTCAAAATGGCTGACTCAATCAAATCTCAAAATGACAGTAGTTTTTTTTTGCAGTTGGGAGTCTAATTGTTAGAAATGTAAGATAATTATCCAGCGTATTATAACGGTATTTCATGGTGATAAATAATTTGTTATCTTAGGCAACACTATGTGGTGCCGCAGCATCGCTAGCAGCTCAAACATCTCTGCTGCGGCCAGGAGAGTTGGCCGCGGCTGAGGCGCGGGTCACATCTCTGCTGTCCAATGTAGAGGCTTTGAAGACTGCCGTCAAACCCGCCGACCCTGAGCTTGACGCTAAGGTACACTGTTCATAATCATCATTCATTAATTTCCGCCATAGCAGCTTATTTCGGGCACGCCGCAATCGCGGCGGTAAGACCCGTCTTTGAGGATTGGCTGGATAGGCGTCACGGCGTCCTGGCCTAAAAGAGAAACGCCCGGAGGACACAGTGGAGTATACGGCGCAGGACTGTCCGACCAGAGTGTCAGCGCGCCCCAAAGAGTGTCAGCATAATGATGGAGTCCTTTAAGAGGGCCAAAGCCTGCCAAGGTCGCGGGACTTATCGAATTACCGTGACCCTGGAACGTAAAAGGCTTTTAAAGGACACCGTGGATTTTAGACAGTAAAAGTCTGACAGTAGGGTGGGGGGAGGACTCCTTTGATTTTACGACAAAAAAAATAGCAGCTTTGACAGGGCATATAATGCACAAGTTTGTAAAAGAAGGTTGCGCTCTCTCTTCCATCAATCTCATAATAGGCTAGTTGCCTAAAAAAATGTAATTATTCCGTCTTTTAGATTATTCAAAAATAAGGGACACGTATTTTTTTATTTGTAAATTAGACCAAAAATGACAAAGATATAGCCTATTAAAGTTATGTGTGACGTCACGATGCGTGGCATTTTTCGCGCAGAGTGACGTCACAGGTAACTTAAATAGGCTATTATCTTTGTTCTTTTTTGTTTAATCGAAAGAAAGAATACGTGTCCAATATTTTTTTATAATCTAAAATACGGACTAAATAGAATGTAATTATTTTGACCCTGGAAACTACCCTATTCGTTGGTGGCACGACTGAGCGAGACGAAAACTGTGTCTTTAATTGATTTTCAACTTTAAACTGTTGTTTATAAAGTTGAAAATCTAATAAAGACTACAACGCTTTTTTGTTTATCGTTTTGCCGCTTGTATTGGCCTCTGGAGAGACCTCAGGGGCAGGACCTACAACTTGTTATGAGGCAGTTGTTGGTCCTTGTAAACTAAATGTAAATGCAAAATAATAATTTCAGGTGAACGAGCTGTACAAACTGCTGAAGCAAATAGACGGCATATCACATTCCGAGATACTGGAGCGTATGGAGGCTCTGGAGGCGTTACATAATCAGGGTAAGCACAACACTAAGATAGCATGACAAACACTGTTAAAGAAATATTTACTTTGTGGTCACTGAATTAAAGTCGAAAATCGTAATCATCAAAGTAAGCTCAGATGAAACAAGGTTTATTATTTTGAGACTTTTATTACAATGAATTTAATGTTATTATTTTATGAGACCATTTGTAACGCTGGATGCAGGTCGCTTCCAGCCGGTATCTGTGGAGATCAAAAGGGGAGGCCTATGTTCAGCAGTGGACGTCCTATGGCTGAGATGATGATGATAATGAATTGTAACAGTTCAAACACGACTCAAAAGTTTCACGTATATTGCCTTTTGTATTAATTTTATTTGTCATCATAATATTTTCGATGTGATGCTTGCATCTGTTTACTCCAATATAACCTCTTGCTTCTCAAAACGCGCGTTATAAAAGCGCTCATATGAAAGAGAGAAAGAGAACACATTGTGCACGCGCGTAAAGAGTAGTACTTACTTAGAAACTTTGGGTTTCAAAATACGTGTAATATGCAGCACTTAGAGCGAGACAACATAACAAACAATTATTTTTTTCCTTTTTCCCCACAGCGAGCAACTTCGGCAAATCCCTAACAGAACTGGAAACTCTTCAGAACACGATAGCAAGTGGTGTTCAGAACAACAAGGAGTTACTACAGGGTGTTCAAGAAGTTTTCGCGCACAACGTAGAGAGTGTTCACAAAGAGATCAAGAAGTTAGATGAGAGGATCGGGAAGCTGGTCGCTGCGTGATGAGGAAGAGATGTAGTGTTGTTGGGGAATCGAGTGGCTTGTCGTTGAATACTCTTTTATATAGCGTTAATATGGCACATTGGTCTTCAAAAGCGCTTCATACTTCGTCTATGAAGCTTTTTTTATAGACTGTTCTATGTCCCACTGCTGGGTAAAGACTCCCCTTTTTTTTCTTCCAAAATTTTCTACTTTTTGTCCATGTTTGCCCCAATTTCGCTCAATCCGCTGCGGTCGACCATAACGGCGATCTCCTGACGTCCAGTGGGTGACGATCTTTGCCCACCTCTCCGGGTGCATTCATTCAACATGACCCGCCCACTGCCAATTTAGCCTGTGAAGCATTATAGATTGAAAAACAAAGCCGACTCGAACCAAGCGTAATGAATATTCAGCTTGTGACGATCGGAAAATTCCTGTCGGCATTTACCATAGCTGCACGCGTAGCATGGCGCCGAAGAAACGGGTTTTGTCGACGCGAGAATAGACAAAATGACAGAACGTGAAAGATTTTTATCGATTTAAGCATAGCAATGTTTAAAATATAGACGAGATATGTTTCTATTCTTTAATGGTGTACGAATCGTGTCATACTTGTGCAAAAAACAGTCGATTTGTATAGAAATAACGATGAAATAACTTTGTCTTTTCTTGGTAGAATAGAGATAGAATCGCCAAGCTACGCGTGCTGAATCGAAGACGATCTACCAAGCTTTTTTACTCCATGTATCATAATTATAAAAACTGTTAAGCAATACCTATTTATGTAATATTATTCTTTGCTTTATTTACAAACTTACAATTATTGTTCTAAATGTGTTTTTGTTAGGTAGCTGTTTCTTTATCTTACTATTTGTAAGCTTTATGAAAACTTCCGAAAAAGCGACAGCGCTATTTTTCAGATTTAAAATAGTCTTATTATTATTACAATTATATTTTCATTATAATCTTTTCGAACCATTGACAAGCAATCGATTCTCGAACAACACTCGATATAAAAACTATTTGACAATGCAATTTATTTGAGATTCAAGTCACCATAACGTATTATTTGCTCATAATAACGTGCTATATAGCTGTTACCGCTATTACTAATACAATAAGCGATTCCGAACGGATTGACCACAACCAACATTCCGTTTCGGTGATCGCTGTCTACAGATGGACATACATTCTGATAATACTTACCTAGTTTTGTAACAAAATACTATTTTACTAAACAATTTACGATCTAAACTTAATACTGATAACTCTACAAAAACAGCGAGATAACCAACATGTCCCGAACCAAAAATTTGAGACATTTTAGGAAACTCAAGCCTCTTTCAAGGGGTAGTTCGAAAAAAACTCGCATAGACGCAAGTCACAGGAGAAAATATAAAATTAGTGAAATAGTCGCGAACACATTCAATATCTTCTATATACATATAATAAAATCGTAGAAAAGCAGTGTTTGTGCACGCTAATCTTCGGAACTACTGGACGGATTTGATTGATTCTTTTTTTGTTGTAAAGGTATTAAGTCTGGCCAACACATAGGCTATAATTTATCTTGGAAACTTGAACGACTGATGCAGAACTGCAATAGATCAGCTAAAGTATAAGAGATACAAAAATAGCTCCATAGCAAAAATTGTTCCACGCGATGAGCATTTTCTGCTGAGAGAATAAATTTGAAGATATGGAACACCTGAAGTGGAACTCCGAGAGCCCAGCTACACTATAACATATACAGTAATGACGTCTTAGAAGAGTTGTTCATCCTGATGAGCACTCTCTGTTGACGTATTAAAATTGAAGATCTGGAACACCTGATGTGGAACTCCAACAGCCCAGCTACATTATAGCATACATATAAGAATGACGTCTGAGCAAGAGTTGTTTATTCTGATGGGCATTTCCTGTTGACTTACAAAAATAAAAGATGTGGAACGACTGGAATCGTCACGCGCATCCCGTTGTTTTCCCGTCCCCAGGCTCTTAGAATTTGACATCAGTCGTTTCAGATCTTCGGTTTTGACGACCCCGTTGCCGCTGGCATAAGCAACAGGATCCGCGTACGAAGTCGCGGGCAGAAGCTAGTTATGGAATAATGTCGATCTGACAATGTTACGAATTTTATCACAATTCACGTTGTTATCCTAATAGAACACTGGTAAAGGTTCACTTTTTAGGCTTTCAACGTTTGGGGCCTAAGGTCCACATTCTGAGTTTCGTTCTAAAACTAGATGCATGAGCACTTGCAATAAAATATTGGGTGCGTTTATAGTATGTGCCATTTAACACGGCAAAAGCGGTCATTGCTCCGACTTTCATCCCGATATCTCAATAATAGCGATACTTCCTCTTCACCCGTACAAATCTGTCGCAAACAGTCGCAAAACTGACATTGCTTGAGTCTCATAATACATAAAAAATTACCACAAAAACAACACAATGCTCAACCCAAAATAATAGAAAATCTAGCAAACGTACCCTACGAAATATTTTTTTTTAAATATTGTATTTTCGTTTATCACACTGAGACAATTTAACAAAAGTAAATATATTATTACGCATCATATAATTTTGCATTAACCTATAATACAATACTGAGTAAATATAAAGTTAGTGCATATTGTATGGATATAAGTGTATTAATATTCTTTTGATATCAGGATGGTAAAAACACCTTATTTTTCCTAAAATAAATTACAAAAACTATTTCATCACAGAAAATGCTAATTTTGATCTTATGTCGTTTTTGTTTTACGAGGTCATCGCGTCAGGGGTGCAGCACCCCCGGCAGCAGCCGCCATTTAGATTTAACATTCCGTGTGGAAGTTCGCTTGCGTTCGGTCTGTGCAAAGACATTAAACTAAATACGAGCAATAGACGGGACATCACGAAGAAAGTCGCTCAGTCTAGTAGTCGCGTTGCTATGCAACAACGCTAGATTGTGCTACTGACACACGGCACCAATAATTTTGTATGACAATTTTCCCAATGCCCGCTCTATAGGTTCTTTTAAATCTCTTTGGGTCTGTGCTATAATTTCTATCGTTGTTGAGTTTGTTACAGTTTTGTTTTTGTGTTCTGTGTTGTTATTGTTACTTTATTTGTTGCTTGTAAAGAAGCATGGAACCAGAAGCTGGAACATCTACTGGTGAAACCAGTAAACGCCGTCGTCGTCCAAACATATTCCAACCTCAAGAAGGTTCGGAATCGATACCGTTCACATCGCCGCCAGCAAAAAGACAGAAGACGATTCTCACCAGCGGAGAACGTCTTATGATTATTAATATTTTTAAATATGTCCAAAACACAAAGCCCGAGGATAAATATTTAACTAACCATGATCTTGTCAAACGTACGTCAGAAATATGTGGGGTGAGTGAGAGATCGATATATCGGGTATTACGTGAAAACAGAAATACTCATAAAATAACGCAACCTGAAGGTAAAAGGAGTAGACCAAACGTTCTCCAAAAAGTTGATGATTTTGATAAATCGGCAATTACTAAAACTTTTGGAAAAAAAAAAAAAGATTTTTCATACAAAATGAGAAAATGATCGAGCAGTATGAAAAATCATTTTTTTTTCCAAAAGTTTTTGAACAAACATTGTTCAGTAACATGGGCCGAGTTACTCCACGAGAGGTTTTGCGCTATTAACGTTACACGTTGTATATACATAATTATATACATTTGATTATTTTCACATTTTTTTATGATGATTCTTTCACAGTCCAGGCTGTCGTTTGTGGAATGCATTGCTTGTATCAGTAAGACAAGCCAAGTCACTGGTTTCTTTTAAAAGCTTAGTCTTAAATCATTTCCTTTCTCTCTAATAATACATATTTATATTTATGTATGTATGTGTATTTTATTTTATTATTAATGTTTGTGTGTATTGTATTTATATTATCGGTTATCTATTATTTGATGTGCATCACTGTCTACCCTCATTTTTTTTTAAGGTTCTTCAAGTCCATCATAATTGTCTGGAAGATATCGATATTAGCGATAAGACCGCCGTTGTACCCTTAGTATTAATAAAACTTTTTTTTTTAAAGTACCGACTTCAAAAACAAATACAAAAAAGTGTAAAATAACTTTTCTTTCGGAAGTCGGTGGCTTTTTTTATGTCATTGACTATTGCCACCGACTTCCGAAAGAAAAGTTATTTTACACTTTTTTGTATTTGTTTTTGAAGTCGGTACTTTTTTTAAAAAGTTTTTATTTTACCCTTTTTAGTTCAGACATTCAACAAAAATCTTCGTATAATCGGCAACTTTAGAAATTTATATCCAAGCGAGCAACAAAAACGGATCTATGCGGGCAACGTCACAAGACATCCATTATTATTGTATGTTAAAACCTTCCCTAGACTGTAATAAACATTTTTCCGTAAACCGCATGAAAATCGGTTCAGACAAACGCGAGATAATCGTGAACAAACATACAATCGACTTTGAAAATCTACTATGATCCGCGCGCGGATCTAAATACATATGACGGGAAAAGGGCCGTTACCTATCACTACATCCATTAAATCCGTCACACACAGTGGAACATTTTTTACGTCACGCGTAAATTTATAAGCACACAATTTGATTTCTAGAAATAAAAAATAATAATTTTGAATTAGAGCAACACAAGATTCACAACCCCTGTATGTCAAGCAGGCTGGTACCACGATACTGTAGCGATAGAAGCAACTATCGCTTATTAGTAGTTTTAGGTAACAATAAAGCGCATTTCACACAGAGAGCGGGCGCGGGTCGGGCGCGGGTCGGGCGCGTTTCGGTGTACGGGCACGACCCGCCCCGCGCCCGACCCGCGCACGCTTTCAGTGTGAAGTCTTCCATTTAAATACAAAGAACTAGACCCGCCGTACTCCCGCCCCGACCCGCGCCCGCTCTCTGTGTGAAATGCGCTTAAGTGTCATTATCGCTTAGTGATGAAAAACTTGGTAGGAGGGAGTGAATGACCTCTATTGCCATGTTAAATGGTACATACTATAGCCGATACAACATCTTGGCAACACTAAAAGAACAAGATTTTCTTACCTAAATACAGTTACAAGTGAAGCTATTAAAAGCGTGTTAGGCTGCGTTTCCACTGAAGCGGAGCTGGGCGGAGAGGAGCGGTGAAAAGTGGAAAGACCGCGCCGCCCCGCTCCATTCCACTCCGCTTCAGTGAAGGCTGAGGCGGAGCGGAGCAGAGCGGAGACGAGCAGTGCCGCGATTCACCAATCACACGCCTGATGCGCGCATGGCTGGCCACGTGAGACATGTGTTTTCAAGCCATCAGTGGAACCGCAGCCATTTAATTGATAGTAAACTTACTGTCTTCTAAACCATTTTCTCTTATTATAATTGCCCAAGCTGCATCTTTGGTTTCATTGCATTTGTAGGTAGTCAGTCGCGTATCCCATAAACACGGAAATTGTCTAACACTTTCAATGAACTTCTCATCCATTTTGATACATATGCACCTAATGACGTAACGATGATAACTGAGGCACTGCGCGCGAGTCACGCACCGCCCCGCTCCGTACGGCCCCGCTATCCTCCGCACAGCACCACCCCGCTATCCTCCGCACAGCACCACCCCGCTATCCTCCACTCTGCACCCCAATGCTCGTTGTCCTCCGCACCGCATCGCCGTATATTTTTATTATGAAAATCCGCTCAGCTCTGCTCCACTCCGCTCGTGCTGTTTCCATTGAAGCGGAGCGGAGATTTCGAGCATGGAGATTGGTCAATTCGTGCACCGCTAAGCTCCTCTCCGCCCCAGCTCCGCTTCAGTGGAAACGCAGCCTTACAAATGGCGACTGCTGAGTAGCATAGGCTGAGAAATGCTTCACTCTCGTCTGAACTCAGCATGGTTTCAGCCGATAATTTAGTCAGCATAGCTGAATGCTGTTCGGCATTTTTCGATTTCTGTCCAGTCTTTGTATCGGCTAAACGCACCCATTGTTGATGTTGTTTTGCAGCATGCAATACAATATACATGGCTTTAAGTGTATTGTAGTCTAATACATGTTAGAGCAGAGAATTTTAATTTATTCTTTTTTTCCACTAGTGCGTTTCATTTTGCAGTTATAATAAAAGCAAGGAACGTTTAGCATTTTATATTTTATACCCAATTATTTCCAATGTTGTACTAACTCTTGTATTGTATGTTATCTATAAGAATAGACTGCTTAAGAGAATATAATTAATTTAAATAAATCGATTATGTAGCTACTAGATGTTTCATTTAATCCTGTTATAAAAGGTGTATCCTTAATCTTTTTTTTACCAAGATGTTGCCCCACACAATGAATTGTAGATACTGGGTCGTGACGTGTGTTTACCAACATTCTCAAACACACTCAGACCCGAAACAACTATTTGAAGGTCTTTAGAAATATTTGTTCAGTGCAGGAATTGAACCCGCGACATGCAGTGAAACAACAAATGGTTTAACCACTGCGCCGTTTAGTGGGGGTAACAGTCACTATAGATTAGAATGAGATTCTATGTTCATTTCCCAGTTCAGGCAGGCAGTTGGGGCATTTACATAATTATGACATGAGAAACTCCGTGTAAGATGTCATATGGAATTTCTTCGATCAAACCCGCGACCCGCAGCATGACACGCAGACAGTCTGTGACAGACCTCGATTGAAAAAAGTAACTTCTGCAGGTATGTCTGCAGCATCCTTCAAGGATAACAAGCATCAATGTTTTTACTAATGAAACAACAAAATGCATTACGGAAGTAATGTTTTATTTTTTAAAATTACTTAGAACCTAAGCTTCTGGAAGAACCACTTGTTCTTTCCGCTCTTGTATCTCTCCTCAAAGCGCACTCTTGTGTTGAAACGGAGCTTCTTGCGCTTTGCGGGGTCTTTCAGGTCCTTTGCACTGAACTTCTCAAAGCTGAAGTCTACGGAGTAACGTGTGGGCATCAAGTGATTGTAGTTGACAACCTGGAAAGAAGAGAAAACCAGATAAGTACTGTATAATAGAAACATGACTAGTGTAAATGGTAATTGCACGAGATTAATAAATCTAGCAGCTTATAACAGGCTTCCTTATTTATGCGAGGCCACCATCTGATGTCAGATTTTAAAAAAGCCTCCCCTGGGAACACCACAGGCCTCTGGCATAGCTTTGGACTTTATTTATAATATAGTATTACAGCTAATATTTATGAATTTATCACTGTGTGGTAGTTTGGCATAATGAGAGAGCCTTATGTCCAACAATTTGGTGGTCTTTCCTGAATTAGTAACAGTTTGACATGCAAGTTCTAATTCCAATATAAGCCCGCCTCACCACGAAAAGATAAATCATCTGGCCTGCCCGGCCTGTCTGGACTGGCCTGCTGGTCTAGTGGTTAGTGACCCTGACTGCTATGCCAGAGGTTGTATGTTCGATTCCCACCCAGGACAAATGTGTGTGTGATGAGCACAATCATTTGTTCTGTGTCTGGGTGTAAATTATCTATAATATGTATGTATTTAGAAATATATAAGTATGTTTATCAGTTGTCTAGTACCCATAACACAAGCTCTGCTTAGCTTGGGACTCGATGGCGTTGTGTGATAGTTGTGGAATATTATTATTATATTATTATCTGTTGAATGCTTGTCTAAAAATAGTGTAACTGCAAAACAACCCTTATATCAATGTGAAATGTTGTTTTGACATTGACAGTTTTTATAGACGACTGTTCAACAGATGTTTAACTTTCTTGTGGTAACACAGTAATGGTTTATGTATGTACATTTATAGATTGCTGGGATAGGGAATATCTAATTAACACCTACAAAGATAAGTCACTGGGATTGAGAACATCACAGCAACAATAGCATCTTGAGAAACTCTTATTGAATAATTGAGTATTGAAGGTCACATATTGCCAGTCTTGCGCATTCATTGGCAATACACCAAATATCTTCTTCATCTAAATCATTAAATTAATGGTAAGGGTTTGGCTTTTAGATGTGGAACTAAATTAATATGGCTTCTTGAAAAGCAGCTTGTAAATAATCAAAGATAACATTATATTCATGTCAGTTGATCAGCTGTTTCATTAAACACATGCAGCTTTTAAATCATAGTATCCAAAGTGCTTCAGTAAACAAACAATATGAATAATAATAATAATATTCCACAACTATCACACAACACCATCTAGTCCCAAGCTAAGCAGAGCTTGGGACTAGATGCAGATCCACCGAGACACAGAACAAATGATCGTGCTCATCACACAAACATTTGTCCTGGGTGGGAATCGAAACCACAACCCCCGACATAGCAGTCAGGGTCACTAACCACTAGACCAACAGGCCAGTCCACATATTGTGTAGATTAGCACTGCTGGCAGTTCATTTTCCGAAATCTGAGCGTAAATGTTGTAGGTAAACATTCATAATTATTATCTCCAGCATTTAAGTGGACTAACCTCACTCTTAGAGGTTATAAGAATGTATTGTAATTTGTAATACATACTTCAAACTCTTTGTATGAAGGAAGTGAAAGAACTATGTCAAAAAATCACTAACACAATAACAACAGTGAGGTTATTATAAGTAAAAAGCGCGACTCACCTTCACGAAGGGCTTTACTTTGGAACGCTTGTGGATTTTGTTTTTGCCCATCCTCTTGTGCACTTTGCGGGGATACCTGTCGATGCCGGCTACGAAAGCGTGTCCGTAGGGCTTGTCTGACGTACCCTCGTCGTAGTTCTTCACCACGATCGCCTTGCGGCCCGCGTACCGGCCACTGAGGACCAGCACCACTTTCCCTGGTTTCATAATCTTACCCATTTTGGGTGGATCTGGAAACAACAAAACTAACCTTCAAAATCCGTGTTTTTGTCTATTTTTCTCCTGTTCTCAGCTAGAATGCCTATCAACAATGATGTGTATTGCTGTTATCACTCATAATGAAAAGGTAGAGTGAGTTTTCACTGAGAAATATGCACTAATAACATATTAACCACCACAAAATCTGTGTACAACACGAACTTGAGTTTTCGATTTTTACGACAAATTATCAGTAATATCAAAAAATAAGGTCATTGTTATGTCGTGGGGATCACTAGTTTGGTTTACGTATAGTATTTTGTTGAATTTATTCCCTTATTTCACAGATTTTTATGGATATTTTTATAAAAGCTTCCAAAACTCACATTCCCTTTACCCGTCGACTGAAAAAGAAACTGTGTTGCTATATTCAAAAAACATGTAGATTTGACAGTGACATTTAATGATTTTGAGGCCGCGTTCGTTTTATTGTCCAAAAAATTGAAGAGCGCGTCAAACTTGTATTGGAGAACTTTTCTGATAAATCCCATAATATTTTTAATGAAATCTGATCAGATTCTTTTTTTTATACAGTTAATTCACACAAAGATATTTCAAATGACTTTACTATTAGAAGTCACATAATTTTTTATAGCGACGATAGTTTTTTTTTTCTGAAACCTAAATGAAATGCCAGTAAAATGAACAAACCCAGAAAATATTTAGTCGATTAAATTACGGTTTTTAATAAGATTGGACGGTACCGGTTTTCACGCTCTAATTTTTATGAATGGCGGTGGCGCCAATTTTTAATCTACAGCTTGACATAAAAATGTAGAAAACCGGAAGTCGCCACTGTCTTCGCGCTACCAGCACTTTGAATGATTTTTATTTAATTTTTTTCACTTATTACGTTAGTTTTATGGCACAATAATAAATCTAACAAACCTGCGGTCTTTGTTTACATCAAATATCAAAGATTTTAAAACGCTGTCAGAAATAAAAATTTTAGTTCCGTTTCAACCCGTTCTGGCCAAGCTGTATACAAATTTGTAGAAAAGTGGTGTCTGTACAACGGAAATATACAAAAAAAAGTAGCAGGGGTTGTTATTTTATCGATGCCGAACCCGAAAATGTAGTTAATTTTTTTTTTTGTCCGGTTGTCGGTTTGTCTGTGTGTTTGTGCACGCTAATCTTCGGAACTACTGGACGGATTTGAATGTTTTTTTTTTAGTTGTATAGATATTAAGTCCGGTTAACATATAGGCTATAATTTATCTTGGAAACTTGAACACCTGATGCAGAACCGCAACAGACCTGCTTAACTATAAGAGATACAGAAATGGTGCCATAGCAAAAATTGTTCCACGTGATGAGCATTTTCTGCTGAGAGAATAAATTTGAAGATCCTGGACACCTGATGTGGAATACCAAGAGCCCAGCTGCACTATGACATATACAGGAACGACGTCTTAGCAAGAGTTGTTCAGCCTGATAAGCACTCTCTGTTGCTGTATAAAAATTTGAAGATCTGGAACACCTGATGTGGAACTCCAAGACCCCAGCTACACTATAACATATGAATGACGTCTTAGCAAGAGTTGTTCAGCCTGATGAGCACTCTCTATTGACGTATAAAAATTGAAGATCTGGAACACCTGATGTGGAACTCCAAGAGCCCAGCTACACTATACTTAATATACATTCATAGGAACTTCTGGAATCATCTCGCGCATCCCGTTGTTTTCCCGTCCCCAGGCTCTTAGAATTTGACGTTTCAGATCTTCGATTTTGACGACCCCGTCGTCGCTGGCATAAGCAACAGGATCCGCGTACGAAGTCGCGGGCAGAAGCTAGTCTCCAATATTGCACACTGACAATACGACTTATACCCAGTTATTTTACTTATGCCCGATAAAATACATAGGCAGTACTATGGCGGGCTCCGGAAATAATCATTTCTATCATTATTATCGTGTAAACGAAGTTTTGAATTACGTTAATCGTCAAGTCTTTTAGGTACAGTCACGAGCAATAGTATGTAAACACTAAGCATAATAAAATTCAAAAGCGATGTTCTGTGGATTTTTTCATTAGACTTCTATTTTGTAAGACATACTTTAATGAAATAGGTCTTTTTTCAAAGTGGAGACCAGTATTTTACGTGTAAATTGCATTTGAATTTTGTTGTGTTTACATGTTATTTCTCGTGTCTGTACAGACGCCAGCAGGGCAACCTACCCGAATCTGTTAAATGTCACCAATCGAACATTTTCCTCCCATTGTAAGGTATATGGTATACCGTATAAGGTATCATAAGGTTCATGTAAGGTTCTGTTATTTAAATAATCTACTAGAGAAATTTGACAGATTGTGGTGGCTTGATGTGCCTAGTGCTATTAGAATCTGAGGGTGTGCTTCACGATGCACTAGAAAAGAAGTCCATAAAACAGGGAAATTAAAACAAGTAAGTTGATTAATTGAGTTTAATATCAATAAAATAAGAAAATTATTTACACAAATTTTATCAAAATACAAAAATAAAACACTGTCACATACATATAGGTAATAACGTTTGAGGAAGTACTATTATAATTTATTACTCATTAGTCTTAGGTATGTTGCAGCGCAGCTGTATTTCAAACCTATATCCTCAAAATACACATTTTTTGGATTTTGGGTAAATGTCGAACAAAAAAATCTTTTGTACATTTTGTACACTTACATCGTATGATATTTGGGTCTAAAAGCACCTTCACTTGTTACTAATGCATTAAATAAAGTCTATAGAAATTAACAGTTTATTAATTACAAAGAACTTTACTGTAGCACGAATATTTTTACGTTACGAAATTTATAAATCAATAAATTTCTTATTTGCACACGTACCTTTTTGTAACAAAGGCAGAATGATGTCTTGATAAAACGTTATAGGTAACATCTCAAATTAATCGTGCTATTCATTTCTCGATAATTTCGAAACTACTTGCTCTTACACCTAAATATCATACAATTTTATTTAAACATTTACTTCTAACTAGTATAGTCTTACTAAGATATTTATGGTCATAATTTATATGGACTTTAATCAACTCAGGTCAATCAACAAAATTGCTATTATCATGTGCATTGCTATTTCAAGTGTTAATATAGCACTAATTGTGAAAATTTAAGTACGCACAATCAAAATAAAGGGAAAAACAATAACTACATTAAAATAAATATGAGAGACGGAATGTGCAGTGATGAGAGGCAAACGAACGAATGAATGAAAAGTACTAAAACATTCACTAATAGGCCGTTCAACAAAACCTTTGCTACGTATTAAAAAAAATACGCTGCTGATATGTTCATTGTAGTTTAAAAAATTATTGTATTTACTGGCACCAAAACTAAACCGTGTTGTTATTACATACGCAATAGTAACATTCACAACAAATACTATTACACAAGGTTCTATACAAAATTGTCCTTAGATATTTCTTTTACATATTTCTCATGAATATTTACATACTTAACCCTTAATAAATAGAAGACAGGGGGGGTATTACAACGTTTTAAAACCAGGCTTGTTCCAGTGAGTGAATGAGATGGCGCTATATAGAAGACTTGTATAGCTCTGTCACTTTCACTCGCCGGTTTAAGATGTTGTAATACCCCCACAGTTATTGTATTTCTTTCTATACATTTTAAAACGTATCACTCACAAACGTCTTGGTAAACATCGTTCGCAAACCAAACTGTATCAAAAACTAGTGATACGCTCTATATACTTTGATATTTATAATATAATAGATATTTATTTATTTATGTACATAATAATCTCAACTGACTCACTTCTATTTGAACGTGTTCAGTACATATCGCGTAGTTTAGAATAATATATCCTTTTTACATTACAAATAGTATAAGTACAGTTTGTCGGGCGAAATAGGAATTCGGAAAGTTGAGATCCGTTTTTTACAATAGAAACAAAATGACGAAATATAATTTTATTTCGCTGGTTAAAAAAAGGTACTTGTTTAGTTTACACCTATACTACAGGCAAAATCAATGTTGAGTATACGACTGTGTCACTACATCTGAATAAGTTATAAGAATAACTAACAGATTTATTAAAATACTAGCTTCCGCCCGCGGCTTCGCCCGCGTGGTGTTTTGATAGCCTATGTTCTTTCTCAGGGTCTAAAGATTGTCTGTGCCAAATTTCATCAAAATCGGTTGAGAGGTTTAAGCGGGAAAGCGTAACAGACAGACAGACAGACAGACAGAGTTACTTTCGCATTTATAATATTAGTTTGGATTAATTTTGCCATGAATCTGTCAGATAAGCGACACATTTTTATCGTAGACCGATATAATCCAGAAATCAATGAAGTATCTCAATCATCCCCATTTTTGTCTGATAATAGAATTCGATCGAATTTGTCTAAGTTTTTTCAAATCACAAGCCGCGGTCAAAGAACGCCGAGCAAGAACTAATTGAGTCACAATATCAATTTCAGCTGTAAAACTAACAACTTTATTATATCGGTTACCGATAAAAATCGTCCGACTAACAAAATGTCAATCATCTTTTGCGCATGTTCACTCGAGACTTTTCCCTTCATCTTATACCACCAACAAAATCGGACTGGACCACTATCGATCATAAATTACGACCGATTTTTTGTTCGACTATTGTCAGTGAAAATACATAAACCCTGCTTATCAAGAGGTAGTGAAACAGCTCTTTAATGTAAACTAGCTATTTTACATCGCGGCTAATGCTTATAACAATAAAATAGTTAATTACTTCTAAATATAAATGTATAAATGGTATTTACTTGTTACTAACAAACGAAAATAAAGAAAGGTTGGTTTACTTATAAACTACATGGAATCTGCCTGGAGTATAGACTTCGGTGTAAAATTGAAATTGTAAAACAAAGGTAGGTGCACAGGATCTGCGGCGATGACCATACGATAAAATTAATATTCGCAAACTCAAGCAACTGCCCTCTGGTGAGTCAATTTAGAACTAGCAACAAGTAAAATAATAGAGTGAATATTTTTCAGCTGCCATGATAACACAATCATTTTGTCTTCTAGTTGCTTGAGATTACGTTTTACGTTATTTTATATTTAATCATAAGTAAATCTTAGTGCGGTGTAATTACACAACAATAATTCATATTTTCAAACACGCAGATATGATATAAACGTGAACATTTTATTACACACACGTTATTTTAGACTTTATCACCAATATCAATAGAATTTATCACCATTTCGCTATTCGCAAGCAGGTACAGCCGCGTCACCTCGTGTTCTGTAGCTGTAACATCCTCATTACTAACCATTTGTCACTAATCATAAAATAGGAAAGTATTATTAACACTAGATTACAAGAATTAATAGACTTGACGTTTTCAATAAAGTCAAAATAGCGCAAAAAGGGATAAAGATTTAGCAAATTATTTACCAGTAACGTGGTTTTATCACAACAAAATTCAGGAAGTTAATTTTTCCCACATCGAAGATCAAAATCAATAAATGAATGAACAAGACGCGTGCTCTAAGCTACCTGTGGCTACAGAATATTTGGCACATTATTATATCACGCGTCGTGCATTTTTTACTTTGAAAAAAGTCATAGTTTATTTTTGTCATACTGGTTAGCTTACTACATCCCCTATTATAGCAAGAATTAAGTCATCTCCGTCCAAATGAATCAAAAAGGTCACATTAATACTTTTAAGATAAAAAACGTCAAGTAAAAAACGCACGCTGCGAAATTTTCTAAACCTCGCTGCGCCCGCAGAAAGTTTCAACTAAAAAAATTGAGGCAGATTAACGAATCAGTCAATTCCGTAACCTCCGTCTACCTGACACGTCGACTTTAACCTAAAGGAAAAACATACAACAGCTCCTTGAAAAACAATTTTTATAAATATATTTTTTACACAATAATTGAGACACTCGGGTGCTGATACATTTACTCTTTTATATACTTCTATATAATTATTATGTCATCTCGGAATCACAACACTGGGGGGACTATGTACACTCTCTCGACAAATTCACAATTAAATATAGTTCAACGTTACGAATTACTCACAAATATACACAGATATAAAAGTGTAGTCAGTCGCGCTCACACGGAGATCTCGTAGTTGCAGTCGTAGACGGAGGCGCGGTCGGGCGGGTCGGGCGGCGGCGCGCGCTGCTCCAGCGCGTCCTGCACCTCCAGCGCGCGCACGAACGACAGCGGCCGCGCCGGGCCCGCGCGGCGCCGCGCCAGCGGGGAGCCCGCGCCCGGCGGGAACACGGCCACGCCGCCGCGCGGCACCAGGTGCGCGTGCGGCGCGTGCGGCGCGTGCGTCGCGTGCGGCCGCTCGGCCCACAGGTAGTTCCCGCGCTGCGGCGAGGCCGCCAGCTCGCGGATGTCGTCGGCCGTGGGCCGGTGCGGCGCGGCCGGCTCGGGCCGCAGCAGCTCGCCCTCGGACAGGAAGCGGCGCTGCGGCGAGGCGCGCCCGCCCACGCCGATGAAGTCGGGGCGGCGAGGCTGCGTCGGCGTGCCCGGGTTGGACCTGTCAGGCGCGGCGCTCACGTCAGGGGTTTAATCGCGCGAGCTCGTCCGAGCCCTCGCTATCGTTATCGTACGGCCTACGGACAGAAGGAGAAGGGAGCTGCGGGGCGAAGCGTTTGCACGTGCGATCGCGCGACCGGCGCCGCCGCCCGAGGACACGGCCGCTCAGAACGTGGCGCTGCGCCCGCGTTGGTCGGCGCGCTCTCTCTCGCCGCTCGCGATCGAGAGGCGCACGATTCACCGCGGACGTGCGCTTCTTTCAAGTATCGGTCGGTTATTTAATCAATAATTACGAGACCGTACCGCAATCCCGAAAGTTCCAAATGTCACAATTATATATAAAAACTAATCTACGTATAACCATGAGCATAAACACGTGTGTGGGATCAGAGTATAGTCATCGTTAGAGAGGAGATGACCGGGTTCTGAACGCGTAGAACTTTGGGTCCGGAGGCGGCGACCTCGCCTGCTACGGTTGCGGGGAGCATGCCAACGCCACATGCCACAACTATGTTACACTATTATATCATACACACTACTACTGCTACAGTAACTACTGCATGCTTATCCTGGTGAAATAACAACTTGGCTACTTAGCTCATAATACAGAAATTTAGATAAGTATAGCTTTTTATTTATATTAATAGATTAGTACTTACTAAAAAGGTAAAAAATCAGGAATCCAATTAAATGAAATAATGCAAAATAAATTGCAATGTGCCAAAAAAGTAATGTGCTAATTTCATCAGGATAAAACAAAAAATCCGGCAAGCAACGACACGACATATACAATGGCTTTGTACACTATGAAAATATACCATTTTTATTTTAATAATAGAAATGAGTAGTAAAATTCAAGCCGGTGCTCAAGTAATAGATATTCTGAAAACGAAGAATTCATAATAAATTCAATATACAAAAATTCTAACAATTGGGAATACAAAAAAAATAGTTTTAAAAGAAGAAAAATACTAGCTTATGACGTAAGAGCGGCGTAAAAATATAAAAAAGTAAGTTTAAGTGAGTTCGACTAGCAATCGTTCGTTTACCATAGAGCATAGCTTGTGTATGATCATAAGTCGACCATAGACAGGCGTTGGTAGCCGTTATCAGCCATTGTATAGTGTGTCGAGCTACGCCTGCGCCCCGTGTCACAACAGCTTGCAAATAAAAAAATAATGTATATTTCATTTATGTATACATAAGTTGAGGTGAATTCTGTCCTACTTTATTGAAATGGACCCGATTTAATCTTAATTTTAGATTACCATAGCAAAAGATTAAAGTATTCATTTTTTAAGGATTAATTTTACCATGTTATTTGTCTTCTAGACAGAATTCCCAGTATAACCTAGTTACACCATCTTTTAAATGAAGTCGGTTAATAAATTTCAATTAATGCTTAAAACATGTGCAGAGTAAATAAAGACTTTACGCTTATTTGGTCCCCCTCCCTAATTTTTACATTGTAGGAATAGTAAAATTCTGCAGTCTATCTATTTTACAATACTCCACATGTTGCCAAAATACCAAAAAACATATAAAGTTAGGTCATAAGGGGGTTGAACATGCATTATTTAAAATAGGGTGTAACTGATTACATATTTTTTTATAAAAAAATTATTTAGTGTACAGAAAAACATGCCAAAGAAAAACGTTTTTGTGCTCAAAATTACAAAATTATACAAAGCAAAATACCAAAACGTTTTCGGTACTTTCAGATATGTCATGCGCGCATTATTTACAATGTACACTGCATCGCATTCGTAGTCCAAAAGTACGCCACTAAAAATACATATTAGTCAAAATTAAAACAAAAATACTCCAAAGGGAAAAATCCACAAAAAAACCTATCGATTAGATATTTTTATTTTAGCAAAACCAAATCGAAAAGTGCAGAGCCATGTCAAAAAATTTTAAAATAAGTACAAAAGTAAGTTCTCGAAATAGTGGATATTTTTATTGTAGCTCTAAAAGTAAAAGATTTTACAAAACTTACTTTTAGGAATCTGAAATCTAGAAGAAGAAATTGTTAGAAAGGATGCATGATTCTACGTGATGTGTTTTTTCTAAGAACAAATGTTATGGAGGGTAAAAAATTAAAGTCGAAACTATGTCTAATGTTTAAACCATTAGATGTGAACTCACCATACTCATAAATATAATCTTTTTAGTAGAACAGAGTTAGGGTCTCTAAAATTCGACTGCAGCGTTGCTGTAAAACCACATAAATAAATAAAAAAGACCGCGACGCCACTCCCGTTCTTCAATTCAACAGTTAATTTATATGGATTAACAAAATTGTGTATCCGCAGCCGCGCCGCAATTCAAATGTCTTTGTCAAAAGAACAGAAGCATGCTTTTGAAACAGTATGGTAAATCTAAAGATTTAAATTAACGATTAAGTTGTAAAAGATAAAATGAAAGATTTTGGTACCGAAACTAAGAAAAAAAAATGCATCTAACAGTGAGTGAAGCCTTATAAAAATATCCACAAATTCGTTTTTTGTAAAGAAAAATGGCATAAACACACAAACACACAAGAGCAAACAACGACAGTTAACGAGTTACCGTTGACACGTCGGCTCTATGCGTTAGGTCCACCTGCCGCGGTAAGCGGTAAATCACAAAGTTTTTATTTCGTGTCGTTCAAGCTATGAGACCACAAACATTTTGTAATAAGAATCCATATTAAGAAGGAAAAAATGTGTCAGAAACTTGCAAAAAATTTCATCAATTTTCTGCATCCGGTTTTTCAATATACAACTCTTTATAAATGTGCAATCTGTAAACGATACACTGTGATGGTGGTTGAAATGATGAAAGAGTTTTTTTATCAGCATTAGGACCTGATAGTCCTTCCGTATGGATGTAGGAACATAGACAAAATAAAACTATTTGACGACACAGTAACAACATAAAGATAGACACAGTCAGTAATTTAGGGAAAACAGAAGTATTATCCATTGAAAAGTATATTTTTTGTGGTCTCACTGCATTTCTTCTTTTTTTTTAGTTTATATACAATGTTTACAAATCTTTACAATCCCAGTTAAAATACGTAATAAATATTCAACTATGGACAAAAATAAGGAATAAATTATATATTTTTGTGGTACATTTTGCGAGAAGGCTGCGATATTTTCATGGATGTTTGATAAATGATTTTTTGTTTATAATTTATCCAAACACGTTCAATGGTATTTTTTTTCTTTGATAATAAAATATAATGCCAATAAATAAAGCACAGAGAGCAAAAAATAATAAGACATCTTAACAATCAAATATAAATTTTAAAGCGCAAAACAAACCTAATAATCTCAGACTACCCACATAATGTCCACATTTCAAATATATTAGTAAGCAACCCTCACATCTTACAAAGCTAAATATACACCAATGACAATAAATATCGACAGTTAATAGTGTTCCCAAACTTAGTAACCTCTAATACGTGAATGCAAAACATTTTACATGCAAATAAACACTGAATCAAATCAAAAACGTATAAGCACAATACAGACTACCGACAGAAGTATAACTTTGACCGAAGGAATTTTTAAATCTGGTAACTCTGATTACCGGTTTTTCGGTATTTTACGGTTTATATAAAATGTCCAAAGTTATACTTCTGTATTGAGCCGTACCGTGGTTTAAGCGATGCATTCCCGGTTTTAGGTAGAAGGGGATCAAAACCATTTCTGTTAATGATGGGAACAGGCCATGATACAATGGGAAATAATATAAATACCTATTTAATTCATTATGGGAACATTTTCTCTTCTCATTAATCAGCCAATTAGGAAATCCTTTATCGAAATTTTGATCTAATAACATTTAAGTATAGTATTACAGTGTAAAAATCAATTTGTCGACCTTGGATTCGAGAGTAGATGTAGATTATTTAAAATTTAATTGCGGAAACTGAAAGGACATTCTCAATATGTACCCTTGATAAATGTTTTTATTCTAATAAATCTTCTTCGGTTATTCTAAGGCGTTTTTAGAGTCACGTGGATTTTCCGTGTATATTTGGATACCAGACTGAGCAAATCCTGATGACGCTACAGCCACAATTTCAGAGAAAAACTTCTTGCAGCGTTCGGGGGCTTTATATTGGGTAGCTCCATTTGACGCCCTCAGTGTAAGCTTCAAAACACGCCCTCTACATTCGTGGCCTTAAAACACCAGTACCGGCAATAACTTCTCATCAATCTTTACGCCGGATCCACACGTTGGCCGTGTTTGCCAAACAGAAGGAGACGGCGCTATACTAAGAAACGAGATAGAATTATTTGCGTCTTGCTTTCTGGTATAGCGCCGTCTCCTTCTGTTTGGCAAACACGGCCAACGTGTGGATCCGGCGTTATAGAGAAATAATCGGTTAGCTTCGTAGAGCGTTATCCTTGTCGCACACTACCTATATGACGTTTGTGGCTGTTGAATGCAACAGAGATAACAAAGCTAAAAGTACCCGATTTTCTCTTTCTAAAAGGCGATAAATAAAATTATTCGTCGGTACTTGTTCAGACAATATGCGGATCGGTTTCAGTCGGACTTTGTCGGATAATTCTATGGAATGTTTGAATATGTGACGAAAGAGGTTGCCACATCACAAAAAAAATACAAAAATTATGGACCCCGGTGATCTTTCAGTCTCCGCCACCGGCTTAACATGGAGGTACATACCTTCTGACCGGACTGCTGACTGCGAGCGGCGTCGGGACGCCCAGCGCCTTGATTCGTTGCTGCATGGTGGGCGAAGGCCTAGCGCCTCCGTTGGAGCCTGTTTCGTATCTCACCGGGTCCATTACCACCCGGTAGCCTGAAGTCGTGGTGCCACCGTGGCTGGAACATCGAGTTTTTATGTGAGTACGTGTACGTCGTTTGTAAACTACTCTTCGCAGGTATGATACCCTAATTTTATAACAAATGCGAAAGTGAGTTTGTCTCTTTCGTTTTCATGACAGTTGCACCGATCTAGATGTAGGTACTAGAGATGTTACGAATATTCGCATTCGCATCATGCGGATATTCGCATATTTTTAGACATTCGCATTCGCATTCGCATTCGCATTCGCCAAATTCATGCGAATATTTTGCGAATACGAACGACTGAAAAAATATCAATATTTGGTACTCCTTCCACACACTCCATTCATTCTTATCTTTTGTCGTCCTCTCCATTCATCTTATGTTCAATCTGCCTTTATCTCGCCATTCATCAACATTAATGTTCATCAAATCAATCACAACAATTAATCATAAATGTGACCTTGCTAAGATAAACTTGTTTCTGTTTTTCTTTCACTGACGCCACTCTTAGAGCTACTCTTATACAGGGTGAATTATTCAACGGGGTGTAGATGGCTATATCCGAAACTATGAGGAATATCGAAAAACATTGAAAGGAGTCTCGAGGCCGATTTTAAAACTGCATCATTGGATTTTAGAAGAATCAGTTATCCTGGCCAGGAATCGAGCCAGCTGGAGCAAGGATCAAATTCTGGTGAAGTAAAAATGCAGTTCTAATTTTCGTCAAAATCGGCCTCGAGACTCCATTCAAAGTTTTTCAACATTCCTCTTAGTTTCAGAAGGTCATCCACGCCCAGTTAAAAAAATCACCCTGAATACTTTTTCCATTTTCGTTACAGTCAGGAAGTAAAAAAATGAAAATAAGATAAAAAGTTAAAAAGTGTACATTAAAAAGTGTTCTTTTTTTGTATTTTCTAAATTATCAAATGTAATTGATTTAAAACTGAATATTCGCATTCGCATTCGCGAATATTGGAATTGAATATTCGCATCCGCATTCGCATTCGCGAATGTCAAAAATCAGATATTCGCAACATCACTAGTAGGTACCTATTTCAGTGGTGAGATGGACGGGACCCTGGAGGCGTATGAAGGCTATAAAGGCATTCTCGGAAAAAACTAGTGGTAAATATAAATAGACATCAGTTTTAATATAAAACGGTTATGGTGCATCTTTTTAAACCTTCCTTACCTTACAGCTTTACACACGCGTCGAAAATCGATAAAAGCCTAATGTAAAACGTGGTCAACTATTGTGAACTATAAAGTTACATTAAAATATTTTCAACCAAATAGCTGGATAAATACTCAAGACACCTTACAAATTTGTCTACTGCATTCGCGACACAGACGATAATGCGTATAAAATAAATGTTAATTTTTGGTTGTCATCCCAATTTCACTTGTAGCTAACCACGAACTTTAAAACGGAAAATCTTGGAAACATTCTAATATCTAAAATGACTATTGGCGGAATGTGTCCGGAACGAGGTTGAGAGGAGTAACTTTCTCTTAGAAAATAATTTTAATCTCATTAATGTTGGCTTATATACCAGTATCTTGGCTGCTCCCATAACCGGGGCAGCTAAAAAATTATACAAAATTGTCAATGTATGTATTGAACGAAGATAGAAGGAGTATGTAACTATGAGGGTGGCATGGTCATCTTGATCAAACCCTCTATAAAAAAAAAAGAAAAAAAAAAAAAAGACTATTGACATATTCACCTGGTATTTCTCGAGAGCGGGCTGAGTCGTGGATAATGTATCGGCCTGGGCGGCAGGTGGTGGTGCTGCTCGGGCGGGAACAGGTTGGCCTGCGAGCCGCGCCGCTGCATGGAGGGCGGCGTGGGCTCGCAGTCGGCCGACTGGGAGGCGCCCGGCCCGTCCAGCTCGCCCTCCGCCTCCTCGCGCCCCGGGGACAGCTGCGAGGGCGCCGCCCACACCAACTTTACACTCTAGTGAGTAACTCACTCTCCGGGGTAGCAATTATGGGGGTACTACCACTCGGATTGAGAAGGTAGGTTTGGTAGCAAACGATTTAGAAATATTTATTGGGGACTTACAAAAACAATTCAGTGTAGATTTAAAAACTGGATATAAGGGGCCATTAATATATTACGTAAACAGAATTATCCATAATGTAGACCGTTGGCCCCAATGTCCTCAAAAATAAAAGCGAAGCAAAGCACCCCTCCCCACCCCTTTGGTAGTAAGGGCCTTTGCTTCAGCGAGGATTCTTTGCTGTGCTAATGGTTACTGGTGCTTACGTAATACGTGCACGACTCCTAAATTAAATCAAAATAACTTTGCCTATTTCCCTCTTATTCATGTTAGAAATGTACTTTTAAACACCCAAACTGTGAAGATTTAGTACAGAACAGAAAGAGTTTATCAATAAATATCAATAGAGACAGAAAGGACACCACATTGAACATCCATTCAACGAAACAAAATTATTATTTATGTTAAACAGCGCCATTTGCATTATGCATTAGTTTCAAATAAGCGTGTAAATGTGAAACATTGACTTCATGACACATTTGAAAAAATAAGGTCACCACATATTACGCAGATTCAAATGACTCAACCCCGACTTGCCTCACAGGAAGACATTGAAATATGAGCTTTGTTTCGCGTTATCTACGGTAGAATTTTCTTCTTTTCTGTAGTTTTGAAGGTTCTTCCCGTGTGACGGAACTTGAAAACTTAAATTTCAATGCTTTACTGTGAGTTGACTCTAGTTCAGTACATGTTAAGTCTACATAATGTGCAGCTAAGACCTTTATTAGTGAAATATTATAGACATAAAACTATTAGAAGTATGTGACAATATAATACTTAGATAATTGTATTAAACTTAGAAATAAGTACATAATTATATTATGAGATTAGTGTTTGAATTATTGGCTGAGTCGGAATTTAAATTTAAAAAAGGAATTTAAGACATTCTATAAATTTAAAAACTTGAAAATAACTACACTTTGACTAGTTTTAAGATCAAGAATATGACAAGATTACAAGCCTAGATTTATTTATATAGCTAAAATCTAAGTTTCCGACTTCAACCAAAATGGTTTACTTTCACAGTGCACAAATAAACTCGATACCATTTCTAAAATATTTGATGCATTGTTGTTGAAATCACGAGCCGCTTCATGAAACTCTTATGTCTTGCACATAATGATTGAAAAAATCTTGCCTTGCACTAGGAACAAATCCTGTATTTTGGGTGCATTAACATGTAAAGCCAGAATGTAACAACTTGTAGGCTATACAAATATTTGTTCCGTGCGAGATTTGAAGCCGCGACACTTAGTGCAGAAGTCAATCGCTCAGCCAATGCACCAACATGCCTGATTGATATTGACAAGAATGACTGCGAATTTGTTTTTGATGTTCGGGTTAATTTCAACTATTATTTTGGACATGCCAAAAGATCTTTGCAATACTATTAGCAACGATGACGCGTGCTCGTGAAATACAAAAATATTTACATTTCATTAAAAAAAAAAAGCATTGAAGTAAAAATCTAAGAGTAGAAAAAAAAACTACAAAAAAAAATGTTCGACATTGTGCATTATAAAAGTGAGACCATGAACAAAAATCCACGGTATTAGTAAGTTGTTAAACCATAGATTTTAAGTACAGTACCATCACCATGACATTATCTTCGAAGTGTCAGAAACATTAGTAGAGAGCCAGACATATCATGTCTTCAATTCACGTAAACAAGAGATTTTAACAAAAAATGTGCAAGTGCTAATTTCGACCTTATGTCTGTGAATTGAAGGTATGTAATTCGCTCTACAAGCATGATAACTAGATGATGCTACTGCTTTACTTGGATGAAATAAGCTGTTTTGTTGTCTAGTGAAGCGTGTTATGATATAAAGCTTAATGGTGTTAGAAAATTGTTAAAACTGAAAAATAGAAAGTATTTAGACAATGTGTTTAGTGAAAACCTACAATTTTATTTAGTCTATTGTTTAGTTAAAAAAAAGAGATCGAAAATCGTTTGCGTCCTACCCTCTTTTGAATACAATGAAATGACACATACAATATTATATAAAAAAAAGATGATAACAACACAAAATATGCCATCCAATTCTTTGTAGTTGGCTCATCACAGCAGTGGTTTTTTAAATCCGACTGAGTGCAGAATTTCAATTTTTCCGTAAAGTTGATCCACATAATTTCTCTTTATTATGGGGAGTATTGGCCCTCATATCTTAATGAATTTCATTGAGCCCATGTCCTTCCCTGGTAAAGGTAGGTCTACATTTGTGACATTTCTTTAAATTACCTTGGCACAAACAGTAATGTGGAGAATTTGTCCCAATAAAGATACAAAACTGTAGTCGACCGCAACAACAATGACAAAATCCAATCGATAAACCATAGCAACAATAATTTCTGTATTCAAGATTCTTTTGGAAATAACTATAATGCCGCTTGTTGCGTTTTCATGAAGTTAGGCTACGTTTGCATAACCTATTTTGTTACGGTAAGGAGTTTAAATCCCAGTGCAGTCGCAAATCTCGACGAATTTGTTTGTCACAGTGGAAAGCGGTTACATTACGGTGAAGCTTATGGATCTGAAAATGTCTTGAGAAGATGAGAGAACCTAGAATTCCCGGTTCTTCTCGATTATGCAAAGGTTTATTTGTGGGTTTGCCACGTATATTGTTACGTTCGCCTTCTGATTTATATCTCTAACGAAGAACAGCACGAACATTACTGTTTCACCTCAAAACGCCACAAACACACACCCACCATTACCCCCCCCCCCCCCCCACCATAGTTTAGCTTAGCAATGACAGCAAAGCGTCTGCGGTCTGGCTCTCACCTTGTTATAGTGCGCGTGTGGTCCAGCGGGCCGGTGCGCGGTGCCGTTGTCCGCCGTGTACGTCTTTACCTGGTGCTGCGTGTCGGTCGCTATCGTTGATATCGCTGAGGCGGAGTGAGTGCCGCCCGGCATCGCTTCCCGCCGTTTCTTGCCACCTTTGTAGATGTATTTTGACGGTCTGACTAGACTGTAAATTGTATAATACTTTGGTTAAACTCATCTCGATACTTTTCATTTATAGTGCTGTTGAAGAGGGCATGAATTAACACAAAAAAAAAAAAACATTTTTTCATCCATCAGATCCAACAAGTTTAGCTAGTGAATTTTTTTGACTTGTATAACGGCGCGGTGGGATCGTCGGTGGGCACGGAATTGAGACTCACTGGTACGGTAAACGTTATGGCGTTACACTTGTACATTTGAGATTTACTCCTAATAAATAACGTACAAATAAGAAATAATAACAAAACAGGACAACAACATAATAACAAAACAAAACAGGCTGTTTTTTCGACATTCAGAAATTCTCACCAAGACTGCTGAGAGGGAATAATTGTCGCTAGTTGGATTTTGACAGATATTATAAAATCCGATGTTCGCAAAACCGTTTAGTCGTAGTAGCTAAAATCGCGCGGTATATTCTCTTAAGCTACCAAAATGATTGATAACTACCTAAGTGTTGCCACAAAGCAGGATTTGCATCTTCTTTGAACTCGGTTCTTGTTCATTGAAAATCCTTGTGTTAACGGGTTCGTTATTATTTGGTTCTTTTGGATATTTGAATCTGTAAATAGTTATCGATAGAACTGTATGAAACCTAATTACTGTATGTTGGTTTAATTTACTATGTACAGTTAAGTAATCTACAATGAATCTAGGTACGTTTTCTAAAATAATTCTATACTTTTGATTATACAGGGTGTTTGGTGCATCGTGTGCCAAATTGAAATGGCCGATAGAAGGGGTCATCTGCTATCCTTTCAGATACCTTAACATCCCTCATGTCCTGAAGAATTTTTTTAATCGACTTTTTAGTGTTTTACTAAAAAAGACCGAAATTTTACATTCAAATACAATTTTCTTTTTAAATATGGGACGTAGACTCTGAATTTTAATTTTATTTCGAAGAGTATTGTTCAAAGGTAAATTTGAATACAAAATTAGTGGCATTAGTCATCTAGTTTTTTTTTTATTCACTCGCAAAGGTAAAACATAAATGAAAGCTGTACATGTTACAGCTGTTTATGTGGCTACAAAATAAAAACCAGAAGCGATCGGGATCTTCCAACTCCCTCATTAATTCTCCAGTCTATCCCCTTGCTAATGATGTGCCACATGCCATAAAAATCTTTTAACAACTTTGTGAATTCGCTAGAATTGTGAATCGAGTCACCTAAGGCTGATATTCAAAATGATGATTTTTAATTATTTTCTTTGCTTAATTGATACTTGACAAACCTAAAAATCCTATCTCATTCGTATAAGGTAACATCTGTCTCGTATCTCTATGCTTTACTGGGATTTACTTGAAAAAAAAAAATTTTGCATTTTTAACATTTAGGTATTAATTTCATAATTGTTACAAATTCTGCTCAAATTAGTGACCGATGAACGTGTGCCCATGGTATTTCAAAATGACGGCTGTTCCGCGCATTGGCGTTTGACTGTGAGGGAATATCTTAACAATGTGTTCCACAATGCTTGGATTGGTCGCTTTGCCCTATTCCATGGCCGCCACGTTCCCCAGATCTAACTTCGTTACACTTTATGTCTGGGGACGTTCCAAAGAGCTGGTATGGGTACGCAACGGACGTTCCAACTAGGGAGGTACTAGTCCAACGCATAGTAGCGGCATTCAATACCACTAAGGCGGAAATACGACTTCGTACAACTGTCGAAATAGATGTCGTGCCTGCATTCGCAACAGAGGCCAACAATTCGAGCAGGATTTGTAACAATTATGAAATAAATGTTAAAAATGCAATTTTTTTTTTCAAGTAAATCCCACTAAAGCGTAGAGATACGAGACAGATGTTACCTTATACGAATGAGATAGGATTTATAAGTTTGTCAAGTATCAAGTAAGCAAAAAAAATAATTAAAAATCATCATTTTGAATATCAGCCTTAGGTGACTCGATTCACAATTCTAGCGAATTCACAAAGTTATTAAAAGATTTTTATGGCATGTGGCACATCATTAGCAAGGGGATAGACTGGAGAATTAATGAGGGAGTTGGAAGATCCCGATCGCTCCTGGTTTTTATTTTGTAGCCACATAAACAGTTGTAACATGTACAGCAGTCATTTATGTTTTACCTTTGCGAGTGAATTAAAAAAAAACTAGATGACTAATGCCACTAATTTTGTATTCAAATTTACCTTTGAACAATACTCTTCGAAATAAAATTAAAATTCAGAGTCTACGTCCCATATTTAAAAAGAAAATTGTATTTGAATGTAAAATTTCGGTCTTTTTTAGTAAAACACTAAAAAGTCGATTAAAAAAAATTCCTCAGGACATAAGGGGTGTTAAGGGATCTGAAAGGATAGCAGATGACCCCTTGTATCGACCATTTCAATTTGGCACACGTTGCACCAAACACCCTGTATAGCCAAGACGTATCTACAATCCACAAAGAAATGTAGATAGCAAACCTCAGAAGGCGCGACAGTCAAAGTCGTTCTTTTTTCTCAGAAGAGTGTTTGGTTTCTGACCTTCCCTTTTCTAGTACGAGCCTGGGAAAGAGAAAAGCTTAAAATTTGCCCTTAATAATACTTTGCAATATAAACTGTAATAGGCATATTGACTGGAAAAATCTACCTAAATAGTCCATCAATTACATTTTCAAAAATTATTATAAACGTATTTTTTTCCTTTGTTACCTGAATCAACAATTCAAAACTGACGAAGATACATCGCTTTCAAAGTTCACAATACATCAAACCAGGGTTTTTTGACTAGTTCTGAGTTTCTGACGCTACTCCTGACTTGAGATGTCTTTTATCTTTGTTAATATTTAAAGATAAAAAAAACGTGTCCATATTTTACAATGCTGTAATTGACAGACTAAATAGATTTTCAATTTATTGAACCTGCAAATGCCATGCCCATTGTAGGCTGATTATAGTGCATTGACTGACGCACCATCTGATTTTTTAAGGGTTCCTCAAAAAAGCCAAAAACTATTTTCTGTTCCATTTGTATGGTTTTTCTAAAGAAGGCAACATTTAATATTGGGGATAACCTATAGCAAGTAACACTTCAGTTTTCAAAAGCTGCAATGCAAGTAGCTTGTTGACATCGTTGGTACCTAGGCCTCCCCTCTTCAAGAGAGATTTGATTGACATTCACCACGACATCTCAATACAAATTTATATCAAATGTCGATATTTGTGTTTGAGCTATTAGCGCTGCATGGCTATTTTGGCGCTTGAATGACATTATCAGGACTTTATCGGAAACAAAATGGCAGCATTAGTTCTGTCTACGGTCACGAGTCAAAACAACAACGCGGCACTCTATTACTAGAAATTAATAAAGTATCTCTGTTGAATCCTTGAATCCGAACTTTGTCTGTCATCAATCGACGATTGAATTTGCCAATACTAGTTTTTAAGACGTCCAAACATAAGCAACCGTCAAAAAAATATTTGGAAAGAGGTATCTCTTTCTTTTAATATTAATTTTGGTCTATCAACATTTTTAGATGGCCACTTACCTAGGATACTGGGGTCCAAACTGTGCATAACAGCAGTTGTACCAGCAACCTTTGGAGAATGGGTTGTACCCGCCGGTGAACTTCCCCGTCACCTGCTCGTTGGTGGTGCGGCCGCGGGAGACCAGCACCATGTGGAACCCCGTCAGGCCGAATATTGGTATCGCTAGTAGTGCGATAATTCCCATAATTACCATTCTGAAATATACTGGTTAAGGATTGGTTGATATTTGGCATTTTTGGATTTTGTAAAGTGGAGATTTTCTGGTTACAGCATAATTGTTTAGATTAATTGAGAGTAAATGGGTATTTTTTACTTGAAGTAACGTTTTTTTTATTAAACAATTATTTATAAATCAACAAGGAACAAAACAGAATGTAAACAGAAACATCAGAAAGATGTCAATAGGTTTGGTTTTGAATGTGGCCGAAATTAATGTTGAATTAAATTATCCATTAATAAATGATGGACCCTCCATCTTAAAAGAAAATACACTGCTTTAAGGTTTGAAATTGGCATCTTTTGACGAAACGTTCAAATCAAAATCTTTATCTTTCACAAGTACTTTATCAGTGACAGAAATAATGTATAGCTTAAATACGTGCTTTACCCAGAATTCGACTAAAAACACTAGGGTATCGAACCGGGAAATCCCGGTCCCGAAAATCCCGGGATTTCCCGGTTCTTGAAGAATATTTTAAAGCCCGGGACATGCGACTGAGAACCGGGAAATTCGGGATTTTCGGGACTCAGAAAAACAGTATAAATAATTTGTTTAAACTTGTTAATTCTTTTGTAGAACAAAAGAATCAAATTGGATGTAAGGTATTTATTCACTTCGCCGTTATATACGGAATAACATGTTCAGACACAAGTGTGGTTGACAGAGAAGAAAAGTTGATAATGTAGTACTGGTTATATCTCGAAAGCCTTTGACAGGGTCTCGAGACAAAAAGCTTCCTTGCTTTTGGTATCTCAATTTTTGTAGCTGGATATCAGACTTTCTTAGTGAACGATCAATCAGAGTTGCCGTTGATGACTGATCCTTTGAGCTTTTGGTTATTGACTCTGGAGTTCAACAGTTATCTGTTTTCTTTGCAACTCTTATTTTGCTGCACATTTCTTACCCACTTCAGCCTGGTATTGTTGGATAGGTAGATAACAGTACTGTTTCAGTGACATACTTGCCCACTGCAAAATCCAGTGGGGATGAAGTTCATTGCTTCAGAGAGACCATGGTAGAGCAAACAGATTTGATACTTAGTATCCCATAAAAGAGAGAAGTTTCTTGTTCGCTCACACAAGAAACTTCTCTCTTTTAACGCCACCAACATACAGGCGTATATTTCCTTAGTGAAGTAGGAGTAAATCAAAACTACATCTTTTATAGAGTAATTTGGACCAACTCCTATTTTTCCTGTTTCTGTAACTGATGACCTTGAGCCTTTGGGCATGGAGCTGACATCCAGTGTCAAATTTGACGTGGGCATCCTAAATAGAGTGAAGCGATACCTTACACCTGGATATGTGCAAGCCCATTTCTGCATTGATTGCGTCGTAGTAGCCCGCGAAATTCAAAGTTTCTTATGTTTTTCATAACGGAGTATTGCAGCAACCTTACCCAACTTAATCATTGGGATGGCTCAGATAAATACAACTTACTGCACTAGACCCAGTGGAACGCAGAGCTCCTTAGACTAATTGGCAACGTGAAACTGGTGGATGGTTACTCAACAGCTTAGCTCATCTCATCGACGCAAGCTTAAGGACTTCACACACAGCAGCTATAATGTAAAGATGTACATTATAGCACGATACATCTCATTACATCTTTCCATAGAAATCGTCAAGAGACCACACACTGCAGCAATAATGTATATTTTTACATCTTCGAATCTAAGGTACTGAGCGATACGAAAATAGACATTTATTATTTCGATACACCTATACATCTCAATACATTTCCGTATATCTCTCTTCGAAAAGGATGTTATGAAATGTAGGGAAATATACATTACATTACCTGTTGTGTGTGTGATACATTAAGATAATTTAAAGCTATACATCCCGGGATGTAATGTACATTAATATACATTATAGCTGCTGTGTGTGAAGCCCTCCCTCTTTTCGTTTTTTTTTATTGGGTTCGCTCGTGGCTAAGATGAGACCTAAAATAGGTCGAACTCATGAATTCTACAACCTCTTTCCACCGGCCTACTTGCATTAGGTACATCTAATGTCCAGTATTGGACATCTAGATGAACTGAAAGTTTCCATAGTTAGTACAGTTAGAGTGAATAGATTTGCCACCTCTGAATAGAAAAGAGGCTAGAGCAAACCCATGTCCATGAGGCCGTCGAATAAGTTGATTGTATGATTTTAATCAGAATAAATACTGTACCATAAAGTTTTCTTATTATTTTCATTGTTTTCTAATGCCATGGAAAAAATGCATTTTTGTCCCGAAAGTCCCGAAAATCCCGGGATTTCCCGGTTCATTGGACGCCCGTCCCGAAAATCCCGGGACTTCCAACAAGGACCGGTTCTCGATTCCCTAAAAAACACCCCTGAAACAAATATTGGTTAGAAACTAAAAAAAAGTAGACTATATGAAAAAGGATACGACACAATCGGCTCGACCTGCGTCAAAGTTTTGTTATTGTTCATAATATAATATAAACTGAGGCCGAATATGCTCAGCATGTGTATCGACAATGATATTAGGAAGAAAAAGAAAAATCTGTAGTTCCGTCGTCCGATGCAGTTGTTCACCCATGGACAATGGTGGTCAAATGTCTGGGAACAAAGAAATGGATAATTTTAGCTCTTTGTGTTTCACTAAAAGTCTCCCGGTTTTATCTTTGAAATCTTTATAAAGGAGATGACAACATAAAAACTGAGTTTGTCTACCGAAGAATAGACAAACTGACAGAATGTAGAAAGATCAATCTTCGCAAAGCATGGAGATTTTTAGTCGTCTACGGATAGCATCAACTTCTCAGGTATACGTCAAAAGAACATTTTTATACCTGCACCAGTGGCGGATTTACCCTAAGGTCCAGTAGGCCCGGGCCTAGGGCGGCCAGATATTAGGGGCGGCAAATCGTGTCAAAAAACCAGTGATGGTAACAATGTAAATAACTCAAATGCAAAGTGTCTTAATATATTCAAGGCTCGCGGTCGCGTACCTTATTTGTCTAAATCACGATTACGGATTAAAGTACAAATCATTTCGTACATATAAAATAGTTCGTAGGTATGTTTAGTTTAACTTATGATAACAAAACCTAGAACCGTTTTCTTTAAATTACCAATAATTCCTGAAACCTCAGAAAATATAATAAACTAACAGCTTTCAGTGAACGTTAACCAGTTTTCTGAACCAGTTTATAGTGGGCAATTTAGTAAATTCATTGATAATTAAGTCAAATGATGGTTGCACAAATGCACATGCTGTGGGGCCTAGAGCGGCTAGTACTGTAAATCCGCCACTGGCCAGCACTATAAATTTACTTAAAATTCTCATTAATATGGACTAACTTAGCCAAAATTTACTTTTAAGTTTCGAAAAGGAAAAAAAAACCAAACATACTCACTTCTATGCAATGATTGCAGACGGAACAGTGCGAACACCGCGGCGGGCGGTAGAACTTGCACGTGACGCACCATTTCATCCGCACCGTGATACCGTTGATCTCCACGCTGCGGTACAGAGGCGCTCGGAAGTCATCCTCCCGGTCCTCGTCAGGTGGAGCTGAGGATAAGAGGACATTTTAATCACCATCATCATCAATGTTCCCATAGCTGGGACGAAGGCCTCCTCTCTGTGAGAGAGAGTGGGCCATAATCCAACATGCGGGCGGGCATGGTGATAGTAATGTGCCAAATATAAAGGTATGGCTGATAGAAATTGCACATCGAACTTTAGAAAGAGATAATCGGCTGGTGGCGGCTTTTTAGAGCGTTATCTCTGTTGCAAACGTGACAAAGGTTTACATAGAAAGTGGATGGCTATGTGAACCACTGATCCGATTGTGATGATACTCTGGTGAGTTCTTCAGCGGAGAATCCTAGCCCAAGAGTTCTACTTTTTTAAGCGGTACTGCGATATAGTAGAGCTTAACCATTGCCTCGCCTCATGGTACAGTAGCCGGCACGTAAGTTGGCAAGAGTCGTTAGGTGCGCAGAAGTCATTTTGTAGATCTCTTTGGTGGTCATGCGGGTCGCGGGGTATGAGGTAGTGCCGATCCGAGCACGCGATTGGTGCGTCCCTCGTCTTTGCCCCTCGCACTCAGTATACGCGCTCTCGCTTACACTTGCGTGCCGCTAAATGCGATGCGCAAACTTACCCCCACTACACCATAATCTTGCCAAGTTACGTGCCGGGTACTGTAAACTATGATAAGGTCACCAGTGAAGTGCGCAGACCTAGAAGTAACCTTATCTATAATTACGTGGCATTACAACCCACGGCCAATACTGAAACTCCAAGAAATTTTCTTTTCTGAAGTACATTATCCCTTAAGAAAGGTTTTTAATGACCCAGAATATACCTTAAATAGAAAAGTAAATACTCCACTCAATGTTTAGGGATCATTGGTTAATTAGATAATTTTCGGTAACTTGAAAAAGGGTGTTTCCATTCGGATGATTTTTATAGGTTCTATTTTGAATAAATTGGGTTCTGACGTTTAAACCATGCTAGTGAATCGCCCTTGTTCCGCTTGCTTCTTTTTATCTACAGAAATTCGGATAAAACTTTTAATATTATGATGAAAACGCGTTAAAATCTATTGCGCACTTTTGGAGTTGATTGTAGTAACTTAGAGGGACACTTTATGGACTTCAATGTATCACATGTGAATAATCTATAAGTAAACTGGACTTACTCGTAAAACCAATGTCATTATGTACATATCAAAGTAATAACTTCAATAAGATCCGATTTGATTCATACTCGATAAAGTTGCAAAAGTACGTTTTTTTTTATAAACATAAAATTATTTTTGAATGAATTAAGTCATAAAATGTTTTGTTGTTATAGTTATCATGTTGAATTCCTTATAAATGACTAACATTAAAAGGTCATTAATAAACCATTACTGAGCGATTGAGTCACGGCGGTGAATCTAGTTTATTAAAACGGAGCAAGTCTCCATTTTAAATTATTCATTTAATTTTAATAATACACTTTACACCTAGATACATAGTAAAATAATACTCTAAGAATTTTCCATATAACGGTATATTCCTATATCTAAAAGCTATCGCAACCTAAAATCAGAACAATATACATTGTGTATATTGTTCTGATTTTAGGTTGCGATAGCTTAGAGCCATATGGTAGCCATACACTATCCTGCCTATCGAACGATCGATTTGAAAATCAGAACAATATACATTGTGTATATTGTTCTGATTTTAGGTTGCGATAGCTTAGAGCCATATGGTAGCCATACACTATCCTGCCTATCGAACGATCGATTTGAAGCTTGCAATTGTTTCAAATTGGCAGTTCGTCCATATACACCGTACTGCCTATCGTACGATCGATTTGACACAACGTCAAATCTGCAGCAGCGATGCCAACTTAGCAACTTTATAGCTAGATCTAGCTATTATTCGGTGACCGATAGCAACAAATTTATAAAATTGTAGCTGTCGTCACCGAATAATAGCCAAATGCATCACTGCTGCCGATTTGACGTTGTGTCAAATCGATTTGATGACCTATCAAATTGGCATGTCATGCCATCAAATTGGCATTTTTAAACAATTGCAATTTGAAACAATTGCAAGCGTCAAATCGATCGTCGATAGGCAGGATGGTGTTTGGCTACTATTAGTTGGTAAAGCGTCTACAGCACTTATCCAGAAAGACGCAGGTACGAGACCCGTTTGCAGTCAAATTTTTAATTCCGTTTTTTTTTACAAATTTTCGACCCACGTGTTATTGCGTATAAATATTTATGCATAGGTACTATATTTGATCCTATCTTCAAACTACAAATGTAAGTATTCAACTTACACGTGGTCAATATGCGTTGTCAATACATAGTAGTGATGTTGCGAATGTCTGATTTTTGACATTCGCGAATGCGAATGCGGATGCGAATATTCAATTTCAATATTCGCGAATGCGAATGCGAATGCGAATATTGACTTTTAAATGAAACGCACGCAAAATCATAGATGGGTTTGACCAAAGAGATTTAAAGAACCTATAGAGCGGGCATTGAGAAAATTGTCATACAAAATTGTTGATGCCGTGCGTCAGTAGCGCTATTGCGCTATAGCGTTGCCCACTACTAGACTGAGGGACTTTTTACCTATTTGTAAAAAGTTTTGGATCACAAATTTCTTCGTGATGTCCCGTCTATTGCTCGTATATAGTTTAATGTCTTTGGGTTTGACATTTCATGTCAGACATAATTTAACCGAACATTGGCCAAGTCGATATAGTTAAATGAATGTAACTTCATTCATTCAACACATAAAACTTATTCAACAAGTTTAGACTGGAGCTGGTTTTTTTTTATACCTTTCACCGGAACAGGCATGGACAAAGAACTTAAAAAAATAATTTTGAATATTTTTTTTTTGTTTTTCTGTTGTTTCTCATATATGCAAAATTATGTGGTAGATTTTTTAATATAACTGGGTGGTAGGACTCATTTGATGATTTTATCACGATAAAAAGGAATTTTGTCATTTTTGTTGCGATTCTGTTATTTTATTACAATTGGACTAATAGAACTATTTCAATTTAGTTGATTACTTCAAGAATATTCCGTTACCTACATATAGTTTCCATATTCAAATCATAGTAGCAAATTAAAAAATCGTTTTTCAGAAATATTCGCAAACATTCGCATCAATTTATGCGGATGCGAATGCGAATATTCGCAACATCACTGATACATAGGAACACATCCTGATACAGCTTGGCAAATTAGAGTAGAAAACCGGATGTCGCCACTGTGCTCTCGCTACCAGCACTTTGAATGTTTTTTTTTTCACTTATTACGTTATGGCAAAATAATAAATCTAACAAACCTACGCTCTTTGTTTACATCAAATATCAAAGATTTTAAAACGTTGTCAGCAAACAAAAAGATTAGTTCCGTTTCAAGACGTTCTGGCCAAGCTGTACATTGCATTTCATTTTATGAATCATCTAGCTAGATTTTGTCCGCAGCTTGGCCCACAATACCGTTGTAAGTTTTCCGACACTAGAATTTTCTCTGTCTGTATCGTAGGAGGCATTTACAAACAATGAAACTCGCCATTTACCCCTGGGTAACCTAATACCATCGGGATGGGATTCTTATATTCTAACCCAGGCCATAGTCCAGCTGTGTACAGTCACGAGCAATAGTATGTATACACTAAGCAGTAATCAAAAGCGATTTTCTGCTACCATATTGATTAAACTTTTGTCTTTTCATTAGACCTTTATTTTGGGAGTCATACTATTACGATATAGGTCTTATTTCAAAGTGGAAGCCAGTATTTCGGGAGTAATTTGCGTTTGGTTTTTGTTTAGTGTATCCATGTTATTGCTCGTGACTGTACCACATTGAGATTCGTTCAGCCGTTAAGGCGTGAAACGGTAACAGACAGAGCTACTTTCGTATTTATACGTGTAACGTTAAATGCGCAAAACGTCTCGTGGGGAACTCAGCCCATGTTACTGAACAATGTTTGTTTGTATGAAAAACCTTTTTTTTGCGAATTTCCAAAATTCTTAGAACAAACATTGTTCAGTAACATGGGCCGAGTTACCCCACGAGAGGTTTTGCGCATGTTACACGTTGTATAAGCATAGAATAGATAATTAAATAGGTACCTTTTTTTTCGTGGTAAAATCATCGAATATACACTTCTCATCAAAAAAATCGAAACACTTTCGTTTTTATTGTTTTTGTCCTAATTTTTTACAAAAGAGAATTAATTCCATGAAAAAAAAAACATTACTGTGTAGCTGGCAGTTTGGTCATTACAGTAAGAAGAAAAAAATCAAAATACGAAATAATTTCATTTGTTTATCCTATAAATGAAATTAATCACTGTTTTGAGACAAATGTGTATTTAGGGTTGGAGTACGTTTCTCGTTTAAAAACTAAAAATTAGCGCTTGTCTTTAAACTTTCTGTTTCTTATTTCATTTACTGTGACTTTGGGACGTCTGAAAAAACTTTTTTTTCTAAAACATATGGATACTTCGCCCGCAGAAGCCGCCCAAGTGGTGGCATTGCTGGATTCTGGACTTAGTCAGCGTGTTGTGGCTGCAAGATTGCATCTAAGCTTATCATCTGTTCATAGAGTCTACAAACGCTATCGGGAGACTGGTTCGTTCACGCGCCGTTCAGGATCTGGCAGGAATCGGGTCACTTCTGAGCGAGATGATCGATTTATTGTAACAACTTCTTTACGAAATCGACGCCTTAACGCTTTTAAACTGCAGCAGCAGCTTCGCGTTGTACGAAGAGTAGCTGTAAGTGACTCTACAATAAGAAGAAGGTTGAAGGAACGCGGATTGGCACCGCATAAGCCAGCGAATGGGCCGAAATTAACTGCAGACCATCGAAGAGCGCGCCTTAACTTTGCACGCGAGCACCTAACTTGGTCATACCTTCAGTGGAGCAAAGTACTGTTTTCTGATGAGTGTAAAATTATGCTGTATGGTAACGACGGAAGGAACAAGGTCTACAGAAGAGATGGAGAACGCTTTGCACAATGCTGCATTGAAGAAAAGGTCAGCTATGGTGGCGGTTCGTGGACGGTTTGGGGAGGAATCAGCGCCGACGGTAAGACAGAACTTGCCTTTGTGTCTGGGCCACGGCTGCCTGCACTAAACTCTCATCGGTACATCGAACAGTGTCTTGAACCTCATGTGATGCCCTATGCACATTTTATTGGCAACGACTTCATATTCATGCACGACAATGCTAGAGCTCACACCGCGGGCGTCGTATGAGATGATCTTATCGAAGTCGGTATCTCCATTATGGTATGGCCAGCAAGAAGCCCGGACATGAATCCCATTGAACATCTATGGGATGAATTAAAGAGACGAATTCGAGCAAGAGATCCAGCCCCAGAAACACTTAGCCAGCTGCAAAATGCAATCCAAGAGGAATGGGATAATATACCACAACATGTGATCGTGACTCTCATCCGATCGATGAAGAACCGTATGGAAGCAGTAATAAGAGCTCGCGGAGGGAATACAAGTTATTAAATAAACGTTTCTTACATTTTTTTTTCATTTACGCGTGTTGTTTTACCCATTTCCTTCATATTCCATACAGGGTAAAAATTACTCATTATACAAAATACGAAACCTATGAAGACTTAATTTGAATTTAGAACATTAACATTAGGATTTAAAAACCTCATACTACTCACTATTAAATGACATTTTACATTTATTCCTAAATATACACATTTTTCTGATAATCCTTATCAAATCATAAACTGCGAGGTGTTTCGATTTTTTTGATGAGAAGTGTATTATGTCCTCCCAAATAATCTTTGACAAAGACTTGTACTGACTAAAATCCACGGTGTCCTTCAATAGCCCTTTACATTCCGAGCCACGGTTACTCGTTAGTCCCGCGACCCCGGCAGGCTTGGCTCTCTAAGGGGGCCCCGTTATATAAATAGATATATTACCTACAGTAACAATTCGCCTAATTCATTCATGCACGCAGTTGAAGTGGGTTGACAATGCATCGCATCGATTTTTGCAATTTCGTCACACTACCTGCATCGTATCCCATAAATCGCATATTGGTTTAAAATCACGTCACAAGGGCATTCACACTGTAGCAGGCACAGATAAGATAGTGTTTCACGCACGCACAAATCAGCACAGACAAACACATGGTCTATAAAAAAACTCATTTTGGTCCAGTAAGCCTCGATTCGCTTGTATTGCGTAAACAAGTTCTTAGAATAATATTTGTCTATGGCTATGTTTGGTTTGCGTAACCCTTTTGCGTAGAAAAAGGTGAGGTCAAGCATAAGAAAAGGATATAATTACACCTCTCTTTTTGCTTCAGGGGTTAAAAAGAATACTGGGCGTATAGGGTCCTTGAGTTCTTGTAGATTTGCCACATCATATTGACCGGAACAGTAATTTGATTAATTTAAAAAATAGGATTAAAAATTAGGGCTTGTCAATTATCAAGTTAGTCATTGCACCGACCCAATGTTATCACTATCAGAGATAAACTAAAATTACTGTTCTAACGAATTTCATAAACATTGATAATGTTGCTAACAGAAGATAGCAGGTACATTCATAATTTAAGTGCGAAAATATAATTATGAAGGAAGCAAAAGAGAGATCCCTTATAAGAGTTTCTCATCAAAATTATAATGTATTGTTCTTTAGTTTTATCTAAGTATCCCATTGTTCTAACACCTGGGGGATATTACAACGTCTTAAAACCAGGCTTGTTCCAGTGAGTGAACGAGATGGCGCTAGACGACTTGCATAGCTCTGTCACTTTCACTCGCCAGATCAAGCCTGGTTTTAAGACGTTGTAATACCCCGCCTGGAGTCGCAGGTAGGCCCATTGCGGGATGATAAAGTGGATCTCAGACATCTTTTTCTACTTGAAGAAAACCTTCATCATGTTTAGAGAAGAGATAATGAAAAATGTTATCTAATTTTGAATGCATGAAGGCAGGCATTGACCATACCATAGAGAAGAAAAGAAGTTTATGTAAGAGTAAATTATGCCGGCGACATAGACTGCCGCTTTTGTTGCGCGGTTACGCTGTACCATTGTCATTCCCTTGTTCAATAACGGCGAGTCATGGTGAGGCATGCCGTCGGCATAAAGTGTAGGATACTTACATTGCCGGCGGCAAGCCTTGCCATATTAGGTACTTTCATAATGATACACACCTTTTGGTATGACTCCCGGGTCCATGAAAGTGGCCAGGGTAAAATTGGCCAAAACAAAAAACGTTATGAAGCCTTGGTACGCGGGAACCCATGGGTGCTTGTGAAGGTAGTATTGACACCTGAAACATACAAATAAAATGTTATAGCGTATTAAAAAAAACGGAGCGGAAGGCGCAGCGTAGGCAGGCCTCCCACTAGGTGGACCGACGACATCATGAGAGTCGCGGGCAACCGATGGATGCAAGTGGCGAATTGTCGTTCCTATTGGGAGGCCTATGTTCAGCAGTGGACGTCTTCCGGCTGATGATAATAATGATGATGTATTAAAACATCACGCATTTAATCCCCGAAGGGTTTAGCAGACAGAGATGTACCTAATAGTAGAGCCAGATTTCGCAAGTTATGTTTGAGTGCCATTGTGATAAATGGCAAGCTTATTGAAGAGGCGATGAAATTCTATGCAAATATGCAATAGATGGCGCGATACGTCTCCTTGGGACTTTAGAAATGGATTGAAGATTTCGACACAGTAGGTACGAACCTCGATGGCTCGGTTGGAAAGGAAAGAACGTCGGATGTACTGAATCTGGAGGTTGCAGGTTCAATTTTGGAAAGAAAAACTTGTAGAAGACCGTTTCAGAACTTAGCCTATCGAAGTCCATTGTAGGATATGGGCCTCTATCAGGCTTTGTTACAATCTGTCTTTCACTTCCAGCTACCTTTTTGAGGTGTTTTACATAATGTAATTCTAAATTAAGATAGTATGTCAGTAAAGAGTAAGGCGGGTTTTCCTGTCACGCTGACCGCACGCGGATGGTCAGCGCTGATGGGTCAATCAATATGCTATGTAGTAAGGTAGCGTTTCTGAGTAATGCTGACCGCTCAGCGCTGACGGCCGCTTACTACATAGCATATTGACCCATCAGCTCTGACCATCAGCGTGCGGTCATCGAGACAGGAAAACCCGCCTAAGAATATTTCCAAGCAGTGGAACACCAGCTAGGTCCTCCAACAAGAAGAATGAATGGATTTTAATCCACCACATGTATTGGCTGGGTAATGAAAGCACGAGAAATAATACATTATTTATTTTTTGAACATTTAAGGTCATCTTATCAATATAGATTTCTGCCAAGTGGTAATTGATTGTGTTTTGATCACCCAATCTTGGCTAGCGATTAGATTGATTAACCATTTGTGAGGATACTAAAGAAATAGTAGGCGCCATTTTATGCACTAATATTGTACTAAGAACACAATGCAATTAGTTTAAAAATATCCTTATTTCATATTAAACCAGCTCATTAAGGAAAAACTATTGTTCATTGAGGTCTGCGAATAATTAACAATGTCGGAAATCAACTAAAGTTTAACAATTTATTTGTTGGTTTCATACAGATGCGATTAGCAGCTAAGGAAGAAAAGAACAGTGCCCATATTCATTGAAAAATAAAAATAATGTGTTGACTGGTAACAGCCAACATCAATAAATAATGTATCAAGTCCGTTACTTAGGGTATTTAAGTACCTACCTAGGGTAAGTAAGTATTACAATACCTACTCTAAATAACGGAGTAAATACCTAGATTTAAAGAAATAATGGACATGACGTGTTTTTTGTTTTTATATGAAACTTGACTGACAAATTGCACCCAAACTCGGGAGTGCGGAGGCTCATGACGTCAAAAGTATATAAACATTATACCTAAACGTGACATGTATATTTTTAAAATGGTCGTTTCTGATCAAACGAAAGGGACGAATATAATCAATACTCAATACATTTATTGCATTCCACAATATGAACTTACTCGTAGGTGGTAGGGTACCTACATAAGGATATACATACATTAGTTTAGGAGCATTGTGGGCCCTGACGGACATAACAATTTAAAAATTAGGGAGAGGGCTATTATAAATATTTGTTTACAATTACTTATAACTAATTGAATACATATAGGTAACTTTAACTACTCATATATTGGATTAATATAATATTTATTTAAATTATACATGTATAATTAATATCATTGGCATACTTAATTATTATTGCGTTTTTTTTTTGGTATTATTGTTTATTTATTAAATTTATCATTTAAATATTCCTGTACGTTAGAATAACATTTACGGATTAGAAGTTGTTTTAATTTATTTATACAGATATTAAAGTTTTGTTCATTTTTTATTTCATCTGGTTCTTTAAATTCAATCTAATGAGTACTCCCTATCTGGGGGGAGTAGTAGGGGCTGTCAGGAATTCAAAATTGACTGACTAAACACCAAGCAGTTTCTTCTGTTGTCAGCCGCGGTAGCCTTAAGACAGTACCGCGGCCCTAGGAGAGGAAATTATACAGAACTATATGATGTCACTAAAATAAGGTACATCATAGTAGAGGTGATAATAAACAAAACATAATCTTCTGTTTCACACTCTAGTGATAATGAAATTCATAACAAACAGTTAAACCTTATAGTATGTACCATTTAACATGGCAATAGAGGTCATTCACTCCCTCCTACCAAGTTTTTCATCACTAAGCGATAATGACCCTTATTGTTACTTAAAACTACTAATAAGCGATAGTTGCTTCTGTCGCTACAGTATCGTGGTACCAGCCTGTTTGACATACAGGGGTTGTGAATCTTGTGTTGCTCTAATTCAAAATTATTATTTTTTATTTCTAGAAATCAAATTGTGTGCTTATAAATTTACGCGTGACGTTAAAAATGTTCCACTGTGTGTGACGGATTTAATGGATGTAGTGATAGGTAACGGCCCTTTTCCCGTCATATGTATTTTCGTCCGCGCGCGGATCATAGTAGATTTTCAAAGTCGATTGTATGTTTGTTCACGATTATCTCGCGTTTGTCTGAACCGATTTTAATGCGGTTTACGGGAAAATGTTTATTACAGTCTAGGGAAGGTTTTAATATACTATAATATTGGATGTCTTGTGACGTTGCCCGCATGGATCCGTTTTTGTTGCTAGCTTGGATATTTTCTAAAGTTGCCGATTATACGAAGATTTTTGTTGAATGGCTGAACTAAAAAGGGTAAAATAAAAACTTTAAAAAAAGTACCGACTTCAAAAACAAATACAAAAAAGTGTAAAATAATTTTCTTTCGGAAGTCGGTGGCAATAGTCAATGACATAAAAATCAAAAGCCACCGACTTCCGAAAGAAAAGTTATTTAACACTTTTTTGTATTTGTTTTTGAAGTCGGTACTTTTTAAAAAAAAGTTTTTATTAATACTAAGGGTACAACGGCGGTCTTATCGCAAATAGCGATATCTTCCAGACAATTATGATGGACTTGAAGAACTTTAAAAAAAATGAGGGTAGACAGTGATGCACATCAAATAATAGATAACCGATAATATAAATACAATACACACAAACATTAATAATAAAATAAAATACACATACATACATAAATATATAATATACAACGTGTAACGTTAATAGCGCAAAACCTCTCGCGGAGTAACTCAGCCCATGTTACTGAACAATGTTTGTTCAAAAACTTTTGGAAAAAAAGAAAAAAAAAGATTTTTCATACTGATGGGCTCGATCATTTTCTCATTTTGTATGAAAAATCATTTTTTTTTCCAAAAGTTTTAGTAATTGCCGATTTATCAAAATCATCAACTTTTTGGAGAACGTTTGGTCTACTCCTTTTACCTTCAGGTTGCGTTATTTTATGAGTATTTCTGTATTCACGTATTACCCGATATATCGATCTCTCACTCACCCCACATATTTCTGACGTACGTTTGACAAGATCATGGTTAGTTAAATATTTATCCTCGAGCTTTGTGTTTTGGACATATTTAAAAATATTAATAATCATAAGACGTTCTCCGCTGGTGAGAATCGTCTTCTGTCTTTTTGCTGGCGGCGATGTGAACGGTATCGATTCCGAACCTTCTTGAGGTTGGAATATGTTTGGACGACGGCGGCGTTTACTGGTTTCACCAGTAGATGTTCCAGCTTCTGGTTCCATGCTTCTTTACAAGCAACAAATGAAGTAACAATAACAACACAGAACACAAAAACAAAACTGTAACAAACTCAACAACGATAACAATAAAAGCGAAGAAATTATAGCACAGACCCAAAGAGATTTAAAAGAACCTATAGAGCGGGCATTGGGAAAATTGTCATACAAAATTATTGATGCCGTGTGTCAGTAGCACAATCTAGCGTTGCATAGCAACGCGACTACTAGACTGAGCGACTTTTTACCTAGTGGTAAAAAGTTTTGGATAACAACTTTCTTCGTGATGTCCCGTCTATTGCTCGTATTTAGTTTAATGTCTTTGCACAGACCGAACGCAAGCGAACTTCCACACGGAATGTTAAATCTAAATGGCGGCTGCTGCCGGGGGTGCTGCACCCCTGACGCGATGACTTCGTAAAACAAAAACGACATAAGATCAAAATTAGCATTTTCTGTGATGAAATAGTTTTTGTAATTTATTTTAGGAAAAATAAGGTGTTTTTACCATCCTGATATCAAAAGAATATTAATATACTTATATCCATACAATATGCACTAACTTTATATTTACTCAGTACTGTGTTATAGGTTAATGCAAAATTATATGATGCATAATAATATATTTACTTTTGTTAAATTGTCTCAGTGTGATAAACTTGTGTAAAAACGAAAATACAATATTATAAAAAAAATATTTCGTAGGGTACGTTTGCTAGATTTTCTATTATTTTGAGTTGTGCATTGTGTTGTTTTTGCTGTAATTTTTTATGTATTATGAGACTCAAGCGATGTCAGTTTTGCGACTGTTTGCGACAGATTTGTACGGGTGAAGAGGAAGTATCGCTAATATTGAGATATCGGGATGAAAGTCGGAGCAATGACCGCTATTGCCATGTTAAACGGCACATACTATAGACGTTGTTGAGATAAATAATCTATTACATATTTATAAAAGGGATTTAGATCACTCAAGATTTATACAAAAATAACTAAAAAAAATTATAATTTTAATGTGACCAATATTATTCACACAGAATCGAATGTCTGTTTTGAAATTACCTACCCTATATAAGAGAAAATTCATAATAAAAATCTGAGCAGTCAATGAATATTATAAATATTCATACATTTATCATAACATTTATAATATTATATTCAAATAGATTTCCAAGAAAATTAACAAGATATATCAACAACTTTAACCATTGTTTGCATTTTTTACTAATATAATTAGGACCATAATGCTATAGTTATTAGAAACATTATCCTTTGCAGTAACATAATGAAAAATTTTTGAACAAAATGTTTATAATTTCAAATTGACTTTTGATCTTGATGGTATGTTTAATCATCTGTATTATCATAATATTGCTTATTCACTTATTATGATCTAATTTGCAAGTCTATAGACTAGGTCTTTGAATATTATAGTATTAAAATTTTCATAACTGAGAAGGCTGTTTTATGAATAAATTACTTTTAATAATAGAATTAAAAGTAAAAGAAAAGTCTATGGAGAGACATTTTTTCTTTTGTTCTACTAATATTATAAAGAGTTTGTGAGTTTGATTGTCGAAGTAATCTCTGGAACTGCTGGAACCATATTCAAAATATTTTCACCAGTAAAAAGCTACATTATTTTTATATGACATAGGCCATATTTTATTAAAAAATTGTTGTTTCCATGTTCCAACCTTCATTGTTTCATCACACCTTTGCCGGGGTCGCGGGACTTATTTCCTTACCGTGACCCCGGAACATGAAGGGCTATTGAAGGACACCGTGGATTTTAGTCAGTACAAGTCTGACAGTCCCTCCCGCCCTGCCCGGGGTGAGAGGACTCATTTGATGATTTTAACACGATAAAAAAAAAAAAAGAAGGGTATGAGATACCCAACTGGAAAGTGTGTCACCATGGTAAAAAGTCCAAATAAATACAAGATATCAATTAGAGTAGTGGCTTAATATGCTACCAAATGCAAGAAAAAATAACATAGATGTTAAGTAAACAAAGGTGGGGTATGAAACAAAATCGGAAACAGATTATTATTTAAATCTGTGTCATGATTGAGGCAGATTAATAACAAGGAATTCTACAACAATTAAGAAGCTAAACTAAACCATGCACATTAGTTTACTAAACAACAAAACACTGTGTTCACCAACGAGAAATACTTGAACCAAACCAGGGTAAACATGGTACGAAAATAAATCTGCAATCAATGTGTTGTTGTTAACTGATTTCACACATACTGGTTTGGCATACATTTATACTACTGAAAAGGTCACTATGAAAGCAGATTGTAAATGCAATCATGTTTCAGTAAAGGTACAACAATTCCTCACAGTTCACACACTTTTCTCCACATCTCTTTTTCGTTTCTCCTTAGTGGGTCTTTTTTTCTAGCGTGATAAAATCATCAAATAAGTCCTCCTGGCAAGGGTGGAGCGGAACTCATACTGGCTAAAATACTGAACACCGAGACCCGGCATTACTTGTAAATGATTTAAATATTTTTCAATGAACCGAACCCTCAACACAGCACAGCAGCTGATCACTCAGTCACTGCACCAACTGAGCTGAAGAAAAATCCGTCGAGTTATACAAATAGTTGCACATAGTTTATAGCTAAACATTTATTTATTTACTAGTACTAGGTACTGCATTTCAGTTTCAGTCTAGGTATTGTAAACTTAACCTCCTTTTTTACATTGCTTCAGAAAAAAATTGAGTCATGGACGGTTGAAATTAGCAGTGGTAATGTTACAGGTTAAACAAGTTTTTGTACGTAGGTCAGGGCTCACCGCAAAATGTGTAATAAAGAAATTGTTACACAATGAACATTTATGAATGAATTCATACATTCATTAATGAATCTGTTAGCTGAAATGCCAAATATAAAGTAATTTATCTACATTAATAAAAATATTATTTTGAAGGTATAGTCTTTATGTATGAAGAAATCTCCATAAAAAGTATAAAAACAAAAACTTGGAAAGTTAGACTATTTTATTTAAATACTTTTTTCCCGTATTTTTAAGAAATTCATTATGCACTGGGCCTACATGGTAGATTATGGCCCACTCCCTCTCTCAGAGAAGATGCCAGTGTCCCAGCAGTGGGAACATTTCTAGGCTGATGATGATTCCTGGGTTCCATATGCAAACAGTTACCAAATGCTAGAGTTACTGGAATTACTATGGGTATAACATAACAGTTCTCATTTCTCAAGTTTATTAAAGTTCACTGTTTGTAATCAATACTTAACTAATTATATTCTGAAGGCTAATGATAACATAAACAATAGGGTAGTTTCCAGGGTTAAATAATTACATTCTATTTAGTCCATATTTTAGATTATAAAAAAATATTGGACACGTATTTTTTCTTTTTTCGATTAAACAAAAAAGAACAAAGATAATAGCCTATTTAAGTTACCTGTGACGTCACTCTGCGCGAAAAATGCCACGCATCGTGACGTCACACGTAACTTTAATAGGCTATATCTTTGTCATTTTTGGTCTAATTTACAAATAAAAAAATACGTGTCCCTTATTTTTGAATAATCTAAAAGACGGACTAATTAATTTTTTTTAGGCAACTAGCCTATTAGGAATCTAGTCCTTAACTGTGCCAACACACCACAAATATGTTCACAGATTGGGGTGTTCTAGAATTGTGTTAGAAAAACATACAAGTTAAGTAGTATAGGTATTTGTTCAGAATGGAATAACTACATATGAGACAAATATTTCTAAAGAAAATTCAAATTCTTATTATATATACTATCTTAATACATCATTTGCAAAACAAATGATGTATTCTCTATTTATTCTGCCTGCTTTGTTTGTTTAGAATTTAATCATAAATCTACCCTAGAACATGTTCCATGGAAATGTAGTGAAAGATTTTTAGGAATTAGATAAATATTTTCACTGATTACTTCCATACAATCTAGATGTCTTTTAATTTAATAAAATTTCATCATCTGTATTTTTAGAACTTAATTCAAATGCCACATCAACACAACAAAGCTGAAACCGCTTAATTAAGTTCTTTTAAACTTGCAAGGTGAACTTTTTATAGCTAAAAGGTAAACAAATCATAAAACAAGCTGCTTTTGAGTACAAAGTAACATAAAATACCTTGTTAACCACATTTTGAACTCATTTAATTTGTCTTAAGAACTAGATAGTGATTTTATGCAATTTCATAAGTTATACTGAATATTACATAGTATTAACTTAAAAAACTTTATGTTGCACCTTATTATAAGTGTCATAGAACTAACCTATTAGGTTTTGAGGTCAAACAACATGAACCTTAGGTACAGAAAACAGATGTGTGGGTACTATCATAGATAGAATTCACTGATAAAAAAAAATGTGTAAACCAAAACTACCTACAAATATATAGTGCTAAAGCTAGGTACACTATAAGTTATAAATAATGGATGTTAATGTAATCATCATGTTGTAATATTTACAGAGAGATAACATCAATGAAACTTGTAACAACATGTCACATAAAATACCTTGTCGTAATTTACATATCTATGTAAACAACAGGAAAATTGTCCAATAAAGTTAGCAAGAAAATGATACAGGCTCAGGCAAACCGATTTAAGGTTGACTGACTCATAACCATCACACCATTAAACATCTTTTGTTTATACAGATTTGGAAACCACACAGGAAGCACCTGGCCATTGACACGACAACATTGGTTACTCACTTCAAGAAACACTAATTACGATATAGATATTATGTTAATGTAAATAAGATATATAATTACTTGAAACATGGCTTCTACACCATCTCAGAGGATCAAACAAAAATACTCTTACCGTTACCGCCACGGGCATAGCAGGGGTATAATCCACACACAGTCACATAGGGCAACTTCACAGCCCCAAGATATTAATAGAAACAATTCAACAATCTCATGTGAAAGTTGTCAAACCGAAAATGAGAATTTACAGACGATCGACGACATTGTATACTTACGGGAAATAAAAAAACAGGGATGTTGTGCCCAACAAGAGAGTCCAGGCGAACGTCGCGGGGATGTATCTCGTTTTGAGGTCGCATTTGGGCATATTGTGTCAATTTTATTTCCCTAAAAGAAAATTAACTGAGTTTTATTCACTACAGATCAACATGGCCGCACCTATTAATCTGACAGAAACAGTGTGGCAATAGTGAATTTTAGTGATGTTGTTTTGATATTGAACCGGTAATAAAATTCAAAGTCCTAATTACACCGGTTCTAAACGAAAATCGTAAATAATATAAATCAACTGAATGAATAAAATTAAAATTGTGTTTTATAAATCTTAAACCTTATTTAATTTGGCATTCGATTAAATCATTGTACGTGAGTTTCTATGTTTGTAAACGCAATGACACAGGAGAAATTCCCAGTGTGGGGCAACGTTTAAAAAAAAGTTTAATAAAAGCAGAGCAGTGGTGGCCCAGTAGAATCGGCCCCAACTTACGAATATAGAGGTCATGAGTTCGAATTCGAAACCAGCCAGGAGCACTAATTTCTGTAATTTATTTCATCACCAATATTCACAAAACGGTGAAGGAGACCATCGTAAGAAAGCCGGCCTTAGAACCAACAATTCGAAAACATGTGTCATCTAGCAACCCGCACTGGGCCCGCGTTGTATACTATGGTCCACTCCCTCACACAGAGAGGAGGCCTGTGTGTGTCCCAGCAGTGGGAACATTATAGGTGATTATGATGATGACTCTTTTTAACCGACTTCCAAAAGGAGGAGGTTCTCAATTCGGATGTTTGTATTTTTTTTATGTTTGTTCGGGCATAACTCCGTCGTATAACAACCGATTTGAAAAATTATTTTTTTGTTGGATAGGTTATACTTCCGGAATGGTCCCATTAAATTTTATCGAAATCAGACTAGCACTTTTTGAAAAATCAACATAAATCAACAAAAACCTAAAAAGTTTTCAACTTTGTCTACACCGATTACTCCGAGGTTTCTGGTCCGATTTCGATGATTCTTTTTTTGTTCGATACAGTTTAACTGCCATTTGGCAATTTTCATTTAGTTTGGTGCAGTAGTATTTATTTTTAGTTTTTATACATGGACGTTGTTATTACCGGTGCTACGGATTACAAAATTTTAGTGCACATGTAAAAAAATTATGTATTTGACAATAATTTGGGTTGAATAGTGAAACTAAAAAGGATAAAATAAAAAACTTTTTCAAAAAAAATGTAACCCACTTCAAAACAACCACAAAAAAAAATATAAAAAAAAAAAACAAAAAACCCGACTGCGTAAAAAAACTAAAAAGAAAGAAACAAGCCCAGTAGTTTAGAATTCACTCATTCACACTCACAGTCGGGGCCCATTCAAATTATACCAATCAAATCTTCCCAAGGGGCCCCGACTGTGAGTGTGAATGAGTGAATTCTAAACTACTGGGCATGTTTCTTTCTTTTTAGTTTTTTTACGCAGTCGGGTTTTTTGTTTTTTTTATATTTATTTTATTTTACTATTTTTGTTTTTTTTTATTTTTAGTTTTTGTTAGCATTTATCAGTCCAAATTAAATTGAAATATATAAGTTATATATATTTTGGTAAACCATTTTTAAAATCCTTTAATTTGATACCCCACTTGATAGAATGTGAGAGATTTAAAAAAAAATATTTTTAGTTCGGAACCCTTTGCACGGGAGTTCGACTCGCACTTGGCCAGTTTTATGTACCCAGTGACACTCTCACGTTTAAGACGAATCTAACGACACCTCTCAAGTTAAAATCCATCAAGCCGTTTAGGCTGCAGAGCTACACAAAGAAATATACATACATACATACATACATACATACATACATACCCTCGAAAAACATAACCCTCCTGGCGCAGTCGGGTAAAAAGTTCAAAATAACCTACAAAAAACTTTTCTTTCGAAAGTCGGTGGCAAAAAGTCAATGAAATAAAAAATAAAGTCACCGACTTTAGAAAGAAAAGTTTTTAGTTTGTAGGTTATTTTGAACTTTTTTTGTGGTTGTTTTGAAGTCGTTTACATTTTTTTTTTGAAAATTTTTTTCGAGGAAGTCGAAGGATAGGATAGTATTACGACTCATCATAGTTCGAATGCATGTTTGTGAGATACACTGAAGCTCGTCATCACATTGGTGTGACGAACAATTATTGTGCGAAGTATCTAGTTCAACACTACCGATATTATGGTATAGTGCAAATGGGTAAATAATATGTTGTATACTCGAACTCGGGAGTCGGGACTTCACGGAAAGGTTAGGTTAGATGGGGATGATGGCGGAGTTTGAAAGACCGTGGCTAGCTTAATGCAATTTTACTAATGCGCAACATACGAATATAAAAGTGAATTTTTCGTGTTCTTCATTTAGCCGATTTTGAACTCAGGGACTGCATTTAATGACTTTCTAAATCTAGGGTACGAATAGGTACTGCTCCTTTTTATGCCCTTCGCTTGCCCAACCAACTTACACCGAAATACTCAGACACAAAGCGTACATTTTACATGTACAACACGGACTACTTACAGATAATGATGTACAATAAGAATATCAATGTCATGACGGTGTTGAGCCCGATGTTTAACAGCTTGTTGAAAAAAAACTTAAACTTAAAATAACTTTTCTTTCGGAAGTCGGTGGCTTTGTTTTTTTAATTCGTTGTCTTTTTGCCACCGACTTCCGAAAGAAAAGTTATTTTGTAGGTTATTTAACCCTTTTTTGTGGTTGTTTTTGAAGGCGGTTAATTTTTTTTTGAAAAAAGTTTGTATTTTACTCTTTTTAGTTTAATATTCAACCCAAATTCTTGTCAAAAATATCATTTTCTTACATGTGCACTAGAATTTTGTAATCCGTGGCACCGGTATTAACATCGCTCATGTACACATGCTAATAAAATTCCCTATCTCAAAAACTGCTGAACAGATTTTGATGAAACTTAGCAGTATTCACTAAGGTGAACAATCCCTAGTATAACAAAAAAAGAAGTTTGAAAATCAGTCCACTATTGGCGGAGTAATCGCGTAACAAACACGCAAAAAGTAATGTCATCCAAGTAGCCGAAATCAATAAAACGCTCACAAAATAAAAAGTACTGAACCAAATCGGATGAAATTTTTATGGGACCACACTGCAAGTATACTGCATCGAAAAAAAAAAGAATCACACTAATCGGACTAGAAACCTCGGAGTAATCGATGTACATACATACAAGAAAAACAAAACTTGAGAGGTGTCAAGGGACACCCGGATGGAACGAAGTTACTGTATACACTCAACAAAAATAATCGCCGCGACTCCACTCCACTCCACTCCGCTCCGCTCCGCTCCAATCCGCTCCGCTCCGCTCCAACCCGCTCCGCTCCGCTCCAATCCGCTCCTCTCCGCTCCAATCCGCTCCGCTCCGCTCCAATCCGCTCCGCTCCGCTCTGCTTCACTCCACTCCACTCCACTCCACTCCACTCTTTGAGCTCTAGCACCCTTTCGCAACGCGCGATAAGGAACTTCGTTCCAAAAAGTGTCGTGACAACTTTTCGTAAGAATTTTTTCCGTCTAGCCCCCTTTCACAACGCCCGATAAGGAACTTCGTTCCAAAAAAAAAAAACATACCGACTGAATTGAGAACCTCCTCCTTTTTTTGAAGTCGGTTAAAAACCGGAATTATTTTGTTGAAACTTGATTTTTTTAGTATAGTCACCCTTTTTACTTTTAGTTTATTGTTCGATAACGTCATTAGAAATTGAAAAATTGTTGTCATTTGTTAAAATTGTCTTTACGGCCCGTTAATGGGGAAGGCAAGTGTCAAAGTGACAAGTGACAGTTTGGTCCCAAAAGAACTGTCAAATCAAAGGAATTTTCTGAAAAAAAAACGATTTATTGATGTAAAATGACTAGATGTTGTGTAATTAAGCTGTAAAAATGATGGAAAATACAAATTTCCGACAATTCCCACTATCAAGAAATAATGGGTAGCTGCTGTGACTGCCTTGAGAACAAAAATTGAATTATAACTAAGGAAAAGCTATATAACAAACAAATATCCAGCATTGCGAAGCCGAGACAGGCCGTTAGTTGAGTTTATTTATGAAATTCTATGATTATACCATAACTAAACAATCGAATACACTTTTCAAAATAATATCTACTTTTCTATTGGAGGTTAAGTACCAGTATTGCATCGCTCCGTAAATCATGACATGGTTCGTCTGGCGGAAGAATTATCACCTGGAACGAGTTTTGTGATAGTTGTGGTATTAAGAAATGAAATATATTGTGATATTTCTCTAATCTAAGTAGAAAGAAGGGGTAAAATTACTAACTTAAAACATTACGATATTTTATCAAAATAGAAAGTCAGAAGCAGCATTATATTCTTGTTATAGGAGAGGACAGGTAAAACATACCTAAACTCAAAAATTGAAACCTCAACTAGCTTGACATAAAAATGTAGAAAACCGTAAAGCTGCGAACATATTATCGGACGCGTCCGTCAGCCGCGGCTGAGGGACGCGGCTTAGCAGTGTGCACGGTAGTTCGGACGACAGAAGGCCAGATTTTGTTCGGACGTCCGAACTCTCAAGGTCACGTCCGCGTCTTACGACCGACAGTTTGCACAGTGTAGTATTAAATGTACTGGCTGGATAATGAATAAGCCGCGTCCCTCAGCCGCGGCTGACGGACGCGTCCGATAATATGTTCGCAGCTTTACGGTTTTCTACATTTTTATGTCAAGCTTGTACAAGTTATTGTGGATTTATTACGGTAAAATCAAATGTATTACCACTCAATTAAATCACTTTTTTTCCTCTTGTAGATGCACCGCGGCGTTTTAATTCTTCTTTTAGTATATGCACTTGCATTGACGAATAATTTTCCATATTTGTTTTGTATATAAACTCAATTTTTATAACAATAAATCTTGTTTGTTTTTTGTACAAGGTAGACAGTAATCTGACGTAGGGACCAACTATCGCAGCGCCATCTACGATTAGCTTTGAGTTGCCATCCCCATTGGTCAGATGATTCACTGACAGTTGATGACATTCGATTTGATTGGCCAGTATCTTTCACATCATAGAGGATTTCACATGGACAGTCTCGCGGATAAAAATGGCCGTAGTGTTGTCTTGTCGTGCTTCTGTGGTCTGATTACTTTTTCGTAAATCTTTACTAGATTTTCTATCAAAGAACTTGTAAGATTTTTTTCACAAAAGTGTTGACTAACTGATCGATTAAGTGTGACAATGTCTAATGGTACAAGTCCGAGTGTGTTGAGTTTCCTGAGACAGTACAGGTTCCAGAGGAAGCCAAACGGGCCTGCTGGACCTAGCAGTCCAGTGACAGTCACGTCGGCTGCTTCTGGTTCTCGTGAGTAAAAAGGTTCTATTCATAGGAGAAGGTCATTACTATGGTAGCACGTGTTTGAGGCTTTTCACCACGAGGAGTCATTACCACGTTCAATGACTCGTGTTTCCGAAGTTTATTTTTTTTGTACCGGTTAATTCGCTAAAAAAATATCTTACCTTGACCATGAAATTTCTTTATTAAACCTGTAAGTATTTGAATGCACCTCTTCATTGCACATTTCCTTGCATTTTTTCTTTACCCTCTAATCATTTTTCAAGACTTGAAATAACTTCGTATTATTCTTTTTTAATTGCATTGTATCTTCACGCTATTACAAAAGGGAACAAGACTGACCTTCGTCTGTTATCAGGCCTGATAGACAGCATGGCTATGAATTACCTTATTAGCATTTTCACAACATTGATTTGCACTTTCTTCTCTATCCAATCAATATTGGAACTCAATGAGACATGCCAAACATACACAACTGATATATGAGTAAAAAAAAAAACCAATCAAAATCATACACTAAAAAATAACTTGTAAGAGAGCCATTTTGATTAATTGCTTATTCAATATGGTTCTTTTATTCTTAGAAATCATTGATTCAGTCACTTGTATAATACTTTCTGCCAATAGGGTATATTAAATTAAATTTATAAGATGTTCAAGGTTTCAAATATGACAAAATCAAAGCATTTATTTCAAGTAGGCCAGTTACAGGCACTTTTGAATTGTCAGAGACAATTAAAGGAATAATTATTATTAAACAGTAAAAAGTTATGGTGCTACAGTCCCAGTCACAAGACATAAAAACTGTGAAAGTACCGTAGATGCCCGTTCCAAGAAGTAGTTCTCTATTGAGAAGAACGTGCAAGAAACTCCGACACACAGTTAAAACAAAAATGAGTAAAAAGATCCTAACTCTACTTTGTAGATCAATTGATTTTAGATTGACCCTTTTGCAAGGACAATTTCTAGTAGAAAATGTTATATTTCTACATTTCTTTTGTCTTAGTAATCAGTTTTAAAACATTTGCATGCCATTCTTGCATTTTATGTGTGTAGGTAAAACTTTTTTTGTGTAATACTACAAAGAAAGTGTAGATTTCGTTGCTGTTGCTTTGTGTTTATCAATTTTAAACCAATTGTGATTGTCATGATTCAGTTAGGTCAGGCCCAGTTTTTGGTACTAGTAATGTAAATTCTCTTTTCACATATAAACAGCTGAGTTAATTTTGATGAATTTTTGTACAGAGATAAATGTGACCCCAGAGAAGGATATAGGAAGCAAGTCCACAGTTCCACACACAAACATGCATAATTATGCTGTGGAATTGTGGACATCAGCTTGTTATACAATACAGTGCACAGTGTACAATAGAGGAGGTGGATTAAACCATGGAAAACAGCTAGTTATCTATAATTTATATTGTTTAACTGATGAATGGTTCTTGAGTCATGTAAACACTAACAGAGGGACAATTTAGTCCACCTAACCTGCTGAAAAACTGACTTACTCATGGAAATATAAAACTAACAAAACCTCATGGTGTTGGCATATCAACCTACTAACTGTCTTCACACTAATTTTCATTGCAGGCTAAGCAGAATAGGAGCTATAATAACAATAACACTAATTGCATTACTACCCACCAAAGTAACAGTTAGCTGTAAGTGTAGAACAGTTTTAGCAACCAAACATGAGATTTACATTCTTGTGAGACATTGGGTATGGTTAGCCGATACAAAATCTAGACAGAAAATGCTGAACAGTCAGCTATCTCGCTCTGTTGCTCTTGTTTGAACTCAGCATGGTTTCAGCCGATAATTTAGTCAGCATAGCTGACTGTTCAGCATTTTCTGTCCAGATTTTGTATCGGCTAACTGTACCCATTCTTATTACCATCAATGGCTTTGTTCTTCTTGCTACTCACAGATGCAAAACTTATATTTTTTTGTGGAGACTGTAACAAGTTGCAACCTGTCACAGATATAGAAGTTACCCGAACTGTCAAACTTCTTTAAATAGATATCAACTTTAACACAAATTAAAAAAAAAAACATTTTTGATTGGGATGATTTAACAGATTGGGTATTGATTTGCTGGGATATGTATTTCAACAGGACTGTTTTATACTAAGATGTATAATATAATAATTCATAGTTCACCTAAGTTGTTGCAACTTGTGAAAGATAGATTCCGTGTTTATTACCTTATCATCATCATCAAAAGAATATTTTCTATTTAGTAAGTAATATCCATACTCTCACATTTATAACTTGCCATTTTTTCTTCTAGACGTAAATCAAACTCAAAACAAAATCAGAATGGCGGCACCAAACGCAGTAGTAGTTAATAGAAGCAATGGACCAGTAGTGTACAAGCGGATACGGATGCAAAGCTCAGATTCTGATGATGCACCCACTCCTGCTAAAAAGCCAGCCGTTACTGTGGAACTTACTACTGCTGTCAAAGAAAGAAGATTGAGAAATATGATAGATATGTTTCCTGAAATACCTCCATTGGTAAGTTTTGGATAATGTTTAATAGTGTGATATATTGTTGATCAGTGCAAGTGACGCATCCTCATTCATTGTTAGCATGCTTATTCTTAATTGCAAAATAAAACTTAGTTGACAAATTGTGTAAAGTATAAATACCTATACCTTTTTATCCCGCTCATAGTTCTTCATAACTAGGGTTGCCATCTCTAAAATTTGGAAATCAGGATAAGTGAAAACCCCAGATTTTAGAGTCCAGAGCCCGGACATGTGCCATTGTTCGCACTGAGGCAACTGCGTCTGGATGGGTGGGGGGACTACAAATGAAGCCCTCCCCGGGCGCCCACTAAACTCGGACAAATCACTCGGACAGATGGGGATGGCAACCCTATTCACAACAAACATCTATCTATCGGCTAGTCAACACACTAAACTGCGCTTTAGAATTCGCATTAACAAAATTCACATAAAATACACTTCATATTAGCAAAATAGCATGCTAAGGCTAAAAATATGATAACTAAATCAAGTATTAGGTATGTCTCTAGACTTACTTACAACCAGCACAAATAAATGAGCTTTACTATTGATCAGATGAGGCATTGGCCTCATACAGTGCAAGATGTACTAGATGCAGTTGTACTTACTATTCTCTAAGGCCCGCTTGCACGAACCTGAGTTATCTTTTAGCTCAGAATTAGTTGCTAACACAAGGTTAGATTGACAGTTTGTCATACAATATTGTCAATTTAACCTTGTGTTAGCAACTAACTCTGAGTTTATAAGATAACTCGGGTTCGTGCAAGTGGGCCTAAAGGGTTCAACTGAATAAAGTTAGATCTACCGCAGCTTTCTTTAGTGGGTTTTAAATTTTATGCTCTAATTGCTCTAATTTAAAATCTATTGGCGACAGGCTGCAGTTTAAATGCTGCGCCAGGACAGACAGACAGCATTAAAGGGTAGAAGATTTAAAAAAAGTATTAGGATTCATCAACAAATCTCTTTTTCATATTAATTTATAACTTTACATAGGTACTTACTGTAGTTCCTGTAGGTTTTTGTGTCTAAGCCTTTTGCACTTCATTCATTAGATCCTTTGCAAGTACATTAAATGGTGTGTGATTCTTGTGTTGTATTTATTTGTCCTGTCCTGTCCTTAATTTCCTGCTTAAATGTTTTAATGTCAAGGTCATGGTGCAGTCTATCTTTTGTTATATACCAAGGAGCCTTTCATCACTAGTATTAAGGGAGATAATCATTCTGGCTCATGATTAAAAACATATTTTCATTCACACAATTACATAAAATTTGAATTTTGTTTTGACAGTATTTAATAAATTCGACTATAAAGTCCAGCCAAAACAATTAGGCGTTGAGCCGTACCTGATGAGGAGACATTCTCTCTAGCTAGTATTACAAAAATGAGTCTCATTTTGTTTGCTTACCCATGTTTGTTTCCATTCTCCACAGTCAATTAAAAACATTCTAGTAAAATACGACTGGAATGAGGAACGTTCTAGAGATGAAATAAAAAGCTTACAAAAGAAGCCCGAACCTTCTGAACTGACCACAGAAGTCAGAGAGAGAAGATTTAGAAATATGCTAGGAATGTTCCCCGAAATATCTCCCATGGTAAGTATTGATTTAGGATCGAAATAACAGCGACACATTTTGGACTAAGCGGCTCGACACGCTTCAGACTTTTAACATTATTGCATGGAAAAGATATCCTTTTACTGCTTTCCTCCATTTCGTAAAACCATGCATGCTACCTTCAACAAAAACAACATTAATTTAGCAAAATTTTGAAAGCCCATTAAACTTCTTGCTTGTCCACAGTTCGTTAAAAACACACTAGTAAAACACGGTTGGAATGAGGAACGTTCTAGAGATGAGCTGCTGATGCATGACCCTGAGAGCAACGACAAAGGTTCCACATCCACATTCTTCGGCTCCAAGCCTGGTGGGTCGGGTTCAACAAGCATACAACGACCGTACACCAACATGGGTATAGTAAGGGTGACCAGTGGGCCTAAGCCGTCTGTAGCGGTGAGGAAACCCTTGGAGGCGAAGGGTGGGAGAGCCAGAAGAGGCAGCAGCGGCAGTGAGGATGACGACTATGGTGTCAGAAAAGGAAAAGATGATAGGGTTTATGATAGGTATGTTTAGATTCATGTATATTATTGTTTGTATCGCTTTAATCACGCGTAGTAATTGCGACTGCGACAGCGTCGATCCAGAAATGCGTCTATAAAATGCGCAACAGAATCGTCAATAAAATAAATATTAAAAAAAAAAAAAAACAAAAAAACCCGACTGCGTAAAAAAACTAAAAAGAAAGAAACAAGCCCAGTAGTTTAGAATTCACTCATTCACACTCACAGTCGGGGCCCATTCAAATTATACCAATCAAATCTTCCCAAGGGGCCCCGACTGTGAGTGTGAATGAGTGAATTCTAAACTACTGGGCTTGTTTCTTTCTTTTTAGTTTTTTTACGCAGTCGGGATTTTTTTTTTTTTTTAATATTTATTTTATTTTACTATTTTTAGTTTTTGTTAGCATTTATCAGTCCAAATTAAATTGAAACATATAAGTTATATATATTTTGGTAAACCATTTTTAAAATCCTTTAATTTGATACCCCACTTGATAGAATGTGAGAGATTTAAAAAAAATATTTTTAGTTCGGAACCCTTTGCACTCGAGTTCGACTCGACTTGGCCAGTTTTATGTACCCAGTGACACTCTCACGTTTAAGACGAATCTAACGACACCTCTCAAGTTAAAATCTATCAAGCCGTTTATGCTGCAGAGCAACACACAGAAACATACATACATACATACACACATACATACACTCGAAAAACATAACCCTCCTGGCGCAGTCGGGTAAAAACTTGCCGCGACTTTTAGTTCTAATCAAATATTCAAATAATTAGATTTACTGTCCAATCAAAAAATGGTTGCCTTTCTGTTCGATTTGAACACGCACACTGTCGCAGGAAACTCAACAAAACATGTGGTCTGAATCAGTATTGACTTCTCAATGTCGTGAAAGCAGTTCTAATAATTTAAATCATCGCTTTTATGTTCCAGTGAGGATTCAGACAATGAGGTTACAGACGACTTAGTAGGCGACAAGAAGAAAGTATTCGAGTTCCTCAACAATAGCAATATAAATGAGCTGTCGCTTCTCAGTGGGTGCTCCCAGAAGAAGGCAGAGGCTATTATAGCACTTAGGCCTTTCAAGGGCTGGCTAGATATGGTAAGCCTCACGAGTATTTTAGGTCAAAGAGACCCTTTCTACTTATCCAACAAATAATTTTGAAGCTAGTGCGACGATTTGTACCGGTGAAAAGTTCTGTCGTCGAATCGCCCATAAATGAATTGTCATGTCGGCGAATCGTTCGTAGGAGAAAGGTTATGTCGTTGAAAATTATAAACAAATCGTTCTGTCGGCGGCTCATTCGGCGAGAATCGTTTGTCGGAGTTGTGTATTATCAGAATCATTTTTTACATTTTCACTGTACAGGTAGAAAAATTCAACTCTAACAAAGGCCTCAGTACTGAGCTTTTGAACTCGACCCAAGAGTTGCTGACAACTAGGAACAATATACAGCGGCTGATGAAGAAGTGCGTCGGCCTGGCTACCCAGCTGGAGTCTGCCGTGGCGGCAGGCGCGGGCAGACTCAAACAGCCCGCTATATTGGATGCCAGGTAAGCATATTTTATTTTGTTAAACTTTTCCCCACACTAGAAATTTCTCCTGTATCGTGGGTGCGTTTACAAACATAGAAACTCACATACACAAACACCCAGACCCGGAACAAATACATGCAGATCATACAAATATTTGTTCCGTGCGGGGATCGAACCCGCGACACGTTGCACAACAGTTGATCGCTTAGCCACTGACCAACCGTGTCGTCAATTTATACTGTAGTAACATAGGTGGTAGGACCTGGTAAAAACTTCTTGACTGCTCGGGTCGCTCAATCAGTGTATGCGCCATAATGATTGAGCGACTGCTTCAAGTAGTCTAGTCGACTGCAACAGTTTGTCTGCTCAAGGGGTTTCATGTGTGTGTCTTAGAAGACTAGTTTGTTACGTAGTCGTAGCTATCGACTGTGTTCGATTGACTGCACAATGGCGGTTCTGGGAATCCCGCATGCGTCATCAACCACCTTTTTTGATATCTTGAATTGATTCATCGTGCCGCAGGACGTCCCACACTACGTTTCCCTATTCGCGATCATTATGACGTAGGCATCCGTTAAGAAAGGATTTTGATCAATTCTACCCCCAAAGGGGTAAAATAGGGGTTGAAAGTTTGTATGAAACTTTGTCAATTTTAAACCGATTGGGCTGAGACTTTGCATGCATAAAGCTACTATGACGTAAACATCCCCTAAGAAATGATTTTAATAAATTCTACCCTTAAGGGGATAAAATAGGGGATGAAAGTTTGTATAAATCTTCTTAGATTTTCGGCTGATTGAACTGAAATTAAAGATTGGAGCTACTGCTACTATGATGAAAACAACCGCTTAAATAGGATTTTGATAAATTCAACCCCCATGGGGATAAAGTAAGGGATGACGGAGGATGTAAATGTAAGACGAAAAGGAGACACGGAGTTTTAGACGGTAGAGCACACGGTGTAGGACTGCCCCGCTTGGGGACAGCGCCGTTGTGTCCGATCACGACGGCGATGAATGTACCATGTCGAACAAAAAAGCCGTCGAGGCCTTGGACAGAACACTTCAAGACATTCGCCATGATGATAGACCCATGGGCAATATCACGATAAGTACTGTTCTCTGGAGAATTCCGGCAGACGCTTCCTGTTGTAAAAAGAATTTGATAAGTTCCGAATTCGGAGACCCGTCAAGTATAACACTTCAGGAAAATCCTTTGCTATCTGGACGCGCGATACTTAAGAAATGACCAAACCGCTGTAATAAAATATATTTAGCCGAAATTGTTGGGAAAGATGTGGTTTACATGTCGTATAATGACGTCGTGAATCAGGATGACTCCGCCACCAACTACGCAGTCAAGGTTTTAAATTCATTTACTGCCAGTGATCTTCCAGCTCATAAAATAACCTTTAAAGTTGGCATTCCCATAATGCTTCTAAGAAATCTAACTCCATCGAAATTGTGTACACAGAAATTTAAGCGAAGCTGAAATTCTCACCGGGTGTGGCACAGGGGAGACTGCATTGATATCGCAAATTCCACTCATCCCCAACCATTAATTTCCTTTTCCAGTTCAAACACACATAATTCCCGGTAACAGCCTACTTCGCGATGACCATAAATAAGTCCCAAGGACAGACCCTGAAGGAAGCTGATTTTCACCTAAGGTCCAACTGTTTTTCCCACGGCCAACTGCTTATATGTCACATGATCAGATCACGTGTCAGTAATGCGGACCATCTTTTTATATTAGCACCGAAAGAAAAACTACCAATTTCGTTTATAAGGTGTTGTGTCTGGAAGTTTTCATTTCCATTTTTTTCTATTTTTTACGAAATATTCTTTTTACTGTCTGATGTGAATCTCATTCAAATATCTCTAATTTACACCCCTGATAAAAAACTTTAAAGCAGGACATCAGGTACCTTCACTTTCTCAAAATATTAAAAAAGGGAATATTGGTATAGGCGCCATAAAACCAAATACTACGCGGACGAAGTCGCGGGCAACAGCTAGTACATAATAAAACCTCTTTCCAGCTTAACCCTGGCCCCTTACCAGCTAGTAGGATTAAACTGGCTAGCAGTGCTCCACAAGCAAGGAGTCTCCGGTATCCTGGCTGATGAGATGGGGCTCGGCAAGACGGTGCAGGTCATCGCGTTCTTGGCACATTTGAAGGAGACGGGACAGGCTAGGGGCACGCATTTGGTGGTTGTACCTGCTTCTACACTCGGTGAGTTTAGATGGTTTTTTGGAAGTCTTGAATATGAGGTAAATAATAAATAAATTGTTTATTGTACCAAAATTATTACATTAGAGTATTGTGAGGCAGCCTCATTAAGTTATTTAAAATAGGTACTTGTGTTGGGGCCAACTCGCGACTTCCCTTATTTTACTAATAAAACAAAACAAATAGTGATAACAAAATCTGAAAAAAAAAGAAAATAAAAAATTATATAAAAGAAAAAACTACAGGATGCAAATTTAAAACGAGGAGATTAAGCTACAGCTTGGCCAGAACGGACTGAAACGGAACTAAAATTTTTATTTCTGACGTTTTAAAATCTTTGATATTTGATGTAAACAAAGACCGCAGGTTTGTAAGATTTATTATTGTGCCATAAAACTAACGTAATAAGTGAAAAAAAAAAAAAAAATCATTCAAAGTGCTGGTAGCGCGAAGACAGTGGCGACTTCCGGTTTTCTACATTTTTATGTCAAGCTGTAAATTACACTAAACGTAATTAAGATTGAGTGTGTGTGCGTGCGCGCGCCCGCACGTTTGATTTGTGTGTGAATGTGTGTGCGTGAGTGAGTGTGTTTGTGTATGTGGTCAGGTGAATTAATTAATTTATCTCTGATTGAAGAAGCTAGTTTAGTAAGCTTTCTTTACTTATTAAAACTAGCAGCCAGTCCCGCTTTGCACGGATTCCCGGTGGATTATCTGAACATTTTCTAACATACAAACCTTGTTCTGACAGTTACAAACACAAAAAGAAAAGAAATATCCAATTTTCTGCAGTCATTCGGAAGTTTTGTGCGTTTATACAGACATAAGCGACGCTTTGTACAGTCGTCTTCAGAGAAAACTAATCCCCGTTTGTTAGTGAAATCACTACTAAAAGAGCTTACTTATCTCTGAGGCGTATACCATATACCATACTATGTAATGCAATAGTTATTTACATTTTGTATTGTACCACATTCCATTCCATTGAGTTTGTATCAAGAAGTACTTAGGAGTAGCCACTAAGTAGTTCTTGTACCCTAATGATGAAAGTTTTGATTGCTTCCTATTATATTGAACTAAAACATAACTGACCAAATGTTGGCTCTACCTAACATTTAGGATTTACAAATGTCATCTTCCAGAAAGATTTCTTCACGGCATTTCTATGTGATTGCAGATAACTGGAGTAGCGAGTTGGCTCGCTGGTGTCCTGCGCTCAACGTTAGCAAGTACTACGGACACCCTGAAGACCGCCGACAACTTCGCATACAGTACGCCAGAGGATTGGAGAATATTGACGTCGTGCTCACCACGTAAGTCACCAACATTACGATCGGCGCGCATAAGTTTCTGTGCGAAACCTGTAGATTCTTTACCGAGTGTGTGTAATATAATGAGAACTACATATAATATCATCTGAAGATAACATTGAAGTGACGGAACTATAACAAAATACAGAAACCGTAGCAAACCGAGCTAGTCACGAAGTGGTTATTAGTGAAGAATCAGTAAAGTTTCGGTACAGAAATTTTAACGTGCCGATCTGGTGAGGAAGGCATCCTTATGCTTTTCTATCTGGGATGTGCGAGGAAGCAGGCGCGGTCCGAAGGGGGGGGGGGTCACAGGGGACATGACCCCCCCAAAATCTAAGGTCACATTGAAAAATCTCAAAAATTTGCCAATTAATAAAAGGAAATCTAACTATCCCCTAACGGCGATAAATTTATAGTTTGCTGACATCTTGTGCAATATGCAATATGTCTTGTGCAATAATGTTTATTTTATTCCAGATACCTATCTTTTATTAGTGTAGTGAGTGACCCCCCCCCCCCCCCCCAATTTCAGGCTGCGACCGCGCCTGCGAGGAAGTATATCTAAGGAGGTGTGTGATACTCACCAATACACACGCTCCGTTTTCACGGTGCGAGCTGACTATGTGGTTATATTTTTCTGATAAAAACCAGCAGCAGAACTGGACTATTTAAAAATACTGTAAATTAAGCCATTTTCATTTTGAGACCCTACAATGTGTCCCAATACTGGGCTAAGACATTCCCTGTTTTATGCAGTTAATGACTGTTTTGCTTCACTAACGTGATGGGATCGTCAAACAACGTCCAGTGGGTGATGATCTTTGTTCAAATCTCCGGGCGCTAATATTCATAATTTATAACCGTTCCAGCTACACAATGGTGAACAGTTGTCCAGAGGAGCGCAAGATGTTCCGCATCACACCGATGCACTACGTCATCTACGACGAGGCGCACATGCTCAAGAACATGTCCACGCAGAGATACGACAACCTACTCAAAATTAAGGTAACATGAATACCACAACTTTCCAAACCTCAACCAGTGCCAGAAAAAATAGACTGCTGTTTGCGGGCCTTTCGGGCCTCAGCGAGTTTCAAAAGACGGTAGATATAAGCATACCCTAAATTGTACAACAATTGTAAAAACTTATTTTTGATGTTACTATTAATAACTAAGTGTTGAATAAAGATGCAGCTCCAACTGGTCGATTAGCAGTTGCTTACATTACCAGTCTAAAAATTACTCAGACATTCGAGACCTTTCCAAGTGTTCACATGACGTCGCGGGACTTACGAATACCGTGACCACGGAACGTAAAGGGCTATTGCAGAACACCGTGGATTTTAGTCAGTACGAGTCTGACAGTCCCTTCCACTCTACCCTGGGTGGGAGGACTCATTTGATGATTTTACCATGATAAAAAAAGTGTTCACATGACTAGAAGAAGGAAACATCTCAGGCTACTGCAACTAGCATATAAATTCAGTTAAAAAATCAATTAATTTTCCATTACAGTCTAAACATCGACTACTTCTAACGGGTACTCCTCTTCAAAACAATCTACTAGAACTGATGTCACTGCTGTGCTTCGTGATGCCGCATATGTTCTCCGGCAAGACTGATGATCTTAAGAGCTTGTTCCAGAAGAATTCTGTAAGTTATTTCTAAAGCACAATTATACACATTACATTTTACTAATAATAATAACGCAGAACAAGAATATAAAGAACATCTTTGACACTAGAGATTTTATTAGCCCCTTTGCCAAGCAGCGGGAAAGAATAAGCTAATAAATTATAAAAAAAATACCCTATTTGAGGACATAATTATGTGAAACGTCCAAATTTTTATGACTTTAAATGTGATGATTATTATTTACACGAGTTTTCGATCAAATAAATGTAATATTTAATTTATTCATAGAATTACCTCAAATTGTGTGTGTCAGAAACGTTCCACGCTTATTACTTTCTACATTTTACTTTCCAGAAATCAAAAACAACAAAAAAAGTTGAGGGCAACAAGGAAGACGACGAGCTTCCCTTCGAACAGAGTCAGATAACGCAAGCCAAACGTATCATGAAGCCGTTCGTACTTAGAAGACTGAAGAGGGACGTCCTACAGGACCTGCCCAAGAAGACCAACCATAGGGAGCTGTGTCCCATGTCCGAGAGACAGGGTCTGCTCTATAAGAACCTTATTGCGAGCTTCTCTGCTAAGGATGGTTCGGTTAGTATTGTTGCCTATTGATTTGAGTGAATATTTTGAGGTACAGTAGTAAAACGATCTATTGTCACAACAAAATTAATGCCACCATCTTCTCTTTTCACACTGTTAATTCCAGCTCTTCTCTGTTAACATTTTTTTTTAACTCCAAAACATCTATCCAGAACTATATTTCCGGTGGTGGACAGTTTTTTGCTAATCATACTTACCATTGTATGATTTGATAACTCACGACTTTGATGATATAACAACTCAATGCCCTTTGAAATACCCCTGGTTTCTATGGCTGGGCCATTAATCGCTCTTAGTTCAGCCATCTTTGTAATCTGTATAGTTCAGAGCTAGTGCAAATTCCACTCGCCCTGTCTCCGTAGTCAAATTAATGTTGAAAATGTGAAAGTTTTGTGAAGATGTATCTTCAGCTGAAAGTTTGTTACTTTTACACAACAAGTACTGAACGTATTTGAATGAAATTTGGTACACAGATAGTTTATAGCCTGGATTAACACTTAGCATACATTTTATCCCGCTATTACCTTCGCGGAAAGCCGATGGCAACAGCTAGTAGAAGATAAAGTCTGGATACATGAACAAGTATCTTGTTGAATGTAAACTAATCCTGATGAATCTCGTTCCAGATCCACGCGACCACTGAACAGAGCGGCATGGCGATGATGATGGACATGCGCAAGCTGGCCAACCACCCGCTGCTGCTGCGGTACCACTACCAGGACGAGCACGTGCGGCGGATAGCGGCGCGGCTGGCGAGGGACCCGCGGTACAAGGAGAACAACGAGCAGTACGCCTGGGAGGACCTCATGTGCCTGTCGGACTTCCAGATACATCAGCTCACCTTGACACATGATGTGAGTTTTTTTTTTATTATTTAAAGATAGTTTCGCGTTTGACCATCTCGCCTGATTGTAAGCGAAGATGTGGTCGACGATGAACAACGACGATATATTACTAGACTCCTAATAACAGGCGACCGATGTCTGTCAACACATTAGGCAAAAAAGTCTTATATCCGTCTCATTTCGACCACTCCTGTGAGCCGTAAACATACGTTGAGACAGAACAGACCTTGAGTAGTTTTAAAAAACATCCCTTTACTAAGGCGGCCTACAGTTTGTCCGTTGAGAACAACGACGATATAATACTAGACTCCTAATAACAGGCGACCGATGTCTGCCAACACATTAGGCAAAAAAGTCTTATATTCGTCGAATTTCGACCAATCCTGTGAGCCGTAAACATACGTAGAGACAGACAGAACAGACCTTGAGTTAGCCAATCACAACGCAGTACCCCGTCCCCCTCGCTTACGTAGTACCTCAGCGAGTTGACAGAATAGTTTTTGTTCCTTAGATTGTGCATGCGGAGTCTAGTATGTTGACGGTGAAGCACGCTTGCCTAGAAGTATCCTGTTCACTCTTGACTTGAAGGCCCCAAGGTTATAGCTACATTACATTGAACGAGTTACATTTGTTTTTTTTTTAATAGCTTGTTCTGTCCCACTCCTTGGCAAAGACCTCACTCCACTCCTTCCACATTGGTTATTCTTGGCGTATGGAACTCTAAAAGATATGTAATATTTGGATCGGCTTCCATTCTGGGTGCAAAATTTTAGGCATATTCATACTGCTTGCCTGACCATCCATACTGAACTGTTGAGTTTATCATAATGATTTTCATAGAATTTCTTTAAATACATCAAACGTTTTGGAAACATACATAAATAAACAAACACAAAGTTTGTATGTCCATTATTCCATAAAAAACGTATTTTCCCTATTATATTTTCAGAGTATCCGCTCCTTCGGTCTGCCAGAGCACCTGATCCTGGACTCCGGCAAGTTCCAGAAGTTAGACGAGATGCTCCCTCGGCTGAAGGAGGGAGGACATCGGGTGCTGATCTTCAGCCAGTTCACCATGATGCTCGACATCCTGGAGCCCTACCTCACCATCCGCCGGTATCGATATATCAGGCTCGATGGCAGCACCAATGTTACTGATAGGTATGGTTTTATGATTATTACTAAATCTACATTTTTACGGAGTCTGCGTAAAACAAAACACAATGTTTGTTTTGTATGGAGTTTCTTACCCATTCTTTTCCATTTGAACCTATACTTGTGAATGGGTGTAGAATTAATCCCATCCCCTGCCATTTCCTTCAAAATAAAAGTGCCTCTTCGATGGCCTTGTTGAAATAAATGATTTGACTTTGACAATGTAAAACCATAGAAAAATAGTTACTTAGTCTCCGAACTGCAGTCACACAGACCGCGGCCGAACTTTAGATCTAAATATATTACTTAAATGAATTTTTGATTCGACCCTATAGCAAGTAAACTGCATCGTACAAAAAAGAAACCGACCGCACAATGACTCAAGTTAAAACTGTAATTATAACAAAATAGATTTACAGATCCAATCAGTATTAAATACACAATTTTATTAATTTTAATTAAAAGGAACCCCTATTCTCATAAAATTCCAGACAAGATCTAATAGACCAGTACAACAACTCGGACATCTTCGTGTTCCTGCTGTCCACGAAGGCGGGTGGACTGGGCATCAACCTCACGGCGGCAGACACCGTCATCATACATGACATCGACTTCAATCCCTACAATGATAAACAGGCTGAGGATAGGTGAGACTTCATTGTAACATCCCGGGGTCATTCGATAATTCATTGTAACCTCCCGGGGTCATTTGATACTTCATAGTAACCTCCCGTGGTCATTTGATACTTAATTGTAACCCCCCGTGGTGTTTTAATACTTCATTGTAACCTCCCGTGCTCATTTGATACTTCATTGTAACCTCCCGTGGTCATTTAATACTTCATTGTAACCAAAAAAAAAAGCTTTCGTTTGTGTTGACGACCAAGGGAAATTCTGTTGCTCGTGCGTCTACCTAAGAGCAACTAAAGAAATAGGGTCAGTCAAAGACACCGCTTCGCTTCACCCGGGGCGGCAGGACTAAAGCTAGGTTCATATTGCTGTGTCGGGGTGTGTCGGGGCGCGCCATAACGCAATCGCTTACGTTCATTTACTATGAATAGATTCACATTAGTAGGTTGTGTTGTGTTGTGGCGCGTTCTGCTACTAATGTGAATCTATTCATAATAATTGAACGTAAGCGATTGCGTTCTGGCGCGCCCCGACACACCCCGACACAGCAATATGAACCTAGCTTAATTTATAATTTTCAAAAAAGATCTTAGTGTTTGGATGTTGGTAACAGGGTGTGAAATATCAGATAGGTAGACATTTCTAAGTGTATTCAATTTTCTTGCAGATGTCATCGAATGGGTCAGACGCGTCCTGTCACGATATACCGGTTGTTGAGCTGTGGCACCATCGAGGAGGGAATCTATCAGGTGGCGCAGGAGAAGCTCAACCTAGAGAAACATGTCACTGGAGTTGATGGTTTGTATTCTTCTTTAATTATCTTAGAAACTATCTAAAGTTATAAAAAATCAGTTCGCAACTGCAACCACAGTTGCGGGGTTTACAAAACTAAAGGGTGCCTGACAGGCCAAAAGACTGGCGGTACCGCCAAGGGTTATTGAAGGAACGGGTCGGGTTTAGTTAGAATGAGTCTGACACTCCCATCCACTCTAATACCCAGAACCATTTGATCAATCAATCATTCATTTAATCGTTCGAGGTGAATCATTTGATGATTCACCCCGAATAGAAAAGGGTTAAGGGTGCTCCCACATCTATCGACGCGGAATCGGCTTTTCCGTCGCCCTTTGCTTTACTGCCATTTGCTAGACCGAGACAGAAAGCATAATGCGATAGCACGCGGCGGAATCCTCGAGCCGGCCGCGTGCTATCGCATTGTCTCGGTCTAGCAAATGGCAGTTCTAAGCGACAGAAAGAGAAAGAGCGACGGAAAAAGCCGATTCCGCGTCGATAGATGTGGGAGCACCCTAAAACTACATTTTCTATGGCTTTGGAGTTCATAATTATAGGCAGTCGCTCCTTCTAAAGTACTGGGTATTCAGCAATTACATGGGATTCAATCTCAATTCCAATGATAAAAGGTAAAGCACATGATAGAAAATTTGCCAAAGGGAAGGGCTCATTTCCACTGTTGATTGTGTGCGATTGTATGGGATACTTCTTCACTCTTGCAACCAAAACGATATTACTACCAGCATTTTTACATGACTCTGTGTTTTAACCTACAGAGAATGACAAGACAGAACAGAAGAATGTGGTGCGGTTATTATCAGCAGCGCTTGGCCTCACGTCACCAAACAAATGATTGGTGACCAACAGCTTGGCCGTCCCGGGCCAGACTCTGACCAAACATGGCCTACAGAAGTGATACCACCCATCATTTGTAGAAACGTTGGCCACCAATGTTATGAAAACTTGTGAAAGTGTGCGCTGTGAATAATTCCCCTAGTGTATATTGTTAAACGAGTGATTGGTGAATTTATAAGTGATTTTTACTCAAGCCTAAAAGTATTTTGGATATATAAACTGGATTTTTTTTGTTGTTTTCTGACCAAATATTGAATGACAATTGATGATGAATATAGTACGACAAAGATGCTAACGTCAATCAAGAATACTTAGACTTGACATAAATTAAGTACAGCAAGTGTTTTAAGCAAATATGGAACTTATTTTTATGAATTATAAGTTCATATTCATATGTAATTGTAACCTTATTTGCTTACATGAATATGCACACAAATGTCATACAGATAAGGATCACATTTGTTTAAAGTGCTTACTTCCTGAGCTTGAGTTGAGTCAAAGTATGTTTTTATAGTTCTTAAAATTCAATATCATTTGATGTTTGGTCACATGTAATAAAAAAAAATATCAGTGTAATTTTGTCGCTGTGCTGCCACCTACTGCCTTATAAATATGTCCATAGACAATGTAGCTATAATTATGTAGATTCTACATTCCTGACTCTGCTTATTCGGCTTCTTTCGTTCGGAACTACACACAACTTTATACCCCATCGCATAAAGTTGAAAATCTAGTAAAGACTGCTGAGCGATAGCAAACGAAACAAACGAAAACGATCTGTAATCTTTGATAGATTGTCAACTTTATGCAATGGAGTATAAAGTTGAAAATGTATTAGCGACTGCTGAACGTTAGCGATTGTCGCTTGCCGTTTGGCTACAGGCTCTGGTCTTCATTCGAAATAAAACGAGTGTAGAATCAGGAATAGATACATATTTATTATATATTATACATACATATTTTATAAAATAAAGCTGGACTATAGTGGAAATAATTATTTATTTGTATGGATTTGTATGAGTTTATCTTTTGTATGTGCAATGACCATACAGTCATCATGTAAAGGCTGAAACGTGCGCATCAAAGAGGAATATTTTATTTATTGACATTATTTGCGTTTGCAATACGAGAAATGTTGTTGTCTCACTTCCTTACAGGCAATATCTAAAACTGTTTGAGTGAAATATCAATATTTTTCGTTTTCGATAACGATTATAACCCTATTTTCTTTATGATGACGTAAACTTTAGTATATTTATAGTATCATTTATATATTTAAAACAAGATATAATTATATTTACATCTATATTATTATTTATTTAAAAGTAACATTAAACACAAAATTACATCCGAGATTGCTTTCATATAACTTATAAAAAATATTGTGTAGTGGAAAAATATACAGCCAACAAAGTTTGCAGGTAGCCAATCAAGTTTCAGTCTTAATTCGGAAAGCATAGAGTTGAAAACTGGTTTGCTACTTAATTTGTTGGTTGTAACTTTGACAATGGATGAAAATGCACTAGATGTTCATTTTGTAAACTTGTTTTAATGTAAAAGAGTAAAATAAACTGTATGTGCGACTGTAAAGTTAGACGTATTATTTATTTGTATGAAATCGCCTTCCGTGTGCAGTATTTAAACAAGCCTTAAAATCGTTTATATTGAGAATACTGACATTCAATTTCCCAACAATTGAACTTTATCTTCGCCATGGTGGAATTTATGACAAACGGGTAAATGTTAATTGAAGAAGAGACAAAACATGACATTCAAACAGACATTATCGTTTCGGCAGTTTTTGTCGTAACAACAAAACCGAACCGTAGTACTACACATGTTCGGTTTCAATCGGCTTGCAAAATCCGATCGGCATACATCGGCAGCAGCTGCCAATTAAGCCAAGTGTTTCGGTGCGGCAGCCGAATGGTTTGAGCAACATAAATGTAAAAACATCCATCTATATAATTATAATGCACAGAAACCAGAAAGTATTAGAAATTAGCTTTTTCCTACTGTTTGGCCCCCTCCCCGCTGCCTAGACTGTAACTGTCTCCAGGGTTCCATCTATTTGTCAAAAATCATCAAAATCGGTCCAGTACGTGGTTTAGTGAAAGCGCCTTTGTTGGGTTTGGCATGTCACAATTTCTAATGTCAATAAACGGCAGTTCTCAATATTCTATCTATTGAGAAATATTCTATCTATACAGGGTGGAATTTTGTAATGCCACCTTGAGGAATAGTACTCTTAATACTGCAGATAGAAAATTTTACTCAAAGGTAACATTCCTTTATTTTTGAATAGAAAGCAAACTGCATTCAAAGATTTTCGAAAATTCTCTTCTCCCACACCCGTGAATCGAACCGGCTAAAATCTGAAAAAAATATACCCTGTACTTTAAATTAAATGAAAGGAAAACCAGGAAATCTTAAATTAATTTAATTAAACATTAACATTTCCTGGTTTTCCTTTCATTTAATTTATCGTGTTTGTTACAGAGATTTCATCCTTATAATTGACCCTAACGATCGATGCAATAAAAGTACAGGGTATAATTTTTTCAGATTTTAGCCGGTTCGATTCCCGGGTGAGGGAGAAGAGAATTTTCGAAAAAGTAAAATTTTCTATCTGCAGTTTTAAGAGTACTTTCCCTCCAGGTGGCATTACAAAATTCCACCCTGTATATTATCAATATTCTCTGGTTTTGACTTACTAGACATTGAAAAACTATTTCTATACCTAGTAAACCTGAGTAAACCATATACTTAGGCCCGTATTACATAACGTCACTCAGTACTCAAGCATTACTTAAAACTAGATACTCGTACAAGGCATTAGATTGGTTGAAACTAGTTTTTATTAACACTTGACTTTTGAGGTGCGTTCTGTAATCGGGCCATAGAATATTGGGAATGGCCGATAATATCAACATAAACGATTATTATAAATATATCGAAGCGCCCACAGACTAGCTTAGAAAATGTAAAAATATAATTATTTAAAGAATACAATGTGACTTAGGTACTGCTTTGTACTAGACAACTGAGATATGTAACGTAAGAAAATTAAAAAGTTAATAATAACACAGCGTAATTAAAATATAACTAATAAGTCTGGTTTTAGTCTCTGTGTATCATTTATTTTCAAGAATTGGAAGAAATATTGTTACTTTGGAAATAATAATAAATCTTTTATATTAGAGAGGCTGTAATACTGAAACCAACTGAAACACTTGTATTATGTTTTAGTTTAATTGTTATTACTTTATGTATCTGACTCAGGGACCGAAAACCTTTATAAATTACGGTAGGTACAGGTATTGAAGAATTTTGGTTATTTTTCAGACTTAGGTTACCGCTATCTGGGTAACCAGACCGAAGAAAAATGTAACCTCTATTCAGGTTACCGTTTTAATACCGGTTACCTAAAGATGACGACTCTTTGTCACACACACAGGCGATGCGCGCCCTGTGACTATTGCCGACGGCACGTGTGAAGTGTGCAAGATAGGGGTAATTTTTATTTCGGTAACCGGTATTAATACTGGTTATGTATTCACTTTAATAGAGTAGATACGCTAAATCATTACAATAATATAGTTCTCGTCGGGGACATAAATATAGACATTAAACCGTCTAACAACGATAGGCACGCAAATGACTATCTAACCCTGACTGCCACAATGGGACTTCTTCCTGCTCTTATACAACCAACGAGATCAGAAAATTGTCTGGACCATGTCCTACTGAAAACTAAGGGAACAGCAAGCGTCATAGTACTCGATACCCACATTACTGATCATCTTCCTGTTATCTTGTGCCTAAATATAAACGATATAACAAAACACAGTTTCAATACATCCTTTAGATATAATTATGATGTGATAAAAAGTGAAATAGACAATTCCGATTTTAACACAATTTTGGAGGAGCCCGATCCAAGTTTAGCTGCTGATTTGTTCATAAAAACGATCCAGGACATTATTAACAAAAATTCTCGTCTCATTAAAGTCCAAAGAAAATTCCGTGTAATCAAACCTTGGATGACACAAGGTCTTGTGCGATGCATAAGAAACCGGGATATGATGCACAAACAAGCGGCTAATAATTCAGATAATGAAATTTTTAAAGTCACATACACGCGTTATCGCAATTTCCTCAATTCACTACTCAAGAAACTTAAGCGTACTTATGACAAAAACGTATTAGCTAAAGCGAAAAATAATCCAAAAGCTACTTGGAAGGCTATAAAAGAAATAACGAACACTTGTCCCCAAAAACAGGCACCTAAAGAACTACTACATTCCACCACTGACCCAAAAACATCTATTAACAATGTTAATCGGTTTTTCATTAACATTGGGCAGTCTCTGGCCTCGAACGTAACCCATCCTGTTAGGCGGCGAACACTCGGGAATGTGCTTCCATCTTGCTGTAATTCACTCGTTATCTTACCAGTGGACGAAGCTCACGTTAAAAGACTTGTTGACTCACTACGTAGCAATTGTGCCACTGGATACGATAATATTCCAGCGCGAGTACTCCGTCAGTCAAGCCTTACTCTTGCAGGGCCAATCGCACATATTTGCAACCGTGCGATTGCAACTGGTATATTTCCTAATGCCTTTAAAAAAGCTGTGGTGCATCCTGTTTTCAAGGGCGGGGACAAAGCTAATGTCACAAACTACCGACCCATTTCTGTGTTGAGCTCACTATCGAAGATTCTTGAAAGAATTCTCAACAACTGTCTGGTTAATTTCCTAAATAAACATAAAATCATTGCGGATAACCAGTATGGCTTTAGATCTGGAATATCCACAGAGGATGCGGTTATTGACGTCACTAAAACCCTGGTTGATAAAATGGATAAAAAGCTGAAATGTTACGGCATTTTCCTCGATGTGTCTAAAGCATTTGACACCGTATCAATTTCTTCCCTTGTCGCGAAGCTGGAGCACGTTGGAGTCCGTGGCCCGGCTCTTGACATTTTCAAAAGTTACCTGACAGATCGTTCACAATGTGTCAAGATCGACCGTATAACGAGTGATCATCTAAATATCGAGTTTGGTGTTCCACAAGGCAGTATTCTTGGGCCTACACTCTTCCTTCTATATATCAACGATCTGTGTCTTACGCAAATTCCAAACTGTGAAATATTTACCTACGCCGATGACACAGCGCTGATAGTTTATGACACTGACTGGACAAAGGCGAAACAAAGAGCGGAGCACGCTCTTCGCTTGGTGATGGAATGGCTTTCAATAAATATTTTGACGCTCAACTTGGAAAAAACAAAGATCTTACGCTTCTCCCTACCAAACACTTCTTCGCCACCCCATGATTCAGGTTTAGTTAAAGCTCACACGTGCCTTGCAAGTAACACTGACTGCAACTGTGCTTTCATCTCCCTAGTACCAGACATAAAATATCTTGGGGTTCATATTGACTATAAATTAAGCTGGCAACCTCATGTTGAAAAACTTTGCACACGGTTGAGAAAACTAATTTACATCTTCAAGGAGTTGAGACACTCTGCTGATCCTGAAACCGTCCTATTAGTATACCAGAGTCTTTGTCAATCTATAATCATGTACTGTGTCTCTGCCTGGGGTGGAACGTATAAAACATCTATACTTACCGTTGAACGAGCTCAAAGGGCTATACTAAAAATAATGCTTTCCAAACGTAGAGACTATTCCACAGCCCAGCTCTACTCAGAAGCTCAAGTTCTGACGGTCAGGCAGCTGTTTATACTTCGTGCCGTGCTGCGTAGACACTCCCTGCTCCCACTAGTTCCAAAACTTTTAATAAAACGTAAAGGTTTTCCTGTCTGTGCTACTATCAGGTGTCGTTCAGCTTTCGCTAGTCGCCAGTTTCCCGCTTCAAGCTCCCGACTGTATAATAAAGTGAACAAGACCTTGTCTATTTATAACTGTAAGAAGTACGAAGTGAAACAAAAACTTACCAACTGGTTGCAGAAGTTGACATACGACGAAACAGAGAGTCTAATTAAAATAAATTCATAAGTATTAAAAATCAAATAAATGAGCTTACCTTACTTTTTCTTTGTATTAGCAATTTGGAAGTACTTGCACGATTGTAACTTAATTGTCACTGCATTTTGGTGAACATTGGCTTCTAAGATACAGGCTTCTTGCCTAGTTTAGAAGCCAAAGGTTTGCATCTAACTTACGTCACTGTTGTACTACATAAAATATGTTATTGCATTGTACTATTTGATTGATGTGTTTTTGTGTACAAATAAATAAAATTATTATTATTATTATTATAATAAAGGTAATCTTTAAAGTTACCTGTAAAAGAAAAAAAGGTTGTTACCGAAAAAATACCCGTATTGATCATACCGGTTTCGGTCCCTGATCTGACTAGCCATATTTGATAATTATATATTTTTATTATAAGTGCAATATTTTTCTTTTACACTATAACATGTTTATTTACAATAAAGTATTTTACTTTTTTTTGCCAAATTAACTGATACACAAACATTGCAACCAAACAAAAAATTGTAAAAAATGTATACGCGAATTATGATAATTGTACCTATTAGATTTATATGAATAAATTGTTTAGTGTTACATCTCGTAAATATTAAGAAAGAACAAGGTTCAAAAATGTATGGACACCGTCCCCACCCTTGTAGCACCTTAAAACCTATGTCAATCGAAGGATCATAACCGTCTTATCATTTTATTATTCTACGGCGAAACTGAAATGTGCATCCGAAAAAAGTTATATCGACATGAAGGAACCGGAATCAGTCACAATACTATGTTCCCATCACGATGGTTTTCTTCTTTAATTATTACTGTGGAATGATTTTGTTCGTTCGTGGCTAATTGAGAAGCTCGCGGCTAAATAATTACAGCCGCACAGGCCGATCATTCGGGTTAAGCCGCGCTTACCAAGGTCGGTCTGTGGATGGGTAACAATCTGTCATTGTAGTTTCCTCCGCGCCTCGGAAAGCACGTAAAGCCTTTGGTTACGGCCATCATTGTAGATCTTTGACAGTCTTTACAGTCAGAAGCTCTAAAATCTGACCACCAGTCTTACCATTTGGTATCGTATAACCCAGTTACTAGGTTGTGGAGGTCCGATAGGCAGTCGCTCTATGTAAAATACTGATATTCAGCTGCTCTGCATTTGGTTCAACTGGAAGCCGACCCCAATATAGTTGGGAAAAGGCTACGAAGGTGGTGAATGATTTTGTTCGGAGTTTTCAAACAACTCTTTGGAACTAAATGGTGACTTCCGCACTGAAACAACTCACAGAGCAGAAAAAGGTTCAATGAAGAATTCTAATGAATATCGTTATTGTGAAGTAACCATTCACCGTTTTTTAGGAGTATTCAAATAAAAATATCTTTATATATAGAAATAAAATCGTTTACTTTTTATCACAACAAATACATTTTTCGGTTGTGAGATCGACCTGTCCTGTCCCTCACGGCGCCTGCCTCATCCTTCGCTAGCACGCCTATCGCCGTCGTGAGGACACGGTAATGCTCTGCCCAAGCGGGGTAGACCTGCACCGTATCCTCTCCGAGCGAACGTCGTAGTGATGTGATAACACCCAGTCAATTGTTCCTTCCCTATCAGACACAGGAACATCTAGAAACTTATGTATCCCGTGAAGAACTGCGTCAAGCGGAAGGTGAGACCGCCGCCCGAGGCGCCTCTCTAGCCATTCTTCAAAAAGCGTCTTACCGCCGCGATTGCGGCGTGCCCGGAGTGATTAGGGTATGCCTGGGCCAGCGACTTATACTAATACGCGATGGGTCGTATCGGGCGGCCGATGCGATTAGGGGTTTGCAGCAAAATTCAAAGAAACGCTTGGAAAGGCGTTTCATGAACTGAAGAATTGTGAGGAATTTAAGGTCTCCTGACTTTCTTGAGGAACTGGTTTTCGACAATGGGTGCCTGCGCGCATGTCGTCAGTTGCGTTTGGTAATCAAGGGTTGGAAGGCATTAAGGGAATTTCGTTGGGCTAGCCAGTGCCTGAGACAAAATTGCAATAGACACTGAAACAACGTTTTTATTTGTATTTAAAAAGATATTTTTATTTGAATACTCCTAAAAAACGGTGAATGGTTACTTCACAATAACGATATTCATTAGAATTCTTCATTGAACTTTTTTCTGCACCGTGAGTTGTTTCCGTGCGGAAGTCACCATTTAGTTCCAAAGAGTTGTTTGAAAACTCCGAACAAAATCATCCACCACCTTTCTAGCTTTTTCCCAACTATATTGGGGTCGGCTTCTAGTTGAACCAAATGCAGCTGAATATCAGTATTTTATATAGAGCGACTGCGTATCGGACCTCCACAACCCAGTAACTGGGTAATACGATACCAAATGGTAAGACTGGTGATCAGATTTTAAGAGCTTCTGACTGTAAAGACTGTCAAAGATCTACAATGATGGCCGGAACCAAAGGCTTTACGTGCTTTCCGAGGCACGGAAGAAACTACAATGACAGATTGTTACCCATCCACAGACCGACCTTGGTAAGCGCGGCTTAACCCGAATGATCGGCCTGTGCGGCTGTAATTATTTAGCCGCGAGCTTCTCAATTAGCCACGACCGAACAAAATCATTCCACAGTAATAATTAAAGAAGAAAACCATCGTGATGGGAACATAGTATTGTGACTGATTTCGGTTCCTTCATGTCGATATAACTTTTTTCGGATACACATTTCAGTTTCGCCGTAGAACAATAAAATGATAAGACGGATATGATCCTTCGATTGATATAGGTTTTAAGGTGCTACAAGGGTGGGGACGTTTTGGGTATTGTTCTTTGTAAGATAAAAATTAAATACTTTATATCTGGGTAGTTAACACTTATATTACGTTAAAAATTTATTTAAGGTCAAGTTTTGTACTTCATTTATGTTAACAAAGTTTAGTATTTTATAAATTACTGCCCTTTGTCACTAATAGAACAATAAACAAAATAAAAATAAATGCCTTAGTATTACAACGCTGTTGGAAATTAAACTGTCGACGTTGAGCAGAGAGTCTAAAGTGCAAGAGCTTTACGTGTCTTCTTGTTTTATCAATACTGTTTAGTTCAGTTGATCAGCTTTATTTAGCGCCTTTACTCATGACGCGATCGAAAATCATCCTTACTACTACGACATAATGATACAATTCGGCTGATTTACGTCGTCGTAGCAAACCTGATTTTTTTACTATCTGCCCACAGACAACCGCACGTTTTATATTGGTCGTAGCGTCTTTATATCGTAGTAATAAGGATGATTTCCACTTGTAGTTGATGTGCAACATCGATCAGTCGAATTGCCTCGCATTTTCGCATGAGTAAGCGCGCTTACTGTCGCGAGGTATACAGGGCAATCAGTCCCAATAAACTTCATAAAACCATCGGAATTTAGTTTTCTAACTGGGCTGTTTAACCTATAGGAATATATTGAGTAATTTTATCTGTGGCTTCTTAGTTCTTATTTTTAAATATTGCACAAAAATTAACTTTTTTTGTTAATTTTTCAAAAGTTTGTAAGTTACAGTGGTATGTTAATTTCAAGTTGTATGGCTTACACTGTTAATGCTGTTAGAGACTTTACTCATGGCGCGATGCGAACCAACGCGATTCGTGCGATATCGAGTCGATTGCCGATTTAAGTAAGTCGCACGTATTTACTAATGGAGTGATGCGATGCAATTCGACCGTGCACTTCAAAATCCACCTTACTACTACGACATAAAGGCGCGGCAAACCAAAGACAAAAGACGTCACACGAGACGAGTAGTTGCGCAATCGAATTTCGAACACAGTATCATGTGTTGTTATTAGGACGTACATGCGATTCGGTATCGAGGAGATCTGTGAGCGATATCGTCAATCCGTGCGACTCCATTAGCAAACACTAGCGATCGTCCATACATTTTCTTCGGCCGGACGCTTGTGTGATATCTGACCGATATCATCAATCGATGCAATTCGATATCGCATCGCGCCATGAGTCCGTTGTCACAATATAATTATTGAATTTGGATGCAGGAATTTTGATACTTATTTGTAAGTTTTTTTTTTGTTCATTTAGTGTGTGAGTTATTGCCAATAGTTGAGTTTCCTAAGGCCAAAGTATACTAATTGTTCTCATTTGGTTTAAATCTAATAAATTGAGTAATGTTTGCTTCAGTTGAAAAATGTACCCTATAAACAAAAAACATGTATTCAAAAGTCAAGCTTATTGCTTTGATAATATGCATTAAGTATGACAAACATTATTCAATATTGAATCTTATGAGTTTTTGTATTAATTAGTTATTTATTCACTTTCTAGATCAATTTTTCGGGTTAAGTACTAAGTTTTTAGTTTAATTTTAGTGTAGTACATTCCTTAGTAAATATATTAGTTGATTTAATTTTACTTTTTGTTTCATTTATTTATTGCTTGGGTAAGCACGTATTATATACTTCCTATTACCTTAGCATCCTTCTGTACTTGAGGTTTTAAATACATTGACTCAGAGCCAAAGCGTTGTTAGCCAAATAATTATGTACCTTACACATTGGAGATGGAATTTAAAATTCTATAAAGTGTAAATAGACGTAGCGACACGTCGCTCTGACTTGGTGCACATGTAAATAGAGCTTAATCGATTATGTAACATTTATTTATTACATAAAGGCCTTTCTGATGTGTGCTAGACCAATATCTGATGAAGTGGCAGTCATCCCCGCAATCATCGCCAGCGTTACGCACGAAAAACGCGTTGCGCTTGCGCATGTTTGCGTGAATCGATGTTACCGCTAATTATAGCCCCAAGCGAGAGGAACCATGGAGCCCTAGGTCACTGTCTCAGTTAAATTATGACCCTTTATTTTATAAATTTTCTTAATATAACCTGTATAAATATAATTCATTTTGTTTGGCTGATAGTTAAGCTTCATTTTTCTTAATGCGACAGCAAAACTTGTAAGTATGTACCTAGTTAAAATTTTCTTCTTCGCTATAACTAAACAAAGATGTTACTTGTAAATTATTTTTCTGTGTGCACAAAGCTGTAGGTACTTCTAAGATTACATTAAAACGTATGGTTATGTTCGGCTACTCACTGGTTTATAGATACAGATAGTAAACTTTTACAATTTTGGTACACTTACCTAGTCAGAACAAAAACTCAGATGCAATGGAACAAGCTGTATTTGTATACTTAGAATTTATCTAGAGTTTAATGTAAAAATGTAATACATATATTATACTCTTTTAAGTTGCTCGTCTCATTGGATAAGGAATTTCTAGGTATTTTTCAAGTTCAGACTTATCTCAGTCCCAGAGACCTCCTCATGCCATCAAAACTAATAGACTACAGGACCATGTCCAAAAAATGGTGGGTCATATGAACCACCAGGTGATGTATATAGGACGATATAAGAGCATAAAATAATAAGATTCAACACTATGTCGTCACTTGTAAGCTGTCCAACTGAGTGCTGGTGATCTATAACGTCACCTGGTGGTTCATATGACCCACCATTTTTTGGACATCGGCCTGTAGTCTACATAAATAAGTTGTTGCCTTGTATAAGTAAAACTAGAATGGCCAATCAAATCAACCCAAGGCCTTAGGTGGCTTGGAAAGGAGTATCAGACTCTTTGCTAATAGCCCATTTACGTTCCAGGATGACGGCTACCTGTGTAGACTGTTCCGCGAACCCTCGATGCCCTCCCTTAGCTACGACCCTGCAAAAACTACCTGATACTGACCTGGAAATTGCTAAATATCTTCCAACATAGGTATTACTTAACATCTTGATTTGTTAATCTGGCTTTGCTCATCAGTCTGCTAGTATATAAGGTCAGTGTTTGTACTGTAGTGTATCTCTGTAACGCATATATTTAAGACGAATATTATTAATAAACATTCAGTAATCATCCAGCAGTCAGAGCGTTTTATTCTCTCCAATAGCCATCCTTTACATGGCGACCCTGCCATGTTTGGTGATGTGGTGTCAAGTCTCAAATTTTACCGACGCAATGTAGGCGCGCTGTGTGTGGCACAAACTTATGGTTCTAAGTGATTTTATTTTATGGAACTTGGTGTTTTTCGGAAAATGTGTAATTCAAACACTCCAAAACGAGAAGAGGTCATTATAAACCAGAATGGCATTGGAGCTTCAAATGTGGCCACTTCCGACCAGCTACAATTCCATCTCTCAGCAATCAGCATAGTTATGATGATTATTTTGGGCTTGTTGCTGATATTGGCATTATATTTCTTCTACAAATGCTATAAGAACTGCCATCATACATGGATAAATAACCAAATACTCTGCGAAAACTTGAGAGTATCATTTTCTCGGCGTAGACGAAGAGGAGCTGCAGAAGGTTGTTCGGCGTGCGCAAAGCGATTTTCGACGGTCAACACCGGGTGTGCGTCGTGTCCCGGCCAAGGGTCTTCACTTCCTAAAGAAGATTTTGGTGCTTAACAGTGAAAGTGAAGTGTCTAAAGTGCGTTAAGTGCAAAGTTATGCGTTAAGTGACCGGAAATCGTTAAAGTATGGTAACCCAATTTATGTAATCTTAGTTATTAAGTATATTAGTTACTTATTTTATTTTAAAAATGACACATTATGGCTCATGGGCTCAATGACATATACGAGAAATTGAGAAAACTTAAAGAAAACTTATATAAATTAAGTATTGAAAAGAGGACCCCAGAGCGTTTGAAAGATAAGCTGAATGAAGCAAATATTGTGTATAATAGTTATTCAGTTTTAATTCCAAGCATTAGAGAACAAATAGAAAAGGAGGCATATAGTGAGGAAAGTTTGTCATTAATTAAGTCGCATTGTGATAGAATTACTGAGTTGTATTCTCAGATACAAGAGTTTTGTAATAAGTTACATATATCAATAACTGATAAGAGCAAAAGTGTACTATTTGGCTCAACATCGAATCCCGAATCCAAAATGGAGTTTGATTTAAAAATTGCCCTGAGTTTGTTACCAGTTATGAATAATGAGGAATTGACGACACGTCAATTAATTGATGGGATCGATTACTATAACTCTACTTTAAAAACCGAACAATGTAAATTAAGTTTAGTTAACTTTGTCCTAAAGAGTCGTCTCTCTCAACAAGCTAAATTAATGCTGAAACAAGATTACCCATCAATTGATGCATTACTTACTGATATGCGTATGGTTCTTTTGCCTAAAAAGAGTGCTGTCGCCTTGCAAAGTAAACTTCAAACTTCGCGACAAGATCAAAGATCTATTAATGATTACGGAAAGGAGTTGACTGAGCTATTTATGGATTTATCTATAGGGCAAGCCGAAGGCAAAACGGAAAATCTCAAAATTTTACAACCATTAAACGAGAAGCAAGCCATTAAACGTTTTGCCGACGGATTGCGCAATAGACGTCTCAGTACAATAATAGCTGCCCGAAATTTTGAAACCCTAAAAGACGCGGTGCAAGCGGCTATAGATGAAGAGATAATTGCGATGCCGTGTCAATCTGAAAATATTTTAACTTATAATACGAATAAGAAACGTAATAATTATTATCAAAGTCAGCATAATCGAGGTGCCACTCGCCAATCTCGCGGTGCCTCCACATATTATAACAATTTTAGCAGGTCTAACGCCCCTCGTGGTGCAACTTTCTACCGAGGCCGTGGTCGATCGTTCCAGAACTACAGGCGAGGTCAGTCTCGACAGAATCGAGGTACGTACTATAACTCTCATAACAGGAACAACGACTCTAGAGGCGCGCATCATAGGAACGAGCAACGTTGTGATGCAAATATTCGCGTTATCAAAGACGACGAGCCCTCAAAAACTAATTCGACGGGGGAACAGAGCAAGTTTTTTCGTGAATAATGGGTTTGTATTTGCAAGTAATAGCCATTGTTGTATAGAGTTATACGCAAGTAAATATAACTACTTATTTTTAATTGACACCGGCGCTTCAATTTGTGCCATTAAGTATAAACATGTTATTGAATTAAACATACCGATCCATAAAGAGAGCATTAAGATAAGCGGAATCGGTGGCACAATAGAAGCAATCGGATATGTTTATTTGACTCTGAGCGATTGTTATGACTTAGGTGGACATTTATTTAATCATAAGTTTTATGTTTTTAATTCCTTGCCATGTATGGCGCATGCTATTTTAGGACAGGATTTTCTTACGAAATTCAATGCTACATTAAATTATAGTGATAGAACTTTAATATTAGATAATAATATTGTAAAAGAAAAAGTAATTTTGCCCTTAAAAATGAAAAATTCAAAGTATTCTTGTAATCTAACTTTGCCGCCAAGGTCCGAATCAATTCATTATATACCCACTGACATTACCGAAGAGTGTCTTGTTTGTTCATCTGAATTACGAACAGGAGTATTTATTGCTAGTGTATTAGTAAAACCCATAAATGGAGTGATACCTATTTTAATCCTAAATACGAATGAGACTGAGAACTACCTTGACACTATTGAACCGACTCTACATAAAATTAGTGACTATCATTTGTGTAATTTTGAACAGTGTCAAAATGTAAACGCAGACCGTGTTAAAAAATTATTTAGCTTATTAAAATTAAATCATTTGAATGACGAAGAACAAATCGCGATTGAAAATATTTGTGCAAAATTCTCCGATATATTTTTATTGCCAGGTGATAAATTAACAACAACAAACATTTACAAACATCAAATTAGTTTAAAACCTAATGCTCAACCAGTTTTTAGTAAACCTTACCGAATACCATATTCGCAAACACAAGAAGTAAACAAGCAGATTAGTAACATGTTACGAGAAGGTATTATTGAACCATGTCAATCTGAATGGTCAAGTCCATTGTTATTGGTCCCTAAAAAGATAGATGACAGGGGTAATAAGAATTGGCGCTTAGTAATTGATTATAGGAAATTAAATAATAGTATACAAGATGACAAATTCCCCCTCCCAAATATTACTGAGATTTTAGATTCCCTTTCAGGTTCTGTATACTTTACAACTCTTGACCTTTCCAATGGGTATTATCAATGTGACCTTGATCCGAAAAGTAGGAAATATACAGCATTTTGTTCTGGACAGTATAAAGTTTCGGGAACCGAAGATAAGATTAGTGCTTCCGTATCAGGACAATACCAGATGACAAGGATGCCAATGGGCTTAAAAACAAGCCCTAATGCTTTTTCAAAAATGATGACTGTCGCAATGTCGGGTTTGACATACGATAAATGTTTAGTTTATTTAGATGATCTTATTGTTTTTGGAAATTCGTTAGAAAGCCATAACAAAAATCTCATAGATGTTTTTACAAGATTACGTCAGGTAAATTTAAAGTTAAATCCTCATAAATGTAACTTTCTGAAAAAGGATATATTGTATTTAGGACATGTAATAACGAGCGAAGGTGTTCTGCCCGATCCTGAAAAAATTCATGCTTTAAGTAACTGGCCAGTTCCTAAAACTGTCGAAGAATTAATTAGGTTTGTTGCGTTCGCTAACTATTACAGAAGATTTATAAAAAATTTTGCTACTATTGCTTATCCCTTAACACAGTTAACAAAGAAAAATGCATTATTTATATGGGATCAAAAATGTCAAAACGCTTTTACCACTTTAAAGTCTATAATTTCGAGCCCACCTATACTTCAATACCCTGATTTTTCTAGCAATTGTAAATTTATATTACAAACCGACGCTTCCAAATATTCATTGGGCGCAGTTTTATGCAATGACAATAGAAAACCAATAGCATTCGCAAGTAGAAATTTAAATAAGGCCGAAATCAACTATCCCACTGTGGAAAAAGAACTGTTAGCGATAGTATGGGCAGTTAAACATTTTCGTCCCTATTTGTATGGACGTACATTCGTTATTGAAACGGACCACAAACCATTAATTTATTTATTTGGTATGCGTGATCCATCTAGTCGACTTATTAAATTCAGACTATTACTTGAAGAGTACGATTATATCGTAGAATATATCAAAGGATCCGCGAATATTCCAGCTGACTCAATGTCACGATTACCTATTACATCAACGGACTTAAAAAATATGCATGAAAGCATAATCACGGTAATGACGCGTTTACAACATAGAAAAGCGCTTGCTTCACAACATTCTCCAAATGCTATGGATTCTACTGACGACTGGCCTGCGCAACCAAGAGTTGTGGAAATCCATAGTAAATCGAAGATGTCTGTAGAACTTAAATTTATAGAACATGATAATTTAAATAACCTACGTAGGTATAATGAGATAGAAAAAGAAAATAATATATTTTGTTATTCGTCAACGAGAATGACGTTATTTATAAATCCAGTTGCCCGATCACAATTGACGCCAGCCGCATTTGTGAGGGAACTGAAATATTTTTGTGAGAAAATTAACGTGCACGAATTAATTTTTTTAAGAAATAAAACTCACGATGAATTCATTAAAAAAGTGTTTTCAGAAATTAAGTCGTATGAAAACTGGACCGGCCCACGATTGTGTATTCTAAATGACACTAAAATAATTGAAAATGTCGATGACCGGAAAGTAATATTGAATGATTTTCATCTTCTACCAACAAGTGGCCACGCTGGTATAAGACGAATGTATAATAATATCAAGAAATATTACTACTGGCCATGTCTTGAAAAAGACGTAAAAGAATTTATAAAGAAATGTGATAAGTGTCAAAAACAAAAACATACTTCTCATTATGTAAGACAGCCGTTGGTTGTTACTACAACAGCAAATTCGGCGATGGAAAAAGTATTCCTGGACGTAGTAGGCCCCTTAGATCGCGATGATTTTAATAACTCATATATATTAACTATTCAATGCGAGTTAAGTAAATATGTAGAAGCTTATCCTATGAAATCCAAAACCTCTGAAGAGATAGCGAAAAATTTTGTAAATAATTTTATACTTAGATTCGGTATCCCTGCTAGAGTAGCTACTGATAGAGGTACAGAATTTTTATCAGCTGTTTTCAAAGATACGTGTAAACTTCTCAATATAACTACATTAAATTCAACTGCATACCATCACGAAACAATAGGTTCGCTGGAAAATACTCATAAATCTTTGGGTAATTTCCTAAGAATACAAACGAACAACCATCCGAGTACATGGAGTACGTGGGTACCCTTTTGGTGTTTTGCCTATAATACTTCAGTACACACCGCTACTAAATTCACACCTTTTGAACTAGTATTTGGAAAAAAATGTCATTTACCATCAAATTTAACCCAAAATACAATAGATCCACTTTATAACTATGATAATTATCCCTTAGAATTAAAATACAGATTACAGACAACGCAAAAAGAAGCATATGATAATTTATTGCAAAGTAAGTCATTAAGAAAACAAAGGCATGATCTAAAGTGTAATCCTATAACGTATAAACAAAATGACTTGGTACTAGTTAAAAACGAGACTGGAAATAAACTTCAAAGTATTTATAATGGGCCATATTCAGTAATTAAAGATGTTTCGCCAAATGTTGAAATATTGAAAGATAATGGAAAAACTGACTTAGTACATAAGAATAGAACTAAGTTGTATTATTCATAATATTTTAAACTTGTACTTTTTTTTTACCAATATACTTTTATTTTTAATATTTGTATAATCAAACATTGATAAAATGTTTATATTATATTGTGGTTAAGCTTAGCAAAATAAAATAAAACCTATATTTTATTTTATTTTCTTCCTTTCGGGGAAGGTGTAGTGTATCTCTGTAACGCATATATTTAAGACGAATATTATTAATAAACATTCAGTAATCATCCAGCAGTCAGAGCGTTTTATTCTCTCCAATAGCCATCCTTTACAGTACTGACGCTACCCACACTGTACTAACATCCGGGCCAAAAATACCTTTTGTTGATATTCTCGTTCCGTTCATCCTTTCTACATATGTAAAGATCTAAGGAAACTGTATCACTGACTTTAGAAAAACTTGCATCACAATTTTGAAGGGTTACAAAATAGGTAGGTACTTAACCAAAACCCTAAAATAATTTAGATTTTTTGAACTTTTTAGATGAAAAGATGTTTCAGAAACCCAATGGGCTGAGCAACTCAAGTAAGGTTGCCGCAGGTGCCGTGTATCCCATATAATTATTTATTTTCTTATGGTTGAGATAACACATGTTGAGTGAGTTTGCGTTTTATTGTAGCCTTCCCCTATATCAAACTCGTGTGGGTTTCGTATCAAACTCGTTCAAAGCGAAAATGGTCTAGCAATTACGTTGACTACCGAGGATGTGTATCCTCAGTAGTCAACAGTAATTGCTATGCTAGAGCATTTTCGCATTATACCTACCTAGTAAGAATGCATTTTCTTTTTTCATTTACAATGGGTTTGCTTCTGCCCAGAAGCAAAGTCTTCTGGGCTAGAGAGTAGATTAGGTCTCATCTTTATGAGACTACTGTTTTGATGCTCTTACATCACTCCTATATAATGATATCATATAAGCCTGGATTTGGGCACCAATTATAAGCATAGGTATTTTGTTAAATATCGTTCTAATATCACGCTGTTTACATTTACTGAAATCTAGCCAAAATTAATTTAAGCCGACTCAGGCTAATATTGCGTTTACGTAAGTATCATGTAAGCCTGCATAGGCTTATATTGGTCTAAGGTTAGAATATTATGAGAATTTTTCGTCAGATCCAGAGATCCAACGTTCGTGTGAGTGTTGGTTTGAAATTACTTAAATGAAAACAAATTATTGAAGTTGCGTGAAGTTAATGTTTAATACTGTGCGTACTGTACAGTATTAAATTAACTATAGATAGAGGAAGTGCAGCATATTTGGAATACCAGTTTGTTTTTTGAGAATAAGTTGAAAAATAAATAGGTTATGCCAATGAAATATACTTTAAATTATTTGAACATTATTTAGCTTTAATAATACAAGCAGGCCATCCACTGACAGAAAACAAAAATATAAATGATTTTAATTTCATTTAAGTTAAATGTAATTAAAATAATTTATATTTTTGTTTTTTGTCAATGGATGGTTGCACTAGTAATAAAAGTATCGGGCGTCATTATCCTCAACGGAAGTCTCAAAATTGAAGATTGACCCAGGAGCAAGTTTTTCTCAAGTGCAGCTAGTCTTAGTAAATGCTCTTAAATACATAATATAAGACTCGGTTATGAGAATGAGCATTCTTGAGGCCATACCGGCTTGTCTAAAAGTAATATAGGATCGATGGTATGTTTTAAAACAAATATAAGAGCGCTTTAAGCCTACTACTCTTAGAAAGTGCGAGTTCTGAGACTGTTTTGCTGGTTGGGATAATTACAAAGCTGCGCGAATCGCGAATGGTTTCAGTGCGTTCAGTAAATTTATCAGCCTTTCACTTCATGACATTGTCGGTAAAATGTGGGTAGTGCCGACGTTATCATCTGACGATCATACACCGACTCGCTGCAACGCAATTTTTAAATGTATCTTTATCTTTATGCTTTGTTACTTTCAGCCTGGATATAGAGTTATAGAGCAAGATGTTCTTATTTTATTGTTGTTTATTTCTGAAATTCGGATTTTCTGTTACATCAAATATTATGGATGTATTAATGTTAACAGTAGGTAGACATATATTTCTCTTTTGAAACGATTCTGGATTTAATTAATCAAATCTAGCCTAAGTAGGTACCTACCTACCTACTGGTTTTATTGTAGGATTGTGTTGTTAGATTAACAGCTCAATTAACAGAATATAAACATTGTTTAAATTAAGTACCTACCTACTATACCTACTTATTTGAATTGCCGGCAATACAAAGCAGTTACCAGAGCAACAGCCGATGTAGAGCAGGCTGAGCAGCCAAACATCGCGGCATCAATTCAATATTTCAATGGTTGAATAGTTCGCGAATCGTGCGCAGCGCGTATTCCAACAGCGCGCGCTCGCGTTTCGTGCCACATTCTCAATTAGTAAATAACAACAACAGATGTGAAGTTGTGACAGTGTGGTGTGTGTAGGATGCTGCAGTAGTGTGGCTTCCCTACGAACATAAAAAGATGGTTTTGAAGGGCCATGCAGCAGCGCGTGCGGTGATTCGGCTGGTGAGACACGCGGCACAGTGCGCGTTCTGTGTCGCGACACACACACACGCAGTGAGGTAACGAGAGCGCGCTCGCGGCGGCCAGTCGGCACACCGCCCGGGCGGGCGCCACACGACCGGGATCTGCGCGAGGGACGAGCGGCGACGCGAACCAAAATAATATCAGTGTAATAAACACGTATCCGCCAAACGCTGTACCATGCGAGCGCAAGATTCTGGTGAGTACCTCCTCATCCTACCCCGCCTACTTTACACAGTGACAAACTCAAACTAATCTAGTTCTGAAGGCATTTCCTACGACTATATTTAGATGCGCCTTATTTTGGGACGCTGCATTGACGAGGGAGTTTCACGCTGCGCTTTTACGCGGTTTCCTCCGTCTGTCTGTTTCCCGCGTGAAAATTAACCTTATGAACACGGTGTACAACAATTAACCCGCGTTAACCCGTGCGTCAGAGTTGTTCAGAGTAGTGAAATCCAAAAATGAGTAGTGAAATCCGTCGACTAAAATAATTAATCGAAAAAGTGAAATGAAAGTGGCTGCACATGTTTCAGGAGCTTCTGAAGCGAAACCATCGTTTCAAGTCAGCTAATTAGTTACGAGCATGATAAAAAATAGATTTTCTTGTGTGTGCTTGTGTTCTCAATAGGCCGCAGTCTGTGCTCTGGCCTAAATACCGTCACACACCTACTAAAGATCAATGTCTCCTAACTTGGAGCCGGAGGCATCAATGAGTGGATCACTTTACCTGAGGCGTCTTGTAAACATCAACATTATTGCGCATATTACGACATTGTTGAATTAACACGAAATCCGTTTTTAGGGTTCCGTAGTCAACAAGGAACCCTTATAGTTTCGCCATGTCCGTCCGTCCGTCCGTCCGTCTGTCCGCAGTTTAGCTCAGAGACGCACAGTACTAGAGAGCTGTAATTTGGTGTAAATATACGGATTTGTTGTGCCAAAAAAGTGGTAAAATAAAATCTCGTAAAATATTTTTTTTAAGGGTACCTCCAGTACTTACACGTAAAGTGAGGATTTTTTTTTTCTCGCATACCCCTTAGTGTGGGGTATCATTAAATAGGCCTTTAAAAAATAATGATAGTTTCCATTAACAGTTTTTTGATAAAAAAATTCGTTTGTGAAATATTAAGCTTTAAAGTGCTAAATTTTGCTCGATTCGAGTGTCCCCCCCCTCTACCAGCTAAACGGTTATGTTTGGGGGTGTGAAAAAATTCACAATAGTAGCATATATAACGAAGTTTAAAAGAAAATTATCATGACTAAGTAGGCTTTATAGTGCGAGAGCCGGCTGCAAAAATACCTACCTTATCGGCTACCCCAATAGGCTATGTATAGATCGTTAACCGACACCTAAACACGTAAAAAAAATCAGGTCTGCCAGAGCCGATCCTGCCGGGTCATAGAAATAATCGAGATTTTTTGACGTAATTTTTTAGTAAAAATTACGTCATAAGATACCCGAATGAAAGTGCTGGCAGCAGTTAACCATTGATTAGTTATGTAAAAAAAAGTGGGTCTGCCATTGTGCACCTTGCCGGAAGTACTTGGCAGACCCCTAAAATATGCCCTTCTGAAACACTAAACCTACCTCATCGAGTACCCGGATGGGACCAACGCTAAATAATAACCAAGATGCCTCTGATAATGGATCAAAAGGTCTGCCAGGTCTAAGCTTGCCGGAACTTAGTGTTCAAAGCATTTGAAGTTGATAGGGAGCATAATTTCACCTGAAGTCAACATAACATTTAACATTTAAAATAACATTTTTTAAACATTATTTTGTTTCTAATTTTATACAAATTTATGAATATTAAATACTACGAGTTCAATATCATGCTTACAATTTATATACTTACAACTATCAAAACTTAGTTTAAGTTGGCATTAAAATTACCTGAATTCTGTATTTATGTAGGTTTAGGGAACTAAGTAGGCACACTCGGAAAGTGTAGAACCTGTTATTGCGTAAATCATCGTAGGAACGCCGAAAGGTAGTCAACGCCTAATCAACCTGACCACCACCAGGATCTTTCTCATCCTCTCAGCCATAGGACGTCCACTGCTGAACATAGGCCTCCCCTTTAGATTTCCACATAGGTATATTGTAGCGACCAAACCGCTACCACTTATGAGCGGTGAGACCACGGCAGGACATCACGCCACCACTACGTCATATGAGGTGATTAGGCGGAGTTAAACAAATAGACCACACCTCCGGGACTTCATCCTTTGTCCGAGCGGCGCACGCGCAACATGGCCGCCGGTGATCTATTGTATTAGGTTGACGCCCCCTCATTAGGAGTTCAAAAGGACAATGGGCAAATCCGTATGGTATACGCAAAGTGATCCATAATTATTATTAAATATTTTACTGTATAAATACCGTGCTAATTAAACTTGAGATTCATTCCTTCTACTTACTTCAACCCGTGTTTTATTGCTGGAACTACCCCTATCAAGAAGTGTGCACCTATCCACTTCACTGGTGACCCCGTACTAGTAAAGAACACCTGGAAAATGCCGCCAATGAACAGGGAAGACGTCCAACTTGGGGAAACAAATCGCGTTGGAGTGAGGACACCGGCTTTCAACCCCAATGACCCTGAGTTATGGTTCGCTCAACTGGAGGGCCAGTTCATCCTGTCCAACATAACCGCGGATGCGACGAAATTTTACTACGTCCTGGCACAGCTGGAACCTCAGCACTCAGCAGCGATCCGTGACCTGGTCGTGAACCCACCAAGCACAAACAAGTACGAGACGTTGAAGACTGAACTGATACGTCGACTATCAGCATCTCAAGAAAAGAAAATAAAACAGCTGCTGATGCACGAAGAAATAGGAGACCGAAAACCAACTCAATTTCTTCGGCACCTGCAACACCTGGCTGGAGAAAATGTTCCCAAGGAATTTATTCGGACAATCTGGGCTAGTCGCCTACCTACCCACTTGCAAACATGCATCGCTGCTCAACAGACGAAGATGACCCTAGAAGACCTGGCCGAGCTGGCAGACCGTGTCAACGATGTTGTTCCAGCGACCATGGCACTCACCAGCCCCACACCCAGTCAAGTAGCCAGTACGTCAAAATCTGGAGCAGCAGCAGATAGTGCCATCGAACAATTAACACGCACGGTGGCAGAACTAAGCCGAAGACTAGAAACTATGAGCACAGAACTGCACAAACGCTCACGTTCACGTTCCAGAGGCAGAAGTAACTATAACAGAAGGTCACGTTCAAGTTCACGCCCCAAAGATCACCCCTACTGCTGGTACCACTACCGTTTTGGTGAGCGAGCGCGTAAATGCACCCAGCCCTGCTCACACAAGAAGGCGGAAAACATTCCAGGCAGCCATTAGTGGCGGCACAAGACTGCCTGACCGTTACAAGCCGCCTGTTCGTCACGGACCGAAAAACCAAGGTGCAGTACCTTATCGATACGGGTTCAGACCTGTGCGTTTTTCCACGATCCGCCGTTCAGGACCATCGCATCAAAACAAAATACGAGCTATTCGCAGCCAACGGGACAGTCATTGCTACATACGGCGACCTACCTCTCACATTGGATCTGGGACTCAGACGTGCCTTTACCTGGCGATTCATCGTAGCGGACGTCTCCAAACCCATAATAGGCATCGATTTTTTAGGCTACTATAACCTACTTGTCGATTGTCGCAATCAACGTTTAGTGGATGGAGTCACAGCACTGACTATCTCTGCACCTCAACAGACCTCCACAGAAGCAATTTCATCCGTTCGCACCATCGCAGACAACTCGGTCTACCACAACATACTGAGAGAGTACCCGGATATCACTCGACCAGCGGGACAAACCACTACCGTCAAGCACTCAACCGTCCATCATATTCGCACAACTCCTGGACCTCCGGTATACAGCCGCCCGCGTCGACTGGATTCTGAACGCTTGAAAGTAGCAAAACAGGAGTTTGAAGAAATGTTGCAGAATGGCACAGCACGATTGTCCGACAGTCCGTGGTCCTCACCACTACACTTAGCTCGCAAGAAAAACGACGGATGGCGTCCGTGCGGGGACTACAGAGCCTTAAACGCCCGAACAATCCCAGACAGATACCCCGTCAGGCACATACAGGATTTCACGCATCAGCTTACAGGAAGTGCAGTTTTCTCAACAATTGATCTGATAAAGGCTTACAACCAGATCCCAGTGTTTAAAGAAGACATACCCAAAACAGCAATAACGACACCCTTCGGGTTATATGAGTTCCCGTTTATGAGTTTTGGCCTTCGCAACGCATCCCAGACTTTCCAGCGATTTATGGACGAGGTTCTTCGCGGACTGGACTTCAGTTTTGGATATGCTGATGACATCCTGGTGTTCAGCCCCGATAGCACTACACATCAACAGCACTTAAAAACCTTGTTCCAAAGGCTCACTGAATATGGCATCTTAATTAACACCAACAAGTGCACATTTGGTCAAACTGAGGCCAATTTCCTCGGTTTCAAAGTTTCGGCGGCAGGCATTCAACCTTTGGACACAAAGATACAAGCAGTCAGAGACTATCCACCACCAACAACAGTGAAAGAACTCAGACGCTTCCTCGGAATGTTAAACTTTTACCGCCGCTTGATTCCGAAGGCAGCTACTATCCAAGCACCTTTGAACGAATTGCTCACTGGTCCTAAAACAAAGGGATCACAAGTAATCAAAATGACACCAGCGCAACTGGAAAGCTTCAAATGCTGCAAAAACAGCCTATCACAAGCTACACTCCTGGTACATCCTGACCCCCATTCGGAGCTAAGCATATTCACCGACGCATCAGACTCAGCAATCGGAGCAGTCATTCAACAACGACAGAACGACGAATGGAAACCATTAGCTTTTTTCTCCAAGAAGTTGAGTCCGAGTCAGATGAAATACAGTCCTTACGATCGCGAGCTGCTGGCCATCTATGAGGCCATAAAATACTTCCGTTTTATGGTTGAAGCGAGAACTTTTTCAGTCGTAACGGACCACAAACCTCTGACCTATGCCTTCAACGGACGACGTGAGAACTGTTCTCCTCGACAACATCGTTACTTGGATTTCATCAGCCAATTCACGACGGACATCCGATACATCACTGGCACAGAGAATGTGGTTGCTGATGCCCTGTCAAGGATTAATGAAATCGGCATGGCAATGGATTACGGAGCACTCGCCAACGAACAAAATACAGACGGCGAGTTGCAGGACTTACTGAAGAACGGCTCCACATTGCAATTAGAGAAAAGGAAACCTACAGACTCAAGCTTCAGCATATATTGCGACGTCTCCACTGGATATACACGGCCGTATATAACTCCTTCGTTTCGCAAGCAAGTTTTCCACGCATTACACAATTTAAGCCATCCAGGAGCAAAGGCCACCGTCAAACTGGTCTCTCAAAGATTTATTTGGCCAGGCATCAGACGCGATTGTCGAAAGTGGGCTAAAGAATGTCAACAATGCCAGCGTTCTAAGGTCACAAGACACACATCAGCACCACTAGAAGCCTTCAGACCACCAACCGCCAGATTCAATCACATACATCTGGACTTGATTGGACCACTACCGCTGTGTTCTGGTCAGAAATACTGCCTCACGATAGTCGACCGCTTTACACGTTGGCCTGAGGCATACCCTCTACCAGACATGACTGCTGAGACGTGTGTTACTGCCCTAATCAATGGATGGATATCACGCTTTGGTTGTCCAGAACATATCACAACCGATCGCGGCGGGCAATTCCTATCACATACCTTCAAAGAACTGGCCGCGACAATTAGCGCAACACACCATACAACTACGTCATACCATCCAGCAGCAAATGGACTCGTAGAGAGGCTACACAGACAGCTTAAAGCCTCCATCAGCTGCCACAGCTCAACAAACTGGGTTGAAGCACTACCTTGGGTCTTGCTAGGTATACGAAGTGCCTGGAAAGAAGACCTCGGAACATCAGCAGCAGAACTAGTTTATGGTGAACCACTTCGTTTACCAGGACAGTTCTTTACTTCTCGACTCGAGGAAGAAGCAGACATGACTACCGTAGCAAGCCGAATCCGTGCCCAAATCAGCAAGCTAGCACCACAACCAGCATCTTGGCATGGAAGTTCCAGAAGGTTCTATATACCAAAAGACCTAAACACTACGACACATGTCTTCATCCGGCAAGGTCCTGCAAGAAGACCACTTCAAGCACCATACATAGGCCCATTTAAGGTACTACGACGAAGCCAGAAGACCTTCGACGTTGACATTCAAGGAAAGACACAACGGATCACAATTGACCGCCTAAAACCTGCTTTCGTCGCGGTAGAAAATCCAGACACGACAACGCAACACGAAAAGCCCGACACACAAACAATTAGAAAAACAAGAAGTGGCCGCACAGTCAAATTTCCAAATTACTATCGCCCATAGTCACGGTCTCAGCGGGGGAGTGGTGTAGCGACCAAACCGCTACCACTTATGAGCGGTGAGACCACGGCAGGACATCACGCCACCACTACGTCATATGAGGTGATTAGGCGGAGTTAAACAAATAGACCACACCTCCGGGACTTCATCCTTTGTCCGAGCGGCGCACGCGCAACATGGCCGCCGGTGATCTATTGTATTAGGTTGACGCCCCCTCATTAGGAGTTCAAAAGGACAATGGGCAAATCCGTATGGTATACGCAAAGTGATCCATAATTATTATTAAATATTTTACTGTATAAATACCGTGCTAATTAAACTTGAGATTCATTCCTTCTACTTACTTCAACCCGTGTTTTATTGCTGGAACTACCCCTATCAAGAAGTGTGCACCTATCCACTTCAATATTATATATAATATACCGGTTGGAAGCGATCTGCATCCAGCGTCTTCCGGCGACCTTTATAAGGTCGTCTTTCCATCTTGTTGGTGAACGTCCTAAGCTGCTCTTGCTAGTCCGTGGTCTCCACTCTAGTGCCTTTCGACCCCATCGGCCATCTGCTCTGCGAGCAATATGGCCTGCCCATTGCCACTTCAGCTTGCTAATCCGGCGGGCTATATCGGTGACTTTAGTTCGTCTACGGATCTCCTCATTTTGGATTCGATCACGCAGAGAAATACCGAGCATAGCCCTCTCCATAGTTCGTTGAGCGACTTTGGGCTTTGAGATGAGGCCGATACTGAAAGACCACGTTCCGGTGCCGTAAGTCATCACTGGTAATACACATTGGTTGAAGACTTTTGTCTTGAGGCACTGAGGTATGTCGAACGAAAAGACATTGCGTAGTTTCCCGAACGCTGCCCAACCGAGTTGGATTCGGCGGTTGACCTCTTTCTTGAAGTTGGACTTACCTAATTGGACTACTGTCTTGTCCTAAGTAGATAATAATGTTCAACAACTTCGAGTACCGAGTTTCCAACAGAGACTGGGGTGGGCATGGCATTTGACATAATTTTCGTCTTGTCCATGTTCATTTTCAAGCCCAACCGTTGTGAAACTCGGTCGACGCTATCGAGCATCATGCTGAGTTCCTCCATCGACTTTGCCATGACTACGATGTAGTCGGCAAACCGAAGGTGAGTGATGTACTAGTATTTGGGGTCACCCTTGTTTGGCAGAACAACGTTTCGTCGAAAATCACTCCGGCTAATTTTGGTTACAATAAAGTCGTTTCGTAGAATTATTCATTTCACCGAATAATTAATTGTTATATGTTTATTTAGCCTATTTATTTCTTTAAAATAATTTCATTTGACCGAATTTTCAAATGCACTAATTTTATTTAAACTAATGTTTTACTAGACTAATAATGATTTAGTCGAAATATCGCATCGAATATTCAGTTAATTAATTATTCGTTTCCTTTCATTGTCTATAAAAAAATCGGGCTCCGCCGAGCTACCTTGGTAGGTGGTAATCAGCAATTTCACCAAGGATGCAAGAGCGAGCGAAGCGAGCTCGGAACCTGGGGCACCCCGACTCGGACAGGTCAGGTTCCCTTCGTGTTAGGTTACTTTAAACCTTGCAAACAGAAATAGGAGCCCCGCGAAGCGGGGCTCCGTCGAGCTACCTCGGTAGGTAGTAATCGGCAATTTGACTAAGGATACAAGGGCGAGCGTATATTACTGATAACCACCTACCGAGGTAGCTTGACGGAGCCCCGCTTCGCGGGGCTCCTATTTCTGTTTGCAATGTTTACAGTAACCTAACACGAAGGGGATGGCGGGGTCTTTCAGACCCCGCCATCCCCTTCCAACCTAACCTGTCCGAGTCGGGGTGCACCAAGTCCCGAGCTCGCTTCGCTCGCTCTTGCATCCTTAGTTTAGTTAATGATTACTACCTACCAAGGTAGATCGACGGAACAAATATTTACAATGTTTTCTTTTCTGCATTACATTACACCAATCGAATATTCGATAAACTAAATGTTATACCACCTGAATATTATATCAAATGAATATTATACATTTTGAGCAATAGCGCAAATGTTGTTATCGCAAATAAATATTCGATGAAATGAAAATTAAGTTAACCGATATTATACAAACTGATTATTTTCTCAAACGTTGTTCGAATTAGTAAAATTATATCAAAAGTTGTTCTACCAAACAAGGGTAACCCTAGTATTTGCCGTTGATGTTGCATATTGCTCGCAGAGCAGATGGCCGATGGGGTCGAAAGGCACTAGAGTGGAGGGGTACACTACGATAATACGAAAAACTTTATTCCGAAATTCATAAATACGAATTCCAAAATACCGATTTTCATAATTCCGAATGGTTCAAAATTCCTAATATAACAACTCCGATGGATCAATATTCCTATTTTAATAATTCCGAAATTTCAAAATTCCTAACGTTTATAATTACTATTTTCAAAATACCGAATTTCAATAGACCGAATATCAAAAATTCCGACTTAATATATTTTCGAAATTCATAAATACGAATTCCAAAATACCGATTTTCATAATTCCGAATGGTTCAAAATTCCTAATATAACAACTCCGATGGATCAATATTCCTATTTTAATAATTCCGAAATTTCAAAATTCCTAACGTTTATAATTACTATTTTCAAAATACCGAATTTCAATAGACCGAATATCAAAAATTCCGACTTAATATACCTATTTTCCGAAACATCAAAAACACGAATACCGAATATTAAAATTCCGATTATTGGAATTCCGATTTGGGTCCGTCGGGTCGAAAAGTCCGAGTCAGGGTGCCCCAAGACACATTTTGTTCGCTATTGCATCCTGAGTTATAGCACCACCAAGGTGGTTCAACGGAGCCCCGCTTCGCGGGGCTCCTATTTCTGTGAGCAAGGTTTAAAGTAAACTAACACGAAGGGGATGGCGGGGTCTTTCAGACCCCGCCATCCCCTTCGAACCTAACCTGTCCGTGTCGGGGTGTCCCCAGTCCCGAGCTCGCTTCGCTCACTCTTGCATCCTTGGTCAATTTGTTGACTACCACCTACACCGGGGCTCCTATTTCTGTGAGCAAGGTTTAAAGTAACCTAACAAGTAACCTAACACCTTCGACCTTAAGCTGTCCGAGTCGGGGTGCCCCAAGTCGTACGGTAGACAAAATTACGTGGAGCCGGTTTTGCACCAATTCGTTTCTGTCACTAACTTTGTGGAATGAGAAACGAAATTCCGATTTTCAATATTCCGAAAAAATCAGTTTATTCGGAATATTGAAAATCGGAATTTCGTTTTTCGGAATGAGAACTCATCGAGCATTACATTTTTCGAATATGTGAAAATCGGAAAAAGAAGAAATCGGACATACGACTTTCGGTCAAATAAATTTCTAGATTCTTAATAATAGATATTGTAATTTTTAGGTATTATGATATTCGGAGTTTTGAAAATCGGAATATCGAAATTCGGAATAAAATATTTCGGAGTATTTGGGTGTTCCCAGAGTGGAGACCACGGACTAGCAAGCGCAGCGTAGGACGTTCACCAACAAGATGGAAAGACGACCTTATAAAGGTCGCCGGAAGACGCTGGATGCAGATCGCTTCCAACCGGTATATTATATATAATATACCTATGTGGAAATCTAAAGGGGAGGCCTATGTTCAGCAGTGGACGTCCTATGGCTGAGAGGATGAGAAAGATCCTGGTGGTGGTCAGGTTGATTAGGCGTTGACTACCTTTCGGCGTTCCTACGATGATTTACGCAATAACAGGTTCTACACTTTCCGAGTGTGCCTACTTAGTTCCCTAAACCTACATAAATACAGAATTCAGGTAATTTTAATGCCAACTTAAACTAAGTTTTGATAGTTGTAAGTATATAAATTGTAAGCATGAAATTGAACTCGTAGTATTTAATATTCATAAATTTGTATAAAATTAGAAACAAAATAATGTTTAAAAAATGTTATTTTAAATGTTAAATGTTATGTTGACTTCAGGTGAAATTATGCTCCCTATCAACTTCAAATGCTTTGAACACTAAGTTCCGGCAAGCTTAGACCTGGCAGACCTTTTGATCCATTATCAGAGGCATCTTGGTTATTATTTAGCGTTGGTCCCATCCGGGTACTCGATGAGGTAGGTTTAGTGTTTCAGAAGGGCATATTTTAGGGGTCTGCCAAGTACTTCCGGCAAGGTGCGCAATGGCAGACCCACTTTTTTTTACATAACTAATCAATGGTTAACTGCTGCCAGCACTTTCATTCGGGTATCTTATGACGTAATTTTTACTAAAAAATTACGTCAAAAAATCTCGATTATTTCTATGACCCGGCAGGATCGGCTCTGGCAGACCTGATTTTTTTTACGTGTTTAGGTGTCGGTTAACGATCTATACATAGCCTATTGGGGTAGCCGATAAGGTAGGTATTTTTGCAGCCGGCTCTCGCACCATTAAAACTTTACGAGTAATAGTCGACCAACTTATAAAATGTACTTGAATAATATGTTTTCTTAAACAAAATGTATCGGAGAACATGCTCTTCAACTGCAAATGTAAGTTTGTCAACTTTATTTTACAGCTTTAATAGGTATGTTTTTACGGTATGTTTTTTGGGGATAGGAAGGTTTTTATCGTCAACTATTTTTAACTAACTTCAAAAAAAGGAGGAGGTTCTAAATTCGTCGTAATCTTTTTTCTTATGTATTTTTCCTGATTTCTCAAAGACTCCTGGACCGATTTTGAAAATTCTTCTTTTTAAAATTAAATTCAGCGAATCAGTTTAATTAGTTTTTTGATGGGCAACTACGGAACCCTACACTGTGCGTGGCCCGACACGCACTTGGCCGGTTTTTTTTGCTATCCTTGAACTCCAAGATAAATCTGTAAACATATTCATAATTTCATACATGACTAAGAGCGGAGGCGTCATTGAAGTTTGTCAGAAAGCAAAAAATAGGCATTGCCTAAGTTAGCCTAGCCTTCTATTGCGTCTTACCACAGTATAAATATTTACAGTAGTGGCTCTCGGCCGCATGATAGAAATAAATACCTACAGCCGCGCGGTACGTAAACATGCGTTAGGGCTGTCCGACGCCCGTCTCCAGCATTTTAATTACATTTGCCTACTTTCTGTTTCTATTTAGTGTTGTGATTGTAAATATACTTTTCTTATATTTAAGTAAACAAATAAAATACTTTGTATATTGAAAAGGAAGTGTTCAATAAAAATGCGTGTTGTTTTTTATTAATATATTTAATTTAAAAAAAAATGTTTGTTTGAAAAACAAATTGTGCTTATTTTGCGACCGAAAAATATTTGCGCCTTGACTGACTCGTACGAAATGCTTTATTATTGAATTTTAAAGTATAATAAACTCGCATTCTAATAAAAAGCTTCTCGCATTCTAATAAAAAGCTTTCTTCTTTTTAAAATTAAATTCAGCGACTCAGTTTAAGTTAGTTCGCATAAGTATTTTGATGGGCAACTACGGAACCCTACACTGTGCGTGGCCCGACACGCACTTGGCCGGTTTTTCTAGTGTTATTCATACACAAAACACAGATAATAAACAAATATTACTGTAGCGCCGTTACGTAAAACCAACGACTATATAATACTAGACTACGCATTGCACGATCTAACGAACAAAACTATTCTGCCAACTCGCTGAGGTACTACGTAAGCGAGGGGGGCGGGGTACTGCGTTGTGATTGGCTAACTCAAGGTCTGTTCTGTCTCAACGTATGTTTACGGCTCACAGGATTGGTCGAAATGAGACGGATATAAGACTTTTTTGCCTAATGTGTTGGCAGACATCGGTCGCCTGTTATTAAGAGTCTAGTATTATATCGTCGTTGCGTAAAACGCACCCGTGACGATATAACAAGGGTCTAATTACGTCGTCGTGTGGATTCGCGTCAACCGCTCCTTCAAGGTCAGTGCGCCGCTCGCGCTACCTCGTACAGCGCATCGCTCGCGCAGGCAGTCGGCCTAATGCAACCGAGTGCGCACACTCAAATACGGAGCGTACTATGTACTCTTACGTTCCAGGATTCATGACTGTGTTAAAGTTTATGTAGTACACTGAATATACGTTGATTGTACACCGTACCGTAGGTAAATGAAGCTCACTGCTTCATTTCCGTGCCCGCCGACAATCCCACCGCGCCGTTACACCATGACTTTACTTTGAATATTACAAACTAACAAAACACACATGCACTGGAGTTTTAACACAAGAGTAAGTACCTACCGTATCATGATTCATTCAGAACCGCCTATAACTTAACTATTTAACTTGCCTCAGTAACTTTCCTTTACTTTATTCATTTTAGTGTATTTATTAACCCAAATACCCTTTTTTTCGTAAGATAAAGGAAAATACATAACCATTAAAAAGTCACACATTATGTACCTACCTACTAGCACGGCTACTAGCTACTAGTAAGTAAAATTATTTTATAGTTAGTACTCACCTTTCAGAGGTTGCAGGTAATTTAAAAAAACTTATGTCTGGATGCGTTATTGTTGACGTTAAACACCCAAACACAGCACAATATTTTCTACTTGTCATATTTGCTAAAAAAAAACAACGCACCGTCCGTTCATCACTACGGTGCGGCCGTGACTGTCTGCGCCTCGAGCGCGCCCCGACATCGAGGCGCGTAGGTATAGCTCGCGTTTCGTCCGTTTGTAGGGAGTCCCAATACTGTACATATTATTACCGTGGTCTTACTTAGCTCATCCCAATGAATTGAAAGAATAGGTAACCCACCTATCTACCTATAAAATAGCAGTCATGCAATATTTCAGCGATGTGATTTTGCGAATAAAAGGAACTTTGAAGGCAAAATATTTTCGTATAAGTACCTAGTACCTATAACCCAAACCTTCCTCGTAATGCGCAATCGTCACGCGATGAAAACAAAAGCAATAATTATGATAAACGTTACGTGCATATTTCTAGCCGATTGATATTGTAATATTTCAAATTCGTAGTTACAGTTAATTAAAGGTAAAAATTGGTTTTAGTGGTGCGCCCGCGTTGAAGCACCGGCGGGCGGCAGCGTTAGGTAACAAAAAATATAGCGAATGGACGCAGACGATTGATTCAGGTCGTTTACCCCTGAAACTGAGACCGGCCAACGGAGTTACAGTAATCGTTCACTTTTATGAACCTATATTGCATTTTAACATTAGATGTGATCAGACCAAGATTAAATGAATAAAGTGAAAAAAAATAATTTAACGAAAAACAAAAAACCCGACTGCGTTAAAAAAAACTAAAAAGAAAGAAACAAGCCCAGTAGTTTAGAATTCACTCATTCACACTCACAGTCGGGGCCCCTTGGGAAGATTTGATTGGTATAATTTGAAGGGGCCCCGACTGTGAGTGTGAATGAGTGAATTCTAAACTACTGGGCTTGTTTCTTTCTTTTTAGTTTTTTTTAACGCAGTCGGGTTTTTTGTTTTTCGTTAAATTATTTTTTTATTTCATACTTTTTAGTTATCATTCATTGAGTTCGTTATAAGACGGTCTTCGCAATCTATTATTAAGCAACTTAATAATGTGGAGATTATTATGCAACTTGCGGTACTCTAAACTATTGATGACTAGCTTCTGCCCGCGACTTCGTACGCGTATCCCATTGCTCACGTCAGCGACAACAGGATCGTCAAAGTCGAAAATCTGAAACGTCTGGCGTCAAATTCTAAGAGCCCCGGGACGGGAAAACAACGGAATATGCGAGACGATTCGAGACGTTCGAGATCTTTCATTTTTAACCGACTTCTTGTAAGACTAAACAACTTTTAAATATCATTCTGTTATAGTGTCGCAGTCGCAGGGCTTTGGAGTTCCACAAAGGTGTTTCAGATCTTAGATTTTATAAGTCAACAGAAAGTGTTCATCAGACTGAACAACTTTTGCTAAAACGCCATCCCTAATTATGTTATATATAGTGTCGCTTGGAATTCCACAACAGGTGTTCCAGATCTTCAGTTTTTATACGTCACCAGAGAATGCTCATCAGGCTGAACAAGTCGTGCTAAGACGTCATTCCTATGTCATGTAGCTGGGCTCCTGGAGTTCCACATCAGGTGTTCCAGATCTTCAATTTTCATACGTCAAAAGAGAATGCTCATAAGGCTGAACAACTCTTGCTAACACGTCATTCCTGTATTTGTTATAGTGTAGCTGGGTGCTTGGAATTCTACAACAGGTTTTCCAGATCTTCAATTTTTATATTTCAACAGAGAGTGCTCAGCAGGCTGAACAAATCGTGCTAAAACGCAACCCCTTTTTATGTTATTGTATCGCTGGATGCTTGGAATCCCGCAACAGGTGTTCCAGATCTTCAGTTTTTATAGGTCAACAGAGAATGCTCATCAGGCTAAACAACTCGTGCTAAAACGCCATCCCTATTTATGTTATAGTGTCGCTGAATGCTTGGAATCCCGCAACAGGTGTTCCAGATCTTCAGTTTTTATACGTCAACAGAGAGAATGCTCAATTGCTCATCAGGTTAGACAACTCGTGCTAAAACGCCATCCCTATTTATGTTATAGTGTCGCTGAATGCTTGGAATCCCGCGACAGGTGTTCCAGATCTTCAGTTTTTATACTCCAACAGAGAATGCTCAGCAGGCTGAATAACTCCAAAGATGTCATTCCTGTATGTGAAAGTTTCATCATTCTAGCTTTAAAAATGCCAATACTTCCATACAACCTTTCACCCCACCTTTCAACCCCCTTTCCGCAATATAAAGCCTATGTCTTTTTTCGGGCTCTAAACTATCTGCGTACCAAATTTCATTGAAATCGGTTCAATAGTTTTAGCAGGAAAGCGAAACAGACAGACAGACAGTTACTTTCACATTTAATTTATAATTAGTGTGGAACTGTGGATTAGTCTTTCTAGAGACCTTGCGTGAGACCTTTCTTGAGATGCTTATTCACTGTTTTTCTTTGTTTTTATATCGTTTAAATATCAGTACTAGAAATAAAAACTTAAATCAATAAGTAAGAAAATTAGCGACAATTATTGTTTTGTTAACCAACTTTAAATCGTTATATATCCTAAACTGTTATTTAAAATGAAAAATGATAAAGGGAACCTACAGATGATTTTAAAATACCTATTCAACGATACCCCACATGACATAGTTCAGCGACTTTTTTGTTTTTCATTTTGACAATATGGCGTCTGGTTGTCGCTGTGGTGAATTTTGATAACTGTCATATCTTTAGTGACACTCGCAAGATTAAGACGAATCGATTGACGTAAGAATTATCAAAATCGGCCTACGCATTTGGTCTCTAGAACGCCACATAGAAACAAACATACATACATACATACATAGACTGATAAACACATTACCCTCCTTTGCGTCGCGCAGTCGGGTAAAAACAACAGCCTCTACATGTTCGGAGATACAAGAAAGTTATCAGAATGTCTAATCTGAAAAAAATATTGCGTAGGTACCTATTAAATGTAGTGTGTGTGTGCCTAATTAAAAAAGAAATAAGTTGACAGTAAACGAATTAGGTACCTATATTAATCAAGCGTATCGCTAAAAGCAATGCTAAAAGTAAATAAGTCTACCAACTATTTTCTAAGTTTGCTTTGAAATTTGTAAAGCTGACCGCCAGAGACCACAATGAAAGTAAGGACAATCTTCAAAAAAGAAAAAAAAATGATGACGGTATTATTTGTACAGAACTTTACGAAGTCTCCGATAAAGATGATCTGTTTCGTAATCTCGTGATCTAACATAGTGCTCTCAGTCTCAGTCCACGTTAGATCAATCAAGACCAAGGTACCTCCTACCTACCTATTCGTATCCGGTGGCCACTGCGAGGTTTACAATATTGTACCCACCCAACCTAAAACGTTAAAAATAGGAAATCTTATTTGTTGTGGTAGCATAGAGTAGGAGATCGCTTTGATTAATTGTCATAAAGTGAATGCAGGACAAGTCTTTTTTTTTCCTTAACCTGTACTGTTCCACTCACTGCTGAGCGAAGGTCTCCTCCAATTCATTCTCTCTTCCCGAGCAGCTTCGAACCTGCCCTTGACCACGATCATACCAATGCGACATCTTGTCTTTTATTCATTCAAAATTATGTATCCTTGGTCGCGGGACTTACGAATTACCGTGTCCCTGACAGCCTCCCGCTCTACCCTGGGTGGGACGACTCATTTCATGATTTTACCACGATAAATAAAAATAAGTATTATTCTTTACCATAATTTTAAATCTTCTGTACCTATGTAGTAATTTAATAATTATGCTCTAGCAATAAGGCAGAACCATCTCTCCCACTCCCATCGCACGGGCACTCAGCAATCCTTGAGGGCCCGAGTTACAGAAAGTACCCATCATAAGATGGGGCTAACCAAACTTTATCCCACAGGGTTAAAAAATAAGCTTGCTGTTTTCCTACATTTTAGTATGCAGATTAGTAACACTGGTTCACTGATCAATGTATAATCACTACAGTAGTTATAGTAGCCTCGCAATACATCTGTGCCATGAGTATGAGATTGGAGTAACTGGAGAATGGCACTGACGATTGCCTATAGGCACCATAACAAGCCATTTCCCGTGGTCTTGCGAATTCCACAGAAGTTCTCAACGTGCTAAATGACGAACTAAACGATAAAGTTGTGTCTTGAAAAGGAAACCATTTCCTTTTCATCGTTTTGTCAGTTTGGTAGAAAACGTTTGAAGTTGTGATGGATGAATTCAAATGGATTGTGTGAAAGTTTGTGAAGATGCAAGTAGGTACTGTAAATTTGACCGATATTGTGCTAGCCGTGGTCGTGTGCCACCTACCTAATGAAGATTGTGTGAAAATTAGTGAAAACAACCGCAGGTGGCACACGCTAGCACAATATCGGTCAAATTAATATTGTTCTTGTTTTATACTTTTCAGTGCGTTTTTTTTTTCGTGGTCGGGTTTTAGTTATTTTTAACTTATTTTTTTATTTACACTATTTTGGGGTTATATTATTAATTATTTGATAAGTATATTAATAAAAGCAAAGTAGCGAGTGAATTTCAAATGTACTCAGTTGACACTTAGAAACAGGCAAAGTAGCTATTAAAAGCTATATAATGTATACATATTTCAAATGTGCACATCAAGCCCTTTAATTTGATACCCATGTCGATACTGTGCGAAAATTTTTTTTTTTTTCGGTTACAACTTTACATCCCCTAGAGGGCGCCATAATATGGCGTGTCACCAAATCTAATATTTTTAGATTTGGTGACACGTCACCTTCCCTATAACCAGCGGACAACTGAGACGCTTCTAACGACACCTCATTTGTCATGTACCTAATGATAAGTAGTTTAGAAGTTATGAGGGAACAGACAAACATACATACATACATACATACCGGTCAAAATCATAACCCTCCTTTTGGCTTTGCCGTAGTCGGGTAAAAATCCACACTAGACGTGTCTACTAGATGGAGAACTCCCACTCCACAGTCTTTCTAGGGATGTATCCAGTCGCGGGACACGTCATGTATACCGCGACTCCGGTACACAAAGGGCTACTGAAGGACACCATGGATTTTAGTCAGTACAAGTCTGACAGTCCCTCCCGTCCTGCCCTGGGTAGGAGGACTCATTTGATGATTTTACCACGATAAAAAAAGGGATGTACCCAACAGTCATTGCGCAAGGGAGATCGGGACAGCGGACAAACTCGTAAAGCGGAAACGGTGCCTTCCCTTACCTGAGGATTCTGTCTGACCACCGGGTTGTATGAGGTAAAAATCCCAAACCCCGATCTTTTCCCTAATGACCTGTCGTCTTTTGAAAGATTCTACCCGAAGAAAAAACATTGAGACTGCGGAGTATGAACTCTACAGCCAGGGACCATGGCGGACTCTTGCGGATCGCAACATAGCTGACACCGCCGGTAGAATTCCACAAAATGGACTTGGGAATTGCTTGAATACGTGAGGTTTTTATCCGTTCATCCATACTTGAAGCCTTGAAGTAACTTCTCACATCTCTAAGCCAACTTTTATGTACCTTTTCTTGTTTCTAATAATCATAAGTTCCATTCCTTGAGTCTACAAATACAGCAGGTTTTCCAAAGACATTTTCGAGTCAACAAACCAACTCGAAGAAACGAAGTGTGCCTGTGCACTAAGCACAACTACGTTTAAAATATTCTTGTTGACTTGTGAGAATACAAGCATCAATCTAGATAGGTTTTGAGTTGGTACTTTCTCAATTTCTCTATGTAGTGTTTCTGTAAGTTCCTAACGTCCTACGCTCTTGAGACCACACCTTTTGAAAGTTAGTTGAGATTGTTTGATGTCTAGCTAGAGGATGTCTATAATTCCTTGTTTTAAATCATAGCCCCTATACCAGCCTACCTATGATTTGGAAAAGATAAACTTTAGATAGTAATTGTTGTACTAAACTTTTATTTTGTACCAACAGCGTGCAGTATTTGGAAGTACTTATTCCTTATTTGCATAAAATGTGGTATATAATTGTTGTGATACGTGTTTAACCCTACAGTGCATTCTGTACCATAACTGGGACAATAAAAATAATTAAATCTACTGTTTATTTAGAGACACCTAGCGTCATTAATCGACCGACGGAATAATCTTTACACACTTAGCAACGGTTTAGTAATGGCAAGTGTCACCAGATATTGTTAGGTATCGATTGATATTGTGATTCTTTTGACACGATTTAAAAAAATCATGCATTGTAGGGTTAAGCTCAGGACACACTCTTCCCTTACAATGTCATGCAAAAACAGAAAAAAATATATAAAAAAAAACAATAGTACCTACTGAAACACCTATACACATGGAGAAAACTAAAACATTTACCGAAATAAAATTACCTAAACTAACATTATAAAATGAAACAATAGTACACTATTAATACAAACAACACTAGACTACTTTAGTCTTTAAAGACATCATTGTCATACATAAAAACTTAAAAAAACAATACTGAAAACGACCACACAATTTAAAATAAAACATATTAAACCAAGCATGCAATAACATTGTACAAGTTGGTAAAAACAATCGTAAAATTAACAAAAGCTCGCTCACAAATCACAATGCATATAAACCCGACTGCGCCCAGGAAAATATTCATGGCTTCAACATGTACTACTCGTTACTGATGGTAGCAAAACCCTTAAAATGTGGACTTGTTGAAACTTCGTGCTTTGCTGGGTGGAAGTGTACCACAGGGGCGCGCCAAAGTTCACCTAAAATTTAAACTCCGATCATCGGAAACCCGAAAATTGTATTCCTAACATTTTTAATCTTAATGATCACAACTCCTAATTGCTCTGTCACTATTTTCATAATTCCGAATCATTCGACTTCATAACGTCAGTAGCAATAAACATCTATTATACTATTATTTGTTTTCCTATATTTTCTCAACATAACCTTCTTTTACACTATTATTCAAAGTCATATCTTTTTTGTATATATTTCTTTTTATTTTGTTGGCATATTAGTACGTATACTTGAGGAAGTGTTTGCTTCGCACTCACTAATTATTATATGAATTGGTTTTTTGTTTAAGCGTCTTCTTTAATTTTATTTATAGCGGTGTGTACCTGAAAAGATATCCATAGGTTAGGTTAGGTTGGAACTGACCAGCTACGCTAGCTACCTCGAAATTTCGCGAAATTTTTCGAAGTATTTTTTTCATAGTGCCCCCAAGACGACACTCTGAAACTCTCCAAACGACTGGGGGCACCCCGACTCGGACAGGTTAGGTTAGAAGGGGATGGCGGGGTCTGAAAGACCCCGCCATCCCCTTCGTGGTTATTTTTTTTTAAACCACCCAGAAGTAGGAGCACCGCGAAGCGGTGCTCCGTCGACTTTTCTGACATTTTACTGGATTTAGCTTGACTAAATCCAGTAAAATGACTAACTAAAAGTATTATCGTAATAATGTTTAGGGATAAAAACGTTATGATAAAAAACAGTAGGAGTTAAATATATTTACAATAACGATATTATTGATAACAATTTTCGGAAACATGAGTGTTATGAACATCGCCGGTAGCACTACAAAAAGTATGAGTGAAAACTTTAGGATGAAAAATTTTAGGAAGAGTGATCATTCGGATTACAAATCGTTAGGAAGAACAATTTCGGGTAAACAACTTTAGGTCAGCCAATATGGACCCGTACAACAGATGGTAGTTCTGAAGTGACACAACGTCGGTACTACTTATTTTTGGTAACAAAATCATCATCAGCCGGAAAGTAGGACTCCAGCTTGGATCACCAAACATAACAGCTCGCAATTATAATCTTTATCCGTGGTGTTACACAACTGATATTTTCCTACTCCTCCGCTACTGTTTACTGTTTGATTTCGTTGTGGGATCCTAGATTCTAAATTCATTCTCTGGCATTTTGTCACGATTCTTTCCTTCGATACTTTATCTGATAATCGGCACTGTTAAATCTGGGTTTCAGGATTTACAGAGTGGTTTGGGAATAGTTTGTCTTGATTAGATTAGCAATTATATGAATAATCTTAATAAATGAAGTTGGATTTTCTTCTTATATTATTTAGGTTCAATAATGCAAGGTGAATAACCAGCAAATCTGCATAGGACACAATGTATGCTAGCCAAACAGAGTATCTGATAAAAAGATAAGAATCTTGAAAATCTAGTTTCTCTCATATAGTTTTCAGCCTCCGACAACGGTTAGTGCTATACTTAAAACAGCATCGTTGTATGTAATTATATTCTCGTTTGCTGTAGCAAAAGTTGGAGTGGAAAAACTAGATTAGAAAACACTGACAATACGTTCTTAAACCATAGAAACAAACATTTATTTTGTGGTTAGTGTACACTATACAAGCCTTTTTGATTGCTAAAGGGTTCGTTTAGAGTCTGACCATAAAATGCTAGCGAAATATTTTAGTCATCTACTTATACCATCGTCCTAAATGATGTTCGAAAATACCACTTACATCCCATCAAAAAAAGTTCGTGATTTTTTTTTGCTAAAGACAAAACCAAATATCATCAGCCTATTATTAAATTAATAAATTTCAATTAATCAAATGGAGTGCAGCAGTATTCATATGAAGCACAGTCAACCATACAAGTCAACCATGCAAGGATATAGACGATGAAACGTGAGATGTTTGAGTAAACACTGATATCCTGCCGGCATGAGTAACGGCCTTGAGGACAGTCATCAGAGCTGAATGGAACTACAGTAATTATCGATACCTTAGTAATTATATCAGTATTATGTAGGAGAGAAGACAGCACTGACGAAAAAAACTTAAGAAAGATGGAATTGCGGGTGGCGCTGTGGCTGAACAATTGGCTGCTATTTTGAGGGGATCGCGGTTTCGATTGCGTTAGAATTGGTTTACTACATTCACAAATTGAATGTAAATGTTTGTACTTTGTAGCCATGATGCAGGAGAAACTCCTAGTGCCACACCAACGAATTCCTTCCAAGCCTAAATCATTATGTTACTCACAATCTAACCATCTTTGCTAAGTTTTTCACAGTTTCCCATAACAGTAAATATGGAAAACTGGATAAAAATGGAAACATATTATTGTACAAAAACACGGAAATCCATTATTATTGTCCATAATTATGAAGATAGAGTTTTAAACAGTGGGTTCGAACACAGCCAGGTGCATTACTTTGTGTAATTATTCCATCACCATTGCTCTCGGTGAAGGAAAATATCGTGAGGAAACCGCCATGTCATCTACATCAACCAAACAGCTCTGAGTCCGCGTGGTGGATTACACTTGCCTCTAAAAGAGAGGAGGCCAGTGCGAAAAATATACTCGTAGGCTGAATAAATATGAATTGATGCTCATCTGTAGATATTGGCTTTTATAAATGGAAGATGAAAATTCCTTTTATTTTAGATCTAACTTAGCCAATCATTTCCTCTTCAATTAATTTTGCTGATAAAGATGATAATTATGATAAGCTGCAAAATTAACACAGGACAAAATCTCTTGCACTATAAAATGAGCACAAAATGTAAATGGAGTGTAACGCGCATGTGTGTAGATGTTAACATAGCCATTAGCCGTGAACCGTTCGTCTGAGTTTGCCTAGACATTCAATTAGCTAGTTTTCTGCTAACTGCGTTACGTATGTAGGTATGTTGGTACTTCGCCATCTTTGCTGAGTGTGTGATGCATTGTGCACAATAGAACATAGGGTCAAATGAGACGGTCGCGAGGCTATCTGATTGTGACCCTAGAACGTAAAGGGCTATTGAAGAAACATCTTGGATTTTAGTCTGTACGAGTCTGACAGTCCTTCCGTTCCACCCTGGGCAGGAGGACTCATTGGATGATTATACCATGTAAAAAAGTGTCAAATTAGATTAGCTGGGGAAATGTCACGATCTGGATAGATTTCTGATTTGATGGATGGCATTTGCCGTTCATAATGACAATTTAGTACTTAATCTTTTTTTTTTCTTCCTTTTGCCATCCAATGCTGAGTTTTTTGGGTCTCTTGCAAATCTTTTCATTTCTAGCACAGTGTGCTTTTGGGCTATTTTTTTTGTAACGACTATTACTGTTTCTTTCGCCGACATCACCCACATTGATTTATTATATCTTCTACCTCTTACCCTCACTACGATCGACATCGACGGCGATATAATAATACTAGCTTCCGCCCGCGGCTTCGCCCGCGTGGTGTTTTGATAGCCTATGTTCTTTCTCAGGGTCTAAAGATTGTCTGTGCCAAATTTCATCAAAATCGGTTGAGAGGTTTAAGCGGGAAAGCGAAACAGACAGACAGACAGACAGAGTTACTTTCGCATTTATAATATTAGTTTGGATTACCGTGGCGAGCCGTCGTGCCGTGGGGCGCCGGCTTAGAATTGCGCTCCCCCAAATCATCCCGTGGGTGTCGTAAGAGGCGACTAAGGGACAAACCGGAGGTCGGGCAGCAGCGTCCTCCGTGTACTGCACATCCTTACTGCGATCGCCAACCCGCCTGCCAAGCGTGGCGATTAAGGCAAATTACCCCCTATAATGATGGAAACCACAGAAACCAGGCCCCCAGTCCCCGGCAGCTCCGCTATCCCTGGCGCGGGTAGCGGTCAAGGTAACGGCGGAGCAGGGGGTGCTAAGAATCTCCGGAAGAGATCCGGCTACCCACCCCCACGACGACTGGCCCTGGTAACACACAACATACGCACATTGAGGACTGACGAAAAGATCTGCGAGCTGGAAGAGGAGCTGAGCAAGTTACACTGGGACATTATGGGGTTATGCGAAGTCCGAAGAGAGGGGGAGGACACCGTAACCCTGAAGTCTGGTAACTTGCTCTACTACCGGGAGGGCGACCAACAGTCCCAAGGTGGTGTCGGGTTTCTCGTTCACAAGTCCCTCGTAAACAACATAATAACCATCGACAGTGTGTCGAGCAGGGTGGTATACCTAATACTCAGAATATCCAAAAGATATTCGCTGAAGGTCATTCAGGTATACGCACCGACCTCGTCACACTCCGATGATGAAGTGGAGACTATGTATGAGGACGTTAGTAGGGCCATACATAGCTCCAAAACCCACTTCACTGTTGTTATGGGGGACTTCAACGCAAAGTTGGGCAAGAAAAGTGGTGATGAGTTGAGAGTGGGGCAATTTGGGTATGGGCAACGGAACCCTAGGGGACAGAGGCTGGCCGACTTTCTGGAGAAAGAGGAACTCTTTATGATGAACTCTTTCTTCCAGAAGCCGCCTCACAGGAAATGGACCTGGCTGAGTCCCGATGGTTTCACGAGAAACGAGATAGACTTCTTCATGACCGACAAGAAACGGATATTCAGCGATGTCTCTGTGATCAACAGGGTAAAAACCGGTAGCGATCACCGAATCGTAAGAGGCTCGCTGAATATCAATGTTAAACTTGAAAGGTCCAGCCTGATGAAGTCTACGCTCCGACCTACTCGGCCCCATATTCAAAACCCCGAAAGCTTTCAACTCGAGCTCTCTAATCGCTTTGCTTGCCTTGAGAACTTAGTGTCAGTGGACGAGATCAACGACGGGCTAGTGGAAACTGTCCGCACGGTAGGGTCTAAGTTTTTTAGACCCTGTCGTAAAGATAGACCCCAGAAATTGACCGAGCAAACCTTAAACCTCATGGCTGAACGACGTTTGCTACAGTTGCAGTCTTCCGATGACGCGAAGTCATATAGGCAGCTCAATAGACGGATATCTAAGTCCTTGCGACATGATCTGCGTCTCTTTAATACGAATCGTGTTAAAGAGACCATACAGCGAAACCAAGGCTCTAAAGTGTTCGCAAAGGACAAGTCTATTGGGCAGAGCCAGATGACAAAGCTGAAACGGGAGGATGGCAGCATAGCGTCGACCAAAGCAGAGGTTTTAGGCGAGATCGAGAGGTTCTATGGACAGTTATACACTTCGGTCGCAAAGCCCGTTGACCGCTTGGTAGGAGATCCCAGAGCCAAGCTGTCCCGACATTATACCGAAGATATCCCGGACATCAGTCTGTACGAGATTAGGATGGCCCTGAAGCAGCTTAAGAACAACAAGGCGCCGGGCGAGGACGGAATCACTTCAGAGCTTCTGAGAGCGGGTGGAACACCGGTACTTAAAGTCCTCCAGAAGCTCTTTAATTCTGTCCTCTCTGAGGGCAAAACGCCTGAAACATGGAGTAGAGGTGAGGTGGTGCTGTTCTTCAAAAAAGGTGATAACAGCCTATTGAAGAACTACAGACCCATCACGCTTCTAAGTCATGTTTATAAGCTGTTTTCAAGGGTTATCACGAACCGTCTCGAACACAGACTTGATGACTTCCAGCCTCCCGAACAAGCCGGTTTCCGAAGAGGCTATAGTACCATAGACCACATCCATACGCTGCGGCAAGTTATACAGAAGACCGAAGAGTATAACTTGCCATTATGCTTAGCGTTTGTGGACTATGAGAAAGCCTTCGATTCGGTGGAAACATGGGCGGTACTTGAGTCACTCCAGCGATGCCGTATTGACTATCGGTACATCGAGGTGTTGAAGTGCTTGTATAATAACGCCACCATGTCGGTCCGAGTACAGGAGCAGAGCACGAAGGCGATTCCATTGAGAAGAGGCGTAAGACAGGGGGACGTTATCTCCCCGAAACTGTTTACTGCCGCAATGGAAGACGCCTTCAAGCTCCTGGAATGGCAAGGACTTGGCATCAACATCAACGGCGAATACATCACTCACCTTCGGTTTGCCGACGACATCGTAGTCATGGCAAAGTCGATGGAGGAACTCAGCATGATGCTCGATGGCCTCGACCGAGTTTCACAACGGGTGGGCTTGAAAATGAACATGGACAAGACGAAAATTATGTCAAATGCCAATGTTGTGCCCACCCCAGTCTCTGTTGGAAACTCGGTACTCGAAGTTGTTGACTCATATATCTACTTAGGACAAGTGGTCCAGTTAGGTAGGTCCAACTTCGAGAAAGAGGTCAACCGCCGAATCCAACTCGGTTGGGCAGCGTTCGGGAAACTACGCAATGTCTTTTCGTCCGACATACCTCAGTGCCTCAAGACGAAAGTCTTCAACCAATGTGTGTTACCAGTGATGAGTTACGGCACCGAAACGTGGTCTTTCACTATCGGCCTCATCTCAAAGCTCAAAGTCGCTCAACGAGCTATGGAGAGGGCTATGCTAGGTGTTTCTCTACGTGATCGAATCCGAAATGAGGAGATCCGTAGACGAACTAAAGTCACCGATATAGCCCACCGGATTAGCAAGCTGAAGTGGCAATGGGCAGGCCATATTGCTCGCAGAGCAGATGGCCGATGGGGTCGAAAAGTACTAGAGTGGAGACCACGGACTAGCAAGCGCAGCGTAGGACGTCCACCAGCAAGGTGGACAGACGACCTTATAAAGGTCGCCGGAAGACGCTGGATGCAGGTCGCTTCCAACCGGTATAAGTGGAAATCAAAAGGGGAGGCCTATGTTCAGCAGTGGACGTCCTACGGCTGAGATGATGATGATGATGATGATGACCGTGGCGATATCCTTCGTCCAGTTGGTATATAATATACATACTATTAATTAATAGCTGTTCTCCGCTCTTTCAACCCCGCTGCTTGTCTCCTGTTGTCTTAGCATGATATTAAATAACGTGTATAACCTTCCTCGACAAATGGACTATTCAACACAAAACTTTTCAACTTCAACCAGTTCTTGAGATTAGCGCGGTCAACCAACAGCGACTGAATAAAAGTTCTGACCGCCCTAGGCTAATTATGAGGACGCGCCCCCGCCATGCCAGGTGTGTTACGGACGGCCTAAAACGATAGTAACTGAGTAGAGTAGTAGTGTGAACATTTTAACATGGTTCACTATCAGATACTACCTATAAAATTTTTAAGATCGATCTGCAAGGGAAACTAACGTTGTTTTTTAATCTGCATGACATTCAACCTTTTTTTTTATTTTTCATCGTGGTAAAATCATCAAATGAGTCCTCCCACCCAGGGCAGGGCGGAAGGAACTGTCAGACTCGTACTTACTAAAATCCACGGTGTCCTTCAATAGCCCTTTATGTTCCGGGGTCGCGGTAATGAGAAAAGTCCCGCGAACCCGGCAGGCTTTGGCCCTCTAGAGGTGCCACAATGCTGACACTCTTTGAGGCGCGCGTGGAACACAACGCGCCGCCGCGCCGCGCCGTCGACCCGGGCTTGGTCCATGGCCGGACAGCGAGTCGCCCTTTACTCGCCGCCCGCATGCTCGCGCCTACGGTGGCCGGAGATCGTCTGCCGACGTCTGTCGCCGTGGGCGTCTACCACTGCGGCTTGGGTGGAGGGAGGACGCTATTCTCTCCCTCACGCGGCCCGTCTCCTCCTTCGCGAGCACGACTGCTTCGCAGAAGGAGGCGACCGCTTTCCACTCTCTCTCCGCCTATCGCCGCCCTGAGGACACGGCGGTGCTCTGCCGCGCAAGCGGGGCAGTCCTGCATCGTATGCTCCACCGTCTCCTCAGGGCGATCCTACCGCAGTGGTGACATCCAGGCTTTTCCTCCCTCCTAATCAGACACAGGTACCTCCCGAAATTTCTGCGTCCGGTGAGGACCTGCGTCATGCGGTAGGTCAGGGTGACACCTATCCAGCCACTCCTCAAAGAGGGGTCTTACCGCCGCGATTGCGGCGTGCCCGATGACTTTCAACCTTAGGATGGCAAACCATTTTTAAGCTGACCGTACATAAAGGCAAAGTACCTCACGCATTTTAAGGCCAAATCATGACAAGTGACTGCAGGCTACCAAGTAGAAAACCAAATCTGTCGTGTTTGGCCGCATGACTTGTATTGGCTCAGTTTCTATAGACAACTTAGTTGCCATTGACCATGAGCGTGGTCATCTAGTGTGTGAAGTGGCTTCGAATTGAGTATTTTTTAAAATACTTACTCTAGAGAAAAAATAAAAATTAAATATTAAAAAAAAAGAGGAGAGGCATCATCATAGACACGATTTCAGCGCCCCCCCGATCCTCGCGCCCTAGGCTGCAGCCTAATTAGCCCAAGGGTTAATCAGGCCCTGTCAACCAACAACTCTTCAGATATTAATATTAAAACCTGATGAGTTTGTTTATGAGTGTATTTAGTCTAGAATTATTAGACAATAATAATCCATCTTGTTTCTCATACAACTTACTAACGGCACAGTAAATGAGTTGCATACACTTTGGTATGTGCTGACACAGGCGGAATCGTAGGCAGAGATTATGTAGGCGACACGGCATTGGACAACACCTGTTGGACTATTATCATATACTTACGCTTGTTTTCACTACTAGGCAACACTTTAATGAGAGCCTAAATGAAAGTAAGCTGTTGAATTTACAGCTTTCGGCTCTTGGCAGAGCTTTGGAAATTTAAAATCATGCTATCTACATTTATGGACAATGTAAACGTGTGCGGTACGATTTTGAGGATTCAAGGGCCCTGTGTCATCATTTCCCTAGCCTTTTGCGTACTATGTAGGGGTCGGCTTTTAGTCGAACGCAGCTGAATATCAGTTTTTTTACATGGAGCTACTTACTGCCTATGTGATCACCTTTAACAAGGTAATACGACATCCCTAGACTGGTGGTCAGACTTTCGAGCTTCTAACAGTAACGACTGTTAAAGATCTACAAATGACATCCGGGACCAAAGGCTTTACGTGCTTTCCGACACAGAGAAAGCTCCCTATAGTAGATGGTCTTGTCATCTGTAGACCATCCTCGACAAGCGCGGCTTCACCTTGAATACATGAGCCGCTGTCATTGTTTAGCAACGAGCTCCTCAAGCTCAGGCTCAGGAATAAGCATCTCAAGAGGAGGATTATGAGGGTTTGATTAACGGTAGCCAGTGCTCAGTGAAAGGCCAATGAGTCAGGACAAACGGGCTACCTTTTAAGTTGTAGGTGTCTAACCTAACATGATGTCAGAGTCTTGATGATTCATGACTGAAAACAGGAAATATTTTCAGCGTTTCTGAAAACATGATGAAATACACACGATTGGTTTCTTAAAGGTTTTTGCTAAGAAGCATAATCTTGTTTTTTTCCTAAGAATCAGTTCTGGTATTCAGCTAGAAGCCTACACCAATATTTAGGAAAAGGCTATATAGGCAGATGATGATGATAATTTTCCTACGAATAGTGCAAATCTATTTGGAGGTAAAATGCAGAACTACAATTTTCCTAAGGAAAGGCACTGTCCTCAGTTCCCCACCTCATCTGCAAATATTTCCTTATCATCTCTTATCTTTATGCAAACTGACGTGCTCGGACCATTATAACTGCATTGTATAGGCAGAGATTAGAGGTGAAATATAGAAAAAAATGGATCATTTGAGGCATTCCATTTAACTACTCGTATCTAGTTTCAGACACATAAAAGCGCAAAAAAAAAAAATCTCTCAAAAATTCCAAATGCAAAAGCCTCATTACCGGCTATTTGGTTCGGACGGAAAAACGCACATAGATACAATGATTTGAGTAAGAGACAAGAGTAGTCCTAGTAATACTTTTTCATCCTATACCCTGTCTAAATCCGCGATCCAAAAAACAGTCCAAAAGCAATCATATCATCTTCACAATGAAACACAGACACGTCTCTCAGTCGTCGTTCAAAATGCCCAAGTTACATCAGTAACGTAATAACAAAAATGTTACCAAAAGAATCTGGACAGTAAAAACTCTCATTTATCCACGGAGTCAACCAAAAGCAACAACTTCAAGCTTGTTTTTGCCGCCATCGCAAGTTAGACTCGGCGCGAGAGGTTTTTGTAGCCATTGCCATGAGTCATACGGCTTCCGACACATCGCCACAGCGCAAACTTATTAGTTTATTATCTTTATAAATAGATATACTCGGGTTATATTTGCGCTGTCTTTACCATCGTAGGATGAGGCACTCTGTATTCCTGAAGCTTATTTGGAGGGCACTCAGAGCCGTCTTTAGCCTTTAGGAGACCCTGGGCACTTAAGAGCCATGTAGGATGCAAAAGCGAGACAAGTGAAATGATTTCACTAGCACACCGCCTATTAGAATCATTAGATGTTTTTACTATCGTCCATACAACAATATCCCTACTATTTACTTGTACAGAAAAAAAAAACATCTAGTAGGAACTTATGATAAAACAATCGAGTGTAGCAAGCCCAAAAATTCCAGAAACCCCTAGGATCTCATAAATTATATTTTTTTTGTAAGCCCTGTCATAAAGACAGGAAATCAGAGCCGCCAAGGTTCGTGAAGACCTGGGTTTCTACTCCGAACGTGTAAAATACGAACTATCGGGCGAACGTTTGCACGTTTCTTACTACGAAATTCATTTTCTATCGTTTTGTCGATTCAGTTCCGACTGGTTCCGACTGAATTTCGTTTTGACTGGTCTCAAGTTCAGTCTTGACTTGACTTGACTCACTCTCCAAAATAGAGGTAGGTATATCAAGCTTTAAATCAAAATAACAATTTCTAAAAGCAAGAAATAATTAAATGAATATGAATTATTAATTCAGATACAAACATAGGAGAATTCAGAGTAAACAAGTTATTTTAGGAAAACAATCTTTTGAAAGAGATTCTCTCCGTTTCTATAGTCTTTGTTTCAACTGAAAAGAACTTGTAGCTTTAGCTAATTCTGGCTCGTTAGCAATCCTCGTACATATAGTATACGAAGGCAACAAATAACAGTATCAAGTTCAAATTGCATCGTAAGTGGTGTAGGCAGCAAACTAACTCCCACGGTGATATACCGACTGAGTCAACTGATTGTAAAGTAACCTTTTTCCTTGGGTACGCAGTTCTGGTCACGTGGAAAGCGGATTACTTTATTTTTGTAATTTCAAATGGATTTGCTCTTGTCTCTTCTTTATCTTCTTCAACCTTAAATCACCCAATGCTTCGTGTAGGTCTCTTTCAAATTTTTCCACTTCTGTCGGTTTTGTGTCTTGTGATAAGTCTAGGGTTAGTGAATATCACATATTATATGTCCTCGATTTTTGCTTCTGGGACTCTCAGGATAGCGATATGCTCCTTTACCGTTTTGAGAGCTTTGGTTATTAAATAAATCGCACAAAGTTGCCTGTATAATATAAAAATAGGCTTGTTTATTTACGGCCAAGGACCCATTAGTCAGGACCGCTGTTAGAGCAGCAACATTGCACTTGGACCTGTAATTGTATTCTGCTTTAGTTATCCTGACATCCCAATAGAATGTAACCATTTTTTGGGTGGTGAAATCATGAAATAATTCCTGCCGCCCTGAGTGGAGCGGAACTGCGGAAGGATCTGTCAGACTCTACTGACTAAAAATCTACCATGTTTCTTCAGTTGCCCTATACGTTCCAAGGGTGGTTCCCTGATACAGACGTTTGGCCCTATAGGGTTTCCATTAGTTTGAAAAGTACCTCACTAGAAGAACCGCATCAGTTGACACTATAATTCTTAATTGCCAAAACATCACATAACAATCCACAAAGAAATCTCAATAATCCAATCATAATTCTTCTATTAAATAACACAACTATGTACTCACATACCTCAGTAATGGAAATTAAACATCATCTAACAGAACCGGTTTCTGTCAGACGAGTGACTCACGATCTGATGGTAAACAATGGCCGATTATATCGTGTTGATCACTTGATATTATGTAAATATAAAGTTTCACACACATTCACGGGTAATTATCAAGTCTGTATTTTGCTGGTTAAGGCGGTTAACATGCTCTAGGGCAGCTGAAATTGAATTGAAATGTTAGCCTCTTGAGAAAGAGTGAATTATTTGTAAAGCAAGGATGCTACATTGGATGTTATCCCTTCTAAAGTTGTATCTCTTTACAATACTGTTCCAAACATATAGGTAGGTAAGGCAAAGTCATTCACTACAGTCAAAATATCTTCACAATAAGTCCCTCAATCTTTCGGAGCCCTCCGCGTCATAATTGAAGATCAAGACAAAGGATGCAACTGGTTGTGGAAGCAATAGATAAGTCAAAATCAAATAAAGCAATGGAAATCTGAGATGACGCAGCAGACGATAGGAGAGTTGCAAACTGTCGTGTTAGCAAATGTACATTTGGCGATTCAAGCACACTACTACAGTGGAAAGTATATTCATTCCCATAATAGACTTGAAACTTGAAGGTGCGTCCTAGATTTTTCATGCCAATTTTGAAACAAAGCATGAAATTAATGTAAAAGGAAGCAGGTACTCATGTCTGGTTAATTGAGAACTTTTCATTTTTAGGCTAATGCATAAATTAAAAAAGCTAAACGACGTTTTTGGTAGCATTATGCACACAATAGTAATTTGCAGACGCAACCACATTTCAAAATGTCAACAGCATCTCCCAGTATCTGTTTATTTTTCGCAATATTTACCTAATAAGTAAATAAAGCGGTAGCCATTAGGTCATCCATCATACATAAGGTCACCATTTGAGAGTCGTAATTGGAAAGGCATTTATTTTCGTATCCTTTTTGCAATAGACAGTTAAAATTTTAGCGTTGTAAGTCAAACTTCTGTGTTTAAATATGGAGGATCGAGGGCAAAAAACGGCAAAAGAAATTCGAAGGAGCAAGAGCATTGAACATGATCCACAAATATAACTAGACAGACTTGTAGATTTTAATCTCACAAGACACCAAATATGACCCGAAAGGAAAACAGATTATAAAGTTAAAAACAGTGAGCACGAAGTACTGAAGATCTGAAAATAAACGTGAATCAAACCATTTGCAGATAAACCGCAAATCAAGAACATTATCCGAGCTCTGTAGTCTGTACCAAGGACACTAATCAACCATGCTCATTGTGTTCAAACTCGATTAACTCCATCGATCAATGAATCGATACCGCGACAAAACAAAAGCAGCGCGTGCCCACTGACCCAGAACCTTTGCAGACTTGGTAATGTCTGCGCGCAACTCCGGCGCATCTTGGCGTAACTGTTAAAATCAACACAGGGTAATACCAATCTTAGCGTGTTAATGTAGAGTTGGAATTTAAATGCTGTTGTGTTCGCAGTTAATATCTGTCGGTACTCGTTTCTAAAGCATGTGTGTGTTCGTATGAACATGAGTAAACACGATGATGTCATTATGCTCCGCCCACATGGATTCTGTGCGGATTTTTTTAACTTTAATGTGGAATTTTGATTCGCTGTCTATAAATTAAAGGCGAAAAGTTGGAGATCTAAAATCATTCGCAGTAACTATACGGTAGACTACCTACTATATGGGAAGCTCGTCGGAGGGACTACATTATAAAATAAGCAGTATTGTGCAAAGGATTTAGGATTAAGAGCGTATATTCCGAAAGCTGGCAACGTCGCAAATGGTTGTCAAATATTAACAAGTTTTAATTAATTTAGCATTGTTACTGTATGAAAATAAAAAATATGGCTCTGTAGTGCACAAAAAAATTGATAAGGGAATGCAATAATTAATATCGTAACACCGAATACATAGTTTTAGATGTAGAAAAAGCATTTGGAAGCTTTCCAAATGTCTTTTATATACCGGAAACGGTTACAACATCGAATTCAGTGTTTTAATTGCATTCCTATATCATTTTTTTAGTGCAGTACAGAGCGATATTTCTTGTTTTCATACAGAAAATTTGCCAAATTAATTAAAACTTGTAATTATTTGACAGCTTTTTGCGACGTTGCCAACTTTCAGAATATGCAGCCTTAAGAGCCTACTTTATGTACTTATTTAAGATGATAATTTTATTATTTTTATACACTTTTTTACGTAAAAGGTTGAAGCTCGACCTTGCTTTAACATCTATACATAATGAACGTAAATTATGATGTCAGACTAAACGGAGACAATAACAAAGTGCATCAAATGATTACTTCATACTCAGGAAAATCTTATAGTTCATCAATTACATGTTTAAATCATAGTAATATTACGTTTAATGTACCTATGCCTACTTGCCTAGGTATTTCTGCTAATTCATTACCCTCTAATGGTTTAATATTGAGTTACTTTAGTTTAGCTAGTTTAGTAACCAAAAATCATTCAATCATTTTCAAGCTTGAAAATTACTTCAGTGGCTTTCTGGATTCTCATTCCTCTTGATATGATGAACATGCATGTCATGTCAGTCAATGGAGAGAGGGGGGCTAGGCTAAAGAAAAGTTGGGTGACAATGTGACGGCTTACATGGAAGATTATATTATGTACTAGCTTCTGCCAGCGACTTCGTACGCGGATCCTGTTGCTTATGCCAGCGACAATGGGGTCGTCAGAACCGAAGATTTGAAACGTCTGATGTCGAATTCTTAGAGCCTGGGGACGGGAAAACAACGGGACGCGCATGACGATTCCAGACGTCCCAGATCTTTCATTTTTGTAAGTCAACAGGAAATGCCCATCAGACTAAACAACTCTTGCTAAGATGTTATTCATTATATGTTATAGTGTAGCTGGGCTCTTGGAATTCCACATCAGTTGTTCCAGATCTCAATTTTCATATACGTCAACAGAGAGTGCTCATTAGGCTGAACAACTCTTGCTAAGACGTCATTCCTGTATTATGTTATAGTGTAGCTGGGCTCTTGGAGTTCCACATCAGGTGTTCCAGATCTTCAGTTTTTATACGACAACAGGGAGTGCTCATCAGGCTGAATAACTCTTGCTAAGACGTCATTACTATATATGTAATAGTGTAGCTGGGCTCTTGGAGTTCCACATCAGGTGTTCCATATCTTCAAATTTATTTTCTCAGCAGAAAATGCTCAGGACGCGGAACAATTTTTGCTATGGCGCTATTTTTGTATCTCTTATAGTTTAGCTGATCTATTGCAGTTCTGCATCAGGTGTTCAAGTTTCCCAGATAAATTATAGCCTATATGTTGCCCAGACTTAATAGCTATACAACAAAAAAAAAACAATCAAATCCGTCCAGTAGTTCCGAAGATTAGCGTGTATGGAGTAACTTCTCCCGTTTTCCTAACAATTCCCTTGCACTGCTCTGCTCCTATTGACTGTAGCGTGATGAAAAGTATACTATAACCAGCGCAGGAGTATGAAAAATAATTGTACCAAGTTTCGTCAAAATCCGTCGAGTAGTTTTTGTTTCTATAACGGTTATACAGACAGACAGACAGACAGACAGACAGACAAAAATTTTATTAATTGCATTTTTGGCATCAGTATCGATCCCTAATCACCCCCTGATAGTTATTTTGGAAATATATTTCATGTACAGAATTGACCTCTCTACAGATTTATTATAAGTACTAGCTTCTGCCAGCGACTTCGTACGCGGATCCTGTTGCTTATGCCAGCGACAATGGGGTCGTCAAAATCGAAGATCTGAAACGTCTGATGTCGAATTCATAGAGCCTGGGGACGGGAAAACAAAGGGGACGCGCATGACGATTCCAGACGTTCCAGATCTTTCATTTTTGTAAGTCAACAGGAAATGCTCATCAGACTAAACAACTCTTGCTTAGATGTTATTCATATATACTCTTGCTAAGACGTCATTCCTATATATGTGTTATAGTGTAGCTGGGCTCTTGGAGTTCCACATCAGGTGTTCCAGATCTTCAGTTTTTATACGACAACTGGGAGTGCTCATCAGGCTGAACAACTCTTGCTAAGACGTCATTACTGTATATGAAATAGTGTAGCTGGGCTCTTGGAGTTCCACATCAGGTGTTCCATATCTTCAAATTTATTTTCTCAACAGAAAATGCTCATCACGCGGAACAATTTTTGCTATGGCGCTATTTTTGTATCTCTTATAGTTTAGCTGATCTATTGCAGTCCTGCATCAGATGTTCAAGTTTCCAAGATAAATTATAGCCTATACGTTGCCCAGACTTAATAGCTATACAACAAAAAAAAAAACAATCAAATCCGTCCAGTAGTTCCGAAGATTAGCGTGTATGAAGTAACTTCTCCCGTTTTCCTAACATTTCCCTTCACTGCTCTGCTCCTATTGATTGTAGCGTGATGAAAAGTATACTATAACCAGCGCAGGAGTATGAAAAATAATTGTACCAAGTTTCGTCAAAATCCGTCCAGTAGTTTTTGTTTCTATAACGGTTATACAGACAGACAGACAGACAGACAGACAGACAGACAAAAATTTTAATAATTGCATTTTTGGCATCAGTATCGATCCATAATCACCCCCTGATAGTTATTTTGGAAATATATTTCATGTACAGAATTGACCTCTCTACAGATTTATTATAAGTATAGATATAGATAGAAGGCAAAACCTGTTGCGCCGTCCTCTATTGACACGGAAAAACTGCAAGTTGATGATGGGCCTTATAAATGCTGTCATTATCCTTTCCTTTGCTTGTTGAAAGACTCACTCCTTTAACATTTGCAGTAAGTTAGCGTTCAAATAAAAGAAGTATACGATAACCTCACCTATCGCGCATTCATTAGTATTTCTTGCACACGGTAGGTATCAACTAAGTATGTGTCATTTCTAAAATATTCCTTACCATGCTGAGTAAACTGCGTCATCTCTATTATCAACTATGAATATGCAAAACCGGGTGGAAACTAGCACTACACCACCAAATTGTCGGTAAATGAATGTATTTTCTGCAAAAACACTGAAAATTGCCATTTTTTCGGCGGCGGCGTCTCCATTTCAATTATAATGATCATTTCATGCTCAGCAAGACTTTATTAACCGACTTCAAAAAAAGGAGGAGGTTCTCAATTCGTCGGAATCTTTTTTTTTTTTTTTTTATGTATGTTCCCCGATTTCTCGAAGACGCCTGGACCGATTTGGAATTTTTTTCTTTTGTTGGAAAGGGTATACTTTCCAATTGGTCCCATGATCATCAGGTCAGGATCTGATGATGGGATCCCAGGGAAATCGAGGGCAACCTTCAAATTTTATAGGCACATAGTACCTTTTTCATATATTTTCTAAAGCTGTTCAAGTATTCGCATCTGATAATCATCATCTCAGGTGGATGAGCTGATGATGGAAGGTACAACTCCTCTAGTAAGGAGTCGGCATCGACTGATTTAGTAAATTATGTTTGTGTTCGCATAGCTCCGGAACTACAAGTCCGATTTAAGTAATTCTTTTTATGTTGTACTAGGTATCGTTCAACTTAAGGAATACTGTAAGTTTCATCAAAATCGGTTCAGTAGTTTTTGAGATAGGGAAGGAATGAAAGAGATGTTAACGATGTTATTACCGGTGCTACGGATTTCTTACATATGTAAGAAAATGATGTATTTGACAAGGATTGTGGTTAAATATTTAAACTAAAAAGAGTACAATAAAAACTTTTTCAAAAAAAATGTAACCGCCTTCAAAAACAACCACAAAAAAGGGTAAAATAACCTACAAAACTTTTCTTTCGGAAGTCGGTGGCAAAAAAACAATGAAATTAATAAAAAAACCACCGACTTCCGAAAGAAAAGTTTTGTAGGTTATTTTACCCTTTTTTGTGGTTGTTTTTGAAGGCGGTTACATTTTTTTTGAAAAAGTTTTTTTGTTATGCAATATTGTTACCATCTTTGGTCGTTCATGCGGTCATTATTTCTTTGGTTCTGGATTTCGTTTTAATGATTTAGAGTTATTAACCGACGAAAAAAAAGGAGGAGGTTCTCAATTCGACATGTATATATTTTTTTTTTATGTATGTCCACGCATAATTTTTCCTAACGTGGTCCGATTTCAAAAATTCTTTTTTTGTTTGAAAGAGTATATCTCAAAGTTGGTCCCATCTAAAGTTAAAAAAATAAAATCGGCCTCCAAGGGTAGAAAAAAAGGAATTAATTGTCAATCTTCCTACAGAATTTTCAATTATGAACCGATTCTGTTGAAATAAAGTTAATTGTAGTTCTGAGGACATTATTAAATAGCAGAGATGTGGAGAACATAACATGATGGCGTCACCATCATCAGATCAACTCCAGATCCCTGTTATTTTGTGAAGTCAGTCCCAAGAGTTCCATAACAGTTAACAACAGCTATATCGTGTTTGGGCTCATTTCACTCAGCTTGATGAGAACTTTAGACCTAGATGGGGATATTTGTCATCGAGGGTCTGAGGATGGTGAGAGGTAGCAAGAGATCCTTATCAGTTGTTAACAGCAACTATATCGTATTTGGGCTCATTTCACTAATCTTATGAGAACATTAGACGTAGCTGGGGTATGACAGTCGTTGAGAGTTTGAGAATGAAGACAGAAAGCAGGTGTAGGAGGTCGTCAATAGTTAACAAAAAAAAAAATATATATTTAAAAAAAAAATCTTATGTAGGTACTTTTTTAGTTACAGAAATTGACACGAGATAGGAAACTCAAAAGTAAAAAATAAAACCTTTTTAAAAAAAAATCAAACCGACGAAACATCGAACTAAAAAGCAAAAAATAAATTTTGAGGCGGCGCCAAAGAAACAATCAACGAATAGCTACGACGAGCTATTCAACCACGATAAGCTATTGTATAGTTATCCTGCTCTTCAAATAGTTAATTTATATGTTTGTTTGTTTGGCGCCGCGCCGCCGCCTCAAAATTTATTTTTTGCTTTTCAGTTCGATGTTTCGTCGGTTTGTTTTTTTTTTTAAAAGGTTTTATTTAAGCTTTCTGAAAGCTTCTAGCTGAGAAGACCAGTTTCTGAATAATTACAATTATAATGTAAAAGTGAAAAAAAATTTAGATAGTAGGTAGAGACGCCAGCAGGTCAACCTACCCCAAACTGTTAAATTTTACCAATCGAACATTAACCTTCCACTATATTGTGATAAGGTTGAAAATCTATTAAAGAAATTTCACAGTATGAGATAGATTGATGTGCGGGCGGGTGTCTGTACTTAAATGGTGCCTTCAATGTTCACTAGGTTTTAAGACAAGATCTACGAAAGTGATGGTTCAGTTAACAACATCCAAAGTGATAATTTTGGTGACATTTTCGTCAGAGCGTACTATTCGCCACATCCAAATGGTGGTGCTTACGTCGAAAGCAACAGTGGCTTGTGAGTCGACATAAATTAGAAGGCCCCTATAGAATAAGAACTACGCATTGCTTGAAATGCCGTGCCAGAAGCAGAAGAGAATCGAGTGTCAAGAACATCTCACAGTTTTTTGCGCAGTCTCGTAGTTTTTTGTATGATCTATCAAGTTTCATTTCGACTCTATAGTGCATTTAGAGTGTTCTAGAATCGTGACTTCGTCAGTAACACTTATTAAAACGTTTTTGCATTATTTCCTGTTACTTTGTACATCGAAATTTCTTCAGAATGGAACTATTAAATAACCAATCACGTACCTACTGTCTGTGAAATTAATATTAATATCTTTTTTATATTTTATTTCGTACTAGAAGAACTCAAAACATGTAGCTACATTATTTTATTTTAAGATCTGTATTACTGTTTAACTTCGCTCACCCACGTTTCTATCTTATCTTTAAAACACATTTTACTGATTTTTTCTTGGCTTGTACTGCCCCACTGCTGGGTAAAGACCTCCTTACATACCTTCCACGAAGTTCTTTTTCAGAACGGCTTTAAACCAGCCGTCAAGGTTGTCTCACCACCATTTTCTGTGCCGTCTATCTTCTGGCGCCCATTGTCTAACCTAATGGTACAGATACACATGTCATGCTTTAAACTAGCATGCTAAAAGAGCATGCTTATGAGCATGCTTATAGTTTACAATTAAATTAGCATGCTCATTATTAGCAAATGGTTTCGATACACATGCTACTAAGTAGCATTTGCTTAAAAGTAGCATGCTCTCGTGCTTTAGCATGCTAGTTTAAAGCATGTGTATCTGTACCATTATCCATCTAATCCCATTTCAGCCTGGCAGCTTTCTTTATGACATCCATTATGCTCGAAAAGTTTTTCAAAAAAGTCATCCACAATAGTAAAATGCCCAAAAGGCTGGCAGGATTGCCACGTTTGTACCCAACGCTGATTGTTTGATAAAAAGGCCATAGCACTAGTCAAGTAAACGTAGAAAAGAAGTGAACTAGAGATTGGAAGGTTAGAAGGCTATGAAATAATCGGCGACTTCAGGAAGCGTCTGGAAGAATCGATCTCCCGCAAATCATGAACCGTTTTCAGAAGTCCCAAGAGGCATAGAATTCTTAAGGCGGGCTTACAGTAATTTTTAAGATTTTCAAACGTCTGAAAGTCTCATTAACAATGATATTTTTAATAAAAAAAAATCATAATATTAAAGTTGAACATATCCTCGAGTGAATGGTAAAGATAGAAACACGAATTGGAATAATTGGCTCGATAGAAAAAAATCTCAAACATGACACTAAATCACAATTTTCAAACATCCACTGCTTAGAGATTTCACAATGAATTTATATGAAATTTATAAAAATAAAAACAGATCATTATTTAGAAGTGCATGGTAAAAGCAAATTTTAAAATTTCGTTATAATTTTTCTCCAAGAAATAAAATACCCAAAATATTGGCATTAATTCGCTCACCGGCAGTGTTGCCAACTTAGTGCTTTCGGCACTAGATCTAGTGCATTTCTTGATGTTTTAGCGCTCAAAATTCCACAACAGTGCCTAGTGCCTTAACTAGTGCATTTTTAAAAGTCTGCAATTTATCACGCAATTTCGTAAAAACAGAACCAATCAATGACGCGTACTGAAACACAGTTAAATTTCAGAACGCACCTCTAATTATTAGTTATTTATGAAAATGCGTATCTCCATGGTCGTATAACTGGGCTACGAGCAGCAAATAAAACTTGCTACAATTACGATATTTCGAAGGAAGTTCTTGAAAAAGTCGGTTCGAAAGATACGTATAAGTTTAAACTCCAACAATCAACTCCTGGTCCCTCAACTTTTCAAACAGCCACTTCAGCAACGGTGAATTCAGATCATCAACTCTGATTCGGACGACGATATATTTTTGTTTTAATTGATTTTATTTTTTTGGTGCCCTTTTATCAAAATTAGCACAAACCTAGTGCATTTTAGGATTTGTTTAGCGCATTTCTTACAATAGCAGTTGGCAACACTGCTCACCGGGCGCTCGCCAGTACCCGCCGAGGCGTGATAGAGGATGGACGTACGTCGTTGCTGCGCAAAAATTCCCCCCGCGCGGTTACGTAAGCAGGCATATAACTGAACTACTACATGGAAACAAAGTCACACACACAAGCGATTACGTGTTAGTTGCGGGAATAGAATAAAATAGTCAAGTGATCTAATTTTGAAACGATGTAATTTTTTTTTAAGGACCACTTATTTTTTAGCTAGGATGCGAACTTGATGGAGTGACCTGAAGGTCTACATCGGTCACTGCCACTGGAACTCGGCGACGGATCGAACTAGATGTGCTGAGTTTGGGCTCGTTTTGTTAGTTATGATGAGATCTTACCACCGGACTTGATGGAGTGACCTGAAGGTCTACATCGGTGACTGTCACTGGAACTCGGCGACGGATCGAACTAGATGTGCCGAGTTTGGGCTCGTTTTGTTAGTTATGATGAGATCTTACCACCAGACTTAATGGAGTGACCTGAAGGTCTACATCGGTGGCTGTCACTGGAACTCGGCGACGGATCGAACTAGATGTGCCGAGTTTGGGCTCGTTTTGTAAGTTATGATGAGATCTTACCACCAGACTTAATGGAGTGACCTGAAGGTCTACATCGGTGGCTGTCACTGGAACTCGGCGACGGATCGAACTAGATGTGCCGAGTTTGGGCTCGTTTTGTAAGTTATGATGAGATCTTACCACCAGACTTAATGGAGTGACCTGAAGGTCTACATCGGTGGCTGTTACTGGAACTCGGCGACGGATCGAACTAGATGTGCCGAGTTTGGGCTCGTTTTGTAAGTTATGATGAGATCTTACCACCAGACTTGATGGAGTGACCTGAAGGTCTACATCGGTGACTGCTGACTGCCACTGGAACTCGGCGACGGATTGAACTAGATGTGCCGAGTTTGGGCTCGTTTTGTAAGTTATGATGAGATCTTACCACCGGACTTGATGGAGTGACCTGAAGGTCTACATCGGTGACTGCCACTGGAACTCGGCGACGGATCGAACTAGATGTGCCGAGTTTGGGCTCGTTTTGTAAGTTATGATGAGATCTTACCTCCGGACTTGATGGAGTGACCTGAAAGTCTACATCGGTGGCTGTCACTGGAACTCGGCGACGGATCGAACTAGATGTGCCGAGTTTGGGCTCGTTTTGTAAGTTATGATGAGATCTTACCTCTGGACTTGATGGAGTGACCTGAAAGTCTACATCGGTGGCTGTCACTGGAACTCGGCGACGGATCGAACTAGATGTGCCGAGTATGGGCTCGTTTTGTAAGTTATGATGAGATCTTACCACCAGACTTGATGGAGTGACCTGAAGGTCTACATCGGTGACTGCTGACTGCCACTGGAACTCGGCGACGGATTGAACTAGATGTGCCGAGTTTGGGCTCGTTTTGTAAGTTATGATGAGATCTTACCACCAGACTTGATGGAGTGACCTGAAGGTCTACATCGGTGACTGCTGACTGCCACTGGAACTCGGCGACGGATCGAACTAGATATGCCGAGTTTGGGCTCGTTTTGTAAGTTATGATGAGATCTTACGTACGGACTTGATGGAGTGACCTGAAGGTCTACATCGGTGACTGCCACTGGAACTCGGCGAAGGATCGAACTAGATGTGCCGAGTTTGGGCTCGTTTTGTAAGTTATGATGAGATCTTACCACCGGACTTGATGGAGTGACCTGAAGGTCTACATCGGTGACTGCCACTGGAACTCGGCGACGGATCGAACTAGATATGCCGAGTTTGGGCTCGTTTTGTAAGTTATGATGAGATCTTACGTACGGACTTGCTGGAGTGACCTGAAGGTCTACATCGGTGACTGCCACTGGAACTCGGCGACGGATCGAACTAGATGTGCCGAGTTTGGGCTCGTTTTGTAAGTTATGATGAGATCTTACGTACGGACTTGATGGAGTGACCTGAAGGTCTACATCGGTGACTGCCACTGGAACTCGGCGACGGATCGAACCAGATGTGCCGAGTTTGGGCTCGTTTAGTTAGTTATGATGAGATCTTACCACCGGACCTGATAAAGTGACCTGAAGGTCTACATCGGTGACTGTCACTGGAACTCGGCGACGGATCGAACTAGATGTGCCGAGTTTGGGCTCGTTTTGTAAGTTATGATGAGATCTTACCACCAGACTTGATGGAGTGACCTGAAGGTCTACATCGGTGACTGCTGACTGCCACTGGAACTCGGCGACGGATCGAACTAGATGTGCCGAGTTTGGGCTCGTTTTGTAAGTTATGATGAGATCTTACCACCGGACTTGATGGAGTGACCTGAAGGTCTACATCGGTGACTGCCACTGGAACTCGGCGACGGATCGAACTAGATGTGCCGAGTTTGGGCTTGTTTTGTTAGTTATGATGAGATCTTACGTACGGACTTGATGGAGTGACCTGAAGGTCTACATCGGTGACTGCCACTGGAACTCGGCGACGGATCGAACTAGATGTGCCGAGTTTGGGCTCGTTTTGTAAGTTATGATGAGATCTTACCTCGGGACTTGATGGAGTGACCTGAAAGTCTACATCGGTGGCTGTCACTGGAACTCGGCGACGGATCGAACTAGATGTGCCGAGTATGGGCTCGTTTTGTAAGTTATGATGAGATCTTACCACTAGACTTGATGGAGTGACCTGAAGGTCTACATCGGTGACTGCCACTGGAACTCGGCGACGGATGGAACTAGATGTGCCGAGTTTCCGACTCCCCGATGTAGACCTTCAGGTCACTCCATCAAATTCGGAGGTAAGATCTCATCACAACTAACAAAACGAGCCCAAACTCGGCAAATCTAGTTCAATCCGCCGCCGAGTTCCAGTGGCAGTCAGCAGTCACCGATGTAGACCTTCAGGTCACTCTATCAAGTCCGGAGGTAAGATCTCATCATAAATAACAAAACGAGCCCAAACTCGGCATATCTAGTTCGATCCGTCGCCGAGTTCCAGTGGCAGTCGCCGATGTAGACCTTCAGGTCACTCCATCAAGTCCGTACGTAAGATCTCATCATAACTAACAAAATGAGCCCAAACTCGGCACATCTAGTTCGATCCGTCGCCGAGTTCCAGTGGCAGTCACCGATGTAGACCTTCAGGTCACTCCATCAAGTCCGGAGGTAAGATCTCATCATAACTAACAAAACAAGCCCAAACTCGGCACATCTAGTTCGATCCGTCGCCGAGTTCCAGTGGCAGTCACCGATGTAGACCTTCAGGTCACTCCATCAAGTCCGGTGGTAAGATCTCATCATAACTTACAAAACGAGCCCAAACTCGGCACATCTAGTTCGATCCGTCGCCGAGTTCCAGTGGCAGTCACCGATGTAGACCTTCAGGTCACTCCATCAAGTCCGGTGGTAAGATCTCATCATAACTTACAAAACGAGCCCAAACTCGGCACATCTAGTTCGATCCGTCGCCGAGTTCCAGTGGCAGTCACCGATGTAGACCTTCAGGTCACTCCATCAAGTACGGTGGTAAGATCTCATCATAACTTACAAAACGAGCCCAAACTCGGCACATCTAGTTCGATCCGTCGCCGAGTTCCAGTGACAGTCACCGATGTAGACCCTTAGGTCACTCCATCAAGTCCGGAGGTAAGATCTCATCATAACTAACAAAACGAGCACAAACTCGGCACATCTAGTTCGATCCGTCGCCGAGTTCCAGTGGCAGTCACCGATGTAGACCTTCAGGTCACTCCATCAAGTCCGGTGGTAAGATCTCATCATAACTTACGAAACGAGCCCAAACTCGGCACATCTAGTTCGATCCGTCGCCGAGTTCCAGTGGCAGTCACCGATGTAGACCTTCAGGTCACTCCATCAAGTCCGGTGGTAAGATCTCATCATAACTTACAAAACGAGCCCAAACTCGGCACATCTAGTTCGATCAGTCGCCGAGTTCCAGTGACAGTCACCGATGTAGACCTTCAGGTCACTCCATCAAGTTCGGTGGTAAGATCTCATCATGACTTACTAAACGAGCCCAAACTCGGCACATTTAGTTCGATCCGTCGCCGAGTTCCAGTGGCAGTCACCGATGTAGACCTTCAGGTCACTCCATCAAGTCCGGTGGTAAGATCTCATCATAACTTACAAAACGAGCCCAAACTCGGCACATCTAGTTCGATCCGTCGCCGAGTTCCAGTGACAGTCACCGATGTAGACCTTCAGGTCACTCCATCAAGTCCGGAGGTAAGATCTCATCATAACTAACAAAACGAGCACAAACTCGGCACATCTAGTTCGATCCGTCGCCGAGTTCCAGTGGCAGTCACCGATGTAGACCTTCAGGTCACTCCATCAAGTCCGCAGGTAAGATGTCATCATAACAAAACGAGCCCAAACTCGGCACATATTAAATATACTGTGCTGCCTAAGAAAGTACTCCATTGTATGCACTTTGTAAAATCAAAACTATCTCGAATATCATTTTACGAAAATCTAATCCAGACACACTCGTACGTAATTGACTTACTGCATTACGCTACGCTGTGGCATATACACACACGGTCCCTCCCGCCCGCACCGCTGTCGACTTGCCCCGCCCCTTTGCGGGGGCTGAGGTAGTGCGCTCATAGCTGCGGACTGTACTGGAACCTGGCCTTAACCTTGTTCTAGTTTTCTTTATTCTAGCCTAGAGTAACTCACGCAAGAAGCCATAACGTACATCAATGCGTAACGCACATAATGTGTTATTGTTCTACAGTGACATACGTACTTGGATGATAATTATTATCATTGACAGTCCTTTAGACTTGGTACTCAAATAACTCAAACTTATTAACAAATCCTAACTAACATTGTATAACGACCGGTAATGAGTCCATTTTATGCTATTCACGCGTAAATTACTCAAAGAAAACGAAATTTTGATACAAAGATAAATGGGGCTCTGGAGACGATTATAGGCATTTTGTATTTAACTTGAGTAGAAAAATGAGGATAGTTTCATACCAAAAGAAATGATAGAAATACAGTGAGAAGGATCACAGAGCTAGAAAGGTGGAAGGATCATGGAGCAGGACGGCAGCAAAGAGAAATGAATAATTGAAAAGAATGGAAAAAGACGAGTAGGATCATGATGAATCAGCCTAAAATATTACCATTGCTGAGACACAAAGCTCCTCTCGGTGAGTGGAAGAGGGTTTTAATTCAGAACAAGTGATAACTCTGTGTATAGTACAGTGTAGACACTGGTAGACAGCAGTACCACTCATTGAGATTTTAAAATCATAAATCCCACTCAATTCTCTTACAAACAAACCTCGTTGAAACTAAAACGAATGCATCAAAGATTATAATATACATTTAATGATTAATTAATTATAACTTTCTCATTGTTGCAGTGAATTAAATACGAGTACGTGAACGAGTCTCTAGTGCAGAGGACGAAACGACAGACTGCTACGAGAGAGCGGTAAGTTATTATATTGTGTACCTTACTGCTTACATGATATAATACAAAATCCTTTGGGTTTGTAGTCCTAAGGCCGAGGGTCCACGAAAGCGAAGAAGAAGCGTGCTTGCATTTACCACTTTCCTTAGTTTAAATCTAAATCGTGTCTCTCGTCTCTCTTGTGAAGTTTCATAAGGGGTGAACAAGCCGGTAATATCCACTGCCTCGTTGTCTAAAATCGCAATAGGGATTGGTATGGTTCCTTTGCTCGTGTCAAATCCATCAAATTCTCACGAACCATTCGAGCTTCATCAGGTCCACATTTTTTTTTTTTTTTTGGTTAGCCATTTATGTCCCACTGCTGGGCAAAGGCCTCCCCCATATCCTTCCAAGTGTTCTTTACTAGTGCCACTTCGGACCAGCCGTCGAGGTACGCATCTAGATCGTCCTGCCATCTCTTGGGCCGGCCTCGGCGGCGTCGTCCATTCTCAGGCACCCATATAAAACTATAAATCAATATAATCCACTATAAAACAAAGAAAATATACCTATGTGTTTCGCAAAACCTTTGGCAAATCTTTATCATCTTTGCAGTCATTTTGTAACTTGTGTGGAAAGTCTGAAAGTTTATTTTAAAGATTAATCAAGCTGTTTATGAATAATGCATGTCAATTTAGTTAGTTCATCAACATTATACATCCTTAAAAAATAATGTTTGACGTCAAATAAACTGCAGTTAATTACAAAACATAGTTAATTATTGTAAAGTAAACAAGAACATTTTTGTTTCGCATTTTTTATTAGAAATCGCACCGATGACTTGTTAAGCGCATTTTTAACTACACTTTATAATTACGTTTATTAATATTTATTAGTTTTATAACGAGCTGCGAACATTTTCAATACCTAACAGCTATTATATCATTTAGTTCACTAATTATACGATTTGAAACTGTTTGATCACCTCTTGAAATGTCTTAAAATTGTATACATACAAATCGTACAGATCTATCAGTTTCGTTCCTCTTTTTAACCGACTTCAAAAAAAGGAGGAGGTTCTCAATTCGTCGGAATCTTTTTTTTTTTTTTATGTATGGTCCCCGATTTCTCGAAGACGCCTGGACCGATTTGGAAAATTTTTCTTTTGTTTGAAAGGGTATACTTTCCAATTGGTCCCATGATCACCAGGTCAGGATCTGATGATGGGATCCTAGGGAAATCGAGGGCAACCTTCAAATTTTATAGGCACATAGTACCATTTTCATATATTTTCTAAAGCTGTCCAAGTATTTGCATCTGATAATCATCATCTCAGGTGGATGACCTGATGATGGAAGGTACAACTCCTTAACAGTAAGGAGTAGGCATCGATTGATTTACTTTGTGTTCGCATATCTCCGGAACTACAAGTCCGATTTAAGTAATTCTTTTTTTGTTGTACTAGGTATCACTTAACTTAGAGAATACTGCAAGTTTCATCAACATCGGTTCAGTAATTTTTGAGATATGGAATTTTATTAGCTTATTGTGTACATCAGTGATGTAAGTACCGGTGCGAAGGATTAAAAAATTCTAGTGCACATGTGAGAGAATAATGTTCTTGACAAGAATTCGGGTTGAATATTTAAACTAAAAAGAGTAAAATAAAAAACTTTTTCAAAAAAAATGTAACCGCCTTCAAAAACAACCACAAAAAAGTGTAAAATAATCTACAAAATAACTTTTCTTTCGGAAGTCGGTGGCTAAAAAGACAATGAAAAGAAAAAAAACAAAGGCACCGACTTCCGAAAGAAAAGTTATTTTGTAGATTATTTTACACTTTTTTGTGGTTGTTTTTGAAGGCGGTTACATTTTTTTGTTAACTATCATTAAATTCTCTTTAAATATTAGTTCACATTCATCACTCTATATCACAATTGCTAAGATTTCTCAAGTCCATGAAACGATTTCAGGTGAAAACAAAGTTATAATTTCTCTGTCGTGCCGCTGCGCGTACGCACAGTTCAATGCACTCAGCAGTTTCAGCTCGTTTCCATTGATATTTCTGTCACACACCTGACAACACATAATTGATACATCACTGTCAGACAGAGAAGCGTTATTTTCCACGTTCACATCACATTATTGAAGACCGCGGCTCTGAAAAAAAAATGTTATATTGAAGGAAAACCTGAATGTGTTAATTCTTTATTAGGTACATTTGAATGCGCAGTTGAGCCAAATGAGTGAGACTTAAAGATAGCTCTGTTTTGGCTAACATTGTCATAGACACGGCTTCATTTTTTTTAGGTTATAAAGACAGAAATTCTGAAATAGTGCGTTTATGAAGCAATTTTTAACAGAAATAAAATGTCTGGTTTGATTTCTAAAGCGCTGTGCACAAAAAATACAACATATTCACCCAAGCTATTAATATAGTTGGTACTATAGTAGTTTTACGCAACATATAAAATGGTACAAACATATAAATAGTTTGTTTATGCTCTTGTAACGTTCGACTGTGAACGAGAGGCTGAAAGTTTAAGAATCGGGTTGAACTATATTTTATTTTTTACTCTGTAAATGTTACGAAATTTCAATGAGCTTTGCATCATACTGAAGCTTTTGAATGAGTTGAGCGGGCGATAATAATCTAATTCATTTTTAACCGACTTCCAAAAGGAGGAGGTTCTCAATTCGGATGTTTGTATTTTTTTTTTTTTTTTTTTTTTTTTATGTTTGTTCGGGCATAACTCCGTCGTTTAACAACCGATTTGAAAAATTCTTTTTTTGTTGGATAGGATATACTTCTGGAATGGTCCCATTAAAATTTTATCGAAATCGGACTAGCACTTTTTGAAAAATCAACATAAATCAACAAAAACCTAAAAAGTTTTCAACTTTGTCTACGCCGATTACTCCGAGTTTTCTGGTCCGATTTCGATGATTCTTTTTTTGTTCGTTATAGTATAACTGCCATTTGGTCCCACAAAATTTTCATTAAGTTTGGTGCAGTAGTTTTTATTTTTAGTTTTTAAACATGGGCGTTGTTATTTTCCGGTGCTACGGATTACAAAATTTTAGTGCACATGTAAGAAAATTATGTATTTGACAATAATTTGGGTTGAGTAGTGAAACTAAAAAGGATAAAATAAAAAACTTTTTCAAAAAAAAATGAAACCGACTTCAAAACAACCACAAAAAAAGTTCAAAATAACCTACAAAAAAACTTTTCTTTCGAAAGTCGGTGACAAAAAGTCAATGAAATAAAAAAGAAAGTCACCGACTTTCGAAAGAAAAGTTTTTTTGTAGGTTATTTTGAACTTTTTTTGTGGTTGTTTTGAAGTCGGTTTCATTTTTTTTTTGAAAAAGTTTTTTATATATGACTCGTTTCACATTTAGAACAAAGAATTTCCTTTGCTAAAAACTATTTGTTAAAATTGTTTTGGATTAACATTTAATGAGAGTATTTTTATTATTTGTGGCTGTCGGCTTACAACAAGGGTCGACTCTCAGCCCTTACCTCTTTTTGGTGAAAAATGGATGCCGATGGCATTATGCAGGAAGATGATAGCTATTTCTAACTCGAGTTTTGCGAAAACAGTCAAAATATTTTACACATTAACTACAATATATATATATATAAGCTTCAGTAGTGTTAAAATTACGCCTATTACCACAGCTCCAAAGTGAACACAAGGCTAGCGTAATAGTTCACGTAATTGGTAGTTTCCTTTATTTTCAACTGGCGGCAATGATGTGCAGTATTAAAAACCGGTTATTGAACTGAAAAGATAGTGTTCAAATGAAAACCTGACTAGTTATTATAAGGAAATGATGTAATACGGATGTTTGTATGCAGAACGCCTGAAAAACACGGGTTTTCATTTTAATTTGGATTATGTACACAAGCTGCATTATAGTAGTTCTTTTAAGGCAAATAGCAAAAAGAAGTCGGGGTCTGTGGGGCCCACTAGCGTTATTCATGGTTATCGCCTCTTTGTTGAAGTCGATTCTTCAGATATGACTTTTTGTTTAAGCTTCATGAAAGGTAGTTTACAGTAAGTTAGTTATACAACGTTAGTAAATCTGTAATAAAGGAATGTCAATGTAGCTAATCCACTGATTCATTGTAAATCCATTTACCTATATATTTTTTTTACCTGAGTTTGTGTTTCCGCCATTTTGGGAAACTGGGCTTAGCCTTGTGAATCATCTCACAGTCTCACAGAGACGAAGTTGAAAGAACTTGTTATTGAAAACGGTTTCACTAAAAATATGTTTATTGCGGTCCTTTTAAATCATTATTTTTTAAAATCTTCTCTTTCACAGCATGAAGACGGTTCGGTTTTAAGACATCTATAAGAGGGCTAAAGTGTCAAACATTGGTATCTTGAGCTTACCATGTCTATAATGCAAATAATGTACAACTTTGATAAGTTAACTAAGTCTTTGTTATTTCTTGTTTCAGATTAGGGTTCAAGGAACCCCTTCGACGAAACGATTCGAGTTTGGCGCTGAAGAAGATAACTTCTCGGCCCCTCGAAAAAATTGTAAAAAAATCGCTCGGTGACTGTCAGGCACTACAATATACCTGCACTATTTCTTGTACAAAGCCGTACTAAAAAAAAAAACGAAAAAAATCTCGACAGAACGCCCTCTATCAGTGGCCACGACAGAGGGTTTTAATTTATGTACATTTATATATGCATATATAAAAAGAGAAAAATAGTGATCTCTAACGTGACGTCACAATACCAAAATTGTGATTATTTTACTAATTAATTATATTATTTTAATCGCTTTGCTGTTTTCAAATCGCATTTTTAACGCGTATTGCCCGTTGTATTGTTAGTTGTTTATTTTAAAATTGTAAATAGCAAAATATACTTAAACATAATAAGTGTGACATTGCGTAAAGTAACTATAATACTAGTCATTGATCTAGTGTATTTATTTTGATAATATTCAATTTTGTAATCGATAGAGGATAAACTATATTAGAGATTTCTGACTACGTATTTAAATTATTTAAAAAAACTAAACTGAATGCCTGAGTGCATCGATAACCAAAGAAAAAAATAAGTGAACTATTAAAAAGTAAAAGGCCCGCTGTCAAAAAAGGCGGGAAACCGTGGGCAGTGCCACAGATAATCTAAACATAGTGCTTGACTCCGTTGAATCGATTAGCACATTCGGCAAGATGCAGACTCAAATCGGTGTTGGTAACGAGCTGCAGAGGAGCTACAGGATGCAGGACTTTGCATCGCCTAGCGTCATCATGCGTGAGAGGAGTTTTATACGCCCTCAATCTCATCACAACATGCATCATAATCAGGTAATAAATCCAGTCATATGACTTATTTTCTATTTTTGAGCGTGAGATCCTATGCTGTTTATGAGCAGAAAATGGGTCATCTCCTGTATACAATACTGTAATAGGAACGGCCTTGTCCTAAAGGGCCACATCGTAGAATAGAAATAGCCCAGCGTATCATACTAAAAATTTCAAATGGCGGCTATATTTTACGAAGTTGCAACAGCCTAGTGTGGAATTGTTTGATTAAGTTAGCAAGACCTTGGTATGTGCTAAGGATTTCTAGTACGATTGCAGTTAACGCGTAGGTAGGATCGCGACACGCTCTATTCCGACGCCTACGTCCTGTCTGCATAACTCGATAGCCTTTGCCTTTATTTCGTAATCTATTTGTCTTGACAATAATCGTAAGTTACTTAAAAAATAACAGAATAAGTTGATCAATTTCAAGGGTCAGACATATTATTAATCAGAATCCACTTCACAGTTCACACTATGCTATTCCTTCTTGCTATTTCTATTTGCCTTGTAGTTGTGGACTTATGTTTAAGTGTCTCTTGAGGCAAAGTCATGTCACTGGCTACATGTCTGTATTGCTATAGATAGTTGTAGTTTCTTTTCTACATTGATCTTCTGAACTAACTCGCCACTCGGCCATCTTGTTTTTCAATACAGTTTTTACGGACAATTCACAATGTCATTTATACACCAAAATAATCATGCTGGGCTCTATGAAATACAGTTTTTTTTTATTTTCAGTTCCTCATCTGCAACCACTATTAAAAAACATCAATTTTATGCAGATCTGCTGTACTTACCAATATTTCTGACCCAAGTAAACATGATGTAACTAAACAAACAAAAGGATTAAAATGTTATATTAGTCGATGATTGCATAGTTTCATCATTCTAGACATTGAGATGTAAATCTGGAAATAATTTGTGACTGGACAGCAAAAATGTTGTTGTTTTGGGTGGCCGTGGAGGGCCGATTCGTCACTCGTTCAAAAAGGGTCCTTCAGCAGGGTAAATGCCGTACACAGAGAAAGGTACTCTGTGTACGGTAAATGCAGATTTCTTTATCGCGGTGCCAGTGTCTACTATGTCGTCCCGTCAAATTACAATAAAATTTTAGTAGGTACCTACGACGAATTTTCCGCAGGGTGTGTTCAGTGCTGCTTGCATGATGAGAAATTGTGTGTAATTGGTACTATGTAGTGGCGCCATCTCCATTGCATAGCATCGCTGTTAGCAAACTAATGTTATTACAGAAAAAAAAAGAAAACCGTAAAATGTCCCTACATGTCAGTGTTCAATGTTTACAATCTTTAATTTTACTTCATTTTTTCAGTTCAACAATGCGAAAAGACGGAGCATGATCCTGACCAATGCTAAAGGAAAACCTACGCTGGAAATCTACAGACCTCCCGGTAAGTGTAGGAGGAGTAAGTGGTCATGGTTGGAGTAAGTTTAACATTTTGGGAAACGGTTTCAGTTTTATACAAATAGGTACATTTATTTTTTACTCACTTATCTTGCTTTCTGTAGGCACAGGCACAGCAATATCTGTTGTCATTTTATATGCATGTGCAATTATATTTACAAACATTTTTTTTTCTATTCCTATCATCACTCGTTTCTATTGTCCAATAATAGTTCATCATCAACGCTAATTAATTTATGTAATCGATTTTAATATGGTATCACACCGATTCTCGATTTGTCACAGGTTGAATGTAAATACTTGGCTAGCAAGCGTCTCTACGTAAACTTGGCGCCAAAATTAAAAATAAACAAATTTCATATTTGGAACAGGTCGACAGTCGAATGTTTGTTGCGACGGGATACGTTTGTCAGACGAATGTTTGTTTGTAGTTTTAGGTGTTGTGATATAAGTGAGATATTATTATGTCTCGGTGTATCGTGAAACAGTCGTTGTCTCAGCCGGTGGCGGTCGCGCCAGTCGCTCCCGTGGCTCAGGTGTCGCCGGTATCCGTTTCTCCCGTGTCCGTGACTCCGGTATCGGTATCTGTGACCGTGACTGCTACGCAACCAGTTTCTGATGCCTCAGGTTTGTTTATAAATTCACCAACAAAAGCTGTAGATATTAGTATCGCCAAATTATTTGCATTCGCTTGTTCAGATTGTATGCCGGCCGGAAGATTGTTTGAAAGTGGCTTGTAATGTCAACAAGATTGAAACTTGGCAGCAGATACGTTATTTCCGTCACAAAACAAAGTGTTTTGGCGACGAAATACAATGAAATAATTGTATGTAAATAAAAAAAATGTCTGTATTATTGTTGGCAGGTTTCTTCAGTCCTATGAAATTGGAAAAGTTGAACATGACATTTTGTAGAACTGACAGCTTCAGTTCTACTCTTGTCTTTGAATGCTGTCAGTTTGTCATTATGTTTAACCTCATTTAAATTGTTTTGTAGTGTATGTAGACGTCTTTCATCTCATCCGTGTGCAGACCGAAGCACGAAGGCCCCTTCTTTCAGAATACTTAGTTGAGAAATATATTATTGCTATATGATTCAAGTTGGCCGTGCCCTTAAGGTGATTGCGTCGATGTTATTAAGAAAATTTGAATTTCGCGGGCTGGTTGGAGCATTCCCCTTAAGCGAACTTTTGATGCAAACCAAGTTTAGATGTTACTCAACATTGTCTACCGAAATTTTGAATATTGGATCAACTTTGTTTACAGTTGAAAATTGAAAACAAAGTTGTCAGCAATATTCCGTATTCTCTGTTGCCAGTAACGTTTGTTTTACAACAAAAAAATAAACTAATCGCTGAAACAATTCTGTGTCACTTTGTTTGGCAACGCGGTCAGTGGATCGTCTTAGGGGATGGCAATGCTGAGTGGTCAATTGGTCACTCCCTTAATCGTCAATTACGCGAAGTTACTTATTAAACCCGTCTTCTTCAGCCGATCACGACTATTGTCGCATAAAGTTAAGGCGCAATGTAAAGTCGCATCGTCTGAATCTAAACAAGATTCCAGTCGTCTTTTTCGCTCTTATAGCATGAGGATCTTAAAATTCAAGCTCTTCTTGTCCGATCCTATTCAATTTAATTTTATAGCATATTGGCTCAGTGGCTGAGCATATCGACTGCTGCTCAGCGTGTAGCGGGTCGGGTTCGATCCCCGCAAGGTACAAATATGTGTATGACCTACAAGTACTTGTTCCGGGTCTGGGTGTTTGAGGGTTTCTTTCTATAAGTGTAATGCACGTTTAAAAAAATATCCACGTAAATGCAGTCACTCTCATAAACAGTCACCGTTTTCATGCAATTTCTGCAAAACAGTCAACATCAAAGAAATTATCAAGAAGCTCTAACGCTAAATAAAATCATTTCAGATCCACATCCCTAGCAGTAACATTGTTCAGTCAAAACTGTACATAAATGCTAGTAAATCTTGGATGAAAGTTTCGCTTTTGTGCATTTGAGCGGGACGGCTCGCGTGTGCAGCACGTTGATCTAGGTTACCCAATTAGACGCACACGCTTGCTACATTATTTGTGATGATTTTAAATATGGTTGCTGAATTGCTTATTATTTTTCATTTTGGGTTTGATTTAGGTGATTGCCGTTTTGTTCGGCAGTCAGTAGTTGTAACTGGTTGCCGACTTGTTCTTTTACTTAAATGACAGCAACATGAAGTTTTGTCAGTTTTTGGGAGTGTAGTACCTATTTGATGATCACTTCTTTTATATTCTATCCTATTTCCCTTTAATCTTTTTATTGGCGGGTTTTCTCTATTTTAATCATTGTTTTGCTTGGCACTGAAATTCCAAATGGACCAAAAACAAACACAACAGTCTTTCTAAATATGTACCTCAAAACCTGACCATAAAATGTGCTCCAATTCAACCATAAGTAAAGCAATTGCCAATCAATGGAAGGCCCACATACCAGACCTTGCTAGCGGCCTACCGGACACCAATCAATCTAACAGTACTACGTCTATACGTGCAGAAGCCGAGCAGCAAATGTTATCGACATTATAAATCTTGTTTTATAATCTGTACTCGGTTTGTGTGAGAGCATTTTTTCTAACGATGCATTAACTCAAACTGCTGATGATGGTATAAACTATAGCCATGATATAACACTGACTACAGCGTATTTTCTTTGTACACATGCGTCGATATCCAAAAATAAACGTTATAATAACTCTACTAAACATTGAGACGCAGTTTCTCTATAAAATGGTTTATGAGTTTTGACTGAATATGAGTCAAGACAGGCTGAAGATGAAGAATACAAAATACTGAGTCAGAGGTTAAAAGAATGTTAAAAGACTTCAACAGTCTGCACCGATTAGCATCAAAATTTATAAGACCATGACGTCTTCTGCTGTAAAATCAGCGGTTCCACAAAACTTGTTTTCTTTCAATGTTTTCACGTGCTGTTTGTTGTGTTTTACTGTTCTTAGCTATCTATTTCTTTGTCCACCTATCTGGATTCAGAGTTTTCTGAAATGTTGCCGTCAGTGATCAACTTTCGACACAACAACTCGAGTCGCTAGTCGAATTTTAAAACAGACTTTGTATTGTATTCAATCCCAGTCTAGCCTCTTGTGCTAGTAATTGTGTACATTGTAAGAGAGTATTTTAAAAGAAATAGCGTAAGAAACAATGAAATGTAACCATTGTTTAGACTTGGCGACTTTTATAGAATAAGTCTACATTTTAAGCAAACCTTGCAGATTTGAATTCGTTATAACACGAATGACCGTGAGAAAGAGTATTTAACTTGTTTATAATGTGTCGACCATGGAAATTTTATGAACCTTTAATGTTATTTCATTACATATTTCTTTACACGAAATCTATCCGGTCTGTGTCTACGCTCAGACTTCCAGTTGATCTATATTTTGTTAGTGTGTCACGGTGTTTTGGCCAAGTTCCATCTATTCATTCATACGTACTTGTTTGCCATATCTCTTCCGGAAAGGAGGGATGAGGCGCGTTTCCTATTTATTGCTCTTCTTTCATCTCTTCCTACATTCGAACTTTTATATCATTAGGACACGATTACATCACTTTCCCGTCACGATCGCCTCCTGATGGCACAGCAACATCACTTTACACAGCTGCTTCACAAAAGTAGGTGCTTTTGTACATCTATGACTGTCTTCCATCAATAACCTAGTACACAGCATCTGTCCTATCTCCCTCTTCTCTTGACGACCACGTTGACCACCAGGTGTCCGCACAGACGGCGTGGCGACCACGGCGGGTGCCTCAGGCGCGACGACCACCACCACAGCGGCGGGCGGCTCCACGTCTGCCTCCGGCAACAAGCTCAATGTGCACGCTAAGGAGTTCACGATGGCCAAGCCTGCCGACCTTCACAATAGGTGAGTGTTATCTTATAATCATTGATAGTATGTTTGTTAAACTGATCTTATTTAAAAAGTAGATTATGGCTGAAATGAAGCGTAATAGAGAAGTATCGAGAATGTCCAAAAGCTGATCATAGTCAAAATGAATTGGGGCAGGAGACTGATAATAATTCTAATCGGTATATGATCAATTGATAACAATAGAGTTTCAGATAAATTATGGAATCAGGCGTTACTTTGCGGAAATCCATGACATTTAAATGTTATGAAAAATATCTAGTTTTAATTCCGCGACAAAAATCCAGGCTTGTTGCAGGATGCAATCCCACCCTATGCAATCATGCTTAAGCACATGCAGCAAAGGACCCACCCTCCCGCCCACATGCATATGCACAAGTGCAAGAAACATGCCATGCAATCAAACCTATACTCGACACGTGTTTCGCCCCTCCACGGGGCATCCTCAGGAGATGTTGACTCGACAAGCGCTCGGCCTCGAATGAGCCAGTTTGACAGCTCTCGCCTCTTTATATAGCGTGGTGATGACGCATTAGTAACGGTCGATACAACCGTTATAAAGACGTTTGTATCGATCTACCTGTAATCATACTTAAAAGAGGTGATGTAATTAAGTTTGTTTGTTCATTCAACAGTGTACACTGTACACTCATTCGAGGCCGAGCGCTTGTCGAGTCAACATCTCCTGAGGATGCCCCGTGGAGGGGCGAAACACGTGTCGAGTATAGGTTTGATTGCATGGCATGTTTCTTGCACTTGTGCATATGCATGTGGGCGGGAGGGTGGGTCCTTTGCTGCATGTGCATATGCATGATTGCATAGGGTGGGATTGCATCCTGCAACAAGCCTGGATTTTTGTCGCGGAATTAAAACTAGATATTTTTCATAACATTTAAATAGAGTTTCAGCAAAGGATACGGTTGAACCCTACATGCACATTGTTGGGAAATATTTGGATTTTAGTCGTTAGACTAGATAAAACCCCAACTTGAAACTATTTGAGTCTAGAAGCTAACGAGCAAGGGATTGCCCTGCGCCAAGTCCTGCATCAAGTATGGTTCTATGTGATATTGTGTATACTTTATTATCTGTTAATTAGTCGGTGCAATTATAACAATTTCCAAGTCTTCATGTTCTTGGGTGCTATTTATAGTTTTCATTTTTCCAACAAACTCCTGCCACGCTGTTCGGGCACCAAACACACGTAATTTCTGCACCCACTCGTGTGATTAAATCTTGCCGACAAGTATAACTTCAAGCTTGTCTACATAGCCATAGCGGTCTAATTTCCATGCATAGTATGATGCAAAATGACTTCATGTGAAAAACCTTGACTTTGTAAACGATGAACTTTTCCATTATCTGTTTAGGTTCACCACCTACCACACTTTTTTGTTTTGCATCGTGAATTAATTACCAGTTAGTCGCGCCGCGGTTGCCTTATTAAGATTTTAGATAATTTGCCGTCGTCCACACGTTTTTTGACCTTGCTCTGCTTGGTGTTGAGTAGTTTGTTTCTCGTCAACTGTAGTAACGTGACTGGAAGCGATGGTCGTCGTTGGCACACCTCCAACATAGACAAAACAAAAATCTGTGAAACAATGTGCGAAACTGATGCTCGCGTCACGTAGGTACGTACTCGTAGTATCAATTGTAGAGTTTTTGTTATCACTTTGTTCTTGGCTGCGGTGACGCGAACACGCCCGCGCGCGCCAAAACGGGCCGAACAGCGTGCCGCCCCGCGCAGTCCGCGCACGCGCCGGGAGACGCGCGGAGTTCCCGACTCGACCGCGACCAAACAACCACGAAATTATAACGCGAACGCCTCCGACGAACGAACTTGACTCGTACACTCCGTATTTTTGAGTACAAATCTCAACAGTGGCGCGTGAGTGATTCGCCGACAAATCGCCCACTTGTCGACGATTTTATGCACCGCGCTCTGAAAAGTGTAAGCTTCGGGATAGGATATGCGCGGATACTGGATTCTATTAATAAAGTTCTGATGCTAAGAGGGAAATGAGACGTAATTTGTCGGCAGTATTGCCAAGTTTGCATTGAGATTTGCATTTGAAGATAGTGATAAATTTTATTGTAGCTCGCGTAAACATCAAGATTTTAAACAAACAGTGCGATGACGAGTGAGGTGTAGTGGAATAGTCTTGTGATTTCTAGTCTGTATTGAAAGGAGTTTTGTTGTGAAAATGGTTCGCGGAAGATACTCTACATCTGACTTGTAAGTACACAAACATTTTCTGAGACAGCTCTCTTAATCAGACCATGTCGTTTAAGCCTCGGAATCGTTGTTGCCACTTAAGCTAAGGACTATAATTGAGGTGACTGGCGTAAATAGGACTTTGTCTTGTTACTTCAAGTATGTTTTTATAGTCCTTTGTTGCTCCTGGCATGCGCTAGCGCCTTTGACATGATCTGATAACCCATGGCGGTACGTCTGTTTACAGCTGTTGTCACAAGGCTTCTGTTGTTATCTGGTCCAGTCCAGAATAAATACTTATGAAAAATAAAATAATATGCTCTAATTACTATGTATACCTGAAAGTTGAAAACAAACTGAGTCGGTTGTTGAATCGTAAGTAAATAATGGTGAAACGAGCTTATCAAAACAATCAGACAGAATACGCTGCGTTTCATTTACATCTTCAAATTCTCAAACATTTATTGAGATTGGAATTAGTTTATCATTTTTTGGTGCATTGTCATTAGTGCCCAAGTCAAACATCTTATTGAAAATAAAATTTGGTTTTAAGTTGATTCTACCTTGGCCTACTATTCATTGGGCTTGAAGATTATCATCAACCATATCAAGTCCTGATTCTGTCATAATTTTGGCATTCTATGGTCTTATCATCTTTTCAGTAGTTTTTTAGTTATTCAATGGTCAGTGTCTGTCTAATATGATTTATATTTTTAATTCAGAAGGCCCTCGCATTCTCTTTACTTAAATTACTAAATATGCTTATTCCTGTAATTAATAGTTACGTATGACCCATAGACTGTCCTTTTGATTGTTTTGGTTTGTTGTGATCTAGCACTTCAAATTGTCTTTCAATTTGATATAGATTGTAAAATCGCGTCTATTAGCAAAACATTATAATTGAAAGTAAAACGTTTTTACTTGAGTTTAATTGAGGAAGCACGGGAATGTTTTCTGGCAACGCAAGCTTGTATGTAATATAAAATTACGTAGGTGGCTACTTCCCAAACACCGTTGACTTCTACGATTCATTTTCATTACTCACCACAACACTCAGATCTTCCATAATGTATGTGATTGCTGTTTCATTTGGCTTTCGTATTAGCTCTTTAAGCTGTTTCTTTCAAACACTGCGACTTACTTCTCAGACTAAACAGAGTCCATTCAGTAGAACCGTGCGTCATTCTCATCTAACTTTAGAGATCATTCCAATGTTTTGTCGACTTGTCATTATTCGATCTCAAGGTCGAAGTACCACTCCGTTTTATTCTCTGTTTATAAATATGACTTCATTCGCTTAAGTTTTACCATTTCCACTAATTGCTCACATTCGTCTGCCTCGCTGCTCGAAACTGCTGGCATTCAGTGAACGTTATGCAAATTCTGTCAATACAGGTGGTTAGCCTGCCATGTCGACATTTCCCTCACCTTATTCGATATTGTGTCTTAACATCCTTTTCTTATAAATTCCAAGTGTATTGTAAAACTTTCCTAAACAAATTGGAACATTAATAACGATCGTATTTGTGAAGACATCGACGTGATGTACGTAGAAAAGTAGCGCTGGCGTGCAATTGAGCGTGTGTCACGGAATGCTGGCTGCAACACGAGCTGTGGTGTTGGATGTCTGTTTATACGTAATTGCCTTAGTGCAGTCCCACAGACCGCATGTATCCGTGTCAACTGTCTGTTATGACCCTTTATGTAACATTTGATCTATTGCTTTGACAATGTTTCCAACAGATACCTATAAACTTACATGTATTGTTCGTATCGTTTGCTATTTTGTCACGTTTATAACCTAGTTCGTGTAAAGCATGTTTGTATCATAAATACTGTTAAGAGAATTGCTACGGAAAGTTTTTATTACATCTGATGTTCATTGTTAATTACAGACTATTATTACTTTTCTGGTGAATTTTCCACTATCATTCTTAGAATTGCTTCATTTGATATTGTTCCCTTGACATTTTCGAATTCGGTTTCCGTGACTCAAATGATAGTTTAATCTTCTACAGCCTTGCAGACTATTTTTAATTTTTCATGAACATTTAATTTAGTATCGGACCACTCTAATGTTTTTTGCTGCAGATTGAGCGAATTGAATATGTCGAAACTGCTATTAAATTGAAATCATCAGATTTTTCTTTGGCAACTGAGTATGCGTAAACCGAAGACTTCCCGGGTATAAGTTGATATCCAGTTCCAGTGAGGTTTCATGAAATAATTTCAGAGCAATTTTCTGTTTAAATGCAGTTTCGTGGTTGAATAAATGTCAGCCTAGATGTGAAAAGATTTATCAGCTTACGGTAAACAAGTCATTTAACGCTTTACATCATAGAATGATGAGTTAGATACGAGTATCTACAACAATATAGCACAGTTCTTATTCATTCAGTGTAATCATTTAGCATGTTCCTATAAATCTTGCAAAGACTTGACATTTACCAACAGACAGCATTGAATCGTTCAAGTGCTTGATAAGTTATTTATGAGAATAATTCCGAACAAGAGCTGCAACTATAATATAGAGCGTGCTGTGAAAGTTAATGGAGGAAAATTAGTTTACAACACTGCACATTATTAGAAAGTTACGAATCCAATAGAAGTACTTTATCCAATTGAAATTGAACCCTTGATAGACTCTCTCTCACTGGCACTTGCTTGCAAATTCAATACTTAAATACAACAATTGGGTTACTTCTTGGTAAATACATTCAAGGAAGAAGGAATGCATCCATTTCTCGGGCCATATATCGCTTGCAAAATATTCCTTTATAATGTAAATCAGAAAACCCAGCCTGAACTCGTGAACAAATCGGCCATTCAACTCATATTCAAACACATCACGTGAGTGTGTGTTCTAAAGAAGATAAACACTTGGTTGTCAACCGACAATGCAGTGCAGCATAGACAGGACATGCCACTTGTGCCCATTCCGTGACACGTCATCACTGACAGCAGACTCGGCTGCGAAGCTAGGTCTCGAGACACGTCGGTTGATGGGAAGTAGGGCGACGGTAGGGGTGTGAGTCGGAATATAGGTTAACGCTTAGAGGTGATCACGCAATCCCTCTTTCCTTTTTATCCGATGTGAAAAGAAAGAGATAGTTCTGAATGAAAAGGAGAGAGGGGAGAATTACAAAATATTTTACACTGCCCTTGATAGAATAGAACAAGAGTTGGCAGGAGGAAGAAGCTTTAAAAGTGATATGGAAAATACATCATCAAATACATGTAGCATCAAGTAGGTACAGCTGACGCTCTTCTTTGGATTAGCATTTTTAATCACGAAAAGTTATTGCGAATGGCCCCATGCCCTTCTTGCACTCATTTTATTTTCTAAAGCTCTAAAACTGTTTAAAAAAAACTGAGATAATGGTGGCGGATATTCCTACTATAGACTGACATTTTTAAGTTCATTGACATACCAGAGGCGTTTAGTAGTTGGATGACGATGACGCGAGAGAGTTCATTGTGATGTTGGATGACAATAAATGCACGAATTACGTTTAAATTATTTACCATACCTATTGAGGTTATCTGTATGTAACTTATTTCATATAAAATCTCTACATCAGCAATGTTACCAACGTTAGCATTCCTACAATACACTTTGTTTATCGAATGGAGACTTTCGAAAGGCGCCCAGTCTTTTGTCTTTGTTACTGATACTGCTGTCCTTCTCTGCTTCTTTTGACATGCAATTATTATGTTCATCGCTCGTCAGATGTGTTACCGAGTTTACCGATCATATTAAACCTCAATCTTATACACGAAACAAAATCCGGATGTTACCAAAATTTTTACTACTTAACTATTCATAATAGGTATCGATTTGTCCATTCTATCGGTGCCTACTTATTTATATCTACAATGAGTTCATCATTAATCCTCGCCGCCATTTCCTACCGTAATGAAACAATGGGGAAGGCAAGTGTCAAAGTGACAAGTGACAGTTTGGTCCCAAAAGAACTGTCAAATCAAAGAAATTTTCTGGAAAAAAAAAACGATTTATTGATGTAAAATGACTAGATGTAGTGTAATAAGCTGTAAAAATGATGGAACATACAAATTTCTGACAATTCACACTATCAAGAAATAATGGGTAGCTGCTGTGACTGCCTTGAGAACAAAAATTGAATTATAACTAAGGAAAAGCTATATAATAAACAAATATCCAGCCTTGCGAAGCCGAGACAGGCCTTAGTTGAGTTTATTAAGGACGCGTTTGCAATTGACACAAAATTATGCCTTTTTTCGGTACATTTTCTGACTAAACTGAATCAAATCGAATAAAACTAATAACGAATACAAACAGTTTCGTTCTTTATCTTCCCATGATAGAAACGTTTTTCTTGAAAATGATAGTTTTTAATACTTTAAAAACCATCTGCCGTTGCCATGTTTACCATATCGTGTTGTGTTTAGGTACATTTTTTGTTCTACAAATAACATATTTTAACATTCCTAAAACTACTGAAAGTAGGCAAATATAGTCTATTTTAAACCTTAGAGAACATTTCTTTATTTTTCATTCAGAAATACACCAAAAATAATTCCGCAAAACAGGAAGATATTGACAAATTTTCGTCAGAAATTATATTTTTTATCTATCAATATTTAATGGGTATTTAATTAGAAAGTACTGAATAACTAAGGTAACTATGTTACCTTGCATCAAAAAAATAATGAGTTCATTTAAAAGTAAAATAATAGTGTAAACAATTATTATATGCAATGACAAAATTCAATATAAAACCAAGACCAGTTTGTTCTTTGATTTAGACGGCGCGGGGCGCCTATTGAGGGAGGACGTATCGCTCGCAACCATTTTGACATTAGTCACGTAATCATTAAAATTAAAAATACTCGCCACCATTCGTGACCTTTAGACGCGGCGCTAGTATCTTCGTCATAACATCAAATTACATTTAAAAATGTAGTAACTCGAATTTTTCGTAGGTCATGAATGGTGGCCAGGAATTTTCCCAATCGCAAAGAGTACAGCGTAACCAACCTTTCTTGATACAAATTAATATTTTGAATTATTTTAATTCTGATCTGATTGTAATGTAAATGTATCAATGTATTGAATGCGGATATAACTGTATCTTATCCTATACTATTAAACGAGCATAAAAAAAAAATATTTTATGGTTCTCGAAAATGACTCCGACGATTACAATGAAATTTGGAATAAGTATAAAGATTTATTGGGACGAAAAATCAATTTAGGTAAATGTTCCATGTCTGGGAAAAATTGTTATTTCCGTATTTACACCCATAAAGATTTAAACGAACAATATCTATACCTACTCAGGGGTAATCTCCGGAAGTTATGAACCGATTTTAAAAATTGTCTCACTTGTCAAAAGCTATATTATTCGCGAGTGCTATAGGCTATTATAAAGATATCATGTATATTTTACCGCCCAACGGCAGACAAAACACCAAAACACCAGCTGACCCGTGCCCACTTGGCACGGGTAAGCTGGTGTTTTATAATTTCGTCGCGCGAACCTGGCGTCTAAGTAACCTAATTTAATTAAGGGTTGACTTCCATAGGGCACGCATGCCGCAATCGCGGCGGTTAGACCCCTCTTTTAGGAGTGACTGGATAGGCGTCACGGCGTCCTGCCCTACCGCCTGATGCAAGTCGTCACCGGACACCGAAGTTTCGGGAGGTACCTGTGTGTGTTGGTATGGGAAGCGGTCGCCCCTTTTTGCGAAGCAATCATGCTAGCGAAGGAGGCGTGACGCGTAAGGGAGGAGGAGGACAGCTTCCACCATACAATGCAAAAAGCAACCAAAAAGATAAAGAAAACCTGCAATATCACGGGTATTGCAATGATACCAGTACACAAATGCATGCAAGAGTAAACGATCATTGGTGAAGGCGTGTAAATAGCCTGCACCTTTGTGAAGGTTGTGAAAAAGTTTGAATTAAGAACCTACGTAATTTTAAGAAGTAATGGCGGACCTAAAAAATATACCTCCCTATTGATGAATCCCCGAGAAACCAATACCAAAAAAAATTATTAGCAGCAAACCATGCCCACGTACCTTGACAATCCAGAGATCCCACTCAGACCCAGGGAGATGGGAAGATACCTCGTTCATGCGCGCGTGATGGCTTGGTATGAGCTGCCGGCCGGCGAGCAAAATCTTCTTGAATCCACCGGTGGAATGGTTAAAACTCCAAAAATCAACACTGCACTATAAGTTCTCAATGAAGCACAGATGCAGGTCCATTTATTTTATGAATATCATCAAGGTTTCACCAAAAAGGAATTTTTTTGAAAGGCGGAGCAAAGGACACACAGTGTCTTTTTTTAATGGCAACGGGAAGAGAGTGCGCCTCGCTAATGCCATCTATTGGTCAATTGGCGAGAACACTCCAGAAAGTTTCGATACAAATGGGCGCTGCGGAAACAAAATATTGGTGCGAGGATTCATCAACAGACAAACTAAAATATGTAATCTGAACTACTAACATATTATAATAAATGGAAAAATCCTAAAATATTATTATTTATTTTATTTATATTGAAAAGGCATTGACGCTTCACCAATCATAAAAAAGTCTTTTATGGTCCCAATCATTGAGAGCATACTGGAAAAGCACTTCATACAAAAATGTTTGGTTTTTTTTTATAAAGACTCATAAAAGGCCTCGCCGTTAAACCACCACGCCAAACGACAATTCGCAATTTGCTACCATCGGTTGCAAGTGACTCTCACAATGTCGTCGGTCCACCTAGGAAGAAGCCTGTCTATGCTGCCGATTTTAGGGGTAGCTGGGTCGTAAGGTGGAGACTGTCCTCTCCCTCAAGTGTCCCACCTCCTCCTTCGCTAGCATGACTGTTTTGTAGAAGGAGGTGACTGCTTCCCAATCCGTCGCGCCTCACAGCATGGCCTCGACCAATGAGTATTCTCGCGGACACAAACACTTAGAGATTTGTGTATCACTGCTACTAAGAGGTTTCAATCAATCGTAAATTCTAATTAGTTTCAAAGTTAGAGAATTTAATTAATTTCAATCTAGAGGCATTAGTTGTTTACCTGAACCCGAAAAGTGGTCGTAATTTATTTACCGTATAAGTTCGCACCGACATTATCAGAAGTAAAAAGATTGAAAATGATCTCGTCCATGCCCCAATTCGACTTGATTTATGTTTCTAGAGACATCTTATATAAATACTAGCTTCTGCCCGCGGTTTCACTCGCGTCAAATTAGGCGTTGGGCCCTATGGCCCCGTCCGCATTAGTTCCTTTAAGGAGCGCCTGGAACACGACGCGCCATGACTCGGGTCTAGACCTTGGTCAGACGGCGAGCTACCCATTGCTCCCCGTCCGCAAGCGACTGGAATATGCCCTGCGATTTCCAACGCCCAGGGTGTCTGCAGCGGTGGGTGGGAGAGAGGTAGAGGATGTCCATTCCCTCACAAGTTCAGACTCTTCCTCCAACCACTCTTCGAAGAGGGATCTCACCGCCGCAATCATGACATGCCCTGCCCAGCCCGTCATTATTTTGATGTGGTAGTATTTTGATACTGTGATATCTCATATGATATTCATTCAAATGAAATGATGTCAAGGGCAATTTTTTTCAAACTCAAATGCTTCTAATGAATAACGTGGATAAGTATCAACATCATGTTAAAAAAATTGTCCTAAAAATAAAAATAGAATTTTAGGTGTGGATAACCCTTATCTTAGAGGTATGAAAAATAAATAGTAGCCGATTCTCAGACCTATTCCATATACCCATAAAATTTCATGAAATCGGTCAAGCCGTTTCGGAAGAGTATGGTTACTAAAGCCGGGTCCAGACTGGTGTAGCCCGAATCTTACGATTACGTGTAATCTGCAAGAAAAGTGTGGACGGCACACGAACTCAAAGCAAATTGAGAACGCGAATACTGCGTGCGCCTTTGTGTTCGCGCAAAAACCGACAGCCGATGGATCAGCCGGGAGCGTTACATGTAATGCTGGCGGTGCCGTCTACACCTAGAATTCGCGTTACATTACACGGTGGATTCGCGTTACATTACACCAGTCTGGACCCGGCTTTACACTGTGATGGCGGCTCCACATTAGTGCCGTAAGCCCCCGTGACGAGGCGCGAACGAGAATGTGGATGGTTTTCGCGGGGTTCATGTGCGTTTGTGCCTGTTCCCCGATCAGTGTCGGTATTGTGCCGAGAATTCACGGATTCAGTATCTAGTTATAAGTAGATATGGCTACGCTACGCCACATACTAATAGACGGCGCGGCGGCGTCGAATACACAAGTGTGAATCTAACTGTCTTTGCATCAACACCTCTGTAGGCTGCATAATTATACAACAGATAGACAAGTACTAAAATTTATACCAACCTGCTGAATAAATTACCAAAAGGGCCAAAGCCTGCCGGGATCGCGGGACTAACGAGTAATCATGGCCACGATGGTATGTAATTTTTACTGTTACACCTCAAAAAGATAGAACCGGGTGGATTTGGCTCCTTTTTCCGGAGAAACTCACGCCTTGGTCTTAGCAGCATTGATCCTGACTAGATTGGCGGATCGGCTTCGGCAAGTTCAAGCGCTCAACCGGCCATGGTTCGTCTGATATTTATGAATAGGTCAATTATCCAACTGCGGCAAGAACGCAGTATTTTATTTACAAATACATAACGTATTATCCATTCGTTACCTACTGAGAAAATAAACTAGTGTCTAGAAGCCACGGGATCTCACTCTGTATAAATTATTTTCGTAAAAAAATTGCAAATGCTCTTGTAGTTTTCTTTCTGGTATACGAGGCATAGATGTTTCGTTAGTGTTTTGTTTTTATTCGTGGGGCATCACGCTGTCAAATTGACAGAAACTGTGTTCTTTCTTATTGTAAATACGTCCTTAATGAAATTCTATGATTATACCATAACTAAACAATCGAATACACTTTTCAAAATAATATCTACTTTTCTATTGGAGGTTAAGTACCAGTATTGCATCGCTCCATAAATCATGAAATGGTTCGTCTGGCGGAAGAATTATCATCTGGAACGAGTTTTGTGATAGTTGTGGTGTTAAGAAATTAAATATATTGTGAAATTTCTCGAATCTAAATAGAAAAAAGGGGTAAAATTACTGACTTAAAACATTATGATATTTTATCAAAATAGAAAGTCAGAAGCAGCATTATATTCTTGATATAGAAGAGGACAGGTAAAACATACCTAAACTCAAAAATTGAAACCTCAACTACTAGTAATTGTGGATTTATTACGGTAAAATCAAATGTATTACCACTCAATTAAATCACTTTTTTTCTCTTGTAGATGCACCGCGGCGTCTTAATTCTTCTTTAAGTATATGCACTTGCATTGACGAATAAATTTCCATATTTGTTTTGTATATAAACTCAATTTTTATAACAATAAATCTTGTTTGTTTTTTGTACAAGGTAGACAGTAATCTGACGTAGGGACCAACTATCGCAGCGCCATCTACGATTAGCTTTGAGTTGCCATCCCCATTTGCGTGGCATTGCGCAGGAGTGGACCGCCATAACGAGCGGCATCGCGACAATGATCACTTATTATTTATGAGGTTTAATGCTCATGGCTATGGGACACGCGCCACTGAACCATTGTCCACCATGAATAACAATCGTAATGGCAACTGCGTTTGGCCCTGTTACGGCTAAAATAAATTACTTTTAAAACTAAATGTTTCATCACTCCACCTCTCTTTTAGGTAGTGCAGTTTTTTCCTCATCTTGCTTCTATGTGGAAAATTCTTGAAACAATAGTAGTTGAAAAGTAATGGTTGACTGATTTGAATATGAAAGAACACAATACAGGTTGACATCATCTAACTCTTCGGTGTGTTATCATTATGCAGATGGTGCTGCAAGTTGCAACTTTTGTTACAAATATAAATATTTATATCTATGAAGGCACAAAAATTACGAAATGAAAAATATATCTGCTCTATTCAAGGACAGAGATCCACCTTTTAAATATCGGAATCAATCGGAAATCTTTCACGTTGACGCTTTGAACGTAGTGCCAAAGATATATTTATTCGAACGGGATAATATTATTCCTTACTACATTTTGCCATAAATTACAACCTATAAACCGAAGTAGGAATAGTGTGAGATGAATCAGAGCACGTTTCGCCGGAATTGTGCTCGGTTGAGGATTCATACCATCGGCAGGCATCGGTGTGGCTTTAAGATTTTAATCAAATAAAAACAATTCATCGAATTAAAATAAGTTAGTATTGTCTTAAATAATCTCATGGGATGAAACCCTATGAATTTTGTAATCCTCAGTCTGTATGTTTTGTGTTGCTAGAAAAAATATCATGGACGAAATATGAAGGCTTGCCAATGGGTATCGGCAAATAGGCATTTGCTCCATGTAAAATACTAATATTAAGCTACATTCGTTTATACTGTAAGCCGACCTCAAGATGGGGTGCTGATAATCAACTCAACAGAGAAGTTATCAAATATGTTGGGAATACCAAATGATTTCAAATGATGATGCTAGCAGCGATCGCAGCTGACGTCGAAGGAACGGTTGCAACGTCTGCCTTCGGACAGATCCTATGATCCTATCATAACAACGACGATATAATACTAGACTCCTAATAGCAGGCGACCGATGTCTGTCAACACATTAGGCAAAAAAGTCTTATATCCGTCTCATTTCGACCACTCCTGTGAGCCGTAAACATACGTTGAGACAGAACAAACCTTGAGTTAGCCAATCACAACGCAGCACCCCGTCCCCCTCGCTTACGTAGTACCTCAGCGAGTTGACAGTTGTTCCTTAGATCGTGCATGCGGAGTCTAGTATTATATCGTCGTAATTGTATCATAATAATCATCAGCATTGGTATTTTTTTTCCATTGCTAAGGTATATACTTTCATCCTTTTGTTTCATTACTTTCCTCATCTGTCTGTGATGGCTCTTATCCAGATCTTCTCTTCCCCGCAATTCTACGTAGGTGGTTCATTGTATCACTGCAAGATTTTCTCAGACAAATGATACAAAATTTTAATTAGTCTGGTTTTATGAATAGGAAATTCCGTTTCGCTGAAAATATTTCTATTTCATTTCAAATAAATATTGTACTCGTAAAAAAATTCGCGTGTCTGTATTTACTTACATCTAACAGCAATTTCACCCGAGTTCGTCTAGGTGGTCGTCCTACATCTATGTAATACATTTCAATATTGTTATGTATGTGGGTAAGCCATACTCAAGAACCAATAAACAGTCTGCGTTGAATAGCCGTGTATCATTGACGTGTCCCGTACTTAACACTGGCGACGAGCGGTGTTACCGATATTAAAAGTAATTACCTACGCGTGTGAATATTTTGCCAATAAAAATGCCAATTGGACGCATAGAACCGTTCGATTTAGCGAGTAACAATTGGGATGCATATGTTCGACGGGTAAATCAATTTATTACTTTGAACAATATTGAAGCAACTTTAAAGTTAGCAACTTTAGTGACGGTGGTTGGCGCGGAGTGCTACGAATTGATGTGTGATTTGTGTTCTCCCGACACCCCTGAATCAAAAACTTTTGATCAAGTTGTTGCGCTTGTAAAGGAGCATCTGGAACCAGACAGGTCAGAAATTGCAGAGAGGCACATATTTCGCCAGAGGTTACAAAAGCAAGGTGAAAATATTCGCGAGTACCTACAATCACTTAAACATTTAGCTAAAACGTGTAACTTCGGCGCTTGTTTGGAAGTGTGCCTACGAGATCAATTTGTATCGGGGCTGATCGATGAAGACATGAGGTCGAGGATCTTCGCAGAACGTGGTATTGGCTATAAGCGCGCCGTGGAGTTGGCGCTGGCGCTGGAGGCGGCGGAGCGGCATGCAGCTATGGCGTGTGCTTCGGCCGGCGCGGCAGCCACGCGGCCCGGCGGCGGTGGTGGCACATCTGTGCCAGTGCAGCAGGATGACGACGGTTTGCATCGAATTAGCGCGAGCGCGTCGCGTGGCGGCCGGACCGGTGGAGACGGTGCAGGCTCGCGGCGTGCGCACGTGCAGCGCACATGTTCGCGATGTGGAAAATCGGGCCATTTCGAAGGCAAATGTCGGTTCAAGCAATATAGTTGTGATGTGTGTGGTGAAAAAGGCCATTTAAAAGCAGTGTGTGTTAAAAACAAGAAAAAATCCAAAAGTCAGTTTTTTTTAAACGATTCAGACTCTGAAGAGGACAATTGTAATTTTTATAATTTGGTGGTTAACAGTGATGGTGATGGACCGTACTACGCAAATTTGATCGTTGAAAATGTAAAATGTAGATTCGAAATTGATACAGGAAGCAAAATATCTGTTATTTCAAAAAAATTTTACGACACTAATTTTTCAAACGTACCAATAGAAAGTAAACTTTTAACGTTAAAATCTTATACAGGTGACGTCATCGAGACCATCGGTTACATTGTAGTTAACGTTGCATGTGGTAGACAGCAAGCAAAACTTAAGTTATATGTTATTGATAATGGCGGCCCGCCGTTGATGGGCCGTACTTGGATCAAGTATTTAAAATTGGCTGTTGTTGAATGCTACAATTTGACAGATGACAACTCTTTGGCGGCATCTTTACGAGAAATGTTCCCAGAGGTTTTTGCTGAAGGGTTAGGCACATTTAAAGCTAAATTTCACTTATATTTAAAGGATGAAACGCCAGTTTATGTAAAAGCTCGGTCGTTGCCCCTAGCGTTACGTCAGCGAGTGGAACAGGAGCTCGAGCGGCTGCAGCGGGAAGGGGTCATATATAAAGTGGAACGATCAGACTATGGCACTCCTATAGTGCCGGTGGTTAAAGCTAACGGCGGTATAAGACTGTGCGGGGATTACAAAATCACAATCAATCCACTTTTGAAGGATTTCCACTACCCGCTGCCCCGCATTGAGGACTTGTTCGCAACTTTAGGTGGGGGAGAGGAATATAGTAAATTAGATTTATCTAACGCTTTCCAACAATGTATCTTAGATGAGGATTCTCAACCGATGACGGCAATCACAACTCATGTAGGCACTTTTGTTTATAGAAGAGTACCCTTTGGGATTAAATGCATACCCGAAAATTTCCAAAAAATTATGGAAGAAACTTTAAGTGGATTGCCGTCAACGCCGGTTTTTGCAGACGACATTTGTGTTACTGGTAAAGATAGAACTACACATTTAGCCAATTTAAAGGCGGTGCTACAAAGGCTCAATCAAAATGGCTTGAGAATTAATTTTGCAAAGTGCGATTTCTTTAAAAGCAGTGTTACCTATTTGGGTTATAAAATTGATAAGTTCGGGTTACATACGGATAGTAAAAAAATTGACGCCATTGTAGCAGCACCTGAACCTACAAATATTACACAGCTCAAGAGCTTTATGGGACTTGTAAATTTTTATTCTAAGTTTTGTGTCAATATGAGTGATATTTTAAAGCCCCTTTACTGTTTATTAAAGAAAAATGTTGAATGGCAATGGACTGACGAGTGTAATAGGGCTTTTATAAAAATAAAAAAGGTGTTAAGCCGCGCTCCTGTTTTAGCACATTATAATGCAAGTCTCCCGTTAATTCTATCAGTTGACAGCAGCGCATATGGCGTGGGCGCGGTACTGACTCAGCGCCACGCTGACGGCTGCGAGCGCCCGGTGTGTTGTGCTTCAAGGACGCTCAACTCGGCCGAAGTCAATTACTCGCAGTTAGATAAAGAGGCGCTGGCTATTGTGTTCGGGGTAACTAAACACCATCAGTATGTTTACGGCAGGCATTTCACACTTCGCAGTGACCATCGTCCTTTAAGTTACATTTTTGGTAAAAATAAAGGAATACCCGTGACCGCTGCGAGTCGCTTACAGCGTTATGCTGTTAAGTTGGCTGCTTACGACTTCAGTATTGAATTCGTAACATCATCTAAAAACTGTTTTGCTGATGCTCTTTCTCGCCTTCCTTTAGACTTAACAAAACGTCAAGTAAGAGGTAAAGCCGAAGATTGTAGCTATTTAAATTACGCGCAAGAACATTTTCCTATCAGTTTTAAAGATATTAAAACTGAGACTCGAAAGGACGCGTTATTAAGTAAAATATACGGTTTTATAATGCACGGGTGGCCTACCGATAAATTGTTTGATAAAATAGAAAATGCCTATTACAATAGAAGAGACAGCTTGCATATTGATCAAGGCTGTATAATATGGGGTTACCGTATTGCCATACCAAGATCGTTACGAGAGTTAGTTTTGACTGAGATTCACGATGGACATCCTGGAATCGTCAAAATGAAGCAAATCGCTCGTAATTACGTATGGTGGGAGAACATTGATGCGGACATAGAACGTGTGGCGCGTGAATGTGTTGCTTGCAGGGAACTACGGCCCTCGCCCCCCGCCGCGCCATTACATTCGTGGCCATGGCCGGCAGAACCGTGGTCCCGTCTGCACCTAGATTTTCTCGGTCCATTTAATAATAAATATTTTTTTGTTCTAATTGACGCTCACTCTAAATGGATAGAAGTGGAACCAGTTAGCACTACGTCAGCCAATATCGTCATAGACTGTTTAAGACGGTTGTTTGCACGCTTCGGATTGCCAAAACGAGTAGTGAGCGACAATGGGCCACCTTTCTCATCCTTTGAGTTTGCTCAATATTTGGAACGCAATGGTATTAAACATACTTTAATACCTCCGTACCACCCCTCTAGCAATGGAGCCGCAGAAAATGCAGTGCGGTCCGTTAAACGTATTCTCAAAAAGGCACAATTAGAACGGGAAGATTTTAATACCGCATTAAATCGATTTCTGTTTATGTATAGGAATACTGAACAAAGCACCACCGGGATTGAACCGGCGGTAGCTCTTATAGGCAGACGACTACGCGGCCGTCTTGATCTGCTGCGGTCTGACACAGCGGAGCGTGTGCGCAGCGAACAGTTGCGACGCGAAGATAGCCACAAACGACCGCTACGGACGCTGACACAACAAGAACCAGTCATGTTACGAGATTACACAAAATCAGGTCGTAAATGGACTGAGGGTGTTGTGACTGAGCGTACTGGGCCTGTGTCATGTACAGTGCAAACTAGTGCCGGTCAGACTCATAGGAGACATATTGATCAGCTTCGAACTCGAAAATCGCGGCATTCTTTAAGTAAGGCAATTGACGTAACACCTGTCGGTCAAAACATCAGCAAACAATATGTTTCTTCAGAACACTTAGTTTCTAAGAGCGATACGGACGACAAAGATGAATTCTGGGATAGTGTGGGAGAAGGGGCAGGGAACGCGGCGCAGTCCCCCTCAAACTCACCGCCGCCGTCCACGCCACCTGCTACTGCTGAAAACACTTGTCGCGTGCGCAGGAAAGCGGCTATTCGTTGCCAAGAAATTCTTAAAAATATGTAAACACTTTGTAGGCTTGTTATTTATGATTTATGTTTATTTAGCTGAGCATTGTGAAATAATACTAAACTAACGTATTGTTTGACTTCACTTTATGTTGTGTGTATAAGTATATATTTTTACAACTTCCTGTATTTACTCGTACTATGTCTAGCATTATTCTAGTAAGATTTATATTCGAAATTTAGAGGGGAAAGGTGTTATGTATGTGGGTAAGCCATACTCAAGAACCAATAAACAGTCTGCGTTGAATAGCCGTGTATCATTGACGTGTCCCGTACTTAACAAATATCAATGTTGACTCTTCGTGATGCTGCTCCTGCTAATCTTTTTAAAACCTAGATAACATTAATGAGCGTGGCTCTGGCGGCTGGCATTGTAATTTGTACATAGATAAACGATCTTGTCGTATTGTCACCTTATGTACATGACATATATTTATGTATGCTCATATCTTAAATACATTACATAACACGCGTACGCGCAGGTACGCGGAAATTAATTACAGACATCGTCTGACTAAACTGGCCTAGTTTGTCTTTGATAAATAGATGAATATAGACTTAAATTTGTTTTTTTAACACACCGCACCGATCCTTACACTTTGGTAGGATTACTTCCTATAAAAGTTTTAAACCAGTGTTGGGACCATAGTTTTTTTACTTACCATTTTATGAACTAGGTACTGTATTATTTTGTGGCTCTTCCTTTTTGTGACTATTTCTCCTTGTAATTTTTTGTCTTGTTTCTCGGGCTACATCAATGTCATAATTTATCATCTGTCAGACTTTTCAATCTATGTTGGGTTCGGCTTCTATTTAATTACCAGTGGAGCGACTTTCTTTTCCAGTCTTCCACCAGCTAGATTCAATAATTTCAAAAATCTAAGACATTTGACATCTATGGACCAGCAGTAGACTAGCATTTAAAGGTGAACGCACACTGGTCCGACAGAAACGCGTCGAACGAAACGAATTTTAGAATTCTGTATAAAAGAAATCTAAAAATCCTTTCGTTCGATTCGGCGCGGATAGTGTGCGAGAATCCATGAGATTTCATGAATTCTAAAATTCGTTTCGTTCGAGTACTCCTTCGACGCGTTCGGCTCGGATAAGTGTGCGTCCAACTTAACAGACCCCCCCCCCCCCCCCCGTATGTTGTGCGATGAACGACGCATCCATCCGCCCGGGTTTTCCCAGAAAAAGCTGACGAGCCGGTCTTCACGCATATCATGAGGCCTTTTTTGACTCGGAGAAGGCTTTTACTCAACAGTCCAGGTGTAGCATGGACAAGCTAAGAAAATGTAATTCACCTTTATTGCAAATCGCTTTTGAGACCAATGCAAACCGACAGTGGTCTTCCTTCAACTAAGATGCTCTTATTACGTTGCAGGCCAGGCATCGGCTACGCCAGCGTGGGTCTACAGCACTCGCGCTCGGCAGTTCTGCATGCACAAGTTCCGCCGCACTACCGGCCCGTCATGCCGCCGCACGCGCTGCTCAACAGCACCTCTAGCGGGAATGTGCCGCACGTACAGGTACGTTAGATCATCTGAGACGACTTTTTCTTCTGAATGAAAAGCACAACTGGAGAAAAAAATATTACGGCTTCAGCGATTTTAAAATTTTCGTAGAGAACCCGTCATATTCACAAAATTAAATGTCTGACTGCGCCAAGACCGCACTTTTTAGCGCTGCTCATGCTGTTTTTCAACGTAAGCATGTAGCGGACTGGCTACTAATGAGACTGCTGATCTTCAAACAATGACTCAGATAAATATGCCGTTTATATAATTATGTATTTCAGACGCGTTCTACTACTCATAGTATGACGATTTTAAGTTTCACTCATTTTACTAGTACGTCGTTTCACTTTAACATCATTATATCCCACAGGGGCACTTTATTACTAAAGTTTGTTTTTTAATCTCGTAGACCAAATTGACAAATGATAATGTCAAAACTGACATAAATTCTATTGAAATTCGTGTCAGTTCGCCATTTGCACCTGTCAATTCAGTCTACGAGATTAAAAAACGACATTTATATACAAGATTTATACACAAGGGGAAAAGCATTTGAAAGGATATGGGAAAGTCCTCTTCCTAGCAATGGGGCAATTACTATAAAAAATCATCGAAAAATATGACAAGCGAGTTCATCGCTTCCTATTCTATGTAGTAATACTCGACAGGTCAGCCATGCCCTGAGATGGTTACCTAAGACGCTTCCGACTTCAACATAATCAAGATTGAACTGAGATTATCGTGACATGTGACGGTTTGTTCCCATAGGTCTCATTGTTGACAGCTTCATCTACTTCGCCTTATGTATAAGATTACTCAACGTTAACTCACGGGTTACTAAACGCTCGTTAACTATGAGAACCGAACCACTATTGACAATACAGCAATAAACCGTTTAAATTCTGCATTGTCGATATTATGATCGTCGAGAATCACTTCACGGTTCAGAATTGATAGGGTTTCAAACAGATGAAGCAGATACTTTGACTTTTAAATCACAAATAATCTATCTTCTATACTTATAATAAATCTGTAGAGAGGTCAATTCTGTACATGAAATATATTTCCAAAATAACTATCAGGGGGTGATCAGGGATCGATACTGATGCCAAAAATGCAATTAATTATATTATTGTCTGTCTGTCTGTCGGTCTGTCTGTATAACCGTTATAGAAACAAAAACTACTTGACGGATTTTGACGAAACTTGGTACAATTATTTTTCATACTCCTGCGCTGGTTATAGTATACTTTTCATCACGCTACAATCATTAGGAGCAGAGCAGTGAAGGGAAATGTAAGGAAAACGGGAGAAGTTACTCCATACACGCTAATCTTCGGAACTACTGGACGGATTTGATTAGTTTTTTTTTTGTTGTATAGCTATTATGTTTGGGCAACATATAGGCTATAATTTATCTTGGAAACTTGAACACCTGATGCAGAACTGCAATAGATCAGCTAAACTATAAGAGATACAAAAATAGCGCCATGGCAGAAATTGTTCCGCGTGATGAGCATTTTCTGCTGAGAAAATAAATTTGAAGATATGGAACACCTGATGTGGAACTCCAAGAGCCCAGCTACACTATAACATATATAGCAATGACGTCTTAGCAAGAGTTGTTCAGCCTAATGAGCACTCTCTGTTGACGTATGAAAATTGAGATCTGGAACAACTGATGTGGAATTCCAAGAGCCCAGCTACACTATAACATATATAAATGAATAACATCTTAGCAAGAGTTGTTTAGTCTGATGGGCATTTCCTGTTGACTTACAAAAATGAAAGATCTGGAACGTCTGGAATCGTCATGCGCGTCCCGTTGTTTTCCCGTCCCCAGGCTCTAAGAATTCGACATCACACGTTTCAGATCTTCGATTTTGACGACCCCATTGTTGCTGGCATAAGCAACAGGATCCGCGTACGAAGTCGCTGGCAGAAGCTAGTTTAAATAATATAGCATGACCTGGCGAATTTCTGGGATATGAACTGTCGAATTTTTTATCCAAACTTAGTTGAAACAACAGCATGGAGTTCCATAGACATTCTCACCTTTCAGCGACACTCAAGAAACTCACGTTACTTAGTTTTGAATGGTCTGCCTATAAAATCCAATTAACAAAGGCTTTAAAACATTCAAGGTGGGACCCCGCGTCCACTTCAAGCTGCAGCCTCAGCAGGCGATCATTCCGGAGAAGAAGAAGTCTCCCCCGTCGTCCCTCACGAATGGCAACGGCAAGAGCATCCGTCCGCAGTCGTTCACGCCCGGCCTGAAGCGCTCCAAGTCGCTGACGTCAGCTGACGCGCTGGCCAGCGGCATGGCGGCGCTGGGGCTGGCGGCAGACGCCGGGGACCTCGGCAACTTCCCGCCAGAGATACAGGAGTGTATCGACAAGGCTCTCGAAGGTGAGCTGCTCCACAATTTTTTTTTTTTTAAGTTTTGTTTTACAATTTGTGTAAGAAATAAGCTTTGCTTTCCTCGTGCGTACCATTTTTGGTATCTCATACTGAAGGTATTTCATTTCATACATTAGAAAAAATTGTAAAGGGTCTAAAAAGTTAATAATAATGAAACCTCTGTGGTTGTTCCATTAGTTTTTTCTCTTTCTCTTGATGTACCTATTGTGATGAATGATGATTATTGTTTTGATAATTACGCTGTGTTTTAGAAATGATTTGTTGACCGGAAATTCAGTTTTCCCTTTGGTCACAAACGTCTTATGACCACCAATAAAAGCGTCAATAACATCACCGTCATTTATCAAAAAATCCGTTAGAAGCTTCTCGTTTATATTGATGCACGGTCGCCATCTTTGAAACTCCAGCAAGTGGGTCATGGACTGTTCAGGTGCATCGTTTTCACAGTTTGTGTCTGATGAATCTTTAATACTCCATTTTGGCAAATTGTGTTTGCAGCGGCCTATTTGGGTACGCAATCGACTGATTGCTTTCCGAAGGCCACTGAAGATCAATCCGGAAACAAATTCAAAACTCTTGTTTCGTTTACCAGATCCGAACGCAGTGTGCGCGCGCACGCTGATGGACGCGGTGGGTCACCTGGTGTCGCGCGCGGTGGAGTCCCCGCGGTACGCGCTGCCGGCCGCGCGCCGCTGCATCGCCGTGGTGGAGCGGGAGAACACCGAGACCTTCCTGGAGTCGCTGCTCAACACCGCGCAGCAGTGGTACCACGACCGGGACAAGGTATGATCTGATGGACGCGGTGGGTCACCTGGTATCTGTCCCACCTGTTCTCACTTCGACAATCCAACAGAAAATCTTCCTAAAATATACATTTACATTAACTGAGGTGGCCAATTTGAGTCTGAACCATTTCTGGACTCAGGAAAATAATCTGCCCAAATGATTCTTCAACCATGTTAACCTTATCATGTTTTTCCAGTTGCTGGGCTCCACAGTCAGCGGCGGCCGACCTCGCCTGATGGCGTTCCTGTCGTTCTTGCTGGAGATGTACTGCCAGCTGCGACGCCGCGCCATCCAGCGTCGCGGTGCGTCTGCGCAGCCTGGACAGGTGCTGCTCACGCTCATCTGCAAGTGCTGCGAGGACTGCATCCGGCAGCCCGTGCCTTCAGCCAGCGACGTGAGTAATATTATACCTTGGAAAAATTTGCTGCTAACAAATGGAAGTTACATTTTCTACATCATTTAATATGATAGGTTTTGTCCGAACAGGAAGAAGGATAAGCGGGTTCGCGAAATTGGCAGGCTTTTTTTTATCGTCGTAAAATCATCAAATAAGTCGCCCCACCCAGGGCAGGGTAGGAAAGAACGTCAGACTTGTACTGACCAAAATCCACGGTGTCCTTCAATAGCCCTTTACGTTGCGGAGCCACGGTTACTCGTTGTCTTGGTCTTAGACTAGACTCGTCGGTTCGAGATTGGAAGGCTTTGCCTAGGAGTGGATAGGATAGGCTATTATAAAAAAAAAACAACAGTTTAGTCGCATTGAATTAAAGAGATCGCACGTAACGACCTTGGGAGGTGGCAAACTGTAGTTTTTGTTACTCCAGAAAGTGGTAATCCCAATGTGAATTGTTCTTCCAGACGGAGAACCTGTTCTTCGTGCTGACGTACATCGGTCGCGACCTGGAGTCCCAGCTGCCGGGCGAGCTGGAGCGCCTGCTGTCGGGCGTGCGGGACGCCTTCCTCAACACGTCGGCCGCGCCCTCCATCCGCCGCACGCTGCTGCAGCTCATCGAGCTGCACGCCAGCCGCTGGCAGCTGCCGGGCTGCGCCGTGCTCTACTACTATCCCTCCTCCAAGTAGACACCACACGAACACACGTAAATCCTAATCCTGGAATCTATAGGTTGAGCAGGGACTCGTATGCTGTCGAAGCAATTTGTTTTGTTGGTGATGGAGAATACTATATCAGACCCCAAACGAAGGTGTGCATGATCCACATCCTAGAGAGATTTGCGCGATCCACAACCCCAAGGACTCTTTTTTACTACGGAACATCTCGGTGACCAGGTTCCAAGAGATATCAAAGAGTGTATTTCGCAAGCAACAGCAAGTTGCAGAATATGCTGATAACTAGTTCAGGAAACCGCGTGTGAGGTGGTGAAGAACAAATTGCATGATCACTTCAAAGTACTACTGTTTTCAGGCAGTAACTTTGATCATACTCTGTCACCAATTAGGGCTTGGAAAATTTGGTCCTGTTGTACGAAGTACTAGTGTTGTAGTAGATTTTAAAGCATGCATTATTTTACGGTACTATTATCACTATATCCAAATTCCCAGTGTTTTCTATTGAACTGCGGGAACCTAACATTTATAACTTGCAAAGCTATGTATCACCAGCTTTCACGTTAGCCATGTGTCCCAGCTGAACATCACGTTTCGTTACGAATAGAAACCTTATGTCTCACGCGTTGCGTGTCATTATTGCGTTGCCTCCTAACCGTGTTGCGAAGGAATTGTTTACGCGATGCGGTTCCTGGTGCAATGCAAAGTCGAAGCTTGACGCTACTTGTTGTTCAGCTGGCCTTAGTTAATAAAGTTTTAGCGGGAAATTGGTCCTTATGTACAAAGGAAACCTACCTGTGCATGATTGATTTTAGTGTACTTTGGGAACTGCCGCATTGTATCTTCATAAGGTGGCAAGTACCCTGATGTGCCGTAGAATATCTTACGTTCTAAGTTAGCAAGTACCGCATTATGAGATTTAGTTTTTGGCGACTGCTGTTTATTGGTGGTGGTATCTTCAGTCTTTCGACTTCTTCGCCCCGTAAATTGCATGGTATATTGGTTTTTATTCGGCGACAACAAACCTTTCAATTGTCAAAGCTTTGGAGTTGTCGCCACGTAATATTGACTATAAGTTAAGCCAATCTGGTCCTTCGGTCCCACTATCAGGACCACTTGGAAGGGCACGTTATTATTCTATAGGGAGTAATTATGTTATATTAGATCACAAAGGTTACAAGCATTTGTTGTAGTGTTTGATTTGTTTCAGTTTGACCTTCATAGCATTGCGTTAGTTGTACAGGAGGTCTCTAATTGTTGTCCCTTATACGTATCGTAGGCATGATGCTGCCATAAGCTCATTTATTGTGCCTTTAAAGATTTTAGTAGTTATAGACACGTTCTCCTCGCTCTCGAGACACAAAAAAAAGTATTTTGTAATATTTATCGGACGTAAGACGTGCTCGGGAGCGACGGAACGTAACAATTAAAATGTAAGGTGTAGTTTTAGCTTAAGGTGGATTTAGTAAACGCAAGATATGCCTTGAAAGTATTAAAAAGTACGTGTAACATAAGTAGTAGGACAAAATGACGATGTACATTACTGTACGTTCTTCGCATAGTATTTGGTGCATTGTACCCTTTGTCGGTTGTGTCTAACTGTGTGGCGCCATCTATACCTTACCGCTTGTAGATCGTTTGCTCGCCATGCTTCACGGGCCCGCACTGTACCTTGTGCACTCTGGTGTTAGTTTATTTTCTAATAGTATAACCATCCCAATGATGCGAAATATCATTCTATTAAATTATATATGAATCTTATCAGCTTTCTTACACGAAGATCATATGAATGTATGACTGAACTTCCTAAGTATGAAGTGTTTCAATTTATTATGCTTGTGATATTATAAATTTAAGTTATGTAATCTCTGATAATATCTCTTCTGTCCTAACCAAAGACTGTACTGACGTTGTGGAGATTCAAGTAATAATTAACAAAAGTGTAAACTCAATGTTGTTGAAGCTGGACCAAATTATCTTGTGCGTCGTCGCCGGCTCTGTAACCGCCGCTAGACGCATCACTTCAGTGACTATTATAAGTTCATTTAGTTGTAGACCTACTACTGATCACCATTATCAAACTAATGATTTTTTAAATATTATTAGTTAATTACATTTTGAAAAAGTTAAAAAAAGACCATAAACTTTTCGTTATTACTATGCATTCGTAGCAATATAAGGTAATGGTATGTTTGTAGAAAAGTTGAAAAATAAAAAAAAATGGTGCTAACAAAAATATTGGTGTATTGTATATTATTTTATTAGAACACGGGCAATAACATTGTTCTCGTTACCGCTATTATTTTGTACGAATAAAAACATAAAAATGATATATAACCAATAAATTATATAAATACAATGTTGTTTTTTTATTTTATCTCATCCCCTGTTTTCCCGAGCGAGTATTGCGAGTTGCTCTCGGGCACTTGCTGATAGCCTAGCGAGTAGCGACGAAACAATCGGATATACAAACTCACTGCCCTTCGTCCGCCAACTTGAAGTTCAAGTTAGCGAGCGAAGGGTAGCGAGTTCTTGAACCCAACCATCTAAGGGCCTATGCACACCACGTTTTTCAAACGCACCGTTGTCGCGCGTTTGTAGCGATACGCACGCAAAGTCAAACGCAGCCCTGTAGACCCTTTGAACACCTATAATAAATTCAAATACGCGCCGTTAAGTCTATATACAGACGCTCGTGTGTAGCGATACAGATGCGATTGCAAACACGCATTTGACGCGATACTATATAGTATCGTGTCAAATGCGCGTTTTTTAGTCGTGTTGGTTCGTTCGTTCGTTCGAACAGAGTGGACGTCTGTGTACGTACAGCAGCGAATTAAGTTGTGTTTAATCGAGATGTCTCGAATATGTAGTGGTTGTAATGTTGAAATATCTAACTTGCTATTCATGGAGTGTTGCAATAAAAATTGCAAAAAAAGCTACGGTCTAGATTGTCTTGGAATAACTATGGATCAAGTCAATGAAGAAGAAAAAAACCAGTGGGTATGTCCCGAGTGTCGTTCTTCGACGCATAAAGCTCTGCGCAACGAGAATACACCTGCTAGAAGAGTGTCAGGGCTGGGGGACACCTTACCTGCCAGCAACAATGTCAATACACAGCGCGGCAGTCGTCCTAAAATAACTGAAGGAACGGTGACGAAAACTGCTCAGGAGCCTAGTATGTTGGAAGAACTGAGATCGTTCCGCTTAGAAGTTTTATCACTCTTAGAAATCCAAGGAAACAACATTAAAAGGATTGAAGAAGTATGCTTTGGCACAAAGAAAGAACTGCAGGAACTTCGGGAGGCAAACATGAAGGTATTTAAAGATAAAGTTGGTACACTGGACAAATTACACAGTGAGTTAGATAGGATAAAAGCTCGCAATCAACAGTTAGAAAAACAGGTTGATACATATCAATCTAGTCAAACATCAATAACGCAACAATTGTCCACGAAAAAAAGCGGTGATACTGAGAATGTGAAGTCTCTAACTACTGACAAAATAACAAATCCAGTTGTGGCCACTAAAAAGGCGTTGACACCTAAAGCGGTGAAATATAGCAAAGTATTGGAGGCAAATGAGCAAACAGTATCTGCATCATCTATGGATTTAGAAACCAGTGCAGGAAGCAGGGATGAAACTGTTCGGGGAGCTTCAGAATGGACCACTGTACAAAGAAAAAAATCTAAGCTGTTATCCAAAAATGTGAACAAAGGTCAAAATACCAGTATCCTGGATCTGCAAGCCTTGGAGCGAAAGAAACATCTTCATGTATGGAGGTTGCATCCAAATACTTCCAACGAAAAGTTAACAGCGCATGTTAAGAACGTCTGCGGCAGCGGTGAAAATGTGAAAGTCGAGAAAATCAAGCATAAAACAGAAAGGGATTATGCGTCTTTCATTATCGGAGTCACGGAAGGAGATTATGAAAAATTGTGCAAACCGGAAGTATGGCCCGTGAACACCGAGTTTGCCGAATGGATTTGGTTTCGGAAATACACAAATAAAGGAAACAACGGAAAATAAAACGATGAATATTTACTATCAAAATGCAAGAGGCCTGCGTACAAAAGTAAACATGTTTTGTAAAAATATAGAAACAACAGAGGCAGATTTATTTGCAATTACTGAAACGGGTTGCAATGATTCCATACATGACGCGGAGTTGGTACCAAAAAACTATAGTATTTTGCGATGTGATCGTGCGGATGGGCGTAAACAAGGCGGCGCGCTTCTCGGGGCCGCACACTGGCTCGAGCTGCGCCGAGTTATGCTACCTGAGAGTGACGTAGTTATAGATAAATGTACCTTCGAAATGGTTTGTGCAACAGTACATAAAGGTAACAAGTATTTGTTTTTGTGTTGCGTTCTTTACATACCTCCTAATAGTAATGAGAATGAATATATGTTATTGTTTGGGTTATTAGAAAAATTGTGTGTTAAATATAAAGAGGTTATTATATTAGGAGATTTCAATTTATATTCTTGTAATGTAAACATACATAATTATTACGAGTATTTTATATCTTTTTGTGAACTTACGCAGAAAAATAGGGTACCAAACTGTAATAATAGGCAATTGGATTTGGTGCTATGTTCATTGAGTATGGGTGAGAGTGTGTGTCTGTGAGGCTCAGGAGGCCTTAGTGCCAATAGATGCGTAGGTACCACCCGCCGCTAAACATTACTGTACCGCAGATAAGCAAACGCTCAGCTGTTGGCGGTTTCACTTTTAAGGATATACCTGTAAATATGCAAGAGAGCGATTCCTGGCCACGGTGGAATTTTTATAAAGCGGATTACAGTAAGTTGTACAATAAGATAATGAATCATGACTGGTCGCCTATGTAGGTACAGCATGTGCGAGCCAGAGGAGTGTTTGAATTATTTCTATGATGTAATGAATGGTATTATTGATGATTGTGTTCCCAGGAAAATGCGACGCAGCCGTGTAAATTCTAGGTACCATTACCCCGAGTGGTACACGGCAGATATTATTCGCGACATAAAATTAAAAGCACTGCTTCATAAGAAGTACAAAATTAGCGGATTAACGAGTGATTACGAAATGTTTTCTCAGTGTAGGGCTAGGGTTAAAATACTCATAGGTTTGGCACACGAAAAATACATTGAAAATGTGCAATACAATCTCACAAAGGATCCTAAATCCTTCTGGGATTATGTGAGAAGCAAAAAGGGTACAGCTAACCGCAAAAAAATTACAAAAAATGGTAAAATTTTATCGGAAACCGAATGTGTTCACGAGTTTGCAAATTTTTTCAAGTCCGTATACAGTCCCCGGAAAGCAAAACTAGACGTGGATGCCGCCGTGTCTGAGAGTAGCGCAAGTAGTTTCCGAGTACATATAGGGACCATTGATAGGAGTCAGGTAATGGAGGCGCTAACTAAACTGAAACCTAAGCGTTCGGCGGGACCTGATGGCATCCCACCATTTGTCATTAGAGACTGCAGGCGTTATTTGGCGAAACCACTATCACACGTCTATAATGTATGTTTTGAACAGGCATACTTTCCGGAACGTTGGAAAATAACACGCGTAATACCAGTACCTAAAGGTGAGGCAGGAAGTGAAGTTAGTGGGTATAGGCCGGTGGCGGTGCTGTCGGTACCAGCGAAAGTGTTTGAGTCAGTAATCCATTCTAGTGTCTTGAACCAGGTTTCAGTAACTTTGTCAGATTCACAGCACGGGTTTAGGCCGGCTCGTAGTACGACTACAAACCTGCTGAATTTTATGACATATGTGGTTCCTAGCGTTGATTTGGGAGTGCAGGTCGATGCTGCATACTTTGACTTCAAAAAAGCTTTTGATTTGGTGGACAATGACGTTTTGCTGACGAAGCTTGCAGCATTCGGATGCACTCCTAAATTGCTGAAGTTCTTCGCTGATCATATGAGTAACAGAAAGCAGTATGTGGAATATGCCGGGTACAAATCTGAATCTTATTTTACGAGGTCAGGAGTAAGTCAGGGCAGTAATTTAGGGCCTCTTCAATTTATACTGGTGGTAAATGACTTACCCGAGGTCGTCAGGAATGCCAAGTGCCTGTTGTTTGCTGACGATCTAAAACTACTACTTGCTGTGAAAGAACAAAACGACTTTGAGCGCTTGCAGGAAGACATAGACAGGGTAGTCGAGTGGGGAAAGAAGAATAAGTTGGAATTCAATACGTCAAAGTGTTCAGTAATAACTTTTAGTAGGATGAAAATACCCAAGAAGTATGATTACAGAGTGGACAACACGTTATTGAATAGAGTGGAAACGGTACGCGATTTAGGAGTTCGCCTAGACTCCGGCCTAGCATTTCGTAATCACATCGTTAATGTTTGTAAAAAAGCCTATAGGAGCCTAGGTTTTGTCCTGAGAAGAGCAGAGGGCTTTACAAGCATCACGGTGCTTACTTCTTTGTACAATGCTTTGGTAAGAAGTCAGCTCGAATGTAACGCAATCATATGGGCTCCGCATGAAGCTAAATATAGTCTCATGCTGGAGCGTATACAAAATAAATTTACTAGGTTTCTGTATCTAAGGTTGTATGGTGTATATCCATTTTATCCATTGTCGTATCCAACTTTGTTTGTTATAGGCATGGTGGGATACAATAAATTGGAAACAAGGAGGGGCATAGCTCTTGCTACTTATGTTTTTAAATTATTGCGTGGCAAGACTTCAAACCCAGGTATATTGAAAGAAATAAACCTGTGTGTGCCCGACAACTATGTATGGAGAAGGCGGAGACCACGTCTATTGGCGGTCCCCATTGGTAGGACCAATCTACTGAGTAAAGCCCCAATGACGCGGACCTTACGAGTACTTAATGACGTAGCAGAAAATATTGATATTTTTACTTGTTCTCTGAGTGAGTTCACAAAAACTACAATGTACATTTTATGTAGGTAATAGGTATAGTAACTAAAACTGTAATTTTTGCGGCCACACTATTGAATTAGGAAAATCCTGTAATGATAGTGATGATGTGTTAATAAATAAATAAATAAATATCGACTACAAAACTACTCTATTTGATAATAGCGCGCCGTCGACGCGCGTTTCTAGAACGCGCGTTTAAAAAACGTAGTGTGTGAAGACACATATCTAGTCTGTGAAGCAGACTATCAACACGAGTAGAGCTGACCTCTGCCTCTAGCTAAACTTACGAATTGGGTATTTTTGACTGAAACAAATTAATTACCTAGTCCATCAGATAGATGATCAAAAAAAAATATTGGCTCGCACTTTTTCCAAAATTGACGAAACACTTAAAATTGGGAAACGTCTCCAGCAAGTACAGTTTTGTACTTGTTGGTGACGTCACGAGGTGGACTCGCTACGTCGAATTTTTAATCACGAGAGATGACATTACCAATCACTAGAATAGATTCATCTTGAATAGTGGGTGCGTTTACAACTAACATATACAACCGATATGACCTGGGACAGCTCGCAAGCCAGACTAAGGCCCGACGCTGCGTTAAGCGGATGCCCGCGCGGTTCTATACAAAAGTGCTCCGTCGCGGAGACCCGTGCGGGGACCCGCGCGGGCGTCCGTCGCGGGGAGGTGCACCCCGCACCCACGCAACGGGGCCCGCGCGGAGCCACGCGCGGGGCCACGCGCGGAACCACGCGCGGGTCTACGCGCGGTGCCTGCCAGCGGTAACACGCACGGGCTTGTTCAGTCAATAAGGGTGCTTATACACGGTGCATGTAACTGGAGCAAACAGAGGGCAATTTTTTTTTGTATGAAGACTTTCGAAAAATTCCTCCGGTGCTGAGATTTGGAATATGGTGAGAGTAGGTGATACAGATTATAGATGCACAATAATCCAACATTTTTTTAGCCGAGATGTTCTGTTTTTTTACCAAAACATGAAAATTGCTTATAACTCTCTGCGAAAAATTAATTAGCAAAGAGATTTAAAAGAAACTATAGAGCGGGCATTGGGAAGATTGTCATACAAAATTGTTGATGCCATGCGTCAGTAGCACAATCTAAGCGTTGCATAGCAACGCGACTACTAAACTGAGGGATTTTTTACCTATTGGTAAAAAGTTTTGGATCACAAATTTCTTCGTGATGTCCCGTCTATTGCTCGTATATAGTTTAATGTTCTTTGTTAATTAGTCTCAAATTCTTTTTGTAGGTATTTGTTTATATGAAATAATAGGAAAAAAAAAGTATAAGTTAGAATAGGAAAGTATAAACATCCAACAAATGTTCGATTTCAGTGTCACTCCAAATCAACTTTTTACATATCGCGCTTTAACTTGAAATTGAAATAAAAATCTTCAAATTGAACTAGCGACACTGCGTAAATCGGTCTCCGCGACGGGGACCGTCGCATACCCACGGGAACCAGCCGCGTATCCACGCGCGTGTCCCCGCGCGGGGCCACGCGCGGGGCCACGCACGGGGCCACGCGCGGGACCACGGACGTGGACCCGCGACGGTTGCCCGTCGCGGGCGCCCGTTTATCTAACGCAGCGTCGGGCCTAAGGGATTTTACTCATGGCGCGATGCTACGCGATTCGAACTACCTAATTCCAACTACAAGTGAAAATCAATCTTACCACTATGACATTTTTATTTTTTTTTTTTTTACGTGGCAAAATCATCAAATGAGTCCTCCAGCCCCGGGCAGGGCGGGAGGGACTGTCAGACTTCTACGCGAGCATTACTGCTTCGCAGAAGGAGGCGACCGCCTCCCACTCCGTCTCGCCCCGCAGCATGGCCGCAACCAATGCCGGGCGCGAGAGGTCTCCGCCTATCGCAGCCGTGAGGACACGTCGGTGCTCCGCCCAAGCTGGGCAGTCCTGCACCGTATGCTCCACCGTGTCCTCCGGGCGATCTTCGCAGTGGTGACACCCAGGCGTTTCCTCCTTCCGCATTAGACACAGGTACCTCCCGAAGCATCCGTGCCCGGTGAGGACCTGCGTCAGGCGGAAAGTAAGGACGCCATGACTTCTCTCCAGCCACTCCTCAAAGAGGGGTCTTACCGCCGCAATTGCGGCGTGCCCGGCCGTCGGTCGCGACAGTCGTCCCCTCCATACTGCCCTGAGATCGCGCCGGAGCTCCTCCCGCCGCGCCTCGACTTCTCGAGGCAGCGGGGTCACGCCCCGGCGGCGCTGCGCCTCCACGCGCCACTCATAGACGCGCTGGAGGGCAGTCGCCTCCAGATCCCAGGGCAGCCACTATGACATAAGACATAAAACACGTTGTTATTCATGGGTAGATGAAAAAAACAAAACACGATGGTCATGACTGACAACTTCAAGTCAATCGAATTGCATCTTTATTTCTTAGTGGCAAGGTTGATTTTCACTTTTATTAGGAATTCGTTCGCGCGTCGCATCGCGCCATGAGTAAAAGTCCCTAACACGACACGCAACGCTACTACGCCAAACCGTGTTGGCGAGGTCAACTGAAGTCTCTTTCGAGAATATAATACAAAATCGTTAAAGTTCAAAGGATCGAGAGTTGCCAGGCTCTAACCAAGGTTTCGTACGGCATGTTATCCCAATCATGGATGATCCCATTAATGTGAGTATTGAGACAGGCATTTTTCTGACATCGTCAATAGTGTCTATAAGTAAAAAAAAGGCTTGGCTTCGTGGCTTCGCCTTGAGCTCTGCTGACATCCTATCATCCTATGACATAGAATATTTATTCCAATGGAGATACTCTCGCAAACCAACAGATGGAGTACCTATATTAGATAAATATGAAGACATTATTAATTTAATTTTATTGTACACCACTTATGTGACCTGTTATTTTTTTATTTTTGTTCTAAACATAATATATTATTTTTATAAATAAACGATGCTTATTTGGAGTCAAAAGTTGTGGTGTTCATTCAAAATAAAAAAGTTGAAATGATTAGGCTGCATGGACGAGAGACCTGTGCCTGCCAAGAGTTAAAAAAATACTGGTTGGCACAGTTGTCAACTTTGACAGTTGTGTTTCAAACCTTATCCTAAAAATGTTCGTCTGAGTTGAAATTGCGTTTCATACTGAGTCTATTTGTTTCTTAAATGAACATTTGTATTCTGTAAAACTCAGGAATAATGGCGTGGTAAATAATTGTAGACGGTATAAATGCAATCGGTTATATTTCCTTGCTTTAACAAATTATCAGAATCTCATTGTAGGCACAACTCGTATTTTTCATGGGTGACGGCTGTCTGACAGGCAACCATAAAGTTACATGCTCTGTGGCAGCAACTGTCACATCATTTCCTGTAAATAAGACTCCTTGGTCACATCCTCTCCCAAGATCAGGCCTGATCTCGTGGAAGGATGTGACGGCATGGCTAGCGGCTTAGCAGGCTTGCTAAAAGGCTTTTGGCATTGGCTGGCTGGCTATGGCGGTCCGGCCAAGGCTGCGGTTAACTGGCTATGGCGGTCCGGCCAAGGCTGCAGGGCTGCAGAGGCGATATCTTGCCTAGGCGTTACATTCTAGCTGGCTCCTGTTAACTGGCTATGGCTGACTGGCTGAGCTGCAGAGGCGGTATCTTGAAAAGCGTGCGTTACATTCGGCCATCCTGTAAGCATTGCTCCCGCAATGAAGAAAACAAAACATCATTAGTGGTACAATCAACACGCCATGTGACGACGAAAACTCGGTCGACGGCAGAGCACACTACACAAATTCAGATCAACAGTGCAACATAAATACGACTCACACGATGAAATGGGTCCCGAGTTAAGCGCAGCAGTTTACCAGCAAGGCACAGGCTCGCTTACGTCGTCGTCTGCAGAAGATCGTGACTATATCAGCGAAGTTGGAACTTCGCACTAATGCACGACACGAACCAGATGATGCCCACCAGATCATGCTTCGCATCATACTATGTTAGCGACGTGGTCCACTCCTAGGCTCGTATGCTACAGCAACCGACTGGGTTTTCCGATCTAAAACGATAAAAAGGACATTAAAATCTCTGCTAGTACAGATGTGTGGCAACGTCTGTATGTTTTTCATCTCGAATTTTATATTCCGGCTATTTTCGCTGTATCATCGCCTTGCTCTCTGCGGTAACAGTCTCTGGAATACCCCTGATTCCAAATAAACCAAACGTTATCAATCTCTTTCTTTTCTTCCTCTTCAACTCCTTTTCATTGCAACAATGAAGTATTTCAGTTCCCAATGAGTTCTCGGCGGATCACCAGCACGTAGCACTATCATCACTCTCAGCAATCAGTGTTCACTTGATGACGTTCAGGCAATTCATGGGTCCTGTGGTTTCATCAAAATCAACTGCTCGGCGGCTTTGTACCGGTGCTGCATTCCTCTAATATGGAAATCCTCATCATCAGTTCAGGGTTCGGAAAAAAAAATCGATCGTCAGTTCATCTCCAGCCTTCAATTGTTTTGTCAGATTTTTCTAGAAAACTGTTCGAATGCCACTTCTGAATGTAAAACTCAGGAATAATGGCGTGGTAAATAATTGTAGACGGTATAAATGCAATCGGTTATATTTCCTTGCTTTAACAAATTATCAGAATCTCATTGTAGGCACAACTCGTATTTTTCATGGGTGACGGCTGTCTGACAGGCAACCATAAAGTTACATGCTCTGTGGCAGCAACTGTCACATCATTTCCTGTAAATAAGACTCCTTGGTCACATCCTCTCCCAAGATCAGGCCTGATCTCGTGGAAGGATGTGACGGCATGGCTAGCGGCTTAGCAGGCTTGCTAAAAGGCTTTTGGCATTGGCTGGCTGGCTATGGCGGTCCGGCCAAGGCTGCGGTTAACTGGCTATGGCGGTCCGGCCAAGGCTGCAGGGCTGCAGAGGCGATATCTTGCCTAGGCGTTACATTCTAGCTGGCTCCTGTTAACTGGCTATGGCTGACTGGCTGAGCTGCAGAGGCGGTATCTTGAAAAGCGTGCGTTACAATTCAAAAATATTCCTATTAAAATCTCATTGTAATATTCGTTTCTATATAAATAAAAAAATGCTCATTTCATGTTAGTAAATCACGTTTAATCAGCACCTTTCAATCCCTTGATAAAAAAATAATAGTATTTGAACGTGCTCTGATTCTGATTGGACGCGTGCTTATCAGTCGCTTCCTGCTAACTTCATGCCACTGACAGTTCAGTTCATACGTTTGGTTCGGTGTTTGCTCTTCGGTCGAGTTCGCTTTGTTGTTCGCAGTTGCCGACGAACTAGTTTTGAGCCTCGCCGCGAGCCTGTGATGTGACCTGTTGATATATTAATTACTCATCGTGTTTTTGTGCTTTTGTCTGTGATAAAAAAATGACATGATGCTGTTTAAAAATGTAATGAGTGGTGCGCGTTGAGTGTTTGTGTGTTCAGTGTAAAATGGGTTTGATAACTTCAAGGGAGCAGACAATGTTGGACGGGCCGGTGGCGTCGGCCAAGAGTCACCATGTACGGCAGCCGTCGACGAGGAACCGGACAAAACCGCCGATGCCGGACCGGGATGAGTTGGAGAACCGTTTCGTCAAAGTTTTGGTGAGTGTTGGCACCGAATTTTGCCGGCATTATGTTTACAAACATAACATTGTTTACCGTATGAACGGCTGGCGTTACTTTTACGCGACTGTCTCTCGCGTCAATGTTTAAACAATACGATGTAAGCAATGTGCAGTAAATATTCATTTAGTTATCGTGCAATTCGATGCATAAGCGCATGGTGTGTCGGCTAATAGTTCTATGTGTCGCAGGGGTGGGTCTACACGACACTGCGGCAAATCCATGTGATTCTTATTTATTTTTGTTTCGGAACGTGTTTTCGTGACTGGAGGGAGCAGTCGCGATCATTTGCTTATGATTCCTGGTAGCTTTTAAAGTCATTTATCATAAAACTGAGTCCATACTAACAGTGTTTCTGTAGCTAGAACAGTTTCCTGTCTTTGTTTTGTTTTCCTGCAGACTGTAGTATTAATAATGTTCAATGGAGCCAGCTATTATTTTTGTATATTTATTTACTTAGTTATTATAAATAGTGGAATTACAGTTTTAAAATAATAAAATGATTTTATTCAAAAATAAATGTCATGATTTAAAAGTATACAACTCCAGAAACTTAAAAATAAAAGTTAACGAAATCATCGTTAGTTACTGTTTTTTTTAACTATTATTGTGAACTTTTACTTTGTCTATCTACAGCATACTCTTTGCCATAGATTATCAGGAGAGTTTTAATCACATTATAACATCCTGCCATACTTAATACTATAATATTTTAATAACATAAAAAAGTATTGTCTTTGGATTGGAGCTTCTCAGATATTCTCATTTGTAATGGAAATATTATAAATATGTTCAACTTATTCTTTTATTATAAAAAACTAGCTGACCCGTGCCCACTTCGTTGGGCAGTATTTCGGCTAATATGTATGATATCTTTATAATTTATAGCCTATAGCACTCACGGATAATGTAGCTTTCTACCAGTGAAACAATTTTTAAAATCGGTTCATTATTTCCGGAGATTACCCCCTACATACAAACTTACAAACAAATGTTACCTCTTTATAATATTAGTATAGATTACCCACGCTAGTAATAGCTTCTGTAACTTCTGTCAACTACTTGTAGATCATACAAATATTTGCTATGTACGGGAATCAAACCCACAACACGAAGCACAGCAGTCATCTTTTATCTTGCTAAAAAAAATCATTCTTACAAGAACTGCATTCCAGAAACAATGACTAGAAGTTCCTATTAAAAAAGTTCTAACTTTTAAATTGCATTGTCTATGCAGCTGCATTATCAGCTTTCCTATTTCAAATATAGTATCATCCTGCCAGTATCTGTCACAGAAAGTTCCTGACACTGCTATCATTGTGATAAGACAAACAAAATGTTTCATTTCCTGTTTTATCTATGTTTGTCATGTTTCTAAGTTTTGTTAATGATTGTTAACCTTTTAGTTCCTGGTAATAGATCAATGAGCTAAGCATTTATTATCATTTTGGTATTTAAATGTCATCTTTTCTGATGATATTGAATGACACACTTGGCCAGCACACCTCCAGGCCAGCTCGCCTGAAGGAGACTAGTGTCCCAGCCGTGGGAAGATTAAAAGGTACTTGTGCTTGTTCTGTAAATGAATTGGGAGATTTTGCGGAACAGAAATCAGAATAAGAGAATAGGCATCTATCGAATCCAGAACTAGAAGAACCAAACAGAACATTAATTTTAATATTGACTAAAATAAATGCATACAAAATGCAATTATTTTTAATTAATGACAAACACTTATCACTGCATTGATTAACATTGTGTTATTTAAATAATATGTGGCAAAAAACACATGTCATTAAATTGGTTCAATGTTAGTTATAATAAATATTGATGACCTTAACAAACCCCACTTCCTTTCATGGAATTGATAAAATATAATTTAGGTACCTATGTAGATAATAAATAGTGGTAAACCTAATAATATAATTATTTCCTGCCTTGCTGGTATAGTGGCCGCAAGAGCTACTACTGAGCATAAAGGTTCTGGGTACGATCCCAGGTATGGCAAAATGTTATTGGTATTTTTCATTAGGATGAAAGGAGAATCCTTATTAAAGAATTTTTGACATTGCTCGCGAAACTTTTAAATCTTATTTCTCGCAGATACCGTAAGAAAACTCGTCTTCTAATAGGCAGGAAAAAAAAAACGAAATTAACCATGTCGTTATAATACAAAACCAGTAGGTACTAGACCAGGTTACGTGTAAATCTTGAGGTACAACACCTGGTTGAGAGAAGGCGCATAAGGTCCATACAAACCTTTGTTCAACAAAATCTTAATAGGTAGGTATCAAATTATCGAGTCTTACGTCTTACGCATCATGTATCAAATCAACTTCCTCAACAAAATAATGTGCGTGCTACTATACGACGACGAACGAGTCGGGGGCTGCACCCGCGTCCTTATCGCGCACAGAGCCCCATTGATGGCCGGCTATTTCTGTACTATCAGCAGTTTATAGACAACAGTATAACTGTAGATACAGTATTTCAACTTGGAACAAATGGTCGAAAACTCAAACTCAAATTCTTTATTGCATTTATGAGTTTACACTTTACACCTATGTAGGTAGGTGTAATATGTGTAGATATGTTTAAGTTTTAACATGAAACCCGGTTAGGGCCGGCAACAGTCAGAACGTGACTGTCATGGTTTGTCTCGAGCGAGACACAACACAACACCTGGTTGAGTGAGGAACGACCTACGGAATCTAGGAGTAGATATGGCAAAAAATAGGAGGCCTATTATACCAGACTGTGAGTGATTCTGGACCCAAAAATGATGATGATGAATTGATGACAACATTGAAAGCGTTTATAACATGCTTTAAGTAAAATGTTTAGTTACTGGTGAGAAATTCACAGAAAATCATTCATTAAAATGAATTACAACAATTTATAATTATGCTGCTTGTACTCTAATGTAAAAAAAAGTCTTGACGTTCTTCTGATTCATTCACAAAAATAAACGCGTTGACCTGAAGCCTCGTTGGATTACTGGCTGTCCTAATACTGTGTTATCAGCTATACGAGGCGATTGTGCCCACACTCCTGCCAACGTAACTTGTTCACGACTACTTTGTATAGGATATTATTGTTGATATTTTTAGATTTCTAAAATTAACTGTCATCACAGAATATATAATAGTACCTAAAGGCACAGAAGCATTACTCCCAAAAAGAAAACAAACAAATGTAAAATCTATACACGAAAGAATAGAGTCCATTTTTACTTGCACCCGCATCACCCACCTACTTTTATAATAGCCTAAACTTCCCATTCGCAAGCAAAAATGAACTGAATAGTAACGCGCGAGAGTTCATTTTAGTTTATCTGACGCCAACGACATTAAAAGGTTACTGTCGGTCAAGCTCAATAGGGTTGCGACTCGCGAGTTTGGGCACAGTTAGGTAGGAATACGTATTTTATGCATTGTTTAATTACATTATTAATTAACATAAATATATATCACTCCTCATTACCTCCTTAAGTCCCTCAAGGAATTTTGTTTTTATCATCAGCCTATATCTTTTTTCTGTTTCGTCATCGATTACTTCATATTCATATCGATTGGTAGCACAGAATGTTAACAGTAGGTACCTACGGCACCTTACGTGAGGAATAATATATACACCGTGACTTTTTAGTCGCCTTACAACGGCAGCCCAGTTCATGTATCCAATCACTAAAACACGTTTATAATATAAAATATGTATTTAAGAGATTTCAAAATTTAAAAATAAAATAATATAAAACCTGCGGTCTTTGCTTACATCAAATATCAAAGATTTTAAAACGTTGTCAGAAACAAAAAGATTAGTTCCGTTTCAATCCGTTCTGGCCAAGCTGTAGTCATAACTTTAAAGATCGATCGTTATCGTTTACGGCAAAATAGATAACTAGTCCTTATCATTTCATTCATTTCATTGTCACAGGCTCCGTGTTGCGTGTCTTTGTAGGTAAGTAGGTAAAAAAGTCGCGAAGAGAATTACGATCGCTGACCTTGAATGCGTAGTGTAGCCATTTTCTGAGTTTGAACGTGTCTGAACAATAACGTAACATCTTCCTACTTTCTACCGGTCATAATTCGACCTACCTACGTATTCAGCTTAGGTGAGTGAGAGTGATGTCAGGTTTGATAATCGTCTATTTTATTTATCTTGGTCGTCTTGTAGGCCAAATTTGTAACCTACCTAATCATGATTACTAGCCGGTACTTGAATGACATTAATAAGCACGCCACAAGCAGGTAGATAGTTTTTTGATCATTATTAAATATGTACTACATAGATAAATATTCACTTTTTTTCTTACCTTTCGAAATCACGCGGTAGTGTGTGAAACGTGAGGCTCCTATCACTGTCATTATTTAAACAACCAAACGTTATGCAGTATTTTTTTTTCTTCATCATAATTATTATATTTTTTTTTTAAACTCATGCGTAAATTCAACCAAACACCAAACTTAAATATTATTTAAGTAAGCGCGTGCGTAGTGGGCGGCGCGCGGCAACCGACTAAATGTCCACTCCGAAGTGGTCCCCGCCAATGCTTGCAGTTTTATACCTACACTGCGGAGTGAGCCATGCCTGCTGTCATGCCTGAAAGAAGCCAAAAATACTCGCCACTCTCAACGTCTTCCGGTATGTTGTGTGAATGATGGATAGAACACACACTGTGAAACATTGCAATAACTCGTAATATTGTGAGTCGACTTTTCAGAAATAGACTGTACTATTAATTTTCGTCATTCGTACTACCTATGGCTGTCGTTAACTTTCCAGAAAGTAAGGCGTTCCAGGCTGTCCAAATCTATTCATTCTTCCTCCTTTACATTGCTTTCTTCGCTCGAGGGATCTGAAGAATCCTGACAACAACCAGTTCTCTTTGTATTTCTCTTGTGATGTCTCCCGACCTTCACAGTCTCTGGAATCATCATCCAAGTGGAAATTACGATATGAATCATAAGAATAATAGATGATCTTGTTCTAGGACTCCCATTTGTTTAAGTGGTTGTTTAATTAATACATTAGTGATCATCTCAGTACGAGGAATTGTTGAATCATGAATGTTTTATCATATGTCTGGCAGACAGAAGTTCCAGAAGTGCGCACACATTTATTACATCGTTATTATTACTTCCTGCAATTTTTTTCTTTATCAAAAAGATCTGACCAAATGCTAAAAGCATTTGGGATTCCTTGCGTACCTAAAAGTTTTACTTCAAAGCTTTTTCCCCAGACCCACACACAATTTAACTACCGAAATATTCCAACAGAAATTGACCCCGACGACCCCAAACTCGATTTGATTTATCAATCCGACTTTGCTCAAGTTACAAGTCAAATCAACAAAAGTAAACAAAGGTTGGCAATTCCTTCTGCTACAAAAACAGGAACTCTTCATTACGGCAAGGTCATTCGGTCGACTTTTTAACCAGTAAACGACGTCCATGAGTCATTGGGTCTGGTCGTTTTGAAATAGGGTCACCACGAGGCCTTGAGAGCAGCAATCAACGAGTCATTAACTCGTCAGGGTGATGCGTGGCAGACCGTGGAGCTGATTGGCGTTCATGATATTTGGAACATTTTATTCTGATAGCCCGTCACTGTGTGGATAAACTGAAATATTACCTGTTTTAAGCTATTAAATACATATAGATTTGATAAAAGAAAACATCGTCCATATAGACCAGATATTTTGTACATCGTCTTTTTATATCAGTTTTAAAAAGTAAGTCTTTATAACGACTTATTAATACATAGAATGTAGCTTCAATTAAAGTACTTTAGAATAAAATAAACAGCAATATAAAACTATCTATTAATAATAAACCTTCTCACATGGTGAAACGTACTTGATGATATCCAAACCACAAACCCAACACATTAAATTACATCCTACATAACACACACATTATTTCGTAGATCTTATCCAGTATGCTTACTTTCTCCAAGTAACTGACATCGTAAATTGTGCGCCTGAGTTGATTGAATCGGATTTTTATTGGCACTTATAAAGTTTCATTAAATAGACGTACTCGATTGGGTATTAAGAGCTACAAAGGAAGAATTTAATAAAGTAATTTCTTTATTTCGGTAGCGTGTAACAGTATTCGCAAATTGAGATGGGTCAATTTGTTAAATCGGTCCTATCAACTAAAGGTTTTACCTTTAGTTAGTAGTTATTTAATGGCCTTTAGAATATGTTCAACCACAGCAACTCCAAAATTTCAGTTGCTTCTAAAAAAAAAACCTATATAATTTGTCTCCCAAATCTTTTACTGATGATTCAATCGACTACCTTAGATCTTATGACAAGGGGAGTCTATGAATGAATCTCTACAATGGTTATTCCTGGTAGGCAATCCTCCGTTGTACCGCCCGGTTCCAAAAGTAAGACGTGAAATGTTACTTTTCCATAGCATCACACACTACTTACATCTGTGATCCCAGTGTTGCTACGAAATAAACGAAACAGAACTCTCCTGACACATCCCTTGACATAACATTGTTCGAGATTGCAATTCATCTTTTATTATGTCTGCCATAATATAGGATAATAGGCGACACGTTAGATCGGTTTATTAACGATCTTATTATGCATGCATCATATTACGATTATCCTTAATTAAATACACATCTAGTTAGCTAAGTGGCCTATCATATAATGCAAACGGAAGCTACCTTATTTGTCTAGAACGTGATCATTGAAGGCCGAAGAGTCTGCGCTTTGGCGTAATCTTGCTAGGAAATCTATATTTATTGAAACGTAGTTCGGGTCTATTGAAAAGTGTAATTTTTATGAAACGCTTTCTCCGTTTTAACCTATACTGCCCTCTATAATGTGGCATGGAATTCTCAGTTGGTAACTTTTAAAGGTATTGTGTAAATCTTTGTAGCCAACAGTTTCTTAGTTTCTAGAAAGTCCAGCATCATCTTCCTTTCCCAATTCATTCGTAATCTGCACAGCACATCTTATTCTGTCAGCTGTTACCTCGGTGTTTGCTTCCTTTCTACGTTCATATGTCCTCTCACACAAACCATTCTTCCTTTTGTCTGACAGTTTATTTTTAACCTTTCACATGCAACTGATGCAACACTATTGTTGTCACTTATTGTGATCTTGATATCTCACACTACGATAATATTTTTGAAACTGAAAAAGTATCAAATGGTCGACAGTCTTACAGCCAGTTTCTTCAACAACAGCTAATGTTGAAGTAAAAGTTAATAACTTAAACTTGACCAATGCAGTTGTCGAGTAAATGAAAATGATGATATTTAATTAAAAGTCTCCTGCCCGTTCTTCTTCTGAATCTACCCGTCCGAATGGTTGTTTGTGTTACTACGTTCAAAAGTGCCTTTTGATGCCATGTCAACAAGTTAAATAGACGTCATAATTAATACCTCAACAAAATCTATGAGAGTTTTTTTCTCACAAAACAAAATGTTGCTTTATCAGGTCTGGTCGTTACTGATTATAAGTTCCTCCAATGCAATTACGTCAGCTGTATGATAAGCGGCGTATTTCTAAAGCGTGGTAAGTTGCGTATCCCGTCTCGTGGCCTGTCATACAGGTTTTCTATTAATCACTAGCGCGACGCATGACTCGGCTGCATTCCTACGACTATGGGGTGCCTCGGCGCCTCCACCATGAAAGCTTGGTACAAATAACAGATATTACAGGGAATAGGAATTAGATAATCATGGTCTTTGATATGGTGGAAATGGTGTGGGTCTATTCAAACCTCTGGATGGGTTTGAAGATAAATGCTACGATCAGCTTAACGGGCTACGTCAGTACTTATACGGTTTTTATATTTAACTTTCTGTCGTACATGACTGGACTACAGATCTTACAACTTGGAATATAGTTATTGACTATATGATCTAAATTCTCACAAAGTTGAAAACACGATTCAATTAAATTTTCTCGATACAAAAAAAATGCAAAGTTCGGTCTATGTTTTTTATTTTTTGGACTTTATGGCATAACTCCTATGAGTTATTGAAAGGAAGTTGTTTTAAATTGTAGAAAATACTAGTATCTAAATTCTTTAAAGACAGTTTTTTAATTAATAACAATTTTAATTCATAAAAAGACGTCAATATGTTTGGGCACATACGCCGTTTTATTCTGAGCACTCATTCACTATCGTCCTCTCATCTTTTGCCTTTTAAAAGTAGTGTCATTACTTTCGTTCCTTGACGAATCAGTCAGCCAGCGTGGCTCTTACAGGCTAGACATATAACACTTTTTTTCAGATCGCGGCTGTCAGTTTTTCGTAATAATAAAATTGGAAATGGATAAAAAGATCGAGAAAATAAAAACGAATGATACGTAGGCTTATAGATTATTCAAAACTATGTTTCGCTGTGTTCAATGGGACGTGATTAAACGGACATGACTGTAAATAAGTCACATAAACTTTATTTTTTCAATAACACATTATTTTCATTAATAAATCAAGAATAAAATAAACCAAACTTACTGAATATCATCGCAGGAAATTCCTGACGACCCCTTCAGAGCAAACAAGGGAATGTTAGAATACGTATGATACTATACATTACGAATTGTTCCTAACAATATAATAAATTACTCACAGTGATAATTATATCAATGCTATCGTGATATCGTACTATTGTTGTCGGATGCTTTCTCTGTGTCCATCCTCCATCTAATCTTTATGCATCCAAATACCATTTCACATGAAATAATGATAAATGCACTGATTTGCAGTCAACAATTTGAGACAATATGTAACTGAAAACAACTTCTAATCGTATCAAACTGCGATATAGGATAAGAAGCACTTCACTTTTATTATTATTTATTTAGTTTCGTCACAGATTTATAACAATTTCGAAGAAACAGGATTAAAATAAATTAAATGAAAACTGCTATTGTCAAAATTTTGAATACTTCAAAATTACATGTCAACAAATAAGGCATAGCACCCACCACCCTGTTAAATATCGCCTATAGTATAATGCTGCGACTGCGATGAAAAATTGGTGGTCATTGCTGTCTCACCGCGTGTTCGGTACAAGTTGCTTCTCGCTCTATTTATTGCTTTGGAGGCAAAAAAATGATTAGCACTGGGCTCATTCTTTTGGAGCCGATAGATATCTCACAAAGGTTTCATTTATCAGAAAAGTGATATTAAGACCATGCCCATTGTACCACAATAATCTGTGTACCTGTACCTCATAATATATGAGTAAAAAACTACTAAGTCCCTTTTACGCGGCGCTAGTGTCTGTCATTACATCAAAATGCATCAAAAATTAGTACCAACACCACCCTTAGCTTTACATTCTCGAACATATAAAGATATCACGCAACTAGCTTTGTGAACGGACGTTAATAAAAGGAGCGTGTGTTAGGGGCTTTTTTTAACGAGGTAAAATAATCAAATGAGTCCTCCAACCCAGGGCAGGGCGGGAGGGACTGTCAGACGTAATACTTACTAAAATCTACGATGTCTTTCAATAGACCTTTACGTTCTGGGGTCACGGTATTCGTTAGTCCCGGGACCCCGGTAGGCCCTCTAAGGGGGAGCCCCGTCATTATGCTGACACTCTTTCAGGCGCGCGTGGAACACAACGCACATGCCTATGCCCGTGCGCGCGTGTGTTTGGGGCTTTAGATAATTGGGAATTGTCACTTTCGCAAAGTGTGCCAATTTTATTAATTTTCTACCAAATAGTAGTTTTTTTCGTTATCTCGGGACGTCAAAATCTGTGTCAAAATGTTATAAAATAAATTTAAGACTGTGAATGATAAAAATATTTACAAAATATTTATCCACATCAATAAGTATTTCTATCATTTTGTTTTAGTAAATGTTTCGACATCCTTATATTAAAATATTTCTACTAGAGTAATACATGTGTTTTGCGTAAAGGGAACACTTTATGAAATGTTGAAGTTGACGAAATGAAATACATAAAACTTTGGATTTCAATCATTTCGCGATAGTGGCGCCTGCTGGTGTCGGTGCGTGGCAACTTTCCCGACTCATCAAACGACGCTTTCGCTTTGACACACGGCCTTAATGAAAGCAACTCTTCGTTTCATAATTATTCATTCATCATCAAATTATAACCAATATGCATCTTTTTTTTGCGTCAATTGCAGTATTTTGCAATATTATTCCTCAATGATTTATACTGAACTAGCTGACCCGGCGAACTTCGTACCGCCTAACAGTCAATTCTTTTAGGTTTTCGGAATAGGACATGGTAATTCTTCATAGAAGAGCGAACGCAGTCAGCTCTAAAAGTAAAACGTTTCCGGAATTCAAGTTTTAATCTAAAAGTGAGATCAAATATTTGAAGTCTTTAGTAGGTACTTAAACCTAATCCTATAAGTTCTCAACTCCTATTTCAAAATTATTTTTGATATATTTTTTTGAATATTTTTTTGGGCCCTTGGCTTTAGCGCCGTTAGAGGATGGCGCCCGTGTGCATTGCATACTTTGCACATAATTATGGTAGCGGGGGCCCTGCGTAGCGCAGCTACATTGTGACAGCGCATCTTACTCGCACAGCTACATAGCGTAGCATCAATGGAAACGGTCACACAGTTTCGTGGCTCAGCTTTTACATCCTCGCAGCACAGCTACATAGCACATCTCTGGTGGAAAGGCACCCTAATGCGGTTTACATAATACATCTACTTACCAAGTTTCAACAGGATAGCTCTTATACTTTCGAAAAAAAAGTGGTTGTGATATACGGATGGACAGACAGACAAACATGACGAATCTATGAGGGTTCCGTTTTTTGCCATTTAGCCAAACCCTAGAGGAAACTTATAAAGAAAGTTGATAATAAATCCAAATTAATAAAAAACTTAAAATTATTTTCAAAAGTCACTAAAAATCACACTGAAAATTACAATTTCAGATTTTCTTATTTTACTTATTCAAAATTAAGTTTTACCTATTTTTATTGTAGAACTTTATGGTTTTTTTTTATCGTGGTAAAATTATTTAAATGAGTCTTCCCACCCAGGGCAGGGCGGGAGGGACTGTCAGACTCGTACTGACCAAAATCCACGGCGTCCTTCAATAGCCCTTTACGTTCCAGAGTCACGGTAATGAGATAAGTCCCGCGACCCCGGCAGGCTTTGGCCCTCTAGAGGGAAGCCCCGTCATCATGCTGACGCTTTTTGAGTCGCGAGGTCGTCTTCTATCGCCTGCGTGAGGACACGGCGGTGCTCTGCCCAAGCGGGGCAGTCCTGCACCGTATATGCTCCACCTGTCGTGTATACTCGTGTCCTCCGGGCGATCCTCGCAGTGGCGACACCCAAACGTTTCCTCCTTCCTCATCAGACACACCTCCCGAAACATCTGTATCCGAGAACTTTATGGTAAACGAAATTTCTTGTTTGATTTCCTGGCGAGTAAGCAAACAGTAAAAACCTGACCCGACAAACGTCGTTCTATCAGAAGTTATTGGTCTGTGGTAGTCTTACAATTACATGCTTATATTTTCTGGTCATGTCTGGTGATCCGACAGTCCTTTGCGCTTCACCTAAAGCGAAAGAAATCATTTGATAATTTAAACATCTCAAGGCCAAAAACAAAACAAAAAATTAGTAGTTTAAGAAAAGTCTGTTTATTTTTTCAATTTCTGCTGGAAATTGAAAAAAAAATCATTTAGCAAAAAAAGTATTCACAAAAAATACCATCCTGAGATTCGAACCTGTGCCCTAAATATATCGGTCTAATCGTATAACCTCTAGACCATCGACGTTGCTGTCAATGATCTTCAAATAGACGTTCTTAATATGATACTTCAGTCGGAACGAAAAACAGATGACGAATAACATACATTATGCGTTTCATAACAGAAAGTTTAAAAAAAAAGAATATTTTAGTCCTTAATAACCTGGTCCTGATGGTTACAAACACAACAAAAAAAGAATTATCGAAATCGGTTCAGCCGTTCACACGTGATACCGTGACAACGCGAAACGGGTTTCATTTTTATTTAAATAGATTGGCCACATGGACATGCGCACGCACATGTCTGCTAGCCCAGAGCTTTATAAATGGTCCATCAACCTTGTCCGCCAGTGTTGCTAAAATACTGTTTTAAAGCCTTTAGACGAGTCGCCTACTAAGCCAGCGTATGGAGTGCTTCGGTTCGGCTTTATTGTTAAACAAATAATGCCTTATGCCGAATCTTTAATCGAACAAGTGTTTACATCCCTAAATAACTACGAGTACCTTGTACTGGACTGTTTCTCTTACTGTTTGAAACAGTGTTGCGCAGATGAAATTAGTAAAAGGCATACACATTAGCTAAAAATAAAGCATTGCCAAGGTCTCGCAGTTAACATTGCGCATTTAACACTAAACAGTTCAGGATTTCATTATGACTTTCAACTTCCTGAATTATCAACAAACTATAATTTAGACAAGTTTTTGCACTGTATACGAGATTCGGTTCAGATATGAGTGATTTAATGTTTGCAAGTAAGTAATTTTCTTCAAATTCAACAATAAAATAAAAAATAACCTTGTGTTGATTTTCGTCGGTTAAATAACCTAGGGGATATGAAAAGATACAAATGAATAACACAAAACGCATTTTGTCATCAAACCTGGAAAATTGTGGTCGTCAACCAATGTGCAATGGAGCGCCATCATGACGTTGGGTTACCTATCATCCTTAGGGTAATTTACAGTACCCGGTGACGAAATAGTGACCCGATTCAAGCTACGGGGCAGGGAATTTTTTATGACAAACGAATGTCATCATGTCCCCCTGCCCAGCGAGTACCATAATATATCACCTGGCTGACGATTGTTCATCCTCAAAGTCCACCTAGCTGACTCAGACATGCAAATTGCAGACGCTATAAAAAGCAACGAACGGCGACAAACTACGGTATGTTGGCGCCGTAATGATATCAAAGACACGACAATCGAATGCGACATGCATCCAACCGATCCCTGTCAGAACAAATCAGTACACTCACTGCGACAAATCGATGCGACAAGACACCGAGAACGTGTTTTTACTGCTTTTTATAATCGCTCGTTTATAGCTGTCCGTATCCACGATTAATGTTTCAATAAATCTTCCGAAGCAGTTGTTATGATTTAGTAGCAGTCTTCCTGCTCGATGTTACGACTTTTTAACTGTTTTACAAGACATTGACAGGCAAATTGACTAGTAATTGTACGCTTTGGTATTGAAACTGCTTTTTGCGAGCCAATGGCAAAGAAAAAGCCGCATTACCAAGAAGTTTGCAGGCTTGAGGCGGATTGGAGCAATTGATGAAAATTTTCTTAACTTCAAGCCAACGCACTGATGAAACTTGCCACCCACATCTGGTTTCCGCACCAAACTATGTATTAATATCAAGACATTATGGGTTAAGTAATAACTTGAAGATTTATAGTTTTAATATGTTCGGGTGTGCCGCAATAACCGTGTCTGGTTCTCCTTGTAAGTTTTATTAAAATACTATTAATTCACGGAATTTATGTCATCGTTTCAAATACCGTTGTAAATACGTACCGTAATGACTTGGTTAATTTTTCCCTAACACTACGTATTTTCCGATGTATTGTAAGGTGAGTTATATGTTCAGGGAATTCCTATATTTCGTAACTAAGCTGCAGTCAAAGTCAAGGGTTGTTGCTTATTCTCCTTAAGCACCAACCCTTAACTTTGACTGTAGCTGGTCAAATGCCTCTCTCAAATTGCTACACGGGCGCACAGCACTTGATCACTCCAAAAAAAATGCAATACATACTCGTATTTGCGTAAAATTATCGTCAACTGAGAAATTAGTATCACAATCCTAATTCTTCTTTAGCAAGATCTTAATTCGGACTAGCTCGAAAAGTTGGAAGCAGGGTCAACTTGCTATAGGATGCACCAAATCTCGTTGAGGTTGTTGTACATAAGTTTTTGAGAGAGATTGGATTTCGCAGCTGGTGTTAGACCGCCCGTTACCTCGCACCATTTGATATTTATTAAGCGTCGCAGTCCTCGCAAAGGATGAGAGGAGACGGCGGGAGGAGCTGGAAAAATGCAACTATCGAGTCGTCTACATTAAATTTCATCTCTCCTAATTTTGTGTTGCGGACAAGGTCCTTATTGGTCTTCTACTTTGTTTTATCATCTATTGTAATATATGGAATGCATTGAAGAATAGAGTATTGAAAATAATTAGACGAGGACGAGGTGAAAGAAGTACAATTATATGGATGATACGGTAGCAGGATTTTCGCAGTTTAGGCACAGAGGTTTATGCCAACCCCCCATGGCAAAGAGGCTTGAGTGTATGTGAAGTCTGTATACATAGAGAATTATAAATCGTGGGGATCCGATTTTGAAAGCTTACCTTTTCAGTATTTTTTTGTTGTGATTTTCTTTATTCTCCTTGATACCCCGTGTAACATAACGGGAAAAGGGGAAATAACCTCCTCATGTTTATTACTACCTAAAAATGTAAACAAATAAAGCAAAAGAAAGCCGACAACCTCATCAGAGCGAATGAATTTGCAAATTCGCAAAACGTGAAGGGAGAATGCTACCACGTTAAAAGCCCTGTCAAACGTTATTACGAAAGGGAAATCTTATTTCATTTTTGAAGTAGATAGCAATTCTCAGTTTTGGGGTTCCGTACCAAAAGCTGCTTGGCGTTTTATTCAACTATTATCAGGCTTGGCCTGACAATTTAGAGGTGAAGTTGTGTTTTCTTTTTTCATATTTAGTGATGCAAGTAGCAGTAGTAGTAGTAGTTATGGTCTAACTTTTTTCAGATATAATTTCTCTGTAATGGTAATCGCCGACGAAAAGTCATCTGCATGCTTTTTCTTTTACCTTCTTTCCGACACCTGTGCTTTTTTAAGGCTCCTGGCCTTACAACTGAACCAAAACCGCAAAGTACGTCATCGTAAAATCAAATTACCATCAATAGTGCGTATGCTTCAAATAATGTTGTAATAAATTAACTCTATGTTTGGAACTTCCGCTCCTAAACGTCCGTTAACTGCATCGGAAGGATGCGCTTGCGTCGGTCGGAACTAACGATAGCCATTTACTGTGCTAATGAGGTCACATAATGCATAAGCAATGCTCCTATGTGGGACTAGTATGGAGGCGTAATTGTGAAATTATGCTTAATTAGGCGTTTTATGAACATCGTTCCGTCATTTAGAGGACGATTGCTGAATTAAATGGGTTCTTAAAGGGTTGGTAATAAGGTACTAGATTTGGATAAATAATGAAGTAAATTATATTACTTACTAGCTGACCCGGCGAACTCCGTACCGCCTGAGAAACGATTAAAAAAAAACCTTTTAAACCTTCCCTGGACTTTCCAAAATAATTCAAAACCAAAATCAGCCAAATCGGCCCAGCCGTTCTCGAGTTTTAATCAGAATAACGAACAACAATTCATTTTTCCTTCCTCGATAAATGAACTATCCAACATAAAAACCATTTTTCAATTCCAACCAGTAGTTCCTGAGATTAGCGCGTTCAACCAAACAAACTCTTCAGCTTTATAATATTATACCTAGTATAGAGTATAGATAAGATACAAAGCATATCCAGCATGTATAGGTCCCATTCTTAAGACACATTGTCTTCCCTCGGTGAGAATTGTCGTTACCCCATCATATATGCACAGTGCGGGCTGTGACGTGTACTCCCCCAAAATGGTATTAGCGAAAAGTTGTCATTTAGGGTCTACGGAACCACAGTACAGGACCTCGACGTTTAATGGACAGCCAAAATGTAGCCTGTAAAGAGACATCAAAACATTTCATAGAAACAAATCCCTAAAAAAGTTCCCCAAAGGAACTTTTGCTAGGAACAATCCCTCGTTTTTGCAACAATAAATGAAGTAAGGCAGGATAATAATATAACGTAATTTGTCCTACATTGCAATCACACTAGTTGAATTTAAATCAGGTTCTATTTTTCCATAATTATTTTACAATACATATCAGCTCAGCGCTTACATCCAGTCAGCCTCAAACTGCGCAGTTACACGACCATGGCACGGCGTCCGTCATTAGATCCGATAACTGTCAACACAACACCATGTATCATGTTGCAAGGTAAGTGAACACCAACAATGATGGCGTGTGGCCAACTGTGTCGTGACGTGACTAATTGTGAGATGGTGAAATAAATTAAACACCTAGATAATTGAGGGTAGGTAGGCTTTTTGCTTGGAAAATCTTAGCTGTCAACTGTCATTAATTACTTCATCCGGTCTTGTAATTACTACTTATTAGTTCCATGATTACAACTTGTCCTTGATGATGAGATGAAAAAAAAAATCTTTAAAAAAAAATCTGTAGGTCCTCCTCAGCTCACCACTTTATTGGTTTTCACTTTAAACCTATTTACTCAAAAATACATGTAATGTGGTCATTATTTTGACAATGTTGTTTGAGCAAAGTCGACTTTGCCGGTCTGTTTCAAGTAGCGGCCAGCAATGTTTTTGCTGGCCGCTCTACCAGGCCGGCAAAACATTGCCGGCCGCTATTTTGACGTTTCAACGTTTTAAAAAAACAAATGCATAAAGATTTTATTTAAAACACAGCTGTTTGTATATAAAGAGGTAGGCACAAAAAGATTGTATTCCATATTTAAAAAAAAAATACAAAGAAGGAACAAAAGCGCGGTTCAGCGAATTTTTTATTTTTATTTAGTGACTTTTTTGCTTTAAGTAAATGAAGTAATAAATGAAGAAAATATAGCAGTCAAACATCGCATTAAAATTATCGCAAACTATTAGTAAGTAATATGAAACCAGGAAAGTCGGTGTTGAATTTTAGTTACTGTATTTTTCATAATTGTTATTTAAATTAAATTTCTACTTATTTAATATATACTTACATATTTTATTTAAATCACTTGCTGGTTTTATGTAGGTTAGGTACTTGCATTTTTGAGTAAAGCACTATACAAGCCTTGGCCCACTATGTCTACTTCGCTGGTCACGCTATGATTGCCTCGAGCTATAGCCTAGCTACGCTCTAGGCCTTCCAGCTTGGCCATCATTGCAGCCCTTGCTGTCCTCGCTGTAAAGGCCTCGGCCTACGGCCTCGGCCTTTATCTCAGCTCGTCCATCCAGTGCTGCATGTTGACCGCGCTGTGTCGGCCTGGAGCTGCGCTACGCTGCGCTGTCGGCCATCATCAGTGCGACCAGCAAAGTAGCCATTATAGGCCGCGGCAGTAATGTACTATTGCCTTTGACTACAAAAGCAAAAAAATTGCTCTTCTGAAAATTACCGTCGCAAACAGAATTTAAATGCACATTCTAAAAATTTCAAACCACCTGGCCACTTAGGACACAGATGTGACATTCCGAATTTAAACAGAAAAAAAGAACAGATTGACACGTCACAAGCTACAGTCCAAACATAGCTTTAACTAATGTAATCTGTTCCACTTTGAGGGCAAAAACTATGGGTTATTAATTACTGCGGGGTCCAAGCAAGGTCGAATATAATTGTCTGAGTCAGAGGGACGGAAAACATGCGAATAAATATGCGGCATGTGATAAGTGCTGGATGATGAGGTTGATTGCTATTAAAATAACCTGCTCCGGTAGAGATTTAAAAACCCACTCTAAGCTGGAGTGCAATTATGGTAAGTATCCTGCGGTGAATGCTGATGGATGGAGAGGAAGAGGAAGGCCAAAGAAAAAATGGATGGATTGTCTAAATATGAAAGAAAAAATAGTAAATGATACTGTGACGACTGTTAGATAGGGTAGAATGGAAGACAAACACGTGTTGCGCCTACCCCAAGTATAATGGGTTATGGACAGGATGATGATAATCCTGCGATGTTCTGTTGCCAGGAATTGATGGACGTTAGTGATGGCACCAGAGTCGTAGCTGAACTCAAAACTGATTCGGTATAGATTGCCATCACGCTAAGAAGAGGACTTAAAAAAATATGGAAATGACCTTGTCTATCTGCGTGCTTTTAAAATACGAACTTTTAGAAAGCAAAAGAAGATCATGGAATTGTGGCGAAATTTTTCTGTGAGAAAATGTTCTTGAAATGACATGTCGGGTTATTTACTCCGTTTCCCTGTGATGTAACGCTATATTACACTTAATTCTTCAACCCGGGACCAAAATAATAGCCAATTTTGTCAAGACGATCCTCCAATACACAGCGATCCTATTGAGTCACGAATTGATATTCGAGTACACTTGACGCTACAGAACAGATTTATTTTACATTGTTAGTAAATAGTCGGACCCTGGAATTATTAAAATATCTCATTGTTGTGGTTTCTATTCAATTTTAATTATAACCGGTTGAGATTTCATAAATATCCATGTTTTATGATAGCTGCTGGTACTTTATGATTGTGTTTGAATCAGATCATAGAATACTAAGCTTATAGTAAAATTCTTGCCACATCTTTTTGTGAAATATGTGGTATTATAAACCTATTTATTACTAATTGAGAAGATGACGGGACGCTTCCGATGGGTTCTTCATAAATTGGCGATAAGAAGAACAATAACGAGAAAACTGGGATGAATTGAGGGTTGGCCTTTGTCTAGAAGTGGAACAAATCAGGCTGACAAGGATAATAAGTGGACGTCAGAAATGACACAAGATACAAGGTAGAGGTAGCAATAAACTGTTGGATACTAATCTAAGTAGTGAAAAAGTTAAGATCAACAAAGACAATTCTTGTATCGAAAAACATCTTCTCGACGGATGCAGGGCACGTCGCAAGCGCATAACAGACGTTCACATGCCGCAGTAGTCGGTTACTCACATAGCTAACTTGTATAATTACTTAGATAAAATTCCCACAGTGCATCGAGTGTGGACAGTTATACCTGACGTAGCTACTCGACATGTGCGAGCGCCGTCACGGCCTAGACCCAAGCAAGGTCGACTCGCACACCGTTGTACTATTATTACGGTTTTAATTATGAAGATGGTCATTAAAGAGTTTCACGGTCGAAGGAAAGCAAGAGTTGTTTGTCTGTCAAGGGTAATTTGTAGATAATTTTGATAAAATTAGTAATTAAGTTACGAGTTAACGTTGATCAAAATTTTGATAGGCAGTGCATTGAAGCATCGCAAAATATACATTTTCGTTTGCTTGGGGTTTGCTCTTGGCTTTAATCTAGTCTAGCCTGCAATACCATTGCCCAGTGTGAACCGTTATGAAGTGCAAAAATTAGACCTACTAAACAAAGACCGAACTCCTACTAGAAACTTACTACCAGTCGTTGACCACACAGAAACGTATTTGGAATTCTAAATGTTTTCTTGACTCAACACGACATCCTGAAGTGACACATGGCTACCTTGACTTCCTCAGGTTTCACCTTCATTGTCATGAAAACAATCGAGTGTTCTAGTAAACAGAAAGAAAGTTGACGCAGAACACTGCGCAGGATAGTATCGCCTCAAATCGAGATATTTGGCGTCACATGGGATCGTCTAGTAAAAATGAGAAGAGGTGGTTCAGTACTTAAAAGTGTACTCTTCCTTTTCCAACTGCTGTGCGTAAGCCTACAAGATCGCCAACCATCTCGGTCCTGGGCAGTCCGCATCCATCTCTGCCAGCTACCAGCTTCTTCAAATCATCGATCCGTTGTGCCGCAATGCGTCCCACAATACGTTTGCCCATACGCGGTCTCCACTCTATCACATGTCTGCTCCATCGCCCGTCTTTAAGTTTAGCTGAATAAATATGTAGGTACTGCTCAAAATATTACGTGTCTATAGTCACTGTGTTCATCTACCGTGACATTACGAGTGTCCACGAAATACTACGGCCAGTTAGAATCAACGGATCGTAGAAATAAAAACATTACGAAAGAAACCTTGGTGGTTCTGATGTAAGCCCTTCGATGGGCGCAGTTGTGTGCTGGGTAAAGGTACGAAGTACCTCCTTTGTGGTTTTTGCTCGTTGTCAAGATGCATTCCGATTGATTTTGTAATGTTGATAGTTTGTCGTGATATTGGCAACGAAGGGCTCAGTATTACACTTGAATACAATAGACTAGGATACAGTTTATTGTCTCCAGTACTATAACAAGTAGTACTAAAAGTTTGTTTTTCGTCTGATTCTTTGCATGAGTTATGATTGTTGATTTCATGTTCATCATCATTTTCCTGCTCTTATCTCCTTCATTTGGTGTCAGCACAGTACGTCTTGTCCCTCTGTACTTCAATAGTACTCGTCATTACATTTGTTACCTCCTTCTATCCATAAAACCATCCATAGTGTATACATCGTTCCAATACTGTTCTTTCGATGTTAGTGAAGTAACCAAATAGAGGTGATGAATTAGTTTATTGACTGCAAGCATGCGACACTCACAGTGCATTGCACATAAATTAATTGATCACCAAAGTCAGCTTTAGACCATTTTGAGTTTTCTTTAAGACTCCAGTTTTATAGTACTGGGGTTTTGTAACAAAATATCGTTTGATTCGTCATATAGTCATGCGTATTACTAGAATCTCCGTCTGTCATTATAAATATTCATCGATTTCTTGTAAACTTTGAAATCGTTTATAACAAATGGAATATTTTATTAGTCATGTCATCGATGTATGCAATGAAATGCAGTAAAGATAAAAGTTATGACTTTCAATTGTTTTGACTCGTAAAAATGTTTTATAATCACATCGTCCTTTTGAATCCTAGATGGGCCGGAACTTAGGACCAGCTATGTGATTGAAAATATTATAGTAGAATAAGTAAATGGTAGTTTTCATTCTTTTGGAGACCCTCTGTAATTGAATTACTTCCTATGTCGAATAGTCAACAAGCATAAGACATCAGAAGCTTTAATAGCATAATATTTGATTGAATTGTTGGGAAAAAGTTGTCAGAATGGTAAGATGGTAGATCCTTCTGTACAACGCAAATGTACGGTGGAGGACTGGGGTTCTTTTAGTCAGTACGAGTCTGACAGACCTCTCCATTGCGATCCACCTCATCCACCTGAGCAAATAATCAATCACAAATAGTTTTTTAACCTTTCATGACACCAGTAATCATAAATCTATTAATCACATCAATTGCAGATTACAAAGAAATAAACCAGCATTCAGAATCAATTTTCAAAGCTACTGCTATTGTAAAAAATAGCTGCGAAGTGGTAAACCCGTCTGCCTTTTTATTACTTTAGATTGAAGGGCGGTAATCCTGTGTCGAACTCACGAGACATTGCGTGTCTGTCGCTGTTAGCTCGTTTTGCGCTTTTGAGCTTTATGGTGAATTTGAAAGGATTTAAATCACTTAGCTCTATTGCTGAAGTTATGATTTTGGAGAAACTCGATGTCTGTGGACGATTTTTTTTTTAAACGAAGACCTTTGTCAGGGGTAAGACGTGTTCTTTGGTGGCTTACGTTCAGCAGTGGACGGCAATTGGCTGATACATGATGTGATATTTATTATGTTTATGTGAACAAATCGCTCCATGGATAAGTCCATCGATTTGTTTCCCTTTTCACTTTTTAGCTTGATGCTGATGAACTTTAGAAATATGGTCTGTTTGTGTAAATGACCTTAAATATTTGTAAATGCATCCACGATACTCGTACAGGATAAATTCTGAGTGCCTGTGAACTTTACCCTTCTAAAATAATCGTAGTCAGATTACGACTATTTCTTTATCCATTAACTTTGTGCAGCTTAGACTGCACTTTATCTCTCTACTGACGTAATTTACTATCAGAGTGTTCCCTTTATTACCTACTTCATTACTATCAATAATGCGCAGATCCTGCAACATTCAACAGATAATACCAAACTACTCGTCCCATCAATTACTGCCAAGATATATCCAATTAATGGACTGTAATTAATGACAATATCAAACAGTCGTCCTATTATCATTATTATCGGTCTATATCCTATTCCCAATTATATTGGGGTCGACTTCCAGTCAAAACGGATGCAGCTGGATGTCAGTATTTTGAACTGACTGATGACTTCATTTCATATCTGATCTCCACAACACAGTGAGTATACTGGATAATAATAGGATACATTTGGTTAGAGAGGTTGAATTTTCAGGCCTCTGACGAAACTCGGTATGTCACCCATCCATTGACCTACCTAGACAAGCATTGCTTAACCTTCAAAATCGACTTTAGCCACGACTTCTTTTCTTCTGTACAATAATTAATGTACGGCTTTGTTATAAGAGCGATCGTCTATCATCCTAGACATTAGGATTGGTGACGTCATTCCTCTGAGATAACTCTCAGATAGCGGCCGAACTGAACTGTGGTCGGGTCACTGAACTCCGGCAGTCATTAACAAAAAACGCAGTCGATACTTAGCTACGCATCTTTTGATTGAGGGCTACACGTGGTTTTGGGATTTGAAGTGTTAGTAACATGGGTTTTTTAGTATTAGGCTAATATGGTTTTAATTCCATATGAATTTGGTTGATGAATGTTTGATCAGCGGGGTAAATTGCGTAGCACACTCATTACCATTACCCCAGATGTTTCGATTTTGTTAATTTCAAACAACATCAAACAAAAATTTCAAACATTCAATTTTTTTAATATGCTATGCCGTCTCACTGCTGGGCAAAGATTTTAATCTTTCCATGTAAAAATGCCATAATCTTTTCCCATATAAACTTTGTCAAATGAAAATAGGCCCATCGGTTTTCTCTTCAAGTTACATGAGCGTCTAAACATTTTATTATTGTACTTAATGAATACTAAGCTATAATATCTACGTTTAAAAATCTTGCACATTTGCATGCATTCCAGAATTTTATTTTCTTTTAAGCGGATCAAGACTAATAAACATTTAACTATAGATAAAGCCGCTTACAAAGCACCTACTTAGAACTAATCTTGGTTTTAAGATACAATCAAACTAACGCTACAAATCTTAAGAGATTACGATCTAAACCCGCATAGCAGGACTAAATGATGAGCTCAATTCGTTAGCGCATCGGGACATCAAACGCTGCATTCGCCAGCTGACTGGCTCAGCGGCCATTGCATGACGTCATCACATGTGGCACCCAGCCCCAGCCAACCTTTTCGTTTTGTTTCCTGCCTCTTTGTTATTGGTTTATTTTTTCGTCGACCTTTATTTGGACTCCATGCAGAGGGATATTGAGTTTATGGATAAGGTCGGCGGAATTTGCAGAATAAACTATCTGAACATCAAATTCTTGGGTGATTTTGTCACTGTTTGACATAAGCTTTTCTCAAGTTTCATTAAAATCAGAACTCAGTCTTCCACGTTCTCAAAAAGTCTCTCATTCCTTCTTCGTGTCCATCTTAACGGCTTAAAATACCCTGGTTTCCTCCTTCACACTTTCGACGAAACTTTAAATCATAGATTGTGCTTTTTTTTTAAATTATTCCCGTTGGATCCCACTTTTGAATACTTTTCCCGTTGGATCCCACAAACCACTATTATGTATTCCCATTGGATCCCAAATCTCAAAACAATAAGAGAACAATGAAAAATGGGATTCAAAAGTGGGATCCAACGGGAATTGTAACTGGTAAAATCATCAAATAAGTCCTGCTTTGGGCGGAGTGGAAGCGACTATGAGACTGACTAAAAACCCTCATTATTCCTTCGATTGCCCTTTGTGCCCAAGAATTACTAAATAAACTTATTTTCTTTCTTTGCGTTCCGTATCTTGCTCAGAAAGTCAGTCGTCAGTTCATTGTGGGGTTACCCTAATACTCCAATGAAGAAATATCTAGAGAGTATATCAATAGTTGAGATAGCAGCAGCAGTCGTTGCACTGTAGCGAATGCTTGGCATGCGACGTCCCACATTGTGGTCTTTGATATGCACAGCAAGATCAATAAATACACACATCAAAAGTGTCTAGGGATCAACATATATTTTTGCAATAACTTTTCTCCTGATTGATATTAATTAAAATGTTCTTTAAGGATTCATCAAATAAAGTGTTATCGTTTGTCACAGTAACGATAAACCAAGTCACCTTTGCATTCATAAAGAAATTTGCCATTTTCCTAATAAAGGGATTTTTGACATTTGAACCACTAACATTAAAGTTCGAAAAAAAGACTGAAATAACAGTTTTCTTTAAAATTTTATTGGGTAACTTAAACAATTAATAATCCGTGTTTCTACCGCGAACACTAACAACACAAGAACATCGGTTTGGCATACTCAAAATGAGTTCATCCAAATCACGCTGTGGAATGGCCGCCCATGTTCGTTGCAACAACAAAAAAAGGTCTTCTTGCGACTGGATACCCTCCATATTCGGCAGAGCTCTTCTCTGTAGCATATCCCATGCATGCTCAATCAGGTTCAAGTCTGGCGACTGAGCAGGCCAGGGCAGGACATTGATGTTAGCTGCGGCGAGAGTCTGTCTTACAACTCTTGCGGTGTGCGGTCGTGCATTATCATGCATTAACTGAAATAAGGGACCGATTTGCACTTGTAGAGGAACGATGACGTCTGATACAATCGTCTCAGCATAAATTTGAGCGTTGAGGTTGCCTCTGATCCAAATCAACTCAGTTCTTCCGCCGATCCAAATACCCGCCCATACCATGATGGTTCCACCACTATAAGGATGGACTTCCTGGCAGGATTTTAATCGCTGTTGGCGTCCAGGGGTTCTCCAGTGTCGTATACGTCTTGTATCCGGTCTCATACCAAAACGAGACTCATCAGAAAAGCACACGAAACGCCATTGTTCTTCTGCCCAATTTCTGTGTTCAAGAGCCCATTGATATCGAATCCTACGATTGTGCATTGCTATAGGTGGTACCCGTAGCGGTCTTCGGGAATGAAGGTTCACTTCATGCAAGCGGTTTCTGACTGTTTGGTCGCTAATTAAGTTCCCTGAAGAGTGATGAAGCCTCACGGCTAACATCATGGCGGTTATTGTTGGAGCTCTTCGAGTTAAGATTTGAATGTATCGGTCTTGTCTCCGTGTGGTGCAGCGATACCGTCCTCCATGGCGCTCAGCCACGGTACCAGTGCTTCGGTAACGTGTCCAAAGTCGACTGATAACACTCTGACTTGTATTCAGAGCTAAAGCCACAGTACGTTGCCGGGAACCAGCTTCTATCATTCCCACGGCTCTGAGCATTTCTTCCCTGCTTAAATGACGTCGCCGCTCCATAATAACGTTGGTTTTAATCAGTAGTAGGGAAACAGTAGCACTAATAATGTCTTCAATGCGTTGTATGTTTTTATAGGGAAAATATTGACAGCTGATTTTCATCTTTTACTCGAATTTGATTTACAGTTCCTGATTCAAATTATGAAATGCACCAAAAAGGATCCATATAAATTTATAAAATCATAAATTTATTACAAAGCCACATCTCAATCTCAAGAAATCCGCATAAAAATGCTTGATCCCTAGACACTTTTGATGTGTGTAGTATTGTTTGTCTGTGACCTTTTCTTTAAGCCCATTGGGGAGCTGGAAGTCGTAGGTCATGTGGAAAATACGTGTTTTTTGCACGTAGTCACCTCCTAAGGGGTGAAGCCGTTCACTTCATCAAAGTTACCTTTGGGCTTGCTTTCGCTGGACTACGCATAGTCACTTTTGGCGACTTGCAGTCTCTTGTGTTGACTTGTTGTCACATGTAGTGTATGTAGTGACTACATGCGATCAGGTCAGACCTAATATAAATCTGTGATATGTCTATATCATCGTCAAATGTTTAGGACATGGAATACCTACAGATCGATGTTCTAAATTCGTTTCTCTTAACTTCTTCAAAGATTTCTTCTGCAAGCGAGCTGGCTTTAGACAGGTGGGAATGATCAACTCATTATTTTCCCACTTCTGGAATACTGGTCCCTCTCCTCAGGTTGCCTCTCACTCCGAGAAAGAGGGCTGTAATGTACAACCTCTCACTCTTCAAAGGTCATCGGGCGCAATCCGACCCGGTCGCGGACATGAATGAAAATGGTCTAGAATGAAAGAGCATAATTCACATAATAATACACTCAATTATTTTTGTTGTAATCCATTGGAGAACAAAGTTATAACGAAAAATGTATTTATTCGAAAAATCTCCGTTCATTGTCTATCCTCTTGATCTGTACGTTTCAGATTCTCTTTTGTTTTGATCGACTAGACACAATAGTTTACAAGCCACTAAACCTGATTTTTAACCGACTTAAAAAAAATTGGTACTCAGTTAGACCTGTACGTATGACGTATGTATGTTTGTCCGCGGTTATAGATTGTGCCGATTTTGATGCTGTTTTCAGAAAAGTGTTCCTAACATTCTGGAAAAGTTTTTAGTATTATAACAATCATGGATATCTCATTGCCCGCATAGATTTGTTGCTTACTTGGATTGTAGATTTTCAAAGACGTGGAATATACGAAGATTTTTGTTGAACATCCAAACTAAAAACAGTAAAACAAAAAAAAAACTTAAAAAAGGAACCTACCTACTTCAAAACCAAACACACAAAAAGGATAAAATATTTTTTCTTTCGAAGTCGGTGGCCATATTCGATGAAAAAAGGGTAAATAAAAAAAAAAACAATATCCAGTCTAGTCGGTGGCTTTGTTTTTTATTTCGCCGACTTCCGAAAGAAAAGTCACACTTTTTTGTGTTTGCGTTTGAAGTCGGTTCCTTTTTTTTAGTTTTTACTGTTTTTTTGGAATTTCTGTAATAGGCCGGGCCGCCATAAGACATCTGTATGCAAAATATGAGGACCAAGTTTTGCCTTTTCTCATTTAGTTTTAGGATTGTAAAGATGTATATTTTTGATGTTGTCAGCAATTATTATTATCGTGGTCTAAAAAAACGTACGTGTAATAGGACGGATGACAGCTTTATAAAGACGCAATTTGCACTTGAGTGACAATTTGCTTCTTGCTGTAAGAAAGAAATGTAGCCTACCTCCGGTAAAGGCAGCCGAACGCGAACTGCCTTTACATGGACACGGAAGGTAAGGAGACTGTAGAGGGTCAACACCTAAGTATTTGGCTTGCTTTTCTCAAAGAATAGACTTGCCGTACATATAGTGATTGGGTTCATATTATACGGCGTCCTAGGGATGAGGTGTGGCAGGGGACTAAACCACTCCAGCACGTGGCAACATGTTTTAAATAGTCCTAGAATCCATTGCATTGCACACTTCATAAAACAGATTACGGTCCTCATATTTTGCAAACAAAATGCCTTCTGCGACCTGCTTTATGATAAACGTATTGAATCCATTTTACGTCGCAGAAAAAACATACTTTCAGAACTGTTTTTATAATGACATTGGAATCACCTAGTGTTATTCACTAGTTAACTTACCTCGTGTAATACAATAAATAACACCACACGCACTAAGCTTTATATTAACATGCTTTCGACATCGTTTTGTGTATCCCAAATGCAGTAATACATTTATTTATTAAATCGCGTGAGACTGAATCGAACATTTAAACTGTCAAGACAATATTGTCTTGTCGGTTCACTGAAGAAGCTTTATGGCATAAAAACAAACAAATAAACAAACAAGAAAAGTGATTTTATAAAAACGTGGGAAAAATAGGGCAGGGACTTTCAGACTTTGGAGGGAACGACTGTCGCAACCGAGGTTCGGGCACGCCGCAATCGCGGCGGTAAGACCCCTCTTTGAGGAGTGGCTGGAGAGGCGTCACGGCGACCTCACCTTCCGTCTGACGCAAGTCCTCACCGGGCACGGATGTTTCGGGAGGTTCCTGTGTCGTATGGGGAAGGAAGAAACGCCTGGGTGTCACTACTGCGAGGATCGCCCAGAGGACACGGTGGAGCATACGATGCAGGACTGCCCCGCTTGGGCAGAGCACCGCCGTGTCCTCACAGCGGCGATAGGCGGCGACCTCTCGCGCCCGGCACTGGTCGAGGCCATGCTGCGGGGCGAGACGGAATGGGAAGCGATCGTCTCCTTCTGCGAAGCAGTAATGCTAGCAAAGGAGGAGGCGGAACGCGTGAGGGAGAGGACAGCGTCCACCTCACGACCCAGCCGCCGCGGGAGACGCCCACGGCAACGGACGTCGCAAGACGATCTCCGGCCACCGTAGGCGCGGGCATGCGGACAGCGAGTAAAGGGCAACTCGCTGTCCGACCATGGACCATGCCCGGGTCGACGGCGCTTCGTGTTCCACGCGCGCCTCAAAGAGCGTCAGCAAAACTGACGGGGCCCCCTCTCAGAGGGCTAAAGCCTGCCGGGGTCGCGGGATTTTATTTCCTCACCGTGACCCCGGAACATAAACGGCTATTGAAGGACACCGTAGATTTTAGTCAGTACAAGTCTGACAGTCCCTCCCGCCATGCCCGGGGTGGGAGGACTCATTTGATGATTTCACAAAGCTAAAAAAAAAAATGGTCTTTCAGACTTGTACTGAACAAAATCCATGGTGTCCTTCAATAGCCCTTTACGTTCCGGGGCCACGTTGACCCAATAGACCTACGACCCCGGCAGGCTTTGGCCTTCAAAGAGGGGGGCCCCGTCATATTGCTGACAGCTCTTTGAAACCCGGGCATACCCGAAAATCGTCTCGCGACGTCCGTTGCTGTGGGCGTCTCCTGAGGCGGCTGGGTCGTGAGGTGGACGCTATCCGCTCCCTCACGCATCCTGCCTCCTCTTTCGCTAGCATGACTGCTTCGCAGAAGGAGGCGACCACTTCCCATTCCGTCTCACCCCGCAGCATGACCTCGAACAATGCAGGGTGGGAGAGGTCGCGCCTATCGCCTCAGTGCGGTGCTCTGGCCAAGCGGAGCAGACCTGCACCATATGCTCCACCGTATCCTCCGGGCGATCCGGCTTGCGGTGGCAGGAAATCGACCCCTGCCATATTTTTAGATGAAACTGCATTAATTACGCCGAATAAATAATGTAAACTATTAAATTATTTTTTTTTTAATTCCCACAGCCCACAAGAATGCGACCCTTACCATGGTAACCAAGAGACATTTAGCTATATATCCTCAAGGTTTGATTTATGTCCGCCGTGGGTTTTTTTCCCATACAAATCGCCCGTTGACCTTTAAGGTTTGGAATTACCGTTATGTTGACCTCTATGCACGCCACTGTAAAATTGGTAAACTATAGTCACTTAGTTACGAGTATTGTTTAGTTAGAGAAGACAAATCCCCAAATTAGTAAATATTCCCACGATTACCTATTCACCTGTTTCAAGATTCAGTCCAATCTTGCTGACATCATCGTCATCAAGTAATGACCGTCGTAAAACGGCTTGATACGTCATTTACATTGGTAATATGGTATTAGCATCAATTAGGAGTCTGAACAAAATGGTCGTAAGTGGTGGAAGTCGTTTATGACCTGTTTGTATGGTCTATGCCTGGTACATACGTGTTGAATATGCAAGTCAGCTATAAAGTTGTTTTTTTTTTTACAAAAATGCAGTGAAGTTTAAAATAAATGGCCAGGCCTTAAATTGTATGATCTTCAAAAATTATTTTGAAAATTGGTTATTTTAGATGCAGTGAACTGCAAAAGAATTAGACCAGCTGATTTTCATTATGAAGGTGATTGATAAAAATACATTGATACTTAGTAGCAACACAGATCATTTGTAACACCATACTGACGGGTTAAAACGGCCACTTAGCAATATCTCAAATGATTTACCTTCGTTAATGAACAGCCAATGGCGTTTCGGGAAATGCACAAATCCGCGTACGTACCCCGGATAAGGATACCTAATATAAGGGGCTAATAGTTCGCTTCAATCTATGAATAAAACCCTCTTTTTTTAAAAGGTTCATGCAAGAAGGATCTTTTTAACATTTTAAGCAGCTCAATGTATCCTACTACATACATCTATTAATGTGCAATACACTCAACGAGATTGAAAGTCTGTAGGAGACGACCCTAACAAATTGTGCTGTCGGTCGGTCGAACCCGTATTTCTTTTTACTCGTTTTTACAAACTTGTAACGATTGTGCCCTAATAGAAAAACATCCATTTTGAGTTTAACTCGGGTTGGTAAAATGTCAAGAAACTCTTGCTTTTTTCGATTTAGTGGAAGACTGCGATAGGGGCTTGCTGAGATTGAAAAATGACTGTGATAAAGAATAGAATGTTGGTCGCATAATTCAGTGGGCTATACAATTCAGGAATTATGAAAATTCTTGGAGTTTCTTAGGAGTACATGACATCTTTTTTTTTTTTTTTTACGTGGCAAAATCATCAAATGAGTCCTCCAACCCCGGGCAGGGCGGGAGGGACTGTCAGACTTGTACTGACGAAGTTCATTTGCTTATTAATAATCCTACTTTGTAATCCGAAACGAAAATAACATTAAATTGAATTAAAATTGAAATAGAATTTTGAAATATTAGCTGTAAGTATGATTGATAGAAGGCTGTATGTGATTGTTTCACTGGCGAGTATTATTTCAGCATAATTATGCACCTTTTGCTTCAATAATCAGAAGGTTTTTGCCTTGTTTGTCGCCACAATGGTATAACTATAAAACAATACACATACTAGTGTTGAATATAATTCTTGGTCAACAAATAAAAACATCTTGTGTAAACTTTAGAGCCTCAAAGTTAGTTGATCTATGAACTCCAGACCACAATAACATGTCGCAATTTCCTTCAAAATTTGCCGCGACTCAAGAGCCCGCCCATCCGCCATTTCCCTGCTATTCTTAGCGCCGACTCAACAATAAAGTCGTATTAACAGGAGCAATCTTCCTAAAAGCCATTGTATTGTCCCTCCCGCGCAATATCCTGGAGCTAATGACGTCATTGATCAAGCTATTTTTGGACCACTTATAGAAATCATCGGTTGTTGGACTTGAAAATGGAGTTAGAGGTTTTTGATTGGCTTGTTAGATTTTCTTTTCGTTTAAAAAAGTTAAATTAAACAAACACTGAGTTTATCCTTTATTATTTATTTTTTCCTATTGTGACTTTTAAATTACATGAAATTGTAAATTTGGTGTATAAAATGTCTGTTGTATTAGACTCAGAATAATAAACAAATTATAAAAATTTCACAAAAAAAAACATATTATAATAAAATATGTAGGCATTTATTTGTATCACACAATGAACATTCTGAAAATCAAAAAGATTTTTGTAAAAAAACATAACAAATCCAAAATGACTAAGTACATCTTCTTAAATCCTTTCACAATATTTTTGCGTAAAATATTGTTTCAGTTATTCCAGCGAAGAAATCCCTCTCCGCAATTTATGACACACAACATATTTATTTCCCCATTATCCTTTTCCGTTGTAATAAATGATTTCCTAGTTTCCTCTTTCTGACTTGCGCAATGTTTTCGCTTTCCAAACTGTAGCAATTTTGTAGTAAACAATAGCGTGGCGTGACGGATTCTGCTCATCATGTAACATTTACATCGGATGGGTGTGTTATTTTGCAACGATTTGTATGAGTGTAATCTGTTTGTCACGCTACTGATGATAGTCGTACGATTATTATGGACGGCAGTGTAGGTTGTGATTTTTTACAGAATTCTTCTTTTAATAAGCTGCAAATGACAATAATTAAAAAAAAAAAAAAAAAAGGTTGCACTCCAGGAGTGCCGGTAGAAGTGAAAACTTTTTTGTTACTATGTTTTATTTTTAATTTGAATGACGTCTTACTCATTTTCGATCAGGGTCACGTGACCCTGACGGTCACGTGACCCTGACGGTCACGTGACCCTGACGCGAGTTTTAAATTTTTTACCCATTACAGAAAAAGTGTACAACGCCGCTAAAGAAGTTTTCACTTCAAAAAGGTTGCACTCCAGGAGTGCCGGTAGAAGTGAAAACTTTTTTGTTACTATGTTTTATTTTAAAACTGGAGTAGTACAGATATGAAATTAACTAATTTGAATGACGTCTTACTCATTTTCGATCAGGGTCACGTGACCCTGACGCGAGTTTTAAATTTTTTACCCATTACAGAAAAAGTGTACAACGCCGCTAAAGAAGTTTTCACTTCAAAAAAAATGGGAAAACTTAGCCTAATATCGAAATTAACATCTTTAATGAATTAACCGAGTCGTTGACAGGAATCCATGCGAAAGTGAGGCTGCTTGTTTGTTACGCGCTGTTACACCTAAAACGGGGAACCGAATTTGACGAATTTTGGTTACAGAAATAGATGTGACTCTGGAAACCGTTATAGGTTAATTCTTTTAGTGCGAAACTGCGGGTAACGGGTTGTAAAGATATAAGCAGAACTAGGTAATATACTCACGTGATCAGGACTACAATCAGGGTCGGTTCCCAATACTTCCCATATCACTTATTGACACAACGACATCCTCTCATCAATAAGTGGCCTATATTGATTCCAGCTGATTGGTTTTACGACTTATTACGAATACGTGCGTGGTGTTACGTGACTCGAAGTCAACTGATTTGTTAAATTGGCGATTCAACATACCTCGTAAGATTATGGCGGGAAAGGCTGGATCTCACCATCGATAATTTAGGTCTTTCGATCTGGACCGAAAGAACTGGAATTTATAGGGAGAGGCACCTGCCCAGCTGTGAGATGAATAGAATAGAATAGAATAGAATAGCCTTTATTTGTTAACATAGGTAATTATTGACAGATATTATGTTTGTTAGACAGAGCGCTATGTTATGCCGGGGAGGCGTACAAAAATATTAATTTAGGACATGCAAATTAAAATTGAATTATGAAATTAAAATTACATTATTTGGTCTTATTATTGTGTCTATAAATGAGGAACTATTGAAATGTCAATTAGAAAAATAATAATAATACATAACGAAGAGATGTCAAAATAATTTATAAAGTATGTCAAAATAATTAAAAAAGTATTTCAAGATAATAAAATTAAAATGTCAACAAATTATTCACTGCCAGTGTTGATATATTGCAATAAATTATTAATTAATCATTAAAGTATTCCTCAGTTGAATTCCTTATTATCTAATGAAGACTGGAAAGATTCAACAAATCCTTTTCTCTGACAGGAACTCAAGAACACTGTAGTACGTTTTATTTATTAAAAAATCGCGTATTCTACTCTTAAACTGTAAGGTATTTAAATCTTTCCAATCTCTAGGTAGCTTATTATAAATAATTGGGCCCATGCAATAAACACTCTTGCGCATTAAAGCGGTTTGACACCTCACTTGACATAATGTATTGTTGTCACGCCTATTTCTTGGAGCTACATCAGCCATACGCACGAAACGACTTGGATTTTGTTTGACGAACATAGCTACCTCCAAAATATAAATACATGGGAGTGTCAGGATATTGTACTGCTTAAAGTATGGCTTGCAACTGTCGGTCGTTTTGAGCTTAAACATTGCTCGCAAACATCTTTTTTGAGCTTTAAATGCTATTTCTTTATCAGTCGAATTCGCCCAAAAAATCACACCGTAACGTAAGTGACATTCAACTATACCGTAATAAGCCGTTATGAGTGTTCGGGTGTCTACTATGGAAGATAATTTAAATAGAACATAGGAAGATGAACTTAATTTTCTACACAGTAAATTTATATGAGATTTCCAATTTAAGCTGTGATCTATTTGTAGTCCTAAAAATTTGGTGTCACTTACTTCTTCAATGTGGTCATTATTATAGTGTATATTGAGGTTCGGCACACCAGGTGTACGTTGTCTGAAGTGCATTATCTTTGTCTTACTTAAATTTATATTTAAATTATTTTTATCAAGCCATTTAATTACGGAGTCAAGAGAATCATTAATGTCATTTTCATATGTAATTAAGTTTTCACAAGGGATTGTTATGGTACTGTCATCTGCAAACATAGTCAAGGGTTGTTTAATGGAAAGGGGCATATCATTAATGTAAAGATTAAATAATACAGAGCTCAAAACACCTCCCTGCGGTACACCGAACAAAATTTTACGTTCTCGTGATCGCGATATTTCTTCTTGTTTAATGGCTACATTAATTCGGCTAACTTCTGTTCTTTGTGTTCTATTTTCTAAGTATGATTTTATAAGTTCTAGCACATTACCTCTTATGCCGTAGGCTTCTAATTTATTAAGTAATGTATTATAATGAACATAATCAAACGCCTGAGTCATGTCACAAAATATGGCACATATTGGAGAACATTTATCCATATTTCTAATAATATTATATAAAAAGTCGTAGATTGCCATATTAATGGTCCTGTGCTGCCTAAATCCTTTCTGTTCTTCACATAATATAGAATTTTTTTCGATGTAATTGTAAATTTCTCTGTAAATGTATTTTTCAAAAATCTTGGATATAACAGGGAGGAGCGAAATGGGTCTATAATATTTCATCAACTCCTTATCTTCTTTCTTAAATAGAGGTCTAATAATGGATATTTTAAGAGCTTCTGGATATGTACCCGCACAGATACTTAGGTTGATTATGTAACTTAAATGACTACATATTTCAGCTGCTACTGATTTTAGTATTTTAGTTGCGATTCCATCATAGCCTACACTAGTTGTGTTTTTTAATTTCATTATTATATTATATATGTCATGTGGTGTGCTAGGTGCCATGAACATTGAATTACACTTTGCGGATGCCATGTCAGGCTTTGGCTTGAATTCGGGATCTATTTTTGGATGTATTTTATCAACAAAATAGTCATTAAACGCATTGGCAATATCTAAAGGTTTATATAAGAAATCATTTCCAAATTTAATTTTTTCAATTTGTTGTTTAGGGATATTGTATTTCGTCTGGTTGATTACTTGCCATGTACTTTTTGATTTGTTTTTAGATTGTTGTATTTTGTGACTATTTTGTGCTCTTTGTGTTAAGTTAATAATTTTAGTATAAAGTTTAGAATATGTAGCAAATTTCTTTTTATTTTCATAGGTAGGTTTTACTCTAAATTGCCACAGAAGATTTCTTTTTTTCTTACTGCATAATTTAACACCACGTGATAGCCACGTAGGTTTATTGAAAATATGAATTTTTATTTTCTTATTTGGAAAACATAAATCGTAAAATAATTTAAATGTGTTTATAAATTCATTGTAGGCGACATTTGGGTCACCAGTGAGGTATATTTCCGAAAACTTAAGACTATTAATACAATTTTTAAATTTATTTACATTCTCATTACAATAATCCCTCCTCGTCACGTAATAGTTATTTATGGTACATACTTTTGGTGCCGGGCATTGAATTAACTGTGCTGTATGGTCTGATAATGCGAACTCCAGTACTTCCGTTTTGCAAGTCTTTTTAAAATTATGCGCAAAATTATCAATGCATGTCTTGCTAGCCATACGAGTTGGTTCTCTAAAAGCAAGTCTTAAATCATAACTTCGCAACAGATACTCTAATGTAATTGAGTTAGAATTTTGTTTTAAAATGTCGATGTTTAGATCACCTGCAACGACAATATTCTTACCGCGCTTGATGGATATATCTTTGAGTAAGATTTCAAGTTTATTAAAACATTCATTTATATTCCTAGAATTTGGTACTCTATAAATACATACTACTATTAATTTAAAATCTATAAGCTCAACAGCACAACACTCAAACATTCCTTGAGAAGACAACTTTGCTACTTGAGGTAACTCCCTCCATCGGTGACATTTTTTAACAATTATACATGCACCTCCTCTCTTTTGTCCTTGCCTACTGTAACATGCAGCTAAAATGTAATTTGGTATACATAGTTGTTGTTCACAGCCTTTCATGATGAAATGTTCGGTAATACACAAAATATCAACATTTATCTTTTTGTCCGATAGCTCATCTAAATTAACTATAAGAGCATTTGATTTATTTAGTAGACCTGCAATATTTTGGTGCACTATGTTAATATATTTATTAGAGAAAAAACAGTTCTTTAGGGTCACTATTTGCGGTGCGCCTATTTTCTTCTATAATTTCCAAATGAAGGTGATATAAGTCATGAAAAATAATTTTCATCGCGTAGTCTTTTAATGCTCCTGAATTTGTGTACGAAGTATGTTCATAACTTAAGTTCAGATTTGAGTCTAAAATATATGCGTATTGATGTGTTACATTGTCCAAGTAGAGCATATTATTGAATGTCTCCAGTCTTGAATTATACAACATATTATGGTTATCATTACATTTATATGTTGGTAAAGCAATTATTATATTTGTGTGCTTAATATCCTGTAGCACGTTCCTCATATATGTGACTTTATCAAAGTAGCATTTCGTCGTTTTAAAGTCTTCCTCGCCGACCATTATAATACAGAAGTCATTTCTAGTGTAATGTCTGAGTTTTGCATGTGTATCCCGTAGAAGACTCTCTACACAGACATTTGGTGTGAGGTAGTGACAAACTTGAAACTTTTCTGCAAAACACTCTTCCGCTAAAGATAATATCCTGTTATTGTTATTAGCACTCAAAATACATAGTTTATGTTTGTGTTTCAGTGTTAATGGTGTTTCTTTCATTACATGATTTTCACTACAAGCTAATGAGACTGCGGTTTGTCGTGTTACTTTTGCTGGTGTTTGGACTGTGGGACTATTTTTTTGCGTTTCCTTAATCGAAGTTACTGCTTGGCTAGACTTATTTTCGAGGTCATTTTTAATTGGCGTCGATGTAAGTCTTCGCACTTGAGGTTTTGTTTTAGAGACTTTTCGTTTTGAACTTGGCGTGGAGCACTTGGCTTCTCCTGTACCAACTTTTTTATATAATTCAATAACGCGATTTGATTTATCTAGATCTGATTTTAATTTTTCATTTTCGCTAAGCAAAATATCAATTTCTTGATTCGCACTTTGCAGCTTTACTCGTAACCCATTGATCTCTTCCTGTAATTTAGTAATGGATTCACTGTCCTGCAGTGAAATATCAGGCATACTCATTACTGTGGCATCGAATAATGACGTCTCTGAGAACGACGTAGACAGGACTGGTATTTTTCTTAAGGTAATGTTTTCGTCCGCCATATCTGTAAGTTTTCCCCAAAACAAAATATTTTTTTTTATTGTGGTATCATTAACTCTAACTCCACTGTTACATAAAATATTTAGTCCCTAACCTTTGAGGGTCGGACTAGAATAAAACCACAAAATAACATAAACCGGTTTATTACTGCGAGTAACAATCTCCCGTATAATAGAATTATTCGATTAAATTAATTGATTACATTTAAATTGAATTTCAATTAACATATTACTGTAACGTTCTTATCATAATAATAAAAATCATTAACCTTAACAACAGTCCGAGAATAAAATTCATATAAAACTACTGTGGTGAAATTCTTTACCCTTTCTAATTAATTAAAGCTAGCCAGTTGTAACTTAGGGGTTTAAAGAAGAGCTGGGGTCGTGGGGGGTTGGAGATAAACCGAGTACTGTTCCGTTAACAAGGTTACGTTAATATAACTAAAGCAGAACTAAATAACTACCGGAACCTTCCAGTTAAAAACAATTATAATAATTTAATTAATGGGCGCCAGGGACCTGGAGAGTCCCGAATCCTGGAGCTGAAGATATCCTCAAATCTACTGTCACTTCCGGAGGTATTCAGAAAGAGCTCAAGATTCTTAACATAAAGTTCGGTGTAGTACCGACATCAACACCGGGTACCAAAATCACACCGGTGTTCCAAGGTGCGGTGATAACAAAAATAAATATAAAGAAAAAAAAAAATGATTCAGACTTACAGTATTAATAGTCGATGAAGCAGACAATCTGTTAGACTGAAGACCACGTCGAAACGACCATGGGTAAAGGAGGTGTGGGATGCCCTGCGGCAAGATGTAACGATGATTTGGAAAAGGTTGGCAATGGATGGATACGTACTGCCCATGACCGGGTTGGCACTCTTGGAGGCTTACTTTCTGCAGTGTAAAGTCTAAGCCCCTTCGTACACTAGGCGACGCAAGTCTCCGATACCTTACGATTTTGGTATTCATTGACGCGTGCTTGTGTTCGAACCTCTATGGGTTTGTATTTCGATAGCCGCTTGGATACCGAATTCGTAAGGTATCGGAAACTTGAGTCGCCTTGTGTACGAAGGGCCTTAATACACCGATTGATCCTAAGTGACTGTAAATACATTACTTTATCCATCCATCAATATAAGGAAGACTTTTTGGGGGTAAAATCATGAAATGAGTCCACTCTCCCTGGGTAAAGCGGGAGAGACTGACAGACTCGTGCTCACTAAAATCTACCGCGTTTCTTCAATTACCCTGCGTTCCAGTATTACGGTAGCCTGTTAAGACAGTCCCACGAACTAAGGAAGACCCCGTAGTGATAAAATTAAACTCCAAACAAAATCAGCATACAAAACCACACGGCCCAGTTTCATTACAAAATCACAAACGCGGACGTTTGCAGTCCCAACCAGTGATTGGTCTAAGCAGGATGTCGTTGTACACTTACTGTGATAAGGTTCCAAGTTCTACGCCCAACGTCGCGTGATGGAACCCTGTCGTGGTGTGCGGAATGAAATAGGTTGCAGTGGACTTCCTTATTCTGATAGCTGTCGGATATTACTGAGCTGTGGTCATGCACATGTGAGGTGTTGTGATTTTGCTTACTTTGTTGTTGTAGAGATAAAATATTTAATGGAAGATCATGAAGGAACAGCAGATATGGCCTAAAGCTTTCGATATTGCTATTTAATGATGATGATTGTTGAAATGTTGATTGTTGTTGTAATTCCTAATATATATGGGGTGGGTGAAAGTCTTCTAGAATTAACAAAATATATCCATGATTAGAAGGCTACTTCTCAACTTCCGTTTTGCACTGTAGATATGCTTGATGCCACCTGCGCACTTGATGATCCTACCTCTTAGCTGAATTTTGAACCAAACATGTTCAAGAAATTGCCATATCAAAAATCCCATCAATTAACCTAAGTATAGCGATTGTTTAAATAAACAGTTTTATTTGCTATCCATTTCAAACCAAGGCTCAGTACCTATCACTGTAAAGGGCATGATTGCTGATACCAATCTTGATGACGAAACTTTACTTTTTACAAAACCTAAGGAAGGTCAGAACAGAAATATGTGATTCACAAACGTATGTCACGACTTCACATCAAGCTATGATAAACCAGTATAAGCTGGCCGTTCATTGTGCGGAAAGATCGTTAAAAGCGAGGCCAAGATAAACTGGTTATGTATAGCTTGATATAAATTGGTGGTTGTATTGCCAAATGCTTACCTTGTATTTATTAAAGCGTTGTTTTTATGTACATGACTGTTACACAACAATGTAATTGATATGGTCATTTGTGGTGATGGCCAATTGAAATTATATCATGGCCGACGTCCTTAATTAATAGTCAATCGGCGTTGATTGTTTTCTGAACCCTTCTAGAGCTGACTCGATTAAAAAAGAAAATTTTTCGCGAATTGTAAAGCTTTTTCAATGTCAACGTAATTTTTTTTCTAGCTTGTCGATCATGACTGCGATGGCATAGTTGGTAAGGCATCTGCGGTTATGTGGCGTACTGAATCAGAAGCTCACAGGTGCAAGTTCTGCTCGCAATTTATTTTTTCTCTTTTTTATGTACAATGGGTTTATGGGACCATAGTCTAGGTCAGGAGTGACTAAGACAAGGTCGACGATGGAGCGAGCTTACCCAGAAGAAGCCTGTTCACTCTAACTTTGAAGAAATTGGGGTTGTATGCGTTCGGATACAACCCTAATCTCTTTCCATAGAAAAGCTTCACATTTTTTATTTAGCGTGAACTGACCCACTCCTAACGTTCTTCCATTGTTTCCACTCCTCTTGATATTGTGCTGCTCAGCAACAATTTATTAGGAAGCTATCCACGTCCCACCACCTTCTCCCTACTCAGCTGTCTGTGACCCAACTGGGTATCAAACTGAATCTTATTCTTTGACATTACAAATTGCACTTCCAAAAGACCAAAATTTATTTTGGGTCCTTCAAGGTACAAATCGTCTTAAAGTCACGTAATCGTGATCCAACTTATACATTGTAAATGTGTATTCCGTGATGGAATTACAAATTATTGTCATTCGTTTTATTTCTCAATAAATCACCCGTCCTGAGCCTCGCTGTCCTAGTTTCAAGAGATCCATTTGAATGAGATCCTTTTATATCATTCAGTATGCTGATGTAGAAAATTGGACCATTCCAGATAATGTTCTTGTATCTTAAAGCTGCCCATCCAAAAATGACATTTTAAGTGCACTCTCAGGGCGTACCCTAAGAGTGCACTTAAAATGACATTTTTGGATGACAAAAATGACATTTTGATGATGAAAATGTGCGCGTAGAATGCTGCCGCATATTTCGGTGGTATCGTAATACCACCGAAATACGCGGCAGCATTCTACGCGCACATTTTGTGCAGAACTTCAGCAGTGTGCGTACTCAGCTTCTATCGCGTTTAGTCACTGCGCCCTCCGGCAAAGTTGTGCGTAACTTTTTTCGTAAACAGTGCAGCACATTTTGTACGCGTACATTTTCACTGTAATGAGTTTAGCAATGTGCACGCACAAATAAAGAGTCCAATGCTCACGGGTGCGCGTATGAAAGTATCCAGATGTGCGCGAACATTGCAGCAAAGTGCCACACACCAGTGAAATCGCATCTTTATACAACTCAATTACACAAAATACTGCCTCGAAGTCAAGAACCATCCAATCATAATAAGGGCATATCGTGACTCCATAAAAGGAATTGCCTTTTTACGAGAGCTCCGATTCCTGGTATCGATTCATAGGAATCGGTTATCAGTGTGTGACGCAAGTAACATATGGCTAGTTGATGAATAACTCATTGATGCCTTTTTATAGGCTGCCAGTGTCATAGTTCACGATTATCCAACGAATCGAGTGGCGTAAGAAATGGAATCGATAGAGAATTTATCGAGTTGATGGACCTTTTAAAGTTTAAATGAGCTGTTACTTGGTCTAAATTTTGAGAAAATACTTAAAATGGAATCTTCTACTTAGTAGTAAGTACGCAGTAGTCTTTTATATTACTCTAACAATTGATAATTAATGATATACAATAATTTATTCGCAATTCATGTAATAAAACAGTACATATGGTCTTTTTACACCATAGAGCTCTGTTTTGTTAATTATTCAAATCAATAAGACTTAAAAATATTAGCTCACGTATTCTAACAGTTTAATTGCATATTTAGCAAAAAGTGTCGAGCGGAAATATTAACCAAAGTTAAGCTAAGCAAACTGTACGATATTGAGTAAAGTAAACAATGATGTATTTTAGGGGTAGGTACGACAGTGCCTCCGCCAAGTCTAGCAAAAAAGTGGCACGACCGTACCATCCTTTTCTCGAAGCAGTTCAGCAATTTTAGGCACCTCCTATAACTTCGTTGTGGAAAATATTTTATTGACTTTATTCCACAGGTTTTGTTATTACTCGTAAACCTTACAATTTACGAGTAGTTAAGATGCATATCGATGTACGAGTATTTATGAGTGTTTTCTAATTTATATTTTTACTCGCTGATCTCTGCTTCTTGCCTAGACTCATTTACACTGAAAATAGTGCGGTCACCAAATCTCCTAATAGCAGATAAGCCACGATTTGTAACAGTTCGATAAAGTGACTGTAGTCTGTCAGATATATCCTAAAGATAGATATAATGCTCATAATATTATGTTGAACTGTACACATAGAGTGTTGTACTACTTTATATTCCAGCTGCATTTGTCCATTTTATTCAAAATTGTATTGGTGTCATACGTTGACGTCACTTTAGATGTTTCTTCATATAAATACATACAGTGAACAATGTATTTCGTGCTAAGGTTTGATCGCTAACCGCAGTAACTTTCTGATTTCTTGAGTCTGGCACTGTGTTGTTATTTATGTTTATTAAAGCTTATGCGTTCTGAATTAGAATCATATTGACAAAATATCATGATTATTTCTTAATATTTTTTATTCTTGATTCATTTATTTTTACGCAAACCTACATTGCCCCAATCAAACCGTCCGCGCTGGACGGACGTGATAAAGGCCCATCCTAATTATCCAGCACGGTTTTCTGTAAACACTTTCTCCTACTGATTATACAAACAATGATATAATCAGTAGGAGAAAGAATAGTCATCATCATCCACTGCCTGCTTACTGCTGGGTCTCTCTCTCTTTGCTTGTGCCAAGCTTGGCGATCTATTATCGTGTCATTTCTCTTTCTCGGTATAAAACGGGCTTGAAATTGCATAATTTATTCTATAAACCCTTCTGCCTTCACCATGGTCATTGATCGCCAGGTGGCCTACCATGACGTCTTAAAGCGTGAGTAGTCCCACTGTTGGGGCGAGATGGCGCTAGACGACTTGTATATCTTTGTCTTTTTCCCACAGTGGAACTTCTGTTGCTTGATAGGCCCCCAAGTCTTATATCTAACACGCTTTAATACTCAATATCTGGTTGGAATACTCGGTTTTTAAATTGTCTATATCTTGGGAACCGAGCTTTTCTCGAACCTGGGACCTGATTACATATAAATATACAAGAATTGCTCGTTTAAAGATATTAGATATGATGCAACCTCCTTACCTCCTTGCTTGATTTATCATTAGACTAACAACCTTTACAACCAGATACAAACACTTCTTGACAATACAGTATCTCACATCTGAAGTCTATGCCCTTTAATATCGGCACCGCTTTATAGGCGCGGAGTAACACCTTTTGTCTGCGATCCAATACGGCGCACAAATACGAGTGACTCAGCTGTTGCGAAACGTTTGTATTTACCTTTATGTATTGAAGAGTGTCTGTCTTGCGATGTTTGTCGTTTTTTTATCGCATTTTGCGTAAAATTATCATCACGCTTACGAGCATTAGTGGTCGTGTGTTCGAGCATAGTCAGGTGCATTTCTTTGTGCAATTTATTTCATTACTACGTAGAATCCTGTGTCCCAGCAGTGGAAACATTATTGGCTGATTATGCTGTGCAATCACTACGCGTAGTACTTGCATTTGGTGTGATTGTATTACTAGTATAAACATGGATGGCTAAAGGAGTAAGGATCATTGTTTCGAACCTGCTGGTGGTGTTCTGACTTCTGTAGTTTCTGTCTACTGTCATGAGAGAAAGGTGTGAGTTTTTGTATTTTAATTTTCGTTAAGCGGTTCCAAACATCCTTCGGAAGAATGAGTGGAATTTACTACCCGCGTTTGTGTTCCTGAATCTCTTTAAAGTTAGAATGAACAGGCTTCTGGGTAAGCTCATTCCATCGTCTACTTTGTCACTTCTGATTTATCACATCTGTTATCCTTGAAAGTTTAAGCAGAAATGTATCCTAGTATATTTACCCACATTTTGCAGGTATGATCTCATGTTATAGCGGACCAGGTAAGTTGTCGTATCGTATTTTTTCATCTGATTGTTAAACTGTGATCGCTCGAAGTTTGAATGTCTTGATCGTAAAACTTCTCCAAGATAGCGGGTTCCTTTCATAGATCATTAAAAGTTTTTCCCGACTTAAGATTGCAGATTCTCATCTATCGATATAAAATGTCCGTCGTAAACCATCGAAAAATAATAAAGTATTGAAGCTGTAGTTCAAGGTAGGTAGAACTTTTTTCATAGCTTTTGTGGACAACCATTTTCCGATTTATATCCAGATGACTATAAGGTGACTTCTTTGACTATTTAAGGTTAAGTTAGTAGGATTATCGAATAATTTTCACAAGTTTATACTTTTCTTATCTTGTCCTTTAAATCAGCTGTTATATTTCCATTTAGTAATTACAAAACTATTAATTTTTATTCATTCTTCCCCTGAGACATAACTTTCCTTACACCAACCATAACCACAGGTCACTTACTCATAATTCCCCAAGCGAAGTTTCCCCAATTCCCACTGGACAAATAGTAATTTCCAACCAATTTCTCCACGTAACTCCGGGCCTGCGTAGGCGCAGTTCCCAGAAGACGGGAAGGAAGTGCGCCGCGTGATGCGCGTACGCAAAGTGACTTGAATGCAACCGCTGGCACGCTGTGGAAGCGGTAGATGATTGATATCGAGTTGTTTGTTTTGTTGATTATGCGCCTGATATTGCTGATAAGAAAGTGAATTTATTATTGAAAGATGATATTAATGTGGCCCCTCCACATTATGGATAAATAATAACTGCTTATGGGTAGATTAAGGGTTATCTACTGCGTTTGCCGAAATCGGTTTGTGGATGACTGATTCAATTACATACCCAGAGGCACGGTAGTGGACTTGGAAGGCATTTTGCACCGTTGATCCTGGCTTAGCCATTTTGGTATGTCTTTGACAGTCTATGTGGTCTAGTCGTTACGAGCAGATTTAGCTATCAATTGAAAATTGAATTGAAATGAGGTATCAATTTTTGCCTTTGGCTAATATGATATTTTTTGCTGTAACTACTTCCTAAATTTATTGCATGTCCCTATTATTATAAATGTGAGCTCACAGATCATATTCCTAATGACCTTGTTTCCTCAGCCCGCTATCGCTTATAGCTTAGTAAGGGCGATGACGTCATCGGCGCCTGCGCCTATTATTTTCGAAGCAAATACACTTCGGTGGGCATCTCCGAAGATACACTCACTCTTCGAAGATGTGCTTGTATATTTCTTTCTCACGGGATACGTGAATATCAGGCAATGTATATTGATTAAGTATTTACTGCACTGCTAAGTTATTAAGTGTTAGCATTGGTAACGACCCCGACTTATGACTTGTAGGTCGTGGGTTTAAAACCAGCTAGACGTATTACTTCTGTAATTTGTTGCATCATCACTGCTCTTGAAACGGTGAAGAAACCGCCAACTCCTAGAACCAAAAATTCGAAGACATCTGACATTATCAACCCGCATTGGGCCTGCGTCCCAGGATTGGGATTTGGATTAAATTTACAGCCACCCTCTCATAGAGATTATGGATTACGGGATGCTTGATTTTCGATTGAGAACTTATTGACTATTGACTTCAAAATATCATTTTGTATCATCTTTATATCCTTATCCTAGTTAACTTATCGGTATAGTATTTTCTATTACTATTCTATTCCCTTGTCAATCCTATTTTGGCTACATTTTCTAAAGCAAAAAATAGTTTACAAAAAAAAAAACTTAAGATTCTACATTTTTATAAACACACTCTTGCCATAATACTGTAGAGGCTGTTGGCTCATGTTGGTTTAATAGCGGTTTTATTCATTCATTATTGCCAACTGCTACTTATGGTACATTTTATGTGTCTAGAAACTCCTTTGTTTGCTCAATTCCTTTACCGTTCAATGTCTGTTATTGAATCTCTCTAAATTATTGACTTTGCTGTAGTCTCCGAGTGTAAGATTTTTTTTTAATATATTAATAAAATTTTAAATAATGCAACGTTGTTCCTTTATATTGATAACATACACGCAGCGTATTATTAATGCGGTTTTCCAGAAAATTTCCTTAATTTATTATTTAACTGAGAGATAACAAATAAATCTTATTTTCTTCGATTTCAAGACGTACAAAAGTTGTAGAAAAAATCTTAGAAAAAATGTATCGTATTTTCTACAAGACAATCAGAATGTTCACTTTATTTCTGCAACGAAGCTTACCGTGCGAGGTATTCCTCGTAGCGCTCCCGTTTTGAAGCGCTCCTATCTAAGCGCTCCTGTTTCATTCCTCCAAGCGCTCCCAAAAAAAGCGCTTGGAGGAACGATTAAAAGTATTAAAATTTATTTCCTCGAAGCGCTCCCATTATTAACTTTCGGATAGAGATGGGACTATACTAACTGAAATTATCGATAATAAGTAGAACACATTGTAATAATATACAACTAGCGGCCCGTCCCGGCTTCGCACGGGTTTGGTATTTTTTTTGTAAATCCTTTAGTCCAGGGTTTTTCAAACCTGTGGGTCGCGACCCCCTGGGGGGTCGCGAAGCTTCTCTAGAGGAGTTGTTAAAAGTTGAGAACCTTACATTTATCAAGCTCTATTTCAATTTAATATGCTATAATTTTTCCGCCTCGCTACGCTCGCCCATTAATGAAGGGTATGCTTGTGAAGGTAAAAAGAAGTCAACTCTTTTAGGTCACTTTTCAATGAAAACTTGTCTTATGTTGGTGTAGAAATAGTAGATTTACTGTCACACGCCGCGCTCACTCTTCAAGTCTTTAATTTTTTTATCTCGCTTTTAGATTAAAACTTGTTCTGTCGTACTACGGAAACGTTTAACTTTTAGAGTACTTACTCTGCGTTCAATCTTCTTTGTAGATTTGGCTTTTCATAGTCCAGAAATCTATAAATTATCGAGCTCGCTGCGCTCGCTCTTGAAAATATGTTTTAAGTTTCCATGACCTAATGACCTCGATTTTCATACATAATTCATTTTTCAATAATGCTTTTGTGGATACTACTTTTGAAAAATGAACTACGCAGCGAGCGTACTCTTACCGTTTACGAACTTAAAAACTTATATTTGTAGTACAAAATGAGTGTATACTCCTGCTTTAAGTTTTTCTTCTAGAAGGCGGTGTGGAAATGTCGGTGCACAATTACTCGCACTAGACAGTTTTTTTAATTCAAATTTTGGGGCGGCATGCTGTACAGGCCCAGGGCGCCGACAATTTTAAATTACGCCACTGCTTGTAGATCATAAAAATATTTGCAGGAGTCGAACCAGCAACACGCAGCGCAGCAGTGCAATCGCTCAGCCACTTTGCTAACCGTGCCGTCAAAATTGAATGCTTGAAAAAAGCAACGGGTAGGGGGTCGCGAAATATTTCTTCATACTAAGGGGCGACCCCCTTGCCATGAAAATGGTTGAAAAACCCTGCTATAATCCACCAAATAGATGAATATAATTATTCTGCCGACATATGTACCTATTCATATTTTTTTATTGTTTAGAAAGCTTATGATTTCTTTCCATTATGTTTCCCATTATTACCCCCCTCCCCGCACACCTCAATGTTTTGTCGGAAGTTTTTCGTAGAATTATGGCAATGAGTTGTCTATCGTTTACGTCAATGGTAGAAATGACTTTCCTTGTCCTAGGCGGGGCGAGAGAGTGTCAGACTCTTACTGACTATAACCACCTACTGACTAAAATCACCCGCTCTGAGCCGGGACCCAGTAACGTATTGCGCTCATACACATAAGAGTGCCGAAAGCAAAATGATATTATTCTCTCAATTTCGTAATTTGGTTAAGCTACTTCGATGTCGATGATGCACACATGAGTTTAAAAAAAAAAAACGATATAATTCATTACGTTTACTTCATGCTTTTCCCTATTTTTAAACGTGGGAGCGCTTCGAGGAAATAAATTTTAATATTTTTAATCGTTCCTCTAAGCGCTCCTTTTGGGAGCGCTTGGAGGAATGAAACAGGAGCGCTTAGATAGGAGCGCTTCAAAACGGGAGCGCTACGAGGAATACCTCTACCGTGCAAAGCAAATACTTTCATGTCTAAGAAAATCGAGAGTGGGTGCATAAATAATGTCAAGTGAACCATTTAATAGTTTCCTCGGTTAGCGTAACCTGCGGAAAATTGCAAGGTTTTCCGGCCATACTTTAAACTGTTTGCAATCAGATAAATTAATTGACCATCTGTCTGGATAATTCAAGTATAATCTGCGTTTTATTTACCAGAAATCCGCGTTCTTTAACATGAATGAATTTTGTTCTAGAAATCCCGTTTGGAATATTGATTTTTTCAGTCGCTTCGTTGTAGACAATGGTGGTAGTTACTTTAACTAAAATAATGACAAAAGATATTTATTTTGCAAATTGGTTTAAACTCGTTTAGTTAAGGTACCCGTCAAAATAAAACACTATATTTCAAACTAGATGGGGCTGATGTTTTTATTGTTTTGAAATAAAACATTTTGGGAATAATACAAAAATACATTATTATTATTTGGAAACGTACATCGAAAAAAACTCAGAGGTCAAGATCTCTCTTGAAGTCCAGACACTTTTTTTTGACAAATCATCAAAAAACATAACCTTTCTGTTTATTAAAACTAAGCCGTAATTCAAGCCTTACGAATTTATTAACCGACTTCATAAAAAGGAGGAGGAATACTTTTTCCATCTCCAAAATTATAATAAAGGGCAATGTACCCTTTTCTTCCTTCCTCGCATTTGGTATTTCCTAGGCCTTACTTAAGCACGCCTTGCCTCTTAGACTGTGGTCGTGTAAGGACTTAAAAGAAACGAGGAGGAAAATCGTGTCCTTAGTGGATTTTTTCTTGGCTTAGTCTCGGACGACATCGATTTACAATAGGTTTACTGTTAAACCCGGAATGAAGTATCTAGGAATTTGCAATGATTTGAAGAGCTTTTGGATCGATTTTAAGCTTTAAATAAATAAAAATAAAAAAACTTGAGAGGTGTCAAGGGACACCCGGATGGAACGAAGTTACTGTATACACTCAACAAAAATAATCGTCGCGACTCTACTCCAGTCCAGTCCAGTCCGGTCCGGTCCGGTCCAGTCCAGTACAGTCCGGTCCGGTCCGGTACGGTACGGTCCGGTCCGGTCCGGTCCGGTCCAGTCCAGTCCAGTCCAGTCCAGTCCATTCCATTCCATGGTAATAAACACATTACCCTCCTTTGCGTCGCGCAGTCGGATAAAAGTGTCGTGCCAACTTTTCGTAAGATTTTTTTCCGTCCAGCCCCCTTTCACAACGCGCGATAAGGAACTTCGTTCCAAAAACTTGTTAATTTGTACTATTTGGCGTGGTCAAAGCTAACTTACATACCTACAACTAATAATCTTTCAACATAATTATTTGATTTTACAAAAGATGGTATCTACTTCACCATTGACGTTAACAATGGAATGAAGAATTCGATACTGTTGAGCACTGTGGTGGTGGCTCGGTTCGTAAGAGGTTATGATGTACTGAATGATCGCTGAGAAGATAATACGAGTATCTTGCGACCTTGCGACCTTGCGAAAAAATCCTTGCGTTCAAATCCTGCTTGCAATCGTTTTTTTTTTCACCCCAAAAGCTAACATCATGTCTGTAATCAATAGAAGACTCATATTTTACGTGTTAAGTTCCAGGCCCTCATAATGGGGACAACCTTATTTCCCTCAAATAACTCATAAACCCAAACTCCAGGAAAATTCCTGGTTAAAAAACTAAAACAAAAGCAATTCCGTTTGAAACTCATCGTACAATATCAACTAATGATAGTAGCCTCCACAAAATTAACGAGCTATCATAAACCACTGTTCTACCTCCCCTTGTCCCACCCGGAACTAGAACCCAGCCCTTTTAGCTACCACGAAAGCAAACAAATCATAAGTGAGAAAAAATTACCTGTTTGCACGGCCCGCGGCCCCGCTATCATTATAACTCACTGTATTAATGTAATTGGCCCTTTAAAGTTTATTACTGTTATGTCTTTATAAGCTGCATTTCTGCTTTGCTGGTATAGTGCGCGTGCCAATAGAGGGCAGGAGTTATACAAAAATGATTTAAAATATCTCAATATGTTCAATTTGTATGGATATCTACCACAATAGTTTTGTATAGGTAAAGATAGATAAGAAAGATTTCGACGAGACGAACTGCGAATGAGACTAACTGCGAACGGACGATATTCACCATTTGTGCGAATGTGAGTTATGTGCGAATAGTCCATCTAAAGGTCCCAAGCGCTATTACTGAATGTACCTCATGTCTTTGATTCCATTCACAGGTCGAGCAGTGTCATTGATGAAAACATGGGGAATTTCTCATTAGTAGCCGCGCAGTCTCGATTTGACTCCACTATTCTTTTCTGATTAATTTCGTTGCAGGAACCAAGACAGGTAAATTCATTCTCCGGGACATGTCGAGCTTCATTGTCTCGGCGCTTTTCTGGTGGTTGCCACTGTTGATTTTGGCTCTCAGGAGTTGCAGTGGTTTGGTAATAGTGTGGTGGGTTTATCCCAAAAACACAGGCCCGCGACCGTTTACGTTGGGCTTAAAACTTATCTGACGAAATGTGAGTGTATTACTAGAGACACCAGTACTTTTTCATCCCTTTGGGAATCACAAGCGTGTTGCTATCTTAATAGGCTCCATTTTGTATACTTGAAGCTCTTGAAATTGTTCTTTCAGGGTCAGCATTGATTTATTATGCATATTGTGAGTTATTCAACGTAGGTATACTGTTTTGTGGCCCCATTGAGAAATTACGGCCCTTCTTAATGAAGTACAAACGTCTTTTGAGAAGTATAAAGAACCGTAAAATGTTATTATGCTCCGAATTAACCGTTGTTTTATGAATGTACTCTGGTATTGTAAAGTTTATGAGTCCAGACCTTTTCTGCATTCAATAAATTATTGCCTAGACCTTATTTCATGCCCTTGATTTTGAGCTGTTTAATCGTCTGAAAGTGGCATTTAAACGCTCAAATCTGATCAGAGAGCACTAGGTTATGTCCGACTAAGAGTCCTAGTGACCTACCTACCAGTTTGAAATAGGAGCTTTAAAGCAAATCAAGACCCCAAAGTTGGCGATGATCTGGGATACCGAACCAAAAATACTTTGATACCAGAACACGAACACGAAGACTACAAAAACTCACACTAAGCGCTTTCAATCTTCCTTTTTAATGCACATAGCAAAAGATTGGAACTCATTACCTGTGTCTGTATTCCCGAACGCATACAACCCGAATATCTGCAAAGTTAGAGTGAACAGGCTTCTTCTGGGTAATTTCGCTCCATCGTAGGCTTTGTTTCTGTCATCTTTGACCGAGAGTCAAGTGCAAACCCATCTCAAAAAGAAAAATATCGCAGCAACAAAAATTTTATTAAAGCATTCCTTTCCTACAAAATACCAGAAAGTGCGTAATGATATGGGTCAATAAAATGTGGCAAGTAACAGATAACTTGCAAAACACGTACCTACGTGCCGTATCATAGAGTTTCGCATTCGTACCGGCGGTGTCTATGAATTCGTATATTTTACGACGTGACGATCTTGGTTTTCCTGCGTGTCCTGATAGCGGGGTTGCTACACCAGTTTATTTTGTAAGTAGATAGACGACGATGCTGTTTTGAAACATACTTGGGCCTATCCTATGTAGAAAATTCTTGGGTATGCCAAGGCCAAGGGAATTATGCAAATTATGTACAGCTTTCTGCAGCGTTTAGTGCCATTTGGATGTGTTTGATGAGGTTCGCCATAAAGAAAATGAAGAACATCTATAAAAACTTGAGTCCCTTATGCAAAATCTTCCAAAAGTCTTTCCTAAATGCTCAACCTCATCCTAGAAGGGTTCTACTTGTTAAATTTGATATTTTTGGACCCAACCGTTCAAGCTGTGCATGGTTTATCAGAAATTCAATATTGTGCTGTATATTACGAAAAAAATCTTTGTAATGTTGTTGATACGATGCTATGTAACTTCTGTTTCCCTACCAAATAAATCCATTAATTCCAGGTTTTACAAGGTATGTTAATGCATTTATCATAGGCCATCGCGCCAACCGTGTCTATGAATTTGTATAGTTTACGATGCTTGCGAACTCATGATAAACCAGTTGCTCATTCAAGTTTTATTCAAGGAGTATCGTTGAGAAATGTCTGTCTAGTACTAGCTTTTGCCCGCTGCTTCATTTATTTCTCCCCATTTAAGATTTATGCAAAAAGAAGTAGTCTGTTTCAGTCCCTTGAGTCTCATCTAGCTGTTTTCCAAAATTAATTTCAAAAAATTTTTTTTCGCCGTTGAAGGCGTGAGTGGCTATAAATCAAACTCCTCTTCGCACTTATAAAATTAGTTAGGATTCTACATATACATAGAACCATATTTTAGTCTTATGTAACCGAAACTTGCAAATGTGGGACGACAGATGTTTCGTCTAAAGCTCAGATTTTAGACACATCTGGAGACTCGAAAGACATTCCATTTCAAACAATCTTGGCTAGACTTGTTGATAACTATTCGCAGCTCCAACAAAATTGAGATTTTAGGCTCGAGTAAAAGGAGAAGTTTGATCCCTTTTCAGTTTTTCCCTTTGATCTGGAAGTTAGCAAATAAATCTTTCGACTTTTCTGCGAATATATATTTTTCATGTAGAATGTGAGCAAAGAAACGGTTGATGAAAATATGGGTTGACGTGATATGTGTTTAGATAGGGTTGAAACTCGGGATGACGAGATATTAAGAAGTGATGTGCTGGGATGACTCTAAATAAATTAAGATGATACACTGCTGAATATTGGCATCGTCTATAGATTTCCAATAGGACCGGTTGGTAGCGAGTTGCTTTCAGCGTGATCCGGTGATCTGCATCAGATCGGTCAGGGCAAATATTAAAAGATAGCGAAACGTAACCAAAAAACGTTAAAATCGGCTGAATGTTTCATTCCCTTGCCTTGGATGAGAGATTCGACCTCGACGAGTGGAGCTGCGATAACCTATTTGGTTAGTCTGGAATACTGAACCGGAAGGTCGCGAGTTCGACTTTCCTGAAAAAATCTACGCGACACAGTCGTCAATGCGTATAAATATTTAACAATGTTATAATACTGAGTTTAAACTCTTCTTTAAAGGTTTTATCGTTCCAAAAATTACTTCTAGCAAGTCAACATTGTCTTGACTCCTAGACCTGTTATTAACATGCGTCTACGGTATAATTATGCGCATATTTTAAGGGCTGTTGTATGGCGCACCCGTCGGGGTTTGTTTACATGGACTCGAGTGTCCCTGATGATACCCCAGGTTATTTATGAAGGGAAAATGGGCATAATTACGCTTTTCGTTATATATTTGGTGTATGTGGCCCTTGGATATATTTATGCTTTAATGGGGGTAGTATTAAAATTAAAATCCCTCGCTGTGAAAACCTGACCTCGATGCTAATTATTTAGATGTTTTGACGTTTTTTGAAATACAATCTCTGAGTAAATGGGACTAAATGCTAATTTATGGAACGAAGGTGTCGTTGCCAGTTGCCATAGTTAGCAAGTCCCATTTAGTCATTTAGTATTTTTTTTAAATTAGAAAAGTCTTACTACCAACAGCAGTACGACAAGAATGAATAGGCTTCTGTCTTCTTGCTTCCGACGTATTCCACATGGAGCACCCGCTGTAATGAAACCTGAGCTAATGGAACCTTAACTATTCCACATGACGGGTTCTGTCAAATTTTTTCGCAGGTGCCAGGTACCAAACTTCTCGCTTCCTACGACTTTGACTGTCAAAAACAAACCCGTCATAATAACAAAGGTAGTTTGTTTATGATTTCTACGTTCTCCTTAGCTTCTCTTAAATTTAATTTAGGGGTAAATTGGGGTCGCGGGACTGTCTTAAGAGGTAACCGTGGCCCCGGAACGTAAAAGGCTATTGAAGGACACCGTGGATTTTAGTCAATACTTTACACAGTTCCTCCCGTCCTGCCTTAGGTGCCACGGTTTACCACGTAAAAAAAAGGAAAAGGGGTAGATTGGGTACACAACCCTATATCAATCATGACCGCTGAATCATTTAATTAGAAAAATATTATCCCAAATACCCTCTCCATCGTAGTTTACAAATCAATTCACTTTTCCTCTCTGCACTTGAGAGTAACCCTCCAATGCGAGTGCCGTCAAGCCAGCTTTGTCAAGTGACGTTACAAATGCGATCATATCCTATCTCATGTTAGAGGAGTGATAGGGGTGGAATGGTTTCATGCATTCTTAATAGAAATGTCGTGTACATATGTGAAGCTTATTTGGGTATTTGTATTTGTCTGGGTATTTCTTTGGGAAAATGCATTTTTTTTTTAATTTGGCCCTTTCTAGGAATTTCGCCTGCATTGTGGATGCGTTTAAACTCTGCAGACGCGATTTTTGAACCGGGAACTTTCGCAGACGTATTCTAGAGTTCACCAAGCTTATATCACAATTGGATCATTGTTTGAGAGTGAATATAGGACAAACATACAGACAATTATTTTTTTATGTATTTAGATTGTGAAAACAAAGGGGATATCTGGAAAAAAAAAATCGTCACCGGTTGGGTCAGTGGGGATCTCTGGAACAAATCAATTTAACCATTGATGAAATAGTATAACAACAATTCAAACCATTTGTTTCTATTGTGACATTTTTATAATGTCCTATGAATTTCATTACGATTTATACAGAACGTGTATCTATAATAGAAAGCTACAAAACAGACTCGTTTGAGTAATGTTGCTGTGTCACGCTGAAGGTTTCAGCCGTGCCCACTACATAGGGCGACGACCTGAAGGGTTGACTTCGTTGTGTGGTGCACGTACAAGTCACGAGCGGGATATTATTCAATTGAAGAAAGGAAGGGTTAAAAAGGCCCATTTTTACGCTGCAAGTTACACACGAGTTGCATGCAAGTTGGAATACATTGCAAACTATTAATGGACAATGAATTCTGTTGATCAAACAAATACCGCAAATACTTGTATCGACTAAATGAGGCTTTACAAAACACTCGTGACAGACAACTGATTTTATGCAGGATTTTAACTTTGTCTCTCGGCTGAGACTCGTCCCATAATGAGACTCGGTCCCGAAGAGTTGTCTTTAAAAAAACTAGGTTTTTTGAAGAAAGCACGCAAATTATTTTTCTGTCGATCTACATAATGTTATACTATCGGCAAGGCATTAGATTTGATCAGATGGGTATTAAACATTTTAGCACCAACACGTATGAGAATGAATTCTAGCTTCCAAAGGGTTAAAGCTTGCTTCGTCCTTTATTTTATTTTACTCTCTAAAACAAAATCTGTGAAGGGCGGACAGACGGAAACACGAGTGATCTTATAAGATTTCCTTTTTTACCAGACTGATTTATTTGTTCGTACGGAACCCTAAAAACACACACTTTAGTGTTTTAAAAAAGTAATCGGTTCAGAAACTTTCTACCCCGCTTTCAGCTTATCCCTTTTCCCGTGGCAGGCGCCACAGACGGACGAACTTGACGAATCAATTGTTTCAGCGGTACTCACTACAGTGTGGGCATTTAGGGAGTGGGTGGCCCTTTTCAATCGCCCTCCAAGTGCAACCAGTGTTGTGTGAACACTGCTCCACTCATTTTATTGTTCTTTCAATGGAAACTGGGTACTGTGTGGGCGTTTTATTCTTATGGCGCTATTGACGATTTGGGACCAGACATTCGCCTCCGGATACGGGTAGGAAAGGTGTCGTTTATCGTTATTTTCTTTGTGTTTTAGTTAAGACCTGACGTTTTCTTGGGTTTAGGTGGATTTATTAGCTCACAAGTGCGTACTAGATCGTGTAACTGTCTAAACATGGTCCTGCAGGGGTATTGGCTAACTTGTTAGTCACTGACCAGCAGTTGTCAACCTGAACTTGGATCGCTTAAGACACCTGTACAGTTATGAGGCTAAGTTGAGGAGTGGAGTGCCTCAAGAGTGTTAGAACAGTTGATTTTAGGTAACATTTACATTTATCAGTTTCATTGCAAATGCAATTAAAAGTCAATACGATTTTTTTTTTAATTTACCTTTTGACAGCTTATTGATGGTCACCACACAGACACCGAGATACGCAATAGCCCCGCTGTTCCCCGGAATTGAAACGTAATGGACAACCAAGGGAATAGGATGGTTTTTAGTAAGTTCAAGTGGGACAGTCCCTTTCCTTCCCCACACTGGACGAGAGGATCCATATGATCAAAAAGAACCTAATAGAACAACGCATATAAATTGACGGGTCGGAAAATGTTTTGTTTTAAAAATATCTTCTGAATTAATTGCCCTCCAGTCAAATTAATCAAGCAATAATATCGTTCCCAATGCTTGAATAGAGGCAATCTCTTTGTGTGGGAATGTTACAATTTCATCATACGAATATCTTAGATTTTTGTTTTGTTAATCGTAATTATTATGATTGAATGGATCATTCTCATGTCGACAGAAATGCAACTCGTCAGATTCGTAACTTGTCAGAAAACGCATGTAGACAGAATCACAACTCGTCAGAACTGCATCTCGTCAAAAACGCAACTCGTCAGATTCGCAACGCGTCAGATTTTCAAAGACGCAGCTCGACAAACAATAAAATGAATAAATAGGATTTTGTCGATGAACTTCATATAAATACACGTTATTTAAAAAAAAAAATATCTGCCGAGTTGCAAATCTGACGAGTTACGTTTCTGACAAAGTGCGTTTCTGTCGAGTTACGTTTCTGACAAGTTGCGAGTCCATCCTGAGAGATGACGAGTTGCGAATCTGACGACTTGCGTTTCTGTCGACATGAGAATGATCCGATTGAATGGATCATTCTCATGTCGACAGAAATGCAACTCGTCAGATTCGTAACTTGTCAGAAAACGCATGTAGACAGAATCACAACTCGTCAGAACTGCATCTCGTCAAAAACGCAACTCGTCAGATTCGCAACGCGTCAGATTTTCAAAGACGCAGCTCGACAAACAATAAAATGAATAAATAGGATTTTGTCGATGAACTTCATATAAATGCACGTTATTTAAAAAAAAAAAAAAAAAGGTTGCACTCCAGGAGTGCCGGTAGAAGTGAAAACTTTTTTGTTACTATGTTTTATTTTTAATTTGAATGACGTCTTACTCATTTTCGATCAGGGTCACGTGACCCTGACGCGAGTTTTAAATTTTTTACCCATTACAGAAAAAGTGTACAACGCCGCTAAAGAAGTTTTCACTTCAAAAATATCTGCCGAGTTGCAAATCTGACGAGTTACGTTTCTGACAAAGTGCGTTTCTGTCGAGTTACGTTTCTGACAAGTTGCGAGTCCATCCTGAGAGATGACGAGTTGCGAATCTGACGACTTGCGTTTCTGTCGACATGAGAATGATCCGATTGAAGGATCATTCTCATGTCGACAGAAATGCAACTCGTCAGATTCGTAACTTGTCAGAAAACGCATGTAGACAGAATCACAACTCGTCAGAACTGCATCTCGTCAAAAACGCAACTCGTCAGATTCGCAACGCGTCAGATTTTCAAAGACGCAGCTCGACAAACAATAAAATGAATAAATAGGATTTTGTCGATGAACTTCATATAAATACACGTTATTTAAAAAAAAAAAAATCTGCCGAGTTGCAAATCTGACGAGTTACGTTTCTGACAAAGTGCGTTTCTGTCGAGTTACGTTTCTGACAAGTTGCGAGTCCATCCTGAGAGATGACGAGTTGCGAAGAATGATCCGATTGAATTTCTAAACGACCAGCTGATCGAGTTCAAGATTAAATTTGAGATGAAGTAAAAGATGATCGATCAATCTCTTAACACTTCACTCAGGTTTCACTCAAAATATTTGTAAACACAATGTAAGAAGCCGTTGATCACAATTGAGATTGGGAACCTTTATTCATTAACATTGTTCTTTCATTCAGATAATACTGTTTCAGTGTGATTTCCTCATTTTGAGGAGAATTTAAGAAATAATCTTGAAAAATTTCCCCATAAAAAAAAGTACGTATCGTCACAGTATCGTACGATTTGTTCAGTAGAACAAGTTCACTCACACATCACCAACCATTCTTTTACACGTCTTTCATCACCGGTATGGTATGTGGACGGCGAGTAATGGTTGACTCGCTGTCCGATCATGGACGTCGCCCGGGTCGACGACGGCACGTCTTGTTCCACGAGCGGCACAAAGAGCTGTCAGCAAATCTGACGAGGCCCCCATAGAGGGCCAAAGCCTCCTGGGGTCGCGGGACTGTTTTATCAGATTACCGTAACACTGGAACGTAAATGGCTATTGGCGAACATCGTAGATTTTAGTCAGTACGAGTCTTACAGGAGGAAGGACTCATTGGATGTTTTAACTACGAAAAAAAGGTTGCACTCCAGGAGTGCCGGTAGAAGTGAAAACTTTTTTGTTACTATGTTTTATTTTAAAACTGGAGTAGTACAGATATGAAATTAACTAATTTGAATGACGTCTTACTCATTTTCGATCAGGGTCACGTGACCCTGACGCGAGTTTTAAATTTTTTACCCATTACAGAAAAAGTGTACAACGCCGCTAAAGAAGTTTTCACTTCAAAAAAACACCTCTTTCTTAACAAAAACTTCCCATACTACGAATACCTCTTGCAATGAAAAACATAACTATTTCTATCATAAACTTTAAAACAGCATGAGTCACGTAGTCATGCCATTGGTAACACACTGACACTTTGATATAATTCATAATAATGATTTGTCACGTAATGTGGGTTCAGACCATATAAGTTGGCATATGAATTCTTTGAACTAGGCGATGGTGGTGTACTTGGTATGACCATTAGGTACTATTATATATTCTGTGGTATGACTGACATCATCGTAAGTCCTTTCGTACACAAGGCGACGCAAGTTTCCGATACCTTACGACTTTGGTATTCATTGACGCGAGCCTGTGTACGAAACTCTATGGATTTGTATTGCGATAGTCGCTTGGAGAGAGCAGTGGTAGTCCAGTGGTATCGGTCCCGACTTACGAGTTGTAGGTCTGTGTGTTTTACATTACTTTGTGTAATTTATTTCATCACCACTGCTCTCAAAACGGTGAAGGAAAACATCGTGAGGAAACCGGCATGTCCGAGAACCAAAAATACGAAGACATGTGATATCTACCAACCCGCACTGGGCCCGCGTGGTGGATTATGGCCCACTTCCTCTCACAGAGAGGAGGCCCGTGGCCCAGCAGTGGGAACATTATAGGCTGATGATGAAGTCACTTTGATACCGAAGTCGTAAGGTAACGGAGAGTTGCGTCGCCTTGTGTTCGAAGAGGCTTAGACATTTCTGAAGTACTAAGAATTGGAACTTACTTTGACAGATTATTGTTATCTTGCTCCACTTACTGCTAATCTATCCATTGCAATTCTTTTGTCCGTGTTTTCAAGCATTTTCTCCGTGAAATCAGCATTTTAATTGCGTACCTGACACTTTCTCAGTCTTAATTCGTAGATTTTTTAAGAAATTAACTACGTGTTCATCGATCGATTTATAATAATCTGTTTCAATCAAACTTTAATATTTCATCTGTACGAAAAACGTAATAACACGATGAATATCATTGAATTGTCACATTATTACTACGCATGATTCTCAATTATCGGGATCATCATGCTTTAGTAATAGGTTATTGTATCCTCTCACAGGGAGGAGGCCTGTATCCCAGCAGTGGGGACTTTTACAGGCTGATAATGAAGTTATTGTATGTCATGGCCGCATTCGTAAAATCTATCACCCTAGTGTCACTGTAATGAAGGTTGACAAACAGTAGGGCCCGGCGCACATTATCGGCATCGGCAAGGAAAAGGATCCTTCCGCGTTCCTACTTGCAAGCGCACACTGTCGGAAACTATGTCTTGGCATGCTGCAACGTTCTTAGGGATGACGAGGCGTCCTTAAGCATGCCGCACCGTCCTGAAGCTTACCAAAGCGTCTCAATATCGTATTCGCCTCGCACCGCAGTGCAAGCTACCCCCGAGTGTTGATTCGGCGCCGGCGGCGCGTCGGGCGACGGCGTGCCGAAGGATGCCGAAGGATCCCGAAGGATCCTGAAGTATCCCAAGCAGCCTCAAAGCTGCCGATGCAGTAGCCTCGAGCATACCGAAGTGGTATTTTTGTTACTACGATCATTTATCATAGAAATTTCTACTTTATTGCCATGAAGTTAATGTATAATGCTTTATATCACCCAAAATCCTTTTCCTTGCCGATGCCGATAATATGCGCCGGGTCTAAACTTTCCTAACCCAAGACGGTAATACGACACAAAAGTGCTTGATTAGAGGCAACTTACACCACATTGCTATCACGATTCTGTGTGATTTAATTGTTTTACGTCCTATTTTGCTAATTGCTGACCCAAATGAGACGAATTCTGGCAATTAGCGTGACACACACGCTCGCAGTTTAGCAGCTAGGTTGGAACATGGCTCATCCTTTTGTTAATCTAGTAAATTTGTTGTTACTTAGATTCTAGAATGGCACAGCAGGTCTAAAACGGCCACTTAGAAATGTCCCAAATGAATCTCGAATGAATATAGTTAATGACGTTGGTGAAAATGCACGAAGTGAATCGTTAGGAATATGCGTAACGTGCCCATTTTAGACCCGCTTTACGCATTTTACGCCCGTTTACTTTCAAATGAGACTATTTTGTAATTCTTCAATCACAAAAAAAAATGTTTCTTAAAAAATCTATTCCTTAACTTCTACACTACAAGCCATAATTATGTACTATCCAAAAAGTTGAATCATGACCCATTTTGACAATAAATCGTTTGAATGCGTCAAATTGACAAAGATCAAATTCGTTACCATGGATATGTATGTTTACGCAAATGTAGACTTAATTGTATTTGAATATCTGTAGGAAAATAAGCTTATGGTGGGTCATAATTCCACTTTGTCGATTGTACATACCTATGATAAATACTTGCAATTCCTTTGCCTTTCGATATTTAATTTGACGATTTACACAACTCTTTTTTTCCTGCAGGTACCGCAAAAACCACTTGCAAATTCCAAATTTTGAGTTTTCATGTGTGTTAAGAGCACAATGACATTGAGATGCTGAAAAATAATGAATTTCATTTCTTCATACTTCACACTATCTCTTTCCAAATCAGAATTTTAAATTCTCTTCCTTATATTACCGTGAGAATTGTCACCGAAACTGTAAAATTAATTCCAAATTCTTGTTTGTTCCAGGTAAGGCCGAATCCAATCAACCGCAGCTGTCCGAGTATTGCGAATAATCTTGATTTTTGCGTTAATTATAAAGATTCAACGAATCGAATCCAAGCTAATAATTATAAATTCAAAAGTTTAAAACCCCCGAGCGGATGAAAACAGGTAAACTATACCCAGACTTTTGCTAAAGAACCGAGACATACTTTTTATTTTTCTAAAAGTATACCTAAGCTCCTTGAAATAGCGGCTAATTTGGATATGGAGCACCTGAGCCGTAGAGTCTGCTCTGCTTATCTATACTTCTATACTAATAAAGAGGTAACATTTGTTTGTAAGTTTGTATGTAGGGGGTAATCTCCGGAAGTAATGAACCGATTTAAAAAATTGTTTCACTGGTAGAAAGCTACATTATTCGTGAGTGCTATAGGCTATAAATTATAAAGATATCATACATGTTAGCCGAAATACTGCCCAAAGAAGTGGGCACAGGTCAGCTAGTCATTAAATAACACCGAAGTAAGATTTTCGCTCTTTAGCTCAGAAAAAGATTTCCCAAGGAAACATCACACTGATGAAGTGGCTGACGAAAGCTGTTGAAAAATAATAAATCAAAACAACATGATTTTGTTCTAATTCATAAAATATCACCCTGCATAAGCAAGTTGTGATACCAACAAAGTTTTAGTCTCAATTATGGAATCTTTCTAGTTTCTACTAATATATATAAACACGAAAGATTGTGAGTCTAGTTGAAATGCATAAAGTAAATTATTATGACCTAGAATCCATTTTTGTTTCGTATTACGATCCCTTGGAACAATTACTCTGCTCAGGCAAAGACGCGCATAAGCTAGCAACAAGACACAATCATGATGTCATTTGCTCTATCAAAAAAATCCCACTAAGATTCTAACTCAAAAGTAAATACGCGAAAAAGTTAGAGGACAAAACTGTTGACAAATCGTGGCTTTGTCCGCATCGGCCTTAGTAAATTACTGGGTAACCCAGATTTAAGCCGGTCGATATTTTTCGACCTTTACTTAACTGCTTATAGGGGTAGCTTCTGTTATTCTAATGTAGAAAGAATCGCTAGACACTACAATTTTGAGAACATAATTTTCCTTGAACAGATATCATTTGAATTTAAGTAAAAGTTCACTCACTTCCTCAATCCAGCAGAGCACCTCCCTCCTGGTTCTGAACTGCAGTGGCCGATCTGGAAATCTCTCAATCGATTGCGAGCCCAGGTTGGCCGCTGTAAAAATAATCTGGTCAAATGGGGTATACTAGACTCATCCCAAACACAATGCCAGTGCGGAGCTTCTGTACAGGATATGTCCCACCTCCTTACGTGCCCATCCTGCCCAACCACCTGCACCTTGCAGGATTTGAACGAGGCAAATGACAGAGCTGTGCTGGTCGCTACGTATTGGTCGGATAAAATTTGATTTCATCGACACGCAAAGAAGAAGAAGTAAAAGTTGGTTGGTTCATGTTATCATGAATATATAAACATAAATATACCTACAAATAGGTCATAATTGAACGCCACCGCTGAGAAATTCTTGGTGATTATGAGTGTTTGGGCATAAAACTAACTAAATATAGGTATACCTAACCTGTATTATCGTGGGACAATACAGGCATGGATATCTAATTTTTTCGCAAAATTCTATCTTATTTGCTAATTCTGGTTAGTTTTTTTGGTCGGATACAAGCTTGTCGATAGCTGTATAATTAGACGCCGTATGTAACTGTACTCATGTTGTATTTTCTGTGGATGCTATTCCTAATCTTGTCAGCTTTCACGATACTAATGCAAGGCTGGAAATGAACCCTATCACTTTCCCAAGTGTCGAGTTCAATACCTTTCACCATTATTTTCAACCTGCTCCAAAAGTGTGAGATCAATCGCTTACCTAGAACTAAGTTAATAATATATTAACGACGTTTGAGGCAGCAAGGTGGGCGTCTAACGGGCGGCGACAATCGCTCCATTATGTCCGAGCCGGGCGTCGAACCCGCACCCACATGCTTGTCATTACTGCTGCATATCGGCTGCGGGTGTAGGCCACACTGCACACCCTAATGAGATCAGGAATAGTAGCTTCCTATGTTGAACACTGCATGGGTGAAATGGTGATAGGAATCTGTAAATCGCTGATGATGCCTCCAAGCCTACATCTAATTTTCAAAGACTTTGGACTAGTAAAAAGTTGCCCCGCTCTAGGGAGTTCTCCCGTATCGTAATTGCTGAAACAACTTAACAATCAACAAAAGAATTTAGTATTAAACCATTTTGTATGATTTACGAAGTTCATCAACTGATTCCTCTCGACCTGGCTGAGTGGGAGGAACTTGCAGTTTTACTGAATAAAAATCAACACCGTGCCTACCTTCCGTTGCCTTTGCGTTGAGGGGCCGCGGTAAGACAGTCAAGCAACAATCAAGAATATCATGACAGGACTGTTAGAGCTAGGTTAGTTAACCTAACACTCTCCATAAAATGGCTGATAAGTCCTTTATTAGAACTTTACACTAAAAAAAATACATCAATCTGTGTAAAATATTGTAATTGAAATGTTTCATTATTTTACTGAAACAAAGTAGACACAGGAAGATAATATACAAACCCAATGTCTAAGGTCAATGATAGATAAGCCAGACATAGAAAGAAAAACATGTTTACAATTCATAATAATGTTTTATTAATTTACAAGCAAAGTAACAGTGAGCGCGGTATTCAAAGGGGTTTTTGCTGTCATATCAATAAAGACAGCAAGAAAACATTTTGCATGCCATTGTGACACCTCCTCAGCAAAAACTTGACATTCCACCGCTGTCTGTCACACCACATTGACATGCCGTCACATAATCGCTTCTATGACACAATGAGATTAGTCACATCTGCATCATATGCGAACAATCGAAGCATTAAGTTTTTGTGGGCGGGCATCGAACTGCCGACCGTGCCCCCATGCCCATGTCTCCCCTGCTTCCGGCGTTGTTCTTATTTGTGGACATGGACTTATAGGAAAGGAGTTTTATTGCTCATCTAATGGGGGTGTCAAAACTTTGCTAAAAATGGAAGACCAGAGCAGTTTTTAACCACTCTGTTTTGGTCCTTGGAGCCGGATAACTGACGTTATGGTGGTCAGTTTTTTGTTTTTGACCGTTAGGCAATTCCGTGTGTGGATATTTGGGTTACAGTATAATTAATATAAACGCCTTAGGCCAATTTGAGTCTTTTAAATTTAAAGCCTTATGTCTAACAAATTCTAAAATCTATCAACCATTTTGAAATCTAAAACAATACGGTTAGTATCAACCGTTCGCTCTGTTTCAATAGCCGTTGACAGTAGTAATATGAAACTCCATTGAATGGTTTACCAGCTCGGTTCGTTGGCTCCGCACCGGAATCGTGCCTATTTGCATTTTTAGGCCTCGACACTGTCAATAGAGAACTGCAAATATGTGTTAACGGGCTTCCAGTTTCTGCGTCACCTTTTTTCTACCATTACTTGTCAAATATCACGGTTGGGTTCGAAAAGTTTACAAAGAGGTACGAGTATGTCGGTATACATGCTTCGGATTTATACTACCTTCGTGATTCACGTTCCCAGAACTGTCCATGTCGTCTCATTCTTTGATTTTATCAAGGCAATCGCTGTTTAAAATAAAATCTAAGCCTTCCTCCAACCCGCATAGATCCTGCAACATGAATTGTGTCTGGATGTTTGTGTATGTGTATTTCAATGATTGTAAACGTACCAACGACACAAGAGAGAAATTCCTAGTGTGAGGCAACGTTTTCTATTAAAAGTAGCCTACTCTTCGGGGGAGAAAGGAAGCATGCTGTGGTACAGACCTCCTCACAAGTTCTTCACTGATGGACTTAATTATGTTATGACATTCTTGCAATTCAATCCAGACCCTGTGACCTTTACTAAAAGTGTCTACGTACAACCCGGTCAAGGTCACCCACACTTCAATCTGCTATTCTTACCAAATACTCCAGCTCCATAGCCCAGAACACAAATGTTTTGATGACTGTCAAATATGCTTGGTCAGGCTAACTTGCAAACGTAACACAGTGACCAAAATACCGCAGTGTGACGTCATTCGTCAGAACCGTCAGAAAAGCCCATTGTTGTCTGTTGCCACTGATTGATGGCGTTTTATTTACTGCAATTTGCTTCCAGTGGCTCCTTGGTAGGAAGAAAGCTTTTGCTGTTCTGAATTGATGAGAAGGGCAACATTATTCGACTAACTGGCTATCATGGTCTCGGAAAGTGATGATGATGAGAATGCCATCTAGCTGAATTCGGCCACAGTAACTACTTTCGATGGAATTCTAGATGGGTTGTTGAGAGCTGCATTCCAAAGCTCTTCATGTACTACATGTACAGTGACTCGCATATCCGACATTTGCCGAAAAACTCTGAGCATAAAGCGGACATGTAAGAACACCATTCATAAAAGACGGAAAGTAAACTTGTGATGATATTGCAACTGATGAAAATATAACCACGGCAAGAACGTTTAATTTTAATGAAAGATGAATAAACTGTTCCCGACACAAAAATTACAAACGCCATAATATAAAAAGTCGTAACAAACTTTACTTGCAAGTTTCACGAGAGAACAAATAACTGAAACAGTAAATTATTTTTCTTTATTTGCCGACTCTTGAAGGTAATGAGTTTTCTCGAGGGAGAATATGAGAACAAAGTTGTGAGTCTGCATTTCATAACAGTTAGTATGAAATCTTTACTGTAGATCGTAATTATTGGAAGTTATGGAGAGACTAGAATGGGTTGACACAGGTTAGCAGTAACGGCAACTTTTTTTAATGCACTGACAGCCAGACCCGCAATTGACTATCTAAAGGCACAAAGGTCTTTTCCATGCGGGAACCGCAACTGCACTGCACCAACCGTAACTAATTAAACTAGATAACTGCTGTCCCATGTGCCTTAAAGTTCACGAAGCTAATAACAATCAATCAATTAGCTCATCTACAATTCCCGATACACAGTTTCCCACTCAAGTTAACTACACAATAATCCGACCCTCGCTGATTCAGAATACCAATTTGCCTTTCTTCTTGCCGGATTAAACTAAATACGCATTTCGATAAAAATGTCTAATTTATATTCATTAGTTTGATAATCTTGACTATAAACAACGAATGGATGTTCTTGTAAATTCTTTGTGTTCGTTTCCCATCGAATGACTCTAAATATGGTTGCTTCATTTGCCGGTTGGGTAATTTTTGTTTTCCAAAATAGTTGAGGCTGTCTACAAATAGGGACAGTTACATGAGCATAAATTAGTTTCTGATGTTGTTTGAAATTCACTTTATTTATTTGTAGATCTTTAAGCATTTTGTGCTTAATTTCTTTATCTTCTAACTTACTCGTATCTTCATCATTGATTGATGATGAAAGCCCTTTGACCTTTTTCAATTATCGTCTCTTGTTGTGTATTGTCGTTCATTCAATTTTCGATGTTTTGTACATATGTTTTTGCTTTATTCGTTTCGAATTCGCGAGTTTTGGTTCTATATTTTCGTGTCTACGAATAGTAAAGTCACAGTCTCTTGAATTGAGCAAATAAACTAAATCGATAGTGAGTAATGCAAGTGAAGGGTCTCCAATCAGTGCTCAGAGTCACGGGGCGCCATGGTTCATGTCTGACTTGACTAATGTATCTGTACCAAGCTTGCGCTTTATCGAGAACTGTCACTTTATCATTGGCCCCTTATAAAGCAAAGACAACTTGATTATTTGTAGGTTTTACGAGAGCATTCTAATTTGGAACTGTTATGGTTTCGATGACAGATATTCATCAAGATCTCTAACTCTGGCCGCAATCTTACTGCCGATCTTTTTTTGCAACCAGTAGACTAGCAGATTTGCCTATCCGAGTGTTAAAGATGTCCGTCCCGTCAGAAGCAGTGGTCAAACAAAACGGATCAATGTTTAAGGTACAACATTAATTTCCTGCTTAAGTATTTATAGCAATCTATAGACTTGCTTGTCATTTATAACACAGGCAAAATAATTATATTTTATATGATATTGACTGGCCTGTTGGTCTAGTGGTTAGTGACCCTGACTGCTATGCCGGGGGTCGTGGGTTCGATTCCCACCCAGGACAAATGTTTGTGTGATGAGCACGATCATTTGTTCTGTGTCTGGGTGTAATTTATCTATAATATGTATGTATTTAAAAATATATAAGTATGTTTATCAGTTGTCTAGTACCCATAACACAAGCTCTGCTTAGCTTGGGACTAGATGGCGTTGTGTGATAGTTGTGGAATATTATTATTATTATATTGGAACTGATAGGTCCTTATTATCATCATATAATACTATCTGACAAGCTGTCAGCATATTTAGTGGTTGAAATATTAACTCTGCCGATATAAAACCACAAGTTGATCCATATGCATCAGTACCTTTGAAATTAATATACATCGAGGTTCCGCAATCAATCATTCCTCCCGTCAAATTAATTGTAATCGAAGATCGCAAGGATCCCTAACATATTTCATGCCAGCGCCATTGTTCGTGTTCGATCACAAATAAGACCAAAGACTGAATAAGGACAGGAATGTCACCTCTGAACTGACCGCGACACGAAATGCTAAGGTATGGTTTACAATGGAGTGGATAGAGAACACTCGTATGAAAGAATTAGCAGTTTAGCAGATTATGTTTATTGGGAAGTAGAATCAATCAAAACTGCTAATCGATATTCAAAAAAAAACTTGATTTTTTATGTCTTTGCTTTAATTTTGATGGATGACAAGAATTGGTATACTGAAAGTAAAAGTAATGGACGAATAGCATTGCTGGAATTTCAGTTTAGCTTTAGCTGAGTTTCAACTTTGTTCCCCAAGCATATAATTGAAAATCTATTGGGATAGGCTGTGGCTTCAACGCTGCGCACAGGGCTGTGTCCTTAGAGAATAGCAATGCTGATAAGTTGGTATCGAAATTACTATTCTAAAATCTTTATTGGTTTCTGTTTTCGTCACTGTAAAGGGGGTCTATTAATACTTTTATACTACCTTTAAGGTCTCTGATTACATCTTATATTTCAACCTAGAATGTCACCTCCAAATGTCAAAGTATCAGTTTCAATGTAGGCTCATAAATTATTATAAGTCGTAGTAAATCGTACTAAGGTAACAGTTAGACACTGTAGGCGTAAATTACTGTTATTTTCATCAGTCACAGTCTATTGTAACCCACTGCTGGACGTAGGCAACCCCCAAGGCACGATCATCACGCACGATCTCTCTCTTGATTCATCCAGCTACTGCCAGCTACCTTCCTCAGGTCATCGGTCCGTATTGCTGGGAGGCGTCTGACCCTACGTTAACCTACGCGGTCTCTATTCAAGAACCATCCTACTAGACCTTTCGTCAGTTCTGCGAAAGACATGACCACTGCGACTTCAGATCGCTAGAGAATTGGACACTATCTATAACTACTATTTTATTTCTTGCCAAATGCTCTATAGAAATTGTCATCTTCATCATCATCATCAGCCGGAAGACGTCCACTGCTGAACATAGGCCTCCCCCTTAGACCGCCACGCCGAACGACAATTCGCCACTTGCATCCATCCGATCATCATCATCCAATTGTCATCTTATGACTCCAAAACTATAAAGGAAATACACAAATAAGTTAAGTACGGTATTTTAAGAGGAATGCTACTTCTGTACTTGAAATGGTAGCTCAGGTTTCGTTTACAAAGGTATGGAGAATTAGACACACATAAACTTGGACTAGCCTAGACATCTAAAATACGTTTATGGGTTTACTGAACTGAATGCACTAGCTTTCTCATAGCACTATGGGGAATTTCGCCTTGTTGGGGCATTTGATGTTGTTCAATTTTGGACCGTCTGCGAAACGAATTTATGTTGTTGCTTTTGGTAAAACGTGACTGTAGTTCTAAAGTTATGTGTTGAATGCCTCCATAATATGTTCGGGTCAATTGTGTGCGTTTTGAAGATGGTATTGCTAAAGGAATTTGACCTCTGAGTAGATGTTAGGCTACGATTAATGTAAGATTTCGTTTATGGTTTAGACTAGAATTTCTAGAGCTCTCTTTTAGTGCACTTGATTCTTTGAGTAAGACAGTTATCATTAAGAAAATGTTTATCGTATAGGATCTTATCATTTACATCTTCGTCAGTTACATAATTAAGTTCTATTTACTTCAACATTTCCATTTTACATATTTCATGACATAGATAAGTATCTATGTTTGTAGTGTACCCTTAAAAGGGCTTAAACTGCTTCTGAATGCACTTATAGCCATCTAAATATCCATTACAGTATCCAAGTAGCAATTGTCTGTAAACAAGTAACTTAGCAATCATTTACATTCGTTATTATCATTTAAGATTATCTTATTGGAATATTCAGAGTGTTGAATACCATTTATAAAACAACACTTGCCATATATTTTTAAACCATCCTACGACCTTAGTTGAACTTGACCTTTCGGAAAACAAATACGAACTTCAACTTGCCCTTTTCAAGGAAATTTTCAAGGGCGGGTAAAATTTCTCGTAAAGCATCCGCAGAAAATGTCAATAATTTCAGCTTGAACAATTCCCTAGGGCTTCACAATGCCCACCCGCAGTGCCATGCGACAATGGTATGCAGGCATGCTAAACCATGCTCTGACCCTGTCGCTAATGTCTCGTATATATTAGAAAGGATTGGGACGTCGATCTGTCTGTTCGTTGAGTTCTGTTGCACGATTCACGATGTCGATACTATTGCTTGGGGCTTGATTTATACTGAAGAAGAAATATTTGGTGATAGTACAGTTATCGTTTGTAGTTTAGGATTAATCATTGTGGTTATGAAACAATCATATTTCTGGGGGCCACTTGAGCAGAATCGTATCGTGATAATTTTCATTTTCTTTATCTATTACCATTATATTCTGTATCTGTTCTGGTGTTTGACAAAAGAGTAGAAAATTCAGTTTTATTAATTGTATTATGTGACCCTCTAGTAAACTACCTAAGTAAGTTATTATTTAAATTAACTATATTGTTGCTTATAACTGTTATTTTCAAAGCACTTTATTTTTCCTTATTTTCAAGTTCAGTGTTGTTTTACCGTCTACTGTTTAGTAGAATTGATAGCAACCATTAAGTCATTCATATTTTGCGACTAACGAGTTTCAAAATACATTTATAACAACTGCTTCTATAGTTTTCCCTATTCCATCATATATTTACATCATCTTCTCATCAAGCTGAGTGAAATGAGCCCAAACACGATATAGCTGTTTTTAACTGTTAAGGAACTCTTGGGACTGACTTCACAAAATAACAGGGATCTGGAGTTGATCTGATGATGGTGACGTCAAAATACATTTATAACAACTGCTTCTATAGTTTTCCCTATTCCATCATATATTTACATCATCTTCTATCTAAAACAAGAAATAAACTTCAAACCGAATATAGATTTATAGTTACTTAAAAACTACACACAATTGAAAGATTAGGGTTAGGACTAATAACGTTTTGGTGGTTATTTCGGGACCAACAGTGAGTCATGTGTGTTCCTCACTCGTTTCATCGTCGTGTGAAACTCCACTCCTTTTTTTTTCATCACATTCTTTGGATTTTAATGAAGCGACTCTACGTATTTTATTTTCGTTCAAGTTGGAACTGTGTACTGCTATTGTTTTTGAACTGTAAGCTGGTTTACTAATTGCTGCTACCTTTTCTTCGTAATTAAAAGTTTAAATGAAAATGCTTGTAGGTACATTATGCAAATGTTATTGTGTCTGGGATAATTTGTCTCTTCAAATGAGATTTTTTCTTTGTACTGAAGATGTTTTTTTGCTTAAGGCCAGGTATCTCGGAATCGACCTATTTTTGATTCAACGGTAAACAATCAAATATACCTTTTTTCGATCTGAAAAAAATATATGTTATAGTTCAATAAATTGTCTATGTTATTTTCTGGTTGAAAACGCGATATTTATAACTTGACTCGATCAAAAAAAATCGCGAAAATAGAGATTTTTTTAACGTTTTTTGAGTGGTACTTGAAGTAGATCAAACTTTTGGTCCTGAAGAATATATCAATAAATAGGTAATGATGTTTGTCAGAACTTTACCTGGTTACTTTTTCATTTAATAACAATTTTAATTTATAAAAAGACGTCAATGTGTTTGGGCACATACGCCGTTTTATTCTAAGCACACATTCACTATCGTCCTCTCATCTTTTGCCTTTCAAAAGTAGTGTCATCACTGTCGTTCGTTGACGAATCAGTCAGCCAGCGTGGCTCTTACAGACTAGACCTATGACACTTTTTTTCTGATCGGGGCTGTCAGATTTTCGTAATAGGAAAATTGGAAATTGAGAAAAAGATCGAGAAAATAAAAACGAATGATGCGTAGACTTATAGATTATTCAAAATATGTTTAGGCATATATACGCTGTGTTTAATGGGTCCTGATTAAACGGACATGGCTGTAAAAAAGACATATAAACTTTCTATTTTCAATAACATATAATTATTTTCATTAATAAATAAAAAAAGGAAACCGAACTTACTGAATTTCATCGCAGGAAATTCCTGACGACCCCTACAGAGCAAATAATGGATTTGAGAGAATGAGAATTTTAGAATACGTATCTTAAATATATATCCATTACGAATTGTTTCTATCAATATAGTAAATTACTCACAGATACCTATATCAATGTTATCGTGATATCTTGATACGGTTCTTGTTCATCGTTCTGCAATATTTTGCATTATCCATCGTCCAATACTTTTGGATCTTTATAACATTTCATTGAACTAAGTTAGTAGCACTGAATTTCAGTCAACAATAATTTGTGACAATAAATGTAAATGAAAACAACCACTAATCGTATCGAATTGCAATATAGGATAAGAAGCACTTCACTTTTATTATTATTTATTTCATTTCGTCACAGATTTATAACAATTTAGAAAAAACAGAATTAAAATAAATTAAATGAAAACTGCTTGTCAATATTTTGAATACTTCAAAATTACATGTCACCTACAAATAAGGCGTAGCACCCACCATGCGAATGACCACAAAGTAGGTACACTGCGACTGCGATGAAAAATCGGTGGTTGTTGTATCATCATATTGTGTTCAGTACAAGTTGTTTGTCGCTCTATTTGAAAAAAATTACGACGTGGTTGAAAATCATATCTTAAACCAAACATACAATACAGTTTTTTTTTTTAAAGAAGGTAGACGTACTTGTCTAGTAAATAAACATAAAATTAAAAAAAAATAGTTCTTGATCGTTATTCTAAGTTTTGTGGCGCGTCCACAATCTGTTTTACTAGGAATTAGCATCGCTTAAACGAAACTATATAGTTTGATAGAAATTACTATTTTTAATTGTATTTAGTAATAGTTTTTCTAAATAATGACAATTTTATTTTTACATTTAGTGTGATATTTATTCCTAGAAAAGATGAGAAAGGCGCGTTCGCGGGAAATTTATGATTTTGGTTGCTCTAATAGAACGAACAGAGGAGGATGGCACTACCATCGTTCACTTCATTTAGTCAGCTGCTAAAGTGCTGCAGTAACAGAAGTTCTCCATCTTGTTCTGATTTCCCACCAGAAACGTTAGGAAGTCTTTTTATGGCGATCGGACAAAAAACCTGCAATTTTGGTGTTTATATTTGAATAATTTGGTGTTGTAATTTAAATGCATAATAGAACTTAGAATGTTTTCAAAATTATACAAATATAAATTCCATATTCTTTGTAGTTTGTTTTTAAGAAATTATTTATCAATTAATGTTTTTCCATGCATCAGTGAAAAAATTGTACTTAAATTATACAAAAAACATCGTATGATCATGATGGTGATGAATTGAAGATAAAAGAGATGAAAAATATGTTTTTAAATTCAAATCAGTAAATGTTTTATTATTATTATTTATTAGCATTTTTTTATTTATTAATTACTACTACTGATGTCCCTTTTACACGGTGCTAGTGTCCGTCATTTATATCAAAAAGCATCAAAAATTTGTACTGGTACACACCACCAGATGCTGAAGGGCGACCCGCTTTGTATACGCATGTTAATAAAACGCTTGTGTGCTTGGGGCTTAATAGATAATTGGGTATTGTCATTTTGGCACGGTATGCCAATGCTAATGAATTTTCTACAAATTAGTAGTTTTTTTTGTTAACTGGGGACGTCAGAATCTGTGTCAAAATGTTATAAAATATATTTAGGTCTTTGAATGGAAAAAAAAATATTTGTAAAACATTTGTCTGCATCAACAGGTATTTATATCTTTTTTTATTCGTAAATGTATTGACATCCTTGTGATAAAATATTTCTACTAGAGTAATAAATATATTTTGCGTAAAGGGAACACTGTAAGAAATATTGAAGTTGAAGAAATGAAATACATAAAACTTTGGCTTCCGCGATAGTGGCGCCAGTTGCGGCGAAGTCGTCAAACTTTCACCGCTCATCGAACGACGATTTTGCATAATATGAGAGCCTTAAGCATGAAGCATGATTGGGTTCAGTATTATTCAGTTCGCAAATGGATGCCAACGTTTACTTAACATTTGCAAGTATAAGTTAATGTGGAATATGGTAGCATTTCGGGGATTATAATACTCGTAATTATGACGAATTGCTTCTGTAAAACATTTTTTGCAGTATACAAAAGCTTGTAAAATATATTTTGCTCATACAGAGAAAGAGGAATTTAAATCTTGCGCGACACAAGCTTCTAAAGTTATTTGATGTAACATTCATCAGCACAAACCTTGCATAAAATTACGAGTATTCGTTTTGGTACTTACAACAACATTTTTGAAAAGTTTTTACATACTCGTAATCGTATACTCTTATTTCTTACTAGCTTCTGCCAGCGACTTCGTACGCGGATCCTGTTGCTTATGCCAGCGACAATGGGGTCATCAAAATCGAAGATCTGAAACGTCTGATGTTGAATTTTTAGAGCCTGGGGACGGGAAAACAACGGGACGCGCATGACGATTCCAGACGTTCCAGATCTTTCATTTTTGTAAGTCAACAGGAAATGCCCAGAGTGCTCATTAGGCTGAACAACTCTTGCTAAGACGTCATTCCTGTATAAATGTTATAGTGTAGCTGGGCTCTTGGAGTTCCACATCAGGTGTTCCAGATCTTCAGTTTTTATACGACAACAGGGACTGCTCATCAGGCTGAACAAGTCTTGCTAAGACGTCATTACTGTATAATTATGTAATAGTGTAGCTGGGCTCTTGGAGTTCCACATCAGGTGTTCTAAATCTTCAAATTTATTTTCTCAGCAGAAAATGCTCATCACGCGGAACAATTTTTGCTATGGCGCTATTTTTGTATCTCTTATAGTTTAGCTGATCTATTGCAGTTTTGCATCAGGTGTTCAAGTTTCCAAGATAAATTATAGCCTATATGTTGCCCAGACTTAATAACCTACCAAAAAAAAGAAAAAAAACATTCAAATCCGTCCAGTAGTTCCGAAGATTAGCGTGTATTGAGTAACTTCTCCCGTTTTCCTAACATTTCCCTTCACTGCTCTGCTCCTATTGATTGTAGCGTGATGAAAAGTATACTATAACCAGCGCAGGAGTATGAAAAATAATTGTACCAAGTTTCGTCAAAATCCGTCAAGTAGTTTTTGTTTCTATAACGGTTATACAGACAGACAGACAGACAGACAGACAGACAGACAGACAGACAATAATTTTATTAATTGCATTTTTGGCATCAGTATCGATCCCTAATCACCCCCTGATAGTTATTTTGGAAATATATTTCATGTACAGAATTGACCTCTCTACAGATTTATTATAAGTATAGATAGATAGATAGATAGATAGATAATTATCATACTGCCATGCTTTTGAATGAAAGTAAGCCCAAGGCCCACGTCTTTCCGGGGCCGCGGGCTTTCGAAAGAACACCGTGTATTTTAGTCAGTACGAATCTGACAGTCTCTTCCTCTCCACACTGGGCGGGAGGACTCATTTGATGATTTTACACTTTTAATTGACTGTTGTGTCATCAACACCACCAAAAGGAAAACAAATGTTCAGTACACGCAAAATGATAGAAAGCGAAAAACAAGCTCATCGATCAGAATTACAGCTCCCGGGACGGTAGCGCCCGCGCATCGGATGATCTCTCAGAGGGACTGTCACGCGAACGACATGGCTCGCATACTTGCACGCGAAATATCGATTTGTGGAGTTGTCGACATGAATTTAATATTGTTTGAAAATTGATTGTGCAGGAAGCAATAGATAGATTGTTGTCACTTTGGCGTTGCCTAATTACTGGTGCTACAAAGATTATTCTGGCGCAAAAGTAAGGAGTACTTTTGGATATTACTAAATTATCTACTGCTAATTAGCTATAAACCTAAACGACAACATTCGTCTTCATTGTTTAGTTTCGCGTGATTATAACTTTGAGAACGTTATTTATTAAATAATAATAATAATACGAAACAAAGCATAAACTGACGTTTATGCTTTGTATATTAGGTAATATGTTACAACATCTGTTACATCACATGAATATGTAGACAACCAATGATATTATTTACTTATAATATCATTGTAGACAACTTACTGAGATCGGATATAAATTACCACCATAATGTTGATAACATGTAAAATGAGTTGATCTCATAGGTTCTTAAGTAATATTTGTCTTCATCTTGGCAAGATGATCTGGATGCACGCACTCTGATCTTCTTCGTCGTGTCGATGATTCCTTTAAATTACAATGCCTCGACTCGACAGAAACTCTGCCACATTTACGGCGTTGGTGGTGGCCTCGGACAGGTTCCTTAGTCCCCACACTGATGACCGGTCAGAAATGACGCTCGAAAAGGGAGACAAAGACATGAGCCAGAACTTTGCCCAACAAAAAAAACCTCGGTCTCCTCAAAAATTTAATTGCTTTGCTGGACATCCATAATCAGTAAAATTCCCTTCAGTACCCTATAATTTCTCCATAAACAAGTTAACACAATATTTGCATATTATTTTACTTTACTACCGGAAGTGCGTCATTATTATCAGGAAGTGTCAATAAGCAACTCTCGATTGCGGACTGCTCACTGCGGTGTATTATTATTTCGTCCAAATAGGCCATTTGTGTGCAATATTGTTGGAAAGTACGTTTGTCTTGCGATTATCTCCGTAACGACTTCGCAGATTTGTATCTCTTTGTTAGTTTGCATGAATTTCTTTTTCTTTATTATAATATTGAAAGATTTATTCGTCATGTGTCTTTAAACGTAGTTATTTGCTAATCTATTACGCAGTTGTCTTCCTAAAATTGATTTGTTTAATCTACAGTAATATTTAAAAAAAGGGAAGAATTGATCGTTTGTTTGTACTGAATAGACTCCGAAACCATTGGACCGATTTCAAAATTTCTTTTACCATTTGAAAGATGCTTTAGTCCAGACCCAGCGAAAGCTAGTCTATATATATAAAATTTAAAACTGACTGACTGATCTGACAACGCACAGCCCAAACCGCTGGGCCTAGAAACTTGAAATTTGGCATAAGCCCTCCTTATATCACGTAGGTGAGCACTAAGAACGGATTTTGCGAAATTCGGCCCCTAAGGGGTTGTTTTTGGGGTTGATAGTTTGTATGAAACTTCGCTACTACAGGTGCTAGGAATTCCAAATTTTGCATGGGGTGTTTTTTTAGAACGTACATGATCACTATGACGGGATTTTGCGAAATTCGACCCCTAAGGGGTTTGTTTTTGGGGTTGATAGTTTGTATGAAACTTTTTTAGTACAAGTATTAGGCGTCTCAAATCTTGCATGGTAGTACTTTTTAAGATGTAAATGCTCACCAAAGTGGAAATTTTGAGAAATTCGACCCTCAAGGGGTTGTTTTTGGGGTTGATAGAATTGAGACCCAAATTTTTACATAGGGGTTCTTTTTTGGACGTAAGTAATACCTAAGACGGGATTTTACGAAATTCGATCCCTAAGAGGTTGTTTTTGGGGTTGAGAGTTTGTATGAAACTCTGTCAATATAAGTGCGAGGAGCCTCAAATTTTGCACCGGGTTCCTTTATAAGACTTAGATGGACACCATGGCGGGATTTTGCGAAATTCGACCCCAAAGGGGTTTGTTTTTGTGTTTTATAGTTTGTATGAAACTTTGTTACTACAAGTGCTAGGCGTCTCGAATTTTGCGAGGGGTTCTTTTTAAGACCTAAATTTTCACTAAGACGGTTTTGCGAAATTCGACCCCTAAGGGGCTTTTTCGGGGTTGATAGTTTGGAGACTCAAATTTTGCATAGAGATTCTTTTTTGGACGTAGTTACGGGTGTTTTGTGAAAATAGACCCCAAGGGGTTGATTTAGGGGTTGATATTTTGTATGAAACTTCGTTTCCACAAATGCTAGGAGTATTAAATTTTGCAAGGTTGTTCTTTTATGACGTAAATGCACACCAAGGCACTATTTTCTGAAATTCTACCCCTAAGGGGCTGTTTATGGGGTTGACAGTTTGTATGAAACTTTGTTTCTACAAATGCTAGGAGTTTCAGCATGGGAGTTGTTTTAGGACCTAGGTTCTCAATAAAACGGAATTTTACAAAATTCGACCCCTTAGGGGTTGTCTTTGGTGTTTGTAATTAGAGGACTCAACATTGCAACGGTTCTCACTAAGAGAGGATGATACGAAATTCGAAATCCCTAAAAATTTGTATTGGGGTTGATAGTTAGGAGTCTTAAATTTTTAGGGTCTAGGTGTTACCTTAAGACGGAATATTGCGGGTTGATAGAATTTTTGTTGAATATTGATTGAGAGTTTTTCCAACAGTATCCCATATAGAGGGTGGCCGGGACCCGAAATTCACAAACGCAAAGTTCGAAAATCACGCGGACGAAGTCGCGGGCGTAGTGCTAGTGGTTTATAAATGGCTTAATTATAGATAATGTTAAAGTTACCGACAGATAGTAGTCTTGAAATTGTTTCAAGTCAAAAACACTTTTTAATTTTAATTTACACCAAAACTTGGCTCGCAGGTATGTCAGGTGCCGTCCGCTTCACAACACAAGTTTTGGTCCAGTTGATTAAGAACAAGTTCCAACTTTTTATGTCAGGGGTATAATTTTGTGTCGTTTCGTTCAGTCTCCCTTTCATCAAGTATTTTGTGATTGACTCACTCGAAGGTCGCGGACTATATTCGTACCAAGTTTATTTTTTCTTCGTCTGATTCATCGGCTAGTGCTGCGCCATAGTTATCGATAAATTATCGGGAAGCCGCGAGTGTATCGATGCGATTCCTTGAAACGTTCAATTACTTCCTTTCTAATGCAATTATGTTGTTGCCTTTTGTTGTTATAGCCTCTGGTCATTTGTGGGTGTTTTATCGCATCCTAATTTTGATAACGATGTTTGTAATATTATGAATGACTCGAAGATTTATGACCTTTACTTAACAGCAAATTATTTTTATTTACGGACAGCTGTTTCGATCGTTAATTGATAATATACACTGACTTCGATACTACAGTTATGACGTAGGCGATCATTTGCTCCTGCGATGTGAATACCAATCTTCCCAAATAACTCTTCAATACATAAATGGGCATCATTATGTCAGCTGCATGTCCAAAGTTCATCCACGTTTGGGACGAAAATTGCTACAATCATCGTGAACGTAAGAAGATTTATGTTGTTAACGATCGTAGTATCAAAAAAATCTCAATTATTATATTTTATGATTATTATTATTGCTATGTAATTCTCTATTCCTATCTGGTAACAGACATTTATGACAGCTATTTTATAAGCTCGGTGGTCTGATTTCATATTTAAATGGCCATATCTGCATCTGATTTCTAACACTGTTACGTCAAGTTATCATAGTCAACTCTGGTTATAATTCAAGCCACGAGTTTCCTTATTGTTACTACTGTGATTCATTACAATGTCACTGTTGAAAAATGTATAAACAATACTGTGTTTATCATCGTATTTATAGAATATTGAATCATTATGTTCAATGAATCTCCTGGCGATGTGAGTAAACATTTGTGTTAAAATAGTTTCCTATTATTTTGTAACGAAGTTATTTCCTTTGATTTACAGTTATTGCTACTTGGAACTTCTGTCCTATTCATTGCTTTAATAATTTAGCTTCAGTATCTTTGATTAAAAATGTATAGGTTATTTATGTAACGTTTCTCAAGAATTTTACTTTTATATTATCTCAAAATCTCACAACAATAAACAACATGCAAGTAAAATTGAATTATCGCTTTATAATCCGATAATAACTATAAATTGACGATTTATTTCTCCAATAACAAGCTCTATTGACGTCGATAAATCTCGATTAATTTATCGATACCTAACATTGAAAATAGTATCGATAAATTATAGGTTTTACTCTTTTCACGTCACTAGTTAAGTAAATATAGTATTTTTAAAGTTTACTATAACCGTTTCATTCACTAAATATTTGGCTTGAAATAAAAAATTGACCGTGAGTGGATGGAAATAGGAAACATTAGTTAAAATTGGTATTGTTCTACCATTTAGTAGGTAGTTCGTTGCATTGTTTAGACTGCCGTACCTTTCGGTATGCCCTCGACTATTATTAAACGCAATTTGAAGGATTGGTTAATGTGCACCTGTGGTGTTTTGGATGTTAATTTTGCAAAACTAAATTATATGCGATTTTTGTAATTTACTTAGTACAGTGTATTCTGTTTACACAAATGTTTTAACTTCTTTACCACAAATATCACAATGCCTTTCTATTATTAATTCCAGCGATGCCTGTTTACAAGAACCGATATTTGTGGTTGTTGGAATCCTTATTGTCAATTTGACTAATATTCACAACATAATAATATTATCTCGATATATTTACGCTGTGATTCATCCAAAGCTTAATATTTATTGTTATTAGACTGAGAATACACGTCATGTTGATGTCATTCCTGGATTTAACCAAAAATAAACAGAGGCAGACATTTTAGCGATTGTCTATGTCTGCCAAATTCAAAGGTACTGTGAAGGTTTTGTAGTATAAACAAACCTTAAATTGGCTCTAACCATCTAACTACAAAAAAAAACATCGGTTGAACACTTTTCTGAAAAAAAAAAGTGTTAATTGCAAAACGACATTTGATGTTGATATAAGGGTCGTTTTGCAGTTATCTACACTTTTTTTAGACAAGCGTTCAACAGATGTTAAACTTTTTGTAGTAAGACACTCTCTGTTTGATTAATACTGGCTGAATGGGGACTCTAAAGTAAACTTCGAAGTAATTTTTACTTTTATTAATTATTTTTTATAAAGGAAGAGTCGTAGGCCCTGTAGTACATTGACACCTGGATTCATACCCACAAACACCACAGAATGCAGTCTTCTCGCGAATGCTTTATGATCCTCTCGAGACTTTACGAGTCATTCCGAAAGATTGGAACACCGCCGGAAGATGGAATATTAAAATGAGTAAAACAATAAAAAGAAAATTTTATGATGACGTTATGATGTAACTTTTTAATGTGATTGTCGAATTGCTTCCGTATTTTAATACGGACTCCGTAAAAAAGAATAATAAGTGGAGTGAGAAAAAGTTTTTTCTTTTCATCTGGTGGCCTACCCAGGTCATAGAAGTCACTAGGTCACAGAAGAAACTTATCTAAACGAACTTTATGATGCTTTGACAAATACACACATCAAAAGTGTCTAGGGATCAAGCATTTTTATGCGGATTTCTTGAGATTGAGATGTGGCTTTGTAATAAATTTATGATTTTATAAATTTATATGGATCCTTTTTGGTGCATTTCATAATTTGAATCAGGAACTGTAAATCAAATTCGAGTAAAAGATGAAAATCAGCTGTCAATATTTTCCCTATAAAAACATACAACGCATTGAAGACATTATTAGTGCTACTGTTTCCCTACTACTGATTAAAACCAACGTTATTATGGAGCGGCGACGTCATTTAAGCAGGGAAGAAATGCTCAGAGCCGTGGGAATGATAGAAGCTGGTTCCCGGCAACGTACTGTGGCTTTAGCTCTGAATACAAGTCAGAGTGTTATCAGTCGACTTTGGACACGTTACCGAAGCACTGGTACCGTGGCTGAGCGCCATGGAGGACGGTATCGCTGCACCACACGGAGACAAGACCGATACATTCAAATCTTAACTCGAAGAGCTCCAACAATAACCGCCATGATGTTAGCCGTGAGGCTTCATCACTCTTCAGGGAACTTAATTAGCGACCAAACAGTCAGAAACCGCTTGCATGAAGTGAACCTTCATTCCCGAAGACCGCTACGGGTACCACCTATAGCAATGCACAATCGTAGGATTCGATATCAATGGGCTCTTGAACACAGAAATTGGGCAGAAGAACAATGGCGTTTCGTGTGCTTTTCTGATGAGTCTCGTTTTGGTATGAGACCGGATACAAGACGTATACGACACTGGAGAACCCCTGGACGCCAACAGCGATTAAAATCCTGCCAGGAAGTCCATCCTTATAGTGGTGGAACCATCATGGTATGGGCGGGTATTTGGATCGGCGGAAGAACTGAGTTGATTTGGATCAGAGGCAACCTCAACGCTCAAATTTATGCTGAGACGATTGTATCAGACGTCATCGTTCCTCTACAAGTGCAAATCGGTCCCTTATTTCAGTTAATGCATGATAATGCACGACCGCACACCGCAAGAGTTGTAAGACAGACTCTCGCCGCAGCTAACATCAATGTCCTGCCCTGGCCTGCTCAGTCGCCAGACTTGAACCCGATTGAGCATGCATGGGATATGCTACAGAGAAGAGCTCTGCCGAATATGGAGGGTATCCAGTCGCAAGAAGACCTTTTTTTGTTGTTGCAACGAACATGGGCGGCCATTCCACAGCGTGATTTGGATGAACTCATTTTGAGTATGCCAAACCGATGTTCTTGTGTTGTTAGTGTTCGCGGTAGAAACACGGATTATTAATTGTTTAAGTTACCCAATAAAATTTTAAAGAAAACTGTTATTTCAGTCTTTTTTTCGAACTTTAATGTTAGTGGTTCAAATGTCAAAAATCCCTTTAGGAAAATGGCAAATTTCTTTATGAATGCAAAGGTGACTTGGTTTATCGTTACTGTGACAAACGATAACACTTTATTTGATGAATCCTTAAAGAACATTTTAATTAATATCAATCAGGAGAAAAGTTATTGCAAAAATATATGTTGATCCCTAGACACTTTTGATGTGTGTAATTTGGGAAAAGTCTTAGGGAAACTTCATTGAGTAGAAAAAAATAAGTAGGTATGCCGAACATAATACAGACAATAATTACCGCAGTATCACCGTAAAATGGAACTTCGTTAGGTACTACAAGTGCTAGGAGTCTCTTTCTCTTAGATATTTATTCAGATTTTCCAAAAGTTTTCCATAAAGGAAATATAAAAAAATATTCATGGAGGCATAATAAGAAATACGCGCGGACGAAGTCGCGGGCGGAGTGCTAGTGTAGAATAAAGAATCTGAAATGCATGGTCACATAAAATAAACTGGTGCAACTTCACAGACATGATGAGACCTCTAAAGTTTACGATCAACTGACAATTGAACTGCCACAAAAGATATCGTGGAACTGCCGAAGCACTGGTCCAATAAAACTTAATAGTACCCACTACTCGAAGGACACACATACATAGAAAACTACTGTCGATAAGCACTCCTTAAATCGTTTGGCATTTACCCGTAGTAAAAGTTAACAACATCATTGTGCATTGACAATTTGCCAGCTATTACCATTCAACCGCTACTTTCGCCTAATCTTCCTATATGTTGTTAAAAGGCCAGAAGTTTGACCATCAGTTTTACCTAGGTGTTCCCAATAACTGGGTTGTAGAAGACAGGAGGCTACTAGTAAGCTGACTCCAAGTAGGTACTTCAACAACGTGGTTGGGAAATGACCACACTAGTTTATGAGTCTGATGCTGCCAGGATCACTTGGCCCAAAATTGTACCAGGGTCATAAGATTATCTAGTACTTGGGTAACAGGGGCATGCTCTACAAAATTTAAGTTGGGCCATTGGCTTAGCTGACGCTCTACATACACCTAGAGATCACCAGAACGCTACAACCAAACCTAACTCGATAATCACCATTTGTTATAAGTACCAACAGTTTTTTAATCGACTTCTAATAAATAAACAATGTTGAATGGTCAAAGCTTTTACTTTCCAATACAGAAATAGACAAAGCTATAAAGACACAAGATTTAAGAGGAAAAACAAACCATAAAAAGGGTAAAGTCCGTGCACTTTCATAGTCCAATTACAAGCATGTGCGTCTAATGAGCCAGGAGGCGCCGGCGCCGCGCCGTACGCCTAATTAGAAAGTAGAAAATCTAATTATTTCGCTAGCGCCTGTCTGTGACGCGTATCTAGCAGACATTGGCCCGGGAAACTGGGGTCAGATGGAATCGACGGAATTTTCAGACGCTATGGAGCATCGCTTATGTGACGCCCATGTCATTTGAAGACACGTGACATTCACCAACCATGATGTGGTGGACTACTGCCCAACCCTCTCCAAATAATGTTCCCAATGTTGGGACACAGGCCTCATCTCACAGAGAGGAGGCCTGTGTCCCAACATTGGGAACATTATAGATTGATGATGATGTCACGCCCATCATACTGAAAGTTAGGTTGGATTAGGATAGATAGGTTATGGCGTGCACTTTTAAATTTAGACGTAAATTCAATTCCATCCACAGACCATGACAATATTCTGCCACTATTCTAGAATCGCAGAATGGTATTTGACACTGTCAGTGCCTACCCTTTCACTTCATACCCTCAGTAAAATCCCGCTCCGTTATCGATAAAGCACACGCAAGTATCGATAATAGTTACGATCTAAACTCGATCCATCACTAAGTGGGCCGTGATCGTCACGCATTTGCATCGAATTCGATTCGCTCTACTGAATCGATTCGAAAACACATGCGTGACGGCATCGCTTCATATTGTCGTGTGTTATCATTGGTCATCATCATCGTATCAGTCTATAGTAGTGAACATAGGAACTCTGCTGTGATGGAATGACTGTCTTCAGTCCCATACTGTCCCACTGCTGGGCAAAAGCCTTCTTCCACCCCTTCCTTTTCCATCTTATACAACGTGCTTTTTTATACCTCACGTCATGAAATGTAGCGTAACATTTCCTAGCTCAAAACATTTATTTTTTGCTTCTGCACTAAAGTGTAAACAAAAACAAAGAGGAACATTTTAGTTCTCAAAGAAATATTAAAACTAATAGCTGTGCCATTAACAGCACATTAATCAAAGCTAAAACCAATGCTTTCATCTGTTAATAATATACCACAATACAGCAAAAGAGACCGAGTCTTAACAAATTAACGGAAAATAAATTATGCTAAAAATCACTGTTTCATTAATAAACTACTATAAATCTGGCTTTATTTCCGGACTCACCGTAACAGGTACAATAGCCACCGTGACAGTAGTCTTAACAAATTAACGGAAAATAAATTATGCTAAAAATCACTGTTTCATTAATAAACTACTATAAATCTGGCTTTATTTCTGGATTCACCGTAACAGGTACAATAGCCACCGTGACAGTTACAATGACAAATGTGCCAGAAGTACAGTTTATAAGGAGAACCATTAATAACTGTGAAAGCAGTTATAATGCGGGATTTAATTATTGTCTGTCTTGATATTGTGAAGCGCGGAAATGGGCTTCGTTGATCTGATGGCAGATAATCCATCTTGGAAATAGAAGTGTCCAAATGGCTTACGAAACGGCGAACTAAGTATTGTAAAAGGAATTTTAAAGTAATCTTAACTTAGGAACTTTCTTATTTGGTAGATATACTTAATCGTACCCTCATATTAAAAAAATGAAGATGTTGAGGATCGTGTTATCACATTCAGTCATTTGGACTTATTTATTGAAACACCGATTTACATTGAGAACAATTGAATCCTGGAAAGGTTGGCCGGAGCATGGCCGGTGTCGTAGGTCTCCTCCCAGCTAGATCAGGCATCTTTATGGTATCGACATCCTGCATGCGAAAAGTGTACGATAAGATGTGGTGGCTCAGCATAGGAGAGGAGGCCTGTATCCAGTAGATAACAGTGATAGTTTGAATAAATTGAGGGGATGTTCAACAGGGCCATAGGGCAGTGGCGGGCCTAGGGTTTCAAAACGATGCAAGCCCAATAAAATTTTAACCGATTTCGAAATCAGCAATTGCATACCTCCGGTGGCTTTGAAAAAAGCCGTTTGGTTTGCTTCATTGCTTGAGGGAACAAAGTTATGGTAAGTAGTTGCTTGGTTCATATCAGAACTAACAGGTTACAGACAAAAAAAAACAAAACAGAAAGTTACAAAACGAAAGTTACAAAATATCTAGATAGAATGTAGGTAATAAGGAATTTAAATAAATTATTTATATTCTAATTGGAATCGTTTATCTTTCTTAAGAAATGATTTAATTACATCAGAGTAAAATGTTGGTGATCGTTTTAATTCTACCAATAACTGTTTTTCAATAGCTATCATTGATACTTTGGAAAGACGCTCTTGATCTTGTGTATTTTTCAGATAGGTATGGATACGTTTATGAGACGAAAAAGCACGTTCCGCGGAAGAACTTGTAGCCGGAATAGTTACAAGATACGCTAACTTTAACAGCTCGGTAAAGGCATCTTCGAGGTTATTCTCATGAATGAAATCAATTAATTCGAAAACATTACGATCTTTCAGATCAAGACTAAAATACAAGCAAATCAATTGACTTTTTAATGTTTGTTTGTCGAATTAATTTACATAAATGTCAAGTAATGAATAAATAATTTCTCTGTAGGAAAATGTGAGTGATAATTGTAAATCCAACTTTTAAACACTGATCTATTAAATTTTCGTTTATGCGATTTACTGGTCTGAGAAATACACAGATTAGGCGTCGGTTTTAATGAAGAAATTACCTGTTTTTTCTGAGCAAAGTTTAAAGATTTTACCTTATCTTTGCCAATCAAAACTTGAACGCATTTTAAATCCTCACAAGGTACTATTACTTCCATGGTTGTAGGTAAGTCACTAAAACAATTGTATCACTGAGAAAATCTAAGAAAACACACAAAAAACTTTAACAACAAAACTTTTTCCCACTCAAGCAAACGAAACTGAAGTGAGTTGCACTCGGGTGTCAGGAATTACTTACGCAGAGTTGCAGTGTTGTCATTTAGGCAAAAAAAGTCCCCAGGTATATGAAAAATCTAGCTAGAAGTCGCAATTTTGTATATTCATGATATTGCTTGAATATTTAATTTCGTTATTTAAGTTATTTAAGTCGCTAGTTTTTATTGTTGCTAAATCTTAGTCTCTAAACTTTTTAAAAATCTCCAAGATCTCACGACGGTCGCTAAAACGGCAACACTATAGAGTTTGCAAAGTGACAATACGCGTACAACTTCATACGCATGCAGGGCTTAAATCATCATACAGATCGATTTGTAGACGCACAAGGCTCTAACTCGTTACACGGCACATCGCTGGAAGTGCGAAAGGGACGAGAGATAGTATTTGAAAGCCCGGTAAAAGCCCGGTACGTGTAAGCGTGATAGCTATATTTATGTAGATGCTGCTTAATGCGAAACTCTGCGCGCGACCATTAGACCAATCGCGATGTTTATTAGTGTGGCATAGGTAGATACTTTGTGTTATTTTGATAAGAATTAAGCGCGCGAATTTTTAAATAGTTCGGGTTTGATATTGATTCTCTATCGAGCATTTCTAACGCATGCCAGGCTTTTGGGCTTGTATGAAAAGATCGCCACTGCCATAGGGTGATATGTAAAATTGACTTTTAAGCCACTGACTACTAATATTTCTAAAACAAAACATTCAGCTTTTTAAAAACATTCAATACTGCCCTTTCGCCTTAAATTCCTCCCATGACTCACTCAGCTACGATTCTCATGCAATCAAAATTCTAACTAAAAACAATCGATGAGCATAAATCCAAAGTACAATCGACAAAGTTGAATCATGCATGACCCACCATAAGCTTATTTTCTCAAAAACATTCAAACACAATTAGGTTCGCTTTCGCGTAAACATGTAGGTAACATATCCATGGCAACGACTTTGATCTTTATCAATTTGACGGATTCAAACGATTTATTGTCAAAATGGGTCATGATTCAACTTTGTTGATTGTACATACTTACACTAGAACCGTTCTTCGAACTCGACAGCTGCTGAGGCTACCGTGACTAATGGTACTTCATTTCTGCTGACTCCTCAAGGGCGAATATTGACTTAGTTCTTAAATAGTTAGTTGTCCGAAAAAATCTTGAGACTTGTCAATAGTGTTCTGTTAGTTTATGTTAATTAATGGAATTTGATTTTTAAAATTATGTAGCTTCACTTCGTAACGCTGACAGACAGTTGTTCAAACTGTCAAGTTCTTGAATTGTCTGGTCCCCTGCTTTGACTCCTCTAATGTGAGCTACTCCAATTAGGCAATTATCCTTCAACACTTATCTTTGCTTCTTGTATCTAGTATTGCCATCCATATCACATTCAATACTTACTTCTAACATTTCAGTGGCTAACTTAGAACCTACTTCCTACTTAATATTATAAATGCGAAAGTTTGTGAGGATGTATGTATGTGTATATGGGTATGTTTGTTACTCTTTCACGCAAAAACCAATGAAAGGATTGAGCTAAAATTTGGCAGATAGTTTATAACCTGGATTAACACATAGGATAGTTTTTATTCCGATTTTATGTTCCCGTGGGATAATTTTCGGTCAACAGCTAGTTATTTAATAATTTAAACGTCTATGACATGGTTACTCATTTACCGGTCATGTGATGATGTCCAATATTTACGAAACGCAAACACTTATGTAGGTTGTTCACCTGCGTGATCAGCAACTTTTTTGTTGCATAGTAATTAGGGTAAGTGAAATGTGGTCGTTGATTAAATAATTTGACTCTGAGTTATTATTGGAAGCCAATTTGTCAATATTACTATTAAAGTAGCCTAGGTATTGCATAAATTTTCGCTTGCTTTAGCGTTTATTGATTTTTGTAAGAAACCCCCAGGAATAAATCACATAGATAGATGACATTATGGAATATTTGATGTTAAGCTTATTTCATAAATGTGTATTGTGGTTTATAAGAAAAGGTCGTCAGCTGTTCTGAATAATCACGCGTTTTATACCTGAGATTCTTTTACGCACCTTTTGGCACTTAATTTTCCTGTTCCAAACCTTTCAATGCATCTGCAATTTCTTTAAAAACCTGTTTTTGATACGTCTATATTTCTTTCAAAATCATTTATGACAAACCAAAAGCAGTTATCGGTAATAAACCATTCAGTAGACAAACTATGAGAAAATAAGAATCCTCAATTTCGGCAGCGGTATTTGCTACCTACTAAATTAAGTTTAGGACCACACCTCGGTCTTCAATGCGTGGGATCACGCCCATAGCATCATAATTGAGAACACACCGTCTATGCTAATACGAGCATCATACAACCAACTTGTTTAATCACTCCAGACACTTGAAACTAACGTTTACGACTTCAACATAAGGTGGGAGATGGAAGATAAGTAGTAATTTTGCAGGAGTTGAAGTAGTGAATCATGGGAGACGAGTCTCATTCGCCGCGATAGGCAATGTTGCAGTAATGAAACGGGTAATAGACGCTGTTTGTGATATGCATGGGCGTGAGCATGTTCCATAAATGTTATCAAGCCAATTAATATAGTCGTTGATATTATTGGGGATTAAGTTTAACGAAATATGGGTTTTGTAACGAAGTGGATTTGCAGAACGACCACACACATGGTAATCTGTGTGATCCGGACGACGTAAATTGCTGCGGTTATAAACTCATTTGTGTTCATTTCCCTGAATGTCTTTGACACCCACGAGAACAGGGAATATGTTTCGAAATCAGGACACATGATGGCACGTATAACATGACCTTATTTTTCAAATAGCAAAAATAATATGTGAGCATCGTAGATGGTTTTCTTTAGTTTCTACATACCAAAACGATATCAAGTATGGTACAGAGGCGAAGCTTTCATACAAATATAAGCTCGGCTTGCACTTAAAAGTCTAGACTAAAACTTACCACACTTCATAACTTAAAGGGCTAACTGTAACTTGCTTTAACACTCTTCTAGGCAGGCCACTTGGCCCTATTTTGTACCAAAAGACCACACACTTAGCACTAAATCAACACACCTCTTCAAATTCCGTTTAAGAAACCACAGGTGCTTCTGTATTCCATAACGTCATTCAAGTGTTAGATGTTGGATAAGATTACGATGATGCTTAAGCTTTCCGAACAGGTTTGGGTCAAGTCCACTTGGCACGTGCCGTGGCTCACGATTGAGATTGACGCCTTGTGAATTGACTGAGTTTTGTCTAGATCTTGCGAAAGTGATTCGATATTGGCATTTTGATAAGCTTCAACTTTGGCGTCAAGCTTTTGATTTCTATCGATGTTATTTTCGGTTTTTTTGCAGATGTCTGATTTTCTTTTCAACTCTTTTTGGTTTTGGAAATTCCGCATCAATCACTGGGTCTGGTAGAAAGAAAAGTTATGTTGGACTATTAACAACTATGGAATTTGTCCTACGACTACCATGAATCGAAGGCCCTTGACATGTTACTCATAAAGAATTCAGTGTCTTGTATGATAATTACTTAACTTAAAGCTAATTCCCTCAATTTTGCTCTAAAACAAAGAAAACTTACTGAGGTCCCAAAAGTCACAATTTCGCCAATACTCAACTCCTAAACGACCAAACTTACAAAGACATCTGACCACTTCATCATGTGGAGTAGGCCGAATGTAGCGAAGCCCAAACTGTCCAATTCAGTCCAGTTTAGTTTGGGCATTACCAATTAGTGTTCAGAGTGCACTTAAACAGTTTGTCCTTAGCTTATATACTGTGCGTAGACTAGTTTTGCTACGGTCGACGTTGATAGGGCTACCTCGACTCTAAAGTTTTAAAGCACCTTTCGCCGTTTATTGTTGAGGTCTATCCTTGTTTTTTTTTTGTTGAAGTTTATAGGGGTTTTACTGACTACTGAACAACGAAGTTCAACGTGGCCTTTTACGTAGACATTAGAATATGTTTTAATTACTCGTAAATCCTAGACTTTTTGCGAAACTTTCAACATACATTCTTTCGTTTCCCTCAGATCAATAATTGCTTGAATGCTGTTTTCTGACGTATCATAAATATAGTTAGATATAGGTTTAATTTCAAACATTGATTTAAGTAAGATTGTATAAAAAATTGTGAAAACTTCCGAGACTTACAAATTCTGCCTTTTCATCACAAGGTTTTTCATTATTAGGCTAACTTGTGATAAACGAGTCTTCACTCCCTAGTTACATTATCCTATGGCCTCAGTTATTTTCATATAAATTTCACTTACAAGGTTGCCTTCTGAACCCTGCTATCATAAAATCTAAGTAATGATAAAAGAACCTATTTTTGTCAGTACTGTAGTAAAAACTTTTATTTACGAGAGCGGTATAACCACCGATTTATGTATACGCAGATCGGTAAGTTCGCGAAGCGATCGGTTAGGAATATTGGCAATAAATAATGTAGTTAATGTTAGATATTCAAACTGCTTGTATGAGGGGTAAATTTTATAGCACAGGGTTTATGATATGGAACATAGTGCCTTAGATTGTGTAGTTACTCAAAATTTTAGCAATAATCTTGAAACAACCGCGTCCTTTAAACTGTTTCATTATAACTTCTTCAAACTGTAAAGGAATAAAAATCTAGAAGAACTGAAAAAAACGCAAATATCCCGAAATAGAGTCGCATTGTCTTTCTTTAACAGAGCCACAGACGAAAGGCTTGGCCCTATCTGTGAGTAAATAACGAACTGATTCATCATCATCAGCCGGAAGCCGTCCACTGCTGAACATAGGCCTCCCCCTTAGACCGCCACGCCGAACGACAATTCGCCACTTGCATCCATCGGTTGCCCGCGACCATCACGATGTTGTCGGTCCACCTAGTGGGAGGCCTGCCTAACGCTGCGGCTTCCGGTCCGTGGTCGCCACTCGAGAACTTTTCTGCCCCATCGGTTGTCAGTTCTACGAGCGATGTGGCCTGCCCAACGAACTGATTATGCTTTACTTAAGTAATTAAAACCCCTTCTACACGATCAGACCCGACCGCCGACAAAGGTGACCTTGGTCGCGTCAACAGTACCCAACCGTCTGGAACGCTGTCGGCCGACGCTCGGGTCCGACCGCGGACGCTGCCTGTCGGGATGGATGCGCTCCCGACCAAGGTCATCCAAAGGTCGTTTGACTCCGCCCATATTTGGTCGCCCGACCAACGTCTACACGGTAGATTTTCACACCCACCGGACCAAGGTCACCTCTGTCGGGCGATCGGGTTTGATCGTGTAGAAGGGGTTTTAGAATTCTAGCGGGAATCAATAGAATAAAAATAAACATTTTAGCAACAAATAACATTCTCTTCATTGAGCTTCCAAAATTAGCAAACACTTCAAGCAGTCAAGAGATCTTCAGTAACCTAAGTATACTTATAAATAACTCTTATGTGAAGTGTCTCTTGTAGTGCTCGACACGTCTTGAATTCACAACAAAGCGTCGGAACGACTTGATCAGATTAGATGCGACTCAGCGATTCTATCGGATCAGGTGCAGCCAGGAATATTCACCTGTTAGATGACAGTACATTGATCTTGAGGAATTTTTCGTTCAATGAATTGAGAAGCACCAATATCGAAAGGTTTTTTAAAGCAATGGTTCATTCATTACTGCATAAGTTTGAGAAATGTATCTCCGCGCAGATAATAATGCAATTAAAATTATTGGAATTAAGACTGGCATTGTAAAGTATTAGCTGACCCGTGCCCACTTCGTTGGGAGGTAAAATATACATGATAGCACTCACGAATAATGTAGCTTTCGACCAGTGAAACAATTTTTAAAATCGGTTCATTACTTGCGGAGATTACCACCTACATACAAACAAACAAATTTTACCTCTTTATATTATTAGTATAGGTATATTATAACACTTAAACATCAGAAGATGTCATTGAGTGAGTCTCCTATAATTATAGCACAACTCCTGCTGCAGAAATATTATTGGGAACCTTTTATTTCTTGACGAATGTGACTTTTGAGATATAACTCTAAACTCCTAAACCCACGATGAAGAAGTTCAACTTAGTAAGCCACAACAGTAAAAACAAGATGGTTTTGTCAGAAAGAGTCGGACCTTTGGCTTCACCCACAGAACACCTTTGATGATAATACCACCCAAAAAAAGTAAACCAGAGTTTTTGGCCTCACCTAAACTCGAGACAAAAATCAATTAATTTCGGTGACTTCTTGCCTATTCAGAAAACACACTCGTTATCATAAAACATAGACTCATCAGTTAAGTATCAGCCCTGTCTGCCTGCGTATACCGTTACCGGCGTATAAGCCAATATCTCGGAAACTGGTTCAATGCTAGCGATCCTTGTGCGGATACTAAATCTATCATGATTGAATACAATGTGCTGTTATTACATAAGCGTAGTTTATATTCCGATGGAATTTTTAAAGGACTATGGTGGATGCTAGAGGAATTTGTAGATAGAAAGAGATCTAAAGAAAAAGAAGGTCTATACAAGTGTGGGATGACGATTTTGATCTCATCGTTTTTTGCGAAGACTTTAAAATAGTATGGATGGATTGTGGGAGATATGATATGGTTAGAACGGGGATGAGTCATAAGATGACTAATGGAGAGGTATAGAAGGAGACATCAATCAATAAGCCATTTATGAGCAACGCTGACCCCCGACGGATTACGGAGGAGGGCTGAAATATCAACAAGGGTTGTAGTATCTCTATTTGCTTCCAGCTCGCGTAAGCATAACCATTCTATCTCTAAATAATGTTATCTCTGTACGATTTCTAGTCATTTATTTGCCCGAGTAGCGAGTATGACTGAAGAATAGAAAAATATGTATATTTACTACATTTTTAACATCGCCATGCTAAGGACGGTAGAAAGCTTTCTTTCTACAGTTGTCTATAGAGTTTTTCACTACTACTAACTTTTAATACGAAAACTACTTCCGTGTAACAAAACGTTAACGTCTCGTTTCATTTGTTCCAGGCATCTATGGACCTCCCACCGGACAAAGCGAAACTCCTGCGCAATTACGACCTGGAGAAGAAATGGGAGATCATCTGCGACCAGGACATGGTGCAGGCCAAAGACTCGCCAGCACACTACCTCAACAAGCTCAGAACTTACCTCGATCCTAAAGCTTCCAGGAGTCACAGGGTATGTAAAAGACAGATATTTATTGCAAAAACTATGCCTTGACAGCAAACAATCGATTGAAGATCTGGAGTCTTACCACGAGCTCTTAACGCGATCCAGTTTAGGCTGTGGGAAAGAGATGGCGCTAGACGACTTGTTTAGCTCTGTCTCTAAGGTAAGGCCTCTGAGAGCATACATAATTATAAGAGTACCGAATTCAAAGCTTTTCGTTTTCCATAAAGACATATTATAACGAGATGAATAAATAAACAAGATGAGTATCACATTCAAAGCTTTTCGTTTTCCACAAAGACATATGAAGAGAATAATGTATAAGCATTTCAGTATCTTATGTCAATACTTTTGAATTTTTCGTATCATTATCGCTAACAAAATGTCCCTTTGTGCCCCCATTTTCAGGAAAAAGTTTATAACTATTTCATGGTCTATGAATTGAGCTCTGTTCCCCAGCTTATAGTTTATCAGAATGTATTGCTAAATCGCCACAATCTAAATCATTCAATTTGATTCCAACTTGTCCACATGGCGATTGGAGAGGCCTATGTGAAGCTGGGGATTGCTATGCTATAGGCTGATAATGATGATGATGAAGCTTGAAACTTGAAGTCGGTAAGGGTAACTTCCGACTTCAAGTTCTCCGTTTTACAACCCTTATTCAACTTTTGAAGTTTGTAAATCTAGATTTTTTATATTGACATAGATGATAAATATGTACTTGTAGTTACAAGCTCTCTACATTGTTCCCTCCAAAGGATACTATACAATCGTTGGAACAAAGTTACCAAGCTTGCCGTATTCGGCAATACCGTTACAGTCTGTAAACAATGAGCGGCATTAGTGAGCGATAGAGATCTCTGTGGCCGCCGGCAATTTGTGGGTACGACACTATTGTGCACTGAAACTCACTCGGAACTACGAGTATGTTTTCCTATTAAGATGTGGTTTAACGTCATCTTGTTTTACGAACCTCTCAAAATTTTCTGTGTAAGAATTTTTTGTTGTCATAGCGTATAGCAGTACACTGTTGAACGTATGACTGTCAAAGTTGTCTGGAAGATATCGCTATCACCGATAAGGTCGCTATTGTACCCAGGGAATTAGTAACATTGTAAATTAGCTGTGATTTTTAAGTTTGGTGTGCAATTAAGTTCATTGTCTCTATCTATCTCAACATAGTTGACCCCATTCAGCCTTTTATTCAGGTATTCCTAACCACCTTTTTGTCAAACAAATCATTATTTAAGTCGATTATTCCCTTCTTGTCCATCAATTTTCATCCTGATGCTGACCACTGCTGCAGTCATGGTTCTTCCAAATTAAGCTTGCTTTGTACTACCAGTCTGTTGCTTTTTTGACTTCATTTTTCTTTTCCAAAGGTACGATAAGCTTCAGAGAAATCTCAACCCCTTTGCTAGTGACATCGCTACCAAAGGGGGTTAGTTTTCTCTGAAGCTACTTGACTATCGAGTAGTCTGTGCTATATCTGTGTTTAACTTAAGAGTTCATGTAACTTCCAACGTCAAAACACCATGTTTCCTACCCACAACATAGGAAAGCCCTCCAGCTCAGTCCCGCTACATGTCGCGAACAATGAGCAATACATCACGTTTTAACGATAGGGATCGCGGGCCAGCTCCAATTTGTAGGCAATGTCTTCCCAAGCTTCTGTTCAAGTGATCGTTACAACTAATGGGTATTACCCTTTAAGGTTGCTTTTAATGCTCTGGGAATCTTAGAAAAAGTTGTTCGTGTTAAGAATTCTGTTCACAATTTTATTGGCTTTTCAATTGCAAGATACTGCTGTCGTTTACTGAATAGCTTCGTTGCAGTAGCAAGCGTTATTTCTGAGAATAAGGTGCGACTTTTTGGCAGGGTAGTGTTATTGAGTTTAATGTGTTAGGATTTTCTCAGAAGCAGCCTGTAATTTGTGCCTGGCCAAGGCTCTGCTTCATAAATGTAGTACTTCAAAATGTGTTTTTCAATTTGTAAAAAAAACTTGCAATTCCGCAGGAATTACTGGCGTAACGCTGTGTTATCGTTTAAAAGTGTCACTACACCGTGCCGTTTAGCCGATATGAAACCTAAACGTCATTTCGTCCTTTGATTCAGTTTTCAAAATGTATTTCTGCCATTGGTAAACTTCCATCTAATTCCTCAGAAAATCCTGGTGTGATGCTATGTGTTGTCGCTTAAGAGTTTCACTGCAGTGTACCGTTCAATCGATATGAAACCCAGACGTCATTTAGTCGTTTGATTCAGTTATCACTGTCTGCGCTATCTACACTGAAAAACAAAATTGGAAAATACAATTTGGTTCTCTTCTCAAATCTTTTTACTTTTTGTCCGTTTTCTACTGTCTGGTTCATGAAGAACATGCTAAATTGTTTGTATTGCGATTTGTGATTACTGTTGTAATTTGTGTGGTTTTAAAGATTTTTCTCTCGTGTTTTTATTGCAAGCAATGTCAATTTTGAAACTAACATTGGGGCCAATGCGATTGACCTTTTATCAGCTATCAAATACAAAATGAATCACCATAATTATGAATGCTTATTATTGGAAATCATCCGAACCCTTCAAACCTTTGAATTGAAAACCTTCACATATAATAGTAATGACCCACGTCATATTTGGCCCACTTTTGAACAGTAAACTTGAACTATTACCAGTTATTGATATGACCTCTAGATTTGGGACAAACAAATAAACAGACTCCCGGTGCTGTACTATAAGAGCCACAGCAGAAGGATGACCAGTATTTCAACTTCTTCTGTTATTTCAAACTAGTGTTGCCATTATAGTCTATTACCCGTCTCTACACTAGGGACCATTTATAAAATTCGTATGATCAGCTTATCTCAATCAGTCAGATGAAGAACTGACTAACTTATGAGTCAGTACTAACAAGTTACCTGAAGCATACTTAAACTGAATGTAAAAGTGTTTGTATTTGTGCGTGACTTTATTCTAACATTTTGTTCTTTGATCATATTTCACCTAGCTTTTATTTAAATTTCTTTGGGGTTCAACTTCCCAGTTGTCATCATCAGTATTTTAAGCCAGAATCACCCACTGCTGGTCCTGGCCTCTCCTTACTTCGGCCATATTTCTAGGTTCTGTCTTTCATCTAGTTGAAATACTGCCTAACTAAAATATCTACTGTGTCCGTGGTGTACTAGGTAAGTGTAATCGTGTAGTAGATTTTATGGACACGTCTCATTACCATGTTTAGTAGAGTTTTGTTTACGTATAGCGGATTCGGATTATACTGTTTGTTTAGGAATGGGAGAAAATTCGCTGAAGATATTGTTTCTGTTGTTTTGTTGTACAGACAGAACATCGACCTACCCTAGTCTGTCATACTATCCCAAAATCTCAATCTAACATGAACCTTCTTCCCTTGTGCTATAGTTAAAAATCTATTAAAGAAATTTGACAGAATGGGGAAGGTGGATGTGTTGGCGTCTGTGCGATTAAGTGATTGGATTTCGAAGATACTGTGTTTACCTCATCAGGTTCAGAATTTTGTTATTATCCAAGACTAAGAGGGATGTGGTGTTCTTTTTAATGATAATGTGATTAAATTCTTCTTTAATTCATGAGTTATTTTTCGTCTTGCTCGAGTTGCGATACGTCAGTATTTCAAGTCCATAAAATTTCGTTACTTTCATGAAGACTTCGGTGGAGTTCAATTTTTGAAGTCCTATGAGCCTTGGAATACAGATTTTAATATTTTTTAGGCACAATGGAGTCTATCGTGAATTAAATTAATCTTATAAATATATTTAAAAAAATATTTATCGAAATGATTAGGTTCGCCATATTGTTAACCTATTCAGTCATAGAATACCAAATGATGTTGAAAACATTAAGCTCAAGGCTTGCAAAAGCAATAGTGCAAATAATTATAAGTTAGGCGAGTGCGCACGGTAATGACTGTTTTCCTACCATCATCTGGCACAATCTCGTGGAAAAATTGCATGATTTACTGAATATTAATCGTGTAATCATCGGACGTCGGCTCTTTGGTCGTTTGACCCCGCTCTGGCGGGGCCCGCGGGTCCAAACGACCAAGGTGGACAGACGATCTGATGAAGGCCGAAGGATCACGCTGGATGCTAGCCGCTTCCAACCGTTAACCGGTCTTATTGAAAATTTATGTTCAGTACAGTACTGGGGGGTATTACAACGACTTAAAACCAGGCTTGTTCCAGTGAGTGAACGAGATGGCGCTAGACGACTTGAATAGCTCTGTCACTTTTACTCGCCGGAACAAGCCTCGTTTTAAGACGTATTATGGTGTTGACAATGGATAAATCACGGTAGTGACTACCGCAACCAATGGGCCATGAATGAAAATTGACGGAATGAAATTTTTATTAAAAGGACTTTTAGAGCATACGATTTGAAATCTGAATGGAGTGTAATTGCATAATTTAGCTGGACGTCCTTTCAAAATCAGTATCAGAAAATCTTCCATCCATCGAGTTTGAATAGAATAAGTTCTATTTAGAATCCGTTCACACTTCGCTGAAGATCTAATTTCCGTACCACGGCTCGGAGGATGGATACGGGACAGGCAACTTTTGAAAAAAGATTATTTCGAACTCTTTTAAAGTAGTGTTCAATATTGCCATCTGACAACCGTTTAGGCCCTGGACTTTTATTGAAAACTATTTCTTTTGCAGGTTTTAGTTTGTATTTCTCAACATCGATTTTTAGGGTTCCGTAGTCAACAAGGAACCCTTATAGTTTCGCCATGTCCGTCCGTCCGTCCGTCCGTCTGTCCGCAGTTTAGCTCAGAGACGCACAGTACTAGAGAGCTGTAATTTGGTGTAAATATACGGATTTGTTGTGCCGAAAAAGTGGTAAAATAAAATCTCGTAAAATATTTTTTTTTAGGGTACCTCCTGTACACGTAAAGTGGGGATGTTTTTTTTTTTTCTCGCGTACCCCTTATTGTGGGGTATCATTAAATAGGTCTTTATCGCGCGTTGTGAAAGGGGGCTAGACGGAAAAAATTCTTACGAAAAGTTGTCACGACACTTTTTGGAACGAAGTTCCTTATCGCGCGTTGCGAAAGGGTGCTAGAGCTCAAAGAGTGGAGTGGAGTGGAGTGTAGTGGAGTGGAGTGGAGTGGAGGGGAGTGGAGTGAAGTGGAGCGGATTGGAGCGGAGCGGAGCGGAGCGGATTGGAGCGGAGTGGAGCGGAGTGGATTGGAGTGGAGCGGAGCGGAGCGGAGTGGATTGGAGCGGGGCGGAGCGGATTGGAGCGGATTGGAGCGGAGCGGAGCGGACTGGAGCGGAGCGGATGGGAGCGGAGCGGATTGGAGCGGAGCGGAGCGGACGGGAGTGGAGTGGAGTGGGGCGGAGCGGAGCGGATTGGAGCTGAGCGGAGCGGAGCGTATTGGAGCGGAGCGGATTGGAGCGGAGCGAATTGGAGCGGAGTGGATTGGAGCGGAGCGGAGTGGAGTGGAGTGGAGTGGAGTCGCGACGATTATTTTTGTTGAGTGTACAGTAACTTCGTTCCATCCGGGTGTCCCTTGACACTTCTCAAGTTTTTTTTTTATGTATTTTCCCCGATTTCTCAGATACCTGGACCGATTTTGAAAATTTTTCTTTTTAAAATTAAATTCAGCGAATCAGTTTAGTTAGTTCGCATAAGTATTTTGATGGGCAACTACGGAACCCTACACTGTGCGTGGCCCGACACGCACTTGGCCGGTTTTTTTTTTATGTATTTCCCCCGATTTCTCAAAGACTCCTGGACCGATTTTGAAAATTCTTCTTTTTAAAATTAAATTCAGCGAATCAGTTTAGTTCGCATAAGTATTTTGATGGGCAACTACGGAACCCTACACTGTGCGTGGCCCGACACGCACTTGGCCGGTTTTTTGTTATCCATTTTCAATTTTAAAGACTGATCCAGCGTTGTACACTACTGTAGGAGCTGTAATATGCTTACGTTATCCCAGTATTAATCCAGCGCTGGAATCTAGTGACACTGGAGATCTATGGAATTCAGCCTTGACCTTCTCACTCCCACTCATAGGTTTTATCCCTAAAAAAAAATAAAAAAAAAATTAAAAAAGCGTAATTATAAGCATTTATTTCAAGTAGGCCAGTTACAGGCACTTATGAATTGTCATAGACAAATAAAAATGTAATTAAAGATTAAAAAGTTATGGTGCTACAGTCCCAGTCACAAGACATAAAAACTGTGAAAGTACCGTAGGTGCTCGCTCATTCCAAAGCGTAGGTCTCTATGGAGAAGAATGAGCAAGAAACTCCATGGACACTCTTTTTCAATCGTCAAAATTATTACAGATCTTTTGTTACATCATTCATCATCAGATGGTACATTATGTGAGAACGATGTGGCAAGTTATTAGTGTCCATAGAAAATGTAAAAAAGACAATTCAAAAATAAAGTTATCAATAATTAAATTAAAATAGACCGTGGCAGCTAAGGGATGACCAGTCCCAACTGACAGCGCCCGTTCACGAACATGACGCATATATCAGCACCATTCAGCTCAACCATTTTGAAGGGAACTAAATGATCCGACACACGCGCCACTATCACCTAGAAAATGAAATTTAAATTTATTTAGCGATAGGCTCGCATTTGAACAATGGTAAGCGATGTTGTGGTCGAAGGTGAAGCACACTTGCCTAGAAATAACCTATTCACTTTTGACATTCTTACTAGTATTATACAAAACGTTGTTATTACTTGGAACGATATTTTTAGTAAATCCGCGTGCAATACGTTCAGCTTGTACACAAAACACCTGTGCTGTGGTTTGGCAGCTTCTACGTAAATGTGGAGACGCAGGTGTTTACAGCGGCTGTATGTGGATATACGTCATTTGTGATAATGTGGGAGTTCGATAACAACGATACGAGTGGTTTGGTTATTTAATTTTTTTTTATGATTTGTATAATATATAGGGTGACTGGTAATTAGTGTACGATACTTAAACACGGGATTGTGCTCATAATAACCAACAACTTTTACTATGGGAACAAACCTGAAAACGCGAAAAAAAATCAGCTGTTCAGTACATTTATATTTGCTTACCAGTCACCCTATATAATACATAGGTCACATCTTACCAGTGGCTATCGTAACTCTATGACCGCAGGGACCATTTGTGTAAAGCCTTAGGACTTTAGGACAAAAATTAATTAAAAAGCGAGCAGATAAAATATAAAATACAATTCTTTCAAGCTCGTTACACATAAACTTGTGAACCAGACACCTTTCATAATACTTTCCAATTAAACCACAACGTAGGGTTGACAAAAAAGGTTATTCAATGAAAATAGCAAGACTCGAATTTTTTGGGTTTTTCTACTTTTTTGAGTGGTAAATCATTTTCCATTCTTGGGAGGATTTTTTAGGGTTCTGTAGTTTTCTTTGCACTAGTAAATAATAACATAGCTTCTGTAATCCCCGAAGGGTTAGGCAGAGATTTTACCAAAGAATACATCCATGTTGCGATGGTTAGGTTTAAAAAAAAATCAGAAGTAAAAAAAACTATTTTACCTATTTGAGGCACGTCACATTCAGCTACAGTCAGGCTGAAAGCCAACTCACTCCATGCAGGATTTTCACACACAAAAAAAGATGAAAACTCTCCATAAATGAACTTGTGATTCATTTAAGGAGAGTTTTCATGTTTTTTTTCCTAGGGTTGACCAAAAACGTTTACCATACAAAATGAAAGTGTTTTTTTTTTAAAATAGAGATTTGTACCGTTAGCACCGGTGCTTCAAACACAAACTTGATTGATCCGTGTTTTACAAGCACTTGAATCAAGTACATGTAGTAACAGCTATAAAAAACATGTATTTGGATAGTTACATGACATACTTAGTTAAACGGTTTTCGCACTTGTGTAGACGGAAGTTATGTTTAGTTTTGTATGTTGTGATGGTACAGAAATACACTTTAATTAATTGTTTTTGGAGTAGCCGGACCAAAATAAAGAATAAGAATATGAAACAGAATATTTTTGGGTTTAAAATACGAGTGGTTCCTTGGGGCCAAAATTTTTCGTGAGACTTCGCATGTATTATGTAAGTATTGCAGATCGAATTCGGCCTAAAAAAGGCAAAAACTCCATTACTAGGATAAAAAAAAAAATATCTTTGGGTCGACCCAAAACTTAATTGGTGACCATTTGGACTACAGCGATGTGTGTTCGATGTTCGATGTCTCGGGTTCGTTTTCCGCACTGAACATTATAGTTTGTATGATATACAATTATGTAGTTATTTGGGGTTGTGTATGTGAGTTTAAATGTTTGCAAACGCATGCACGATACAGTAGAAATTCCTAGTGTGGGGTAAAATCAAACAAAAAAAAAGAAATCGAATATTTTTGCTCCTTTATGTTTTGGCAAGCAATACGGCCATAAAAAGTAACTGTAATCATAAAAGAATAACTCTACATATTTGCACTATATTATGTTTATGTGCTCCCATCTTCGCTAATGGCGACAAAAACACGAGCAACAGGCGCCAAAGTGGCGCTTTTTATTTGCCCACATTTCTCACACTTCGTAAGTGATTTCAACACGTACAACTTTGTACATAAGTAAGACAAACATAGTTACTGGCTTCTCAGTAAAGATAGTATTCTATTATTAGTGATTATTTCGAGATCGCCGTTTCCACGATGAAATAATTTTATGTAAATTAGGGCAAATAGTACTTACTTTTGATGCTGACCCTACACTTAGATTGCAGGCCTTTTCTGTCCCAGTTCTGAGCATAGGCGTCTTCCAATTTCTTCCGCTTCTACAGATATTTGATGTCAATTCTCGAAAAAACGCGTCATTTTCAATTTTTGTTATCGAGGTTTTGTGCTGAAATGATCCTTCGCTCTTTGGTATTTAGTTACTTTACATTTGCTACTACGAGCCGATACTTTTTTAATGTGTCACGATTACTTTTAAGATCAGTGGTAGACCAATGCATTGGTTACATCGACTTGACTACGTCGTTTCGGTTCGGTTCAAACCAAGACAGGCTTTGCGGTGACGGTACACCATGAGACCTTCTTGTAGCACCTAATATTCAAAGTCACACACACTCAGGATTTTTCTTTCTTTCGCAGGGATCGGTTTTATGACCAAACATGACAACTACTCCAATATTTAATATAAAACTGCTTATTTTCCCATTAATTACCACATATTGTTCGAATGACCAGAATCAAGTAACACGTTGTGAAATAAAACAGTCACCAAATACGCCAGACTCACGCAGTTCAAGTTATTGATGAGTAGGTATACGTGGGAAACGACATCGGGTTTAGTACACACGGCTGCACATTAAGTTGCTGCAAATCAGTTTGTATTGGCCTCGCTTCGTACGGTTTTTGAATCGACTTCAAAAAATAAAGTAGGTATTCAGTTCGACTTGTATGTTAGTGTGTTTGTCGCCCGAGATTACCTCGCGTATGTCTGTACCGATTTTGATGTGGTTTTCAGAAAAGTGTTCGTTACATTCTGGAGAAGGTTTCAGTTTTTAGTATATAATAATAATGGACATACCGTGGCGTTGCCTGCATGGATCCGTTTTTGCTGAAATGTTTTGAAAAAAAAAATGTTTTGGAAGTTTTTTCTTTGGAAGTTGGTCAGTAGTAACTTTGTTTTTTATTTATCGACTTCGGCCACCGACTTCCGAAAGAGAGGTACAAAGGTAGGTAGAAAGAGAGGGTAGAGGTCAATGATATTTTAGTAAACAGATATGTTATGAGCGCGCAAAACGTGAAGACCAGAAAATGTCCTACGTGGGACAATTTGCTAGTCTATGATGCTGACGTGCGGGGGGATTGATGACGCGTGGCGCTGTTTGTTTATCTAGCTGTCACTTTTTTTCTTATTGCGTTTTATCAAGCTATCCTTTTTACTTGTAGTGAAATGTAATGTGTAAATAAAAAAGTGTGTATGTGTGCTCCCGCTCGGCGCGGAACAGTTTTTTCTGTTGTTTTGTAAGTGTATAACATATCTGTATATTAGAATATCATTGGTAGAGGTAGTTTACGTTTGTTTTTGAAGTCGGTTCCTTTTTTCACGAACAGCTTTTTCCACGCATTATGGTTTGCCATAGTTTGATGTGTAGCCGTGTGTACTTTAATATAATGTATTGTAACGAGATACCGTCTACTGATGTTTCAATACACTCGCGAGAATCGGCCGTTCAATTGTGGAGTGTACTTAGGAAGGGAACCAGAGCGGACTTGAAGAAGTGTGACGTCAGATGTATCAGGTTATCGGAGGTGAAGATCTGTCCTAAGACAAGTCTCAAGAGATTTAGGAAATGTTTTGGGATTGTTTAAACAAGTTACTGTGGAAGGCAAAGGGTAATTGAAGGATTACAGGGTGATGAACAGTGATGGAACACAAGACTGGGTTTTAGTCAGTTCGAGTCTGACAGTATCATTCGCTCTACCCAGAACGGAAGTACATAATCAAATTACTTCCTTTCATCGATGATAATGAAGATTATGAACTTGATGATGATAAAGGTTTTGAGGAAATTCCTTTAAGAACCGAGGGCTTAAAGGGTTTCATTGGTAAAGAAATGAACCGGCTTAATCCTTACCGACTTGTAGATGTTATTGATGTATCATAGAAAGACTAAGACGAAAATTGCAACAGCATGCCCATAATCCACGGAAAATTGGGCATAAACCCAAATTCCCAGTTTGTAATTGAGAAATTCTTCATAGAAAAGCTATATTGCCCGACCCAGAAATAAAATGCAGAACCTCAAATAGAAAATTTGTCGATTGCTGGACAATTAAACGAATCAATTCTTCACTACACTACGTTTTAAACTGCTGACTTATTTCTTTTTCAAAAAGGTGACTTTTCGGAGAGCAGAATATCTTTTGGTCGCTAAGAAAGCTCTCTATAACACAATGGAGACAATTTCCAGTTAGGTACCTCTAAAAACAAGAACCTAACCGGCAATTAAGCTAGCGTGTGCCTAACAGTAAATCCCGATGAGATACAACAAAAGATAGGCGAAGCCCCCGGCGGTGCGCCACTTGACCTCGGCCTCCAAGATCACGAGACACATGTTATTGTGGAGAGATGGAGAGGTTTCTTTTCGGAGACGGATGTGGAAGTCACGGATGATGAAGGTTATCTAGAAGTTTTAGAATGAGGTTCATGTAGACAGCAAAGTAAGAAACAAAATACGTTTGTTGGACACAATGCAAGGCACACAACGTTTTCACAAAAAAGTACATAAAGTAAAAGAGCCAGCGACTGAAGAAGTTCCTGACACTGGTTTTCAAGCAGGCAAGCAACACAACATCTCGCCAGGACATAGAGAGCATTGGCAAGATTTGGTAGTCGATTTTATCCTTTTTCCATTTGGAACAAATCAGGATTTATAAATGTTTATTACAATAATGCCTGCGTCACGAACATCGCCGAACAACAAACAGTGGAAAAGCAAAAAATATTTATGATTTATTATAACACTGAACGTAACGTAATGTTGAGTGTTGGTTGACCCATTAAAATAAAACAAAAACTATATCTGTACTAGAGCAGCAGTAGCAGTAGACTGCTACTGCTACACTTAATTAATTTGTATGAAGACTGAGCACGATGTTATAAGTATATTTATCTACATATTGCAGTCCATCGTTTGCATGATGCAACATAAACGTATCATACGGTACTTGAAAGCAAATAGGGTGGTCTTCCGTCGCCAATTTTTATTCGTTTCTTTTAAGTGTTTTTACAAAAACATACTATATTCAATTTAGATCACTGGAGCGAGGTGATAATCTGTGACCTGATCCTATATTTTAATTATTGAGGTCGCACGGCAATCGCGTCGCATTACCGAAAAGGTCGCGTGATCGTGTCTCAGGCTGTCTGACTCACATATTGTAGTCGTCGTGCTTTTGGCTGCGTGTGGTGGAAGCTATGAGCTGAAGTTTTACGTAGATCCAAATTTCCTGGCACCCAACATTCACTGGCAGAAGTAGGCCTCATCACGACCAGTTCCTCACCACCACCATCCTGTCAGAGTCCGGTCCCAAAATGTTTTTGTTTATTTCGTCTGTGCGTAGGAGTTACAGTTCTTCTGAGTAAGCTAGCTCCATCTTAGGTCTCTTATCTTTGCTTCGGATAGGATTGAGGACAAGAGCCAGGCCATATTATAAACAAATAACGACCTCAGGTTCTTTGGTAGGGTCGATCAAGATGGATGGCGTCTTTCTAGATGGTGGCAGAATAGGATCAATCGTTATTGAAAAATATACACCTGGAAGATTGGCATCGGCATCCTTATGGTTGTCCTAGGGAATTTTTCAATATTATTAATGACTAGCTTCTGCCAGCGACTTCGTACGCGGATCCTGTTGCTTATGCCAGCAACAATGGGGTCGTCAAAATCGAAGATCTGAAACGTCTGATTTCAAATTCTTAGAGCCTGGGGACGGGAAAACAACGGGACGCGCATGACGATTCCATCAGACATTCCTAATCTTTCATTTTTGTAAGTCAACGGGAAATGCCCATCAGACTAAACAACTCTTGCTAAGACGTGATTCCTAGATATATATGTTATAGTGTAGCTCGGCTCTTGGAGTTCCACATCAGGTGTTCCAGATCCCAATTTTCATACGTCAACAGGGAGTGCTCATTAGGCTGAACAACTCTTGCTAAGACGTCATTCCTATTTATGTTATAGTATAGCTGGGCTCTTGGAGTTCCACGTCAGGTGTTCGAGATCTTCAGTTTTTATACGACAACAGGGAGTGCTCATCAGGCTGAACAACTCTTGCTAAGACGTCATTACTGTATATTTAATAGTGTAGCTGGGCTCTTGGAGTTCCACATCAGGTGCTCCATATCTTCAAATTTATTTTCTCAGCAGAAAATGCTCATCACGCGGAACAATTTTTGCTATGGCGCTATTTTTGTGTCACTTACAGTTTAGCTGATCTATTGCAGTTCTGCATCAGGTGTTCAAGTTTCCAAGATAAATTATAGCCTATATGTTGCCCAGACTTAATAGCTATACAACAAAAAAAAAAAATCAAATCCGTCCAGTAGTTCCGAAGATTAGCGTGTATGGAGTAACTTCTCCCGTTTTCCTAACATTTCCCTTCACTGCCCTGCTCCTATTGATTGTAGCGTGATGAAAAGTATACTATAACCAGCGCAGGAGTATGAAAAATAATTGTACCAAGTTTCGTCAAAATCCGTCGAGTAGTTTTTGTTTCTATAACGGTTATACAGACAGACAGACAGACAATAATTTTATTAATTGCATTTTTGGCATCAGTATCGATCCCTAATCACCCCCTGATAGTTATTTTGGAAATATATTTCATGTACAGAATTGACCTCTCTACAGATTTATTATAAGTATAGATAGAAGATATAGATAGAAGAAGATATAGATAAGTTAGAGTAAAATATATCGTGACAAACTAAAGCACGGTTTTGTAACTCATATCTGGAAGATCAGTAAAAAATCGCTATTGCTCTTCTTTTGAACCACAACGTGAATGAGCGTACATAATACAGATACAGTCGAGCTCGAGATGAATGCTAGCACAACGTATATGGACGTAAATTGTCTTATCTACTCGTGATATACCTGAACTTTCGCCTGATATTGATCACTTTTTGTTGCGATTCGTAGGGGAACTAAATGTCGGGAAGATTTATGGTTGATGGTGATTTGATGTATGGAAGAATCAGCGTGATTTGATATTTATGTTTGGCCTGGACAAGGCCTATGATATCACTAATTTCACGGTGTAGAACCTGAAGGTCCTTACACGGAATAGGAAAATTATGGCAGAAAGGAAGACAGGCATACTAAAACCCTTTAATCGGATATACCGGGCCAAAATTATAATGGGTTGGTAACCAATGATATTGTAATATCTGATCACTGTAAGCAATAAAAAATAATATTAACTCTTATTAAAACAAATCGTGCTGTCTTCATTTTTATGCTTTTTCAGAAACAGACCCACTTTTTTTTTGTTTTAATCATGCCCCATACTAGGAATTTCTTCCTGTTTCGTGGGTGAGTTTACAAACATAGAAACTCACAAACACCCAAACCCGGAACAAGTACTTGCAGATCATACAAATATTTGTTCCGTGCGTGGATCGCACCCTCGACATGCTGCGCAGCAGCCAATGAGCGTTTTTCCATTAACCGGCCCGGCATCGGCCCCATCGTTCATACATTTTGGGCGTTTTTCCATTAGACGGCACGGCACCGGCAACGGTAACGGCGACGGCGCCGTGCCGGTGCCGGGGAAGCAAAAATGTATAAAAACGTATGGCTTGCTTTTGCACTTACCGGCGCCGGCGCTGGCCCGGTGTTCAATGAAAAAACGCCCCAGCACCGGCATTAAGCCGGCGCCGGTGCCGGTGCCGTGCCGGCTAATGGAAAAACGCCCGATCGCTCAGCTACTGCGCCAACCGTGTCGTCAAGTGTCTCCTACGAGGCTACGACTCTAGTCGTAGGAGACATTTCTTAAGGAATTCTACCAAAGATAACATTCTCTCCTAATATTTTCCGACTTTTCGAGCTTTCGCCATCCCTCATAAAAATCTCTTCGCCACCGTATGCATACCTGACCTTTCCCGGTCCACATGATGTAGTGCCAAGCTCGTGCAGTCGTGATCCACGCCACACATACAAACACACCTCCACTCAGGTCTCAGGGTGCACGGGGAGGAGCATGCTCGAGACTTTCTCCGGACGTTTAGCTTGTAAACTTCGTGATTTGCTGGCGGCGTTCTTATCTGTTTGTTGTGTTTGAGCTTTGTTTATTAATGTAAATTAGATAGTTGTTGATTATAAATTAAGGATATAATATTTTTTGTCTTAGATTAATTCTTTAATCTAAGATTTTTTGTATACTTTATAGTGGAATTAGAATAAAAATAACTCGTGTGCCCGACAGATGTCTCGTCGGTAAAAATTACGAATTTTCATCCGCTACTTATTTATTTTTGGATATGAATTTTGAATGATGGTGGCTTGCACTTTCATTACTGAGTGAATAGTCAGTGAATGAATTTAAGATTAAATGGATAGTACACCAAAATTGAGACGGCGCTTTTAGGATTTTTTAATTCGATGGGTACAATAGCGATCTTATCTTTGGTATCGGTGTCTTCCAAACAATACTTGAAGATAATCTTCAAATCGGCTGTGATGAAAAATAACTGCAGGGTCGAAAATGTGCAGGCGACCCTAGGCTACCGTTAAGGCGCGTTTCCACTTGGGAAATCTTGCATACAAGTATGACGTTACATTTGCCAAAAAGATGATTGAATTGAAAAAAAAAATCTACAAGTTCAAACTATCTACTTGTAACTAGTATTCAGGTATGTTCAAGTTGCATACAATTTGCAACTTGTGTAAAAGTAACTTGTATAATGTAAACGCGCCCTTACTGCTTTTCATCAGGCGGGCTGTTTGCTTATTTGTCATCCTTCATGTTAAAAGATTTTCATAATTAATAAGCAAAAAATTATAATTCTGTTGTAAACTTTTTGTTTTCATTTTAATTAACGATATTAATTCTCTCATTATTTCAGAAACGGAAGATGGTCGGCGACTCAACTTCGACGCAAGTCCTAAGGGACTTGGAGATATCTTTACGAACAAACCACATAGAGTGAGTACTTACTTTGTTGTTATTACAAGTATTTATAACACAAGGAAAATATAACTACCTTGAGTGACATGTGGCAATTAAACGCGAAGGCTAAACTGCTGAAGTGCACTGCTATGCAAAACTTGTGTAAACTGAATTAGTAACATCGTAGACCCAACTGTGGATGAAGGAGAAACAGTATCGTAGAGTAAGGCACCTGTCCCTCAGCAAGCGAGAAGAGATAGCATCTAAATCTCCAACAATAAGTGGTTTGCGATCAACTACGTATGCAAGTAATCCAACGAGATCGTAGTCTTTATAGCCTACGATACTATGGTACTGGACTTGAGTGAGAATTAAGGCACATTAATAGCTTCTCAATAGTGGTATCATTTTCGGAATCGGATCAAACGTTCCAAGGATTACCCCCTAGCGTAACATCCAAATATACTGTTTATAATATGAAAGTATTTAATCTCTGTTACTGATACGGGACCTATAATCATACCAAGATACCACAAAGCCACATAATATAACACAAATGAAGAAATTCTGTATCGTGACACTAGTTTTCTCTCCATACTTAAGAACATATTATAATTACAGAAAATCCAACTAGAATTCTAGGGTGTAGAAGCCCACCAGAAAACATCCGCATGGTCTGAAGCTCCTCCCTTTTCAATGGAGTATCGAAGAACTTAAAACCCTATTCTTAATATGTCTTAAGTACCTTTTTCACACATTAGTCAAAAGCTTAGCATACGTCTTTTTTAATGCGAACAGCGAAAGAGTGGAACTCTCTCCCTGCGTCTGTGTTTCCTAAAGCACACAACCCTAATCTCTTCAAAGTTAGAGTGAACAGGCTTCTTCTGGGTAAGCTCGCTCCATCGTCGACCTTGTCTTTGTCACCCTTGACCTAGACTTAGGTCAAGAGCAAACCCATCATACATAAAAAAAGCTTATCGCTTCGTCAGCAGTAGGACATATACCTTACCCCTACTGATCGCTGCGTTAGCAGTGTGACAGTATCCTTACCACTGGAAGCACGTGTGTAACATACAGCCCATTGAGCCTCTGGCACGGGATATGGTGCACTCCCCATATCTGTCTGGACAGGAGCCAGGAAATTATGTACCGTTTAAGGATAGGCTCGCATTTATCTTTCTGACAGGGTAGAACTGGGGTTGAATGAATTCCTTCATAAGTATTCGTATTGTAGTGAAGCGAACCTACTTTTAAATGTGATGTTCAAGTTGTAAGTTGCTCACTGAAATACATTGTTCCTTGTCAAATTATTTCACATAAAGTAAAGCTGTCTGTGTTATATGACACGAAATCCATGATGTCCTTTAGACGTACCAAAAAGGCAAAGATTAGTATTTTTAAGTAACTGCGCGAAAAGAGTTTGTGTTCTACTCTTCTACTTAAGAATGCGCTACAAGCGAAATCTTCAATTTTGGATTGGATTTTTAGAGCACTAAATCGTGTTTAATTCGGAAAAAAAGTATAGGTTGGGAAACTTCATTATATTTGCGAGGGCAGAGTCAAACAGAAAACATAAAAAGACAAAATTTTCTCGATAGAAAACGATCACAAAGTTACCTCTAATTTTCACGTTTTTTTGATTTCATTCTATTTTGGTTCGTCCTACAGAAATATAAATTAGATCAATATGAACACAATTACGTAGCCGAGGGACGTGTCTGGCACTTTTTTGAAATATTGTTTGTAATAAAAGTTATCATTGTTCTTAGCACTCGGCGCTTACGACGTTTTTAAACCGTGTAGAATGTTATTTTCCATTTCGTGTCACACTAGAATCTGCGTCACGAGTGAAGGTCTGCGGAATCTCGTGGTACTAATTTTTTTTAATGCAATTTGATGTAATGACATAGACACTAGCGCCGCGTCAAAACGACTTCAGTCGCGGCTCGGTTTCTAGTTTCAGGCATCTTTTTGTTTCACCTGCCAGTCGGCCACAGAGTACTTTTATTAATAGGGCATAGAGATCTAACTTCACGGGTTTTTCGAGCAATGGACAACAGCGACATCTAGTGTTCTCCGGCGAAAACTTTTCTGTATATAGTTATATAAATATAGGTATATACAAAGCTTGCTCATTCCTTTTAGTGTTTTAATTGACTATTAATAACAATATGCCTACATTAGTAAAAAATAAAACAAATTTGTTAAGTAATTATATGTATTTCATCAACTATGAGGCCTTTTACAGTGTTTTTTACAGTAATTTCTAGCCATTACTTGATATTTATCGGTGTCACTGATAGTATCTTGCTTTCCAGTAAGAATTTTATTAGCATTGAAATAACACACGATACACTACTTTAGAATAGCACCAAAAGCAGAAAATGCAGGAAAATAACGAACCGCACCAAACGAGAATCAAATTTTTTCAGCAAAGTGCAATGTGACACTGACATTTTATTGACGTATTGAAAAGACATCGCACCTTCGGTGCAACAAAGTCACTAATAGCCAAAACTGCAAAATCGACCTAAGTATGCCAAATTGTTTCTAAATCATGCCTTTACTTGGGGCAACAAAGACATCCGCGAAAGTATCTCGAAACTACACTAGATGGCAGAAGTGCCTTTGTGGTTATTGGCGGTTTTTCCATGCGTTTTGGGCCGACACCGTTTCATTGTAAGTAGTGCCCCCTCGCCCGCGACCTTATATTGAGGTCTTTTTTCGCTCAAAATCTTGGAGCAACAAAGGCATAAAACATAACAGTCATACAAAAAAAAAACAAAATACAAAATAGTTTATTGTCTCAATAAGATAATTTTACATGAGTCGTGTTTGGAGCCCACCTTTAGGCAAACAATTCCTGTATTAGAGGACTCCGCTCTTTCATACAATTATTATTGTTACATTATAAACTACATACATTGAATGCGGTGTAATGTGCGTGATGTGATGAGATGGGTGATATGTGGGGTTTGTGGTGAGGTATGTACTATGTATGGGGTGTGAGGTGTGAGTTGGAGTGTTTAGTGTGTATTGTGATGTGGATTAAGTCATAAAACTAAATAACTTCTGGTGCAACAAAGACACAGTTCAGGACATTTTTTTTTTTGTTATGTCTTTTATTAGGATTTCTTTGGCAATTTAATACAAGATTTTTACGTATATATAGCCAACTAAAAAACAATTAATTAAATGTAAAGATTTCAAACCTTCTTTAGATAGTTATCCAGAACCGAGAAAAAACATGCAAAAAAAAATTAAAAGTCTTCTCCTGTAAAATATCAAAATGAGCTGTTACGTCTTTGCTGCACCGAAGGTGCGAATGTGTGAAAATTAAAGTTACCAGTAGGTAGCCCAAATAATTATAGAATTCTATTAATAATTTGGGAAAATATCGAAATAGAAAAACATATTATATAAATATTGAAAAACGACACAATTAAAAAGATAACTAAACATTAAACTAGGAACGTAATAAAATACATGATAAATAATAGTATTTTTGGTATAGCGACATCTCTATAGATCAGATCGAAACTCTCGTATTATAATACTACTAAATTAAAAAATACATCTCTAAGAAGATGTATAAGTTACATTTGGTACTCCACAATTTTTTAGTATAATGATCTAAGTCGTGCCAGGCTTTTAGTTAGAAGATTGATGACCCTGCAGTCGGCGCCGCTCTATTGAGACGGCAGGACTATGACAGTTTGCTCCGCGCCCGGCGGCTATTAAAATAATAATATTTTTGTTGATATAATCAGAGAAACAACACATAATACAACAAAAACACGAGAACTAAAATATTTAAAGACTGAAATAATTTCAAATAGCCGAATACCATTTTTTTGAAATTTCTTTTGCCACATGCGCGCAAAATAAACAGTTAGTCAATTGTACTGCTGGTCGAGTATTTTTCAGCACGAGGTCCGCTTGTTTTAGATTATTATTTTTTTATAGATCTCTTCATTTTACATACTTATAAAAAAACATAGTGAGGTACAGATTACTATTTGATAAAAAATGGAAAATAAAAAAAAATAATTTATCACATTTTGATATTATTACCACAAATAATGTATGTACGAAATACACTCCTAGGTATTTCAATAAGGTCGAAAATAGCTTGTACCTTTTTTTACCTAGCTATCGTCAAGCAAGTTAAAAAAACCGGTTTAAGCGATTTTCGACCTTATTGACATTTAAAATTTAGTTTGTTTTTCTCACATTCTCGTTAGCTGACATTGCTCCTTCATTAAAATCCGGTGTTCGCATAAATGTCAATAAGGTCGAAAATTGCTTGAAGGTCGGAAAACATTTGCTTAACGATAGCAAGTTAAAAAAAACAGATGCAAGCGATTTTCGAACTTATCGACATTTAAAATTTAGTTTGTTTTTCTCACATTCTCGTTCGCTAACATTGCTCCTTCATTAAAATCAGGTGTTTGCTCAAATGTCAATAAGGTCGAAAATCGCTTGCATCTGTTTTTTTTAACTTGTTATGGTTGTCCCTTGACACCTTTCAAGTTTTTAATCGTATTTTGGTTTAAAATAAAATGAATAATACTTTTTTTTTACGAGTGTACATGCGCGAACGGTCGCAAAGGCTAACTTCACGATCGCCTCTCTCGAGAATCGTACAGCACGTGCGGCAACGCAGGCCGTGGGTGGAGAGTGGACGAAGATACGTAAGTAAGCGTACGGAGAGCCGTAAGCGAGGGTATGGAAAGCCGACCACTAGTCGACAACGCACTGCACCGCGGTTCGTGAGCTTGTCCGAGGCGATGCGATTACGTTACGATTCCGATTAGTGTGCGTTGCAGTAAGGAGTTTCATACAAATAATACTGAACGGCTTTTGTTGATACGGTGACGATCCCTTTCCGTTTTGATAAGTGTGTTGCGACCCTAAATCTGCTCTTTCAACAGCGTTTGGGCTCTTACACATAAACAAGTTACGACGACGCAACGTGGCACTGCACGTTGCGTCGCCGTTGTCGTAACGTGCCACGTTGCACGGCACGTAAAATCTTGGATTCATTGGATCACGGATTTTCTTTGTATCTGTTTCTGCTTTATCCGTGTTCATAATATTAGCAGTAGGAGAACACATCTAGTGTGGTCCATTTCTCGAAACTAACTGGGGCAATTCTAAAAATCCAACACCGTCAATATGACGTCGTTCAACGTGGCACGTTGCATCGTCGTGACGTGATTATTTACGTTGCTCGACGTCGATTTCCACGTCACGGCTCGTTACAACGACGCAACGTGCAGCGCCAAGTTGCGTCGTCGTAACGTGTTTATGTGTTAGAGCTCTTTCCTGGTGAAACTCGGTAGAAAAAAATGCTATGATTAACTTATTTCTTAATTTCGCCGAGAACTATCTATTGAGGATATTTTCATATGTGAAGGCGAGCTCTAACCGTACCACGGTTAGAGCTCGCCTTCACATATGAAGACTCCACAGACGCCTGCCATTCTCTTTTACTTTGTAAGTAAGATTCGATATTAGGTAGAGGTTTTGGTTCCTATACATAGCGCACACGCGATAATATATTGTTTGATTCTAATGCCGTTTGCAGAGTACAAAGGTAGAGAAAAACATGCAATATGTGTTTTTATTGAATACTTCCTACATCATTCACGACAAATGAAACATTTTTAAAACAAAAAACATAACAATCACAATCACGAAACTACAATGAAAATCAATTAAATTAATGAAATGAAAAATGCAGAACTACTGCGTGCGATGGTACCGTGCGGCGGTACACACTTATTTCAAGAACAGAGGCCGAGTCACATACTTGACATACTGTAATAATACATATTAGGTGCACTGTGGCACTGCAGTTGTTTTGTTTTTTCAAAGAAGTTTTGCAGAGCGCGTCGTCACAGCGCCCGTGGTTGTTATTGGTACTAGAGCAGAGGCATGTGAGGCGCGAGGGTGAAATCTGAATTTTTCCTGGCATTATACCCGCTCTTAAGACAGGCTCAAATTACGCCGTGGGTACCGAAATCTCAACATGATAAAACAAAAAATATAATCTAAAGTTTTTTTGGGGTCAACGAATGCACTTTGTTTTGAACTATTAATTTTTAAACTGGTTATAATAAAACTAAATAAAAACGTTTAAATATCGTTAGTAGGCATTTCATTAAATACTAAGTTTATATCGATCTTGTATTAACTTGATCACGTAATGTTTCCAGATGGGTGCGCGAGTTCCTGAACGAGCAGAACCAGGGTCTGGACGTGCTGATCGACTACCTGAGCTTCCGGCTCAGCATGATGCGCCACGAGCAGAGGATCGCGCTCGCCAGGAGTCAGTCCAGCGATGGTATCAACCAAGGTAATATATGGATACAACAGTGCCTGCAACACTCGCTTTATTTTAGCTCTGGCTGACCATCTGTCATAGCGAGTATCCTCCGTGCCCCGGAAAGCACGTAAAGCTGTTGGTCTCGGCTGTCATATATAACAACCAGTCTTACCATGGGGTATCGTATTACCCATGGTACACGGCACGTTACTGGATTGTGGAGGTTCGATAGGCAGTCGTTCTACGTAAAATACTGATATTTAGCTACATCTGGTTCGACTGGAAGCCGATCCCAATGAAGTTGGAAAAAAGGCTAGGCAGGTGATGATGTATCTTAGCTCTAAGCTGGACCAGTAAGCATAATGACAGCATCAATAAGTTGCAAATCTACTTACCTTATTCCGTTAGTTAAGATAAATCGAACATATAACCACTTTTTGTTTTTGAAGCAGGTTCAAAATAATAGACACGTATTATTCTAAATCATCATCATCATATCAGCCGTAAGACGTCCACTGCTGAACATAGGCCTCCTCCATAGATCAAGACCGGTTGGAAGCTGCCTGCATCCAGCGTGTGCCTGTTATTTTCATCAGATCTTCTGTCCACCTTGTAGGTGGACGTCCTACGCTGCGCCTTACAACTATTCGTGGCCATTCTTTCGGATTTCTTACGATTTTCTAAATGTTTATAGAAATACTTCAAAACTCGGGAGAGGAGTCTCCTGCCGTCACAACTCTGTAAAATATTTACATACCAAAAACAAATTAACTGGCTAAATATGTAGATTTATTCAGTCATCATGCATTTTACACTTCAAATTGTTTCCTAGCTAATTTCTATATTTTTGTAATCTATCGGAACCAGCTTTTAACTCCTTCATATCATTATCTCCAGTAAACACCACAACATCAGAATGCAGCGGTCCTACAGAGACAGGGTCAACGATGTCGGCCTCCTGGCGCAGGCGGGCGCGCAGTGCTGAGGCCGAGTGTGAGGGCGCCGCCAGCCCCGCCGTGGCCCGGAGACGGACCAGGCATGCTGCCCGGCTCAACATGGGGGCTTCAACAGATGATATACATGTCTGCATCATGTGTATGAGGGCTATCATGAACAATAAGGTGAGGACTAGTGTTTGTATCGACCTTTGAGCATTATTAGTTAAAAGACAATCAGAAAACATGTGGAAAAATTAAGCACAAAAGATATTGTCAAATCAAATCAAATCAAAACGTTTATTTCAACTAGGCCAATTACAGGCACTTATGAATTGTGTGAAAAAATAGTTATGGTGCTACAGTCCCAGTCACAAGACATAAAAACTGTGAAAGTACCGTAGGTGCTCATTCCAAAGCGTAGATCTCTATGGAGAAGAATGAGCAAGAAACTCCATGGACACTCTTTTTTTCTCGTTTTATTAATAAGGGGGGTAGAGTCTAATTTTGAGAGAATTTGAAAGAATATATTCGCATTATTAAAGTTATACTCGCGATTAACAAATGTACAGAACCCCGAAAACAACTGTTTGGCAATAAACTTTCAGACCTACGAACACCTCTATGGCCAAGGGGAGTTCCCTTGAACATCATAAAAGTGTTGTCCTTTGCTGTAGGAAATGAGGAATTTTCGTCAAAAATTCAACACAAAAGCTTTTATTTTCTAGCAGGCCAGTTACAGACATTTTTGAATTATGAAGATAAAAAATCTATAAAATAATGAAGCAACAGTGTCAGTCACAAAATATAATAAATAAAGTACTTTAATTGCCCTTTCCAAGCCATAGGGATAAAGAAGAAAAGGCAAGAAACTCCATGGACACTATATTCTTGATAAAAGGACTTAACCTCCAAAGAGAAGCCATCATACAAATATTATGTAAAGGAAACACCTGTTAATTAATCTTCCTATTCTCCACTTCCAGTATGGCTTCAACATGGTGATCCAGCATCGTGAAGCTATCAACAGCATAGCTCTCTCCCTAGTCCACCACTCGCTCCGCACCAAGGCGCTGGTGTTGGAACTGTTGGCCGCCATCTGCCTGGTGAAGGGAGGTCACCAGATCATACTGTCTGCCTTCGACAACTTCAAGGAGGTGGTCGGGGAACCGAGGCGGTTTCACACCCTCATGGAGTACTTTATGAATTATGATAATTTTCATATTGAGTTTATGGTGAGTCTGAAAATTACTTAGATTTTTGAAAATTTTACATTATTCTGCCTAACCTTTCAGCGGTATTTTATGTAAGCTATTGCATAGCTTTCATCGCGGGCTCTGAGCGCCGACCGAATCAAGAAATTCCCTAACGAAAATAACCTAACATCGTTTCAGTTCGGGAGACTTCGGCAATCATAAAAACATCCGTCATAAAGACAATCTACTTTTTCTTACTGATTTTAAACGGCCAGCTACAAAAGGAGGTTTTCACAATGAAACCTACTTATAAAATTCTCCTACTGTAAAGCAGTTCTTTATTACGGTTGTGCACCACATACATTTTACATAAATGATATTCGCGGTAGGCGATAATTTTTTCTTGTTATTTTAAAAATACTATGTAGATAGCTTTACCGCGGCAGTCTCCGAGTGCCACACGTATTTTTTTATGTTAACTATACTTCATCATTAGGATTCAACAGTAACTCTATTTGCAAGGATAGAAGATTTGAACTTGGTCATTTGGTCCATTGCTGACCACATCAAGCAGGAATAGGATACGAGATACTGGATCATATGCAACTCCTGTTTAACTTTGTCCCACCTTAAATACCCCCAAAATTTTACGCTGAGTAAATTTTATTATCAGTTGGAATTTTTCCACTGAATAACATTTTTTTCTGTATTCTCATTCACTAGGTGGCGTGCATGCAGTTCGTGAACATAATCGTGCACTCAGTGGAGGACATGAACTTTCGCGTGCACCTGCAGTACGAGTTCACGGCGCTCAAGCTGGACGACTACCTCGAGAGGCTGCGGCTGTGCGAGAGCGATGACTTACAGGTAAACTTTACGCTGATCTTACAACCTTAACTTTTAAGGGGCCATTTTATGGGTTACGGGTTTTATGTTGCGGCTTGAAAGAGGACGAAAATGGACTTGTATCTTTAGATTGTTCGTTCACATTAAGAGGATGAGTGAAAGGCAAACAAAAGGAATCTATAAGGCACAGGTGAGTGGAAACGCCGGGATGGTACGCCCTAGGAAGACCTACACTGACCTTATTGGTTAAAACCCCTTCTACACGATCAAACCCGACCGCCCAACAGAGGTCACCTTGGTCCGGTGGGTGTGAAAATCTACCGTGTAGACGTTGGTCGGGCGACCAAATATGGGCGGAGTCAAACGACCTTTGGATGACCTTGGTCGGGAGCGCATCCATCCCGACAGGCTGCGTCCGCGGTCCGACCCGACCGTCGGTCGACGGCGTTCCAGACGGTTGGGTATTGTTGACGCGACCAAGGTCACCTCTGTCGGCGGTCGGGTCTGATCGTGTAGAAGGGGTTTAAGTACTTCAGAAAGGTCGTGTGCGTAGTACTCGCAATCTGCGTGCGTGTATGATCAGATGTATGAATGTGGATGAGGTGGAAGGAGAATGTAAGTATCGTAGCACTGTGATTCTGTAGTTTCTGCCTCCCCCCATGGGAAGAAGGCGTGAGTTTATGTTTGTATGTATACAACGTGTAACGTTAAATGCGCAAAACCTCTCGTGGGGTAACTCAGCCCATGTTACTGAACAATGTTTGCTCTAAGACTTTTGGAAATTCACAAAATAAAAAATATTTTTTCATACTGATGGGCCCGGTCAATTTCTCATTTTGTATGAAAAACCATTTTTTTTTGCGAATTTCCTTATCCGTTCAATGGTTTTTGCGTGAAAGAGTAACAAATATCCATCCATCCAAACAAACTTTCATGTTTATAATACTAGCTGTTGCCAGCGGCTTCACCCGCTACAACTCGAAAATTATCCCACGGCAACATAAAATCGGGATAAAAACTATCCTGTGTCAATCCAGGTTATAAACTATCCGTGTAACAAATTTTATCCAAAGCCGTTCAGTGGTTTTTGCGTGAAAGAGTAACAAATATCAATCCATCCAAACAAACTTTCACGTTTATAATATTAGTAGGATAGGGTAGTACGAAATAGGATAGGATTAGGCCGATTGTACTACAATATAAAATGGTTTCAGGTTCAAATCTCAGCGTACTTGGACAACGTGTTCGACGTGGCAGCGTTGATGGAAGACAGTGAAACCAAGACTGCGGCGCTGGAGAAGGTCAACGAACTCGAAGATGAGTTGGGACATGTGAGTTTAATAAACAATCTTATGGCGGCTCCACATTAGTGCCGTGAATTCACGCCGCGAATTCTAGCCGTGAATTCTTGGCACAATACCGACACTGATCGGGGAACAAGCGTGAACTCCGCGAAAACCATCCACATTCTCGTTCGCGCCTGTTCACGGCACTAATGTGGAGCCGCCATTATAGTATGTTGCAATCCTGTAATGGGGATGGCAACTGGGGAACTAATGGCGCTAGTATAGCTTGTTCCAAGCATCGTCATTGTTTCAAATCTTATAGGTACTTCAAAAAATACTACCTCATTGGTCGCATTAGGACTTAGCTATGGTGGTGCCATCTACAATTAGCTTTGACTTGCCTTCCCCATTATCAGTTTATTACGATGAACAGGGGGTTTACAACGTCTTATAACCAGGCTTGTTCCAGTGAGTGAACGAGATGGCGCTAGACGACTTGTATAGCTCTGTCACTTTCACTCTCCGGAATAAGGTTTTAAGACGTTGTAACACCCCCCCAAGAGCCTTACCACGAGCTCTTAACGCGATCCAGTTTAGGCTGTGGGAAAGAGACAGAGCTATACAAGTCGTCTAGCGCCATTTCTTTCCCACAGCCTAAACTGGATCGCGTTAAGTGTTCATGGTAGGCCACCAGTTGGTTCTGGGTCTGGCTATTTCTATATTTGAATTTAATTGTTTGTCCCAAATTCCTAAAGTGGGGAAACGTTATTAAAAGATACTGAAACTGCTGACCTACTTCATCCCACTGCTGGGCAAAGGCCTATCCCCATGACTTCCAGTTATCGCGATCCAGGGCCAAAGTGGACCACTGATCGTTTTATCCAGCTCATCCCGCTATCTTCAACGAGGTCTGACGCGACGCCTTTAAAAGAAATAAAAAAAAAACATATTTTTTAGGGCTCCGTGCTGCCTTCAACTGCTTTAACGCATTTTTTTTTGTCCTGATAATCGTTGCAATTTAAAAAACCCGACTGCGTAAAAAAATTACTTAAATAAAAACAAAGAAAGAAACAAGCCCAGTAGTTTAGAATTCACTCATTCACACTCACAGTCGGGGCCCTAAAACTACTTATTTAAATATCATGATATCATCACCCGGAAGACGTCAATTACTGAACAAAGGCCTCCCCCTTAGACCGCCACGCCGAACGACAATTCGCCACTTGCATCCATCGGTTGCCCGCGACCCTCACGATGTCGTCGGTCCACCTAGTGGGAGGCCTGCCTACGCTGCATTAAAACATAGTTCGTAAATGAATAATAGAAGACTCTTTAATTCTTCTTCGTTTCTGTTTTTATTTCAGGCACACGAACGAATGGCGGCTTTAGAAAGAGAAGCGATAGCGAAGCTGGCGACACTGGAGTCCGAGCTAGCAGCCGTCAGGGCAGAGAGAGACCAACTGGCTGAGGCCAGGAGACAAGTGGTGGAGGAGGTAACAAAACTTACTCCTTTTTTTAGGGTTCCGTAGCCAAATGGCAAAAATCGGAACTCGTTATAGATTCGTCATGTCTGTCTGTCCGTCCGTATGTCACAGCCACTTTTCTTCGAAAGTATAAGAGCTATCCTGTTGAAATTTGGTAAGTAGATGTATTATGTGAACCGCATTTTGGAGGTTGCCCCCATACTTACAATTGAAACTCAAATTTTTTTATTCACCGGACCCATACGTGTAGGGTATCTATGGATAGGTCTTTAAAAATGATGTTCAGGTTACTAATATCCTTTTTTTCTAAACTGAACAGTTTTCGCGAGAGACACTTCCAAAGTGGTAAAATGTTGGTCCCCCCCTGTATCTTCTAAAATAAGAGAATGATAAAACTAAAAAAAATATATGATGTACATTACCATGTAAACTTCAATTGAAAATTGGTTTGAACGAGATCGAGTAATTAGTTTTTTTTAAGCGTCATAAATCGTAAACCGCAATTTACTTTTCAAAGTTCCAACCAACTACAAGAACGTTTATATTATGTTACTTGCTGCTACGGAACCCTTCATGGGCGAGTCCGACTCGCTCTTGGCCGGTTTTTTTATTATTTTTTGTTCTTTATAAAATGTTTTCATAATTTATTTTTATTTATTTATTTACTTATTTTCAGGCTACTTTGGCCCATAGACCAACCTTAGAAACTCACATACATAATTTTATAAAAACAACTTGTATTAGTTCATAGAAACTGCCTATGTTAGTAAAAACTTCACTTCACTGTGAAAGTGACAGAGCTATACAAGTCGTCTAGCGCCATCTCGTTCACTCACTGGAACAAGCCTGGCTTTATGACTTTGTAATACCCCCCCTGGTGGTACTTGTCCGCGGAAGCGACGGAACACCACAACACATAATATCGCCATACAATAATAGATCTTATACTGTAACGTAATAAGGTTACAAATAACACGTTGTTTGCTTTCCCCCCAGGTATCGACCCTCCGCCGCGCGCAGCAGGACTCCCGCAACCGTCAGTCGATGTTGGAGTCCAAGGTGCAGGAGCTGGAGTCACTCACCAAGTCACTGCCCAGGGGGGCTTCCAGTGAGTAGCAATCATATTGAACCTTATAACTTAAGTTTAAGGTTTGCTTTACATTTTCTGAATAAAGTGACTTCCATTAATCATAGTTCAATCACGCTTCATCCAATAATGAATCTTATTGTCATACAATTAATGTTCTTAATCTCTTACAAGCTTGATCACAGTTGTCTGCAGGAAAATGCAACTCAAGTTTATACTAATGAGGTTTATATTTCGGATAAAGAGTTACTCGGCTAAGACGTGAACTAAGACTAAATTAATAATTATTATCATGAAACCTCTCAAAATTATCAACAAGTTTTCGATTACAAATGGCCCGACTGTTTATTTGATGAATTAATAACTCTTTCATCATTTCCAGTGGGTGCTATATCAGCACACGCGATGTGCAACGGCACGACAAACGGCCACCTCCCTCCCCCTCCCCTACCAAACGGAGACACGCCTACATTTAAGTCGCCGCCTCCTCCTCCACCACCCGCGCCTCCTGCGCCGGCCCCTCCTCCTCCTGCGCCGTGCCCGCCCCCTCCTCCGCCGCCTCCTCTCTCCGCTCCCGCGCCTCCTCCCCCGGCCCCTCCAGCTCCAGGTCTAATGGCGCCTCCTATGCACACAGACGCCATGACTATCAAAAGGAAGGTGGATACTAAGTATAAGTTGCCTACGCTCAATTGGATCGCGCTCAAGCCTAATCAGGTAAGAATCATTATTATTATTATTTTCGACAACATCAGTGTAATTATTATACATAGATCCGCGGTCGTGGATGTCAGATGATACCGTGGCTCTGAAACGCAAAGGACCAAAGTGGTTTTAAGTCATTCTATCGCTCCACGCCGGGAGATTTATTTGATAATTTATTTTATTTACGCGAACTAAACAAGATTGTTATCATAGAGAGAGAGGTAGATAGCACAGGATAAATAACTTAGTCCCATCCCATCCGCTGCGCGATCTCTGCCGTTCCACCAACAGAGAAGATGAGAAAAATTGCTGCATCGATCCCATATGTAGATCTTTGATAGTCGTTACTATTAGTCAGAAGCTCTAAAAGACTGAAAACCAGTCTTACTATGGGGTATCGTATTACCGAGTTACTAGGTTAGGGTGTTACCACACCAATCGATCGACCGTCGATCGACATCGGTCGACGGCCGATCGATTGGTGTGGTAGAAACTATCGATCAACGTCGACTAATCCATTCTACCATTGATCGATGGCATCGATCGACTGTCGATCGATTGGTGTGGTAACACCCTTATGGAGGTCCGATAGGCAGTCGCTCTATGCAAATATTGATATTCAGCAGCATCTGGTTCGACTGGAAGCCGACCACAATATAGTTGGGAAAAGGGCTAGGCAGATGACGATGACGATCGACCCCACTAGTGTCGAGTTTTTTGAAACCAACCCGTTGAGCCTCCAAAAGTCATCCAAAATCTATTCCCCCACAGGTCCGAGGAACAATCTTCAACGAGCTCGACGAAGAGCGACCCCGGAGAAGGATAAACTTCGCGGAGTTCGAAGAGAAGTTCCGCATCGGAGGTGCGTGTCCACAGCTGGACACAGACACCGACACACTGGCCTCCTTCCCCAGCAAGCGGTTCAGGAAACCAGACACTGTGTCGCTGTTGGAACACACACGGCTCAGGAATATAGGTAACTTACTACGTAGTTGATGAACCTTTGCGTTTTTTTTCTACGAACTTTTTCTATAAACGGACTATCTATCACTAAAATATTTTTTCAATTCGAACCAGTCGTTTCTGAGATTAGCGCTTTCAACCTAATCAACTCTTCAGCTTTATAAAATTAAGTATAGATGTACTTCATTACAAAAAATATCTTCTCTTACAGCAATTTCAAGAAGAAAACTCGACACGCCAGTCGAAAAAGTAATCGCCGCAGTAAACAACTTAGATCTCAAACAATTGCCTTTGGAAAGCGTCGAAATACTCCAAAGAATGGTGCCTACAGAGGCCGAACAAAAAGCTTACAAAGAATACGTGGCCGAAAAGAAACCGATTAACCAATTAACGGAAGAAGATAAATTCCTCATGCAATTAGCAAAAGTAGAAAGAATATCAGCAAAGCTTTCCATAATGAGTTACATGGGAAATTTCTTCGACAACATACATTTAATAACGCCACAAATCCATGCCATTATTTCCGGGTCTTCCTCAGTGAAATCTTCGACCAAACTACGCAATGTATTGGAAATTATTCTTGCGTTCGGTAACTACTTGAACTCTAGTAAGCGGGGGCCTGCGTATGGGTTCAAATTGCAGTCGTTAGATACTCTCATGGATACTAAATCTACTGATAAGAGAATATCGCTACTGCACTATATTGTGGCCACCATCAGACAGAACTTTCCCGAGTTGATGAACTTTGATACGGAGTTGCTGTATATTGATAAAGCTGCTCAAGGTAATTTTAAATTTGATTTATTTTAAAAAGTTTCTTCCTTGTTAGTGTTACTTCCATCAATCTGGTACAAATGCACGATTTATCTCCATTTCACACCAAAAAGTGTGCCCGAACATACATAATGTGTAGAGTTATCTGGACTGCCCGAATTTTGTTGTTAAATTAAAAAAAAAACCTCTTGTATTTGTATTGATTTAATAATACAGACGCTTATTCGTGATGATATGATAAAAGTTGTCAAAACATGAATAAATTATTGTCACTGACTAGGAAAGTGGTTTCAGAACGAAAAGCTTTTTTTTTACTGTATACGAATATAATCCTAATGGCTTTGTATCTGAAGAGTAATACAAACGCTATTTCCACACACTACTTTCGGTTTCTTTGCGGGATAAAATCCGGAACAAGGATATTCAGCGAAGAATCAGAGTCATACATAGATAGATAGTCATACATAGAGTACATAGCTCGTAAAATTTGCAAGTTAAAGTGGCAATGGGCTGGCCTTATCGCACGTAGAACTGATAGCCGATGGGGAAGAAAAGTTCTCTCATGGCGACCACGGACCGGAAGACGCAGCGTAGGCAGGCCTCCCACTAGGTGGACGGACGACATCGTGAGGGTCGCGGGCAACCGTGCGATGCAAGTGGAGATTGTCGTTCGGCGTGGCGGTGTAAGGGGGAGGCCTATGTTCAGTAGTGGACGTCTTCCGGCTGATGATGATGACGACATTCGATTTTGATCCTTATACTTATAATTAAAGCTTCAAATATTTAACATTTTCTTTTATACCCTTTTTAGTATCTCTAGAGAATGTAGCAGGAGACGTGTGCGAGTTAGAGCGAGGTATGGAGGCGGTGAGGAAAGAGGCGGAGGCCCGAGACGGACTGAGGGCCTCGCCGCATGTACTGAGGGACTTCCTGGCGAATGCCGCTGATAAACTGAGGAGGTTGCGGGCTGAGACCAAGCATGCACAGGTATGGACTATTATGGGTATTTTTAATTTTATGGACCGCTTTTGAGCTGGTCGTTATACGGCTAGGTGACCAGGGCGACTAGAAATGAAATGATATTTATTTTGTAAGTATCAATTTATTTCTAAGCCCTCTACAAGTTGCGGTAATATCGAGTAACCATTGCCCGGGAACGTAAAGGATTATTGAAGGACACCGTGGATTTATGTCAGTATAAATATGATAGTGCCTTCCGCCCTGCCCGGTGGGAGGACTCATTTGATGATCTTACCACGTAAAAAAATAAAATAAAAGAGTTTTCAAAAAGCCCTCTACAAGTATCGCTAATAGATTTTTAACTTTATGCTCCATAGTATGAAGTTGAAAAACTAATAAAGACTACTGAGCGTTTTCATTTATTGCTTTTTCAAAGCTGGCATAGAAGTTAAGACAAATATTAGCTTGCAAAAGGTAAAAACCCAGTTATATTGACTGGCTGTATTTTCAATTTTTGATTGAAATCATTCACCATAGTTCCGAATTTTGGCATCTTGAAAATTCACCTTGTATAATATGCTTATCACTTGTAAAATATATTATCATACAACGTTGTTCCCAGGACTCGTTCGCGATGTGCGTGGAGTACTTCGGCGAGGCGCCGCGCGGCTGCGACGCCAACGCTTTCTTCTCGCTCCTCGTCAGGTTCACGAGGGCGTTCAAGGTACGAAACCATACTAATTATTTGTGCAAGAGATAGGTATTTCCCATTTTCGAAATAAGGTTTAAGGCGAAACGGGATCGAGGTAGTAAACCACGAGAGAGATGGCGGGACGAACTGGATGCCTTTCTTGAGAATTGAAAGGAAATAGCGCACGATGGAAGGAATGCAGGTAGATCTTTGCCCAGTAGAGGGACAGTACAGGCTAGTAGCACACAGGAGCGATTAAAATAAATAAATTAGTGCTTACGTATATGGGGTATCTGTCACTCTTCCAGTCGCATCGCAAATCGCTGTCTAATGTAGCCTCAGCCTTACACACAAGGAGTATGTTCTCTCCGCTAGAAGTGACTATTCAAGATCGTTGAAATATCTATGTAATATTAATTTTGATGGCGGCTGTACAGTCTACACTCCCGTCGAGACACAACAAGACAGGCCGATTACGAGTGTTTACTAATAGCTCTCGTTCGCTCTGAGAACAGCCCGTCGGGCCGCGAACGGTAAGATCAAATGTGTACAAACGTTTGAGGCACGCTACGAGGCACTGCTCGTAGCGAAAAAGCGCATAGTTTTTACCGAGCGAAGCGTGTGGCATTCGGCGCGGCAGGAACATAAGAAAAACGAATGAATGCGACATCATGAAGCAGAGCGCACAGCGAGAGCGAGGAGTACGATGACTGCCGCCAATCGTTACTGTGAGTACGTGGCGGACATGACGTACCGCCGCGCCTCCCGCCGCGCTAACACCGCTTAGACCACGTGAACGGGCCGGAAGCGGAGTTCAATTGATTCTTAAAATATCTCCACCATTTGCGACGCACCGATGCGTAAAAAAATACCTATTTAAATTTTGATACACTCAATATAACACTAAACGAACTTATCAAACATTATAGCAAGCGGACAGCGAAAACGAGCAACGTCGTAGATTGGAGCTAGCAGCACAACAGGCTGAACACGTCGACCCTAACAAAGCGAAGATCATGCAGAAGAAACAACAGGTATGCGACTGTCGCTCTTATGTCTGGAGGGAGACGGCCGGTTGTGGCGTGGCAGCAGTTGTAGTGGGGTTTAGCGCTGTTTAGAGAAAGACTATGAAGTCAAAAATAAATTCTTTATTATTAATTTTTGTCAAAGGGGTTTGGGGGTCACATCAAGGGGGTACTATCACGTTAGGATAAAATATGTAAGAATTTAAGACAACCAGCCAAAATATTTTGAACTTAAAGCAAATTGAAAGTTGATTTCTGTATTAAATGTACATTTCAACTGCTGTAAATATGCATTTTTTCTAATATTTTACGCCATGAAACTAAAGAGCGCTTAACTCCTAAATACTCGATGTTGCATTCATTGTTAGATTCGCTTCGATGGCTCTACATAACGCTTCCAAGGTGAATGGACAGTAATTTATCGTAGAGTTACAAACCTAAAACACTTTGATTACAGCAAATTAATCCACCTTATGAATATTTTACTCTAGTAACATTTTTTTTTTAATGATGGAGAACGCGGTCTTACCATCTTCTCTCTCTCTCTCACTCACTCAATCTCTCTCTCTCTATTTTTTCTCTGAATCTTTCCGTGGTCAAAGCGCGTTTAGATCTCAATTGTGTTTAAGTCAAATATGCGTCAGTAACGTGCTCGTCTTTTCATTTGCGCGTCAATCAAATGTCATTTAAATGCGCACTATGGTACCCACGTAGAGAAAACTTCATACAAACAGTAAGAAGTAAACTGCTTCAACCCGCTCATAGAAAATGTTGGCTCTTTGCGGAGTATGCGACAGTGGCGACGTTCGGGTAAATTCGGAAAACCGAATATTACCGAAGTGCAAAACTTTTGTAGTCGAACTTAATTAAAAGTAGTTGCAGTAATCAAAGTGTTGTCGGCTTTTATTGATGCATTCTGTCTATTGTAGCCGTGATCCGACTGTTTCTACATAATGTACTCATTTTCCACTAATTTTGTTTTTTTTTTACTTTTGAGTTTTCTTAATCACCTTTGGCGAGGTCGCCTTTTTGTGTTAATATATTTAATACCTACCTTTTTGTCAATAATATTTTAACTATTTAACTAGTTTTTTTTTTTTATTACTACCAAATTTTAATAAAATTTGATTTTCTACCATTTTTTAGGGGTGATTAAGAAAGCCGTGTTTGATTTTAATTCACTTACATTCTGTTACATAAAAATGTGAGTAAGGATGTGCATTAATCTTGTTATATTATGAGGTGAAAGGTAGACAACATTATACATTGAAACACATGATGTAACATGTCATTTAGTGGTGGTGGTGTTCAACATTTTAACGATCAATGTGGCAACGTTGGTAGGTAGAAGAAAATTGGTAGAATCTACAAATAATAAATCAAAAGCAGGAGCATGACATGTAAAATTGCAACATACTTAAAAAATATTTCAAAGTAAGTAAAAAAAGTTAAAGTTACTTACTTACCAGTGTTGCCACATACACCAATCATAAAAAAAAAACTACCAAAAAGTATTTGTAGTAGGTGATGGTAACACCGTAAACTTTCTCACAGAGGTTTAACTACGCGACTGTCAACGCAGGCCTTTTGCAGCAACACTTGTCACAGTTGAGGCACAGTCTAGAGCCCGTGTAGGGCTGTAGGCCTCCCGGGGCCCAGGCTAAAGGCCTAACTTATAGGAGTAAGTCCAGTTCACACTGACGGGGACACTTGAGTGTGCGTGTGTACTAACCACAGTGGGTGGGGTTGGTTGGTGTGTAATGGATGTAGATCTAAAAAATTCCTTTTTAAATATATTTTTGGTAGGATAAATGATAACTAAAGACTATACAAAAATACAAATCCTGACCGTCTTACCACATGAAAAATAAATCTAATATATCTGTTGAACATGACCCATAATCTGCTGAACACTTATCTTTAAACAACTGACAACGTCAAAACGTTATTTCACGTTGATATAGCGTTCAACAAATGTTTATCTTTTGTGGTAAGGCGGTGAAAGGTTTAATTTTAACTTTTGATGTAACCAAGCATCATTGACAGCATTGACTAATGGGCACTAAAAACTGTACATGACAAAATTGAATGGGGATGGCAAGTCAAATCTAATTGTAGATGGCGCCACCATAGACTAGTCCTAATCTGACCAATGACGTAGTACTATTTTGAAGTACCTTTAAGATTTGAACTGATTTGAACCAATGACGATGCTTGGAACAAGCTATACTAGCGCCATTAGTTCCCCAGTTGCCATCCCCATTGTTATTGTGCAGGCTACCAAATAAAATCTTGACTGTACTTTTCAATAAATACGTGAATCAAATCTTTTCTGCTACTTTTCTCACAAATATTGTGAATAATTTTCAGATACTTAAACAGCACTGTTGGTTGCAACTATAAATTAATTCTAATCCAATAATAACATTTCTAAAAAAATCAAAATCTAAATGCCTCTACTACTATTACACACCAATACTGGGCCGAAGTGTGACTAAAACCACGAGAAAGATTCAGCATGTTTTTGGGGCAAGTCTGGACTGGTTGTTAACCCCCACGCGCCTCGCATGCACACGACCATTAGTAACCCTCACCGAGGTAGGGTTAGGTTTTCAGAACTAGATGGCTTGGGGTAGCGGCGTACCTAGCACGGGTTGTGGGGTACTCTTGTTTTTGGAAAAAGGTTTTTTTGGGGTTAAACGAAACTTGTTTATGCGGGGCTACACTAACGGCAAATACCGGTAAGGGATTTTACCCATGGCGCGACGCGATTGTATTCAACCGATTCCAACTACAAGTGAAAATCAACCTTACCACTACGAAATATGACATAAAACACGTTGTTATCTACGGGTAAATGAAAAACGAAACACGATCGCCACGACGACACCAAGTCAATCGAATTGCATCATTATTTCTTAGTAACAAGGTTGAAGGGAAAGTACCTAATTATCGGGTGATGGACGTTTATACGAACATTTACCATCTTAAACATCTTTTGGGGTGTACGTCATTACTGCGAAGTTCGTTACCGCGATGTACGTTACAGCGAATGTTCATTACCACGAAGTACGTTATCGCTAAAGTTCATTACCGCGAAGTACGTTACTGCGAAAAACGTTGTCGCGAAAGTTCATTACTGCGAAGTACGTTATCACGAAAGTTCTTTATTGCGATGTACGTTATTGCGAAAGTCCTTTACTGCGAAATACGTTGTCGCGAAAGTTCTTTGCTGCGACGATTGTAATATTTTTTTATTACGATGATTTCGATGACGATATTTTTTTCAATAATCATGTCCAACAATATTATACCACTATAACCAGTATTAGCAATCAGCCTCCTTATCGCACACCGAAAATGCAATCGTCGCAGCAAAGAACTTTCGCGACAACGTATTTCGCAGTAAAGGACTTTCGCGATAACGTACATCGCAATAAAGAACTTTCGTGATAACGTACTTCGCAGTAATGAACTTTCGCGACAACGTTTTTCGCAGTAACGTACTTCGCGGTAATGAACTTTAGCGATAACGTACTTCGTGGTAATGAACATTCGCTGTAACGTACATCGCGGTAACGAACTTCGCAGTAATGACGTACACCCCATCTTTTGAACATTTGTCTAAAAAAGGTGTAATTGCAAAACGACCCTAATATCAACGTCAAATGCCGTTTTAACGTTCTGTTTTTTAGACACATTTTTTATTGAACTCGGACGTCACGAGCCTCCCCTCTCGAATTTTGATGCGTTATATCTTGTTACCAACCCGCACTGGGCCCGCGTGGTAGATTATGGCCCACTCCCTTTCACAGAGAGGAGGCCTGTGTCCCAGCAGTGGGAACATTATAGGCTGATGATGATGATGATGATATATTGGTAAATATTCATTGATTTTTCAAAAGAAAAAACGTGTCTGTTTATTTTTTTAACTCTATATGACGAACCAATTAGTTTTGTAATTTATTGATACTGGCGAATAAGTGATTGTTTCTAAAAACGAGAAGGATGTTAAATAAATTAATTACAAGCTTTGAATTAATGTTGATTTCACTGCATTGATGGCAGCAATTTTAAATGCTGACGGTAAGGACAGTGTTGCCATTCCTACAAAGCAACTTCCTACCGCATTTACCTTTGATGTCGATATTTGCGGGTAAAAAATTTAAGTGACCCTTTTCTACCGTAAATCGGAGTTTCGTTTGACCCTAAAATGAAGAACAAGACTAAACCCTAAAATATAGAAGTGTGATATTGGAGTTGTATTTAAAACAAGGTGATTTTGAGGGTAGCGGAAGAATTCATTAACACAATGCACAATACACTTTTAACATACATTTACGTTATCTCAGTGCATGTGTCATATTTTATTATGTTACTAGCTTCTACCAGCGACTTCGTACGCGGATCCTGTTGCTTATGCCAGCGACAATGGGGTCGTCAAAATCGAAGATCTGAAACGTCTGTATGTCGAATTCTTAGAGCCTGGGGACGGGAAAACAACGGGACGCGCATGACGATTCCAGACGTTCCAGATCTTTCATTTTTGTAAGTCAACAGGAAATGCCAGTCAGACTAAACAACTCTTGCTAAGACGTCATTCCTATATATGATAGTGTAGCTGGGCTCTTGGAGTTCCACATCAGGTGTTCCAAATCTTCAGTTTTCATACGACAACAGGGAGTGCTCATCAGGCTGAACAACTCTTGCTAAGACGTCATTACTGTATATGTAATAGTGTAGCTGGGCTCTTGGAGTTCCACATCAGGTGTTCTATATCTTCAAATTTATTTTCTCAGCAGAAAATGCTCATCACGCGGAACAATTTTTGCTATGGCGCTATTTTTATATCTCTTATAGTTAAGCTGATCAATTGCAGTTCTGCATCAGGTGTTCAAGTTTCCAAGATAAATTATAGCCTAATTATGTTGCCGAGACTTAATAGCTACGCAACAAAAAAAAACAATCAAATCCGTCCAGTAGTTCCGAAGATTAGCGTGTATGGAGTAACTTCTCCCGTTTTCCTAACATTTCCCTTCACTGCTCTGCTCCTATTGATTGTAGCGTGATGAAAAGTATACTATAACCAGCGCAGGAGTATGATAAATAATTGTACCAAGTTTCGTCAAAATCCGTTGAGTAGTTTTTGTTTCTATAACGGTTATACAGACAGACAGACAGACAGACAGACAGACAGACAGACAGACAATAATTTTATTAATTGCATTTTTGGCATCAGTATCGATCCCTAATCACCCCATGATAGTTATTTTGGAAAAATATTTCATGTACAGAATTGACCTCTCTACAGATTTATTATAAGTATAGATAGATGATTATTATTTTGTCGAAGGCGCGGTATGTCTAATATTTTACATGAATGCAATAAAACTAAAATATGAAGTATCGGCACTTAATCTGTAATAATAGGTATTATAGAGAAAATATTATTTGTTTGTAATGGATACGTTAAATAATTACTGGACCGATCTTTTCTGTTCAATTTTTAGCTGCGTTACTACTAAACAGTAACATACTAGGGGTTTTTTTAAATACGCATTAGCTATTTCTTATTACACAATAAAAAATCGTAACCGATGAAAGAAACAGATACTTGTGTTTTAGTGAAATAAAACATTTTTATTATTGTTATTTTACCTAAGTTATTTATATTATTTTACTTAGTTGTCATGCATCAATCATAGTTCGTATTTGAATAAAAACATGTCTGGCAAAAGTCAATAGCCTTTCCAGCTATACATAATCAAAATTAAAGGCGAATATTTTACAATAGATCTATAATGTAACTAATAAAAATTGCAAATACTTCCTTGTGGCAAAATTCTTTTGTTTGACACGTTTTGTTATTTACAAAAAAATTGGTACAAAAATTTCGTCTGGCAACTCTTGTGAGTTCGATGATCTTTCAAAAGAAATTGAGTGTAAATATGTGTTTTGTCTTAACGCTGCACTTGCATGGACTTAACAGGGAATGTGTTTACTTATTATGCTAATTATTATCATTTTATCCTTATTAGACTATGTCCCTTCGTATAACGCTACGCAAGTCTCCGATACCTTACTACTTTGGTATCCATTAACGCGTGCCTGTGTTCAAACCTCCATGGATTTGTATTGCGATAGTCGCCTGGCTACCAAAGTCTTAAGACTTCAACGCTATCTTTTATCATTTCAAGTTATATTATTTAGTGCTTTTAATCGATACAGTCGTAAAACTTGCATTTTCTGGGTATTGTTTTTAAAATTATAAGTCTTAGTAAAAATATCCTAGGCTCCTGTCAATACGTTTTTCAAGTAGATAGAAAACCCATCAATCACTGAAAAAAGCAACCTAAATGTCAGATTTTAAATCTTACTTCCCTTGGCTTGATTATTCGTAGAATAGGATTTCATTAGTCAATTCTAAGCATGATTTTTATATCAGCCATTGTAGTAACTTCATTAGAATCACTGTTTTATCCCAAAATATTAAAAAGAAAAACAGAAAAATATATTAATGATGTATCTCTCAACAGGAGGCTGTCATCAACGAATTAAAAACGAAATCTCAGGCCGTCGGCGAAAAGAAGCTGCTTCACCAAGACGAAGTCTACAACGGAGCCCTAGAGGACATCCTGCATGGCTTGCGGAGCGAGCCCTACCGCCGCGCTGACGCCGTCAGACGCTCCCACCGTCGCCGCATCAACTCACACCGGCTCTCCAAAGGACTTGAGGAATTAGACGTATGATACGAGCTTGAATCCAGTGAAACACTGGAATCCCCCGTACAAAACGCCGTCAACTCCATTAACGCTAGGTGCAACACAGACATAAAAAAGAAACGCCGTAAGGACTTAGAAATGGTCCCGAAACAGTCGATAGCTATCTATAATATCGAAGATAATGTCACAGAGTTTCCAGTTAGTACCGAGAGTAGTAGGAAGAAGTCCATGTATAGAGTTGCGCCCGCGCCGATTGACTGTGAGATTGAAGAACGATGTGAACTCATTAAGTCTACTTACGAAGTTATTTCGAAGTACACGCGAGCCATGTTCGATAAACAAAACGAAACCGTCGTTTGAACGATGTGCCTATTTTGTATTACGCATATATTGCACTCTTTTTTTATATATTCAATGTTATTGGCTTCTAGTTACGAGTTATTTGGCCTAAAAGGTGCGGAGTTATAAACGTCCAATGAGAACAGGCAATTTGAAATTTTTGACCGTTGAAAGTGTTGCCAGTTTTTGATAACTACCCCGAGTGCTGGGTGCAATATATGTAAGAGTATTCTAACTTTGATACGCCTACAATTCATTCCATTCCACATGCGATAGCGGAAGCCAGTATTTTGCTACAATACCATTTACACGAGTTTTTTTTTATACGGAAGCTTAGCTTTTAGGATCATTTACATGCCCATAGCTGGTACCCTTCAAAACTTTTTCAACAGTGAATCTCAGCCATAGATAATCGAAAAATAGGACCAAAAACAATTTCATAGTAAAATACTTCAAATAGCTGTGGGCAGTTATTCCCGCTAGATCAAAAATGGCCTTAAAATGGACGCACAGGTTTTGTAACGCGATTTTTCGATATAAATATAGTGTAAGTATTAATAACAGTGTCCTTATATATGTACACATATACATGATTACGAACCAATAAACGATTTTTAGTAATATTTAATATTATAGTATGGAACATACGCATTTATAATATAGCATTTTTTACCTACTTGTGATAGTTCAAATTTTTTTACTCCACGATACGACGTTTATCGGCTAACTAGTTTTTACTTTACATTTTAATCCCTATTAAATACTAACAGTATATTGCCATTTTGTATTAAATTGCATGTGTTTGTGTACCTTAAAGGAAAGTGAACTTTATCGTACTAACATAGAGTTTAATTTCCTACCACGAGGTTTGTTACGAAGGTTAGCTTGTATGAAAGCCACTAGATGTCGTATCAGTATATACTTCTGTATTGTTATCGCCCAAAACGTTCAGAAACAATTATTGTCTCTCTTATATATCTGATATTATTCGTAACATGACACTATAGCTGTAATTATTTATACGATTCTATTCCATCTAGATTAAGTTTTGTATACAAACTCTTTACCCCAATAAAATAATTCTTTTTTTTGATCTGGTAATAATCTGATTGAATTTTCGAATAAGTTGATCTTAATTATTATTGTAAATATATTTCTTTTTTTGCCTGTGAAAGTTCCAATTTCAGAACTGTATTCGCATAAATAGAAAATGTAAATATTGTATTTTTTATATTATTATGTATTTACTCAAGTTACTTGAGAATGTAAGCGGGCAATATAATTTTAAGCATACCTATATATTTAATATTATGCCTGAAATCGGTACTTTACTTTGTAATTTCGAATAAATAAGTTTAATTATTTAATAATGATCCAGTGAATATATAATATATTGATGCTTATGCACTTACCGTAGCGCGTAACGATTTAAATTATACAAAGCATGCTTATAATTTAATAAAATTACTTCCATGATAGAATTATAATTTCATTTGATATGATTTATCCAATTTAAATACCCAAAAAAAGAAAAATATGATTTTGTATTGAATGGTGTATAAAAATTTACCTTTTGTATAGAGTAGGTATAATTTGAAATAATTTAAATAGCTACGCACTCTGGCTTACGTTATTAAATAGAGGTGCTTATCCGCACATTAGCTTTTTAAATATTCGTTTCGCTAAGTCATGACAAAATGTTTTTTTTTTTAATTCGTTTGGGAGTTGTATAGAATATACAGGGTTATGTTTAACGAGTATACATGCACAAATGTGGATGCAATAGATTTTTGCAGTCATCCGAGAGAAAAATACTTATTTGGGAGTAAAAGATTTTTATTTACTTAGTACCGTATATAACTTCTATAACTATCGCACTTTGACGCGATGCTATTTTTTACTTTGTCGTTTCGTTGATCCCTTTATAAAATTAATTATTAATTAAGACCAGATTATTCTGCTACAGCGACGATGTTGATTTTGGCTTCGGGTAAATACCTTGTAGTGCATATGGAGTTGCTCAAACAGCAAAACTGCTATCAGGAAAATATAGTTTACAACATCTTTATGTATGTTGCAGGTTCAACTGATAGAGAGTAGGTACTATAAATCGTCTATATGTTTCATTTACTCCCAACTGTATGTAAGACCACAAAGCGCGCGAAACGCACAAAACTTTACCTCTTTTTCACAAAGATGGCTGCAAAAGTGGACTGCAGCCGTTACTTTGAATCTTAATATTAAAACGTTGCGTATTATTGTCGATGCGATTTCTCAAGTTATACATTTTGGAAATTATTATTCTTTCCCGAATACAGATGACAGTGGTTTTTAAAAATAGCAATATAACTTTACCCACCATTTTACCCCACCATAGAGGTAAAATAAACCACAGATCGCTTCAGTGTTGCCAAGAAATTAACTCTTTACGATTCAATACAGATATATTTCAATACAGATATATTCTTTACGATAAAATACAGTTTTTGATGATTTTTTGTATCCCCTTTTAGGGGGATACGAATTTAATTTTAATTTATTATAGTTGGAAGTTTTGTTTGTAATTTTATATCTTGACAATGATTTAGCGATCTAGGTGCTATCTTTCTATTTATATATTTCAGTACTTTAATATGCTGTAATTATTGAATAATATTTCTCAGTAATTTAGTGTAGTGATAAACAGTATGTGCCTATTCGAAATAATTTTATAATAAAATTATGCTATCCTTTATAAAATACGGTTTTTATTCTTCATTACGTAGTAATATTTTAACCATAGAACCATTATAACTCGTTTAAAATATGTATTAAAGTGCTATAAACATTAAAATGCATAGTTTTGTAATATACACCTTTCATAATCCTTTAAGTCTTGAAATCTTTCTAATCTCTTACATACATTATATTATATACTGTCATATGTATTCAGGAAATATTTAAGTTTTATTAGAAATTTATAGAAATGTTTTGTGTATAGTTATTGTATGTTTTGTATTCGATTTCTGAGGTTATGTTAGTATCGCATGTACGCTAGCATTAGTAACAGTATTGGGATGCAATAAATAAAACATACATTTAATTAACAGTGATTTTATTTAACTTTGATAATATACAATTTAATGTGTCATTTTGTAGCACCTTATATCTCTAATGAATATACTAATAGGTGAGCACCCTTTTGCCTATTTACAATAATTATAAAGTGTAGTAAAAAAGGCGGTCACACCAGCGAGAAGGCCACTAAATATCGTGATAATACTCTTTAAAATACAAGAAAGATAAAATCAGTTGAATGCTCGTCTAATAAAAAGTGTAACTGCAAAACGAACCTTTAGGCGCTCCCTCACCGGGACCATTCGCTAGTACTGTAACATTATATGTAGATAATCGAGCTTTATATAGTATAATTCGACTTTGAGCATTACATTACAATACTACCTCCCTGACTGACGATCATTCGCGTAGATACATTTAGTATAGATTTGATACAAGGTGCGCATTGTGATGCCCGATTGTTCTCCCTCACCAATGAAATGCTCGAATCTGTAACGTTACATTAAGGTGCTCCCACACAGTAGTTATGTAACGTTAGAGACTGACTTTTTTAAACAAATTATAAAAAAAGTTATAAATTGTTACAAATTATAATAAATATAATATAGCAATACAATAATTTTTTTATTCATAAACTTTTTACAAATGTATAGATTAGCCACAGAAAGTTATTATAGTAAAGTCTTATATAATGGTTTAATAATGCCTAAATTAAAATTAGTGAATAACTAAAGTAATATAATAAATTGTTATTGATGTTATAAAACTTCATTTAACAAAATGTTTTACAACTGATTACAATATGATATAACAAAATATAACTTTTGTTGTATAACATCATCATTCCTCGAAAGACAAACCCAAACTGATTGAACATAACGATATACGATGTTATACAACGAGTTCAACCAATGTGGGACCGTTTATAACATATAACATTTCTTAACATGTTGTAGAGTATTGTTACACGCTATTATAGATGTTATCGTGTTACACAATGTTGTATAACGTTATATAACTGCTGTGTGGGAGCACATTTACACGTGAATGCTCGCGGTGAGGGAGCGCCTTTATATCAACGTGAAATAACGTTTTGACGTTGACAGTTTTTCAGTTAATCTTTCTTGTGGTAAGACGGTAATGTTCGTATTAACGTCTATCATCGTAATAATTAACGGTATTTCCTGTTAATGTGGCCCAAATTACAAAAGTCAGCCTATAACGTCCCCACTACTGAGGAACCGGCTTCTTTTCTATGAAAGGATCAAGTGCAGTGGTGCCCAACCTTATTAAATTTATGAGAGCTAAATGAGCAATAAGCAAAGACAAAATAGAAATTAAATATATGAACATTGCTTATAATTTTTTTCATATAATTTATATATTTTTAATACTATTATGTTTTTAAATAAACATAAGAATTTTTTTTTGTGCAGTTAATATGACATGACAACATCACGCTTGTGATCCAAAGGGTTAAGCAGAGCTGTACCTAATACCACATTGAGCTAGTAAGGTTTTAATCCCATGTAAGGCCCCCCCCTTAGAACCTATTGCCATCAACCGGGCAAAGTCCAGACTCTGTGGCTGTGCTTGTGAAATTCTTAATGGAAATCCTAATAAGACTTGCCATTCAGGGTATCGAACCCATGCTCAGCAGACGCTCTTGCGACCTCTACTTCAACGAGGAAATTAAGTTATCGTGGCTTGATAAAGATAATGCTTATGCAGTACAGTTTATCCTATGTTATGAGGCTCGAAAAAACGCCCGCATGCGTGCCCCTGTGGGGCCATTATATAGACTAGATAATTTTCCAATTTTATGGCATATTTTGCATTGGTGTGAATAACCAATATCAAATAAAGATCTATCTTTTCCATTGTTTTATATTAAGGACGTGATAAGTAAAAACTAAGAACTAAATAATCAAAAAAAAACAACTAATATTAAGCATTGTCAAAACTAAATAAAATGTCTATCCAGCACCAAAACAATTTTCTTAAAAAGTATATTAAAAAATATAAACCTTATTTTGATTTATATAGAAGCTTTATCCAAAAATATAATAAAAATAATTTGATCATTGCTCTTTGGTCCTAAATTTTGTACAGCTAGGAAAGAGATTATTCCACACCCTCACCAATTTTCCCATTATTGGGACAAAGGGATTATTCAAGTATTACAAAAGCAGAATTTTAGTAATTTTTATCCCCCCTCCCTCCTCTTACTAGCAAAAGTAAGCAACACTCTTGCCATCTCCTCCCCTATGCTTACATAAGCATTAGTAGAGTTGCCATGCGAATGAAAATCTACCTTACCATAAAAAAAAACAGAAATAACAAATAATATTACTGATGCCATCATTCAGACTTCCTCACACACTCAGAGAAGCAGAGACCCCAACTTTTATCCTTATGTTATACTTAAATGACCCCAATGCGGAATGTTGTAGTTGCGATGTTAGCGTTGGAGATCAATTAATAGCATGCAAGAATTGGCAGTGTTGGATTTACTGCATTCCCTAGTGTCTTGCTAGCCGGAAAAATTGGTAGAGCATAGAGGAATTATCTTAAAAAATCTCCTAAAATATGTCAAAATGGAATATTAGCCTTCTGACCTCACACACAGTGATGGTTTTGTAATAAAAGTTATAGCCCACAGCATACTTATAATTAAGAGGCAGGATACAACCAGCCTAAGTCAATAAAAAAGAATTAGTAAATTAACATGTCCTTAAAATTATTGAAATGAAAATATTTAGTTATTAATTGTTGAAAATCAGTAATCTGCAATGCAACGTAAAAAGTTATTAAGAAATATATTTTGAAAAATGACCAGAAAACCAAATTAAGTCTTTTAGTATTGTATGCAATTAATAAAAATTCTAAACCCCATTCTAATCAAAACTAGCTCTGGCCTAGGAAGCCCTAAAAGCATGAAAAACTGGCAGAATAACATTGCAATTCATCAAAACATCGCAAGCACTACAGTTTAATATTAAATTACCAAAAAGTTTCAATCAAATGTGACATTGAATTTTTCATTGGCAACACTTTTGATTTTCGCTACTATGGTTTCAACTTCAGCCATAGCTCCAATACCAGTGTCGCCACACATTAATTTCTTACTGATTGGTGGTATTTCTATATGGCCCCAACTTTTCAGTGTTGCCACCTGCTGAGCTGTTATGGGGTGTTCCCACATCCTTGTGTTCATTGCGGGACAGAAAAGAAGTGGTCTTGACATGTCCCACGCTCGAGTTGTGCAGGTTAGTAGGTTGTCACATAAGCCCTGGAGTTTTAATGAAAAAAATATTTTTACATACAAAGTAATTTAAATATACATATTGTATAGAAGAGCCAACTGGTTACTGTTGGTACAGAAAGTGTCACATGTCCGGGGGGGACTTGTGGCACCCCCCTTTTTTTTGTAGAATGCTAAAGTCATCAAATGAACCCAGAGCAGGGCAGGAGGGACTCTCAGACTTGTACTGACTAAAATCCATGCTGTCCTTCAATTCAACATTAGCTCTTTAATTTCTAGGCCATGGTAATTTGTTAGTGCCGCAATCGTGATATCCCCCCTAATCAAACGGTGACTAAATCAATCACTATCTGTGCGTCAAGTGTAACATACTAAACATAGTAGTTATGTCATTGTGTCAATGGCCTTCACTATAACTTCTATGACATTTCCTTGATAGTGTTTCAATCATGAGTATTCTTGAGAATAACTGAATGTTTTTAACTTACCAAACATAATATGTAATCTAGTATATTTGACTAATGAAAAACTGATCCTAGAAGAATTTTGTTTTTTGTTGAATAGGGTCAATCAGGGTAATTGTAAACTGGGGTGATTGGAAACAACTCCCATTAAACTTTTAATAATGTATTTAGGTTGACGGTCATGAAACAGAACGTTATTTTAATCTGTTGTCCAACACTGCAAATAGCAATTTATTGATTTTTCAGAAAAGTAATCTCAATTTCAGTGTTACGAAAAGTTGTCTGCAAAAAAATTGTTTTCAAGTTTTTGCACGAAGTTGATAGTAAAATATTTTGTAAGAAAAGTTGATAGATAAGTTGTTGATTGTTTTTTTCGCTTTGATTTAATGGAATTATCTTTGCATTTTTCAAGCTTTCCATCAATAACATCAATATAACAAGCAGCAAAGTAGTGTTTACATTTTCCCATACGATATACTGGGTGGAGGTAATTGTAAACAGGTTATGGGGTGATTGTAAACAGTGGGGTGATTGTAAACTCTTATCATTTCTGCTACTAACATAGTGATGGGTAAACGTAAACATTTCTTTTCAAGTACTTTTTCAAAATGCCACGCGTTTACATCCGAAAAAGAGACAAAATGTAGGTACCTTAACGGACTTAAAAATGCTGTTAAGGATGTAAAGGAAAACAAGAAGATTTTTTGCATATTGCCAGCTCGCGTGGAAGAACACATAGCTGCTGGCCTTAAAACTCGGGCAAAAATGGGCCTTCCGGCCTTCCCGTTATAAAAGAAGAACTGAAAAACGTCGTTAAGGAGTATGTTGACACTATACCAGCTACTATGATTGTGAAAAACGTAAATTTGCTTACTTTGAATGAAAAAGAAACAGAGTTTATATTGGTAGATGATGAAGACTATGTTTGTTTTGATTACTAAGGCATTATGTACTTACCATAACCATCTCATGGTTGCAGTTAATTTAAAAACAGATAATAGACAGCCGGCGCTTCTACATATTTTGTTTTCTTTTACCCCCTTTAAAAATGTATAGGTTTCCTTAATTCGTTTACAATTACCCGTAAAACAATTAAATGTTTCCAATCACCCCGTAATTTAGTCAATGCAAAATATCGAATCTATATGATTTGTTTACATTTACCCCTGTATATTGGTAGACGCTCAGAACAAAATCTTTTGCATTTATGAGACTCAAAACAGTGAAAACGAGTTAGCAGAATTATAATGCTTATCACGTAGGCTTACCTTTGATGTTCACATTTACCCCAAAATAACATTTTTTGTTTTAAAGTCAGGGTAAAATGTAAACACTTAATTTTCAAAGCCGCTAATGACGCAGTTCAAATGGTTGATGTTGCAGCTCTTAGATAAATTACTATACAATCGAAGTAATTAACTCTTCTTTTCTAACTACCAATATTTTTTTTTACAAAGCCAAAAGTTTATTAGTACAAAAGGTATTTTTCAAAAACGTTTACAATTACCCTGATTGACCCTATATTGATTTTTTGAGATCATTTGGGCACAGTTCAAAAAAAACATTTCCCACTTACTTGTGACATCTTAGCCAGCGTGTTAGCATCCAGTGGAGCTATAACCATGATGTCAGCCATCTTTCCAAGCTCTATGTGAAGCACAGGATCACCCCTCGACTTCCAAGCTTGCCACTCCAAGCTATCATCATAAACCTTTACATCTGACGGCAATTCCGTCATTTTGAAGAAATGCTTCGCATGTTCCGTGACTATAAGATGCACCTACGATAATATAACAAACATATTAGCAACGTTTTTTGTATTTTTTCTCAAAATGTAAATACACTATGTAAACATAACCTCAAAAACATAAGTCAATTCGTCCTCCGGTATTTCTAATAGGGATTTTATTAGAATCGGTATTTTCATGGCAGCTACACTACCTGTCGCTGCAATCAACAGTTTACAAGATCGTTTATCCATTTTAAAATTAAATTCTAAAACAAATATTTACAGTAGAAAAATAATACAGTAACTGACTTCACCGTGACATTTCGAATTGTATATTTTGCTCGTTCAGAAACAAAATTAGAAAGCTCTAAAATACATAACATGCTTTGGTTTATGTATATATTTCAGTTTTATTCATTACTGTTATTTTGTAGTTGATTCTTATTGGTATTTAAGATGTCTATTTAATTTTTAGATAGTTTAATTACTGCATGATTTCCGACCGACAAGTCAGGGTAACTTTGAGTCTTATTACCGGCAACACTGAACTGAAACGTCATTTTATTATCAACAAAATAACCACAATAGAATTACGTCAGTCGATTAAAATACGCGAAAGGAGTGGGTGCATCAATTAGTGCGCGAAAACAGTTTTATTTACGTTAATGAAAATAAAGTTCGTGTATCACTTTATTTGTTAAAAGATTCAGCCTCGTGTGTTTATCTGTGAATTGTTCAAGTGTAAATAGAAATATGTGAGTGATGTGTTGATTGAAATTTATTTGTTTACGATGGATGGCAAAGTGAAGTATTACGAAGGTTGTGGACAGGAAGGGCCGATTCGTTGTATATTTTTGTGTGAATTCCATCCAACTGCTGGGCCGAAGATAACATGCCAAGTGCCAGAAAATTATATATCGAAAGATATTTTTGATACAGTCAGTCATTATATCATACCAAAAGTACAACTCCAGAGATGCACCTTGACAGTGTAAGTATTATTGCGGGTAGTTGCAAATTTATGACATAAAATGCAATAGTTTTGTAAATACGTAATTCAATCTCATTGAAAACTTTCCAACTAACTTCTGTGTTTGTGTGGAAATGAAAGGAACGCTGAGATTTAGCTGGTAATTTTCTCGTTTATACTAGGTACTCTCAGCGTTGCTACTGAAAAAGAGTTGGAATTCCAGTGATCGCTGCTAAAGAAAGAGCGTAATCAATCATTTTCATGCCTCGCAACTGATTTACATTACTTAACTAGGTACATAGGTATTTATTTATCGCGCATAAGCCCGCTTATTTGCATTTTTATTCAATAAGCAGTGATCACCTTGTGAAGGTACAGACGCCAGGAGGTCAATCTAGCCTAGGTACACCAATCTGTAAAATTTTACCAATCGAACATTAACCTTCCACTATTGGGATAAGGTTGAAAATTGATTATTAAATTTGACAGATTGGGGTTACGTTGACCTGCTGTCGTCTGTACATATCGATACAACAATGAAACAATTAACCTTAAAATATTTGACGTAAATTTTTACAACACTTGTGCTATGTTATTAATGGTTTTGTGATGTGTCATTTATATTAAGCATAGGTACAAATTTAAATAAAACTTTATTTTATTTTTCCTTAAGACCCGTTCTAATGAGCCCACACAAATGAAATACGTTATTACCTAATTGGTAGACGTACCTACCTAATTATAAAATTGGTCAACACAAATATGTGACAGTGAGCTTTTGTTTAAGGCTGCATATTCTGAAAGTTGGCAACGTCGCAAAAAGCTGTCAAATAATTACAAGTTTTAATTAATTTGGCAATTTTTCTGTACGAAAACAAGAAATATCGCTCTGTAGTGCACTAAAAAAATGATATAGGAATGCAATTAAAACACTGAATTTGATGTTGTAACCGTTTCAGATGCATAAAAGGCATTTGGAAAGCTTCCAAATGCTTTTTCTACATCTAAAACTATATATTCGGTTTTACGATATTAATTATTGCATTCCCTTATCAATTTTTTAGTGCACTACAGAGCCATATTTCTTATTTTCATACAGTAACAATGCTAAATTAATTAAAACTTGTTAATATTTGACAACCATTTGCGACGTTGCCAGCTTTCGGATATCTCATTTAACTAGGTATCCATGTGTTAAAAAAAAAACTAAACCTGCATGTAAAAAACCGTAAAAGTCTTTAACCGTGATACCACCCTTTAATTAGGAACGGTATTATTAATGCACGCGATACGTTCCGCTCAGCTCCACTGGCTTCCGTACACCTGCTTGCATAGAAACAAAAATGATCAAGCCATCACTGTCTCATTTCTTGGATTGAAATTTAACACAATAGAAAATGTAATAATGACCTTGATTAGTGCTTCCTGTGAGTTTGTGTGCGTAGATTTAATAAATTGATTGTATCCTACCTAAACATACTCGTGTTGACTCTTTAAGGGATTAATTAAAAATATTTAATGGAGTACCTATTATCTGCCCGATAATATAGGTAGGGAAAATCGACTGCACCTTGAGTTTGCCGAGCAGAGCCAGAGACCTACTCTTTGTCGATGTCAATAACGTGCGGCCTACTGTACAATTTACACCTTGGTTAGCACTAATTGACAACAAATATTACGTAAGAAAAGTTAGTGGCATCTGCATAATCTTCACTGGTTTGACTAACTTTCACTAAAAATCAATTGTCATTTTTAAATCCTCAGATCAAAGAAACAGGCAGATAGAACGTGCGCGAACAACAACGTGGTGCCAGTCGTTATTTATGTGTGCGCGGCAGATAAGTGGCGCCGTGTACGGACACGTGCATCTGTGTGCGTTTACGGTTGCCAGATATTGAGAAATACTCCCATATTTTTGTTCAGTTAAATTGTTCTCAAATATTGTACTAATATTTTTTTTCAATTAGAAACACGATTTTGCTTTAAGGCAAATAAAGATATAGGCATACATAGATAGCAATAGCGTGTAGTATTTATTATTTCACAGAATAATAATAAGGAATAAAAGTTTATATGCATAATTACTTCTACCTATTTAATTAATTTATATCAGACCAGGCCCTGCAGTCTCGACAAATATAACGACAAAAATCGCTCGTTAAGTCTAATCGATGTCAAATTTCTTTAAAAGATTTTCAATCTTATGCTTTCGAAATAAAGTTGAAAGTCTATTAAAGGAATTTGACAACGATACGACTTAGCGACCGATTTTTGTCGCTGTCTAATGTCGAGACTGCAGGGCCTGATAACACTTTTTAACGCTTTTTGATAATTTGTTTAATTAACTATTTAAGAATAGGTATTTTAATTTAAAAAGATAAACAATTTGTTATAACAATCAACATATTTATTAAATAATTTTTATTTTACACACATTACACCTTAACAGCCTTTGTTGTGCACCAATTATTGTACATACATACTATTAATGTTTAAAATTGGAAACGCGATTTTGCTTTATGGTTTTACCCAGATAGCAAAAGCGCGTAATATTTAAACAAGAATAATAATGAGGGAATAAAAGTTAAAGATGCGTAATTACTTAACTTAATTCACCGATATTTTTTATGCAGAATACACATTCCCCTAATTCAGGGTAATTTTCCCGTCATAAACTAGCAACACAGACGATTTACTGTTAAGGTTTTGTGTTTCAAGTGAGCCGAAAATATTTTATGTAAAATAAATACCAAAACAATAAAAATAACAAGAGTTACCTGGGAAAATATATTCCATCTTGTTTTCTTACTTTTTGTGAACAACTTTTGCAGTGTTTAAACACACAAGATGCCATATTTTGACTTATAATGACAAATCACTAGTGACGTGTGAGCGAGACGATGCGTAGCTTGGTACTGTCGCGAGTTTGTAGCAACTTTTGATTTTGTAGTAACTTTGGTGGACCCACTCGCGTGTTCTGAGCGCTCTATCTGTCTATTTTTTTAATCTGAGTTTAAATCTATGTAATAACTCCCGATTTGGTCAGTGGGTCATCTTAGGGGCGCCCGATTTTTTTAGAAGTATTGGTAGGTAGTTTTAGATAGGTCTATAAACGTCTAACTTTTGTTCTTTTCCCCAGAACCCTCCTCGGGTCGAAGATCCTGGGCTTCCCAGTGCGGATAGACAACAAGAAGTACGCTCGCAACGCGTACTACTTCAACCTCTGCTTCGTTTGCGATGCCTGGGCCAGGACGGTGCACCTCGAGCCTCTCGTCAAGAAGCTTACAGAATACCTGGTCAGTGTGGAACAACTAAACATAAGTATTTTATGGTAATAAAACTGAGACAAAGATCGTCACTAAGCGGACATAATCGGTGCTGGTGTGACTGTAGATAGGTAGCTAAAAATAGTGAGGTCTGGGAGTAGGGGGAGGCTTTTACCAGTTTCTTAAAGGAGTTTTCTTCATCTCAACGTTGTATTTGCATGATTTGTGTTGCGATAAACATTGAGTGCGATTGGTTTACCTATAACTGTGTATACGTTATAAATCTTTCTAAAACTTCTGATATACCTACCTAATTTTTCTCTAGAATCAACATTATCTTGCAGTTTTTGTAGCGAATCACAGAACTGGTAAATCTTAATAAAAGTTTTTATCGACAATAGTATCCTAATGACCTCAATGGATATGGCGCCACGAGTCTCGCTTACCTACATAAGATCCATTTGACCTCTCTCACCAACTGACCCAACTAGAATAATGTATTATGATAAAATCTTATTGCTCAACGAGAACGACACTATACGTAAATGGCACACTCCGATTTTATACATAGTACGAAGATGTTATCTCTCCGAAATGGTCGAATACACTTCAGTTGCATTTATTTTGGTTGTCCCAAAACATCTAAAATGTATTCTATTTGCCTTTATAATCAATATTTGCATTATTCATCTATTCTCTGTCAAAAGTTTACCATAATAATAGAAGAAACTTAGAATAGGGGACACATTTTGAATAATTTGAAAAGCCACATACAAAGGTCTTGTTTTAAATGAGATTTGGAAGTTTTTGTTTAAACTTTCGAAGTTTAGATACACGTAGCGGTTATAAAGTTTCGCTTCCAGTCTCAACCTGATATCCTGTAAACCCATTACAACAAAAAGTTATTTAATCTTGCTGATATTAAAGTTTAAAATGTCTTTATGCGCAGTTATCAATGGAACTGGAAACAGAATGGCTTTCTAAACAATCGATTTCTGGCGAGGCTAAGGCACTCAGTGGTGTGATGCGGCAAGTGATGCAGGACATCAACAGCCGAAGGATGTGCACACTTACAGGCAAGTTGATTTATGTTTACCTCTAATGGACTATTCTTAATTTATGCCATGTTGATGGAAATAGGATCGGATCAAAGTAGCATTACAGAGGACTTATAACTCGCGAAACTCTTTTTGGATTACATGAGTGTCATTTTGTGTATAAAGATCGAAATTCATGAAACGTTGTAAAAAACTAGAAATATTTGTAACGTAAACATTTTATTACGATCCACATTTTTTCAAATCTCATCATCTTTGGACTGACTGACAGGCCAGACGTTTAGCCAGAAGCTAATCATGTTATATCATCCGATACATCCCACAGATCCACGTCACTTGCACAAATAAACATCACTCCTACTTTCTATACTTCGCTAAATTAGGTTGAAATTCTTCGAGATCTTGCTGACAGATTCTATTAGTGGACTTGGCAAAACTCTGCGTATTGCTTGGTTATTCAATGAACTTAAAATGTTCCCACTGTTGGGACACATGCCTGTGTACGGTCAGCCAAGAAAGTGGTGTACCAGTTTTGATTTAGTTTCCCGGTCATCGAAAATTACAACAAGGTTCGTTATAAAAAGATATTACTGAAAGAGACAACATTATCATGACGTAAACCTATGTATTTAGTATTCATACGTCATATGTCACATATAAGTACATGACATTTTAACCTTTAGTATAAATGAAAAGGACATTAGTTTCTACAAAGCAATTGAAATGTTTCCAAACAAAAGTAATAAAAACTATTTAAATAGACAACCGAATTCCATTTGAAAAAAAAAACTGACAATTGACATTTTGTCAAATATATGCAAAAAATCGATATATTTTCCGTGTTATTTTTCAATCAACTGCATATAAAATCATCTCAATGCCTGCCAACTTGACCATTGCCGAAAGAGCACAAATAATATTGCCCAATTTAATGAGGGAAGCAGTATCAGTGCGATATCCCGGAATTTGAATATATCGAGGCGTTCTGTCCGCTTTTGGATTCGTCGTGAAGGAGAGGAGGGAAGTTTGTTGGATCACAGAAGAAGTGGTCGCCGGCCTGCACTCTCCAATAACGATAGAGAATTCATGAGACGGGAATATGAAATCAATGGTTTTAAGCCCACAAAACATTTTGCGGAGATGTTCGATGTGAGTGCCCAAACAATAAGGAATCATCTACATTACATGGGGTTGCACCACAGGCATTACGCCAAGAAAATATATTTGACGGATGCTCACAGACTTGCTCGTCTGAACTTTGCCAGAGAGCACTTAGAGTTTGATTGGTCTAATACAGTGTTTTGTGATGAAAAAACGTTTAAATCCAGTCAGCATGGACGTCTTCACCTTTGGCGATATAATTCAACACGGTATAAAGATGATCATGTAATTCCAAATAGAGAATCAGGTCGAATTTCCGTAAATATTTGGGGCTGGATGAGTGCGGATGGTGTAGGAGAATTGTGTTCTCTACCTCCTCGAGCGACGGCTGTAAATTATATCGACGTGCTTCAGAATGCAATGCTACCGACAGTCCGTAATGTTTACCCGGAGAACGAAGTGCCACAATTTGATTTTGTTCAAGATAATTGTTCAATTCATAATGCGAGGATCGTAAGAGCCTGGTTTCGTTCACACACTGACGTAAGGGTAATTCAGTGGCCCTCAAGATCGCCGGACCTCGACCCGATAGAAAATCTTTGGGGCCTTATGGTCCAACGATGGTCGCATCAAAATGAAAGAACCAAACAAGCTCTTATTAGTCACTGTAATTATATTTGGGAGGAAATGCGGGGAACCGATATTTGCTCACGGCTTGTTGGTTCAATGAGGTCTCGTCTTTTAGAGGTTATAGAGGCCAACGGCGGTTACACCCGTTTCTAATTTTTAAAAATTTTCAATATCTTCTAAATATTACTATATATGCTATGTTTTTGTTTGTTATAAGTATTTTAAAATTGATTGTAGAAATTTAATAAAAGGATAAATCTATTTTTAGCTTGTTTTTTATTGATATTGTAATTACAAGTTTACAGAAATTGTAGGTTTGTGGATTCGCCTTGTGCCTTTACAATTTTATGTAACTTGTTGATTACAATTCTGAATTTGTAGATACAATTTTGTCATCAAAATCTACAGCCCCCCGCCGTTGATTTTACGACGTCATTGGTGCCATCAAGTTCAAACTAAGAACAGCTGTCACGTTACAAACAGTAATAGTCGATATCAATAATCAGATAAAGACAGCAATAGAAGTTGTCAGATCGATCTGCAAGCGAAACTAATCTTTATCACCTATGAATCTGCAAGCGATATTCAACCTTAGGGTGGTACACCACTTTCTTGGCCGACTGTACACTCTGTGATAAGGACTGGGTTGTAATAACCTCGGTAGCTAATTAGCAGCAACCATAGTACTGGGCACTGGTACACTCCACGTCACGATGTGGTTACCCCCTTAGAAGCACCTAGTTACCGGGGTAGGTAAACAAGTGATGAAGCCCATCGTCAAATAAAAGGCCTTGATCAAACACAATTTGGCTTTTGTTATTTTTGTGAAACCCCTTGATAATATTCTTATTAGAATTACAATAAGGCTGTAGCACGAACTTATTATTTAATTGGTCCTTAACTTTGTAAGTTATAAGTATTTTTCTTTTATGTTCAATGTTTTAATTATACTTTAGGCATTTATAAAACTCTCGTTTTAACGCGAATCATAGTAGGTATAAAGGAATTTGTTTCAATTTTGATAAAAGGTAGATATCTATTAATACTTTTATTAAAATATTCATAAAAGAATTTACGAATGACAAATATTTTGATTTTTTAATCTCATTATCATCCCATATAATTCTAAAAATATAAATTATTTCTGCAACAAAATTAAATAGAAAATATACTTACTCGTCTTTTATTTATTCAAAATTAACGAAAACAAAAATCCGTTACATCACAAGTAAAATAAAATATTTTCGGCAATGTTACCCTTTATAAATTACCCCGATTTAGTGCAAATAATAATTGTAAAACGCTGAGTAGTTTTCTTTAAATTTTTGAGGATTCCAAAGTAGTTTTTTAACACATAGATTGTCGCCACAATAATAATTTTAGTATAAGCAGAAGACGACATGAATATCATAAATATTTGCAATTAATGTATGCCCAGTGCCCACACCAAACCGGTATCTCATAATCATAATAGAAATTTCTGTCCATACAATTGAATACATTTAATACCTATTCAAACATGAAAACATCGTGTTTCTTAAGCAGTTGCCATGCGCTTGCCCAGTTTAAAATCTGCTGCTTTTCTCAAAACTCATCCGTATGTTTATAGCAATAAAGGCCACGAGAGAGCTCAAAATACATTGGTCAGCTAACAATAGGGTGTCATAAATGTCAGCTGGTAACATACCTATTTTAATCAACTGAAAGATGTGATAATGTCTACATTTACACATTGGAAAAACATTATTACATAATTAAATTAGCACATCGATATTTTGCGGGTGGCAAAAATGGGCACCAACCAACTCAGGCATCTTATTTTTCAAATAAAGTTTACGCCACTATCAATTTTTGTTAACCGAACACACGGGAACACCCAAATACTCCGAAATATTTTATTCCGAATTTCGATATTCCGATTTTCAAAACTCCGAATATCATAATACCTAAAAATTTAAATATCTATTATTAAGAATCTCGAAATTTATTTGACCGAAAGCCGTATGTCCGATTTCTCTTTTTTCCGATTTTCACATATTCGAAAAATGTAATGCTCGATGAGTTCTCATTCCGAAAAACGAAATTCCGAATTTCAATATTCCGAATATCTGATTTTTTCGGAATATTGAAAATCGGAACTTCGTTTCTCATTCCACAAAGTCAGTGACCGAAACGAATTGGTGCAAAACTGGCTCCACGTAATTTTGTCTACCCTCCCAGAGTGTTATTTAAACCCGTGTAGGCACGGAGTGGCGAGGCGTATCCTCTTAACTTTCACTGTTTGCCTTCAGGATTTTTATTGTTATTAGGAGAACTTAGAATCCAAGAGCGAGCGAAGCGAGCTCTGGACTTGGGGCACCCCGACTCGGACAGGTTAGGTTCGAAGGGGATGGCGGGGTCTGAAAGACCCCGCCATCCCCTTCGTGTTAGGTTAGGTTAGGTTATATGTGATAGGAGCCCCGCGAAGCGGGGCTCCGTCGACCTACCTTGGTAGGTGGTAGTCAACAAATCGACCAAGGATGTGAGAGCGAGCGAAGCGAACTCGGGACTGGGGACACCCCGACACGGACAGGTTAGGTTCGAAGGGGATGGCGGGGTCTGAAAGACCCCGCCATTTGAACCACCTTGGTGGTGCTACTACTCAGGATGCAATAGCGAGCAAAATGTGTCTTGAGGCACCCCGACTCGGACTTTTCGACCTGACGGACCCGAATCGGAATTCCAATAATCGGAATTTTAATATTCGGTATTCGTGTTTTTGATGTTTCGGAAAATATATTAAGTCGGAATTTTTGATATTCGGTCTATTGAAATTCGGTATTTTGAAAATAGTAATTATAAACGTTAGAAATTTTGAAATTTCGGAATTATTAAAATAGGAATATTGATCCATCGGAGTTGTTATATTAGGAATTTTGAACCATTCGGAATTATGAAAATCGGTATTTTGAAATTCGTATTTATGAATTTCGGAATAAAGTTTTTCGTATTATCGTAGTGTACCCCTAACAAACATTGTATGCTTATAAAACTATAGTGATTGTTGTTGAGGGATATCTATAATCCCTAATAGAGAATTTTCTCAAGAAACTTAAGGCGCCGGCCACATACAAAGAACGTAAGACGCAGACGGGGCGGAGACATATGTCTCTTCGGTGTCTCTTTCATACAAAATGTATAGAAGCATCGCGACCTAAAAAAACACAGAAGAGACGGGGCGCGGACGCGACTCTCATACATTTTCGCACGTCCGCGACGCGTCCTCGTCTTACGTCTTTTCTATGTGGCCCGCGCCTTTTTTTTTTTTTTTTACGTGGCAAAATCATCAAGTGAATAGGTTGCTCTTTTTGATGTCATAAAATATTATGATAATAACGTATTAATGCCATATTTAATAAGCTTAAATACATCTATAGTACTTAAAAATCATGGCATAGTCATTCATCATCATTATCCCCTATCTATCCTATTTTACTAGAGGTGCACGCAACACGTTTTCTTCTTCCATTTCCCTTTTTAGACGTCATAGTATCATTTAAGAAAGGTAAAGGATTCCTTTCATATCATTTCTTACACAATCCATCCACATTTTCATTTTCTTTGGTGTTCCCCTCCGTCTCCATCCATCCATCCACATTATTTCATTGTAAAGTATGTCGTTAGGTAAATGTTAGAACTCAAACACTTCATCAACTAATAGTGTTCGGGTCGGATCATTAACGTAATCACATCAATTGACCTTAGAACTCGCCTCTGTATTATCTAAATCAACGGCATTATTGTATTCTGTATCTAAACACAAAAATTAAATTTAAGTAACTAGGTATGTAGTTACCTACTGAACATAGTTTATGCCCTTTTTATCTGACTTCTAAATCTTTTTTTAAGTATTTTCCCCACGACATCTCAAAATCTTTTATCTGAAAAGATAAATAATCACGATGGTTTTCACAGGATAACGTTGGTTTGCAACCAACGTTATCCACTGCTTCCAACCGGTCTTATTAGAAATCTATAGGCCTATGTTCAGCAGTTTACGTTCTACCTTTCTTCTTTCAAAAGTCCAAAGTTACTTAAATCCCCAACCGCAGTAAGATTGCACGCTAACCAATATACCTACTTACTCAAAGTTAGACAAGCAAGTGCTAATAAATACACAAATGTTTGTGCTGACACAACTGTCGAAACACGCGTTTTAAGATTTGAGCGTTTTGTTAACGTAATGAATGTGTTCAATAAAGTTGAATTTTGTACTCTTGCGGAAGTAAGGAGACCTGAGTTAATAATCGAACAAACTAGACCTACATTTTTGAGAACGATACCTTTTAAGAATAAATACATATTACCAAAATTCAACAATGTGTACGGAATGAGGGTTGCTGATTATTTTGGTACCTTACTTTCTAAATAAACTTCCTGAAGAATTACAAACGTTATATATGACTGGTTCGAAAAGTTACACGTATAAATTAAAGCGTTTCCTGACACAGCATCATCTGTAAATTGCATAAAATTGTATTTAACGGCTCGCCTGCACACAGATAAACCCTGAGAGGTTTCCGTTGTGAGGCCAGACTTGATGTAAGAATAAATGTAAGTTTTTTAGAAATAAATAAATAAATAAATAAAATAAATAATTAACATGGACCTATTTGAACTTAAAGCAGTACACATAGTCCTCAAGTTAAAAATAATAAAATGGTTATCCACGATACAGTTTAAATTCCTAGTGAGAAGCAACGTCTTCTAAAAAAAGGTGATGGAAAAAAGAAAAAGAAAATGTTGCATCAAAAGTAGGGAATGGCTTCCCATTCTGTGATATTGCCCATTGACTCATCATCAGCCGGAAGAAGTCCACTGCTAAGCAAATCCCCCTTCAAATCCCTATAGAGTACTTAGAAGTAGAAAATGAGCATAAACACCAAATATAATTATGTTGGTAATGTTAATAATTTAATGTTCCGTGTTGCTACCGGCATTCTACATTTGTGTACATAAGTGATAATAAATTACAAGTGGCACGCAATTGCTCATCCTTGTATTAATTTAATTTGCATACAAATGTAAAACTAAGTTTATTGTTTAAAAATGTTCCGGGTTTAATCGTGAGCGTGTTTCTTCTGCCGTTTTATTTTGTTTTTATCCTTAGTTACGCCAATTATTCCTGATAAATACCTATACAAATGATGTGGTCCGACATGTTATTTAACAAATAATATTACATTGATAATATAATGTTTACGGCAAATCGAGTTTCCTGTTAGAATGGACACAATTTTTCGTGAATAACACACGATCCTTATATAGTAATTAGTTATTTCATTCATATTTATGAACTAAAATTCATTTTATAAAAGAATCACAATTTTACATAGGTAATAGAATAGTGATGTTTCGAATGTAGGTTTTCATGCAATTATCGTATATTCATATTATTTAGTCTGTGCTCCTTTGATTTCTAAAATAAAATCGTAAACTCTATCGGTATACAAGCTCTAATTAATAGTATGGATACTTCGACTGACGTAATCCCATTGTCTAATGTCTAGACTTGTCAAAGGGTTTTGACTATGTCTTCAAGTAGATCTTACATCTTGTAGGTAATACTTTTAAATGTTATTGAGTGCCTCAAGTGTACATTAAAGATAATTAGAGCATTATCAAACCTCCCATCTTCATTTTCTACTACCTTTGTCAGTAATTACATTTATATGTCAGTTTATATGTCAGTAATTATATTACGGGGTCGACGGAGCCCCGCGAAGCGGGGCTCCGTCGACCTACCTTGGTAGGTGGTAGTCAACAAATCGACCAAAGATGTAAGAGCGAGCGAAGCGAGCTCGGGACTGGGGACACCCCGGCACGGACAGGTTAGGTTCGAAGGGGATGGCGGGGTCTGAAAGACCCCGCCATCCCCTTCGTGTTAGGTTACTTTAAACCTTGCTCACAGAAATAGGAGCCCCGCGAAGCGGGGCTCCGTCGACCTACCTTGGTAGGTGGTAGTCAACAAATCGACCAAAGATGTAAGAGCGAGCGAAGCGAGCTCGGGACTGGGGACACCCCGGCACGGACAGGTTAGGTTCGAAGGGGATATGGTGTTAGGTTACTTTAAACCTTGCTCACAGAAATAGGAGCCCCGCGAAGCGGGGCTCCGTCGACCTACCTTGGTAGGTGGTAGTCAACAAATCGACCAAAGATGTAAGAGCGAGCGAAGCGAGCTCGGGACTGGGGACACCCCGACACGGACAGGTTAGGTTCGAAGGGGATGGCGGGGTCTGAAAGACCCCGCCATCCCCTTCGTGTTAGGTTACTTTAAACCTTGCTCACAGAAATAGGAGCCCCGCGAAGCGGGGCTCCGTCGACCTACCTTGGTAGGTGGTAGTCAACAAATCGACCAAGGATGTGAGAGCGAGCGAAGCGAACTCGGGACTGGGGACACCCCGACACGGACAGGTTAGGTTCGAAGGGGATGGCGGGGTCTGAAAGACCCCGCCATTTGAACCACCTTGGTGGTGCTACTACTCAGGATGCAATAGCGAGCAAAATGTGTCTTGAGGCACCCCGACTCGGACTTTTCGACCTGACGGACCCGAATCGGAATTCCAATAATCGGAATTTTAATATTCGGTATTCGTGTTTTTGATGTTTCGGAAAATATATTAAGTCGGAATTTTTGATATTCGGTCTATTGAAATTCGGTATTTTGAAAATAGTAATTATAAACGTTAGAAATTTTGAAATTTCGGAATTATTAAAATAGGAATATTGATCCATCGGAGTTGTTATATTAGGAATTTTGAACCATTCGGAATTATGAAAATCGGTATTTTGAAATTCGTATTTATGAATTTCGGAATAAAGTTTTTCGTATTATCGTAGTGTACCCCTAACAAACATTGTATGCTTATAAAACTATAGTGATTGTTGTTGAGGGATATCTATAATCCCTAATAGAGAATTTTCTCAAGAAACTTAAGGCGCCGGCCACATACAAAGAACGTAAGACGCAGACGGGGCGGAGACATATGTCTCTTCGGTGTCTCTTTCATACAAAATGTATAGAAGCATCGCGACCTAAAAAAACACAGAAGAGACGGGGCGCGGACGCGACTCTCATACATTTTCGCACGTCCGCGACGCGTCCTCGTCTTACGTCTTTTCTATGTGGCCCGCGCCTTTTTTTTTTTTTTTTACGTGGCAAAATCATCAAGTGAATAGGTTGCTCTTTTTGATGTCATAAAATATTATGATAATAACGTATTAATGCCATATTTAATAAGCTTAAATACATCTATAGTACTTAAAAATCATGGCATAGTCATTCATCATCATTATCCCCTATCTATCCTATTTTACTAGAGGTGCACGCAACACGTTTTCTTCTTCCATTTCCCTTTTTAGACGTCATAGTATCATTTAAGAAAGGTAAAGGATTCCTTTCATATCATTTCTTACACAATCCATCCACATTTTCATTTTCTTTGGTGTTCCCCTCCGTCTCCATCCATCCATCCACATTATTTCATTGTAAAGTATGTCGTTAGGTAAATGTTAGAACTCAAACACTTCATCAACTAATAGTGTTCGGGTCGGATCATTAACGTAATCACATCAATTGACCTTAGAACTCGCCTCTGTATTATCTAAATCAACGGCATTATTGTATTCTGTATCTAAACACAAAAATTAAATTTAAGTAACTAGGTATGTAGTTACCTACTGAACATAGTTTATGCCCTTTTTATCTGACTTCTAAATCTTTTTTTAAGTATTTTCCCCACGACATCTCAAAATCTTTTATCTGAAAAGATAAATAATCACGATGGTTTTCACAGGATAACGTTGGTTTGCAACCAACGTTATCCACTGCTTCCAACCGGTCTTATTAGAAATCTATAGGCCTATGTTCAGCAGTTTACGTTCTACCTTTCTTCTTTCAAAAGTCCAAAGTTACTTAAATCCCCAACCGCAGTAAGATTGCACGCTAACCAATATACCTACTTACTCAAAGTTAGACAAGCAAGTGCTAATAAATACACAAATGTTTGTGCTGACACAACTGTCGAAACACGCGTTTTAAGATTTGAGCGTTTTGTTAACGTAATGAATGTGTTCAATAAAGTTGAATTTTGTACTCTTGCGGAAGTAAGGAGACCTGAGTTAATAATCGAACAAACTAGACCTACATTTTTGAGAACGATACCTTTTAAGAATAAATACATATTACCAAAATTCAACAATGTGTACGGAATGAGGGTTGCTGATTATTTTGGTACCTTACTTTCTAAATAAACTTCCTGAAGAATTACAAACGTTATATATGACTGGTTCGAAAAGTTACACGTATAAATTAAAGCGTTTCCTGACACAGCATCATCTGTAAATTGCATAAAATTGTATTTAACGGCTCGCCTGCACACAGATAAACCCTGAGAGGTTTCCGTTGTGAGGCCAGACTTGATGTAAGAATAAATGTAAGTTTTTTAGAAATAAATAAATAAATAAATAAAATAAATAATTAACATGGACCTATTTGAACTTAAAGCAGTACACATAGTCCTCAAGTTAAAAATAATAAAATGGTTATCCACGATACAGTTTAAATTCCTAGTGAGAAGCAACGTCTTCTAAAAAAAGGTGATGGAAAAAAGAAAAAGAAAATGTTGCATCAAAAGTAGGGAATGGCTTCCCATTCTGTGATATTGCCCATTGACTCATCATCAGCCGGAAGAAGTCCACTGCTAAGCAAATCCCCCTTCAAATCCCTATAGAGTACTTAGAAGTAGAAAATGAGCATAAACACCAAATATAATTATGTTGGTAATGTTAATAATTTAATGTTCCGTGTTGCTACCGGCATTCTACATTTGTGTACATAAGTGATAATAAATTACAAGTGGCACGCAATTGCTCATCCTTGTATTAATTTAATTTGCATACAAATGTAAAACTAAGTTTATTGTTTAAAAATGTTCCGGGTTTAATCGTGAGCGTGTTTCTTCTGCCGTTTTATTTTGTTTTTATCCTTAGTTACGCCAATTATTCCTGATAAATACCTATACAAATGATGTGGTCCGACATGTTATTTAACAAATAATATTACATTGATAATATAATGTTTACGGCAAATCGAGTTTCCTGTTAGAATGGACACAATTTTTCGTGAATAACACACGATCCTTATATAGTAATTAGTTATTTCATTCATATTTATGAACTAAAATTCATTTTATAAAAGAATCACAATTTTACATAGGTAATAGAATAGTGATGTTTCGAATGTAGGTTTTCATGCAATTATCGTATATTCATATTATTTAGTCTGTGCTCCTTTGATTTCTAAAATAAAATCGTAAACTCTATCGGTATACAAGCTCTAATTAATAGTATGGATACTTCGACTGACGTAATCCCATTGTCTAATGTCTAGACTTGTCAAAGGGTTTTGACTATGTCTTCAAGTAGATCTTACATCTTGTAGGTAATACTTTTAAATGTTATTGAGTGCCTCAAGTGTACATTAAAGATAATTAGAGCATTATCAAACCTCCCATCTTCATTTTCTACTACCTTTGTCAGTAATTACACTTAGCGGAAATTAGTGTACCCTAGGGACCTATTCTTGGTCCAACACTAAATTGTTCTGAATTAAGTAACGACCATAATTGACGTTTATATACGAGATAGTACTACAAATTGAGCATAGAAGTCTAGTCATTTGTCTAAACAATCGAATGTAACTTCAAACACTCATGCAAATTAATTCATAGACACCTTCAAGCAACATTTGCATACATTAATACAAACGATATATTATTGTGTGTAATATGCATCTTTAAGTGTTATGCAAAGTCTTGTCACGGAGGAATACTTGTCAATTGGCTTAAATACGAAGACATGTGCACCCAAGAATTTGACAAGACTCCTGTGTTACTGCGAAGGGGTGGGTGGATTTATTTATTATTAAACCTTCCATGCATCCTTATATTCCTTTATCTACTATCATGCTATTAATCCTCTATAAAAGAACCTATAACCATTAACTTGCCGACATTAAAACACTCAATGATATTATGATCATTATATCATCCAAACGCGAACATTCTCATGCAATGACATTTTCACCACCAGATCGCTAAAATTATGAAAAAAGAACAATAATTCTTTTACTTATTAAGGTTTGTTTATTTTACATGCTTCGCAATTAGACTTTTCTTGAATTTACATAGTTCTTACAACACTGTACAACACCCTATGGTATGAGAATCTTTTATAGAGGATTCACATCATGATTGTAGATAAAGTCTTGTATGCAACTGTTATAATTAGGTATTAAAACACTCATGTGATACTATTATCATAAACCCACATTCGTGTTTTAACACCCCGGATTATGCAACAGTTGCATAAATAACTAAAATGATTTCTTATCTTTAATATGTTTCTGCACATTGTTGTAAGCATACGCGAGAAGATGCCTGAATCAAAATAAGATTCAATGAAATATGAAACACTGGAAGTTAATCAAAATATCCTTACCAAACTGGTTGAAGATAACAGTCAAATCTGTCACAGTTAATTACTAATGAAACATCGTAATCAGTGTAGCGATAACCTGTAATCTGGCGTGAGATAACAAATATTTCATTATGTTGTATATTAATAATATTGTAATCACAAAACATATAGATGCAGACCTTACACCTCATGCAAAGCTTGATATAATTGACAAGCAACACGTGTACACTAAAGCCAAGGTTGAAATTAATTGATACCGTCACTTTATAATGCATGTTTTGTTTTCTTATTTATTTTTATCAAAGAACTAAGCTTATACAGGGTGTTTCTTTTAAATTGGCCAAAAGGGAGTCCGAATAGTCCGAGGAATCCGAATCCATAAGAGATACAGGAAAACTTTCTTAGAAATCTTTAGCTCTTTTTTGATGTTGACAATTTTGGCGTTTTTTATTTTTTGGTCAAGTGTGAGTTTACCTCAGAAATGGGTGAAGTTGGCCAAATTTTTTTTAAAGCCGTTCGACTCTGTTTCATGTAAGGATCATTGCATTGTATCGGAAGAAAAAAATCGGGACGGCGGAAGTTGGTCGGTTTTTCATACAAATTGTTTGAACGAAAATGTTATCACTTTTTTATTTTGTTATTTGATTAAATTTCTATTAAGGATCATTTCATTGTATGGGGAGGAAAATATCTGGACAAGATAGAGTGCAGAAGTTGGTCAAAAGTACAGTAAAGTTTCTTCTAACAGCATAAAGTTTAACAGTAGTAGTCAGTATTTCATTACATTTGACCCACTTCTGTTGCCCAGATATTTTCCTTCCCATACAATGAAATGATCCTTAATAGACACTAAATCAAATAACATCATAAAAAATATTAGTAATTTTGTCATTCATACATTTTGTATGAAAAAATATTTTGCAAAATTTGACCAACTTAGCCGTCCCGATTTTCTTCTTCCGGTACAACGAAATGATCCTTACATGAAACTGAGTCAAATGGCATTAAAAAAAAAATCGGCCAATTCACCCATTTCGGAGGACAACTCGTGTGAGTTGTCCAAAAAAATAAAAATGCCAAAATTGTCAACATCTAAAAAGAGCTAAAGGTTCCTAAGAAAGTTTTCCTGTATCTCTTATGGATACAGATTTCTCCCTTTTGGCCAATTTAAAAGAAACACTTCGTATAGGTATATTGGCAGCTTTGTTAATCCTCTGAGTAGGTATAGGTCTGCTTTCATGTGTGTCATTTCCCTGACCAGGGGGGGTATTACAACGTCTTAAAACCAGGCGTGTTCCAGTGAGTGAACGAGATGGCGCTAGACGACTTGTATAGCTCTGTCACTTTCACTCGCCGGAATAAGCCTGGTTGTAAGACGTTGTAATACCCCCCGCTCGACTATTAACCAGGCTTTAAACACAATATTTTTAATATTGACCAGTAACATTCTGGCTTTTTGAAGTCGTTAAAAACAACTTTAACCAAGATCTGAACAATAGCTCTATTTTCGTTACAATTTTGTTGCAGCTGGATACAATTTGTGTTCAGCATAAAATCTGCGTTTCTATGGCAAACTTATTATATTTTCGTTCTATGGCTAATGCTACATTCATAAACTCCTTATCAGCAATTTCGTGAAGTACTAACATGTTCTATAGGTTTTATTTTGCGATTACACAATGTAATCACTCGTCTGCCTGTTTGTTATCCGTTATCAGTCGTAGGTACAAACTATTTCGATGGCTTTGCAAACATTTGCTAAATTTTGAGCGACATTTGACTAATATTTGTATAACCTTGCTTCGGGTCTGCCGTCTGATATGATATCTTTGACATTTTAGTTTTCAGACATTTTGTTTGTTCTTTTTTTATTTCCTGTACTGTAATTAGGTACCTTTTATCCATAGTTATTATCATCATGGTCATCTGCTTTTGTCTTATCTAACTTGGGGTTAGCGCCACACTCATTCTTTCATGCTGCCCTGTCAGCCGTCAGGCTATCGTTTTCTTTTTCTTTCTTAGCACGGTCATCCATATTTCTCTTCATCTCACACGGTCCATCCATATCTTTTCTTCAGTCTTTCTCCCTCTCTTTCCATCAACATTCAGTGTCTCAATTAGATTCTTAAATCGCAGTTTATTCATTTGCAAGTTCAAAACTCATTAAAAACATCAATAACGAACATGAAACTCATGAAAACTGTTTAGATACAAAAGAAAATATTGGAGAGATTGGATAAATTATATTGGAGAGAACATTTTGGTTGTTCTTAAGACCCTGAATTTTCTGCTAAGGTAGGCAGGTAGGATTTCATTTAATTTTAGGAACCGCTGTAATTGTATACCGTTCTCTGAATTTCGACATCTTTCCTTTTATATTAAAGATTTTGATGTCTTATTTACTGGAGCGTTTTTCACGAAAGCTCCTCGATCTGATCAAAAGGTTTTCACAATTTAGGTGATTCCAAAAAGATTCTTCCCGAAAATCCTAGGATAAATTGGAAGGATATCTGATACTTCCAATTTATTGGAAACTCAAAATCATATTAATTGTCAATACAGCAACATAATCAGGAGTATTTAGCAACAAAACCCAGGCTTCTGTCCATAGGAAACTTGAATGCTTAGATAGTGACTATTAATGAATAATGATTAGCTTCGCAACAGTTAACGCCAGTTGCATCATTTACTGATACCGCTACGGAAATATTTTAAACTTCGATTAAGTAAATAAACACGGTTTGCCATAGCTGATAGCCAAATATTGGAAAGTGATCGTCAAAGAACGGAAGTACCCCGAAGCCCTTAATTACAAACAATTTGAACTTTATCAATGGTTGATAGTGTAAATAAATTTATCATCTAACGTTATCGTGATGAATTTGCGGATAATAAATGTACCAAATTTTATTGTTGAACGCGGTTTTAGGCTGCCTGTCCACAGTAGCGGAGAAACGGAGAATATTAACCAATAGGATTGCACCACTGTAGAGAAGCGAAGATTTAGTACCCAGATACTTTAGATGTTAATTTTTTCTCCATTTCTCCGCTCTGTAGCCTCGCATCGCTGCTATGGCAGGCGGCCTAAATGTGCTATTTGGTCAAGTTCGATTTCATTAGTGACATTTAGTCTTAGCAGGTAAATATATACGTCACAAAGTAGATAGCAATTCAAAATCAAGTAAATAAGTACTCGTCTTATTTATGTAGGTACCTACTCGAGATATCTCGTGAGCTATGTATTTACGTCTGTCGTTATGTAATTTACTCTTAATAAACATTAACTGTGATAACGATTCATTATGAGTTGAGAGACATTTGCGTAGGAAATATTCCTTAGGGAGCGTCCATTAATTGAGATATTAAGGAGGGAGGGGCACTCGTGTGACAGAGGAGGCGGTGTTGGGCGTTGGCCTTTATGTTAAACTAGCGACCCATCCCGGCTTCGCACGGCTGGACATGATGATTTTCGTCCTCTATAACCTGGTCCTGATGGTAACAAACAACAAAAAAAAATTATCTGAATCGGTCCAGCCGTTTGCAAGTTATGGGCTTAGCAACACATTTAGCCATCCATTTTTATAATAAAGAAGATAGAAGACTAGCTTTTCCCAGCGGCTTCGGTCGCCCCCCGCCGCCCGCCCTCCCACTTATTGCCTATGTCACTCAGGACCAGGACCAAAGCAGCTTTCAACTGGTGAAAGAATTTTTTAAATCGGACCAGTAGTTTTTGAGCCTATTTATTCATTACAAACAAACAAAGTTTTCCTCTTTTATTTATAATATTAGTATAGAAGATAGCTCAAATTAATAAAATAATACTCTTGTCCTTGATGATTTAGATCTAGTCTAGTTCAGAGATGACAGAAAGTTTATGAATGGAGTGATGAACTTTAAAAAGAAAAGTAATCAGAGACAAGTCTATGATGGAGGGAAACTACTCAGTAAAAGCCTTTTCCCAGTTGTATATTTGAAGAGACTAATATTAAATAGTATTTTCTCTTTAACTCCACTTAGATTATTCTGCTCTAGATTCAATAAATGAACTAGGTAACTGAGATAATTCGTATGAACCGACTGGGTCGTAACTACCACTGAATAAACCAGTAGACCATGTGGAAAATTATCATTATCAATGGTTATAATTACAGTAAAAACACTCGCTTCCGGGTGCACCGGCTACCTACACTCTAATTAGATTGTGCAGGCCACTTAAGTTACAAATCGTATTTACTATTGTTGCCATGATGCGAAAGTTTTCATTTTGGTATTTCAAAGATAGGGCTAGGGAACTTCTAGAAGTAACTGATGGTAGTGGCTCAGTGGTAACGACGAACTTGCAGCGTGAATTGTAGGACGTGTGTTCAATCACAGTTAGGCTCATTACTTTATCTCATTTATATTATCACCACTGCTCTCAAAACGGCGAAGGAAAACATCGTGAGAAAACCTGCATGACTTAGTTAGAACCAAAAATTCGAAGACATGTGACATCTATCTTACCGCAATGGGCCAGTGTGGTGGATAACAGCCCACTCTTTGTCAGAGAGAAGGCCTGCGTCCCGGTAGTGCGAACATTATAGGCTGAATGCTACGCTTATGCTATTAAACTTCTTTAAGGGATTTTCTTCTAGCTACACCTTACTGAGAAAAGACGGACAGTTGGTCTTCTCTCTCGTTTTGAACCTGATGTTTTCTAAAATTTTTATATAGGGTGACTGGTAATTAGTGTATGATACTTAAACACGTGATTGTGCTCATGATAACCAACAACTTTTACTATGGGAACAAACCTGAAAACGCGAAAAAAAATTAGCTGTTCAGTACATTTATGTTTGCTTAATGTACTGAACAGCTGATATTTTTTTCACGATTTGCTCCCATAATAAAAATTGTTTGTTATCATGAGCACAATCACGTGTTTAAGTATCGTACACTAATTACCAGTCACCCTATATTTTTGGCAGTTTTCTGTCATGGGGCATAAGGCAGTCAGTTGTAGCCAGCAAAGTTCCACTTGTGGCACATAGCCACGTCAGGTTAGCGAGATAAAAAGCAGAGTCAGCGTCAGTAATCTCAATTATGGAGAGTATAGTGTGGTGATACGCCTATGAATAAACAGTTTTAAAACGTCCTACATCTGTCTATTCAACGTATTTATCTAAATATTCAGGTTAGATTGATAGTACACTCGAGTTGAAACTAGTATTATCAGTAGCATTTATGTTACTAAGTGCTGTGTCTGAATTAATCTGCCCGCATAATTTCAACTGGTCTAAAATAGCCACTTTAAGGAATATTCCTGAAACTGATTCACTTAGTTTTCCAGCAATGGCAAAGTTTTTAGCAATTCTTCTAATATTCATAAAATAGTTACACGCACAGAATTGCTGGCATAATCTTAACATAATTTATGTAGACTTGCATGGACTGAGCATTAGCCAGTTAAACTTGCCGTTAATCGTAGAAAGAGCGAAAAACAATTCTAAGACCATCTATCTCTCTTTCTCTATCATATTCTATTTGACGACACGGTTGGCGCAGTGGCTGAGCGATCGACTCCTGCGCAGCGTGTCGCGGGTTCGAACCCCGCACGGAACAAATATTTGTATGATCTGCAAGTATTTGTTCTGGTTCTGGGTGTTTGTGTTTGTGAGTTTCTATGTTTGTAAACGCTGGGTGCGTTTAAAAACACAGGAAGAAATTCCTAATGTGGGTTTTTTTTTTAATAAAGAAAAAAAAACTCTTTCTTGTAAGAAATAGTTAAATAATTATGTTTGGTAATGTAAAGGAAATAAACAACTTCATTTGACGTTTGTCTAGAGAATGTTCACAGTCCATGCTTTAACTCTATGTACAGTTATGATATGTAATTCTGCTTCTGTCATTATACGAATATTGGAAAAAATTACGTTACTGGAAATTCACGAAGAGAATCATCTATTCTATACATATAATAAAAAATCGAGTTTTTTATAGTATAATTGTAGAAAAGCAGTGTTTGTGCACGCTAATCTTCGGAACTGCTGGACGGATTTGATTGTTTTTTTTTTGTTGTATAGGTATTAAGTCTGGGCAACATAAATAGGCTATAATTTATCTTAGATACTTCAACACCTGATGCAGAACTGCAATAGATCAGCTAAACTATAAGAGATACAGAAATAGCGCCATAACAAAAATTGTTCCACGTGATGAGCATTTTCTGCTGAGATAATAAATTTGAAGATATGGAACACCTGATGTGGAACTCCAAGAGCCCAGCTACACTATAATAAAAATATGCAGGAATGACATCTTAGCAAGAGTTGTTTAATCTGATGGGCATTTCCTGTTGACTTACAAAAATGAAAGATCTGGAACGTCTGGAATCGCTCATCCCGTTGTTTTACCGTCCCCGGGCTCTTAGAATTTGACATCAGACGTTTCAGATCTTCGATTTTGACGACCCCGTTGCCGCTGGCATAAGCAACAGGATCCGCGTACGAAGTCGCTGGCAGAAGCTAGTTAAGAATAGATATTGCTGAGTGGTCGTTTTAGACCCGCTGTGCTATACTTACCGAGATAATATTTAAATGAAGTCTAATAAATTGTGCTGATAAAAAACTTTAAGTAACACAGCTTATCTTCCTTCTAAGTAGATTAAGGACTACTTTATTTTTCTAGATAATGGACTGAAGCCAAATCCTCAACAAGAATGCATTGCATTGTTTTTAAATTACAAAGTAAACTCAAAGAATAGCGTTTAAAATTAAACTCAAACAATTGATTTTCTTTCTCAGCTTCTATTGCACATACAGTAGGATCAAAAGTGATTTATAGGCATACATAATTACTGTATTTTATAGCTAATCCACTCTCTTACATATAAATAATTGTATACTCTCTAATTGTATCTGTTTTGTAGCACTGTCTGTCTGTCTTATGACTTGAGATGAGTCGTTGACGGTTTTTGCGTTTATAAACTGGTCAGGAAACCCAAATGTGGAGCTCGTGGCTAAATAATTACAGCCGCACAGGCCGATCTTCCAGGTTAAGCCGCGGTTGCCGAAGTTGGTCTGTGGATGGGTGACCATCTGTCACAGCGAGTTTCCTCCGTGCGTCGAAAAGCACGTAAAGCTGTTGTTCCCGGCTGTCATTTTTGAATTTGACAGTCGTTACTGTTTAGTCAGAAACTCTTAAGTCTTACCATGGGGTATCGTAGGTATTACCCAGTTACTGGGGTAGTGGAGGTCCGATTGACAGTCGCTCCATGTAAAATACTAATATTCAGATGCATCTGGTTCGACTGAAAGCCGACCCCAATATAGTTGGGAAAAAGGCTAGGCAGGCAGTTGAACTGTTTAAGAATCCCATCTTAAATAAAAAAAAATTTACACATGACATCCATCTTGGTCTCCATTTATACCTAAGTTTAGAAAATAATGGTGAAGCACAAGCCACAGGGCGCCACTAGTCTTCATCTATAAATAGAAGTGCACGCAAGTGAAACAATGGCCGATCTATTTTCTGTGAGAAAAACGAACAAAACCATCTGGAACTCTAGACGCATCGCAATTAGCAAGTAAGAAGTTTCACAATACGCTTGTACTGTTAGTAACTGGTTTTTAGGGTTCCGTAGTCAACAAGGAACCCTTATAGTTTCGCTATGTCCGTCCGTCCGTCCGTCCGTCCGTCCGTCCGTCCGTCTGTCCGCAGTTTAGCTCAGAGACGCACAGTACTAGAGAGCTGTAATTTGGTGTAAATATACGGATTTGTTGTGCCGAAAAAGTGGTAAAATAAAATCTCGAAAAAAAATTTTTTTTAGGGTACCTCCTGTACACGTAAAGTGGGGATGTTTTTTTTCTTTCTCACGTACCCCTTAGTGTGGGGTATCAATAAATAGGTCTTTAAAAAATAATGTGAGTTTCCATTAACAATTTTTTGATAAAAAAATTCGTTTGTGAAATATTAAGCTTTAAAGTGCTAAATTTTGCTCGACTCGAGTGTCCCCCCCCTCTACCAGCTAAACGGTTATGTTTGGGGGTGTGAAAAAATTCACAATAGTAGTATATATAACGAAATTTAAAAGAAAATTATCACTGAGTAGGCTTTACAACTTTACGAGTAATAGTCCACCAACTTATAAAATGTACTTGGATATCATATTTTCTTAAACAAAATGTATCGGAGAACATGCTTTTCAACTGCAAATGTAAGTTTGTCAACTTTATTTTTACAGCTTTTATAGGTATGTTTTTTGGGGATGGGTAGGTTTTTATCGTCAACTATTTCTAAATAACTTCAAAAAAAGGAGGAGGTTCTAAATTCGTCGTAATCTTTTTTTTTTATGTATTGTCCCCGATTTCTCAAAGACTCCTGGACCGATTTTGAAAATTCTTCTTTTTAAAATTAAATTCAGCGAATCAGTTTAGTTAGTTCGCATAAGTATTTTGTTGGGCAACTACGGAACCCTACACTGTGCGTGGCCCGACATGCACTTGGCCGGTTTTTTTTTTTATCGATATGCTGGGAATAGTGATTATCGATATTTTGAGTGTTGCCAGTTTTGAAAACGAATTATTTGGACTGTATGCAGTAAAACGGTCTGAAAATGTTGTTTGTTTTTTTTAAACTGTTTATTGTTTACATTAAGTAAATAATTATGTGATCCAACAAATTATCTTTTTGTTTCGTATAATACCAAAAATCGAGGGACATTTTGCGCCTAAGCCTTATTCCCGTTTTGCAACTATTTTTAGGGTAGCTTGTTTAAAGCAATTAGTGCATTCCCGTTTGAGGACCTATAAATATTTTGACGAGCTGCTTATCCCCTCAGAAACGGCTTGTCATCTGAAAACAAAAAAAAAGAAGAAAACCGTTTTAATATTATATTAATATTCTAAAGTATTTTTATATTATTTGCATAAACAAAGAAATTGCATTAGTCACAGTCGTTTCCCTCAGTTCGCGTGCACTTAGCAACTGTAATAATATCACGATAACCTTCATTTTACTACTTAGAATTTTACGGTTAAGTATTATATTTTGTTACATTCGAATTAACCATTCACTTATAATTCCGAAGTACAATTCGTGGTACTACATTTTTAAAATACAATTTGATATAATGACAAAACGGGCGCGCCAAAAGTTCACCTAAAATGACATGGCCGGATTCTGCCCTCAAAACTCAATCCAAATTTCATACTGTACATTAATAACAATTATACGAAAAATTCTTCTAAAATAAATAAAAAATAGTCGCAACAATTACGATTCTCTAAAACAGGCGAGGAAAATTCCTAAAAATTAAATGTTTTAAGGGTGATTTCCCCTTTTGATTCATTGCTAGGAAGAGACAATTGCATCGACGTTTGGATACACGCTTATGACAATCAGTGTACCTTTGTAAACTATGCTTGATGGTCATATTAAAATTCCTATAAAACGCCCGTGACTGTTAGAATTGTACGTAAATGATTTTATTATTAGGATAATTTACCACTTTTCGAATGGCGCGCGTCTTGACGCGACTAACGCACCACTTTATAAATCGATAATATATTTAAAAGTGCGTATCCAAATGTCCTAGACTTATTTTGACGTTTCTGCGACAGTTGATCTTAACTGTCAAAACTGTCTTGCGTTGATCTTAACACGTATTACTGTGTTCGTTACTGTATTGGATTTTAGATGTTTTAACCCGACTCCACGCTATCATTTATCAGACTTTCGTTTACGCTTCCAAAGTTAATAGTATTCTGCTGTGTAAAATGGACTTGTATAGATGTACGATTTGGATTCTGACGGTCACCATGTCTAAGTGTCTGAATTGTATTGTGGTCACTTATCGAATGCGACGGTATAATGTTGTAACAGCTTTAATACCGCAGCTACAAAATACAATGTCTGAATGGTTATCCTAAGAAGAGGTACGTACCTAAATCGTAATTATATTCATATTACGCATTTTGATACCACACACTTATAGAAATCAGTACATAACAATATTTTTTCATGAAATCCCACAATCAGGTTAGCGTGTATCTGAGATTGCACCCGAATTATTATCAAGTATAATTAACCACGTTTACTACACTACCTGTATTATTTCTTCCATTTACTCTTAAAATGTCTATGTTACAGGATCGGAGAGCAAATCTGCAAGTATATCATCCCTGTTGGATACAAGCTAACCGGCACTGTCTTGATATTAAATATACTTAAACAGGCTAGATGTCCAACTATGAAAAATGAACCTGCATTGCCTGAACCACTTCCAATTCTACCAACTGCTAATCTTGCTATCGCTTATGATCCACCACTACCTCCACTACCGCTACCAGCTGATAAACCTGCACTCAATTATATAATTAATTAATAAAAAATACAAATATCATTTTAGTGTTTTATTGTCTGTTTCTCTGCGTCTGTCCCTGCTTTGGCGATCTGAAACTTTTGAAAAGAGTCTAACAAAAATAGTTAACTGAGCATTAAGACGCGGCCCCACCGCAGTGCACGGAGAGGCTACGCACGTGTGTAAGAAAGCTTCGCTTTGTAAGAAAATGTATGTGGTTGTGTCCACTGCAACCTACGGAGAAGCTACGCACGAATTGACGTCATTGATACACGCGTGGCTTGCTCGAATATGCGGTTACATAGCTCAACGCTGTCGACGTGGGTCTACGTTTCCACTGGAGTACACGAATATGACCCACGACTATGTACAGCTCGATTATCGTAGGGCGGTTTTGCAGTGGTACGTGCGTAGGCTCACCGTGCGCCGTACCACGATAAACATAGTCGTGTGTACTCCAGTGGAAACCTAGATCCACGTCAACTAAATTAATACACGCAGCTAAAATGCGCAGTATGCCCGTGCACAGCATGCGCTGCGGTGGGGCCGCGCCTTTAGCCACACGGAACTGACCAGTCTGTATGAAGAGACAAATCTAATACGCGCCTAGTGAAGAAACGGCCTCTATCTACTGAAAATACCAATTCTCCTATTGTTCCGCCTGAAAAAAATGTGCCTGAACATTTTGAATAGCAATCGGAAATTGCTATTCAATATGTTCAGGCACTTTTTTAAAATCCTGTTTATAGTATCTCTCGCCTGTTCTCTGTTCATAAAACTTAAACTACTATAAATAAATAAATGTAAGCTTTAATATGAGGTACTGTTTGTCAATGTACATTAATATTTTTTGTCAGGGCATCGCTCTATACAAATTCCGGCCATGTCATTTAAACTCCGATCATTGGAAGCCCGAAAATTGTATTCCTAACATTTTTAATCCTAATAATCACAACTCCTAATTGCTCTGTCACTAATTTTCATAATTCCGAATCATTCGACTTCATAATGTCAGTAGCAATAAACATCTATTAAACTATTATTTGTTTTCCTATATTTTCTCAACATAACCTTTAACACTATTATTCAAAGTCATATCTTTTTTGTTTAGATTTCTTTTTATTTTGTTTAATTTTTTCATAGTGCCCCCAAGACGACACTCTGACCGGTTAGGTTAGAAGGGGATGGCGGGGTCTAAAAGACCCCGCCATCCCCTTCGTGGTTATTTTTTTTTAAACCTTTCAGAAGTAGGAGCACCGCGAAGCGGTGCTCCGTCAACTTTTCTGGCTAACTAAAAATATTATCGTAATGATGATTAGGGATACAAACATTATGATAAAAAACATTATGAGTTTAAATATATTTACAATAACGATATTATTGATAACAATTTTCGGAAAATGAGTGTTATGAAAATCGCCGGTAGCACTACAAAAAGTATGAATAAAAACTTTAGGATGAAAAATTTTAGGAAGAGTGATCATTCGGATTACAAATCGTTAGGAAGAACAATTTCGGGTAAACAACTTTAGGTGAGCCAATATGGACCCGACATAAACACTAGCGCTGCGTCAAAAGAACGAACTGACATCCTTTTAACGCAGCGACATTTATTAGATTGATTTTTCTTTTTGCCTATTGATTGACCCGATGTCCTTCTACTTGTCAGTGTCAAGAAGGGGCGTCTGCGCAGCGAATGAAACTTGAATACTTTGATAAAAGTTTGCTTGACAGGCTGATATTATTTTGAAGCTCTGGGCTTCAAAATAAAATGCTTTTTTTTCATTTTCTGACATAACCCTCTCTGTCCTTAAGGCTGCATATTCTGAAAGTTGGCAACGTCGCAAAAAGCTGTCAAATATTTACAAGTTTTAATTAATTTGGCATTGTTACTGTATGAAAATAAGAAATATGGCTCTGTAGTGCACTAAAAAAAATGATATAGGAATGCAATTAAAACACTGAATTTGATGTTGTAACCGTTTCAGGTGTATAAAAGGCACTTGGAAAGCTTCCAAATGCTTTTTCTCGGTGTTACGATATTAATTATTGCATTCCCTTTTCAATTTTTTAGTGCACTACAGAGCCATATTTCTTATTTTCATACAGTAACAATGCTAAATTAATTAAAACTTGTTAATATTTGACAACCATTTGCGACGTTGCCAGCTTTCGGAATATACGCTCTTAAAGGCGAAGTCTGGCCATGTTCATCACGAAAATAAGATCGGATAGTCACTATAGCTTTGCCACGGTTTAGCTCGTCAGCGATTGCTTCCTTAGGCTTGTTTTTCTTATATTTATCGAGGTAAAATCATCAAATGAGTCCTGCCGAGGCGGAACGGGAGGGCCCGTTCCGCCTCGGCAGGACTCATTTGATGATTTCTGACTGACTCTGACTCTGACTGTCAGACTTAAAATCCACGGTGTTCCTTCAACAGCCCTTTACATTCCAGGGTCACTGTTTCCTGATAACACAGCCCTATGACCGCGGCAGGCTTTGGCCCTCTAAGGGGCCTCCGTCAGATTCTAAGAAGGCCCCATCAGGCTTTCAGTGAGTGATGCTCTTAGGCCGAGACTCCACCAAAGCTGTGCGAGTCGAGACGTGTTTTGAACAACCAATAGAATTGCGTTATTGACACAGCTCCACTCCGCAACCCGTGCCGCAACGCAATTCTATTGGTTGTTCAAAACACGTCTCGACTCGCACAGCTTTGGTGGAGTCTCGGCCTTAGCCCACCTCTCTGGGAGCATTCTTGTGACGTGATCGGCTCACTCCCATTTAAATCTAGCTAATCTCTATGTTTTTGCACCAGCATCTGAAAGTTACGTTATTTATACGGCATAATAAAATGTAAATGATAAAGAGTAATGAATTGTTAAAAATAAATTCAACAATTTGTATAAAATATCCTCGCTATTCCTATAGGTATATATAATTTAAAGAAACTGAAAAACAGCTGTGATCACAAAAATGACAAAGCATCTCTTACAGCATTTGTGTAAATAGTATGGTAGACGGATCGCATGTCAGTATTGATGTCAGTAGTAGCAGAACCAACGACGATATAATACTAGACTACGCATTGCACGATCTAACGAACAAAACTATTCTGCCAACTCGCTGAGGTACTACGTAAGCGAGGGGGACGGGGTACTGCGTTGCGATTGGCTAACTCAAGGTCTGTTCTGTCTCAACGTATGTTTACGGCTCACAGGATTGGTCGAAATGAGACGGATATAAGACTTTTTTGCCTAATGTGTTGGCAGACATCGGTCGCCTGTTATTAGGAGTCTAGTATTATATCGTCGTTGAGCAGAACTAAACAAAACAGATATTAGACCGGCTCTGATTGACTCCATATAGGTCTTAGCATGACGTTAGGTACCAGTTTTTGCGACGTAAACTGGAATTTTGACGTTAAAAGATGGAAAAAAAATTGTTGTTTCATACACTATAAATTAGTACGCTTTTTCAATTTTCCATACAATAAAGTCAGTAAATACTTCAAGTATACTGTAAATGAAATACAGAAATTTTGTGACTTTGCTGGCTGTTGTTGCAGTTCCGTATAATACAACGTCTTGTTGGCACAGGATCAGTAATTTAGGATCAAAGTGCTCCACACAAAGCTCCACACTTCCACAGACGTGCAGCCACATCAAATACGTACCTATATCCTGGGCAAAGGCCTCCCACAATTCCATATTATTTCAAACAAAATATAATAATAAAATAAATGACTAATTTCAAACACTGTATTTTATCGATATTTTCTAATCGATTGCACGCACATTCACTTCACATCTGCTAGCGCACTTAGCAACGAGCGATTTATGTTTTTTGTGTGCACATTGTGCTCAGTTGCATACGCACGCATTCATTTTAAATTAAAAGAAAAGTGGTTTTATGGTTCTTAGTTTCCCAGTAAATATTTTTAAATTAGAATGATAGCTATAATTTCATTAGACAGCTAAGCACATTAGTTAATGCCTGATCTAATTAGTAGCTAAGTACAATTAAAGAAATGTAGCTTTATAACAAGCATTACAGTTTTTTATTCCTTTATTCGTATTAGCGCGATTTACATCATAAATAGTCAATAACTATATTCAAAGTTGTAAGACCTGTAGCCCGGTGTCGAGTCTGCTAATGATTAGTCAGAATGGCGCCACAATGGCGTTTCAATTTTCGAACCATTTTTTACTCAGCAGTAAAAAATGGTTCGAATAAGCACTACAATTGAAACGCCATTGTGGCGCCATTCTGACTAATAATTAGCAGACTCGACACCATATGTACGAAGAAAAGTAAAAAATAAAAACAGTGTTTTACTGATCTATCACCTTAATCTTTGGCTAAGACAGAAACCAGAAGGGATTCTGTCTATCCCACATTTGTAATCTGTCAGTAGTGCTTCTGCAACTGCACACAGCAAAAGCTTAAATAAAGTAAAGCTCGGACACACTCATTTCCAACCAAGTTCTCCCCTCTAACCTCTTGTATTCCTTGTCTTCAGTTGGGACCACAACCACACATCTGACAGTCGTCAGGGTGAACAGCGATCCTACTCCTGTTAAAGACCATCAGGTGCCTGTGTTCCTATACAGCAGGCACTCCTTCGTTGCTGACCAATGGGACCTCACCACAAATCAGGTAAGAAATTGATATTTTTTTTTCTATTGTCGATCACATTATTGTTTACGGCCATTTCTTATCGATCGTCTCAGCTCTATCACTTGCTTCATAGGTATCCTAGACACAGCCCGCGATTTCCGACGCCCGGGCCTATGATAGAGGATGCCCTTTCCCTCACGGCCCTCACGCGTTCCAATTGCTCCCCATTCCCTTCGCCTGTTGCCGAATCCCTGACGTACGTCCCGAAACAACCGTGCCCGGGAGGACTTCGGAACGGACTTCGTCAGGTTGAAGGTGAGGACCGTAGCGCATTTCCAACCATTCCTCAAACAGCTATCTACCCGCCGCAGTTATGACATTCCCAGGCAGTCATTATTTTGTTGTGGTATTATTTTGAAACTATGATATCTCTTTAAATATTCATTGAAATCAAACGATGTCAAGGGCAATTTTTTTTCAAAATTAAATGCTTGTGATGATTAACGTATTTATTTTGATAAGGATTTATATCGTATTAATGAAAATACCTTCGCAAATAAAGCATTACTTTAAAACCAATTTGATTTCCATAAAAATGGTTATAGTGACTTAACCTTAGAAGATATATAGATGCTCTCGCTGACTTTAATTTAGGAATTTTTATGAGGAATAATTCCGTAGTACATAACTTTTGCGTATCTTTAACCGTTTACACAGCGCACGCAACGAAGCTCTCGAAAAGGAACACATTTTCCCGATTTTGAAACATTTCTCATTGCTGCTCCGCTCCTATTGGTGATAGCGTGATGTTATATAGCCTATAGCCTTCCTCGATAAATGGACTATCCAACACAAAAATAATTTTTCAATTCCAACCAGTAGTTCCTGGGATTAGCGCGTACAATCAAACAAACAAACTCTTCAGCTTTATAATATTAGATTTGTTTACATATTAAAAAAAAAAACATATAATTGTAAAAAGTATAAATATTATTATAAATGGTAACAACATTATCAAAAAAAAAAAAATTATTTACTATCCTTAAAACGGGCCAACGTCCGCATCACCGCCTGGGCCGTAGGCCGCTCGGCCCGGGACGCGTATTTCCAAAGGCTATTTATATTTTAGTCACGAGTCAGACTCTAGTCCATGACCTTTTGTTTCTGTATATTACTCTAAAATACCTAATCTATCCCAGTAAAAAAATGACTCAAATGGAATAGCTTTTTGTTTTGATTTTTCAAAGAAAATTCACGGACAAAATCTAGTACCAAAATGGTACTGTAAGTCACGCACGAGTCAAACTATTAAAGACGAGGTTTTGTTGCATGTCGCAGTAAATGAGGAAATCAGGGATTTCACGAAATCCAAGTATCAAGAAAAGTATCTTTTTAGCGTGGTAAAATCATCAAATGAGTCCTCCCACCCCGGGCAGGGCGGGAGGGACTGTCAGACTTGTACTGACTAAAATCCACGGTGTCTTTCAAATTTTCAATAGCCCTTTACGTTCCGGGGTCACGGTATTCGTAGTTCCGCGACCCCGGCAGGCTTTGGCCCTCTGAGAGGGGGCCCCGTCATTTTGCTGACGCTCTTTGAGGCGCGCTTGGAACACGACGCGCCGTCGACCCGGGCATGGTCCATGGTCGGACAGCGAGTTGCCCTTTACTCGCTGTCCGCATGCCCGCGCCTACGGTGGCTGGAGATCGTCTGCCGACGTCCGACGCCGCGGGCGTCTACCACTGCGGTTGGGGCGGAGGGAGGACGCTGTCCTCTCCCTCTCGTGGCCCGCCTCCTCCTTCACGAGCATTACTGCTTCGCAGAAGGAGGCGACCGGTGAAAACATGCTTGGAGAAATTGACCGAAACCCTAATTTTTATTTTTTTACCCTAATAGACGCGTGCGTAGTACTATTATAATATATTCTATGTAGACGCCGAGCCCTTTTCCGCCGACGCGACGTCGCTCGGCCCGCCTCGTATTGTTCCGCCTCTGCCAGGGTTGGCAATGTTGGCATGATTAAAACAAGTTGTTTTAAAACACCTGTTTAAAACAGTGTTTAAAACAGTTTGAAATTAAACAGTGTTTTTTATTACCCGTTTCAACTACTTTTCAAGTCGAATGAATGCATTTAAAATTAAAATAAATTAATATTCAGGAGTATAAATAGCTTGACATAAAACCATTTGAGTATATGCCATTGCTATGTCATATATTTTAACTTTTATGAGCATTGTTATGAAATAATTCTTAAAAATATTAGAAAAAAAACATCACAATCATGTTTTTTTTTGCATTGATCATTTTTCGTAAAAAAATAATTACAAAGGGTGAATTTGAAAACATGTAGTCTAGAAATGAAACATAATTGATTTATACGTTTAGACATCGACAAATAAGGTAGAAAAAAAAATGAAAAAAAGCCAGAAACTAAAAACCCTGGCCTCTGCTAATAAAAACTATCAAACTAGCTTACCTGTAACTACTTACTGTACACTTACCCTATAATACTTACCTACTGTTTAGAAAGATACATATTTTTCTCAGTATTATTTTTTAAACTATAGTATTGAGCAGGGGCGTATCTGCCGACGGGGCCCCCGAGCCACAGGGGCTCCCAACGTGCGTAAACAAAAATTAATAAAAAAATTATGATTTATTAAATAAAATACAATGATATTCTAATTTACAGATAATTATGTTATACACTTACAAAACAACAGAAAAAACTGTTCCGCGCCGAGCGGCAGCACACACACACTTTTTTATTCACACATTACATTTCACTACAAATAAAAAGGATAGCTTGATAAAAAACAATAAGAATTAAAGTGACAGCTAGATGTTGTGCAACGCAACAAACATTATTCAAGCCTTTCATAATAAACAGATACATTTCCTCCCAGAGTGTTACGTTCCCGATGAAATTGGAATAGTTTCCAATACATTAAGCGGTGGGCAAAACCCACTTAGATATAAAAAACTACCTAGTGGAGTTATTGTATGAGATGAGATTGGGTATTCGATATCGATCTTGTAGGACAACAAATAACTCATCAAAATAAACATAATTTTTTTATCTTTTCCCAATGAGCGACTATTTATTAAAGTATTAAACAAGGTAAAAATAATCATTTTCTAAAACATTTCATTCTGTAAAGCCTCTAATTGTTCTGTAAAGCCTAGTTATTTTGTTAAGCCTAGTCAGTCTATACTAAGCCTAGTGCTTGCTTACTAATCTAGGGTATGAGTCCTAGTAGGGTAACTCAGTATTGTGTGTTTCCATCGAGCACTACCCAGAATCTGAATCCACACCCAGGCCCAGGTGATGGCAATCGGCTGGCTACTTTAAACTGGACGAAACTTGGTTTTATGTTAGTTTACTCTTTACTCTCATAACTAAAGTGAAACCATAAACAATCTTAGAATATTTCCTAGTACAAACATTCACTTACAATCTTACACAAGTTTTCGTCGATTATGGTCAAACGAGTCTTGGACATCGTCTGTGGCCTGCCACGTCTGTCAACATTTGCGTACTATTGGAATTCTTTAGAAATTAGTACTTAGTAAAATATCTTCGGAACTCATTGACTCACTCAGTATTGGCAACGTTTTATTATCTTCTATTTTCTTAATAAAAAACTTCGATGTTCTTATTTGTCTATGGATGTAACTAAATATTTGTAATAAGTATGTTCAGCCCGCCAGTTTTGTTTCGGATTTCGAATGCTAAATATTCGTTTGACAAGCGAAACGACTTTAAAAACTCGAATAGATAAAACTTTAAAAGAGATTAAACATAAGTCAAGCAAATAATATTTACTTTGCTTAAAGATGTGAGAAAGAAGACTATATTTATAATTGAAAAAACATCTTTTTTTTTCACCATACAATGGAGAGATTAGGGATCTGATAGAATACAGACAAAATTTTGAATGGGATTTCAAACGTGAATACAAAACTCTTCAATAAAAAGGCTCATAAAAAGGATTTTTTTTTAATAAGGTCTTTAAGTCTACTTTAGTTAATAAAATAATAAAATTTAATTTTCTGGAGAATCCCTTTCCAAGATTTGTACTGATTCACCTCATTTTACCATAAACTACATACTTCTTTCGAAAAAGCCTTGAGGCCCATGGGTTGTCCCGTCTAACTCCTCGTTTCTAACTCCAAAATATGACAAAAACTTTCATCCCTCATTAAACCCCTTCAAGGGATGAAATTTTAAAGTATTTCCTTTGTGTTCATCTTTGTAATAAAATAAAGCAAAAGGAACTCTCACGAAACTTGTCAGACTATAAATTAATTAAGATTTTTAATATTCTACATTTATAGAAACAATGCATTGTTATCTGAATATCTCCGTATTTAATTTCAACACAATCATTTAAATTTGTTACCAGTTAAAACAGATGTGCCCCATTTACACTATTCACAATATAATTATTATCATTCGCGGCTGTTATTCTCGCCATATCGCTGTCAGGTTTAATTTTAGTGTCGTAGAACAATGTGTTGTGTGAATAAATTGTTTTGTTAGTCTATGGTCGAGTTGTGCCAATAATATTGCGCGGAGGGTCACTGCACTCGCTAGTCCGCTACCTATACATTCCCGCTTTCCCGACTTAATTATGAGGATAGTAAGTAATGTTAGGCTTGTTAGGTTTTATTATAGTCCAGTCATTAAAGCCTAAACCCGAAAATAATTAGTAACTTGCTGAAATTTTAAGGGGTTCTTAAGGAAGGTAAAATAAGATACCGGGTGATTTTGCAGCGTTCTGGGGTGTACGGAAAGGGTTGAAAAGGGGTGAAAAGGTGTTTTTTGCTAATAACATTGCCAAAAAAATTAGTAACACGCTGCAAATTTGGAATTAGGTTGTTCTTACCGTTTTGTAACGTGCATGAAATTTGCAGCGTTTTGCAACATACGGAACATTGTCTATTATTAAAAAAACAATGAAATTATGTAATCACACGGGTGAAAAAAAATTGTAACTCGCTGTAAATTTGTAATTATGTTGTTTTTACCGTTTCGTAAGGTATATCAAATTTGCAGCGTTTTACAACAAATTGAACATTGTTTATTATTAAAAAAAACAGTGCGATATACGTTACGAAACGGTAAAAACAACTTAATTACAAATTTACAGCGAGTTACAGATTTTTTTCACTCGTGTGATTAAATAATTTCATTGTTTTTTCAATAATAGACAATGTTCCGTATGTTGCAAAACGCTGCAAATTTGATACACGTTACAAACCGGTAAGAACAACCTAATTCCAAATTTGCAGCGTGTTACTAATTTTCTTAACCCTGTTTTTAACTAAGAGCACTGTTTTTAAAAAAAAAACAATGTTCCGTATGTTGCAAAACGCTGAAAATTTAATACACGTTACAAAACCGTAAGAACAACCTTATTCCAAATTTGCAGCGTGTTACTAATTTTTTTGGCAATGTTATTAGCAAAAAACACCTTTTCACCCCTTTTCAACCCTTTCCGTACACCCCAGAACGCTGCAAAATCACCCGGTATGTTATTTTACCTTCCTTAAGAACCCCCTAAAATTTCAGCAAGTTACTAATTATTTTCGGGTTTGGGCTTTAATGACTGGACTATTAGTCGGCAACTCTATCGTATTTATCACGTAATAAATGGAATAATTTTAAAAAATTATGTTCATATGTTTCTTTTTGCTTGTTTTGATCCTGAACGTAATTCCAGCTTACATGAATAATAATTATATGTATAATTAGGTATATTAATATATTCCAGCCCGAATAAAAGTTTTAATTAATTATTTTGACCTGACAGTAAGTTTTTTTTATTTATTCAATCTTTAAAAACCGCTGCAAGTAAGTTGGATGCCTTTTATCATATCATTCATATCCAAATCGAATAAAGTAACGAAGATCATAAATTCGATGCGTTCGAAACTTTTTGCGTTCGTTGGCGCGTGACATTTTAAACAGGCCGGTTTGAATTTCTTTTTTGGTGCTGGCAGATTTTCTCCAATAGGGTAGTGATACCGGCCGGTATGAGGACATTTTAGTCGATTCTCTGTTTAAACAATTATGAATCGAATAATATTAAATACGATGACAGAATTATTAATAGCTTTTTATTAAGTTTTTTAATTATGCATATCATTCTAAAGCCGATTATCAACCAGTTATCACATAGAATTAATATTTAATGTTCAGTATGCTTTACACTTCAGTGGTTCGCTTGATATTATAATTATTGTCTTGATTTTCATCATTTTATATGTATATTAGAGTTCGGCGCCATATCAGTTGAACGCACAATGTGTTCGGTTCAATAACCTTTGACTGACTGTTTGACAGATTCATATTTTAATAGGTAAATTGCAAATAAGATTGTCACCATAAATTATCATATAGCTACATAGTTACTACAGTGTTGGGAAATCGTTAGCTTTATTTATTTGATAAAAACAAGCACAACATAACAGTAAGAAATTGCACCATATTTGTTTGCATTTCCATGAATAAACATAAATATAATGAATTTACAATATTATAGGGAATAACACATATTATTAAAATTAAAGCAATTGAAAAACAAATAAGAAAAAAAAAAATTTTTTTAATGTATTTTGTATTCTACACGTTTGTTACTTTTATCCCTACTTTCTAAAAAAAAATGCTTTAAAATACTTACTCAATTTCTTGCACGTGTGTAAACACTTGAATAATTCTATTTTCTTCGTAAATTATGTCTAGAAAACGGAACCATGTCGCTACTATTTTACTGAAAAGTGCATTATTTTGCTAACATTGGCGCTGCTAACGCATTTACTGTCTCTTAAGCAATAAAACAGAGATTTCACTACTACTATTATATTCTGTGCTACTAAGGAACTAAGGAAGCATCTTAATGCTTTAAGAAAAGCGCACTACCTATGTATTGCATTTTAGTTGGAGACTGGCCTAATTAGCGCTTATAATTTCCGAGAAAAACATTGACCAAAAAGAATCTGTCCAAATTATATAGACTTGTGGTCTATTTAAAAGAGTTAATGCCAATAAACACGACTTTCTTCCATAGACCTAATTTTATAGAAATTTGTTGGGCTGCATCTAGCTTTAAAGACGCAGTTCTCATTAAAATGAGAGGATAAATCAATAATACCTACCTATATTTTATAAATATAAAATGTGTGTAAATGTGCTCGGTATAAAATTATAAATGTGCCGTGCAGATAAAGAGTGCGTCGACCTCATTGATATTGTACACAGAATATTTCGGGACGCGCGCCGGCCACCAGGGATGCCAAACTTTGTGTTTACAGGAAACCGTTTCGGACACATATTAAAACCAGCACGTGTCGGCACTTATATGACGTGTGACACCTCCATTGCAAAGTTAAATTTAGGAGTTTTTAATCAACAACACACATAGCTATTATATTAGAATTTAGTGCGAAAGAGATGTAGCTACTTGTAACTTGGATGATATATCGTATCTTCTAACAAATATCCATAATCGGAATTATGAATGTGTATGTACAAGTGCTAGGAATTTTAAATTTTGCATGGGGTTTTTTTACTTGTTTTTTAGGGAATAGACGTAGATGCTCACCATAGCGGGATTTTGCGAAATTGGATCCCTAAGGGGTTTGTTTTTGAGGTTGATAATTTGTATGAAACTTTGTTACTACAAGTGCTGAGTCTCAAATTTAGCATGGAAGTTTTTTTTAAGACGTAAATGCTCACCACAGTGGTATTTTGCGCAATTCGACCCCTAACGGGTTTTCTTTGGTGGTGATAGTTAGATGTCTCAAATTTTGCAGGGGAGTTCTATTTAGGACATAGGTTTTCACGAAGAGAGGATGTTGTAAAATTCAACCCCTAAGGGGTTGTCTTTGGTGGTGATAGTTAGATGTCTCAAATTTTGCAGTGGAGTTCTATTTAGGACATAGGTTTTCACTAAGAGAGGATGTTGTAAAATTCGACCCCTAAGAGGTTGCTTTGGGGTTGATACTTAGGAGTTCCAAATTTTGCATTGAGGTGTTATTTTTAGGACGTAGGTGCTACATAAGACGGTATATTGCGGATTGATTGATTTTTTGTTGTATATTGAATCGATTTTCTAATAGTACCTATCCCAAAAAGAAGGTGACCGGGAGTAGAAATTCACAAAGGCATAGTTCTAAAATCACGCGGACGAAGTCGCGGGCTGAGTGCTTGTATGCACATAATAGAAACAGGTTGAGAGTTGAGACATCGATTTTTCATACAAGTTTTACCTACACCGATCAGTCTGTTCCGAAAACCTGCTTCTTAATGAAGGCATCCCTAACGCAGGCTCCATCTTGATTTTTTATTAATATGTCCACAGAAATCAACAGTGATCTCCTGTCAAAGTAAATAAATACCTACCAAAATAAGCAAACACCGTAAACATCGGAATTTGAAAAAGACTACCACTAACCGTCGAGTACTTCTTTTTTCAAAATATTATTTGTTCGCAAAAGTCACGAACTACGGACCGAGTTGTTTTAAAAATAAAATAAAAAGCACAAAACGTAGGCGATGGACCGGTATGATTGGTAGCCCTACGCCACGTTTTAAAAAACAAAACCAACAGATTGTCAGTCTATGCGTTTTATTTCAGTGCGTTACGAAATCTAACCAGTTTCAAACATCAACGTTTTATAGCTGCTAATTTATAAGTATTCTGATGTTCAGATGATGTCGATGTATAGACGATTTGTTATAACAACACTATTTCTAGTGGTGATGTGATTACATCGAGATTTTCTGCTTTTATTATGGATACTGAATATTTTGCCGGGAAAAACGTTTATAATGTTCAATCGAATTTCTTGATGCTTTAGTGAAGTTTAGCGGCTATAAAAAGAAAATAGGTTACTTGGCTTCATACCTACCCATTTATATGGTAACTAGCTGTGCCCGCGACTTCGTTCGCGTGGATGTCGGAACTTAACAATGTATTTTTTATCAAATTGACAGTTTCATACAAACTTTCATCCCCTATTTTATCCCGTTGGGGGTAGAATTGATCAAAATCCTTTCTTAGCGGGTGCCTACGTCATAACATGTACCTGCATGCCAGATTTCAGCCCGATCCGTCCAGTGGTTTGGGCTGTGCGTTGATAGATCACTATGTCAGTCAGTCACCTCTGAGTTTTATATATTTAGATTAATGAATAGTTTGGTTATTATAAATCCAATTTAGTTCAGGGATGATAGGATAATGACTAAAATCTTTACTAATCGGAACTCTCGAACTCATATTAAAAATGCGAAGGGCTCAGACTTAGGTTATTTTCTGAATTTAGACGGGGTAGTTTTAATCCCGGTATTAAAAAAAAAACCCGGAGACAATAATTAACGAACTCAAAAGTAAAGCCGCTGGCAAACACTAATTGAATACCTACACTGTGTAAAAGTATTCACAAAATCAGTGAATATTTACAACTTAGGTATATATTTATTTTCTGGAAATGGATTAAATTACTAATTCCAAACCTAACTTACATACCTAATAGTCATAATTCCCAGAAAACTCACTATATTTTCGAGACTTTAGCGTTGTTTAAATGTTTACATTGAGTCATTGACAGATGCCAACCACTTACAAAGAAGCGTGGCAGACACTTTACCGCATCCAGACTTGTTTTCAAGTTAGTTGAGCAGGGGGGGTATTACAACGTCCTAAAACCAGGCTTGTTCCAGTGAGTGAACGAGATGGCGCTAGATGACGTTGTAATACCCCCCCTCGACATCTAATTGCTTAGTTATCTCATACCGGTTTATAAGACCTAATGACGTATTACAATTTGATAGGTGTGTGAAAAATACTAATCGGGGTTTTGGCGCGTTTTATGGCAATAGACACTCTCTATTACATGGATAAAAAAAAAACTATAAACTTTAAGGAAAAAACATTAAAAACTATAATGTGGGCCAATGCGGGATTTAGTACGCAGATATAATAAGGAGGAATAGGTTACTTCTAGGCAAGCGTGCTTCACCGTCGACCACTTTTTGGCTTACCCGCTTGATGGTAAGCCAAAAAGTGGTCGACAGTGAAGCAGATAGTGGACAAACGAGGACAAATCGTTTTTTTTTTTAAAAAAACCTGATTTAACACGTAGGATCCTTTTTATCCCGATGTTATGTTCCCGTGGGATAATTTTCGACATCCTCAAGGCCCATTAATAAGGCCGCCGTAGGTATTTTTTTTCTGATAGGTACCTCTGCCTCTGGGGAGTTATAGACATAATTGTATGACTATTCATATGAAAGTCCAAACTATGTACGTATAAGTAGGCAGGAAGACCGAATTATGTTGAAATTCCATGAACGGAAATGCTTCGTAAATTTTTACGATAGAAGATACAAATATCTAAGAATTAACGAAGTGTAAAATACAAAACACTGACTACACTTATGACTATATTAATTTATTTGTTTTGTAGGTTTGGTTTTGAATATAAATGAGAGTGAAAACAGGTTAAATATGATTCGCTTGTTAAACAGGCGAACAGGTTTAAGATAACCTAATTTGTATACAAATGCAAATAAGACATACCACAGAACAGAACTATGAATTAAACTGATTTAACCGTTTCCTTCGCAGTAAAATGTACCTAATCTCAGAGAACGTCACTATTAATCAACGTGATACATGAGAAGAAAAATGGTTGCACTTGCGCAGATGTCACTTGATTCTTTGCGTTCCTCAACACGTTTATTCCAAAATGTCAAAACCATCATAAATCATCTTTAATTCTTAAATAAATTACGGTAACGATACCATATATCTGCAGGCCAAATATATCATGGCTCATCTTTTATAATTCTAATGCTAAATAGACTGGGCATGGGCACCCGATATACTGTAGTTGCTAGTGCCTGGGGCCATAGCTCGTCAAACAAATGGCTCTGTACCATATCGATGTCAATAGGCGCACGCGGCCTAATACACTGAGTTTTAGTTTAGTCGTGTTGTGTTTTACTGTATTGAGCGACAGACGCCTACTAATATCTTCAGCTTCTACTTAGTCGATTGAAATACAAACTTGTAGAATATTCAGGCGCGGGGTTTCATTTGGATCAGAAAGATAAACGGCACTGAGGTTGCTTGAGAAGTGGTATATTCACAGTCGGAAATCGACTAAATATCAGTTGTTGGACATCACTATTTGTATTTGGTACAAGAATGCAACTCATCTCTAGTAGATTTTGCATTGAGATAGACATCAAATTACGTTAATTCGAACGTCGAATTCGTTAATTTTGGAGTCAGTTTTGATTAAATCCACTATAAGTGTCAGAGCATTCCTCTTTATAGACATGCAATGGACAACTACTTATCTATTTTATCAAGTTATTAAACCACATGACTGATATCTAAGCTATATTTCAATAGATTGTGTTTGCTAGAAGTATTCTGACTGGCCTGTTGGTCTAGTGGTTAGTGACCCTGACTGCTATGCCGGAGGTTGTGGGTTCGATTCCCACCCAGGACAAATGTTTGTGTGATGAGCACGATCATTTGTTCTGTGTCTGGGTGTAATTTATCTATAATATGTATGTATTTAGAAATATATAAGTATGTTTATCAGTTGTCTAGTACCCATAACACAAGCTCTGCTTAGCTTGGCACTAGATGGCGTTGTGTGATACTTGTGGAATATTATTATTATTATTATTCTTAATGTGTCATTTTTTTTCCTGATCAATCAAAAGTATTCCTTTCGAATTTCCCTAAATCTTGAAATGGCATAAGTCAAGTCATATCAAACTGTTGATCCAATATAGATTCGAGTCTACCGATGAAGGCTGAGCTTATTTTATCATATCACCCACGTAGTGATAAATACGGATACAAAAACAACAACTTGATCTTTAACATGTTTTTTTTAATGTTTGTTTTTGTGCTGTCATTCAACCAGATTAGAATAATACGATTGCCAATTTTGGATCAAGATTAGTATTCCAGTTTTATAATGAAATTCATTGGCGCTAGACTGAGAGTTTCACTTTTAGCTTATTATAAACATAGCTAATTTTAATTAAGTATTTCTAAAGGTGTAAAAACCTAAGAAGACAACATCTAGAACTCAAAATCAACAAAAAACCAAACACGTGTGGTCCAAACAAAATGTTGCAACGAAACAAACTAATGTTCTAAATTCAGCCGTTTTATAAAGCGAGATATAAAAAGATAATTTGTATGTCGAGCGTGTCTGAAGATAAATATGGTTGTTGCTATGTGTCGTAATGAGCTGTTGCTCGTGCTTAACCTAAATTTGGAATTGCTTGAGCAGACGGGCAACTTTTAAGTGCAATTGAGGCGGCAAAAAAGTTGCCGCCGATGTATGTGCTCGAATAGTCGTCTTATAAACTGAATGATTTGTCCTTAGTACTCAATATCGTTGTATATTTATAGCTTTCTTTTGAATAATGTCATACTTTGTTCTCGAATTGTCTTTTAAAACTCAGTGGTTTTTAAAAGTAAATAGTGGTTCGGTAGATTTATTTCACATTTCCACAAAATCGCGAGCAAAGCCATGCGCAAAAGTTATATACAAACAAAACAGTAGTGCGACCTTCGTATTCTATAATGTGCCGTCTAGACTGACTAGGTACTTATTTATCTGCTATCTTATCAACATGAACTCTGTATCAATATTTTACATGTCTTTATCCTAAAACATGTTAATAATATGGAATATCATTTTAATATTTACACATATCTGCGTTATTCATGGCCTTTTATTTTAAAATAGAATTCCGCATAGATACTTCATGTCGCCGTCAGTGTTGTGCGCTTAGGCTTACGCAGGCGCTGTCACAGCCTTGACCGCCGAAATTCTTTGACGAGACATTGATATCGAGTTGTTGTTGTATTGAACATTCTAAATAAAACGGTTGGATCGGTAAAACATATTGCACGGCGCCGTCGGTTATTATAAAAAGAAAATCAGCTATTTCTGGCTTTGTAGATTATTATCGGTGTCGCACGAAGCATTAATCAATTCAGCAAACGATATCACAACACATAGGCAGCGTGTAAAGAGTTAACACTTTGCTGAAGTAGCCAATTATGTCACTATGTACTTTCAATGTGCAATATTTAACGCCGTCAAATTTTTTTTCAATGATTTTAATTTTGGGTTCAATCTCGTCCAGAAGCAATGTTGCAAACCTAAGATAGAGCGAGTTTACTCAGAATGAACTGGAACTGTGTGCACCGACGGAATATAATAAAAGTTAACTGTTTAGGTACCTGGCGAACTCCAACATGGACAGTACGGTGGTCGCGAGCAAGGCGGCCCAAATGAGATCTACTTCGCCGCATGAACGCTCAGCCAGTCTCCGCCGGTTATTTGCGATATAATTGTTGCCTTGCAGTTGCCAGTATGTAGACACTGAGTTTAACAATTTAGGAAGCTATATTCTCGTCTAAAGTGACATCATGATACGTGTTTATTAGGAGCCAGTTTGCGTTGATAGTCTAATTTGAATATGTAAATAAAGCAATGGCTTGAGCCAGACAGCTCTGAAGTCTTGGTGTAGTTGTATTTGCCACCTACGCATGCAATATAGCGCCTTTTGTAGATGACTGTGTTTTGTTTGCATACAAAATTAATGCTATTAGTACTTAACATTCTAATGCCTACTATACTTGAAATGTCTGTATGTAGTTTACTTTGGTAATAAAATAATTATAAACATTTTTCATTTCATTTTGTATACTACGAGTATGAAGAATCAATGTGTCTAAGATCCGTAAAACCCGATTGTTTTCAAATTCACATTCAGCTTCTAAAAACTTTTTGAACTTAATCGACTACGTTGTAACAATACTCCTACAATAATTTTCTATAGATTCTCTTTCTAAATATTTAAAATCTAATTGAGCTGTGAGTCTTAAAGGATTGTCTGTGAAGCAAAACTTTTGTATTACCTAACTTCTAAAACTGTAACAGCTTTGTTAAACGATATATCTCTTCTATTTTTGCACTGTCTAAATAAGTTAGAGTATAAAGTCTAAATTAGTCAAATAAATCGTTAAGAATAGAAAGTAAGCAGCACTCAAATAAAAAAAGTCTTGCTTTTTTATGTTATGATAGCTATTTCAAAAATAGAATGGATAAAGTTCATTTATGATCTGTTGTCCATCAGTAACCAGCCAGTAGCAAGGATCGTTAAAATCGATGAATTCAGTACTTATCTGGTCGTTCGTGCAATGCTCATTGGATTTAAATCCAACATATCTAGTCGTTCGGTACAGTAAAATACTGGCATATTATGTCAATAAAACGTTGTCTAGACATGAAGCCAATAATAAATTATTATACAGTGAACGGAAATACACTTAAGAACTATTTAATTTCTTGATGCAGATTTTATACATAATTTTTCGAAGCCATCTGGTAGTTTTAAAGATTATTTCTTTCAATAAAAAAAGATTATTCAGCTTTAAAATATTATTATAACTATGTAAATTCAGATTTGTATATCTTGATTTACACCATCTCTGCATTAAGTAAATGCAAGTAATTAAAAATTCTAAGCTTCGTTTAAACGCTTTGAGCGTTATTCTAACAGTTTTTTTTTTTTCAAATTTATATGTATATGTGTTTAATGTACAGTCACGCATTATACCTAAGAATAGATATACGATTTAATTGTTTTAATAGATCGAGCTTCGAGATAAAAACAAGAATAACAATTAAATTGAAACTTGTTTACCGGTTTTATAACGTGTTTACGGATGCGCCGGTTTCTCAAATACTCATACAATTCCAAGGTTGCCACACTTTAAAAATAAGAATTCATATTATACTGATACAATAACACGTGTAAAAGTAAATACCTAGGTACATTGGTTCGTAACTTCGTAGTAAATAAACTTTTTTCTAGAAACAATGTATTTATGAGATCAACGCCCGCAGAAGATACTTAAATTGCAGGAGCTGTTTAAAAATAACGTTAAAAACCGATTTTTAACGATACAAATGCGCTATAAAAAATCGTAAATCTGTCTGGTGATCGTAAAATAAATACCGGTACTTGTGCAATGCTGCGCCACTTTAAATGTTTGTTTTCTGTTTATTCTAGAAATCTAGATTTTATTATTATGCCTACAATTCGTGTTTTTTTATGTCAATAGACCGTGGCGTAATCGCCGTTAATGTGTTTAGGAGACGCCGGTTGTTAGTTTCTATTAGGGCTCCCGAAATAGCAAACGTAATCTCGAACAACACTAACGACCTCAAAGTCCTTCAACAAATAAACCAGTGTCGGTATTTTCGATCAAAAGGAAACGTATAAAAATAATAATTCATTGTAATTATCATACAAACTGTAATTACGATTTATTGTAATTTATTGCTTGATAATCGACTAATAAACGGTAGCGAGTTAGTCGATTATGTCGGTGCAGTCAGTCGCGTCACTAGCGCAGGCGGTTTTTGAATTTCGAAATATGTAGTTGTTTCAAATCAAATTATTTAACCTTCGAATGATACATCGCTGTCAAAACAGTGATAGAAAATGACAAAAAATGAAAACAGTTAAAAAAAATGTAGCCACGCCGCGTGTGCTGCTAATGCTGCCGCTATCATTGACAAGTCTGTCAAAAGTATAGTTATTATGGTAGCTTTTTGTAATGCAGCTGTCAGAATAAAAGAGTTGAGATATTACCATACCTATACATATTTATTCGAATATTTTATTTGAATAATTACGGTGCAGTCTATTCCGTCCATGTAGATTCCAAAAACTCGTCTTAGCATTATTTGACATAACAGAACGTCAATCGGTTCTGGACGAGTGGATATGAATTAAATTTAAATTAGAATAATATACGCATATTTCTGAATTAATTTCAAAATTACTATTTATAATAATTTTACGGTTATGAATGTGAAATTTGAAACTTATTTTTAAAGATCTTGTTCCAAGATGACATAAAAAATGGAAGCAAATTGGTTGCCAAAATGGAACTTAAATAAAATGTTGTTTTTAGTAGGAAGTCTTAAATCATATTAAAGTTGGCAGCCTATTATAACAATTACAGAACAACCTAGTTTCCTCAATTGAATTTTATAGCTTTTTTACTAGGCCTTCATTACATTACATACAACTACAAGGCGGAATATAAGTATAGTATACATTCTATAGTAGTATAGGATTTTAGTAAGGTTAAATTTCGCAAAAAATTAAATAACCTTTGCCAAAATGCGGGTTTATTTTAGTCTTTGATTTAAAAGTACTTAAATGATAGTTTAGGAACTTGCCAAAATTAAAAAAAAATAGTTGTTTATTTTGTAAAACCGGCCAAGTGCGTGTCGGGCCACGCACAGTGTAGGGTTCCGTAGTTGCCCATCAAAATACTTATGCGAACTAACTAAACTGATTCGCTGAATTTAAAACTAAAAAGAAGAATTTTCAAAATCGGTCCAGGAGTCTTTGAGAAATCGGGGAAAATACATAAAAAAAAGGTTACGACGAATTTAGAACCTCCTCCTTTTTTTGAAGTTAGTTAAAAATAGTTGACGATAAAAACCTACCTATCCCCAAAAAACCTACCGTAAAACATACCTATTAAAGCTGTAAAAATAAAGTTGCTAACTTACATTTGCAGTTGAAGAACATGTTCTCCGATACATTTTGTTTAAGAAAATATGTTATCCAAGTACATTTTATAAGTTGGTCGACTATTACTCATAAAGTTGTAAAGCCTACTTAGTCATGATAATTTTCTTTTAAACTTCGTTATATGTACTACTATTATGAATTTTTTCACACCCCCAAACATAACCGTTTAGCTGGTAGAGGGGGGGGACACTCGAGTCGAGCAAAATTTAGCACTTTAAAGCTTAATATTTCACAAACGAATTTTTTTATCAAAAAATTGTTAATGGAAACTATCAATATTTTTTAAAGACCTATTTAATGATACCCCACACTAAAGGGGTACGCGAGAAAAAAAAAAACATCCCCACTTTACATGTACAGGAGGTACCCTAAAAAAAATATTTTACGAGATTTTATTTTACCACTTTTTCGGCACAACAAATCCGTATATTTACACCAAATTACAGCTCTCTAGTACTGTGCGTCTCTGAGCTAAACTGCGGACAGACGGACGGACGGACGGACGGACATGGCGAAACTATAAGGGTTCCTTGTTGACTACGGAACCCTAATAAGGGACACGTTTCAATTTCAAATGCAAATAACTTAACAATTTATTATAAGAAGAGAGCACAGTTGTATATTTGCCTGAACTAGATTGAACGCACAGGACAGTAAACTGTGGTTGAACCTGTTTGAAGACCCCAAAACCTTTGTGCTGTTTCAAAAAAAAAAAAACTAAAAAGTAAAAAAAAAATGTGTTCCAATGTAAGAATACCGTTTTCATGGAACAGTAAAATTTGGCAATATTTAACTCAAAAACATAGACAATAATTGTCTAATAAAATAGAAAAAGAAATATTCTGATTCAGTGAAATCCCATGATGGAATCAAGTTGTTATTTTTGAAAACAGAGATTTTTTAACGCGGAAACGTTATTTTTACACGATTTTAATTTTTATTACATTTTTATGTCGTCGTTCAGTGGCCATTGGTCCATCGAGACATCGCGGCGTGAAAATTTTAATGGGGCCATAAAATTCCAAGATCGTGATGCTCTTTACGTGCTACAATTTTATTTATAGACACACTATTAGTAAGATCACAATATAATCTTTAAAAATAAGATTTGTTTACTTACATTTTTGCAAAAGTACCTATCACGCAAATAATTTATTTAGGCGTAAATCGCGTAGGCAAAGAGCATAAAGTTGTTTAAATATTCATATTTAAAAAACGAATTTGATCAATAACGAATCAAACACATCTTTGTGTCTATTTTTTAAGCAGTTAACCGCCAGGTTAACTATTACCTAATTATATTTTTAACGTATGGTCAAAGATAATATAATACTAGCGTACAGATACCCCATCCCATACAAAGAAACGTGACCGCCGTAACTACGTCATTTACTCGGCCTATATTGAGATGGCGGCCTACGCTAGATGGTGCTAGCAACGATGACTCGCTAGCTTGTGGGCCGCGAGTAGTTTATTTTACACAAACACCAATAGATGGCGTTAAAATCAAACTGTACTTTTGCACTACATAGCCCCGTGACCTTGAAGCTTACGTCGTCAGTCACTCGGCAGATAAATTCACGTTCTTTCATGCATGCCTACTTTGCGATAGCGCATGATTTCTTGAGCGTTTGACATTTGTATAAGAATCGCTATTTGAAGCCAACTGTTAGAGAGCCAGCCAGCCTTGTTAAGAACCTGCTTGCATTTCGTGCATTGGGTCTCGGGATCAAATCTTGCATTTTAATTACACTTTTTGCGTTTCTTTTTTTTTTTTGTTTTTATAATTATAATCTGAGAGTTTCTCATAATTAAAGTAAAATACATACTTTTATTTTAATATTATTTGCAATTTTATTTTTCTCTAATATTTTTCAAAAGTTCTCTAGGATAAAATGTACGCTGATTGTAGGTTAGTAAGTTGGATATTTTTTTAAACTGTAATTTATTGTTTGAGGTGTAGGAATATTAATGGTTCAAATGGCCCGCGGCTTCGCTTTCGTTAATTTCGAATTTGAGAAACAAGACGGATCGTGTCAGTGGCGCCATCAACACCAATTCAAACACAGATAAACACAAAATAACAGATTGATTTGATTGCCATTAACATTCCTACTCCTCAAACAATAAATTACAGTTTAAAAAATATCCAACTTATTAACCTACAATTTATCCTAGAGAATTATTAAAAAATATTATAAAAAATAAATTGCAAATAGTAATATTGAAATAAAAGTATTTGAAACTCTCAGAATAAATAAAAAGAAAATCAAAAAGTGAAAAAGAAAGTGCAAGATTTGATCTCGAAACCTAATATTCGTAAGGCAAGCTGGTTTTTAACCAGACTAGCTGGCTCGCTAACAGTTGTTTTAAAATAGCGCTTCTTATACAAATGTCAACAATTACTGAAAACCAACATAATTATTATAATTTACAACATTGCTAATCCCCCAAAGGGAATAGCATAAAAGTAGGTTTGAGGAAAAATTGAAAAAAATACTATCCAGTGGCCGCCAACTTAAAACAAACATACATTTAAAACGACGAAGTTCTGCGCGAACAAACTTAAAAAGCATATATATTATTATACATACGGTCGAATTGAGTAAAGAAGTACCTAATTCAAAATTGCATATCTCCCAGTTGCGATAGCTAGCGTAATAATACATAGCCTATTGACAGAAGCATATTATTAGGAATATTTGAGGAAAATTTGATCGGAAAGTTTTCAGTACTTTAGGAATTAACGCAAAAGAAAAAACCGTAAAAAAAAAAACGGAAAAATAGTTGATTTGTCATCAGAATCGATCCCTCTCGAAAAAAATACAAAAAGAAATAACTATTTAATGTACAGGAATGACAGCTCTACGATTTGATTACACATAAATGTTTAAATATAGATTTGAATTTCATAATTATATTTCATTCTATCAAAATAAGTACATACTCGTAATTATAGTAAATGGTAATGTGAGAAATTATAGATTATTGAGCTGTGTAGTAAAACTCTGAAAATGAAAACAACGCCATCTATAAACATTAAATGAGTGAGCAAACGACAACGTAGTACAAATTGTATTCACCAGAGGCAGCACAGTAAAATTATTTAATGAAATCATGGAATTTGGAACTAGGAGCCCATTATTCCTTTTTTTTGTGCTAAGCGAATTTTTAAAAACAAGGACATACTTTTTTCCAGGTCAAATTTAAACAGATACAGAAACTTCAATAACAAATCGATACATATAACGCCATCTATTGAATCTTTTCTTGAACTACATTTTCTTTGTATAGAATAAGAGCCCATGGTATGGTTATATTTTTACGGCATTTCATCAATTAACTTATAGATTACTTAACTACTGACCTTAATACAGATAAACATGATCAAAATATCTCATTTAGATGCGTTTCCCTCGAATGAACCGAGCATTCGAGTGCCAGTCCCTTTCCAAGGTTGGTGGGGCAGGCGGGCCATTGGTGACAGAGCCCCACCAGTTAACTGAAGGTCAACTTAGACGACTGTTTAGTAGGAAGAACGACGCAGATGTTTAAATTGTTATTTTGACGAGAAGAACCACATAATAGGTACTTAATTTATTGTTGAAAAACACAACCATTAATTTTATTGACTGTGACTCATCGAGTTTTTTTTAAGCTTTGACTTTGATGAACTTGTTGACTACATTATTTCGGGACTTTACAGCTGTCAATTGAGTGTTTATTATTTATAACGCATTAACGCATGCGACGCGCATCGTCGTAACGATGAATTTTTTTGAATTTTTCTGTACTCAAGTTGGGTCAAAAAATTATCGTCTTTTTCCTTAGATTTTACAACGATTTAATAACTGGGCCCTTAACATTTTCAGTCATCCTTCCCTTCCCATTCCACACTCCTTGGTCACCATACCTTTTAATATAATAATGTTAAAGTCATTAAGTAGTCCCTAATCATATTTGCCCATAAACTACCTGAGACGTCCTCTTAGATCCCATTGTTTGGGCACCATAATGTCAATAAAATCGGTAACTGCTGTCCTTATATTGATAATCATTCCAAAAAATCTATTTAAAACAAGTCCATCGTAGCAACCGATCATCTTACGCCATCACCAAGCCGTGACTTGTCAAAGGGTCAGTAACCTCTCCCAAAATCCGGTATCTCCACAGATAATGAATATTTATTTAGCACCGAAACTTATCGTTCGCCAGTCTTCTACATAGATTAGATTTAATATGGCAAGTTTGTACCGAATTGTATGATTATTTTGATAACAGTGACCAAATAGACTTTGTTGTGCTGTTGCCTATCGCCAAACTGTCTGGATGGATTTTTCCATATGATAGATGGATTTATCATGTTTAACACCATTTCACGGTTTTTGGAAATACTTTTAATTTAAAAATTCTGCCTTTTACATTGGTCTTGTTGATTATAAAGCGTTTCCCCCACACTAGAAATTTCTGCAGTATCGTGGGTGCGTTTTGTAAACGCACATAGGTACACCCGGAAATCCGGAATCTCTTGTAAATAATTATGAATATTTTGTTCAGTCCGGGAATAGGGAATCGGATCCGCCACACGCAGCACAGAAAACGATCCCTCGGCCACTTCGCCAACCGTACTGTCAAATATTATAATGAGGTACTTTTAAAATATTTCAAAAAAAATTACGTAAAACCTTTAACAAATTAAACACCTGAAGCTTCCTCATAAATCACTCCATCTATTAGTGAAACCGTCATAAAAATCCGTTCAGTAGTTTTTGAGTTTATCGCGAACAGACACACGCGGCCGGGAACTTTGTTTTATAATACTCGTAATTAGCTGTTCTCCGAGGTTTCACCTCCGCTGCTCGGCCTCTATTAATCATAGCGTGATGTTATATAGCCTAAAACCTTCCTCGATAAATGCACTATCCAACACAAAAATAAATTTTCAATTCGAACTAGTAGTTCCTGAGATTAGCACGTTCAACCAAACAATGAACAAACTCATCTGCTTTATAATATTCGTATAGATTTAGTGATGTAGTAAAGTGCCCAGCTATTGCGTAACTCGGTGTCTGTGTGGTGACCATGAAATAGCTGTCTAAAGGTAAAATGTCGTATTGGCTTTTGCATTTGCAATGAAACTGATAATGTTCCCTGAAATCATCTTCTACCGCTCTTGAGGCACTGCACTCCTCAACTCAGCCTCATAACAGGTATCAAGCTATTCAAGTTCAGGTTGACAACTGCTGATCAGTGATCTGTGACTGTCAAGTTAGCCAGTAGCCCTGTAGGGCCTCCAATAAGTTAAGAACGGCCCTGGTCAGTCAGTGACAAGTGAGACAACTTGACAGCTTTGTTTTTGACAAATAATATTGTACTTATGCTTCGTACACTAACATACGCCGATTTTGGTATATTATAATGAGCATGACCTACTGACACTGAGTTATATACTATACCATTAACTTGTAAGTTCACTTGTTTATTCTGCTTACCTTTTTAACCGACTTCAAAAAGAAGGAGGTTATCAATTCGACGGTATGTTTTTTTTTGTGTTTGTTACGCGATTACTCTGCCAATTGTGGACCGACTTTCAAAATTCTTTATTTGTTCGAAAGGAGATACTTCAGGAGTGGTCCCATTGTCACCATGTCAGGATTTGATGATTGGATCCTGGAGAAATCGAGGGCAACCCTCAAATTTTATAGGCCTACACATCGTTTTTCGCAAATTTTATGAAGTAATTTAAGTATTTGCTTATGGTAATCATCATCTCATGTAGCTGAGCTGATGATGGAAGGTACAACTCCTCTAGTAAGGACTTGGCATCGACTGATTTAGTAAATTATGTTTGTGTTCGCATATCTCCGGAACTACAAGTCCGATTTAAGTAATTCTATTAAGTAATTTTTGTTGTACTAGGTATCGTTCAACTTAGGGAATACTGCAAGTTTTATCAAAATCGGTTCAGTAGTTTTCGAGATAGGGAATGAATGTAAGAGATTTTAACCATGTTATTACCGGTGTTACGGATTACAAAATTCTAGTGCTCATGTAAGAAATTGATGTAGGTAGGTACTCGTATTTGACAAGAATTCTGGTTGAATATTTAAACTAAAAAAAGTAAAATAAAAACTTTTTCAAAAAAAAAAATGTAACCGGCTTCAAAAACAACCACAAAAAAGGTGAACGTTGCCGACCCGAGTAAAATAAAAGACACTATCTACTTCTATGTATTATGCGCATACAAAGACATTAAACTATAATCTCTTTGTGCGCATATTATACTTTATTATCTAATTAATAAACTTATTCCATTACGCACATTTAATTGACTCATTTTTAGGGTTCCGTAGTCAACAAGGAACCCTTATAGTTTCGCCATGTCCGTCCGTCCGTCCGTCCGTCTGTCCGCAGCTTAGCTCTGAGACGCCCAGTACTAGAAAGCTGTAATTTGGTGTAAATATACGGATTTGTTGCGCCGCAAAAGTGGTAAAATAAAATCTTGTAAAATATTTTTTTTTAGGGTACCTCCTGTACACGTAAAGTGGGGATGTTTTTTTTTTTCTCGCGTACCCCTTAGTGTGGGGTATCATTAAATAGGTCTTTAAAAAATATTGATAGTTTTCATTAACCATTTTTTGATAAAAAGATTCGTTTGTGAAATATTAAGCTTTAAAGTGCTAATTTTTGCTCGACTCGAGTGTCCCCCCCCCCTCTACCAGCTAAACGGTTATGTTTGGGAGTGTGAAAAAATTCACAATAGTAGTATATATAACGAAGTTTAAAAGAAAATTATCATGACTAAGTAGGCTTCACAAGTTTACGAGTAATAGTCGACCAACTTATAAAACGTACTTGGATAACATATTTTCCTAAACAAAATGTATCGGAGAACATGCTCTTCAACTGCAAATGTAAGTTTGTCAACTTTATTTTTACAGCTTTAATAGGCGGGTATGTTTTGGGGATAGGCAGGTTTTTATTGTCAACTATTTTTAACTAACTTCTCAAAGACGCCTAGACCGATTTTGAAAATTCTTTTGATTGAAAGAGTACACCTTCCAATTGGTCTCATGATCATCAAGTCAGGATCTGATGATGGAATCCTGGAGAAATCGTGGGAAGTCTTTAAATATTAAAATCATTCTTGAAGCGATTTGATAACAACTCAATCCCTTCGACTTTAGGCTCGTTAGAGTCGTCTTTATTACATAGACATTGATGCTGGATGATGTCCATGGTCTGATGATAGAGCTGGAAGGTAACCATGAGTTCTTTCTTATGCAACAACTCAATCCTACTGAGCTTAGGGTCATTTGATTCGTCTTTACATGGGCTTTTGTACTGGATGTTTTCCAGGCTCTTATGATGGAGCTGGAAAGTACCTAGCCATGGGATCTTTGTAATATAATAACGCAATCCCATCGAGTTTGGGCTCATTTGATTCGTCTTTACATTTTGTGCTGTATATTATTCTAGGTTTTGATGATGGAGCTGGAAGGTGGCCATGGGATCTTTGTAATACAATAACACAATCCCTTCGAGTTTAGGGTCATTTGATTTTTCTATGCATGGACTTTGGCACTCGATGTTTTCCAGGGTCTAATGATGGAGCTAGAAGGTGGTCATGGTGGCAACTACGGAACCCTACACTGTGCGTGGCCCGACACGCACTTGGCCGGTTTTTTTGTGTACTATTCAGACAATTTGGGTGACATTCCTAGTTCCTTTCCTAATTCATAAATCTGACCATTCTACGATAGCATATCAAAACATACTAGTTAGTTACCAAACAAACCGTATAACCGTGCTAAATAGAGGAGTAACTCTAAATATATGTAACTTCAGTGATGTGATCGGCCCTCTATAGAATCGTATAACTTTACTTGACGACAGTTTTCAACCAGCAATGCAGGGGCGCTCAACCTGAGGCACTAGACAAAAATAACAAGCAGGTAAAAAAAATGAGTATTTTTAAATTGAAAATACTCTTCAGCGTTACCCATAAAATATTAACTAAATGTTTTATTATCTTCGAGGTACAAATTGTGCATTTTGCCAAAATTAATTAAATTATTACTTGTTTCGATTCTTAAATCAGCGGACTCTGCGTTTACGTTACTCACTTGTACTGTGGCCTAAACGCTTGTTATTTTCTTTATTCATGTTATTTATACGTATAATATGGAACTTAGTATGTTTGTCTCCCCATCTTAACGGCTTGGAAGAGATTTTATTTGAATATTTTAAAGTTTCCGATAAAAATATAATGTCGTTTAGAAATACGTCGCTTTATAATCATAATTGTTTGTATTTTGTTATAAACAATCTTGCTTATTGCTAAATATAACATCTAGGTACTACGCATAAAACCTGTAGTGATCAAAAAACAGGCTTTATGCGTATTCTATTTTTAAAAACAGAAATATTATAATGGTGGAAGTTAGACAGGCCAACTAGAATGTTCAAACCTCTTTTGAAAATGATTGTCTATGACTAGATAGAGCTGATAGAGATTACTTTATTCTACCCGGTTTTAGGTTCCCGTGGGCTTATTTCGACACAGTAGGTATTAAATGTTTTCGGCTTCGAGGCAAGTGGAGTCGCGGGAAAAAGGTAGTGGTGATAAAAACATTGTTAACTTGTTCCGTGTCTGTCACTTGTTTTTATCGTGCTCTTCCTGTCGTTCATATTTTCGTAGGTGTTCTATTGTTTTGACTATTTGTTGATATAATCAAACAAAAGGTTGCGGAAAATTCCGTCATATGACATACTCGTGCGTAGATTATTTGCGTGAGTGAAGAATCAAATTATTATCTAATCTAAATTATTATCAAGCTTCAAAATCCCACCCAGAAGATGAAATGAAAAGACTGGTTTATACCAGGTACAGGAATTTCTGCAACAAACTTTTTCATAAATTAAAAACAGAGCATAATAGCCAGCTGATTACTGAAAATCGAAAGAACCCCAAAAAACTATGGAGCACCCTCAAATCTATATATAATCCAATGCACGAAGAAAGCGACTCAACTCAACTAATTACCAATTTAAAAGATCCAGTTACCTCCCTAAACAACTGTAATGCCTACTTCACCTCCCTAGGTAAAAATCTTTCTGATCAAATACTAACACGAATCTCTGAGACTCAAGAATCACTAGCCAATAAATACAAACCGCATGCAAATTTCTCACATTCTTTCTTCCTTTATCCGACAGACGAAGAAGAAATAAGTAAACTCATTTCCCAATTGAAAATTGACAGCGCACCAGGCCTTGATGGCATTTCCACAAGATTTATAATAAAAATTAAAAATGCAATAATTAAACCGCTAACACATATCTTTAATCTGAGCCTGGAATCAGGAACTTTTCCGGAATGCTGGAAAGTTGCTTCCGTAAGACCAATTTACAAAAATGGCCCGACAGATTTACCTGGAAACTATCGGCCAATCGCATTACTATGTATTTTTTCGAAAATTCTAGAGAAATTAGTAAACAGCCGATTAGTGAACTTTTTTGAAAAACATAGGTTAATATCAGAGAGACAGTTTGGATTTCGGCGAGGAAAGTCAACTGAAGATGCGACTATATTACTTACCAACTCGGTAGCAACTTTCACTGAAAATGGAGAAAAGGCCATAGGAGTATTTTTAGACCTTGCAAAGGCCTTCGATACAATCTCTATTAAACTCCTTCTGAAAAAACTGGAAAGTGTAGGTATACGGGGGACAGCACTCGATTGGTTCACAAGTTACTTATCCAATCGCAGACAGTTAGTCAAAGTAGGTGAATACTCAAGTGACGTGCTTCCCATCGACTATGGAATTCCACAGGGCAGTACACTTGGACCAACCCTTTTCAGCTTCTACATGAATGATATTTTAAATCTTCAACTAAAAAACGCAGAAATAATATCATATGCTGACGACACAGCAATAATTTTCCACGCTAACTCTTGGGAGCAAGTGCACCGCCTTGCAGAAACTGGACTAGTAACTGTCTCCAAGGCGCTTGACGAAAATCTCCTGACTCTTAACATAAAGAAAACAAAATTTATAACCTTCTCCAAAACAATAGCTAGTCGACCGCCACGTCATCTAAAGCTAAAATATCACACATGCTGCAGTTACCAAATATCGCTGCCTACACACTGTACATGTACAGCTATAGATCATATTCCCTCAATAAAATACCTTGGCATAACACTAGACGAAAACCTCTCATTTAAATCACATATCCGCCTGCTATCTGGTCGCGTTAGGAAACTGATATACGTGATGAAGAAACTGCGTGATTGCACACCTACTGAAATTATACGTTTAATTTACTTCGGTCTATGTCAGTCAGTTCTTCAATACGGGATCTCTATTTGGGGTGCATCTGGAAAAAGCACTCTTATAGAAGTAGAAAGAGCTCAAAGAGCAGTGATAAAAGTGGCACTAAGGAAGCCTTTCCGTTACGCAACAGATCTTATTTACAATGAGTTCGCAGTCCTGAGAGTACGGCAACTATTTATTTTAAATGCTACATTACATGTACACAAAACCCTCAAGAAAAGGTCGGATTATGAAACAATTGCCTCTAAACGTGTCTTCAGCATTCCACTTCCCGAAGCAAATAGCCTCTTAGCCAGAAGATGCCCGTATTACTCACATATACATACATATAACAGAATCAGCAAACGATGCGAAATTAAAGAATTGAACAATTACTCGTGCAAGAAAACTTTAATTAAATGGTTTGTTAAACTGTCATATGAGGATACAGAAGAAATTCTAAGTTAATAGACTCACAGACACAATTGAAGCCCAAAAAATATGCAAACACACACACATACACACACTCACTCACACTGCCCACTTACACACCACAGACACGTCTCACTCCTCTTACATACAACTCACACACAACATAAGTACACATACGCAGCCCTTTATGTACTTCTTTAAAATTATTATTTTACTGTTTACTTCTCTTTTGTTATATTTATTTGAAATTATTAATTTGTTAACCTTAATTGTTCACAACTGCATTTTTATCAAAACGAAACAATGTCCACGATATAAAAAATTAAAGAATTACCTACCGTGACTACCGCAACTCAGGTCCCCAAGATACAGGAAAACCTAGTTTGGGGACCACCGATCAAACAAACCATTGTTTAGTCATTTATTAATTACAGATAAAACAAAATGTTTAGATTTAAGGTTATCTTTGTAACAGTTAAATAAATTTATTCTTATTCTTATTCTTATTAAAAATAATTGGGAAGGGAATTTTTCACGATATAAGTAGACAAGAAATCAGAAAAATGGCTAATTTAAGTTACCTTTAACTTTCTTAATATATTTTTATTCTCACTTTTTAAGCAAATATAATTTTCTCAAAAAATTAGATTTCAAGAAAATTTTATCATAGCTTTAACAGCTTTAACCCTTAATTTGGTAGAGATCCGAATTGTTTAATAGCATGATTTAACATATATTTCTGAAATCCTAGTGTTAAAAGCAACTTGGAAAAGCAACTTGGTCCTGCAATATTGGATCTGATAAGGTTTTTAAGCCTAACTTTTCATAAATATGTAATCATACATTTCTGCATTTTTCCAAGAAAAAGAAAAATATATACAGCTTGGCCAGAACGGGTTGAAACGGAACTATAGTTATTTGTTATGCAAGGCTGCAAAGTTGATTTTTGGCGCGAGTACTTGAATTGAAAACTGAGCGAGCGAAGGATTCTAAGATTGAACCGCGAGAGAAACGAGCGGTTCAAAAATAGAATCCTGAGCGATGCGAAGTTTTCAAAGGTACGAGACGCAGAAAAACTTTGCTGCCGAGTGCAACACACAACTTTTCACCTCACACAGCGAGGAAATGAAGTGGGGGCGGCTCGCCTGCCAGTATAGAAAAGTAGAAAACAATTGAATACAAGACGTGTTCGAATTTTAAACAACACTTTGTGCTCTAGAGCACAAAATGGAGTTTTGCGCTCAGATTTTGAATGAGAAATAGAATCTTTCCGAGCGGGTGAGGTGAAATTTTTTTTATTTCTGACAGCGTTTTAAAATCTTTGATATTTGATGTAAACAAAGACCGCAAGTTTGTTAGATTTATTATTGTGCCATAAAACTAACGTAATAAGTGAAAAAAATTAAAATAAAATCATTCAAAGTGCTGGTAGCGCGAAGACAGTGGCGACTTCCGGTTTTCTACATTTTTATGTCAAGCTGTAAAAACCTGTTTTTCTTTATTTAATTTAGAATTAATCTCAAAGCGAATAGCTTTATTTTCGTTGAATTCTATAATAGTTACGTTAATGCAATAGCTAAGCATTTTATGTACATAGTACATCTAGTAAATAATAATAATAATTTATTTTTACACAAAGCATCACATTTCAATTACAATCTTTAAATTACAGAAAGAAATATGCATAATAATGTTCCTTTGTGGGAGACTGGCGTCCATACTAGAGTACCCTGTGTGACGGATCCCCCAGGCTCTCACCACGAACCACGAGTAAATACAATATATTTAATTACGGGTAATTTCCAAGTTCCAAACGTAAATAAAATAATAATATGGCTACATGTCTATTCATAAGTCCAAAGTACTTATGATAGACATAAACAAAAAGAGGTATTCATTAAGAACAATTGTTAAAAGAATGGATGAAGACGAGAATGTAAAATTGGTACATTGTAATGCATGAGTGAGTGTGGTGAGTAAGATTATAAGTAAATGCAGATATGTGAGTGTAGACGTAAATGTGTGAGTGTAAGGTGTGGATGTCAAGAGACAGGTTTAAGTAAATTTTCTGTAGATGTGTAATCAAGACTTAATAAAAGAGTGCGCATTTTTTTGTTTACAGATGGATTTTGAGTCTGTGTAAATAGATACTTTGTTGTTAATTGTATTATAAAGAAAAGTACCAAGAAAAACGAAAAAAAATTGTGAGAAACTGGTGTTGAAGCGGATGATTGGGCAAACATTGGCTGATCTTCTATTTTGTGTAAGTAGGTTGTAGTCAATGGAAATTTCAGTGTTTTTTTAAAACAATCATGAGTATGAACAGCTGCCGGACCGTTAGCACTTGGCAGTGTTGGTAAAGATCGAAAGTTGGAAACCGGATTGGTAAGAAACAACAGACTTTTAATACAGCTCTTTGAGCCCTCTCTAAAATAATCAAGTGCGATTTAGAGGCACCGCCCCAAATAGTAATGCAGTAGGATAAAAAAGACTGGCATAATGCGAAATAAACTAATTTGATAGTGGATGTGTCAGATATTGCCGTAGGTTTTTAAATATACATATAAATTAATTTACGGATTCTTTTAGCTAATGGTTCAATGTGTTGTTGGAAGTTAAGTTGATAGTCTTTAGTTATGCCGAGATATTTGATTGATTCAGTTTTGAACAAAATAGGACAGCAACAGTGATTCACGCGATTACATGAGTGGGCTTTCAAGTGAAAGTTTGGAAAATCTTGCGGCCTAAGTGAATAAGTCATGTATTTCGTTTTATCGACATTAAGAGTAAGTTAGTGTACAACCATTTATATACTGTATTAAGTCCTTGTTGTGCATAATTTTGAACCTCAATCCAGGTATCAGCATCGAATACTAAGGCTGTATCATCCGCAAATGTGATGATCTTTCCATTTTGTAGCTTAATATTACATAGGTCATTTATGTAAACTTAAAATAACATTGGGCCGAGGATGCTACCCTGTGGAACACCGTATTGAATCGGTAGTTCATCACTGATCCAGTTTTCAATTTTAGTTATCTGTGTGCGGTCGGTCAAGTAGTCAGTAAAAAGTTGAAGTGGCAGACTTGTAACACCCATATTTTCCAATTTTTTTAACAATATAGTGACAGATACTGTGTCAAAAGCTTTAGCTAAATCAAGGTAAATGGCTAAGATCTTTTTTTATTATCTAGTTTGTTGACTAAATGATCAGTTAATTCGTGTACGGCTTCAGTTGTTGATCTGCCAGATCGAAAACCAAACTGTGATGGAAATAAGAGGGAATGATTTTCAAGATAATTAGTAAGTCTGGAATTTAGAAGTCGCTCTAAAATTTTTGATAAAGTTGGAAGTATAGCGATTGGTCTATAATTGTTGACACAGTATCTGTCTCCAGATTTAAATATGGAAACAATTATGGATTTCTTGAAACTGACAGATTGCAGATGAATGTTAGTGGAGGAACAATAATGTCAACAAAACGTTTTAAGAAACTTCCAGAAATATTATCAACGCCAACGGCGCATTTGTTTTTAGGGTTCCGTAGCCAAATGGCAACGAGAATTTGAACTTTGAAATTTGAATTTGAACGAGATCGAGTTATTAGTTTTTTTTATCGTCATAAATTGTAAACCGCAATTTACCTTTCAAAGTTACAACCAACTACAAGAACTTTTATATTATGTTACTTGCTGCTACGGAACCCTTTATGGGCGAGTCCGACTCGCACTTGGCCGGTTTTTAAAATTAAGGATTAATGTCCGAATTTCGAATTCATCAGTCGGTAAAAGAACAATAGAAAGTTTTGGGAGGTCATTTTTGACTGACTGTTGAATTCCGTATTCCGGATGCTAATATTTTGTGAAAATAATTTTTCAGATAAATTTTTACCTACTCCTGCAAAAAATGAATTACCTAACTGAATTAATAGATTCTTTAGGAGTTTTTCAAACTTTTTGTATTTGCTCAGGACTTTTTAAAGTTGTTCTGGAAAAATAAAATAAGAACGAAACTAGTTATGCAGTTTCTTTTTTTATTTTCCTTTATATTTTTGAGGGTGGGGTCCAGCGGTCCACCCCCAGTAACGGATGTCGGATATGGAGCGATGATCGCTCCATAACGACTACTTAATATACCTTCAAAACCCAGTAGGTAACATGGAAACGAGACAAATACCTAACAAGGCCAAATTATAATTAGGTGAATTACGTCGAGGTAATCAGATCCCAATCCAAAGTATCTCATTTCCAATTATCCCCTAAATATTTAGTTTCAATACAAAACGCCCACCTATTATTCCGTTCCTAATTACACATAGGGTTACTATAATCTCAGGATTTGTCCTGTGGTCTCAGGATTTTTTCAGGCTTCTGATTTTCTAAAAAAAAGCTGATTTTCATGTAATTTTGATGTTCCGATGTTTGTGTTTAAATGTTAGAATCCCACGATACTAAAATTAATTAGCAATATAAATTAAAAAAAAAAACAACCTAACTATTTCTTATTCATCAAGCCACACGCTAATTTGTATGCAAAACTAATTGGCCATAAAATGATGAAGAAAACATAAGCATTGCACTTGACAACATAAAATAAATAGATGTACTGGATCTAAGCTTACACGTGGCCGCCTGCGCAAGGTTGAAATAAGATATGAGAATTGTTTTTCGCAAACAAAGATTATTATGTTGGCTATACTGCGTTATACATTGCATTTTCATTACAAGAGTGCTTTCTTCTTTATAATAGAAATAAGTATACAACTTATTTTACCACGTTAAATAAATTAATATCTGGTTGACCGAGCTTCGCTCGGTTTTTAAAATGTCTATATCTTGGGAACCGAGCTTTTCTCGAACCTGGGACCTTGATAAATCGATTCCTTGAGCCGAAAAACCCCTAATCTGTAACTTTCATGAAAATCCTTGGAGCCGTTTCTGAGATCCTGATTATATGTATATAAATATACAAGAATTGCTCGTTTAAAGATATTAGATATCGATGATCTCAAAACCGCCTCGTCGAAAGGTACCTACATCGTAGAGTCCAGCGATGTAATTTCTTACAGAGAAAAGCTTAGCTGATCGGACCGTCAATGGATGGTGTAATATGACCAATGGCTAATATTGGCCACGGTATGCGCAGGAGTGGAATTTGGTGTCGATTTCGCTTCCGAGTGTGGTGTGATGATCAGCTGTTTGAGGTGGTCTGTTTTGTTATTGTAATTCAGTAAGCTTTGCTGAAGAATAATTTAAAATGCTGGGTTTCAATTTCTGTAATTTTCCGTCTATTTGCGATAAGATTGCAGTTATAATGTTAAAGAGTTTTTTTGGTTTGTTTGAACGCGCGAACCTCAGGAACTACTAGTTCGAATTATATAAATATTTGTGTGTTGTATAGTCCATTTATCGAGGAAGGCCAATAAGCTACAGAATAGCCAATAGGCTATAAAATATCACACTACGACTAATATCAGGGGTGAAACCAAGCGGAATATAAAATTATACTCATATAATTATGTAAAATAAATAAAATAAAAAAGCCTTTATTTCTACCATAAATACATAGAACAGTAAAGAATCATTATAATTGCAATAGATCATAATATTGACTAAAGAATTAACAACATTAAATTAAATTCATTCCCTAACATTCGTTCATAATCATTACATTATTATCATTACATTTGTATCAAAATATTCATCATTCTTATATTATCACATTGATTACATTTTATTCATTAAATTGCACTATTAACTACGTTGGTTTTTATGGAAGTCGCCTCTGCGGCGTAGGCCTCCCCCAATTTTCTCAATTTTTCCCTGTCTCTAGCTTGTCTACTCCAGTCAGGTCCACATCTTTCTTTAAATATGTCTTCCCAGCGCTTTTGCGGCCTTCCCTGCTTCCTCTTTCCATATAATTATGTAGTCTTCGATTAACATTAGAATTCAAAGGGGTTTAGACATTTCAAAGATAATGTATGTCTTCCTAAAAACAATTGCCCAAAAAATTTATTACTTATTTGTAACACCTAATATCATTAAGTCCGACCAAACAAAATCCTAATACGGTTCTAATTCATGAAAAAAAAAAATAGGTCTTGACATTTTTTATTAGTAGATCCACTATTATCTTTTTCTACCGCTATGTACGTAGTACGTACCTAATGAATTTCCTGATGGAAAACCTTAATAAATAAATTTAATAGTAGTATGAATAACTAGGACATAAATACTACTGATAACAATACGATAATAAACAAATAAAGCTGTTAATTACATTCGGCGCACGCGCACATTTATGGCGGGCTGCACCACGTGTATGGTGTGCGGTGCAAAATAAAAGCGAAAGCGGTTGCGAATAACAGTTGTTTGCCGTATATCATTACTTCCCAGAATTTGATCCTTATCAGCAACACTATCGAATGGTGTAAAAATACAGAGTGTGATTTTATTTCATTAATCAACGAGTTCTGTTCCTGGCCAGGATTACTGTTTTTTTTTAAATTCCAATGATGCAGTTTTAGTTTTCGTCAAAACCGGCCTCAAGACTCCTTTCAATGTTTTTAGATATCCCTCATAGTTCCGAAATAGCCATCCACGACTAGTTGAAAAATTCACCCTGTATACTCACAATGCTGCAGATGATGCATAAGCGACAGCGATTTTCGATTAGACCATACGTAATTGGTATGCCATGAGAATTAGTTATCTGTGTCTTATTTTGATGAGATCACTTCGTTTCTGCATGAAGGCCATATTTATCGCGAAACAAACAAACCACTTCGCCCAACTGTTTAATTTAATAAACAGATCTTGGAATTTGTGCAGAATTTCGCTGTAAATCGGGGTTTCAAGTCGAATTTGAAGATAAGATTATATTATAGATTGTAATGCATACTTAGTATATAGGTAATCCCTTCATGTTTTGAAAGATACTATTGAAGTTTGAGTGGCTCTTTCAAAATTCGTTTAAGTTTTTTTGTTAAACTTTGCGCCATACAAATAATTTTTCGTGTAATAATAATAATAATACCCGGAACAATTTCCTGTAGGCCATACACAAATAATATTTAATTATTCCGAATAGGAATCGATCCTGCGACATGAGCCCGTGCTGCGTCAATTGTGTTGAGTCTTCAAGTGTGGGCCAAAGAGACGGATTTTTCTGGGAACATAACTTACTCTAAGGGTGCTTGTACACAATGTACACGGCGCATGTAATCCGCGCAAGTGCCTCAACATGCTCAAGCAACATGCGCCGTGTACAAGCACCCCGCCGCGCGCCGGTAGCTTTATCAAGTAGTTTGCGCATGTTACTCGCGCGGGCAAACCGCAAACCCACACCTTTACTTGCGCGAGTCGCATGCGCCGTGTACAAAGACATTAAACTATCTTTGGCTGTCTACAAGCACCCCGCGGGTAGCTTGATCAAGTAGCATTGCGCATGTTACTCGCGCGGGTAACTCGCACCTCTACTTGCGCGGGTTACATGCGCCGTGTATAAGCACCCTTAGTTTGAGTTTAGAACACAACAATCAACTAAACGGGAATCGATGTAGAGGTCGTAAGAGGGCATGTCGACGGTAAGTAATGGGCGACTCGCCGTCCAATCATGGACCATGCCCGGATCGACGGCGCGCCGTGTTCCACGCGCGGCTCAAAGAGCTGGCAGCATTCTGACGCCCCCCCACCCCTTAGAGGGCCAAAGCCTACCGGGGTCGCGGGACTGTCTTATTATCTGGAACGTAAAGGGCTATTGAAGGATCACCGTGGATTTTACTTAGTACAAGTCTGATAGTCCCTCCCGCCTAGCCCTGGGTGGGAGGACTCATTTAGGTAATGATTTTACCACGCGTAAAAAAGGTACTTAAAATCGGTAAGGTTTTTAAAATCGGTTCATTACTTCCGGAGATTACCTCCTACATACAAACAAACAAATTTTACCTCTTTATAATACTCGTATTAATATAGACTAGCTGTTGCCAGCGGTTTGACCCGCTACAGCTCGAAAGTTATCGCACAGGACCTTAAAATCGGGATAAAAACTATCCTATGTATTAATCTAGGTTATAAACTATCTGTGTCCCAAATGCGATCCATATCTGTTCAGTAGTTTTTGCGTAAAAGAGTAACAAACATCCATCCAGCCAAACAAAGTTTCACGTTTTAAATATTAGTATGATTGTATGGAAAACTGTTTTAAACAGATTTGGCCATCTTCCCGAAACTACATTGTTGCCATTTTATATTTAATTCCTTTGTGTTGTATTACTACATGCTTGCACTCACGTACACGTAGATATCCAAATCCATAATTCTGTAGTATATTATGATGCAATTTGTGGTTTTAATATTGATTAATATCAGGAAAATAATAAATGAAGTGTTCTGAATCATTTCTGCACTATAATACTTATACATATTTGGTAAAGCGTCAGTTGATTTGTAAAATTATAAGTAGTTACTTAAGTAATATAGAGTATTCAATAAAATAATTTAACTTGTTCATTTGTTAAAATATGAAAAGGATTTTAACTTATAGTTTTGTCAAAATGGCTCAAGTTCATTAATGGCTTAGTAAAACGTGTGTTTACTTTTAAACTAGCTTATTGGTCTAATGGTCACAAACGTGACTGCTGAGCATGAGGTCCTAAGTTTGATTTCCAGCTCTTGCATAGTGGTTTGTCTATTAGGAGTTTCACAGTAGTCCATGGAATCTTATGCCCGAATTTAGCACGACCCGTAGACGATTGAAATTGAAATATGAGGAGTAAACATTTCTTTCCTGTCCTAGCGGGACCGTAAAAAGTAACCGTGACCTTCGAACATAAACAGCTAAGAACACCGTGAGTTGTAGTCACTACGAGTCTGACAGTCCATTTTGTTGCACTTTGGGCGGGAGGACTCATTTGATGAATTACCACGATGAGAAAAAACATTTTTCTACATTTTTTTTTAAACATTGCCTCAACCTAGGAATTTCTCCTGTATCGTGGTTGTGTTTACAAACATAGAAACTCACATACACAAACACCCAGAACCGGAACGACTACTTGCAGATCATACAAATATTTGTTACCGCGGGCAGCGAGTAAAGGGCAACTCGCTGCCCGACCATGGACCATGCCCGGGTCGACGCGCGACGGCGCGTTGTGTCCCACGCGCGCCTCAAAGAGCGTCAGCATACTGACGGGGCCCCCTCTCAGAGGGCATAAGCCTGCCGGGGTCGCGGGATTATTTCCTTACCGTGACCCCGGAACATAAAGGGCTACTGAAGGACACGGGAGGACTCATTTGGTGATTTTACCACGTTAAAAAACAAAAAAAAAAAACGCGCGGGGATCGAACCCGCGACACGCTGCCCAGCAGTTGATCGTTCAGGGGGCCAATTCTCGGCTTTAGAGATGGTGTCGAACTCGACAAAAAATTCCAATGACGTCATTTTTTCGACAAATTTTAAAAGTTGCTATTCTGGGGATGTCGGATTCGACATTTGTCGAAGGCTAACGTTAGAATTCATGTCGAGTGCTTCTGAGCAGTAGAGATGTAATGTCGATTGTAGAGATACGTCATTTCTGAGTGAATTTGTTGAGTTTTGGATTGTACACTGTTTTCTATTCTTTAGTTTTTAAATAAAATACGGCTTGGCATGTCACATACCTACTGGAAATTCGATAAACTCTTGATTTTTGCATAGTGTTTTCTTGAAACGACAACCTTCGCGCAAATAACAAACACTGTAATTTGTGTACCCACGATTGGATTAGAAACCACTGAAAGATGGACGAGTTTATTAGCATTTTTATCACAATAACAATAGCATTTTTGTCTCGGAGTTGTTGGAAAGTGGCGAGCAACTGGCCAATACATGAATACACGGCGACAACAGCGCACTTATCCCGCCGTCGATATTTACGATTTGAGCGAAACAGAAGTCATTAAAATAATTCCCCTCCACGTTAAAACAAAAATCATGAAATGTAAAACAGCACAGCCCACTAATGAATTATAAACACAGATTCCATGTAAACATATCAAAAGACGCAAATTCTGACACTGACCTGACAGACAATCAACTGTCAAACTGATTATTTTTACACAAAACGTTTCGTTTCATCCTTAAATAATTAGATTTAGTCAGCGTTTTAAAACAAAATCATTCATTAACCTATAGTTACCTAAAACGGAACGTGCGATTCTTCATAATGGTAACATTATCTTCACTCGACTCGACATTTTCGTGACATTTATTTCTATTTTGACTGAGAATACGGATTTCTGCTCAATTCGATATTTTTTGGTAGAGATAGAGATATTTTTAATAGACATAGAGATAGACTTACAATCTCGAACTCGAGAAAAATGGCGAAAATCGAGAATTGGCCCCCAGGCACTGCGCCAACCGTGTCGACATATTATTAAAATTTTGCCTATTCGTCGGTCGACAAAATCCGTTACTACGGTTTTTCTACGCGTAGAAGAACGTCTACCATCAAATTCGAACAATCCATTCCTGTAGTCAATATTTACTTACTTACTGAAACTTGAGTAAACAGAAGTAACCTTTACCAATGTAGAGACCTCGACTTTATACATATTATATTAGTAGGTACACACGGCTACAAGTAGGGTATGAAAAACCAGTATATCTTGATCTTGCTTAATATGATCTCTCTGTACATTCAATGGTGCTAAAGTTATCTAAAAACTTTAAATAAAAACTTAGAAATTAATTGTATGTATAACTACAAAAAAATTAAAAGAAAAATCATTCAACTGGCGTCAAAGAATACGTCCACATCGCTGTCAACGGGAACGCGTGCCCAGAACGCTGGCAGCATTGCCACGTTGTATGGCCATGCCATTGGTCAAGGATATCGCCAGGCGAGACTCTTCAGGTGTCCAGAACTACAACAACAACTAATCGCCTACCTCTAGGGCCCCAAAGCGCCCCAGTGGCACAATTTTGTGCCACCAAACCCCGAACGATTTTAAACTGTATTTTTGGAAAAATAAGTCTTAAAATCGGTCAGGGTTTGGTGGCACAAAGTTGTGCCCCGGAGCTCGAGAGGGAATAAGCCAGCCCTCTGGACACCTGAAGAGTCAACTAATCGCCTGGCGATATCCTTAAAAACTTTATGAGCACTCGGCCTAAGGCCCAGCTTGTACTGATTTTACATACATAGCTTGTTATGTGTACGTAGCCATGTAGACATAGTATTATTACAAGGACCTATTGATGCTCGAATGTCGATAGGGGAGCGCTATGTTAAAGTCAATATTTTCTGAAGCATATTGAAAAAGGAAGTGTTTGGTCCCAATTTTGGGCACACGCCAAAACATCCTTGTACATCACAACATCATCACACACAGGTTTAGCAGAGGTCTACACCTAATAGTAGGTACACCCACATTTGGCCAGTTACGTTTAAGTCCCATTGATCAAATTGTAATTGGGGTCAGCCTATTGCCATCAACCGGGAACATAACCAGACTCCGAGACTGCTACTTAAAAATTATTAATAGTAAAACCCAATAACACTTTAGAATCGAACTCAGGACTTCTTGCTCTCACGATTACGACCACAAGACCACCGCAGCCCGGGGTCGCGGGACTACCGTGACTCCAGAACGTAAAGGGCAATTGAAGGACACCTTGCATTTTAGTCAGTACAATTCTGACAGTCTCTCCTGCCCTGCCCTGGGTAGGAGGACTCATTTGATGATTTACACGCTAAAATAAAAGACCATCGTAACAATAAAGTAAATAGATACACACAAACCTCATTAAACCGGAGACTAAACACAGTGGCGTAGCTAGGTAACCAAGGGCCCAGGGGCAAATCAAAAAATGGGGCCCTACTACTAAGTTTAAGAACACAAAGAGATTATGTTTCGTATGATTAAAGTCGGGTTGCGACCTGTCATATTTATTTTGAATATGGGAGAAAGTTCAGTTCGATCGAGATTTTCCGGTAAGGGTTCGAGGGCCCCGGGGCTCTGCCTAAACTCATAGACAATATTGTTTATGCTAAGAGTATACCTAAGTGATTGATTCAATAAATCAGAATTAGGTCCCGCCCCTCAATCACTCTCCTCAATCCCCTTCAATCGCTCCTAAGTGATTGATTCTTTTCAATCATTTAGCTTCAGTTAACATTTGGCCTTCAACAAAGACATTAAACTATAGCCTTCAAGAACCATGCAGTGTGTCTTGGGAGTTTGGGACGAGCTAAGTAATATAAGATGGTTACATATTTGAACAGACATTTTACATAAATTAATCATTGGATAAGGTCTTTTTGTTTTTTCTTAGCGTGGTAATTTATCATCAAGTGAGACCAACGGCAAAGCAAGAGGGACTGTCGGACTTGTACTAACTAAAATCCACGGTGTCCTTCAATAGCCCTTTACGTTCCGGGGTCACGGTAGCTCGTGAGTCCCGTGACCCGGGCAGGTTTTGGCCCTCCGAGGGCCCCGTCATATTGCTGACAGGTCTTTAAGGCGCGCGTGGAACACGCGCCTTCAACCCGAGGATGTTCCATGACAGCGAGTCGCCCATTACTCGCCGTCCGCTAGGGAAAAAAATGAAACCTGTTTATCCACCAAACGTTATCAGTTACCAGCTATGAAATGAAACCATAAACTGCAATACTTTGACGTATAGTAAACGTATCGTTTGCCAGTGCACGCGCTCCATGAAACCGTCCAGTGCACATATTATTGGCTGCATGTTTCATATTATTGTGATTAAAATGGCCGTAAATCTGATTTATACCGCTGGAAACTACTTGATGTGATTAATTGAGATGTTTTGCTACTGTTGTTATCTGAACTTGTGAAGATGATAATTATGTCTCGAATTTAATTATTATACATTTCAACAGAGCTACTCAAAATCTAACTTTATTTACGGCTACAATTTAAATGCTCATTAATCAAATTATTTTTGTACCTATACCAAAATAGATAAATGCTCACCAAATCTAAAACTCGCTTTAGCAAGATTACAGTGACACCCCGAAGTACGGTTTGGTTAGGTTCCTTTAAACCCTGCAAACAGAAATAGAAGCCCCGCGAAGCGGGGCTGTGTCGACCCTGCTTAGGTCGATTTTTCGTATTATTACAGTAAATAGTTTAATTTCTACAATACCTACTATATGAAACACAATTTGGTGAGCATCATTTATTGATTCTGGCAGGTATTTCCATTTTTTGGTTTTAAAATAGGTTCTTTACTGGTAGGCGTTTAATCACAAGCCTTTATTTACTACCTACACGAAAAAAATCACATTATCGTCGCGTATGGACTATGGACACAAATAATTAATACGGTCTTTGTGATCAACACACCTTCAAGACCATAGCCGTCTTCAGTTAGATGAAACTTCAACCAACCCTTTTATCATCATCCTGTTATAAGTTCAGTCGTAAGAAAACTGATTAAAATACATGTAATTTCAAATAGCCACACCATATCAATTTTTCAAAGTTAACAATGGTAGGTACCTAGTATAACTAACTCACGTTGCGCTAGCGCCGGTCGACTGCGTACTGCGTGTAATCGCACGCGCAGCCCCACTGTTGCCATGCAAAGTCTGGGACGGATGCTAATCAGGCGCATCTGTGCTACATCTGCTATATATAGCTGTCGGATCGCTATCAACAAACGTCAAAACACGTCAATTAATATGAGAAGAAATATTGGCATTATGACCTTCACATGAAGATTTAATGATAATTAATTATTAAACAGGCTAAACAGACGTTTGCGATTTGGAGATGCTTGCACTAGTGAGCGACTTACTTTGATAACTTATTTTCGCACAAGATAACACATTTTACAATCCTCGGATAGATATCCGAAGTACGAGTAGTAGGTATGTCCTTTGATTAGATTTTGAAGGCAATTTTCAACTTGTTAAAGCAAAGGGTTCATTGAATATTTATTATTATTCCATTTATTTCAGGCATCAGTGGCCCATACCGTGCTGGTTTGCAGAGCAGTGGGCCACAGGTTTGTGCTATAGAATTATAAGGTTTACCCTCAAACGGAAGTAGTACGTGGTAGTACCTAAACGTTTAGTTTTAAAAACGAACCCAAAAAAATATTCAAAAAGCATGCCGCTTTTTGAATATTATTTTCTATGTAAATCTCCCAGCTGTTAAAACACTTTCCATATTATACATGAATTTAATATTTTTTCGCTTTATGGGCGTAACCACATTTCGACAGGAACTAGAAAGAGTTCTTTAGCCGCCCATACAAAGAAAACTCGAGCAGTTAGCCACGATTAACATACACCGACACTTCGAGCATTTAGTGTATGCCTGGCGAGTTGAGTCCGCACTGACCGCCCGAAGCAGTTCAATAGTTGCTAGAGCTGATCCGCGAATTGTGACTTAAGGTGATTGCTTCGATGTAGCCCGCGAAATTCAATTTTTTTTACGTTTTTTGCAATTTGCAGGCCAGTGACATGTTGTAACTTTATAAATATATGTGTTGCGGTAATAACAAGTGTAATTTTAAATATAATAATATAAAAAAGGTGCATCGTAGTTAGATTTCGGAGATTTTAACATGATGCACCTTTTCTATGTGAGAGCTGATGGAGCGAGTTTTTTGATAATTTTTATATTTAAAATTATACTTGTTATTACCGCAACTCATATATTTATAAAGCTACAACATGTCACTGGCCTGCAAATTGCAAAAAACGTAAAAAAAATTGAATTTCGCGGGCTGGTTGGAGCATCCCCCTTGAAGGAGTCGATACTGGCTGCTTCAAGCAGTTCGTGTTTGACTGGTCTTAATTGAGTTGCGTCATCCGAACTAAACGTAACTAAAAACATCATTTTATCGCTTGAATTGCTTTGACATCTTATTCTGACGACGTCAAATCGATACCGCGTCAATAAGTATGATTCATGTCTAACTGCGCTTGCGCCGGTCGAGTGCACAGATGCGCTCTGTTGCTACGCACGAAGTGGGCCGGCTGGTAATCAGATGGACTATTAGTCTCATTACTTTGCAGGTCATAATTCTGTAAGTGCATGCTTGAAGTATGAACAGAAGTATTCTTCCTATTTATCACCGTTATTCAGTTTTCAAAGGGAACAGTCGGCACAAATTGTCACCTCGGTGACAACTGGGAAGACAATCAATCTGTCACCCCGGAGGACAGGGCAAGAAGGGACTATTGGGAATAATTTTTCGAACAGAACCACTAGACAAACGGCGAGCGATAAACGTTTACATTCAGTAGACTTCAAATACATTTTCAGCTTCATAATCTTTTTTTTATCGTGGTAAAATCATCAAATGATTCCTCCCAATCAGGGCGGTGTGGGAGGGACTGTCAGACTTGTACAGACTAAAATCCACGGTGATCCTTCAAAAGCCCTTTACGTTCCACACAGTTACCTGGTCGCGGGATGTCTCATCACTTTTTTGGATCATACAAATATTTGCACCGTGCGGGTATCGAACCCGTGACACGCAGCGTAGCAGTCCGATCACTCAGCCACTGCGCTAGCCGTGCCGTCAAATAAAAAAGTTGTTAATTGTTGCCAAGTGCATGCCTGATGTCTGAACTATACGTGATCTATGTCTAGACAGGAATATATTTCGTACGTGACTATAATATGGTGGTTGTGTTCAAATATGTATGTATGAACGTCTTAGCTTGGATGATTTATTTATGACTTTGATTATACTACACTGCTTACACGGATAACTATGTAGATCTGCGGTATTTCTTGGGAGGTTCCTTTTAAAGACGCCAAATGACTAAAAATAATACTTTTATGATCTAATAATAATTGTTTCGGGTCTAAGGTGTTTTTGTAGGTGAGTTAAACTTTTTGTAAACACACCCACCCACGACTCAAGAGGAATTCCTATTATGGGGGGTAACGTTTTATAAAAAAATAATAATTTAAACAGTATATTTTAGACTGAACTGTGTATTCGGATGTTTTACCGAAAATTGAAATGCTTAGGTTCTCCTAAACTTTTTAACGTTAAAAAAACAAAGGGAAGATATTATAATCAACCACTGCCTTATTTAGAAAGGAGGTCTGTTTTATTTAAGCAGTATTGAACGATGAACGGATACTTTGATAAGCCTAAAACTCTTAAATAATCTCTAAAAAGCGTTTTTTACTTCATTTCTCATTGCATCACGACATGCCCCAATTTTTAACTATTCATATTCATTGTGTTAAAAGTTTGCGCGGTCCTAAGCGGGTTATCCAAACATTACAAGCATTTTTTAATAAAAGCTACTCTTTGGTCTGGACCCTCGCCAACTGTAGGCAAATACCGCTTATGAAGATTAGTTATATTGGATGATCGTTATAAAGATAATATGTACTTACAGTAGAACCGTTTACAGTTAAGTATCTCAAAAAACTGTTTTTTATTTGGTAAAATCTTCAAATAAGTCCTCCCGCCCATAGTGGGTCGGGAGGAACTGTCAGACTCGTACTGACTAATATCCACAGTGTCCTTCAATAGCCCTTTACGTTCCGGGGCCACGGTTACTACTTACATACTACTCTAGGACCTACCTACCTAAGATTTCTCGGGCGCTTACGTCACAAGGTACGAGCTGTGGGGGTAGAATGTAAAATACTCTGTCGCTCAGTCGTTGTCCGACCATCAATCCGCAAGCACGTGGTAGTGCATAGGCGAGCCAAATTATATACAATGGTCACCTACAGTCGTGATGTCCCGAAGCAAGTGGGCAAGTGTTAAGGTACAATTCCGAGACGGGCCGCAGACTGCAACCGCAGGCGACACTGTGGCTACCGGCTGCGGTTACCGCAATGCTGCCTGCGGTCGCTATTCCAACTGCGGCTGCATGCCGTGGCTGCACAATGCACAGAACCGTGCCTCAGTTGTTCCAATAGCTTCATGCGAGACAGAATGTTAGATAACGCTACCGATAGTGTACTAATGTGTCTTTTACTAGAAGAGGAAGATGATGATGACTTGTTGTTATTATATGCCAAAAGAAAAAGAAAAGCACCTAATCTTTTTTTTTAAAGTCGAACCAAAGAAGGAAGTTATTCTATTAAGAACTGGATGACCAGCTACAATGTTAATAAGTTTTTCTTCATCGTCATCCGAAAAAGTCGACATTATACGTGTGAAGTCTCTGCGGTTCGCGACACGACTTGCGCTGCAGTCTGCGGTCGCTGCGCGCCGCGGCCGCACGCTGCGCGTTGCGTCTGCAGGCAGCAGTGTTGCCGCGCTTGGAATCAATTTCATAGATGTTCATAGAAACAAGTGCTGTCGCTTGCAGTTTGCTGCTGCAGTTTGCGGTCTGCGGCCCGTCTCGGAAATGTACCTTAAATGTATCTTTTTTTCATACACATGATTGTGGCGAAAAGGCGAATATACTGGATTTAGATTTAAGGTACTTTTCACTTTCATCTTAAATAACTACGAGGCTTCCTGTGGTTCACGATTAAACAGACGCGCGCTTCCAACCCTTTGTGTAAGGGTGCGTCACCATCTGGCGAATGCGCCGCGACCTGCAATAAGTTTCTATAAATCTTGGATATAACCAACATCGGAGTAGGTACTTAGGAGAAAATCGTGAAGAAACATGGACCCTATCCTACTAATATTATTAATGCGAAAGTTTGTGAGGATGTATGTGTGTATGTATGTAGGTATGTTTGTTACTCTTTCACGCAAAAACCACTGAACGGATTTGGCTAAAATTTGGTACACAGATAGTTTATAACCTGGATTAATACATAGGAGTTTTTATCCCGATTTTATGTTCCCGTGGGATAATTTTCGAGTTGTAGCGGGTGAAGCCGCTGGCAACAGCTAGTATTAACATAAGCTCTGACACCAGGGCTAGCCAATTAATCACAGGAAACAGAAAGATGGAGATATCCCTTATAGCTGTGGTCACTAAATCGACACTAATTCTATTGCCACTTCGCTACCTTACTATTGCAATTTCTTTCGATCGCACCTGGAAGGCACTCTTTGCTTCTTAAGTCACTGGCATTTTGAACCTTTTGCATAACTTTTTGGTGATGCGACTTTCAAAGTTCGATTCATTTATCATCTGATTGTATAAAATACCATGTTTGTGTCGCTTAATCAGAATAGATTCTGAAGGTCAAGATCAAAGTTTCAGTTGATTGTACACAAAAATATGGTCGTTTATTCCATGATTTATTTGACAAGCAGCTAAATTGGGACACGGTGCCTCTTCCTGGTAACTTGTTATGTTTATTTCGAAGTAACGACTATTCGAATTCGTTCTACATCGAATAAGAAAGATGCCACACGGGCGTTGCGGTTACGCTACGTCATCGCAACGCAGTCCATGCCATATTATGAGGGCTGTGCTGCGTCAACGCAGCTATCCCTGACATCGCAGTGTTGGTGTAGAATGTCATTGATATATAATATGCTATTAAATACTGCTACCGCTCTGTCGTTTCAACGCAGCTCCTTTCCCCATCTCTTCTCCCTTGTGCGTTGCGTCGCCGTCTGTCATTTCAACGTATCATGTGGGATGTCGTTCAGATTTATATGTAAAACGACGGAGCGTCACCGCTCAGTCGACGCAGTGCCAACGCAACGACCGTGTGGCACTGTTCTTAGGTTACATGCAACCAATGACTGAATCCGGCTAGAAGGACCAAATGATGTTGGAGTTTTTGACGTTGACGATACTATATTTCCTACCTGACTAACAATGTTTCCTCTTATTGTTCCAGATCTTGCCATACATAGACGGCTTCAACCACGTGTCGAAGATCGCGGCGCTGACGGACGTGGAGATCAGCTTGGTTCGCGCGTGTGTGCAGAATCTTGTCTACTACGGTGTGGTCACGCTCGTGCCCATCTTCCAGTACTGTGCTGTAAGTTCATTGTTAGAATTTATTACTAAGATAATTTAAGAAGAAATTGGTGTGTTTCAATATCTTCCGAAACATGACATGGCCTTTTTTCGCGTGAACGCGATGAAGATGAAGGATCTTTTTTTTTTTTTGGGAAAATACCTCTCTAGAATTTCATCATCATCATCAGCCTATAATATTGTTCTCTAGAATTTAGTTAATAGTATTTTCATAACGTTATTTTAAATAGGACCAAGTGATCTCAAATAATATGATAAATAATTATTTATCATAATATTTTATTTGTATAGAGAGTTCGCAAAAAGAGTATTGGGGAAAATCGTTTTTTAAATACCTACGATATTTTACTGTTGGTTTCCAGGTGTATAGTGCTACCCCTAAATTAAGGCAGCTGACTCGATGCGCAGGACTACAGCGACAGTGTGTGGACTTCTGCGCAAGAACACGTAAGTTACGAGTTGGTATAAATAACAATATTGTATTTATCTTTGAACGTTTTCGAGGGACGATTACAAACCGAAGGTGACAAGGTGGACCGACGACATCATAAAAGTCTTTGGCAACCTATGGATGCTAATGGCGAATTGTCGTTGGGCGTAGTGGTCTAAGGAGGACGCCTTTGTTCAGAAACGGTCATCTTCCGCCTGATGATGACGATTTGTCTTTAAAAGCTTCTTAAAAATCTTCAATATCTTTGCATCCTGAGATAGTTTTAAAAAGGCTCTGCGAAAATGCAAATGGCAATTGAGTGAATAGGTTGGTTTTTGGCCAGTCAAGACTGTCAGTCCCTTCTACTCCACCCAACGACGATGTAATACTAGACTACGCATTGCACGATCTAACGAACAAAACTATTCTGCCAACTCGCTGAGGTACTACGTAAGCGAGGGAGGCGGGGTACTGCGTTGTGATTGGCTAACTCAAGGTCTGTTCTGTCTCAACGTATGTTTACGGCTCACAGGATTGGTCGAAATGAGACGGATATAAGACTTTTTTGCCTAATGTGTTGGCAGACATCGGTCGCCTGTTATTAGGAGTCTAGTATTATATCGTCGTTAACTCCACCCAAGATGGGAGGACTAATTTGATGATTTCTCACGACTTGGGTGGAGCGGAACCTCTGCCTCCGACCTACCTCGAGTCTGCTCTTCAATCGTGTTACATTGTAAATCGATTGTGGACTTTATCGGTATATTCTACTCTCTAATGGCAATACTTATAACTGTTCAACTGAGAGTCAATTACAATTACACTACGATTCCATTACGACTCTATTGAGCTTATACAAGTTTTTGCAGAATACCAAATTTGTTCTAATCGTAATGGAGTCGTGATTGAGTCTCAATTGAATATCAATAGCATGTGAGTTAAATGAAATTAGCAGACTTGAGGCCCTGGTTTATAAAAATATTCGTTTAAAAAAAAAATTCTTCCAGCTCGTCAACTGCCCAAAGTGAGCGACATATTCCGCATGTACGCGGGCATGTCTTATGGCAGCACCATCAGAGACCTCTGCAGGAGGATGAAGCCTCAGGAACTGGCCATCAACGAGAGGAAACTGGTGCTGTTTGGAGTACTTGAGGGACTGATTAGAAGGGTGTATAAGGTGAGCAGGCTTTGATCGGTCAATATTTTTACAGTAGCTTGGGTATTTATTTAATAACCGAGCTGCTAATGAATCGATTTCAAAGGCCTATCATGAGTTTAAAGGGGAGGCCTATGTTCAGCAGTGGACGTCTTACGGCTGATATGATGATGATAATGATCATGATCATGAGTTTGCAGTTATTCTGACGTAAAGTAAACTGGAACTTCGACATTTTCAAATTGACTTTCAAGGAAAAAATTAGTTCCTTCTTCGCACACTAGAGGCGCTGTTCCATTTTTCCATACAAGAAACGCTGTAAATACTGGAAAGACGCTGCAGAGTAAAATTGCCCTGGCTGGAGGCCTTAAATTCTTAAGGCATCCACAGAAAAGTCCGGTTGAGCAGTACACAACCTATTAGAGGTTGACCTGCGAGATGCCATAAACAAAAAAAAAAAAAAAAGCAGAGTAAAATAGTGAAAACTCGTGATAAGAAACAAATATAATTGTAAACGTTTTTGTAATTAAATTACAATGTTCCCCTCAACTACTAAGACACAGATTTTGCTTCTTTGAAGAAAGCGCGTGGGTGCTTAAAAATTCACGTACAGTCGATCTCATGTCTTTGATAAGGCTGGTACTACATAAGCGGAGCACCAATAGGATTGCACAAATTCCCACTTGTCGTCAGTGGTGCAATTCTATTGGTAAATAGTGATCAATTTCAAATATAACGTAGTACAAAAATTCAATGATCAAACGTCACGATTTGAAATCGGTAGTACCTACTTATTTTGAAGCAGGCAATAAGAGCGACTTTCGTAGTGCATCAGTGCATCTGTAAGTTGCCATTGGTAGTTCTACTGTTCATGCCTGTTTTAAAACCAGACTTTTATTTATACAATGAGTCTCTATTTTCCAGTTCCCAATAACCCTACACAATGACGACACAACCTCGATACTAAGCGACCACAGTCAGCCCCTCGTGCGGACATACAACGGCCTGGTCTGCCTCGACGAGCTGTGCTGCCAGAGTGGACTGTCCGCCCTGCAGATAGAAGAACAGCTAGAGAGGGACAGTAATGTCGTCTTCATCGTCAAATGAGCGAGATGGAGCATATGGTTCACAAGTAATTTTTGTACAAGGGTCTTTTGGCGTGTGGGTATAATACCGCCATTTCATATTTTCATTTTTCGATGATATTTTGCTAATGAAGTGCTTACGGCCCGTTTACGAGGGTGAGCGGAAGGGCGGGCGGCGCGATTAACACATTGATTATTTTGTTAGTACGCGAATAGGGGGTTTCACTGCGAGTTTTAGCCGACAGTGGCGCTACAAGCGCATAACGTAAACAAGGTTCAAGTGTAGCTTCGAGTGAGTAGTTATAATTATCTGTAGTGTAGTGTACCTATGTCAAGTTAATCAAATAGTAAATGACATCATGCGCTGGTAGCGCCATCTAAGCCGAGCTTTGCCTGAAACCTTCCATTCACATCATCGACTGAATATGCCTTTAAGAAGTCCAGTCAGAAACAGCCATTAAAAACAAAGATTTTGATAGAGTTTGAATATTAATTTCGGGCGTGAATGAAATATGTAGATTGTAGGTACATACATATTGTTCAGGGTTTATCTAGACGTTTTGGTGAGCACTCGTTGCCCAAATAATACAGAAAGTTTCAACCCGTTTTCATTATCAATGGCACCTGAATGAAAGGTTAAAAAATATTATTAATAGGTACCATAACTGGTTATGAGTGCCAAAAATAATTAAAACGTCGCATTTTCTTCCATTCAGGATTACGAACTGATCATTTGTCATTTTGAGTCAGACTGTTCATTCTTCGTCCTAAAATGGTAGACTTTGGTACAGATATCAGCACATAAACTTATTCCAATTTATCCAAATTTTCCGAATCGAATATAAACCTTCTTCTTTTGTGATAAAGTTGAAAAATTATTCAAGAAATAGGTTTGTGTGCTGGCGTCTGTCCCTAATTTTCCCACGTTTTTATACGTACTCACTTTTCTTGTTATTAAATCATATTCTTTCCTAATTTTAATATAATAGGACAAAGGCTTAAAAGAGTAAAACTAAAGAAAATACTAAGTTAGAAAGAAAAGAGAAATATGCTGTAAATAGTCTAAGATCGAGATCCATAAACTTTACTTAGCACTTTCTGTAGCTTAGCCATTCCCTTCTCTGTCTTGTACTTGTATTTTGATAGTAGTGCGACAGTGACAGGGATAACACTTAGGCCCATTGTCCACGTAACCGCACGTCATACGCACGCTTTCGTCAATTGACGATTGTAAGACGAATGCTTGCATCTTGGGTCGAAACAATGAAATCTGTGTCCACGAAGCGGCAACGACGCGTCAGCCGCTCATGTTGCGTTCGTCATGCATTTTTAACAAAAAAAGTCCTTTCTCGATGCTAGTTGAAAGAAAACTGAGACCTTTTGTAGCGTGACTGACTGTTGCATGAAGCAGCGTGGACATAACAAATATGCAAAATACGCTCTTCATTTGTAGGTTACATGCATCCTACGAAAGGCGACTGTGTGGACAGTAAGTAGGCCTTAGCCAATGTATTGTAAGCGCGAGAATAAATGCAGAGCTTAACAGTGTATGCGTACGATAAATGCTAGGACAGCGCTTCAAGGATCGCGAGGTTACCGTGACCCTGGAACGTAAAGAGTAATTGAAGGATTATGGTCGATTCAAGTTAATACAAGTCTGACAGTCTCTTCCAGCTCCACCCAAGGCGGAAAGACTCATATTTTAAAGATTTATCATTTTTTTTTGACGTGGCCTCTCTTAGCGCAACAACTCTCTAAGGTTGAAGCTACTTAGCACAATCCTGTGGTGGCCAAAAATTACTTGAAGGCCCCAGCCAGGGCTTACAAACTAAAATTTCATTAAATTAATGTCACTAAGTCACCTGTGGGGTTCGGGCCTAGGCTTAGTGCGTCATTGAGGAGGGGGGGGGGCAGCAAGGGTCAGACTGGGTCGAATTATTCTATTTTTAGAAATTGAAGTTACTTGCCCAGCAAATAACTTCAAATTCCCGCGGGAAATGCGGGATTTTGAGCGGGCGGCTGGCGTGGTTAAAATCATCAAATGAGTCCTCCCACCCAGAGCAGAGCGGGACTGTCAGACTTGTAATGACTAAAATTCACGGTGTTCTTCAATAGCCCTTTAAGTTTCGGAGTCACGGTAATTCATAAGTCCCGCGACCCCGGCAGGCTTTGTCCCTCTAAAGGGGTGCCCCGTCATAATGCTGACACTCTTTGAGGCGCGTGTGGAACACATCGCGCCGTCGACCCATAGTATGGTGTTATGTAACGTTTATAGATCTCAGCGTAAGAGAACAACGAAGTTGTGTTTATAAGGGTAAATCTTTGATATTAATGTACGTTATATACTATACTTGTCTGTAAACAGTTGCTGTTAGATTTTCAACTTTATGCCGACCGATGAAAGTCGAAAATCTAATGACGCGCTTAAAGTATATCAAATGTTCGCTATATTATGTGTATAGAATGAATTTATTAGTACCTATTGTACCTATATTTTATATTCATGTAAAGTAGATCTATGTCAATTTTATAATCTTGTACACACTTTTTTTAAAAGCACAAGTAAATAGTACACTTTACTGTAAGTTTGTTGTATTTTTTATATATTTATAATGTGTAATTGTATAAATAATGTACCTACTTGTATAAAGGGGTAAAGTTTGTAAGTTTGTGTGTAAGCCCTAATCTCCAGAACTCCTGAAACGTTTCCGAAAATGATTTCACAAATGGGAAACTATAGTATCCTCGAGTTTCTAAGACTATAAAACGTTCCCGTGTGACAATTCCCGGGTGAAGACGCGGGTGAAAGCTAATGTATAAGATTGAAATATTATTTCTGTAACAACATGCAATTTTAACCTATTTAATAAGGGAGTTTAGGACTTTTATTCTTTGAATAGCCAAACAATATAACGTGTAACGTTAATAGCGCAAAACGTCTCGTGGACTAACTCAGCCCATCATCAATATCATCCTCAGGGCGTTAATCCCGGTTGCTTCCTTGGCTTCCACCTCGGTGCTCGGGGTCCGCCTTCCTACCTAAACGCCTCCACTTCGCACAGTCTTGTGCATCTCCTGCCGTGAGCCCATTAGCACGCATATCGTCACTGACGACGTCAAGCCAATGTTTCTTAGGCCTTCCTCGTTTCCCTGGCCCCGGCGGCGGTGGCAAAATTCTTTTTTTGCGAATTTCCAAGTCTTGGAACAAACATTGTTCAGTAACATGGGCTGAGTTACCCCACGAGAGGTTTTGCGCTATTAACGTTACACGTTGTATACCTTCGTATAGAATACTACCTCTTAGAGAGCTAGATTTTCTATTTTTAGACTCCAATACGGAGTCAAAATAAATTAGCTAGCGAAACTTTAAAGTACTTATTTGTGAATCAACATTAAAAAACACGATATTTCTTAATATCACTCACGATGTTGGATCGCGGAACTGTCTATAAAAATTAGCACAGCGGCCCTGGAATGCAAATGGCAGCAGTTTTATCTGCTGTTTGGTTGAGTTGGTTTTTGTTGCCAGTCAAGTCCCACAGTCCCTTCTGCGCTACCCACAGCGGGAGGACTTATTTGATGATATACCATTATTCTCTTTCATAAGTGCTGGTTTGCTAGCTAATTTAAGTTGACCCCGTATAACCCTCTATACTGAATTTTAAATTAAAAACATTTAACTATACTACAACTAAGTTAAACGTAGGTTTAAACCAACCTTATACAAGTTCAAAACCTGCTCAATATTCTTTAGTTTTAACATATTTTTTATAAATAATGTTTTTTTATAAAATATTTTACTAAATGTACTATCGACAAAGTTGAATCATGACCCATTTTGACAATAAATCGTTTGAATCCGTCAAATTGACAAAGATCAAAGTCGTTACCATGGATATGTAGGTTTACGCAAATGTGGACCTAATTGTATGTTTTGAGTCTTTAAGAAAATAAGCTTATGGTGGGTCATGATTCAACTTTGTCGATTGTACATTGTAAACCGGTCAATCCGATAAGGTGCTAAATATTTTTATTATTATTGTGTAACATTGTAAGCAAATAATTCTGTTGTAAAAGAGGAAAACCAAAGAAAAACATTTAATGAGTTGGTGAAAAATAAAAAACATTTTCACCTCACCCGCTCGGAAAGATTCTATTTCTCATTCAAAATCTGAGCGCAAAACTCCATTTTGTGCTCTAGAGCACAAAGTGTTGTTTAAAATTCGAACATGTCTTGAATTCAATTTTTTTCTACTTTTCTACACTGGCAGGCGAGCCGCCCCCACTTCATTTCCTCGCTGTGTGAGGTGAAAAGTTGTGTGTTGCACTCGGCAGCAAAGTTTTTCTGCGTCTCGTACCTTTGAAAACTTCGCATCGCTCAGGATTCTATATTTGAACCGCTCGTTTCTCTCGCGGTTCAATCTTAGAATCCTTCGCTCGCTCAGTTTTCAATTCAAGTACTCGCGCCAAAAATCAACTTTGCAGCCTTGCATAACAAATAACTATTATTTGTAAAGTACATTTTTAGTTGTTCGTGCGTTTGAAATCAGTAATTCTTTTCTCTATACAAAAGCGCCTCGGCAGCGTTGATGCTACGTTTTTGTATTTAATAGATTTTCAACATTATGCTCTAGAACATAAAGTTGAAAATACACTAAAGACAAACAGTAGCTTCAGATATTTTGTCCTGTGTTCACGTTTGACTACTAACTCGCCTGATGTATAGCTAAGATGTGGTCGACGGTGAAGCACGCTTGCCTAGAAGTAACCTGTGTGCTTAGTGCGAGTTTTTTTACGTTGACGCGATAGTAACGTTTAACCGCGTTTGGCGCTCTCATTGGTTGAGAGTTCTCACGACCTTGCAGCGGGCCAATAGGAGCGCCAAACGCGGTTAAACGTTCCTGTCGCGTCAACGTAAAAAAACTCGCACTAAGCACACTGTTCACTCTTGACTTGAAGACCCCAAGGTTGTAGCTATCAGCAGGCGTAGCATGGCGCCGTAGAAAGGGGTTTTGTCGACGGAAGAAAAGACAAAATGACAGAACGTAGAAATATTTTTTGCGTTTTAAGCATGGTCATGTAAAAAATATAGAAAATAAACGTTATTTTCTTCAATGGTGTACGAATGGTGTCACGTTTGTGCAAAAAAACAGTCGATTTATATAGAAATAACGATGAAATAGCTTTGTATTTTCTTGGTAGAATAGAGATAGAATCGCCATGCTACGCGTGCAGGAAAGGTTTATTCCACTTTGTTCACCTGGTTGATATCACCTCGGAAAAATATCACCTGAGTGATATCACCCAGGTGAATTGTGGACACCAAAGTTGTCCACTTTGTTCACCTCGGAAAAATATCTGGGTGAACAAAGGCGACTTTTCTTACGCGATTTAGTGGACTTTGGTGTCCGCAATTAAAAGGAAAAATATCACCTGAGTGATATCACCCAGGTGATATTTTTCCGAGGTGAATTGAGGACACCAATGTTGTCCACTTTGTTCACCCAGGTGAACAAAGTGGAATAAACCGCAGGAAATAAAGACTCCGGTACGGAATTCCACTCCTTAGCTGTGCACTAGTGATGTAACGATTGTTTGATTTTTCACATTCGTGAATGCGAGTGCGGATGCGAATATTCATTTCCAATATTTGCGAATGCGAATATTGACTTTCAAGTAAAATTACTATAGGTAGATAGTTTTGAAATTTCATAAAGGGTTAAAAAGAGGGCCTACCTTATTTACTGATTTTGCAACCTTCAAAAAAGAAAGAGAGATCTAAAATTTAACATCTAGTGGTGTCTAGTCGTGAATTGTAAAATAATATGTATAATTGTATATTTGTTGAATGTATATTTTGCTTTAATGTATCATACTTTGGCCGGCTATAGTCAGCATTTACCGGTTATTTTTATTATTACTTATCCAAATATTTTCTCGTCAGCTTATTTTTTTTTGTTTATTTTTAAGGCGTGTTCAGACTTTTTTTACACCCTTGAATTATGTAGAAGCATCTGGCACATTTTGTGGTAAGTGGAATCATTGGATCATGGATCTCACTCATCCGAATATGGACACTATTTTCTTTAAAACAAGGTTTAGTTTCGAATTAATTAATTGAATAACATTCATACCCAATCATGTTTGACAAAAATGATTTCTCACATTGGACATTATATTCATAATTACAAGGTTCATATTCAAATGTAATGCTAACTATCTGAACATGCCAAACCTAGTCAGGATTCTTTTGTGCCTTATTTCTTGTATATTTGGAACTTTATTTGTAATCAATGCATAACATAGTTTTAACTGGAAGTTAATATAGTTTTTAAGAGATTATCACCACTGACAATGAGCTCGTTATTGAATTTTCAACTTTCCGTACTGAGCCGAACGTTGCCAATCCGATAACGCGCTCTCGTCTTTCACAGAATTTAGAATAATCGTAAAAGTTAATGAATTGAAAATACAATAGGTATACATATTTGTTTGTACATAATATACACTGTATACCTACAATTATTTTATCAGATCTTCAACAATGTTTGCACTCTGATAACATAATTTTACATTTTTGATTGTAAAAATATCTTTAGTTTCTTAAACTTCCATATTGATGATTATTTTATAATTAGCGTTTTGGATACATGTGTAAGTACATAATATGTTATCTTTTATGTTAAATGTTATCTACATGTAATACGACTCATTAAAATTGATTATTTTTATAAGTTCGATTTTCATTTTACTATGAGAGCAGTCGTTGAAAAATATGTGCTTGTTCGTGTCCAATAGAAATATACAAAAAACTGAATAGTAGTTGAGACAACGACTATATATTACTAGACTACGCATTGCACGATCTAACGAATAAAACTATTCTGCCAACTCGTTGAGGTACTACGTAAGCGAGGGGGACGGGGTACTGCGTTGTGATTGGCTAACTCAAGGTCTGTTCTGTCTCAACGTATGTTTACGGCTCACAGGATTGGTCGAAATGAGACGGATATAAGACTTTTTTGTCTAATGTGTTGGCAGACATCGGTCGCCTGTTATTAGGAGTCTAGTATTATATCGTCGTTGAGTTGAGATATTGGTAAAAGGCGAGCCATCAATTAAATAAATAAAAAAAATCTTTCGTTGAACATCTTAAGGAGAGCAATTTTGTTTTAGCCAATAATGACAATATTTTATACATTAGAATTGACTGAATCAATTATAATTAAACTGCGTACATATAGCAGAATACGTAGATTTCAAAAGTTATCAGAGAATATTTTTTTACAGAAAAAGAAAAGTTTAAATGAAAAACACCAACATCAAATACAGTAGTGATTTATTCTTATATAACACATAAGTTACAAAATACATAAACAGTTATATAAGGTAACAAAAAACGTGACTAGCGTTACAGACACGAGCGTACGAGTCGATGTGTAGGACATTGTGACACTGTGGCGTTTATCTAAACAACACTAAAAGCCGCCGTTTGCTACAAAGTGCCGCGCGGATTTACAAAGCATGCCGCCGCGCGGCCTTATTTGAAGTCCCAAAATATGTAGACAGGTGGTGATCCTGACCGGACATGCACAAAACTGATTAATTTTAAAGTTTTTCTTCGCCATAATAATTTACATAAAGGCGTTCTTCCAGTAGAATCTGTTACCTCAAAGTATTTTTGAAGTGAAAACTTCTTTAGCGGCGTTGTACACTTTTTCTGTAATGGGTAAAAAATTTAAAACTCGCGTCAGGGTCACGTGACCCTGATCGAAAATGAGTAAGACGTCATTCAAATTAGTTAATTTCATATCTGTACTACTCCAGTTTTAAAATAAAACATAGTAACAAAAAAGTTTTCACTTCTACCGGCACTCCTGGAGTGCAACCTTTTTTTTTTTTCATGTCGCTGTTTGAAGAACTGTATCCAACGACGATATAATACTAGACTACGCGTTGCACGATCTAACGAACAAAACTATTCTGCCAACTCGCTGAGGTACTACGTAAGCGAGGGGGGCGGGGTAATGCGTTGTGATTGGCTAACTCAAGGTCTGTTCTGTCTCAACGTATGTTTACGGCTCACAGGATTGGTCGAAATGAGACGGATATAAGACTTTTTTGCCTAATGTGTTGGCAGACATCGGTCGCCTGTTATTATGAGTCTAGTATTATATCGTCGTTGACTGTATCAATATTGTCTTTCTTTAAGTATAAAATTCAATGTAGGTATTACCGCGTGCTTGCTTTGAAGAAGTTTTCTGGTTGGTGGAAACAGATCCACCAAGCGGAATAATAAAGATCGATTTATGGTTTTGAATTAAAATACAATACCAGCCAAAAAATATTTTTACGAACCAAAAAATACATGAATGAGGCAACATTCGCGACTGTAATTGGTCCAATGCTCTATGAAGCAACTGGTGCCAGTGATAGAAGCCTACTTTTAGGCCCGAATAGCCCTAGTTTTGATATAACAGACAAAGAACTTTCTTCTAGTATTTTAGCACATTTCGCTATAATCGTATAACATTTTTTACTTTTATATTTGTAAGGGAGAGCCACAGCTCCCTTGATACAGAAAATTAATGCGAGGATTTGAGTTGAATATTAAAAAAAAAATATCAACGCCACAGTTTAAAAAGTATTTGAACAATTAGATGCCCCATTTTTACAGATAATCCGGTAAATTAAAAGTTGTAAACAAAAAAGAAAACCCTCTATGGGATACATTTTCCAACTATTTAATTAATTTTGAGACCTAAAGATAAAAATAAATTGCCAATAAATGAAAAACTCAGGTTTGATTGAAAATAAACTACGTAGTATAAATTAATAAAGTCGACAATGCAATTTCAACATTGGCCGGGCAAAATAAACTAGCTTCTCGACCTTTTTTCCGCAAATAATATAAAATTAAGGCATTTTGAGCACTACCAACTTTCTATCTTCTTTACCCCTTAAAATATACAGCAAGGCACAAAAAGCAAGCCTATGTGTCTAACCCTTATAATGAGAGCTATCGCTTATAAATTCAGCCGCTAGAGGCGCTACATAGCGTAAGGTCTCCATGTCATTAGGTACGGTTAGCCGATACAAAATCTGGACAGAAATGCTTAACAGTCAGCTATGCTGACTAAATCGGCTAAAACCGGGCTGAGTTCAGACGAGAGCGAAGCATTTTGACAGCCGTCTAAGACTTATGCTACTCAGCATAGTCAGCATTCGCCATTTTTCTTTTAGCTAAGAAGCTTTTAGCTAGCTTTTTTTTTTAACCTAACCGTACCCATTGATTTGGGTGGGATACGCGGTTTCTTTTTTAAATTACATTAAGAATTATTATGGCAAATAATATATTAAATAATTTCCGAGTCAATGAATATCAGTGCTTTAAAAGCGGAGCTAAGAATATGCAAAACGTAACAAGTCCTCTCTGTTTTTCTGAACAAAACGGGACTGCGCAAGATTGCGTCGTTTTCTGTAAACCCGTGTTAATTGTGATTTAAATTGAAACTTGGTATTCACACCCGCATCAACAAACTTTTTACTTCAAGACCTTACACAACAGTGGCGCCAACTAATGACTCAATCGAACACTAGCCCTCGTTGACGAGACACCGCCAAGTGCTAACTCTGCCCGGTCATTGCTAACATTGCCATTATCAACTGTACCCAAGTGATACATTTTGGCACTGCACATAGTGTAGAAAATTAGAACGCTTCTTTATATTACAATATAATACTCGATTAATGTTCATTATTTGTAGAAAATTAAACCCTTATTATTTATGTTTTGATTGTTATTGTGTATTGGACTGTGTGAGAGTTTCTATGCCAGTTGTCACTAGACAACGCTGTGGGATTTGCTACTCTAAACTTGGAGCTAAGAGTTCAAAATTCAGTAGCGCTCTTTTATTTAAGGTGAATGCTCCAACCAGCCCGCGAAATTAAAATTTTCTCACGTTTTTTGCAATTTGCAGGCCAGTGACATGTTGTAACCTTATCAAAATATGAATTGTGGCAATAACAAGTATAATTTTAAATATAAAAATGATCAAAATATTCGCTCCATCAGCTCTCACATAGAAAAGGTGTAAATTGTTAAAATCTCCGAAATCTAACTTACATGCACCTTTTCTATGTGAGAGCTGATGGAGCGAATGTTTTGATCATTCTTGTATTTAAAATTATACTTGGGCAGAGTCCAAACACGTGATTACAGTGTTATGAAAAAGTGGGAATTCGGCACAGTGGTCAAACGCTTGGGTCAGCTACATTATGAGGTTTTAACGGATTCAGGTGCAACATGGAGAAGGCATGTTGATCAAATGTTAGGCACCGCCTCGATAGATAGAGCTGTAACGCAGTAGTTAAGGGCGGAGACCTATTGGATACTAACCTTTGTAGAGATAACGCTAAGAAGAAGAAATTGGATTTTGACATGTATCTATCACTCATTAATTATTGAATAAAAATGGTTTAATTCGTATACTTAACTATTTTCTTGAATACAATAATTATTAGGGCGCGCCAAAGTTCACCTAAAATTTAAACTCCGATCATCGGAAACCCGAAAATTGTATTCCTAACATGAACCCAATAACATTTTGCCCGACTCCGTAAGCGTAGCTGGGACGTCATGCGAGTGATTTCCTTCCAGATTGAATAAGAGAATTTAGGGGTAGCCTAAATTCTAATATTCAATCTGGAAAATTGATAACTAAGGATATCACCGACCGTAACATTTTCCAAAAAAAAAGTTCTATTCTATTTTTCTCAAATGACAAGTCAAGACAATGTTGACTGCCTGTCAAGAATGACTTGGAAGAACAAGTGTGCATGTTAAAATGTCAAATTTTTAAAGATAACAAAAAAATTCGATTCTTCGATTTATCTACCTAATATCTTTAAACGAGCAATTCTTGTATATTTATTTTTATATAATCAGGATCTCGGAAACGGCTCCAAGGATTTTCATGAAAGTTACAGATTAGGGGTTTTTTGGCTCAAGGAATCGATTTATCAAGGTCCCAGGTTCGAGAAAAGCTCGGTTCCCAAGATATAGACATTTTAAAAACCGAGCGAAGCTCGGTCAACCAGATATTAAATTATAATCGAACATAACGTTCAACTAATACTAACAATAACATTCGAACTTCACCTCAAATACTAACAAAGAACATATTTAAATCTCACACAGTCAAATACACGCTTAATACAAGATAATTTGATTTCCTATTTCAGATTTTAAATAAGTCGAAAAGAACCATTTTTTTCACATAATTACATTAATCTTACGTTGCTAATTGCTAACTTATATTATTTCGCTTTATATTTTATATAATACACACTTGAGGATCGCTGCGTTTCTGAATTATACCATTTATTATTTCAAAAAACAGATGAGCATGAAAACGGTGGTAATTACACAAAAACAAATTCACAACGCTGATTGGTCAACAGTTCGTAGAAGCGGAAACGCCCGAAAATAAACGAATTAGATTTATGTACAAAGCGGTGCAGTATAAAGTTTATGGTCTGAAGTCATAAATTACTTCAAGTTTTTAATAACGCTTCAGCAAGCATAAGTCACACCCTCCCGCGCGCTTTATGAACACCATTTGTACATAAACGAATAGAGGAGAGAGTGGAGCTTTTATCTCACCGATTTTTAGCCGGGCGCTAGGGGCACGGCAATTGATATTTAGGGTGCTTGTACACGGCGCATGTAACCCGCGCAAGTGCCTCAACATGCTCAAGCTACATGCGTCGTGTACAAGCACCCCGCGGGTAGCTTGATCAAGTAGCTTGCGCATGTTACTCGCGCGGGTAAACCGCAAACCCGCACCTGTACTTGCGCGAGTTGCATGCGCCGTGTACAAGCACCCCGCGGGTAACTTGATCAAGTAGCTTGCGCATGTTACTCGCGCAGGTAACCCGCACCTTTACTTGCGCGGGTTACATGCGCCGTGTACAAGCACCCTTTTAGCGCTTGTGAAGTTGCCTAAATACTGCAATTATCACTGCAGGAATGTCAACTCTCGGTCTTGAGTAGACGGTTGAGAATCACTGGGCCTGCGTGGTGGGTTACAGACCTCCCCCTCTCACAGAGAGGCCTTTGTCCCAGCAGTGGGATCAATATAGGCTGATTTATGCATAAATCAGTGAGACAAGTGCAATAAATTAACGCTTATGAAAATCTATTTAAATAAAAATCAATTGCTGTTCGTTAGTCTCGAGAACGGACCGATTTGCCTGATTTTGGTTTTGAAAATTTTGGGTGTCCAGGGAAGGTTTAAAAGCCACGTAAATAAGGTGAAAAAAAAAAAGTTTCTGAGGCGGTACGAAGTTTGCTGGGTCAGCTAGTTTGTTCTTATAAATAAAAGGTTATTTTGAAAACTTAGCGACCATTTTATAGTATAAGTATTGGCATAATTCAGAACGCATATTTTCCACAATTATTCACTCATAAATAATGAATATTATATTATTATCTAACATTGTGTTTCTATACATAGCGCTTTTAGGAATGGCCTAATAATTAGGGTACTGGGTGTACGTGATTGGCTGAACTGTTTTTTTTTTTAAGAAAAACTATGTATATTCGGCTGAGGCAGTATTTTTTAATTTTTGCGATAAAATGATACATAAAAGAAATAGTCTTTCTTGTATAATTTTATATAATTATAATTAAATTGATTGGTAGAAAGACGGATACCATTGTATTTCCTACAGAGTTAGGCTGAGGCATAGATACAGAGCATGGACTGAGCTTTCTCTAGAGTCTGAGGAAAACTCAGTCAATGCAAAATAGTCTTTTAAAATATAATAATTATGTTCATACTCTCTATAAAGACAGAAATACAAATTGTTTGATCATTATCTGTTTTACAGCAAAAATATGGATTTTCAAACAATCTTTTTTCACACTAGACATCTACATGTTATGCTACACTTTTTTGCAAGTTACGTTAAGTTGATAGACATACCTATTCAAATTGTTTCGCGTTAACATAAAACTTATTATTTTATCCTAAAATATTTTGAGACACTTAAAAACTCAAAAACATAGGCACTTAAATCTATGTGCTGTTTATAACGACTGTGCGAAACGAAACAGTTTAGGTAAGTATGTCTATTTCTTTACTTGGCAAAAAGTGTTGAGGCGAAAAATTTATGAACACCATTTGTACATAAGCGAATAGAGGAGAGAGTGGAGCTTTTTAACCGACTTCAAAAAAAGGAGGAGGTTCTCAATTCGTCGGAATCTTTTTTTTTTTTTATGTATGTTCCCCGATTTCTCGAAGACGCCTGGACCGATTTGGAAAATTTTTCTTTTGTTTGAAAGGGTATACTTTCCAATTGGTCCCATGATCATCAGGTCAGGATCTGATGATGGGATCCCAGGGAAATCGAGGGCAACCTTCAAATTTTATAGGCACATAGTACCATTTTCATATATTTTCTAAAGCTGTTCAAGTATTTGCATCTGATAATCATCATCTCAGGTGGATGACCTGATGATGGAAGGTACAACTCCTTAAGAGTAAGGAGTAGGCATCGATTGATTTACTTTGTGTTCGCATATCTCCGGAACTACAAGTCCGATTTAAGTAATTCTTTTTTTGTTGTACTAGGTATTATTTAACTTAGAGAATGCTGCAAGTTTCATCAAAATCAGTTCAGTAATTTTTGAGATATGGAATTTTATTAGCTTATTGTGTACATGAGTGATGTAAGTACCGGTGCGAAGGATTACAAAATTCTAGTTCACATGTAAGAGAATAATGTTCTTGACAAGAATTAGGGTTGAATATTTAAACTAAAAAGAGTAAAATAAAAACTTTTTCAAAAAAAAATGTAACCGCCTTCAAAAACAACCACAAAAAAGTGAAAAATAATCTACAAAATAACTTTTCTTTCGGAAGTCGGTGGCTAAATGAAATGAAAAGAAAAAAAAACAAAGGCACCGACTTCCGAAAGAAAAGTTATTTTGTAGATTATTTTTCACTTTTTTGTGGTTGTTTTTGAAGGCGGTTACATTTTTTTTTGAAAAAGTTTTTATATCTCACCGATTTTTAGCCGGGCGCTAGGGGCACGGCAATTGATATTTAGCCAAGCGCTTGTGTAGTTGCCTAAATACTGCAAATAACACTGCTGGAATGTTAACTCTCGGTCTTGAGCAAACGGTTGAGAATCACTGGGCCTGTGTGGTGGGATACAGACCTCCCCCTCTCACAGAGAGGCCTCTGTGTCCCAGCAGTGGGATCATTATAGGCTGATTTATGCATAAATCAGTGAGACAAGTGCAATAAATTAACGCTTATGAAAATCTATTTAAATAAAAATCAATTGCTGTTCGTTAGTCTCGAGAACGGACCGATTTGCCTGATTTCAGTTTTGAAAATTTTGGGTGTCCAGGGAAGGTTTAAAAGGCACGTAAATAAGGTAAAAAAAAAAAACATTCTGAGGCGGTAAGTTTGCTGGGTCAGCTAGTTTGTTCTTATAAATAAAAGGGTATTTTGAAAAATTAGCGACCATTTTATAGAATAAGTATTGGCATAATTCAGAACGCATATTTTCCACAATTTATTCACTCATAAATAATTAATATTATATTATTATCTAACACTGTGTTTCTATACATAGCGCTTTTAGGAATGGCCTAATAATTAGGGTACTGGGTGTACGTGATTGGCTGAACTGTTTATTTATTTTTAAGAAAAACTATATTCGGCTTAGGCAGTATTTTTTAATTTTTGCGCAAAATGATACATAAAAGAAATAGTCTTTCTTGTATAATTTTATATAATTATAATTAAATTGATTGGTAGAAAGACTGACACCATTGTATTTCCTACAGAGTTAGGCTGAAGCATAGACACAGAGCATGGACTGAGCTTTCTCTAGAGTCTGAGGAAAACTAAGTCCATGCAAAATAGTCATTCAAAATATAATAATTATGTTCATACACTCTATAAAGACAGAAATACAAAGTGTTTGATCATTATCTGTTTTACAGCAAAAATATGGATTTTCAAACAATCTTTTTTCACACTAGACATCTACATGTTATGCTACACTTTTTTGCAAGTTACGTTAAGTTGATAGACATACCTATTCAAATTGTTTCGCGTTAACATAAAACTTATTATTTTATCCTAAAATATTTTGAGACACTTAAAAACTCAAAAACATAGGCACTTAAATCTATGTGCTGTTTATAACGACTGTGCGAAACGAAACAGTTTAGGTAAGTATGTCTATTTCTTTACTTGGCAAAAAGTGTTGAGGCGAAAAATGACTGCTTTTTACTTTTACGGCGTTTACGCACTAGATCCGATCTCCGTCATCCGATTTCTTTCCGTCATCCGAGAATCTCCGTTTCGGATAAAAAATGATGGACCGAAGTAGCCATAGTATTATTTGTATGAACGCTCGCGCACTGCGTCCGAGTTGAATCCGAGCTGCGTACGAGCAGAGAGGCAGCGGGGCGGGCGGGGTATGCGGCTGGTTGTCAGAGATCGGAGTGTGTGTAGCAATATCCGAATTCTGTCCGTGATATTTTTTTTACGGGTTCGGAACGGATTCGGATCGGACGTAGTGCGTAAACGCCCTTATAGTACAGGATCCGTACATAGAACGACCTTCACCGATCGAGTAACCGGACGAAATGTGTTTTTTATGAATTAAAATATGTTGAAGAATGTGACGGTGATGGGTTGCCTCATGAAATCCTGTCAAGGATATTTTTAATTAATTTTATAAAAGGTTATTTTTTTTCAATACCTTCACCGATAGAGTAACCAAAGAAAATTAACACCAATTGAAAGTCCGAAGTCTATAGAATATGCTAACGTAGGGTTGCCTACCTTTTTCTTGTCAAGGTTATAGGGTTGCCTAATTTGAACAGGTGATAAAAAAATGCTACCTTCACCGATCGAGTAACCAAATAAATTATATATCAAAATAAAGACATTTTTTTACGAATACGATGGTATACGGTTGCCTATGAAAAACTTGTCAGAAATTAGGGTTGCCAAGCGTTGAAGTTTGAAAATTTTAGACGGTTGGAAGCACAAATGAGTAGATAAACGGACTAAGCTTCTTAACAACGAGCAAAAAATATGTTAAATAGTTTTATTATCTATATGATAGAATCGAATCAAATCAAATAAAATAATTTAATGCAACCAAGACAATTTTGAATTGTCAAAAGACATAAAATAAAGTTAGTACAAAAATAGTTATGGTGCTACAGTCCCAGTCACTAGACATATTAATAACTGTGAAAGTACCGTAGATACCCATTCCAATAGTCCAGTCAACGAGGCATATGTGGTCCGAAAAATTCCTCCTCCGGAACTGAAATTTGGCATATTATGATGAAGGTGATTATCAGCGACGAGACCCACGCAACGACAAGGGGTGCAAGTAGTGGGAGGGCCTTTGCCGTTGAACAGTGTGATTTTTAAGGTGACTTTTAAGACAAGTGTTTTCTAATCAGAATCCAGTGATTGTGTTGTGTATATATTAGATTCTAATTAGATTATCTTGTACGTTCTTATTAGTTTCTAATTAGATAAGTTTTTTAGTCGAAAATTGTAAAAGTTTAAAACTTAGATTATTACGTAACTTGAAAACTCACTTTTTTGTTTATGTATGTTTTTCCATTAAAGTATTTAAAAGGGTTGTGTTTCATTACAAAAATAGATTCACAAGTTGTTTCATGAAGATCGGTCCAGTAGTTTTCAAGTTATTGAATTTTTTTTGAAATCAAACTTTTGTTCTTGTGTAACTTTTAATAGTTAAATCTAATTAGAATCTAATATATACACAACACAATCACTGGATTTTGATTAAAAAACACTTGTCTTAAAAATCACCTTAAAAATCACACTGTTCAACGGCAAAGGCCCTCCCACTACTTGCACCCCTTGTCTTGCGTGGGTCTCGTCGCCGATAATCACCTTCATCATAATATGCCAAATTTCAGTTCCGGAGGAGGAATTTTTCGGACCACATATGCCTCGTTGACTGGACTATTGGAATGGGTATCTACGGTACTTTCACAGTTATTAATATGTCTTGTGACTGGGACTGTAGCACCTTATCTATTTTTGTACTAACTTTATTTTATGTCTTTTGACAATTCAAAATTGTCTTGGTTGCATTAAATTATTTTATTTGATTTGATTCGATTCTATCATATAGATAATAAAACAATTTAACATATTTTTTGCTCGTTGTTAAGAAGCTTAGTCCGTTTATCTACTCATTTGTGCTTCCAACCGTCTAAAATTTTCAAACTTCAACGCTTGGCAACCCTAATTTCTGACAAGTTTTTCATAGGCAACCGTATTATACCATCGTATTCGTAAAAAAATGTCTTTACTTTGATATATAATTTATTTGGTTACTCGATCGGTGAAGGTAGCATTTTTTTATCACCTGTTCAAATTAGGCAACCCTATAACCTTGACAAGAAAAAGGTAGGCAACCCTACGTTAGCATATTCTATAGACTTCGGACTTTCAATTGGTGTTAATTTTCTTTGGTTACTCTATCGGTGAAGGTATTGAAAAAAAATAACCTTTTATAAAATTAATTAAAAATATCCTTGACAGGATTTTATGAGGCAACCCATCACCGTCACATTCTTCAACATATTTTAATTCATAAAAAACACATTTCGTCCGGTTACTCGATCGGTGAAGGTCGTTCTATGTACGTATCTTAGACTATTAGGGATCAACCTTGCTACAAAGAAATAATTATCAAATCGATTGACTTGACGTCGTCGCGGTGATCGTGTTTTGTTTTTCATTTACCTGTAGATAACAACGTGTTTTATGTCATCTGTCGTAGGCGATTCACACACGGCACCGTGCACAGCCGCGGAGGGCGATTCTGCTGCCGTTTTATCAACAATATACTAAAAAACAGAACAAAATAAATATTTAAAGGGGCTCCCATACAACAGCCATGATTTTTTTGCCTATTTTATAGATAATGGTACCCTTAGCGTGCGAATGCGACTCGCACTTCGCAAATTTTTAATTGTGTATAAGTAATGTAAATTCCTTGATTGCCATTCTGAAAAATGTCCGGATAGTATTTAACACATGGCAACGTCTTATGTTTATATCACCTTACATAAAATAAATAATTAATATTTAAGCATCTTCTCATAACTCGACGCAAGTCTGCGATACCTTACGATTTCGGTATCCATAGACGCGTGACTCTGTACGAACCTCTATGGATTTGTATTGTGATAGTCACCTGGATACCAAAGTCGTAAGGCATCGGAGACTTGCGTCGCCTTATGTACGAAGGGGCTAAGTTTAGCGTGGCAGCTAAGAAAAGAAATAAAATATTTGTAGTTTTTTTTTTAAGATTTGAAAAATCAGTCAATTTTTATTATGCGTGTCTTGCACAAAACTGTTGGTCAAAAAGTTTGGATACGATTTATCAAGTCAAACATTCAATATTTTTTTAGGAACAAAATACATGAATGTGCACCTTATTTTATAAATTATAGTGGTCATTTTAGCACTTTTAATTAGACAAAGAAATGGCGGCATGACTAATGACGTCATTTGATAGGCTAATTCCATACGGAATACGCTGGCACATTTACTTGTTAAATTCAGGAAATATAGTCCCATAGTAAATAAATTTAACAGGTAACACCGAAAAAAAAATGGCAGCATTTCAAATGACGTCAAAATGCCAGCCATTGCTATTTCTCACATAATACAGCCATTCAGTACTCCCAAAAAGAAGGAATAATTCAATGGGTAGTGATTCAAATCATAAATATGTATGTTTATCCTATACTAAATCTAGATTTTAAACAAATATTAGGTTTATTACACAGCTAATACGGACTTTCTACTAGGAATATCTTTAGGACACTATACATTTTGTTGAGTAAAGTTTAATTCGATTTATCTTCGTACATACAGACTGGCACATCAACGTACCTCAATCTGTGAAACTTCTTTAATAGATTTTCAACCTTATTACAATAGTGGAAGGTTAAAGTTCGATTGGTAAAACTTGACAGTTAGGGGTAGGTTGCCTTGAATGTTCATATTTGGTAGTTTTTTGAGGTGTGCTTGAATAAACAAGTTTATCTGCCGGTAGGCTTAAGCGGAAAACTTCCTACACACTCCTTTGAAAAGAGGAGGTGCCTCCGAGATACATAAATTATGTTGGATCTGGGGACCCGAGAGATGCTGTCGAGGTTTCTGTAAGTTATTAACTCGCGAAGAACTTTAAAATGCTGAGCACAGTATCTGCATAGACCTCGCTAATTTTCTTTTTTATGTCTGCTATAAGGTAATAGCTACAAGTTCACGTTCACGACACTAAGGCTAAGAGCTCACGGAGCGATTATCAACTGCGTCTGCCGCGTTTGTTGGCCCACAGCTTCTGTAGAATGCAGATATAGTATGAAAAAAATTAAAGGACAACTCGTTTTACACCCGCGGTGTGCGAGGTTGTTTGCGGTCCCCGCACCGGCCGCGGTCACCCGCACCGGCCGCAGGTGTCGCCCGCACGCTCTGATATCGGCGGGCGACCGCGGTGGCCGGCGAGGGGCGGGGCGTACAGAAATCCAACACCATTTTGCACCAGTGACTTGTGGCATCGTTACATATTTGTGCAAACATTACTCGCTGAAACTGATCGTTTTTGCCCGCCTTGCCCGCCCGCCACGTCTGCGGGCGATGATCGCAACCGCGGTGGCTGTGTAACCGCGCAAAAAATCTCGTGAGTTTAGAAATAAAACCGCACTTCCAGGACTGCGGTTTTATTTATCGCTCCGTGAGTTCTTAGGCGCGGGCCACATAGAAAGAAAGACGCAGACGGGGCGGAGACATATGTCTCTTCGGCGTCTCTTTCATACAAAATCTTTAGAAGCGTCGCGACGTAAACAGAAGAGACGCGTCGCGGGCGCGACTCTCATACATTTTCGTCCGTCCGCTACGCGTCCTCGTCTTACGTCTTCTCTATGTGGCCGCGAATAAGACGCTGATTACTTTGACAGTTCACGAATTCGCCACTAGCGGCGCCTCGTGACGTGTTACAAACATTTCTATACATTTGATCTTTACGCTTGCCATACGTATATACATTCTAAATGCTGCCAAACCTATTTCTGAGATAAAATAATTAAACATTACTCAACAATTTAATTACAATATTTTCAAAGTCGATAAGTTTTTGTTTATTTTTACATTAGATGCTTGATCGTCTATCACGACTTGGAACATTAACAAATGAAATTAAACCTTGGGAACTTTACAATAAGGGTGCGATCGTCTTACATGCATTCAATATTTTACATGGTAGTGTTGATTTTGTTGAGAAATGACATAGACATCATTTTTTAAAACATTTTTTTATAAAAATCGATCTGCAAAAGATAATCAGGGCAAAAAATTGCCATTAGTGAATTTAGTGATTTACTTATTCAGTAAAAAAAGATACAAAATTAATCTTGCCTCGTCCAGAAGCCTATGATAATCCGATATTTAGTCCAAATATTAAAAAAAAATCTTCACAAAAACAATCGCACCGTACTACCGACATTTTTAACCAGAGATTCACAATATATACGCACTATTCAATTTAAGGCAGATGTCTATAAGTGTTGAGACTCGCAAGCGCCGCGTTACACTGTACAATACAACTATACACTAACGTATGATATACTTATATACGGTACAGTCGGCGTGCGTTGTATACTGTATATAACTACATACTATACTTATCGTAGTTAGCCCGAACACATCTCTGAGTGCTCGTCCCATGCTGCTACCTGAAATTGGAGAAAAGGGAATTATAAATTTAGCATTTTATGATTGTCAAAGTCTCCCGAACTGAAACGACGTTAGACGATGCGTGGTGTCAGGTTTTTGGGAAAATTCTTGATTCGGGCGCCACGCCACGCCGCGCTCAGAGCCCGCGATAAAAGCTATGCAATAGCTTAAATTATGGATGAACACCTCTCAGTGCGGCACATAGCCTAATAGCCGGGCCACACTAGCGGCATTTCCTGCTGAGTTTCGAGATAACGTCCATTAACCAACGGGATTTCCCGTTAGTGTGGCCCTAGTGTAACGAGGCTCCTAGTAGTCTCACCTGACAGTCTCTGCTGCAGTACCACTGGTTGGCGCAGCCCGCGCACACGAACTGCGCGTCTCTCCGCCGACAGCCCTGGCACAGCGGCGCGTCGTCCGCGGGCTCGGCCGGCTCCGCGCCCTCGGCCGGGGCCTCGCCGCCGCCCTCGTCGATCACCAGCCGGCCCGACCCGGAGCCCGACGGGGAGCCTGAGGCTTCGCCCTCGGAAGCAGGACTTTCTTCGTCGTCCTGGAAAGGGTGGGGTATATAAAAGTGGGCTGTTGGCAATTCGAAATTCGTACAAATACTAATATAATTGATGGAAAAATACTATGTTCGTCCGTTTGTTATGTACTTTCTAAGGGTCAAGGGATTTTTGGATAGTTGCAGACAAACAGAGCAGAGAACTGGTTCTATTAATCTTTGTAAAACGGTCCAGTACGATTTTACGATTTCCAACCTCTAAGAGGGCGAAACTATGGTTTAAACGTTTGTGCTTAAGTCTATCGTCTACCGAGCGCTCGTCCATACTAAAAGAGAAAACGTTTTCCCGCCCCTAAATGTTATCCTATCTCAATGATTTTTTAGAATGCTTCTGACACTGTAAAAAACTAGGTTTATAGGTTTTCTTTTTTTCAAAATTTATAATAGTTTGAAAGTAACAGCCGCCTAAAAGTGACTATTTTTATGACAAAATCTTCATTGAAGTAAAACCTTTGTATTTTAAAAACAAAGAAGTTTTTGAAAAAAAGCAAAACCTACAAACCTAGAATATAATATGCTGAAACGATTGACACTAGAATCTAAGAGATTGGACGTGATTTAGTATGTGAAAAACGTTTTCTCCCGAGAGACAAATTTCATATAAAAAATACTCACAGTCAGTCGCGAGTTGCAACGCTCTCTATCGCACGATCGGGGGTTTTTCAACGAGCGAGAGGGACAGCACGAGTTTTTCTAAATACCTATTTTTTGAAAAGGCAGCCGCTATACAATGGTCTTAAGAGACAACATTTACCACAATTCCTTCATATTTTTTTTATGTGCCAGCCTGTAAAAGCTTGGGCCTATTTAGCGCAGCCATGGGACACACATCAAATCTTTGTTTTTCACTTCTTCCTTTTATTTTTTTTTAGCTTAAAGTTTCCATTTTTCTATTTCTTTTATTTTGTTGTGTGTTTGTCGTGATTTTGTGCCAAATAAATATTTGTTTCTTTCTTTAAAACTGAGCTGCTGGCGTACCATGACGTCTTAAAGCCAGAGTAGTTCCAGTGGTGAAACGAGGTGGCGCTAGACGACTTGTATAGCTCTGTCTGTTTCCCACGCTGGAACAACTCTAGCTTTACAGCTCTGAATTTAAAGAAAGTCAAGGTTACTCACCAGCTGCACCACCTCCTCAGGTTTCTCAGGCTGAGGGTCCGGCGGCGGGGTCGGCTGCACCGGCGTTATCGTGATCTCACCGCAGTTCTACAACGATTACCAGGACAAAACTTTAGTTGTTTTGCTAAAAAGCTATATGAATTACATACATTATAAATGAAATTTAATTATTGCATAAATATAGCGTATTTATAATATAGTTTTGTTTGATTCAGATTTAGCCATAACCAGGCGGTTACCACAAAAAAAAAAAACAGCTGTTAAACACTTGTCTTCAAAAAAGTGTACACTGCATAATGACCCTTATTATATCAACGTGAAATGATGTTTTGACGTTGACAGTTTCTTTAGACAAGTGTTCAACACATGTTTATCTTTCTTATGGTAAGACGGTTAATGTTTGAAGTGTATGTAATAGCTTAGGGGCACATTTTATTTCCTGTTAACGGGACCTTGCAAGATTTTTATTTATCAAATTTTCAAAGAGTAACTACGGAGTTCTTTCCTTACAACACAATCTTTGTGAATAGATAAAAACAATCAATCCTATTTCATTATTTATTTTGACTGTCACAATACGGGCTTTTAAAGGACTGTTTAAAAAAAATGTTTCACTTAAAAAACTAAAACATTTGTAGTGTTGCTCTTATTAAAAACCCAAATGATAAAGAACGTCATGCAATTTATACCCCAATTAATAAGTAATTATTTTGAACATTCACCAAAGCATGCTCTGATAACAAATAGGACAGCACAGATTTACCGTGAACACCACCACACGAGGTATCGTGAGTAGGGGCTGCCCACAGGGTGGGGTGCTGTCACCACTGCTGTGGAACTTAGTGGTAAATGAGCTCATTGCAGAGCTCAACGCCAGCGGTCTGTACTCGGTGGGATACGCGGACGATATAGCAATTTTAATCTCGGGGAAATTTGAGGGCGTCTTATGCGATCTCATGAGAAAGGCCTTCAAAATAATCGAGTGTTGGTGCACGAAGCACGAACTATCGGTTAACCCCTTAAAAACGGAACTAATAATGTTCACTAACAAGAGAACTCTTGGACCTCATAGGCTTCCAAAACTCTTAAACACAGAACTAACGCTCAAGGACGAAGTCAAGTACTTGGGGGTGATCCTGGATAGCAAACTGCTCTGGAACAAGCATCTTGACTACAAACTTAATAAAAGCACAATTACACTATACCAATGTAAAAAAATGTTAGGAAAAACATGGGGGCTCTCTCCAAGGATTACTCTGTGGATCTACAAAACGCTGATCAGGCCAATGTTGGCTTATGGTGCTCTGGTCTGGTGGACGAGAACTGAACTCTCGACCACCATCACCAAACTACAACGTTTCCAACGACTGGCCTGTTCGGCTACCACTGGCTGCATGAGAACCACCCCAACAGCAGCCATGGAGATAGCCCTTCAATTAACTCCCCTTGACCTGTACATACAGCAGGAGGCGGCGTTGGCTGCCATCAGGCTAATGCATCTGGGCATATGGGGCAAAAACCTTACCAGTCCACACGCTAAAATCCTGGACCGGGCGATTGAGTACCAGCCTCTCATCGCTGCCCCGTGTGATAGAATACCCAACCAACCGATGTTCAACAAAAACTATATCATACAAACAGTTCAGGAGGAAAGGGACCAGTCAGGAGCCAATGAAGTGCGAATCTACACAGACGGCTCAAAAACACAAAACGGGTCAGGTGCTGGCATACACTCCCTTGATCTCAATATTAACATACACATACCGCTAGGCACACACAGTTCGATCTTTCAATGCGAATGTGTTGCTTTAACACAAGCCGCAACAGCAGTAAAGCGCTTAGGCATCCGGGACTACGGAATTAAATTCGTATCTGACAGTCTATCTGTGCTCAAAGCTTTAGAAAACAAACAAACTAACAATAAATTAATTCTCGAGTGCCACCAAGCTCTGGAGAGTTTGTCGATGTTCAATCGGATTACTCTCCAGTGGATCAAAGGACACAGCGGATCTTTGGGTAATGATGCAGCAGATGAACTTGCGAAGAGAGGCTCTGATATGAAGGTGCTAGGCCCATACCCTCTTCTCCCACTGCCTTTCTCACAATTTCGTGCGTGGATTCGCCAAAGATCGACGGAACTCCATAACAACAGATGGTCACGGGCAACAGACTGTAGACAGTCGAAATTGGCTCTGCCGATGGTACACCCGCGATTAACCAAAAAACTCCTCAGCATGAGCAGGAATAACCTTAGAATAATTATAGGAACAATTACGGGCCATAACACACTCAATAAACATCTTTTTAACATAGGTGCCACAGACAGTCCCCTTTGCAGGGGATGCCTTGACGCCGAGGAATCAGCCGCCCACGTTATCCTGGAATGCGTGGCCGTGGCCTCTCAACGTGAAGAAATCCTCGGAACAGTGAGGTCGCTCCGCGAAGCCTGTGAAGCTCCCAGGAGGCTTCTGTGCTTTTGGGCGGAGCTAGGCTGGCTCTGTTAGCCAGAATCCCCACGCACAACGGACCGAATGGGAGTCTAAGTGCGGAAAAGGGAGTCCCATCATCATCATCATCATCATAGGACAGCACAGATAACTAGAAATTATCCCAATAAATACTTATACAATGTGTAACGTTAATAGCGCAAAACCTCTCGTGGGGTAACTCAGCCCATGTTACTGAACAATGTTTGTTCTAAGACTTTTGGAAATTCGCAAAAAAAAAATTTTCGTACTGATGGGCCCGATCAATTTCTCATTTTGTATGCAAAAGCTATTTTTTTTGCGAATTTCCAAAAGTCTTCGAACAAACATTGTTCAGTAATATGGGCTGAGTTACCTCACGAGAGGTTTTGCGTTATTAACGTTACGCGTTGTATATTTCCCTGTTAGTAAAATCGTCGGCATAGCCTTTTCCCAACAATGTTGGGGCTGGCTTCCAGACGAACCAGATGCAGCTGAATATCAGTGTTTCATATGGAGTAACTGACTATCTGACTTCCATAACCCAGCTACTATCCCTTGGTAAAATATGACCTGTTAGTAACCCCAATAAAAAAAAGGATTGTGTGGTTTTATGAAACCAGCTGATGCGAACTAGGCGCCGCCATATTGGCCTCGGCTGCTCTGGCGAGCGCCTTTCTGTTTATCCCTACTCCGCGGCCGACCGTCACGCGACATGCAACACACAGACGAAAAAGTTTGAGACGATGTAATATAAGTTTCACTTTAATATTAATATGTGCCCTAAGCCAATGCATAACAGACTGTTTGCCAGTCAAAATATATGGAAAGAAGTCTAAAAAGACCACATTACCAGTATTTTAAGTATCAATTGCGATAAAATATTCTAATAATCATGTTGACAACATCAATAAATTTCAAATGTAATTAGCACGATAGCTATAGTTTTGAAAATAGTAGACACGTATTTTTTCTTTTGACGAGCAGTGGTGGTCCAGTGGTATCGGCCGTGACTTACCGAGTTGTAGGTCGTGGGTTCGAACCCGGACAGGCGCATTACTTTATGTAATTTATTTCATCACCACTGCTCTCAAAACGGTGAAGGAAAACATTGTGAGGAAACCGGCATGTCCAAGAACCTAAAATTCAAAGACATGATTGTGATCTACCAACCCGCACTGGGCCCACGTGGTGGATTATGGCCCACTCCCTCTCATAGAGAGGAGGACTGTGTCCCAACTGTTGGAACATTTATAGGCTGATGATGATGATGATTTTTTCTTTTTTTTGAATCAATGCATTTTACAAAAATATAACGCAAAATACGAGAGTGGGGGGCCAGTAGCCAGAAGCCAGTAAAAACTGTGCTTGCTTGTGACGTATAGGCAATTTTAAAAATGTCGTATTATCGTCAATTTTGGTTTACATTACAAAAGAAACTAAGAGTCACTCAACGAGCAATGGAAAGAGCTATGCTCGGAGTTTCTTTGCAAGTTGAAGTGGCAATGGGCAGGCCACATCACTCGTAGAACTGACAACCGATGGGGAAGAAAAGTTCTCGAGTGGCGACCACGGACCGGAAGGCGCAGCGTAGGCAGTCCTCCCACTAGGTGGACCGACGACATCGTGAGGGTCGCGGGCAACGGATGGATGCAAGTGGCGAATTGTCGTTCGGCGTGGCGATGTAAGGGGGAGGCCTATGTTCAGCAGTGGACGTCTTCCGGCTGATGATGATGATGATGATGACCAAAAGAAAATATACGTGTCAAATATGTTTTGTCTGACGGACTAATTATTTTTTTTTCAGTCAAATACCCCATTACATCTACTTTCTACTCTATTGCTTGAGCAGTAGAATATAATTTTCCATTTTAGTAATTTTATCGCAATTCATATTATGATCCCGATAAAATGGCCTTTTTAGATCTCCTAATCGGTTTTGGGCGCAGCCAGTCACGTTAGCCAATCAGACAGCCGCTGCCCGATTTCCTTAGAGACTAAATTCATTTTGTACAAAAATACAGGCAATATATCAAAGTTTTAAGTTATTTATTTAAATTAGGCTTGATTTAGAAGACAAAAGTAGATAGGAAAGGGCCCTAAATGCCTTAAAAACTCCATTGTTTCCATTTTTTTTGTGAGGAGATGTGCTTCAACCCCCAAGGGATAATAATTGAAAATAATTATATGTATAGGAAAATTCGAAATCCTCGTGGACGAAGTTGCGGGTGGAGAGCTAGTGGATAATTTATGTTTACCGATTTCTTAACCACATGTGTGTAATTTTTTTTTCTCTATGCCATTTTGTACTAATGAAATTAGTCTCTTTGGCAATCGAAATAGCATTAAGTTAACCAGCAATAATTATAATATATTGAGTATAATAATATATTGAGAATACAATATTTTTGAGAACACCTCTATTATATGTTTTTTTTTAGTCAAAGCCAAAAAGCTTTCAATACAAATAAATAAAATATTCAAGTATTTTTTATGATGGTACATGATTATGTTTTTGTCTCTAATAAAATAAATATGGGTCCTAAATTAAATATATAATTTGCCTACAGGAATATATAGGTTTTTTTTTGTATAAATACTTATTGCTCATAATTTTAATGTTTTATTTGATATTATGGTTTATGATTATGAGGTGGCATTTATTATTCAATGAGCATTGCCAGACTCTCAAAAATCAAATCAAATAATTTAATATATTAAAGAATTGGAGTTTTATTTGTAAAAGTATTAAGAGCAAACTAATTTGTTTTAGAAAATAGATCATAACATTGAATATAATTATAGTTACTTCAAATTTATTCTGTGGGCCTTAAAATTATGTAACTTGCCCTTAATAATTTAAATAGTACTAGTTACGATTTCAGCACATTGTCTCATTTATCATTCATTATAATCAACACTTTATATTTTCAAGAATCGAATTTGGAAAAGTTACCATAGATAGCATGTAAGTTTGGAGCAAAGACAAATGCGCCAAAACCTCCAAAACCACAACTCCAACTCTTTAAAAACCATAACATAAACTTAAAAACTAAATTTTGAATTTTGAATGATCAAGGCCAATCAGCACACCAATTGTTATAATGTCGTACATTAGTGGTACCTTGGCCTGACCGAAAGTTGGTAACGTTGGCGCACTCTGTTTCCGTTCCGGCGACATGAGCAGTTTAGCCAACGTCGGGGAGTAACTCTGAGACGCAGGTAACGCCTGCTGGAAGGTTGGCAACACTCATTTCAAGCTAGTTTGCAAGCATTATTGCCATATACAAAAAAAAAGAAAATATTAATGGAAGTTGGGATATGAGTATTTCTACAAGCCATAAAAATGAGATTTTTAGAATAAATAGATACCTTTGTGAGGATGCCATGGAGTAAGGAGTTTTGTTGTGTTGATTCCTGGCTTGTGGTGACGGGTAGTAAGGATATTTCGGGGTAAGGCGGTGGAGGTGGCAATCTAGGACTTGGGGAAGCCAGTCTTTCTGCCTGTTTAACAGAAACATGGGCTTCCTCATGATTCCTCTCTTGTCTCCTTCTTCCCTCAGGTCTTATATGGTGTTCAGGTCTATTGGTGATGGTCTCCGGTGGTCTGTTTGGTATGAGACCGGAGTTGGCCTGTTGCATGTTGGCGAATTGGACGAGCACGTCTTTGAAAGACAACCCGTTAGGTAGACCACCAGCTTGGATTTGTTGGAGGCGTTCTAACATCGCTTTTTGATTCTGAAATTAATATTAAAGTATTAAGGTAAGATTATTATTAAACATTTGCAATTTAAAGTCCATGGACCTGTTAGCATGAACTGAAATTTTCCTAGCAAAATGGCAAATAAAACTGACTCTCTAAAGAAAGAGAGAAAAACAACTAATTTTTTTTCCTTTACATTACCATAGACTGTCTATGTCATAAAGATATAGATGGTCCTATAATTGTTTTTCCCTTTTTCTACAGAGTGCCTATTCTCTATGCTTCTGAGAAAGCTTTATTTATTTTGTAAGATCGTACCTATTGTTGACATAACAAGTTTTTATTTGCTTAGCTACTGACTTAAGTAATTTTATTTTGGACTTAATGAGTAAGCACTCAAGAATGTGCGAATACCTCAAAAATTACTCATCATATAAAGAATGGTCATATTGAGAACAATAGCTTCACATCGCATTGGTCAAAATGTCGTAATTAATTAAGTTAAAGCACAGGATTGCACAAAACTATAAAGGTGACTGGTAAAGTCATCAAATGAAGTTTGCGATCACTTTGAAAAATCGAAATCGTTCTTATTGTTTTTTACGTCGTCGTCAAATGAGTCCTCCCACCCAGGGCAGGGCGGGAGGGACGGTCAAACTCGTACTGACTAAGATCCACGTTGTACTTCAATAGCCCTTTACGTTCCACGGTAATTGGATAAGTCAAGGGGGCGTAAAGGGGGCGGGGGCGTCATTATGCTGACACTCTTTGAGGCGCGGGTGGAACATAACGCGCGACCCGGGCATGGCCCATGGTCGGACAGCGAGTCGTCCATTACTCGCAGCCAGTATGTCCGTGCCTACGGTGGTCGGAGATCGTCTGGATGTCCAACGCCGTGGGCGTCTACCACTGCGGCTGGGGCGGAGGGAGGACGATGTCCTCTCAGCTTGCTTAGTGATTAGTGACCACAAACTTTTTTTGATGTGTGCATATCCTAGAACCAAAAATTCAAAGAAAATTGTTGCCCCACTTGGAATTGATCCTGCATCAGGAATTGAACCCACGACCTGCAGCACAGTAGCCAATTTCTAAACCACTGCGCCAACCAAAACCAGTCATGCAAAATTACTCGCAATGGACCCGTGATGACGTAGTAGTATACAATGTTCAACTCCCTTTCATGGCATGCATCCCATCAATGTTAAATTATTATGCGCTGATAATGCATGGTATACAAGACTGCATTTAGTCATCATCAACTAATAACCAATACCTACATCTAAAAGGTTAACATCGTGATATGAACCGCCTCTTATTAATCATGTACCATATGGAATATGAATCAATACAGTTGCAAGACATAGGACCGATTCCTATAACTTACAAGAGGGTTATGGTTATGGTGAATCGTAGGTCTATCGATCAATGGGTCGTGATTTCGAACCTGTTGAATTCTTAATAAAAAAAACCTCGTTTCTGATGCAAGAGGTTGTAAGTTCAAACTCGGGCAAGTACCAATGTCTTTTTCAAAGCATAATTATGCACTAGGGCCGAAAATTAATCATACAACGCGGTCGCAATCTTGATCTCCTTCCGAGTCTTAAGAGCTGTCCAACCACAAGCACAAGCAGCCGTCAAAGAATATGGATCAGGATTTGGATTGAGATATAATATTCGGACGTAAGTTTAATTTGGACATAACTGACATTGATGGGAGAACCTAAACTTATTCAATCAATAATAATGGCGGCGACATTAAATCCCACAACAGATACTGGATAGGATAATTTTTATCCTCGTGGGACAAAAAATGTCCTCATAGGATAAAAAATATCCTCTATACTTTTACGCGTGGTAATCTCCGAAATCAATGCCGTCGATACCGCAAAATCATGTCAACCTAAACCAGTTTTTGTTCAACCTTTCTACGAGTACCACCATTAATAATTTGTCCGCTAAATTAATATGAATAAGCAGAGACCAGTTGATTGATCGAAGGCCGTTAGAATCCTAGCACAGCATATTGGGTCAAGGTGACTCTGTCACTCACCTTTAGACATTCGTGTCGTGAAGGTTAATAGATAACTTAGGTTTTTTGTTATATGCTAGGAAAAGTACTTGGTATTTGAGTTTCTGTCTTTTACGCCAGTAAGCAAACACAATATGAAAGAAAATGTCAACGACCTCCATCTCTCACGTGAAAATTATGATTTGAAAGGAAAACTTGATGAATTTTTTTTTTCCATAATATTTTATTGTAATTTCCGGGACTAAATATATAATTTAATTTTTATAGTTCCGTACCCAAAGGGTTAAACGGGTCACTGTTACTAAGACTCCGGCTAGTGGAGTCATGCACTCCACTAGCCGGAGTCTTAGTAACAGTCTAGCGGATCTTATCCAGGTTCGATTCTTATCCGGTAAGAAACGTTTGATGGCCAAACCCTGCCGAGGTCGCGGGTCTAACGAATTACCGTGACCCCGTAACGTAAAGGGCTATTGGAGGACACCTAGGTTTGGGTGGGAGGACTCATTTGATGATATTACCTAAAAAAAAAGGCCCCGGCTGTCCCTCGGTCCGTCCGTCTGTCACCAAGGTGTATCTTATAAATCGTGACAGTTAGACAGTTGACATTTTCACAGCTGATGTATAACTGTTGCTTTTTTTTTGGTATAGAAATAATTTTAAGTCTAGATTAATACAAAGGACCCCAGTATTACGTTACAGGGGGATAATTTTCCATATAAACGCAGACGAAGCGGCTAGCAACGGCTAGTATTTTAACAGGGTTGGCATGATTAAAACAAGTTGTTTTAAAACACCTGTTTAAAACAGTGTTTAAAACAGTTTGAAATTAAACAGTGTTTTTTATTACCCGTTTCAACTACTTTTCAAGGCAGATGAATGCATGTAAAATGAAAATAAATTAAAATTCAGGAGTCTAAATAGCTTGACCTATAACCATTTGAGGTTAATGCCATTGCTATGTCATATTTTTTACTTTTATTGGCATTGTAATGAAATAATTCTTAGAAATTTAGAAAAAAAAACATCACATGTTTTTTTTCCATTGATCATTTTTCGTAAAAAAATCATTACAATGGGCGAGTTTGAATAGATGTAGTCAAGAAATGAAACATAATTGATTTATACGTTTAGACATCGATAAATTAGGTGGAATTAATTTGAAAAAAAAGCCAGAAGCTAAAAAAAAACAAATAAAACACTTGTTTAAAACAATTTGAACTGTTTGTTTTATAAATTTGAAAAAAAACTGTTTTTTTTCCAACCCTGTATTTTAATAATTTAGACGCAAAACGGCTGTGGGTTCACCTCACATGCATCTGTAATTCTCTAGTCAAGTTTTCCCCAAAAACAATGAGCAAAGAACCACAGGACCCATAAAAAAATGTTCCAAATATGCATCGATTAGACACTAAAGTACCAACAATTTTCATCCAATCGACGGAAAACTACAATGCCTTCGTTTTCATGTAAAATTGCACGCTCGGACAAGCATAGTCGTCAACTGTTTATTTATTAATATAGCCTCAAGACTCCATGAAGGACATTGACCCAACCCGGCCCTATAGTCTATGGTACGACGCGCCGCCATTCGCGGAAAATAGTTTGAATCTTTAATGTGTATGGGAAATGTGCACCTTGTATTGACAACTTACTATGGTAGTTGGTAGAGTATGGCCAAGAATCGAGTAAAATATTGAGAGTTTTTACATTAGGGACTTTACTCATGGCGCGATGCGATATCGAATTGCATCGATTGACGATATCGCGTATCGGTCAGATATCACACAAGCGTCCGGCCGAAGAAAATGTATGGACGATCGCTAGTGTTTGCTAATTAGGCGTCGCACGGATTGACGATATCGCTCACAGATCTCCTCGATATCGAATTGCATGTACGTCCTAATGACAATGCACATGATTCTGTGCTCGAAATTCGATTGCGCAACTACTCGTCTCGTGCGACATCTTTTGTCTTTGGTTTGCAGCGCCTTCATATCGTAGCAGTAAAATGGATTTTTGAAGTGCACGGTCGAATTGCATTGCATCACTCCATTAGTAAATACGTGCGACTTAAATCGGCAATCGACTCGATATCGCACGAATCGCGTCGCGTCGCATCGGGCCATGAGTAAAGTCGCTTCAGCGACGATATAATACTAGACTCCGCATGCACGATCTAAGGAACAAAAATTATTCTGCCAACTCACTGAGGTACTACGTAAGCGAGGGGGGCGGGGTACTGCGTTGTGATTGGCTAACTCGAGGTCTGTTCTGTCTCAACGTATGTTTACGGCTCACAGGATTGGTCGAAATGAGACGAATATAAGACTTTTTTGCCTAATGTGTTGACAGACATCGGTCGCCTGTTATTAGGAGTCTAGTGTTATATCGTCGTTGAGTCGCTTACACGACACTGACGTATTGGCCGCTCTCGCTCATTTTCCTTAGATTAATGAAACTACAGATGTCGTGTTACATAACGGATACGACATCGGTAGTTCGTCGTCGATCGTTTAATGTGAAAGCGTCCAATGGAAGGGAAGGACGAAGGCATGCTCCTGTTTCCTAGAAAAGACCGAGAAATCTCAGATCTATTTAGTACCAGGGGGGGTATTACAACGTCTTAAAACCAGGCTTGTTCAGGCGAGTGAAAGTGACAGAGCTATACAAGTCGTCTAGCGCCAACTCGTTCACTCACTGGAACAAGCATGGTTTTAATACGTTATTGTAATACCCCCCCTGGACTTAGTTCTAAATGACTTTTACACGCGGTTTCACTACCCCTTCCCGCAATTTCAAGTTTTATACAAAAAAAGTGGTCTATAACTTCTCCAGGATCTCTGTACCAAAAATTGGTTCGAACGTGAAAAACACGCCAATAAACATTATTTTACATTTAAATTAATAGTAAGGTTTCCGGTTGTCCATAGCCACCTCAAAAACTCGTGAACATACGTCATCATCCCTTGCCTCGCCATAATCGACGTCTATTCGCCATAACATGTGGGCCAGTACTGTGTCATGCCTCAGACAGTCATTGACAATTGAGGTCAAGGAACACAATTACAAATTAGATTATTGACTCGCCTGCAAGTTCTAACGATAGTCTATGCTAGATTCTATGTTGTCTAGATAGTTATGGTTTAAGAAAAAAATGTATAGATGGTTTTGAATATCGGTTTTGGTGAGAAGACCGTCCGTTTGTCAACTTATGTTTTTTTTTCTGTCATGTTTATAGTAATTTGTATGTGTACATGATGAATAATATTTAGTTACTGGAGTCGACCTAGATCGTTTGGGGTTATAGTAAACAAAATTACTGACTGATTTCATTATGGGACCCCCTATCCAAATCCTTAACGTTTTTGAGTAAATACACTTAACTAATCCACTTTTGCCTTTAAAACTGGTTATAGTGAGAATTTTAGGACGATTAAGTTGTGCTTTTCTGATAGTTTATGAATGACTCAACTTTGCTTCTCAGCCAGATACGGAAAAAAAAATATTCCGTGCGGAAATCGTTCCCGCGACACGCAACGCAGTGTCCATCTTTCACCCACTGTGCCAACTGTGTTCGTATTAAGATTATCTTATTTAAAAAAAAACATTTTGGATTTCGCATAATTACATAGATACGTAAAATAACGAGTCATTGAACTATGACCCCGCGATTACACCCATATACAAGTGGTTTCCGACAAGCACTACCATACTATATTATAGATACATAAATATTGCAGGAATGTTCTTTTTTTTAAAACGTTGTTCTACATTGGGAATTTATCCTAAGTCATGGGTGCGTCGGGCATTCGGGCGGCGAGTAAAGGTCAACTCGCTGTCCGACCATGGACCATGCCCGGGTCGACTGCGCGTTGTGTTCCACGCGCGCCTCAAAGAGCGTCAGCATAATGACGGGGCCCCTCTCTAGAGGGCCAAAGCCTGCCGAGGTCGCAGGACTTATCTCATTACCGTGACCCCGGAACATAAAGGGCTATTGAAGGACACCGTGGATTTTAGTCAGTAAGAGTCTGACAGTCCCTCCCGCCCTGCTCGGGGTGGGAGGACTCATTAGATGATTTTACCACGCTAAAAACAAAAAAAAAGTCATGGGTGCGTTAAATTCATATCCACAAACTGCAGGAGCAACCACTTGTAGATCACATAGATATTTGTTCAGAGCGGGAAACTAACCCGCGACACGCAGCGCCCGCAGTAGCATCGCTCAGCTACTCCACCAACCGTGACTTCTATCGCAATATGTTAACTTGTTTGGCTTTTTTTTTACGTGGTAAAATCATCAAATGAGTCCTCCCACCCAGGGCAGGGCGGGAGGGACTGTGTCAGACTCGTACTGACTAAAATCCACGGTGTCCTTCAATAGCCCTTACGTTCCAGGGTCACGGTAATTCGATAAGTCGCGCGACCAACTTGTTTGGCTTAGTTTATTTTACACCCATTAAATATTTTAACAAGTAGACGCTCCACCTACTAGACCATCGCCAATAATTATAATTAAAGCGTCTAGAGTACTTATCCAGAAGGACAGAGGTTCGAATCCTACTCGAAGTGTAGTTTTAAGGTAAGCGTCCACAGGTCCGCATCGCACGTATCGGACGTATCGTACGTAACGGATTTTAGTTTGCCTTGTATGAAAACTCATACAACTGCGTCCACTGATCCGCATCGTACGGACGGTTCATCGGCAATGCCTACATGCGATGCGTACCGATGACGTCATACGGAATGCCGATCAGTGGACGCGCCCCGCACGCTTACTGAATCAATCATCAATCATTTGTTCTTTTTCTTTCTTGCATTCCTCTTCTGCTAATGAACAAGCAATAACAACTTCTGCATCGCTTTCCTCCTTGCTCACAAACACTTTCCGAACGTATGATCACTAAAAAAATCCAAATAAAGGTGGCATCGGCAATCCCATTGCTTATACTCGCGTCGGCAATCCGATCGCTGCCGATACAGAAATCCGTTTGATGCGATGCGTCCGATACGTACGATGCCGACCTGTGGACGCTTACCATTACTTTCCGCAGAAAGTTATTTGGCAAGTTTTGTACACAACTTACTTTTAAAAATTGTTTCAAGATCGTTCTAGAGATTTGCGCTTAGCAAAGCATACAGCCTATATTGTTTATTAAAAAAAAATTGTATTATACATATAATTAATTATTGTTGTGTTTTCCGTATGTTTTCCTTTTGTAGATCGCGGTTTGATCTTTATGAATAGACAAACTTTTCGAGAGGGGTTGTTTTGTAAGATTTCTTTTGACTTTTTCTTTTCGGAACTTCCAAAGTTCTGGGATTGTTGATTTTTTTTTTCCATTTATGATAAAAGGTTAAATAAGGTAGAAAGGAAAGTTTTGGTTTGAAAAGATAATCTTTGAACATTGTTTTAAAGGTTGTTAATTTCAGATATAAACCCTTCGTTTATATATAAAAAAAAAAGAAAAAAAAAGATTCAAACAGAAAAATTATGACATTCAGGAAATGATGATATATGGCTAATGTTGCCTTAAAAAAATAATTCAAGGTTGTTGATAAATTGTCCTTCTATCTTAATTTGCGAATGACTCATTTCCTCAATTGATAACAATTTAAACTGAACTTTAAAACGTTGCACAAAACTGAAATAAAGTAACAAATACTAAAAAAAAAACAACTTACCATATCTAGATTATTAAACAGCATATTAAGGTTGTTCAAATTGCTCATACCATCCACTTTTGGCGCAATTGGTCGCGGCGCATTCATCATATTAGGATTTAATATCGACTTCATTCTGCGACCTCTTCTGGGCGTTACTTCCGGATTCCTTTGTCTATAATCCGCTATAATCGATTTAACATCTTTCGTAGGACCTTGTCTACCCATGGGAAGACCATAGCTAGAAGGTAGCTGCCCATTCATATCTCTAGGAAACCCGGTCAAATGACCAGGCATCATCATTTGTTGGGGGAATACTGGTTTTGGCATCGACATGTGCGCTTTGTCGTAAGGCGGTGGTAGACCCGCCATGGGGTTGAAATGCGACGTGATGGGCATAATTGGAGTCTGCATCATAGGATTCATGGTTGACCCTGGTTGTTTTAAAGCTAGTCCTGAAATCTCGTCGCTTTTATCTATAGCTAAGTTCTTTGCTTGGTTTAAATAGTCAAAGGGGTCTCTGTCTCTTTCTGCGCCGTTGATTTCAGCGGATTTTTCGAAGGACAAAACCTGTTTTCGTCTTAAAAGTCGGAGTAATATCTCCTCTTTGACTTTTTTTAGGTGCAGAATGTTGTTCCATTCATGTTCTTTCTTCTGGGCAAGTTCCCTTAGCGTCTGTATCTCTGATAGTAGTTGTTCCGTATGCCTCTGTATCTCATCTATGTTGTTCTTTGTGGCTGTTTGTATGTAGTCGTTGATCATCGTGTCGTGTTGGGGAAACGTCTTTTCCACTTCGATGCACAGCTTTTTCAGAGGAGACTCTGTGTCTACTTCTTCGCTTGACCGTCTTTTTGTACCTTGTTCCTCCTAGAAAGAGAAGATTATGTTAAAATGTGTTTATGATAGACTAATCAAAAAGGTTTGGCAGAAGATAATGGTGAGGTCAGGGTCGCGTATGTAAGAAACACTTGAAGACACCTCTTTATCAAATTTTCCTAATCGTTAAGAAAGTCGAAAATTTATTTTAAAAAAATGACAAATAGGGGTAGCTTGATAAGCTGGCGTCTGTAACTCAGTACTAACAAAAAATCTCAAAGCACATTATGAAAGTTGACCTTAATTTGTGACCTCACTTGACCCTGTCAGTTTCGAATCGTGAAATCATTGAACACACTACTTCTACGCACAAAAATAAATAAATATAAGATGAGTCGGATGCGCGAGAGCCTCGGAGTAAGAGCATTTGCGAGCAAACCACGCCCCTTTTTGAATTGGGCGGTGGCTGATCATTGTGATAGAATATTTTTGACTTTTATAAGGAGTAGCTTCAAATTGTTCAAACGGAAATGCAGCCAATGAAGTTTTATGCGCTTTTAAAGGAAAATTTTCTTTCTGCGTCAATAAGTGTGGTCACATTCGAATTTACCAAAATGTGACAGAAAATACTCATATCTAACAAACCATGAAAAAAATACGAAAATCTCTTTACAAGCCCCAGATTCACGTGTCATATTCAAAGCCTACAAAATCATAAATCAGCATAATTATTTAACCTACAGTATTATCTGAATAAATAATAACATTTTAAAGCTACGGAGTTGTCTGACAGTGCACTATAACGCCATATTGTACAATTTTACCAACAGCTTGGCGAACATGACCTTGGTAGAGATCAAGTGTCAGCGAAGGTCGATTTGCAACAAGTTTTTACATACAAGCCGTTTTGTCAAATGCAGAGTTTGGTTTTATCTTTAAATACCCTGTTGCCAGCTGATTCGCCCATAAATTATCCCATGGAAAATAGGGATAAAAAGTAACCATGTGTTAATCCAGGTTATCAACTACCTGTGTACTGAATTTCAAGCAAATCCGTTGAGTACTTTTTGCGTGAAAGAGTAAAAAACATCCATCCATCCAAACTTTCACATTTAAGTATAATTTTAGTAACATACCTAGTAAGATATTAGCAAGACTTTGTACCAAATCGCTCTGGGCCGGTGTGGTGAATTATGGCACTCCCTCTCACAGAGAGGAGGCCTGTGTCCAAGCAGTGAGAACATTATAGGAACATTGATGATGATGATGATTTTGTTTCAAAATCCCTTTAATTATGTGCTAGTATTTGTATTGTTGGCCTATTAGTCGGAAGCGCGACTGCCGAGTATAAAGTCCCCAGATTGATTCCAGAGTCCAGTAGGAATCTCTCTATAGCAAACACGGAAACTGAGACACAGAGATTTGAGCTGTGCTGATGACAACTGATTCGCCCCTGGGAATCGAACCCAACATCTAAAGTTCTGTAAGCAGTACTGCTTGCGACCACTGAACGAATGTTACAGTCGTTTTAATTCTCTTTCTCTTATTTTATTAAAACGTTGCCCTGTATTAGAAATTTCTCCTGGTGGCCTACCATGACCTCTTAACGCGATCCAGTTTAGGCAGTGGGAAAGAGATGGCGCTAGACGACTTGTATAGCTCTGTCTCTTTCCCACAGACTTAACTGGATCGCGTTAAGAGTTCATGGTAGGCCACCTGTATCGCGGATATACTGACTGGACCGGTCCACTCAAATCTGTGTGGTTCTTTCTTCAAAAGACCACCTCAGACACCTGCATGGTTCTCATATCTTGATCAATACAAAATTGTCTGGACTTTAAAAGAGACTGAGTTTGTTTCGGATGTTTCTTCTCAGAGTAGTCAGGTACGAAACACCGGCCTCATCTAGTGTAAAAATAGTGTCTTTTTGACGTGTAAAAGAGTTTGCCAAAACCAATTTGCTGAATAAATATCATTTATCAAATTATCATTATCATTATAGACAATCTCGCGACCACGGCTGACGATTGGTCATTTGGTGACCTTGTTATTTTGGAGAAAACTCCTGGATTCGCGCGATTGGCACAGTGGCCAAGTGATCCACTGCTGCACAGCGTGACACGGGATTAACCACGCACGGAAAAAACTAATGTATGACCTACAAATAGTTGTTTCGGGTTTTGGTGTTCGTGGTGAGTTTCAATGTTTGTGAACGCACCCACGATACAGGAGAAATTCCTAGTGTGAGGAAACAATTGTTTTTAAATGGCCTGGTTGCTCCAAATCTGCGGGTTTTCATTTACATATTTAGGCACTGGGCCGAGGGTTCATAATCGAATAACGAATTTTTTAGGTTCTTCACAAAAACAGAAGGGATGCCTTCTGTCGTATTTGGGTACACTACGATAATACGAAAAACTTTATTCCGAAATTCATAAATACGAATTTCAAAATACCGATTTTCATAATTCCGAATGGTTCAAAATTCCTAATATAACAACTCTGATGGATCATTATTCCTATTTTAATAATTCCGATATTTCAAAATTCCTAACGTTTATAATTACTATTTTCAAAATACCGAATTTCAATAGACCGAATATCAAAAATTCCGACTTAATATATTTTCCGAAACATCAAAAACACGAATACCGAATATTAAAATTCCGATTATTAGAATTCCGATTCGGGTCCGTCAGGTCGAAAAGTCCGAGGCGGGGTGCCCCAAGACACATTTTGCTCGCTATTGCATCCTGAGTTATAGCACCACTAAGGTGGTTCGCGGGGCTCCGATTTCTGTAAGCAAGGTTTAAATTAACCTAACACGAAGGGGATGGCGGGGTCAGACCCCGCCATCCGCTTCGCTCGCTCTTGCATCCTTGGCCAATTTGTTGACTACCACCTACCAAGGCATGTCGACGGAGCCCCGCTTCGCGGGGCTCCTATTTCTGTTTGCAAGGTTTAAAGTAACCTAACACGAAGGGGATGGCGGGGTCTTTCAGACCCCGCCATCCCCTTCGAACCTAACCTGTCCGAGTCGGTGTGCCCCAGGTCCCGAGCTCGCTTCGCTCGCTCTTGGATCCTAAGTTCTCCTGATAACAATAAAAATCCTGAAGGCAAACAGTGAAAGTTAAGAGGATACGCCTCGCCACTCCGTGCCTACACAGGCTTAAATAACACTCTGGGAGTACGGTAGACAAAATTTCGTGCAGCAGGTTTTGCACCAATTCGTTTCTGTCACTGACTTTGTAGAATGAGAAACGGAATTCCGATTATCAATATTCCGAAAAAAAAACAGTTTATTCGGAATATTGAAAATCAGAATTTCGTTTTTCGGAATGAGAACTCATCGAGCATTACATTTTTCGAATATGTGAAAATCGGAAAACGAAGAAATCGGACATACGACTTTCGGTCAAATAAATTTCGAGATTCTTAATAATAGATATTGTAATTTTTAGGTATTATGATATTCGGAGTTTTGAAAATCGGAATATCGAAATTCGGAATACAATATTTCGGAGTATTTGGGTGTTCCCGTCGTATTTTCATGCAGTATGTCAACTGTTGTTAGTATGTTCACATCCTTCGATACTTGCTTGCTGTTAGAACATATTCCTTTTTTTTTAGAATAATTCTAAAAACTGCAACAGTTTTAGGGCAGTTATCTTGTTTAGAAGTTGCATAGTAGTGTGCCTAAAACGACGATTTAACGAAAAATCATAATTATGTTTTGCTTTAAAATTAATGTTTTTCTGCAAAAGTGGCCTTTCTAGACCTCATTATAAAAGCCATTAAACTGTGGCTGATATCTCTATGTATTTTGTTATTTTGTAGCAGTTCAGGAACAGTCAGAAATTAAAATAACTATTTAGGTACTCCAAGAAAGTAGAAAGAGAATCATCATGCCTTCTAGCTATTATAACAAGGGAAAAAAATAAAGTGTCTCATGCTGTATATGCCACAGTATGAGACACTACTTCCCCCTTGTTACCAGACCTATGCTTTTTCTCACATATCCAAGTATTCAATAATAAATTGTAACAATCCCATTGTTAAAACAACATATTTTAAAAGAGTAACCATGGAATTTCTTGCCGGTTCTTTGCCATGGAATCAACCAACCCAAACCGAACACCTGTTCGTTTTATAAGTACTAGTGGGCCTATGTGAAATAAAAATGTATGCTTTTGGCAGACAGACCACGGTGTCTCCAGTCTGGCAGGCATCTACAGATAGCAAAAGTGTACCAGTTTACAATGGTAAATAAACTACTTGAGTTCTATTTCTCTACTAGTTCTACTAAGAAAGAAAGAAAATAAGTTCATTTGGCAAGCCTTATGCACGGGGTGCTATGACAGGACGGGGTGCTATGACAGGAAACCTCCACGTGCGCCCGTGGACTGGAGTTCCCTCTCGGATACGTCCGGGGGGAAGACCAGTTTTTCGGGCCGGTGCACCCTGGGATGCGGGCAAAAACTCTTCCTTAGGCACTGTGTGCCTAAGGGGTCTCTTTGCCCGTATGCGAATAGCCTGTCGTGTGGACGCTCCAACGCGTGTCCCTCTGATTAGCAGAGGGCACAGCGGTGGAGCGGGCTTGCGGACGGTGAGTTATGGGTAGCTCGCCGTCCGACCAAGGACCAAGCCCGGGTCGGTGGCGCGTCGTGTTTCGCGCCAAATGCCTGCTGGGGTCGCGGGTTTTTTCTTAACCCAGGTTACCGTGGCCCCGGAACGTAAAGGGTATAGGAAGGAACACGGGTGGATTTTAGTCAGTAAGAGTCTGACAGTCCCTTCCGCCCCACCCAGGGCGGGAGAACTCATTTGATGATTTTACCACCTAAAAAAAAAAAAAAAAAAAAAAAAAAAAAAAAAGCCTTATGCACACAATTACAATTTATAAGAATACCATGAATGTAGGTACTGTGTGCCTCACGGCTGTGCCAAATAGGCTCTCTACTACTCTGTGATACAGATACCTTTATTAAATATTCCTCTTATCAGTAAAAGTTAATCAAACTCATGAACTACTTATTAGTTTCCACCTTCAACAGTAATTATCACTCACCTTAGAAACATCCCCATTCATTGGCTTTGGTTTAGGTTTCTCCGTTCGAAGTTCCACCTTTTCTTCAACCGTAACAACCTCAGTCATGTCCGCATCAGCTTCCGGCTCCAACTTTTTTGGTTCCTCAACAACCATAAGCTCTTCTTTCACAGGGCTTGGTTCCTTTTTTGGGACCACGGGTTCTAGAACCGCATTTTCTGCAGCAACCGGTGTTTTGACAACTACTTCTGGGACCGGGACTGGTTCAGTAACGGTTGCAGGTTCATTTTCCGTTTGGGTTGTGGGTTCAGGGGATAGGGTTTCCGCAACTACTGCGGGACTATTCTCTTCTTTGATCAATACCTCTGAAAGATTTAAAAGGTTTTAGTGATACAATATTGAAAACACTGTTTATTTTTCATGAGTTTGATCTTGACTCTAGTCTAAATCAGTGGTGACCGTGACAGAGGCAAAGTTGGTCAGTGGGTTGTCTTAGGGTCTACAATGGAGTGAGCTTACTCAGCTAAGTTTGTAATAATAATAATTTAAAAAAAATATTATTAGCTAAGTTAATAGTTTTTGTTCTTGCCTACTTGTTGGCACATTTGCCAGTAATTATAGCCACCTCATACCTTGTATAACATACTTAAGTCCAATGCTCTTGATTATAGTTTTAAACATTACTTTTTTATCAAAAAATTATTTTATGATCTCCCTGCAACAATGGTCACTAAATTTGTTCAAGTAAAATCTCCTTGTTTTTGAATTGGTCTTTGTTTAATGTTTGTTTGTTTAATTTGACGACACGGTTAGCGCAGTGGCTGAGCAACTGGATTGCTGCGCAGCATGTCGCAGGTTCGATACCCGTACGGAACAAATATTTGTATGATCTGCAAGTCGTTGTTCCACGTCTGGGTGTTTGTGTATGTGAGAAATTTCTAGTGTGGGGCAAAGTTTAAAAAAAATGCTTAGTAGTTCTTTGGGAATTGGATTAACTGTCTAACCCATGTAGATAACACCTATAGATTATTTCACAAGAAAATACTGCAACTCTGATCCTTTCAACTCATTTATTAAATAACACAATACCCCCAGTAAAACTACAAATTGAACTTTCAGGCTTTTGAATGTTTTAATAAATTTTTAGGTAATTAAACAGGCTAACAAATGCAGTAGCATGTAACAGAATCAACAAGAACAAAAAAATAAAATGAAAACAGTAGATATCCTTCTAAATTTAAAATGCCTTCAATTGAGTCTACTTGACCTGTGCCCTCAAGTCTAGAATTGTATAACTTTTTATGATTGTCAAGTGCAGTCTCTATAGTGCAATAGTAGTAGATTCCTAATAGAAAAGTGAAACAGCTCATATGGAACAAATTATCACAATAAATGTACTGGACATGCAATCAAATGCATTCTTAGAATGCTCTATAGATTTTTTTATTCATACAAAGAATTCAATGCCTCTGGTTAATATTCCAGCTATCAAATCATTGATGATGTATAAAAATGAGGTGTAATTTATTGGAAAGTATAACGTATTCAAATCCAGGCTCGAAACTGCACTACCTTTCGCATTTTCCGACTGGGCATTTACGAAATGACCACTACTTCCAGTCTCGCTCTCACTTATCACTTTTTCTTTGGCATTATCATCACAGTTTCCCGCCTTTTCATCGTCAACTTTCTCGGGCACCGCGTCCAGTGATACCGGCTCCTTGGCTCGGTCAACTTCGGCCTCGTCTAAAGCCAGCGGATCCACTTCATTCTCGGCACTTGCATCCCCCGACGGAGACACATCAACACCACCCTGACTCTTCGGAGATTCCACTATTTTCAAGCTTATATCGTTCATGTTTATTTACATATTTCCGATTCACAAGTCACTGCACAGTGTCACCACGCCGCGCATAGGTTCAATGACTTTAAAATGACCATTTGTAACCATAATACAATATTCTGATCTACACCCAACCACCGAAGATTCGTAGACGTTGTACGAAAACTAAATAAATTAAATAAACAACACTAAATGCTAAATTGTTTGTAATTTCATTCCCATATTGGGTAATATCACAATCTACTAGCATTAGCAGCCGTGAACTCAGGGGTCATTGTGACTAATTTCGTGACAATACTATCATATATGCTATTTTGATAAATCACCACACATTACATTGATAATAAATTTGTGTTGTATTATAATATTACTTTTGTATTAGAGAAAATAATCAGCAAAATAAATGCTATAGCGCTAGGACGCAAATCGCACGCGAACTGTACAGAGTTGCTATATGAAAGTGTAAAAAAATGTTAACTTTTCCAAGATATTAATGAACTCAGATCTAAATGAACTCAATTATTATTTTTCTTGAGGCTCATTTAGAAATAGATCTAATTCATTTTATATTATTAACTATAAGTTAATATTTATCACATTTCAAGGATACAAAATAATATGACTAGTTATTATTTCTACCATATTGGTGTATTTTTAAGAATGGTAAGTTAAGAACATTTTCTTGTTATTTCACGCAGCATTAACTTCGTCATAAAATTGGTCAGTCTACGATTTAAAATTATAAATCTGTGAGAATAAGATATTTTGTTTACTTTCTAATCGTTGATTCTGTTAATGCATTTTTAAATGAAGTTAATTAAAAAAATTACAACTTTTACAAAATTATATTATGAAGAAAATCAAATTGCGAAACGGAATAACGGAGTGAAAAATTTCCGGCGGATGCACATGAGTTAAACAGTTGTGAAATTAAAATATTGTTTAGTATATTACTGTATTTACGTCTTATAAAAATGTATAAAACCAACTTTTATGACTTTATATATTTTTGTTTTCCAAAAAATACTTTAATTAAGTGATATCTATTAAAAATAACAGTGAAATTATTACTTTTTGAATTTCCCTCCAAAATATGCCAATCTTAATAGTGTTGTCAAAGACGTGCTAAAATTGTTATTCATTACAAAATCGATTTATAAGTATGTAACAGTAAAAAATATAAACCATCATAATTACAATAAAATGAATCAACTTCACTTTTTAGTATGTATAAGGTAGTTATAATAGTAGGTTTTTATTTATTAGAATTAATCATGTACTAAAGCCACTTCAAAGTGGATCAGTAAACATTAGCGGGCCATCCACTAACGTTCATTTCTGCCAGAATCTTCAATCCTTACAAAATAAACGCCAGTGGATTTGCAAGATCGAGAAAGAATGACGGTATTAAAACCCCGTCACCCCTCCCATCAGGAAGGACAATGTATGTACCTAAACGTGTGTTTGGTCACTGAAGCATTGTTTTCATTGTGTTATGATAAAGTCAGGGTAAAGAACGTTGGATTTTGGTTTAATTGTTGGTTTCAACGGTTTTATTTTATCCCGTCGCTTTTCTGTACAGTGCACAACTTGACAAGTCAGAAGGAATGAACGTTAGTGGATGGCCCGCTATTACACTACTTTTTGGACCACAACAAACAAATGTTATTTTTTTGTTATTTCTTAAGTGCTATAAACTATAGTGGCTATTATTACTGTTGAGAGGTTTGAACTGTCCGGTAAAATCCATGTTGCATTGTTCCTGGATCTCGCGTCGCGTTTTATTTTAAAATTATTAATTATAAGTGGGTTCAGTATCATTGCCGTATAACCGAAAATTGTTTTGCCGAAAAGATTTAACCATGTACTGCTTAAATACGCGTGATAAGTGAGATTGAAAATCATGATATCGATTCAAAAATATAGTAATCGATTTAGCCGTCATTCTCATTGAGTTGTTGCCAACATAACCACATTCTGGAAATCAGGACAACACTGAACGATGATGAAAGAAAATGAATGAAAAAAGCAAATGGCTGACTAAAATCGACGTTCTTGGTCCTAATATAAATCCGATGTAATTACATGAATTATGCGCTCTTCATGATTATGATTAGCGAAATAAGATTATATAAAGAGTAAAGAACTAAGATTACTATATATTACGGGCAGAAAGCCTGCTGAAACTGTAAAAAATATACAAGAAACTAATACCTTAGCTTACACAATTCCTATTAAATTGCAAAAGTATTCGTCGTGCGTGTGACGGACGCACGTCCGTTTATTACTCGGGTAAGTCCTATATTCTTCATTATTGTTGCATGTGCTTGAGCAGTGTCGTGATTTGTTTATAATTTTTTGGAATTATCAAAAATCGCGAATGCTTACGACTGTTTTATTTTTAGATTTTGCTATTTTGAAGTTAAATTTCGCAGTAACCTTTTATATGTGTAGTGTTTTTAAAGTGATACCTATTTTGATTTAGGAACTCCTGGTTTTTTGTTTGTGTACCTCCATAATTTTTGTCTACGTGCTTAAATTTGCGGGTACAGTCAACCATTTAGTACAGTACTGCTTGACAATCATCGATCATGTACATTTATTTACATCAACTTTCTGAAGTTTTGTAGGTATGTACTAACCATAAATATATTTAATTTTTTGTGTTATTTGTGCGTTAATATGAACTTTGTACAGCTTTTTGCTTATCATTACTTACTAATAAAATATGCTTTATGTCTGATCAATCATATTATGATGTTTGTCATAAAATCATTTTTATGTTTCAGTTGAAGTGATGTGAAGTGTCAACACAGGGCGGGGCGCCGCCCCAGTCGGCCATGGATCGAGGCTACGATAAGAGGCATACCAAGCACCACAAGGAGAAGCATAAGAAACGGTCTCACAAGAAACACAAGTCACATTCAGGTAGTTCCCATGAACAATCTTATGCTACAGTCAATTCTCTCAAACCTCTTGTGGAGTATTCTGATGTCAGTTCGGAGGCATTATCAGCCCCAGAGGCTGGTGAGATTGACAGTGAAACAAGCTCAATCAGCAGACATATCGCTGATGACCTTGATAGGACGAGGAAGTCCCATTCCATCCGTACATTTGTAGATAACAAGACAATATCAGTGACAACAACGAGTCGTCGGGCTGCTGAGGAGTATGCATTGAGGGATTCATCTGCATCCAGGAAGAGACGCACAGAGTATGATGAGCGGGATCCAGAGTTTGATGACCATGGTAGTTTTAAGAAAAAGAAAGACAAGCGGAAAAAAGATAAGAAAAAGAAGAAGAAGAAGTCAAAGAATAGGTCAAGATCAGCAAGTTTGGAGAGTGTGTCTCCAGACGATAATGTGCCTGAAGAGCTTCCGATAAGGCCTGCGACTCCTCAGAGGTACCAGCAGGTGCCTGTGAGTGAGTGGGAGAAAGGGTCATCGCCGCTGAGGAATGGGGGCTCGTGCTCGCCGATGTCGCCGTCGATGACGCCGCTGATGCGCCACGAGTCGCCCCGCCACCGGCCGTTCATCCGGGAGCCGTCGCTGCACCACGCCATGCCCATGCCTTACTCACCACATCGGGAGAGATCACCGCCTGTCAGGTAAGACCTTACTTCTGTTTTATTTCTTTTTTTACTACCATTTGTTGTTGAATAGGCTGTTGGGAATGCACTGGCTCAAATCTCTCGTTTCCCTTTGTTCCACATTATATCTAAACCTAAAGAATTATGTTGAGACAGCTGCCATCCTTTCAGTCTAGCGTATGTTCAGTCAAGGGAAAACAATATGTAAGTTCTGAAAAAACCTAGAGGTACTCCTGTAAGGTTCAAGTGTAATAAAGATCATCGATGTATGCAGAAAAACTCTTAATTTGGATGCACTTCATGCAGAAAATGTTATTGCAATTTAACTGCTCACATATTTTAGCCCTTGTCTGTACTTTTAATTTTTAACCACAGAATAGTAAGCTAATGGAGTGATTACTGCAGACACGAATGTCACTAATTTAGGTCAGCCATAGAACATGATATGCAGCAGCACTTTTTTAAATTATGTTCTCACTCTGATTTTTAATCCCGTAATGGCAATGGGTTTAGCTTTCCAGAAATTACTCCAACTCACATAATGTAATCACCAGAATCTGTGATTTTATTTCTCATTTGAGTATAGTTTTATGACAAAATAATATCAACCTATGTCACAATCTCTTTAATAAATTGCATTATCTGAAGTTATTTAATAATTTTGGACAGTGAACACCAATTCATTTGAAATCTGTGATCATAATTATGTCTTAAACGTTAATGATTTCACTGAAAAATAATAACTAGGACTAGCTTGTCATATTTATAAGAGGTTGTGGATTGTCTCATTACTGTATCACAGTATTGCATTCAGCATCTTATTTATTTTCATTATGTAAACAAATAAGGTGATTTGTATTTTAGAAATTGTTAGCACTCCATTTTCTAACTAATCCATGTTTGTAACGGGTTTGTGTACTAAAACATTCTAATTAGTCCCCCAGTTAGATTCTCAAAAAATATTTGACTTGTAATTTTCTTTTATTACGCAAACCAAAACTGTCGAAGATATAACTATGACTCTTAAAATTCACAATACGTCACGCGGTGGTGTCATTTTAGTGCGCCCTGACGTCACAAGTCGCCATTCTCGATCTTGATTTCAGAGGGGTATTACAACGTCTAACCAGGAGTGAATGAGATGGCGCTAGACGACTTGTATAGCTCTGTCACTTTCACTCTCCGGAATTAGCCTGGTTTTAGGACGTAATATCTGATATGTTTTAACACTTATTTAACAAAAGTAAAAATACATGTCTATTATTGTTGAGAACTATAGCCGTAGGAATAATTAGTTTTACAATTTATTGCTGCTGGAAAATAGCCTACTGTGGGTCTACTAAAAGTTATTATAGTATTGGATTCTTTGTCAAATGTTTACATATTATTTTACTAACCATGGGTTATTGGTTGCTATGGTTTCTAGCCCCACCTGGATGCCACAAGTCCATCACATTGTAGGATCATATCCTCCCCTACAGAATAATTGTGATTTGTGAGTGATATTTTTATTGAGCATGTACTTAAGTGTTGTGGTAGATAACTTGTGTGTGGTAGGTAGAGATAACAATAGCTTTTGATTACGAACGAAGCTGTTTCTTTAAAATATTGAAGTTAGATAATATTTTGAATAACTCGTGTGGATGCAGTTTTATGATCGGCTTTAATTATGCATTTTTTACTTCTTTTTGAAGACTTTTGTCCTGGGTTGTAAAAGTAATCAATTCTGCAACCCGCGAAATTATGTAGTCATATCTGATGAGCAACACAGAACGCATCCGCTCATAGTCAGAAGACTGATCGCAGATAACTCAGAGAACAAAAAAAAAAAAAAAAAATATCTGATTCATACTTTTTGATCAAAGAAATTCACTTTTTTATGTTTTTTTTACAAGACAGGTTCTGATTTATTTCACTCAAAACTAATCATAACAATTTTATACTATATGACAGCTTTTTAAACTGAGAATGTAACAGAAGTCATTAACCTTTATTATAATGTATGAGGATTTTTAATTTGCACGATGAATTGACCCTACCATTGCATGCCAGGCCCTATTTCTTTAGGTAATAGACTGAAATATAACTCCATCATGCTATTTTATGAAAATAAATTAATTATTAATTGCATGGTAACTATTGACAACCATTTCTACCCTACTTTACCATTTTGAGTGTTGTATTTTAAATATTTGATTAACGTGTAAATATAATAATTATTAATTTATTAATCCCTTATCAATATTTTTTTTTACAATTGTTGGTTTTTCATAGATATTTGGGTAAATTTTTGGTTTATCCCACTTTGTTCACCTGGGTGAACAAAGTGGACCACTTGGTGTCCTCAATTCACCTCGGAAAAACATCACTTGAGTGATATCACCCAGGTGAATTGTGGACATCAAAGTTGTCCACTTTATTCACCTCGGAAAAATATCTGGGTGAACAAAGGCGACTTTTCTTACGCGATTTAGTGGACTTTGGTGTCCGCAATTCAACTGGGTGATATCACTCAGGTGATATTTTTCCGAGGTGAATTGAGGACACCAAGTGGTCCACTTTGTTCACCCAGGTGATATCACCCAGGTGAACAAAGTGGAATAAACCAAATTTTTATTTTTTTTTTGTACTGTTTTGTGTAATTAAATAAAATCCTATTTAAAATTTCTTCATAGTTTGCATCTGGGTGAAAGAAAACAGTATTTATCAATCTCTTATCACATTGCGCAAGCTCTATGAATCATCCGGATATTAGTAATTGAGGTTCATAAACTAGATATCAGTTTCTACTTGTCAATAAGACTCAATTTATATTACCCAGAATGGAATAGAAGCAATTTTTTGCAACGAAAGCTTTCAAAACATAATGAACTGTATGATTATTGTGTAACGTACCTACAGATTGTTCAGTTAGGTAGGTTCAACTTCAAGAAAGAGGTCGCCCGAAGAATCCAACTCGGATGGGCAGCGTTTGGGAAGCTACGTGATATCTTCTCATCGAGAATCCCACAGTGTCTCAAGACAAGGGTGTTTCGGGCGCGCCGCAATTGCGGCGGTAAGACCCCTCTTTGAGGAGTGGCTGGAGAGACGTCACGGCGTCCTGACCTATCGGATGACGCAGGTCCTCACCGGACACGGAAGTTTCGGGAGGTTCCTGTGCCTGATGGGGAAGGAGGAAACGCCCGGGTGCCACCACTGCGAAGATCGCCCGGAGGACACAGTAGAGCATACGGTGCAAGACTGCCCCGCTTGGGCAGAGAACCGACGTGTCCTCACGGCGGCGATAGGCGGAGACCTCTCGCGCCCTGCATTGGTTGCGGCCATGCTGCGCGGCGAGACGGAGTGGGAAGCGGTCTCCTCCTTCTGCGAGGCAGTAATGCTCGTGAAGGAGGAGGCGGGCCGCTTGAGAGTGAGGACAGCGTCCTCCCTCCGCCCCAACCGCAGTGGTGGCCCCGCGGCGTCGGAGGTCAGCAGATGATCTCCGGCCACTGTAGGCGCGGGCATGCGGGCAGCGAGTAAAGGGCAACTCGCTGCCCGACCATGGACCATGCCCGGGTCGACGGCGCGTCGTGTCCCACGCGCGCCTCAAAGAGCGTCAGCATAATGACGGGGCGCCCCTCTCAGAGGGCCAAAGCCTGCCGGGGTCGCGGGATTATTTCCTTACCGTGACCCCGGAACAGAAAGGGCTATTGAAGGACACCGTGGATTTTAGTCAGTAAAAGTCTGACAGTCCCTCCCGCCCTGCCCGGGGTTGGAGGACTCAATTGATGATATTACCACGCAAAAAAAAAAAAAAAGACAAGGGTGTTTAACCAGTGTGTGTTGCCAGTGATGACATAATGGCTCTGAAACGTGGTCTTTGACTGCTGGCCTTTTAGAGAGACTAAGAGTCACTCAACGAGCAATGGAAAGAGCTATGCTCGGAGTTTTTTTGCGGGATAAAATCCGGAACATGGATATTCGGCGAAGAACCAGAGTCACCGACATCCAAACTAATATTATAAATGCGAAAGTAACTCTGTCTGTCTGTCTGTTACGCTTTCCCGCTTAAACCTCTCAACCGATTTTGATGAAATTTGGCACAGACAATCTTTAGACCCTGAGAAAGAACATAGGCTATCAAAACACCACGCGGGCGTAGCCGCGGGCGGAAGCTAGTAGCTCATAAAATTTGCAAGTTGAAGTGGCAGTGGGCAGGCCACACCGCTCGTAGAACTGACAACCGATGGGGAAAAAAAGTTCTCGAGTGGCGACCACTGACCGGAAGACGCAGCGTAGGCAGGCCTCCCATTAGGTGGACCGACGACATCGTGAGGGTCGCCGGCAACCGATGGATGCAAGTGGCGAATTGTCGTTCGGCGTGGAGGTCTAAGGGGGAGGCCTATGTTCAGCAGTGGACGTCTTCCGGCTGATGATGATGATGATGATGTGTAACGTACTAACTGAAATGAACCAAAAATTTTGAGACACCCATTTAGGATTTTCGAAGTTAGGATCTCTTATTTAGTTTACACAATTGATATAAAGTTTTTTTGCTTTATCATATTTACAAGAATTCGCTTCCATTATACCACTGCAATGTAAATTGAGCCTTACGCTCATATTGTGACATACCGATGCTTTATAACGATCTATTCTGGAAGCTCTTAATTTAAAATGCATTAGACTTGATACTTTAAAACGATAACAAAATAAGAGCCATTATGATGTACTTATATTTGCTAATTACATAATTTGTTAATGAATTACTAGCTATAACTCGCGGGTTCTCCTGTGTTAGGAATGTCCCACAAGAACGTACTAAAGGGACAATGAAAGAACGTTAGAAAAACGTGTTCACATTAAAAAGGGATGGAATTTTTTACGACGCGACGTTCACGTCGTAAATAAATATTTTATTATTTATTAAATAGATTTTAAAGTAATCATACGGCGACAGTAAAACGTCGTTGGTTTTAGAGTCCGGTAGTAAAAAACTGGGCATATTTGGGGGTTCCGTCCACCTCCATTTATTTCTTGACGTTTAATATCTTTGACTTAAGCCAGAAACACATTATTAACACCCGACGCCACCCGATGAAACGTGATGCGTGTTGGGTCAAATCAAATGTATTGTTTTCTATGACCAGAATCACACTATGAACACCCGACGCGACGACACGAGCTCACTGCACATCGGGTGTCGACACGTTGCGTCGCGTGGCGTGTTAAATAATGTGTTTCCGGCTTTATCGTCTTTGAGCAGTGGTGGCCCAGTGGTATAGGCCCCGACTTACGAGTTGTAGGTCGTGAGTTCGAACCCAGCCTGGCGCATTACTTCGTGTAATTTATTTCATCACCACTGCTCTCAAAACGGTGAAGGAAAACATCGTGAGGAAACCGGCATGTCTTAGAACCATGAAATTCGAAGACGTGTGACATCCACCAATCCCCACTGGGCCCGCGTTGTGGATTATGGCCCACTCCCTCTCAAAGAGAGGAGGCCTGTGTCCCAGCAGTGGGAACATTATAGGCTGATGATGATGATCGTCTTTATTTACTGTAATTTTCGTATTCACTTCATGATTGATTAAACATAAAGTAATATTAAACAATACACCTAGATGATCTTGTTATCTTATCATTTTATATGCATTTAAAATAATAATCCACGAATTTGCCTTCCTTCTACGTATCCTCCTGTATGTACTATTTCAAAATATGTTTCCTCCTGGCCGCACCTTTTTATTTTAAACTATGTAGCTTTTACCAGCGCAGCGGCTTCGTCCGCGTGTAACTGTGATAAATAATCCCATGGGAACGCAATATGAGGATAATAATTATCCTATGTGTTATAAACTGTCTGTGTACCAAATGTCAGCTATATCCGTTCTGTAGTTTTCGTCTGAAAGAGTATCAAACATCCATTCATCCATCCTCAGAAACTTTCACATTTATAAAATTGAGTTAGACGGTTGATTAGCTGAAGTTTATTTTGCCCAACGCTGTTAGACGTCTGTTTTTTTACAAGTGTTTTATAAAAATAAACCGTGATGATGTAAAATTAGCCATTGTAGGACACTTTTTCCTCCATATAAATGTTTTCCACTTTTTTAAATCACTTTAAGGATATTTTAAACATTTAAGTTCACTTTTTTACCAAATAAACTCTTGCGCAGGGGTCTCTCTAGATCTAGCGGTTTTGCTGTGCGTTATCTGTCAATGAATTAATGCATTTTTATTTTACCTATTGAATTTTATGTCGAAATCGTGCATATTATTTTTATGACGAATGGACTTATCGGCTAAAGGATTGACAAATACTTGAGTAATCGCAGTAATCTGGCTTTTTGAAATCAATATAAATGAGACACGTTGGTTTTCTACGCATTCGGATAAATCTTAAGCTATCTGATTGACAAAGTTCTTTATAATTAGCAATCGGTATAAAATCCCAAGATAAATAGCTAAATTATAATCTTAACAAAAATAGTTTTTAGCCCAGACATTTGGCAAATAAAATGTGACTATAAAGTTCGTCAGATTTATGCTCAAAGCAATCGATACGTATGATTTTGGGTAGGTATCCAATTCTTACTGATTTAGCATTTCCATCGTCCTCAAAATTCACAAACATCTGAACAATAACCCGTGCGAATTGATCCTTAGACCTCGTTACTTTTAATTCAAGGCCAAAGTCGTTTTACATACATTCATGAAGTTCTCGCATTTAGTAGGTGCGACAGGTATATTATTGCATCAGCTGTTTATCTTTGTACGCACGTTCTCCTTTAGCTGTGAGAATGAGGTTGCAATGAACTTGGAAATGGCTAATTTATTGTCATTTGCCTTAATGAAAAGGCAAGAAAGAAATGAAAAGCTATTAAAATTATTATACATGCGGAATTGGGCCTTATCTCATTCTGTCTCGGGATTCTCTGCTCTGTGTCGTTTTCTGCAATATATTTGAAGATATCTTACAATTGATAGGTTATCAACTTGCTTTTAATTTTCCACCTCCCCATTGTCACCTTTCTGGTTTGGTCTACCAGCAAAATAAAGCCATAATTCATAAGACTATAATGGAATAGAAACTGATCATCATGGCTGGACGTAAGCCTGGATCTGCGCAAACAGTCCCAGTCTTGGGAAGTCCGCATCCTTCCGCTACCAACTATCTTCTTCAAATCATCTTTCTACTTCTACATACTAAATGCAGCATATTGCAGTAATAATAATACAGGCCCAAAGTTTGTTAGCGACCGTACCTGAGTTAACTCAGCGATGTAGGAGAGGGTACTATTGCGAGATTCCATCATTTGGCCTGTCGTTCGTCAACATCCCTCCAGCGATTTTGAAGTACCTCAGGCACCGTCTAGGCTTATATGCACATTAAGGGTGCTCCCACATCTATCGACGCGGAATCGGCTTTTAGAGACATAGACAGAAAGCATAATGCGATAGCACGCGGCGGAATCGTCGAGGCGGCCGCGTGCTATCGCATTGTCTCGGTCTAGCAAATGGCAGTTCTAAGCGACAGAAAGAGAAAGGGCGACGGAAAAAGCCGATTCCGCGTCGATAGATGTGGGAGCACCCTAACTTAGAACGCTGCCTACTACATATTTCTTGTCAACAACTGTAGCATCGCATCTCGTTGTTTAGCATATAGGATATTTTACGACCACAACGCCTCAGATAGCTTTCACCTGTGCTTATATGCTAAGTCACATACTCAATTACCTCTGGGTTCTGTTTATCATCAATATAAGAATTATTCACATACTAAATGTTGCAAGCGACTTCGCCCGCGATCCCACGGGAACGTACACACGGCTACATAACACATCAAGATATTCAAAACCAGTTTGTCTTGGACTCGCTTTATATGATCTTTCTGCATATTGAACGGTCAGCTTATACTAGTTTTGCATAGCTTGATGTGTAGTCGTGTGTACTATCGCATATCGGGATAAATGGTATCATATGTGTTGCCAACCCATCTCTGAGCCAGAATTCATGAAAATCCGATTGGCCGTTCTGACGTGGTTGGGTAACATATCCATCCATCCAAACGTCTAACTTTCGCATTAAGGATAAGTTTATTGAGGGATCTTGAGTATGGTTTTTTTTTGGCTTGTTGACGGCAATAAGCTCTCATTCTTTTAATAGGGCGAACTAACTAACAAAACTGGCGAAATCACTCTCATTATCTTTCGGGCGTGACACGTGTGATAGTTTTTTATCTAATAGATAAAATTAATATTTTTACCGTTTTAAAAATAGTTTTAAAACGGTAAAAATATAATGTGCTAATGTAGTTTTTTTTTTACCATTTCATGTTCAATACGAAGGTGACATAGTACATTTATTATTTTGATGAATACAAAATTTATTACATTTAGTGTCCTAGTTTAGTACGTCCAAACGTGAATAATTGTCAGTAAAGTGTATTACTTCAATAAATAATTTGAATACGTACCTATTTAATTTACTATACTTAATGTAACTACAAAATACAATAATGAAATTGTTTCTACCAGATATGTTGTATTCATATTGCTGGACTGGAAAAAGTGGTTTTGTCCGCTACTGTAGTTTTCAAAATATAAGATTCTCGTGCATAGCAGTTTTGAGTCGCGTCGGAACACTATTCTTATGTTTCGTTTTCTACATAATTTAAATATTAGTATAATGAGAATAATTACCAAAAGTAAACCAAAAAAAAATTAAATAAAAGACCGGTTTATATTGTTTCAAACGACTAGTAGTGTCTGTTGAATGTCCATTTACGGAAAACTACTTGAAACATTTTCCGTCTTATTACAAAGAGTTTAACACCTGTTGAACATTTGTCTAAAAAGAGTGTAACTGCAAAACGACCCTTATATCAATGTCAAATGCCGTATTGCAGTTGACACTTTTTTTTGACAAATGTTCAACAGATGTTTAACTGTTTAGTAGTAAGACAGGTTGTGATTAATTTATCCTAAAAACGCATAGCTAAACGTGTAGTATAATGAAAATCTGAGTAAAACACTATAAAGATACATGTTCGTTAATTGGCTTAAGAATCGCGTGAGATAAGAACTGGTAGTGATATCTCATAACTTGCTCAGCGAAACACAAGTGTATCGTGGCTTGCTCAGCGATTGAAATGTAATAAGGATATCATTTACGTTTTTAAGTAAGGGAAGAGGCTTATAATGAATCTAGAAAAAGGAAAAAAAGAAAAAAGAATCTTTGGCATCTAGGTATCTAGGAGATATTTTTGTAGTGGTGTCGGGATTTTAGAAGCTAGAAACTAACTCATTAAATAAAAAAAAAAGCTTTCTGAAAATCGTAATAATAACTATTTTGATGTGAATGCAATGGCTTAAGGCCCCATACATTTTCCTGTGATGATAAAATTTTAAATTTCAACAGATTTTAACAAAGCATGCTAGTTTAGCTGATTCATTTCGCTACGTGTTATCTTATCTGTTTGAAAACTATTTTTTTTTAAATTAACGATTGACTGCTAAAATTGGCGTAGCTAAACATCTCAGACGTGACGAGACAAGTAAAAAAAGTTTTTTAATGACCACTAGAAGTTTAGTTATTACCGAGATGGAAAAAATACTGTTTGGAAACCGATACCCGTTACGACAACAGAGTTTTCTAGCGAAATTAATTAAACTCCGTAAAAAAAAGTAATATTTTTCAATAATTCTACAGGAGAAGACAAAAATCCACGACGCCGCACACGCCGTCAGCGCCGCCGTATCACGATACGGTGACCATAGACTCGGACACAGAGCAGGACTACGACCGCGGCAGGCGAGAATACTGGCATGAGCAGCACCGCGTGCAGTCGCCCATCATGGTGTCTGGTAAGACTGATACCAATAGCTGGGTACTCACTTAGCAGTGTTGCATGTAACATATCAGATACTGTATCAACCTTCAAGTAGGTACGGCTCGTCTGAGCACACTGCAAGCCACCTTTATGTTCGCAGTGATACTGCCACTCGGCGGGTCACTGCGAGCTTACAGCGCTCCAAACGCGAGCGGTTCGCAGCAGGCTCGTGCCTACGTATTCACTTGATACCGTATCTGATACGTTACATGCAACACTGCTAAGTGAGTACCCAGCTAATGATTTCAAAAGGAAGGATACGCCCATCTGCATTTTGCCTAAACCTTCTTCATACAAGCAAATAGTAGCGCCATCTATGATCAATCATACAAACTACGTTGCTTAAATCTATAACGTAACCCGAGTTGGTTTAGCCCGGAACTGACAGCTGGGGGCCAACTAATTGGTGACATTTTCGTTGTTTGGTTGGGCCTGTCCTTACGATGTAAGTCAATGACTGATACACTGTTCTGTCATCATCATCAGCCAATAAATATTCTTACTGCTAGGAAACAGGCCTCCTTTCTCACCGGGGTCGTGGGACTGTTGTTAATGATCTTTACATTGGCGAAGATCAAATAGATGTTGTTGCCAGGAAATCCACATCACCCATTTCACTATCATACTAACCTCTTTCTTACTAGTATCCTATCCGACAGACTCCCCGGTGCACGAGGTGTCCCGCGGCCGCGAGTACTCCCCGCGCCGCGCGCACCGTCGCCGCAGCCCGCACCACCGCCGCCGCACGCGCTCGCGGGAGCGGGAGCGGCACCGGGACCGGGACGTGAAACCTTCACACCGGTAAGACCTGTGCTGTGTGGACCTTGACAAGTTTGCTTGAGGTGAAAGAGGGTTTTTGTGGTCCATAATGGGAGGTTTCACTCAAAGCTCGGCTCAGATGGCGCCACCAGCGCATGATGACATCAACGAAAACCTCAATGCCGCCTATTTTGACAGACGCGTTTGTCACGTTTGTTTGGAAGACTTGACGTTGTTTACGGTATGCGTTTGTATTGCCACTAACGGCTAAAACTCGCAGTGGTCCCAAGTCCCTATTGGTATGGGCAATTTTAAACCTTGCCTTGATTTGTGCTGAGACTTCAAAGTCCACATCTGAAATGAATGAACTTATTTAACACTGGAAAAAATAATAATCATTTGTGTTAAATAATTGATCCCGATGTTTTTCTGTAACCAGACGATGACCGATTTTTTTTATCCGACACTTGTTCCATCGGAAATAGCCGTCAAAGCGGAATGCTGTTCATCATTTACGATTTCTGTTCAGTCTTTCTGTCGGCTAAAAGCACCAATTGATTTGAGATGTTTGAGTACATCTCGGTGCAAGTGAGCCTTTATGATAAAGTCAATCCCAATGAAATCATAGTCACTACTCTTGATAGATGGGTAAACCGTGCCCATCAAAATACGCTGGCGATAACTGACCCTATTTTTCGATCAAAATATTTCAACAAACTGATGCTACTAATCTTTTTAAACACAGGTCACACAGTCGGGGCTCCCTCAAGCGTCGTCGCTCGGGCTCTCGCACTCGACGGCGCGGCTCCACGCAGTCTCCGCCGCGACACCGACCTAAGCACCGGGAGGCTTCGCCTAGAGATAGACATAGGTACGTACAGCTTTTTTATATTTACAGGATCTTGTTTGGTCACAAGGCTTTTGGGTTCTTAACTCCGGTGTAAAACAGCGCGTAGTAGCGCGGGTCTGCGAGCGGTAAAATCAAATGTATAGAAATGTTTGAAACACTCCACGAGGCGCCGCCAGTGGCGAATTCGCGTACTTAAAATTATTAATGTCTAATTCGCGCCGCCCATTGCACCGCTCACCGTTTTTGGGCCTACCACACTCACAAGTTACACCACAGTTTTGCCTGCGCAAGCTTCTTGCATGAAAAAACAATACACGGTCGGCAACACTGAACGCCCAACCACACACACACAGGCAAGTACGCGCAGGCCGGGGTTGCGCAGGCAGAACTGTGGTGAAGCTTGTGCGTGTGGTAGGCCCATTAGACCAAATTCGTGAACAACCGTTTCGGATGGGAGAGGATATAGAACAGGCATTTGACCAGCATTGTAAGGCCCAGACTCCATCAAAAATAACCAATCAGGCCCTGTAGCCATGTAACAAACTATAAACGCAAACGCTGAGTAGGCTTTAATAATAGATTTTCGACTTTGTGTGCTTGGGTATAATGTTGAAGATCCAGTGAAGATTGCTTATCGTTTTCGATCTTTCCTGTCGCTAACGCTCAGAAGTCTGAAATAGATTTTCAGCTTTAAGCTCTCGAGGCTATAAAGTTAAAAATCTAGTGGGGAGTACCGAGCGTTTACGATTATCGTTTGCGACTTGTTGTGACTTGGCTAGGGGGGCTGTTTTCGATCTTTCCTGTCGCTAACGCCCAGAAATCTGAAATAGATTTTCAGCTTTAAGCTCGAGGCTATAAAGTTAAAAATCTAGTGGGGAGTACCGAGCGTTTACGATTATCGTTTGCGACTTGTTGTGACTTGGCTAGGGGGGCAGATGTCCACTGAAGCTAAGCGTAGAGGAGATGTGGACATCTGAAGGCTAATTCACGTAATTTTATGACGCGCCGATGAAGTAGTAGTGCAGTTGCAGTTAAGTTCACGTTCGAGTGATAAATGGTATGTAATCTTTGAACTGCGCGTAAGCTGCGCGTGAACAGCACGTCAACTGTACGACAACCAAACCAGGAGAGAAAAATTATTGCCCACTGAATAATCGAATGGAATCGATTACATTAATTTCAATTAATATGACAAACTGTACGTTGATCGAATTGAAACTTGTATACTGTCATTTTGAAACGTCAAACGAAAAGTAGAATTCCGATTAGTTGCGATCCAAAGATCCAAAACACGCACGCGTGACGCGAACTTGACGCGAGCGTGTCTGACAGCGACAGAGAATACGAAAAGCGTTGTTTTGATCGAAACTTAACTGCAACTGCACTGCAACAGCACTTCTTTAGTTACGTGAATTGCCCTACTGATTGGTTATTCAAACACATCTCTCCTCTCCGCTTTGGTGGAATCAGTGCCTTAATGCCAGTAAATAATAAGATTATTTAAAGCAGAAATGGGTTTAATGATTTTGGTGATCGCAGTCAGCAAACATAACAGTGAAAAGTGCATCTTTCTGTCAGTTGGAAGAGCCTCGTTGACAAGAAGCTTGCTTATAGAAAAGAAGGATTTTTACAACACATCATTTAGTTTCCAGTATCGGTAAAGTGCTGATTTTCTGATGAATAGCAGGTTATGTTTATTTTGGAAAGGAGCTGTCGCTATAGTAAGAGTTTTCACATACTTTTTCCTAGGACATCTATGTGTTTGAGGATCTCATCATCAAGTAAATCATTTGAAAACTACCAAGCAATTCATCATCATCATTTGCTTTTCACACTTCATTGCTATTGTTTTACCCAGTAACTGGACTTCTAGGCAATACAACTTGTAAGACTAGAGAACTTCTGAGCTCCCGGTATCGACCGAGTAAACTCTTCATGATTCGTTATGAACTCATCATGATTATCACTCATTCATCACAAAAATATCGTCTTTGCAAGTTGAAATAAATAAAATATTATTGTTTTATTTCAATCAGACGTGGACCTCTTCGCCGTCGCCGGTAAATACCATCATTTTCATTATCATATTTATCATTACTCATTTTACACACATTCACATCAAATCAACTGTGAAGAAGGTGGAATATGGCTCTTATGAATATTGTGAATAAGGTTGAAATATCATTTTGTGTCATAGTTATGAAGACATTTACTGGCCATTAGTAAATAGAAGAAATGCCATCATCTAAAAACCCACTACTTTTTCGAAAGATAAATAATTACAAGCATAATTCAAAATAACTTCGTATTCTTTTTGACATCTGGAATCAATGAAACCTATTTTCTATTATATTTCAATCAGACGAAGGAGATTGTCGTATTGTTAAAATATATTTATTGATATAATACCTCTTTTCTGATCTACACTTTTTTCGTTTTTATGAAAAATGAGAATGGAGTCTGTCAAAATAATAGAATTTGCAGAAATGTAAGTTGCATTTATTTTCAGCATTTATTATTGGCGACTACGATGTTATGTACTTGAGATTGAGGAACCCGATCGACACAATCATATCAAATATAATAAAGTTTAGTTATTATTTCTCCCTTTAATTTCATAATACAACTTTGCTTCTTTTGCAAGAAACGAGATTGTTACTCTGATCTAACGAACAACAGCTTATTCTAAACTAAAAAGAATATTTACATAAAACTCACTCTCACACACATCACTTATTGTGCCGAAGCCAAGTTAGAGTCCGTTGTAACCCACCATCATCATCGGTCATTATCATCATCATGAGTATGTCAGGGGGGTATTACAACGTCCTAAAACCAGGCTTGTTCCAGTGAGTGAACGAGATGGCGCTAGACGACTTGTATAGCTCTGTCACTTCCCTCGCCGGAATAAGCCTGGTTTTAAGAAGTTCTAATACCCCCCCAGGGGCCGTATTCCAATGTCTTAAAACCAGCCGGGCAGCCTTGTTCCAGTGAGTAAACGAGATGGCGCTAGACGACTTGTATAGCTCTGTCACTTTCCCTCGCCGGAACAAGCCTGGTTTTAAGACGTCGTAATACCCCCCCAGGTCGGAAAAGTCGAAGGTTGGAAGTCGCTGATCTATAAGCACTGGATTGAGGGTAGTAATGTGTCGTTCGAGACAATTCCATGGCAGTCTGGTCAAAGCTGTTATCTACATTATTATCACACATTGCTTGCCGTGTCGGACGCCTGTGAGGTTCCCACAGGTGGCATAATGAACTGACAACAGGGGGTGGCGACTATCTCACAAGATAAATAAGTGCTTTACTCTTCAATGATTGTGGAACTTGTAAATCCTGAATCAAAGTCAGAAAATCCAGGCATTTATTTTACAGTTTTACCAAAAATACTAATAATAAAGTTCCTGAACAGGATTAAGCACGAGTCACCGAGTCCTCCAACGATGCTGCAGCGCAAAATAGACTTCAAGGAGAAGATCAGTGATACCAGTCTGTTTGCTGAACTAGTCAAGGACAAGCACAAGAGGGCTAAGGTAAGGAGATTCATAATGAAGTTGTAGATACTCTTAAGAATTGATGCTATTACGTTTGAACTATAGTGACTTATTTGGCTAGTATGCGCCCAACATTTGCGATTTTTAGTAAATTCAGCGAATTCAAAAGCGCCAAAAGTGATCCAATTTTTTTGTTCAATTGCCCCACTATAAAACAAATTAAACAAAGTACACAACACTGTTCATTTCTCCTGTATCGTTAGAGCTTTTACAAACATAAAAACTCATCATACATATTTATTTGTTCCGTGCGGGAATCTTAACCCACGACAACCGTTCCGTCAATTTTATTAATGTATACAGATACAGAAACCGGCCTTCTACATCATTTGAGTGCACAAGATCTCTCAATAGTATTGTAATAGCTTCTTTTAACTGTGACACTAATACATGTCTCCTTCACAGAAACTTCAAGAGATCTTGAACCAGAAGGAGGAAGAGTCTCAGGGAGCGCTGTCGAACACGACGTCCATCAATAATCCTGAGATACTGACCATTGATGAGCTGTCCAACATGACCTCAGATAGTCTCACACAGGTAAGCAAAATGGGTGTGGTTAGCCGATACAAAATCTGGACAGAAAATGCTAAACAGTCAGCTATCTCTCTCTGTCGCTCTCGTCTGAACTCAGCATTGTTTCAGCCGATAATTTAGTCAGCATAGCTGACTGTTAAGCATTTTCTGTCCTGATTTTGTATCGGCTAACCGTACCCATGTATTCAAAACTTAATTTTCATTTCTAAGTTTTTAATGAAAGTGTGCACTAGAGAACATTATTGTCTGTTGTCATTCGGCAATTATCATTCTGTGATTAGAATTCGAATGAATAGTTTTTTAAATACTTTCTACAGTTTTTTTTTTATTAGTTTAAAGGGAGGCTTCTTCTTTTCTTAGGACTTACTTTCTGTACTCTAGACATTAGAGGTTACTATGCACTACGTCAATATGTCCAAATCAACGGGTATCCCTGCTAGGTTGACCGCACGCTGATGGTCAGAGCTGATGGGTCAATATGCTATATAGTAAGCGGCCGTCAGCGCTGAGCGGTCAGCATTACTCAGAAACGCTACCTTACTACATAGCATATTGATTGACCCATCAGCGCTGACCATCCGCGTGCGGTCAGCGTGACCGGAAAACCCGCCTAAATTTATATTTTGTCCGTTTATTTCGACCGCTACTTCTGATTGGACATCTTCAAGACTAAGCGTTTTCGGTTACTGATTGGTTCTAGACATAGATCGGGATCAAGATTGTAATCGATATAATTTACTAAATATCCAGTGCCATAAAGTTATTTTAATTTTCAAAGTTTAAACTTGAAATAGTAGTTTATGTAACTGGTACATAATGAGGGGTATTATACACGAGTGTGAGTTTAAAAAACGAGCGAAGCGAGTTTTTTAATAGTATCACACGAGTGGTATAATACCTAATTATGTACAGTTTCATACACTACTTTATCTACTCTCATTGAACACGAACATATCAAATAAAAGATAAAAATTAATAAACACTAATAAACATCCACCATGTCATCCACCGAAACACAAACGTCAAAATTCCAACATTCCCATCTAGAGCGCGCGCAGCCACAGATAAAAAATGAAATAGATGTATCTATGATCTGTAATCTGTATCATAATGAAAAAAAATTTTATTATAACATTATTTTGTTAGAGAAGTAGTGTTATAATTTAATTTTTTAATTTCATTTCGATACTCTATGGTATAAAGTACGTCTTTATAAACTCGTTTTGAGTTTTGTATTTCGAATTTTACGATATGAGAGTAGATAAATAGTATTTTTCACGACGTGTCAGCATCGATCGTTGAAAGGCGGTTCCATATGAAATAGTAACACGATACTTGACATTGTATTACCTCTCCCAGCAGTCTAAAGAGAACGGCGAGGCGACCCGCGAGGGTGGCGACGTGGTAGACATCCCGATGCCAGGCGCCGACGACTCCAGCAGTCTGCCGCCCGCGCCCATGCTGCCGCCGCCCGAGTTCGGCTCGTTCTCCGCGCCCGAGCAGACCGTGCCGACCGAGCAGGTGCCGCCGCCCGAGAGCGTTGATAAACCCGAGCGGCACGAGCCGAACGGTGAGGCCGCGCCGCCTCCTCCACCGCCCCAGCCACCGTTGCCGCCCGCTGAACCTATTGCTGCTATCGAGGTAAGTACGGAGTTCATTGAGCATATAACGTACTTACTCATAGTTGATGAGAGCTAACTTCCACTAATTAAACTACAATCGCTTTAACTTGTCACTTAATTTTTGTGAACAACGCTAACGAATTTCGACGATTATTGATATATTAGTTTATAAGATTCCCAAATATTTAAACTGCGTTCTTTTTGCACTTGTGTAATTTATAAAAAAGTATGCACATTTTCATCAACACTCGATGACACCCATATACGGGCTAAGTAGAAGCATGGTAGATATTTGACTCTCGACGCAAAGAAATAGTAAAGTGTCACTAAAATCCATGCTAAATATTAATATAATTATTATTAAATAAAATCTCAATATTGTACCTAATTTCCGTGCAAATAAACAATTATTCTATTCTATTCTAGAAGCAGTTAACCCCGCCTATCCCAGGCCCAGCGCTAGGCTCCTCCCCGACGCCTCCTCTGCCCAAGCCCAGTGTGGTGGAGAGTGTGTACTACCAGAACAGTCAGCCTCCGCCTCCCAAGCCCAAGAGCCTCACCAAGCTACCCATGCCGCCTAATACTCAGGTAGGCTCATTGCTGAAGTATTTATCATTCGTGATGTGATGGTCCAGTGGCTAAGACATCACCTGTCACGGATGGAGTTGTGGGTGCTGGTGAGTACCTATTTATCTTGGATATCATTGTCACCATTGAAGATGGTCATTTTGTAGACTTAATTATACTTACGCCGGTAATTAATAATGGTTCTCGGTCCTCTCTTAATCTTTGTGGCTATAAACGATCGAATTTGCCATTCCTAGTCTTTAGGATGTGAATCAGCTATCAAGGATTATGACTAACCCGTGGTCGCGGAACTGTCGAACCTGGTAATTGTGACCCTGGAGCGTAAAGGGCAATTGAAAGAACAGTAGATTATAATCAGAACGTGTCTGACAGTCCCTTTCGATCTACCCAGGGTGGGAGGACTCATTTGATCATTTTAACATTTAATAAGTAGGGTTATGACTAATACCAAAAAACAAAGTAAAATCCCACAGATGAAACAAGACCATAAAATTTAGGTACTCTCTTATAATGCAAATCTTACACAATATTTCTTCATGGTTGCAGGTTGAAGATCTCAAGTCGTTGGCCAATGAGAGCCCTCTAAGTACACCGTCACCCTCACCTGTCAAGAAGCCAGAGAAACCGAAGAGAACTGGCATCATGAACTTACCGATGCCACCTGGTAAGTACCTAAATAGAATATTTATTAAAACTGCTGCTTTCTGCTGGTTTTTGTGTGTTTTATATTGATTAACTACTTTTCTTGTGCTAATTAATGATTTTATGCTACCTTTTGTAGTCTGACTTATTAAAAGTCATCCCATAATGAATATATTAGAGATAGCTTCCCTGGTTAACTAGTTGCAAACACTTTTGCTCATTGTGGGTTCAAATCTCAGGTAGAGCGCAGTGTTATTTGGATTTTCGTTAAGATTTTTAATGTAGCAGTCATGAGTCTAGATTTGCCTAGTTTGGGCAATGACCTCGCCCTTTTATGGGACAAATTAAAACATAACAGACGAAATGAGGGTAAATCGAAACTGCGCATGTCGCGGCACGGTCGGATCTTGGTGTTGCGGCACGAAACGAAATGCGCGCGCGCCTCGACGCAGTCTCAACACAATAATTATGATCGTTTGAGCGACGCCCATCAAGGGCCTTACACACTGCAAGAAAGTAAACGACAATGAATCCAGTTGATCAAACAAAAACCTCAATGTAGTTAAACTAGCATGCAATTTCTTGTATCGTCTTAATAATGTTACTAACACGCCAACGACGATATAATACTAGACTACGCATTGCACGATCTAACGAACAAAACTATTCTGTCTCTCGCTGTGGTACTACGTAAGCGAGGGGGACGGGGTACTGCGTTGTGATTGGCTAACTCAAGGTCTGTTCTGTCTCAACGTATGTTTACGGCTCACAGGATTGGTCGAAATTCGACGAATATAAGACTTTTTTGCCTAATGTGTTGGCAGACATCAGTCGCCTGTTATTAGGAGTCTAGTATTATATCGTCGTTGTAACACGCTTAACATTTTAGTGTTTACAACAGCCATATTACTTACCTTTGTAACCTAACCCAGTGTGACAACAATAAATTAATGTAAAACTTCCTAAAACCGGCATTACAGTGATCCCGGGCTCCGAGGAGTTATCAGGCGACGAGCTGGACGGCGGGACTCCGCCACCCACGTCCCGTCGCGATCACTACTCACATGTGTTCAGCAGCAGGAAACATGCACGGGATAATGTACGTTGACTTATTTATTCTGGTCTTTATAAAACTAGAAATATTTTAGTGTGGTAGAGTATTTTAGAGAGTTTAGAGCTGAAAAATGAAGGAAATTAAAAACATATCTCGGTCTCATCTTGGTCCTGATCTGTAACCGAGTAATCACGATGTAATCATCAAGTGAATTTGCATAAAAAAGACTTATAGATGTCTCATCCTAAACAGTCGTCAAAGAACATGGATTGGACTGAGATGGAATAATAATGAATAATCGTGAAGAAGTTGACCTGGTAAAGCAGCCAAACGGTACCGGCGGTAAATATTGGACATCGATGTCTTATATAATAATAATACTCTACGAAGCGGAAACTAGCCTATATTTTTGGCTTGGAGAATATAGGCTAGGTTAGACAGAGAATAATACTCATTATTCTCTCTGTCGCACGAAACACTAACCAATCATAAAGTTCGACAAATCCAGAGCTACTCGCCTACATTGAAGTTATTCGCCACAGACACAAAATCAAGCTTGTTACTTGTCTCTACAAGCCAATTACAAGTTCGTTCCCTTCCAGTCTGGCTCCAAGCTGAAGCGTCCTCGTATCCTGAAGCGTCGCGGTTCCAAGGTGGTGCCGGTGGCCACGCCCACACACCACGCCAAGGACTGGGGCGAGAAGTGCGTCGATGGATTCCAGGTAAACGTTATTTATTTAGAAATTAACAGTTCCGAGCGTACCTCTAAAGAACTTAAATATAGGCAAATAGTAATATCATAGTTTTTGAAAAAGTTTTATTCTCTCGCGTAGTTTCTTTTCCAACTTAGACAATAACACATAATGTTATGCGTACCTGAGAAATATTCTAGAATGCAACAGCAAGACAGTTCCGAGCAATGTGGCGGCAGCTAATTTTAAGGACAGTCGTAATCCTTTTTTTTTTGTGGTTTGTCAAATGAAATGACTCCTTCAGCTCTGGACGGAAAGCAGTTCAAATACTACTAAAAAACGCTCTGCTTTTTCAATAAATAGATAAAGGGCACTTTACAGTCCGGCCGTGGTAACCCTTCATAATATCTCACTTTACTCCTTAAGTTAGGCTCACTCCATCGTCGACTTTGTCTGTGTCACCTGTGATCTTGACTAGAATCAAGAACACACCCATTTCAAATAAACAATATTATTTATTTTACCAAGGTTATCACCCAAATCGGCGAGGGTACATACGGACAAGTCTACAAAGCGCGAGACAAGAACACAGGTCAACTGGTGGCGCTGAAGAAGGTCCGCCTAGAGAACGAGAAGGAAGGGTTCCCCATCACGGCCGTACGAGAGATCAAGATACTACGACAACTCAACCATAAGAACATTGTCAACCTGCGAGAGATCGTCACGGATAAGCAGGATGCTTTGGACTTTAGAAAGGTATTTATAGTAAACTAGTTTTTGCACGAGGTATCGTTCGCTTGCCGCCCATTTCCATCTTAAATTTTATGTAAAAATGTAGACTTAAGGCCCGTACCGTACCGTTCCGTGACGTGCTATTCATATATACGAGTGAAAGAACATCACTGAACGGCACTGTCACTGATCAGGCGTCGTACAAAATGTATAGTACAATATCATATGTCATTGACACTGATCGATACGGTACTGGTCGGCACGTGTCGGCACTGTGCCGGCACTGTTGTGTGCGGATAGGCCTTTACAATCTCTAGAGAACTATCCATGTACCATAATTCATAAAAATCAATTTTATGTGTCCATATAAAAAAAATTCTTGCTGCAACTTTGGCTTTACCGCTTCTGTAGCAATCAACGCGACGTTTTGCGTTTTCCTATTTACTAGAGTTGGCAGTTTTTTTGAACAATGGACGCTGACAGATTAATTACCACACAATTTAGCACTCTTGTGGCTCATAGAGGTCTGAAAACTCAGTTCGCCATCTAACCTTACTGAATAAATTTTGGTTTAGTTCCACCTAAGCCAATGCTATCATTTTTTTATAAGTTTCGTTTAGTAGCTTGGCTGTTTTTATGTTTTTAGCGTGGTAAAATCATCAAAATAATGAGTACTCCCACCCAGAGCAGGGCAGGAGGGACTGTCAGACTTGTACTAAAATCCACGGTGTCCTCCAATAACCCTTTACTTTCCGGAGTTTAGGTTCAGTGTAGCTGTTTAGTCCCGCGATCCCGGGCTGTTTGTAAACTACAGTTTTTTTTAAATTGCAGTTTCCTGATAGAACTTTTCTTACAATTTCTATCTTGTCAATTCTCCAGGACAAAGGCTCCTTCTACCTCGTGTTCGAGTACATGGACCACGACCTGATGGGTCTGCTGGAGTCCAAGATGGTGGACTTCACGGAGTCGCACAACGCGTCCATCATGCGCCAGCTGCTCGACGGCCTGGCCTACTGCCACCGGAAGAACTTTCTCCATCGAGACATCAAGTGCAGCAATATACTGATGAATAATAAGTGAGTTTGTATTTGTTTTGGTCTTTATTTTTTATTTAGATTTTGACTCCACATCTAAGTTTTCAAACTCCAAAATATTTTATTTTAGATAGTCTTATTATGCATCTACCTACAGTTCACTGGTTTTGAAAGTGTAGATCTCATAGAGAATTATGGTCTTACCCCTTATTATAGAGACTTCAAATCTAGTAATCGTTTTAACCTTGCATGCATAACCGACATGCAAGCACTAGACATTATTTGTGTAAACTGTACAGTTATCGGTCCTTCTACTGGATATGCGTGCACGGTTTTTAACCGTCATGCAAACCTTAACGTGTATGGCCTCGCATAAGGTATTTACTTTTGGGGAGGCTTTAGAGAGATTTGTCCAATGTGCCTTTTGGCTGATATTGTGACTATTACAACGAATTATATACGTAACCAACTTTAGGCTATAGTTTCAATGTTTGTAAATACACCCACATTACAGGAGAAATTCTTAGCGGTGGTACTATTATTCTAAAAAATATACTAATACTAGCGACCCGCCCCGGCTCCGCACGGGTGCAATCTTTATAATATTATTAAAATTGCGACTATAATTTGAGATTTAAACTATCCTATCTCTCAAGTTGGATCGAACTGCACATGGTGTGCGAATTTTATTATAATCGGTTAAGTGGTTTAGGAGTCTATTGAGGACAAACATTTAACGAGATTTATATATATTAAGATTATAGGGGTGGTACGCATTAGTCATCTTTTTTTTTGTAAATAACCTTTACCATAACTCTCAGGGGCGAGGTGAAGCTGGGCGACTTCGGTCTGGCGCGGCTGTGGTCGGCCGAGGACCGCGCGCGGCCCTACACCAACAAGGTCATCACGCTGTGGTACCGGCCGCCCGAGCTGCTGCTGGGCGAGGAGCGGTACGGCCCCGCCGTGGACGTGTGGTCCATGGGCTGCATCCTGGGGGAGCTGTTCCTCAAGCATCCACTCTTCCAGGTAACGAGAGCTTTTTATAGCTGTTATATCATCAAATGAGTCCTAAATGAGCCTGTCAGACTCGTACTGACTAAAATCCAGCGTGTTCCTTTAATTACCCCTTCAAGGTCCAATGTCAAGTCCCAATGTTACCTGTTTAGATAGTCACTTAAGAGATGGTTTATAGTGACTATTTTGGATATCGTTCTATAAAATAGTCTTTGAATAGCGCAGTGGATGAGCTATTATCTGCTGCTTAAGTGTCGCGTTTTTCCAGGTTTGATAATGTTTGTAAATGCATTCACTGCATACAAGAGAAATTGCTTGTGTATGGCAAAGTTTTAAAAATAATATTGTATAAAACTTCTTAAGTGAAGTTAGTTGAATCAGTTCCTATACTGAAGTCCCTTGAATGTTTAGACCAGGAAATCTTACAGAATTAAAGCTTCGATCGCTAATTGTACATTTTACATTTTCATGTAATCTTTCAGATCTTCTTTCATGCCAAAATGGCAATGCAAAGGACTTGCGTTTTAGGATTTTGGGTCATACTAATAACACAAAGGGCTACTTGTATGCTCTTATTAACACTAACCTTTTTCACAGGCCAGCGTGGAAATGATGCAGCTAGACTCCATATCCAGAGTGTGCGGCACTCCAGTCCCGGGCGTGTGGCCCAACGTGGTGAACCTCCCTCTGTGGCACACTCTCCGCCCCAAGAAGTTCCACAAGCGCTGCGTGCGGGAACACTTCGCGTTCATGCCGCCGCAGGCCCTCACCCTCCTGGACCGGATGCTGGAGCTGGACCCTGACCGGAGGATCACCGCTGAGGATGCTCTGAAAAGCCCCTGGTTGAAGAATGTGGTGCCAGAGCAGTGAGTTGTGTTTGAATTTTGTTTTTTTTTTTGGGCTTGGCGCCTGGGCAGTGATACCGGCGCTAAAAACTGGTGTCTTATGAAAGCCTGTTGCCAAGTGACAATGATCGCTTGATGGACAACAGTGTTGTGGGTCATGCAGGCCAAATCATTGCATGGGAATTGTATACCCTCCTGACTCGTCATCTACTTAAAATGATTAGTAAGTCATTTTGTTCATCAAAATGCCCAAATATAATGAAATACGTCTGGTCAAGACAAGCGTTTATTAGTTAGTGGTTTCAAAGTTTACTGCTAAGCAATATTTCTTGGGTTCGACTCCCAGGTTGGGCTTGTGGTATTGGCTTTTTCCATCACAGTACTAACCGCAGTTTGAGCTTCTACTCTGTTGATAGAGTGGCCTTATTGTCCACAATATACATTGACCACCATTGAAATACATTTAGGATGTGCAAAGAATGGATTTTGGTAAACTCTTTATCAAATTGTTTGTTTAGTTAATGCTCTGAGTAAATCATTGGATTAGGTAAATTAGCTGATGCGATATTATGAAAGATTAATTAGGAGATCCCAAAATTGGTCGCCGTTATTATACATTTCAGCTTTATCTCATTGCATGCTTACATTATAATTATATTATAAATTAATATTATCATAATGCATGCATTTTCGCTTCAAGTGTGACAATTTCATCATTTTTTTTGGAATATGGTCGTAAAAGGCGACTCCAGAATCAAATTAAAAAGATCATCATCATCCATACATTTTCATCCATCCATATTTCACCAATGTACCCCGAGACCTGACGGATTCACAGGAGATAGAAGCAGCAATACTAAGTACTGATGTCCAAAACTTCCATAGATTGATTGCATGATTGAAAAATACAAATAACAAAGGATGATGTATGAATATAATGGTGAAATCACACGACTGAATGATTGAATTTAGAATTAAATTAATGGTTTGCTCAAAGGGACTCTCAATCTACTCTGCACTGCCCGAAATAACAAATCCTGTTACAAAATTTCGTAGTCCCCTTGAACAAATCTTAGTAGTAATACCTGGTAATAGACTGGGAATATGTTAGGGTTAAAAACCTAATAAAAAACTTATCCCTTTAGTTATACCAAATGGGATTATCAAACCCCGTGAGTATTGATTATGTATATTGTTCAATCATCCAGGTTTTAGAATTATTTAAATTGGTAGAAGCGGTCGTCGATGGTTGCACTAACTCTTTTAAGACTGATCCAACGAGTGTGGAGTGAATGAGAGCTATCATTACAAATTGGTGTTTTTTCATCCAACAGAATCATTTCAGGACAAAATACATTTGCTTGGACGTACACACTACAACATGGACCGTAAAGTCCACTCATATACGATGGGTAGCAAAGGTTTTATGTGCACAAACTATATGCAAGCCAATATGCACTCCTTCATGCAGAGATACCTATCATCTTTACTGCGAACTGTTTCTTGTTAATTTTGAAATATTGAGGCAAGACTTGGTAGTGCCCAGAAAAACCGACTGACACTAGAATGCATATAATCTGCCGGGAACCTCAACGAGACTAAGCTATGCGTCACTGTACCTCATTAGTTAGGTACACCGTTAACCTGTCCGCCTATTTCCAGGATGCCAGCTCCCGAGCTGCCCACGTGGCAGGACTGCCACGAGCTGTGGTCCAAGCAGCGTCGCCGGCAGATGCGCGAGCAGGACAACACGCAGGGCAAGAAGCCCTACGGGTACGGCGAAGACAACAGAGACCCAAACAAAAACGACAGCCAAGACTTTAAAAGTGAGCCTTACAAATCTGAAAGTGGTTTCAAACCCACTGAACCGTCGCAAGAGGCCGTGGGACAAGTGAAATAGTACAGACTACATTGTAAAAGATACTTTCGAAAAAGAAAAAAACGGTGCTTACTTTAGACCAATTTTTGACGATGTGATGTAGCATAAATTGTAGCGTGTGGTGTGTGATGAAGTGAGGGTTCCGTGCGAGTGCGGTTATGTGCCTAGTCTAATATTAGCTTCAATCTCATTTATGATTAGCTCCTAAGATGAAGGCTGTGTCTTCAAGAAACTTTAGCACTATGCTATGCTTCTTGCACAATTTACGAATATTCAGTACAAAATTAAAACAACAAATCTGATATCCTAACACCGGATATTGGAGTGAAAAGTCTGAATAGACTTAAATTTCTACGTTTTTTTTTTTTAAATATCTAATCTTTTATGAAAATTGAATTTAGTAAGGTTTGAAAAGGTGCGGAACCCTGTGAAGCAATTTAACTTATTGCGTTGATCGTAACGCGTACCAAAATGTATGATAATATAGTAGTAACCAAAGTATCGCATAGCGCTAGTTACCGCGGACGGTTGTCAGGCGTCCTGTGCATATGTTTGTAAATAATTTAAACTAGACATAATTATAAATAAGAACAGTTTTGTTTAATTTCTATTTAGCGTAACGACTTGTTTTATTTGTGTTAAGAGTCCTTGTGGTTTTAGCAATAATGATTGATGGTTGGCAACATTGTTCCTCTTATGAACGCTGGCGACTCTCATTGTTCCCATGTCATGTAAGGCAGAGTACAAAGTGCCTAAGGCTATGATCTCTTTAAAGTTATCTTGCCCTTGCTCAAACTTCTGCATGTAAGCATTTCTACCCTAACCCTCTTCTATCCCCAATCCAGTCATTTAATCCTTGATATTATGAGATTGGAGGTGGTAAGTTGCCAGCAGTAAAAACACCAATGTTTGTGTTGCCAACATAAAATGCAAAATAGAGCAATCCTATTCCAATGTAGTAAGACCTCATGCGCCTTAAAATCAGATAAAAACTGCCATTTTGTGTGTTCTAAAAAAGTAAATTACAGCTTGTATATTACAAAATCAATTGATGAATTAATTAAAAACCGGTTTGATACAATTAACAATTCAATAGAACATTTTAAGGGTATATTTTGAATCCTAAAGTCCATCCGAGAATTAACTGTTAAAGCATTATATTTTGAACGCCTTCATTGTGAGTAGCCACCATAACTAAACATACCACATGAAACTGATTTATATTATGAGAATCTTATCAAGTGTCCGGTAAATGGGATGAGCCAATGTCGGAATTAGGTCTGAATGTGATGCACAAGGCCTTAATATAATATGCTCGACCTCGCTGTATTACAAGTCTTACAAAGAGGCGGATCACAAACATTTGATAAAAGGCGTCCGCTGAAAAACGCGAGGATGCACGCTTGCTGGTAAAATTGTGTATGAGAAGCGCTAAATGGCGCGGGCGCATGTGACTGGTTTGTGAAGATTTTGATCGCGGGACAGCTCTGTGCACTCGCATGCTTTAGCGGACGCCCCACAAGTAGCTTTGATATCAGCAATAAATACAATAATGTCTTTTCATAGCCTTAAATATTAAGTTGGTAAGCGGCGATGGATGGTCATTTTCAAATGTTAATGTTTGTAATACGTTACACTAATATAAAGTCTGTGAGTTCTGTGATTATGTATAATCGGAATTGAGTTGTTTTGAGTATCAGTTGTTTTGTTTCGCATACTTTTTATAATGTTAGGTTGTTGTTGGGTCCCGAACGTTGTAACTGATTTAGGGCGATATGTATAGTTGTGTTAATTTAATAAAATGGTTATGGCATTAATATAATTTTGCAAGTGTCAATAACTGAAAATTAATCATTGATATTTTTATACCAAATCGGGCTGGACATGCATGCATATTCACTTTATTTATATCTACATATCCGTGCATATGGCCCTTAGTTCGAATAATAGGTCCTAACTTGCAATATCGGACCTGACTTAGTTGGCATTTATATTATGTAAGGGTGTATGTATATTCATGAGTTTAAAACACCGTCAGGTGATCAACTAGAAAAAAAAAACTAATATATATTATTATCATGTTGTCTGTTCACAAAATATATGATTGGATGTAAAGATTAACTTATAACGTTAGCGGCTGCATTAGTTTTTTTTAAACAATTGTCTGTAAATATTTGCGAAGTTTTATATGCGTTTTCTAAGAACGTATCTTCCATGAATTAGTTGAAATGTAAATAGAATAGAATATACTTCCCTGCATTTTTTTATGAGCGATATTAGTTTGATCGAGAAAGCGAAAATTTACAATTAAAATAAGACATCGTGTTTCTATTGAGAAACGTGAAGAATGCATACCAAATGAGAATGCTTAAAATGTACAGAAAAATGAATTCATAATTAATATTGTGACTTATCCCATAGAAGTAGGTTATTTTCCAAACGATTTTGTACTTTACAATATAAAGTGCATCATAATTCATATTTGTAAATTTTCGCTTTCCTTGACGTAAAGTATCAATAATATCGATCGTGTTGGTAAGTCGCCGGCTGAAAGACTATGTTCCCTTGTATTATACTAGATGTAAGACGCGATGTCCATCGTGTGAATAATCCGGAGTTTCGGAGATAATCGTCGTTTTTATATTTTGTATGATGTGCTTATTCGAGGGTACTTTGACTTTTATGTTGTAAATTGTGTGGGTCGTTGAGATTCAAAAATTTTTTGTAAGTTCGATTGCATATTGTAATAAAAGAGAAAGTTTGGATCGCCGTTCGGGCAAATTGAGGATGGAAATAAGAAATGTGGATCAGGGATCTTATTTATCATGTACTGTTAAAAAAAATGCAAAATATTGATCAAATAATAAAGACAGGATAACATACAGTTCACAGTTGTAATATTTTGTTTTAAAGAAAGACTGAAGTAGGCGAGAGACGATTGTCTGTCACTGTAACTCTGGATTGTTGTTATCACATTTATGATAATAATAATTGTAAAAATGTACCTAATGTTTTTTAAAATAATTATACTACGATGAAATATGATTTTGTATTTTATTTGTAACATAAAACTTTCCTGAATCTTTGTTATTATAAGTTTTTTTTATGACATACGAAAATTTCTTCTAATATGGGGCCATTAGGATTTTTTCCTGTGTGGATGCTTCTTCTACATATTTTATACAAATAGCAGACAATAGGGAAAACAACTTCTCAGAAACTCAGATAAATATATTACAGCGATAAGAAAAATAATGCGATCTGTGTTGATCGTGTGTAGTGAGTAAGCACAGGTTTTTTGTTGTTTTCTCTTGTCTCATTTTATTTAAAGTTGAAAAACATTACTAGACAAGATTACAACAGTAATGGCAGATGTACATTGAGTCAGTGCCACCTGGCGCCGAAAACTGACGCACACTATTTATACATACACAGTCAGTACGTGACGCGACAGTCAGTACTGACTTGAAATCAATTTACACTATGGCAGTGCCAGGTCAGCACTGACTCGTCAGTGGACTGACGTCAGTTACTGACTCAATGTAAATCTGCCATAAAGGTATGGACCGAAATGAAAAACCACATTTTATTAAAATAAGTTTTATTTAAAATGACTGCAAAGGAACTGGCTTATAATAAACAAGGCACTTATTAGCCTGTACCTTAAAAATATGGCCATTAATCTGTCACGAGGGCCTATTGCGTGCTTGCCAAGAGTTATGTGCAACCAAAATGGGATTGCCTCAGAAACTGGTTTGTTTAAATTTTATTTAGAATGTGGAGCACACAATAGGCCTTCATACATCCTGTAAGGAAAGCAATGGCCGACGCGAACTTTAGACCATGCCATCCATTCACAATGGTCTTAATTTTATAAAATACATTCATTGTAACACTAACTCAAATTGTTTCCTTATAGTAGGCACCTTTGATTCAGCTTATCCTTTTTAACAAACAAAATGAAATGTGTCAATTAAATATGATATTTTTATGGGAATAAGCCTAGAAGTGATATTTTATTTCATAATTCTAAATTTTAACTAGCGTTTTATCATTCTCGATAATTTTGAATATACCTTTGGTATGTACGACTATGTTTTCTCTTTTCAGCTACTAAATATTTTAGATTTTATTTACAAAAATACCCTTTTGCAGGATTTTCGAAATTTTAAATAATAAAGTAATAATTGACACATTTCCCACGATACCTAAGTTTTATGGCATACAAAAAATACTAAGTACTTTGTACGTAAATCTCATGAAGATTATATCACATTAAATACATAAAAACTTTATTAAAACTGTTATACAGGGTGAATTTTTCAACTGGGCGTGGATGGCTATCTTTGAAACTATGAGGAATTTCGAAAAACGTTGAAAGGAGTCTCGAGGCCGATTTTGACGAAAACTAAAACTGCATCGTTGGATTTTAGAAAATTCAATAATTCTAGCCGGGAATCGAACCCGCTGATTTTGGAAAAAAAATCACACCCTGTATTATTACACCATTCGATAGTGTTGCTAATAAGGATCAATTTCTGGGAAGTAACCATATACGGCAAACTTAAGGAAAATGTCTAATTATGAAATAAACTGATCAATCTCAAGGCAATGACTGTATTCGAAACAGGTTTATCGTTTCTTCTTGGAAATAATGATGTTTTTTGTTCAATTCAATAATTGCGTATTTCTGAATGAAGTACAGTTGTTGAGGCGTCAAATCCAGTGAAACATTGAAAACAACGAAATTTTGTAATTTCGAATAGATTTATGGCTCAGTTGAAGTAAAGTGACATAGAAAAATAGCAGTTTTATAAAAATATATGCTGTTTCCTTATGTTTGCCGTATATGGTTACTTCCCAGAAATTGATCCTTATTAGCAACACTATCGAATGGAGTAATAATACAGGGTGTGATTTTTTTTTCAAAATCAGGGGGTTCGATTCCTGGCCAGGATTATTGAATTTTCTAAAATCTAACGATGCAGTTTAAGTTTTCGTCAAAATCGGCCTCGAGACTCCTTTCAACGTTTTTCGAAATTCCTCATAGTTTCCAAGATAGCCATCCACGCCCAGTTGAAAAATTCACCCTGTATATTAGGTATAACATATTTGTAAATACATAATTATTTATCATTTAAAATAATTTATAAAAAAAAATAATACCTAATTAAAAATAAAGACAGTAATTTGATTGCTCGTGGTTATGTACTCTAAATATAAATTTGTTTTTTTTTTTAGTTATACTTAGAGAACGTAACTATAAATAAATTGAAAATTAAATGAACATAAATTAAAAATAAGTACACAAAAAAATAATCATAATTAAAATAAAAACTTAACGGTCTCTAGTCGTTGTTTATTGGCTAATTACCAAGATAAAATTACCAAACATAATTTATATTATTAGGTACTATATGCCTGCCATACCTAGTGTATATTGTACCTATTTATAAGAAAAAAAGGTTTAAGCCAAGAATACTGACAGAAGTTGGGTGGGTATTTGTAACATTTTTTTTTGTTAAAATTGCGGGTAGGTATTCTTGTAAGGAAAGGTTTCGCTATTTACAATGCGGCAGGCATATTAAATATTGGTGCTAATAAATAAATAGTATGTAATACGAAATGGAATAGTTGAAGTTAATTCTAGGTACAGTTACATCGTTGTTTTGTGTAGTTTACTAGTTTTGTTGCAATACTGGACTGCTCAGGGGGTTGCGATCTGAAAAACAAAAAATGATCAAATTATTGAATGCTGAAAAAAATATGAAGTACGTTTTATTTTTGCTGAAAAGGCGCAGCAAATGATACATGGTGTTGATATTATAAATTGGCTTTTTAACAAATTGTCAAAAAAACAAAAGCAGTTTGAGGAAATTTAAAAAATAAAAACCAATTTTTTGTTGATTTTTGTCTCTGACACACACTCGGATCAAAAAACAGTTTTCCGATTTTAGAAATTACACAACTATAGTCATACAATTATTTAGTCCTTCCGCCGAGGTCAGGACGGAAGGAACTGTCAGGCTCATACTGACATATCCACGGTGATCCTTCGATAGCCCCTTACGTTCTGGGGCTACGGTTACCTGATAAGACAGTCGAATCCCGCAACCCCGGCAAGCCCTGGCCCTACTAAGGGGGCAGACTTTGACATGATTGTGAGGTGAGTTTTTTTTTTTTTAGATCGTTCAACAACTTAAAATTGTTAACTCTTAGTATGTCAGGGATAAGATGAATCATGTTTTTTTTTTGTATCTGGATGTTCAAGCAATGAAGGTGTACGTACAACGAGCAGGTTGCCGCTCTTGGCGCGGTGTATGTTGGCTTGCGGACCGTTCTGCACCTCGATGGTGCCGCCTTGCTTGCCGTTCACCAGGTTATGTGCGATGCTGGAAATTGAAACAGGTAAGTTTTGGTTAAACTAGTTTTAGTACTTATTATTATGGTACAGATCTTGTTCAGGAGACTGGAAAATACAATAGTACATTATGCAACGAGTGAATAAAGAGCTCGCTACGTTCAGGATTCTACTAAAGAATCCCTCGCTACGCTCAGGATTCTACTGTAGAATCCCTCACTTCGCTCTGGATTCAAAATAGCGCCCTCGCCGTAAAAATATTACTTTGCTCCCTTGTCATACAATCTTACTATTTACTCACTGTTTTCAGTGAGAAAAAGTAACTTTTTAAAGTGGGAATGGTATAAAAACTTAATTTGAAAAAAAAAACTGACTACTAAAAAGAAAAAAAAATTAAAATTAACTTTTCTTTCTGAAGTCGTCGGCAGTAAAACTCGATGAAAAAAAAAGTTACCGTCAGTAGTCTGTTTTTTTATTTTTAGAAAATTGATGCTCTATTGTCTTCGAATGTTCGAATCTGTAACGTTACATTACAGGTGAATGCTCGCGGTGAGGGAGGGCCTTAAGGTTCAAGAATCGATGCTTGGCTTCAATGTTTGTTAGTTAACTTACGTTCTGGTATCGACGATCTCGATGAGCTCTGGCTTCTTGGTGTAGTCCGTCATGATGGTCAGCGACTCGATCAGGTGAGACACCGAGATGATCAGGTCACCCTGGAATTTAAATGGTGCTGTTTAGTGGATTTTAATTCAGAACAAAATTTCTTTGTGGTATTTTGGTCGGAAGTTTATTCGTCTTAGCCCCTTCGCACATGGCGTCGTATCGTAAGCGTATCGTAAAACGCGCTTACTACGAGAGCAATACGAGCAGTAACATGTTCAAACAAGTCCGCACACGAGGCGGTATTGCAGCGTATCGTATGAGGAGTTCATTGTCATTACGATAGTCGTAGCGTACTGGCGTAAAAAAGCAAGCGTAGTGAGGCAGTGGTGGCCCAGTGGTATCGGCCCCGACTTACGAGTTGTAGGTCGTGGATTTGAACCCCGCCAGGCGCATTACTTTGTGTAATTTATTTCATCACCACTGACTGCTCTCAAAACGGTGAAGGAAAACATCGTGAGGAAACCGGCATGTCTTAGAACCAAAAATTCGAAGACATGTGACATCTACCAACCCGCACTGGGCCCGCGTGGTGGATTATGGCCCACTCCCTCTCACAGAGAGGAGGCCTGTGTCCCAGCAGTGGGAACATTATAGGCTGATGATGATGATGAAGGTGAATGTAGTATGTAATAATTTAGGACGACGTCTTTATTAAAAAAAAATGCTAGTATTATTCATTTTAGTATATCATAAACAAGTGCATTATTATCATCTTTCTAGATCTAGAATATTTCTAAACTTGATATTGTTATATTTGTTCCAATATCATACGTCTACGCGACGATTCGTTTGTAGAACACTCCGCGTCTTGTACGCGTAGCGTAATTACGATACGCGCACGAGACGTCTATGCCTACGACCTATGTGCGAAAAGCCTTAGATCTAGTAAATAGTAAAGGGTAGGCGTAATAGTAGCCATACACCATCCAGGATGGTGTATGGCTACTATTACGTCAAATCGATCGTCGATAGGCAGGATGGTCCATCCTGCCTATCGACGAATTGCAATTGTTTAAAAATGCCAATTTGATGGCATGACATGCCAATTTGATAGGTCATCAAATCGATTTGACACAACGTCAAATCGGCAGCAGTGATGCATTTGGCTATTATTCGGTGACGACAGCTACAATGTTATAAATTTGTAGCTATTGGTCACCGAATAATAGCTAGATCTAGCTATAAAGTTGCTAAGTTGGCATCGCTGCTGCAGATTTGAAGTTGTGTCAAATCGATCGTACGATAGGCAGTATGGTGTATGGTGTATATGGACGAACTGCCAATTTGAAACAATTGCAAGCGTCAAATCGATCGTTCGATAGGCAGGATGGTGTATGGCTACCATTATAATAATCGTCTCACCCACACGAAGAAAAAGTTTTAATATATGTTGGAAAAGACAAGCTAATTTAATGAACTGGTGTCATACGAGTATTAAAAATTCCATATCTATGAAGAACTAAAAACAAAATCCTGCAGCACGAATCGTAAATTAAGTATGGTTCTTTAGAGCGTAAAACAGCTTCTTTCGCAACCCTTTCTGGCCATACACATAAACGTATTTTTACTTACAATAGAAAAGGCAAATAGCCCACCAGATATAACTTTCCGTATGGTCGGATGATCGTCTCTTTTCAACGAAGTATCTGGGAACCCACCTTATCCTTCTTCAACTCCTGTGGGATCTTGATCAGCACCAGCGTATCAGTCTCATTGGTGACGACGACCCTCAGCTTGTCGAGCGGCAGACGATGTTTGAGCTTGTACGTCTTCCTGTTGGACGCGTCCAGCACGTACAGCGCCTTGTCGGACGCCAGGAGAGCTCGCTCGCGGGGCTTGTAGCCACGACGGTCGTACTTCACGGCCTCGCACGAGTACTAGGAGTGGGAGGTAGAATAATATAGAATAATATCTCCTCTCTCATGTGTCCAGAGAGTAGAATTTGAGATAGAAGATATTAAGTGGTGTATATTTATTTTCTTGGAGGAGTTCAAGGAAATAAGGTAAGGTATATGAGTAGGTACGTCAGCTTTTGGACAATTCCTATAAAACTTGCTGTGTTTATGTTTCTTGACGCTTCAGATAGTTTTTCAATTATAAAACTATCAAATGCAAAACTTCCTCAGCGTGTTTGACAAACTTTCATTGAGAGCAAAATGCTTTAATTCAGTTCTGGGATTTATGAAGGCCATCAATTCTCACTCTATTTGTAAAAATCAAACCCCAAAAGAGTGGTATTTCTTTTATTGTTTCGATAATGAAATTAAATCCTGGCTTTCTTTACTTTATCTGTGATTCTTTAGAAGGTCTTTAAACTGTCAAGGCTCTGGTATATAACAAACTGTCCATCTCAACCAATGCACCAGTACTAAATCAGTAGATGCTCAAGCCACACTTACAATGAGTTGTTCGCCAGTAGGCCAGGAGGGCGAGGCCATGAAGGTGTTCCTCAGCGTCTGATGCTCTCCCGACAGTCTGTCCTCCTTGAACCGCTCGCCCACGCTGGCTGGGTAGCTGTTCTTCTTTCCTGGAGACCATACCAGCAGCATAAGTCAACAACCAAACTAGAACTTGTACTGTACACAATAGGAAGATTGAAGACAGTAAGTGCAATGATACTGATTGACCAAAAAAAAGTCATTTGCTTATTGAGAATCGAATAGGTGAATCGATTAAAGTACTTAAATCAATCGAAGTTCTAACGGATAGTTCAATAACTTGGTTTGATTCAAATTGAAATTCGAGTCCGAGTGCCTTAGGAGCATGAGGGTAGAAAGGGTCTAAAGTTCCTCCATACTCTATTGATTCGGAAAGATTTTCTGCTGCATTATTAGGATCCCCAGAAAAAAACGTAGCTGTACATTTGCGAATGTTTACGTTTTATTTAAATTTTAAACGTTTCATGATCGATTTCCGTTTCTCAAATCGTGATCTTTTTTGTAGCTAAAGATCCTATCAAAATCCGTCACAATATGGTTACGCTGCCTTTACCTAAAAATAAGATTAGTGGATCAACCACTCACCCTTGAACATCTTCTCAGCCAGCACCTTGAGGTCGAACTGCCTCTTGTCCTGCGGCGACAGCGCCAGGCGGTACTTCCTCGCGAGGTGCACGCGGTGCAGGCGGTGCAGCTCCTGCGAGGCGGCCGCGCACGTGGCGGGGCAGGCGGGCCAGGACAGGTCCAGGATCCTGGTCGGGAGTTGGGTGGCGAGGCGCTTCAGCCAGTGCACCTTGGCGATACCGAGGAAGCGACGGTTTTCTGGAGTCTCCGGGCCGTTACGGGTGATGAAGCCTGGTGAGGAAATTTAGTGTTAGTGGTACTTTAGCAAAAGCTGAAAATCTTTAGTATGGTACTTGCCTGGTAAATATTCCAATAGAGTTGACTTGAAATGCGATTTATGGAATATAAAGTTTCGAGATTGCACAGCATAGCAGCAGAAAGTTTTGGTGTAGCCATGTTTTTTTCATCATAATTTTCATGTTACTTAATTGGCAAGGTTAATAAGTTCATGTTAAATTAAATGCCACTTTCAATTGCACAATAGTCATCACAATTATCAATGACGTGGAATTGCGGATACCAGCCCGTTTTACAATACAATATGCAAGTATTTTTAATACCAAAACAATTGCTAAAGACCTGGAACAATTTTATTCCTGCAATTGAAATTAAAAAAAAATGTATTTAGTGAAATAATTGGTCTATTACTGTCAAAACCCTCACCTTTAATAAACGCCCTGATGACCATGGCGGCCTTCTTCCTCCTCTCCTTCAGCCTCTGCGCGAGGAACCTCCTCACCCACTTCTGTATGATGATGGCCGCCTGCCTCATCTTGAGGTACTGCTTCCTCTGCCAGTAGCCGCGCCATCTGCTCTGGATGATGGTCGCGATGTCATTCTTCTTGATCTGGTACGCGTCTTCTGTCTCAAAGAGGGTCTTCGGGAAGCGGATGAAGATCTTTGTGCTGGAATTTGGGGCTAGCGTTACTTTGAGCATTCTTTTGTAGGTATTCTTTTTTTTGTCGAGTTTAAGTAAGTCTTATTTTGGCAAATTCGAACAACTTTCAAGCTGATGCAGCACTTAAAAGTTGTTCGAATTTGCCAAATATCTTCGGAATAAGCATCTACCAGGTGATTCAGAATTAGCGTTGAAGAACTTTTTGGGAGAAGTTTAAAGCAAACAGGAACTGACCAATGACCATAAAGTTGGGAATCAGGCTTGTTATTTTGCAGACAATCAAAAACTTTTTATCTTGCAGAGATTAGAGACTGACTGAATGTCTCAGGATAATAGGCATGTTGACAGTTTTTTGTTAAATCAATGCATATTAACTAAGATATAATTGTATAACGCATCAAAGTTCGAGAGTGGGAGTTCATGGCGTCAGAGGCATGTAAAAACTTGCTTGTGACGTATTGGCAATTTAAATTTTAGTTCACGTTCCAAAAGAAAAAATACGTCTCATATATTTTTTGATTATTTAACTGAATAATTAGATTTTTCAGTCAAAAACCCTATGTATAATAAGCTGGACGACAGTTATACATACAAAAACTTACGTCATCAATGTTGATACTAGTTATTTCAGGAGATACTTCTCGATTACTTACTTGCCCATCCTGTAGTCTTCCTTCTCGAAGTTGAGCACGTCGACCAGTTTCTGCACTCCCTCGCGAGCAGGACCGTGGTAGTTCGGCCAGGTCTCGCGGGACAGGCACTTGTATCTGATGGGGAACATTTTTTTTTATCACATAGGTATTATCTTAGGTTTCAATTAGAACTGGAGCTTCACCTAAAATTGACGTTACACATTCGAGCATTTCATCGGTGAAGGAAGACAATCGAGCATTACAATGCGCACCTTGTATCAAATCTATACTAAATGTTAGTAGAGGTAGGTAGAGGTAGTACTGTAATGTAATGCTCAAAGTCGAATCTATAATGTTATATCACACGCGGATGCTCCCGGTGAGGGAGCGCCTTTGGAATTTTTGTAATAATGATTCAGTTCTATAATTCTGTCTTAATACATTTTATGGCTTCGTATGGTACGCTTCCACCAAATGTTGTGCAGCACATTTGTTGGCGCACTTCGTTGTCCATCGGTAAAACTGCGTATATTTTGTTCGCGCACAGCGCATAGCACATTAAAATTTGTGCGAGAACGTTTTCGCTGAACGGAGTTTAGCAATGTGCGCGTACAAATAACGAATCCACTGCTTATGTGTGCGCTTGAAAATGTTCGCGTACCTACACGATTTGTTCGTATTTGCTTGATTGTGTTCACCAGAGCAAACATTTGTGCCTCAGTGCCGCACACCGGTGGATTCGTTTAAGTCTCAGAGCCAGTTCTATGAAAATTGGTAAAATAAAATATAGTGTACCTCTCGAGGAAGGCGTCGTATGTCCTCCTGTATGCGAAGCCAGCGCGGCGCACGCGCAGGTTCTCCATCAGACCGAGGTACTTCACTTGGTGAGACACTAGCTTGTCGTCAAATTGCACTGGAACAACACACATAATATTGTCACGTTGGTTGCTAAGATACAAGACTTCTTCAGTAATTACCATCACATTACCAATTCCTTTCTGAGGCTCTTTGTAGGTATAATAATAAAACCAAAGTATAGCGAGTGAATTTCAAATGTACTCATTAAGCCTTTTCATTCAATACCTGTTGACCTGTTAAAAACAGGCAAAGTAGTTAGTAAAAGCTATGTAATGTATATATATTTCAAATGTGCACATCAAGCCCTTTCATTTGATACCCATGTCGATACTGTGCGAAAATATTAAAGGATCTTTGGACTTTACATCCCCTAGAGGGCGCCATATTGGATTTCGTGAAACTTCACCTACCCTATAACCAGCGGACAGCTGAGACGCTTCTTACGAAACCTCATTTGTCATGTAATGATAAGAAGTTTAGAAGTTATGAGGGAACAGACAAACATACATACATACATACCGGTCAAAATCATAACCCTCCTTTTGGCTTTGCCGTAGTCGGGTAAAAATTCACGAAATTCTTTCACTACGCCTTTTCCAGAGTCACGGCTACCTGAGCCTGTAGCCAAACGGCAAGCGACAATTGCTAACGTTCAGCAGTCGCTAATACATTTTCAACTTTATATCCCATCGCATAAAGTTGAAAATCTAGTAAAGACCAAGACTGCTGAGCAATAGCGAACTAAACAAACGAAAACGATCTGTAATCTTTGATAGAATGTCAACTTTATGCAATAGGGTATAACGTTGAGAATGTATTATCGACTGCTGAACGTTAGCGATTGTTGCTTGCCGTTTGGCTACACCGCTACAGGCTCTGTTCAGATGCGGCCCCAGCCTTTAGTCCAGTCCCACGACCCCAACAGAGCTTTGAATAACAACGTAAATTATTATTATTTCTAAGAATATAATAATTTGGTACTCACTAGGCCCTTTGAAGTCATTAGGCTTGATACAGCGGATGTAGGAAGGCTCCTTGCTGCTGAGGATCTTGATCAGCTCGTTCAACGAGTTCTTGAACTGAGTGATCGCGGTCTCGGGACGCTTCTTGCTCTTCAGATTGATGTCCTGGAAGAAGCAATGTGGTTAACAAAATCTCCAACGAAAAAGGTGTTAAGACTTGTCTTGGATCATCATCTGCTTAGCCTTTTCCCAACTAAATTGTGGTCGGCTTCCAGTCGAACCAGAAGCTGAATATCAGTATTTTACATGCAGCGACTGTCTATCGGACCAACACAACCCAGTAGCTGGGTATTATGATGTCGGCTCCAAACTATTGCCGTAAATTCGCGCCGCGAATTCTCGCCGTGAATTCTTGGCACAAGTCGTGCCCTCCACACTATCGGGATGCTCTCATTCGTTCGTGAAACCTGCCGTGAAATAGACGTAGATGCTGCTGCTGCATTAACTTTGTTTGCTGAATTTACTTTGTAGGAATATGATTAAAACTGTCTTTATTAATTATATAAAATCCATTTCAGACTTTCTATGAACAAAATAGTTAGCAGAATTTCATTAAAAAATATAGAATTACATTAAAAATAAAAAATAGTAATTAATTTATTAAGTTCACGGGCCCGTGAATGTGTGCCGCGTGAACATCGCGCGAAGGAGGCGCGAACCCTTTGTCGCGGCACAAAATACCGACACTGATCGGGAAACAGGCGCGAACGCCCGTGAACGCCGCGAAAACCATCCACATTCTCGTTCGCGCCTGTTCACGGGTGTTCACGGCAATAGTCTGGAGCCGGCATTACAAGACCTCATGTTTTAGACTTGTAGGTATTGCAAAATGTTTTTGAAAAGCGTGGGTTGAAGAAATACGAGTAAATTTTGGGATGATGAGATGAAGGCGTCTGTTAAGACGCCATTAATCTTTAGCTTGCGAAAGTTGTTCATCATAATTAAGAAACTAGTCGTCGCTTCGTCAGATCAGGGCTCAAGAGCCCTTTAGAAAAATTTCATATGGACACAATGAGATGGCCACTACACAAGCATTTCCCTGCTTGAACACTATAAACAAAGAGTAGTAGTATGGCAGTAAGTATTCATTTTTTTTTTTTTTTTGTATGGCATCTCGCAGATCAACCTCTAATAGGTTGTGTACTGCTTAACCGGACTTTTCTGTGGATGCCTTAAGAATTTAAGGCCTCCAGCCGGGGCAGTAAGTAATCATTGAATGTTGGGTCCATCTTGCCCATCCATTTCGTGGTAACGAAACCATATCGCGATTCAGAAAATGTATCAACGCCATCTAGTTACACATAAAGTACTAAAATAGGTAAATAAATCGAAATAACTTAATCGTAAGATTGTACGTACAATCCGCCCAGTATGGACAGAATGTCCATTTTGCCCGCCCACCATGAACTAACCACATTCGAAAAAACCGGCCAAGTGCGAGTCGGACTCGCCCATAAAGGGTTCCGTAGAAGCAATTAACTTATGTAATATAAAAGTTTTTGTAGTTGTTTGTAGCTTTGCAAGGGTAAATTGTGGTTTACGATTTATGACTAAAAAAAAAACGAATTACCTACTCGATCTCGTTTAAAAACCAATTTTCAATTGAAGTTTGCATGGTAATGTACATACATCATATTATATTTTTTTTAGTTTTATCATTCTCTTATTTTAGAAGTTACAGGGGGGGGGGGACCCTTTTCACCACTTTGCAAGTGTCTCTCGCGCAAACTGGTCAGTTTACAGGATAGCTCTTATACTTTCGTTAAAAAGTGGCTGTGACATACGGACGGACAGACAGACAGACAGACATGACGAATCTATAAGGGTTCCGTTTTCTGCCATTTGGCTACGGAACCGAGATTGATGGTAGCTGAACGGAGTACTCGAAGTTATCAGTTCGTCGATTCCAGGTAAGTCCCAATTTTTTTTAATACTTTCGTTTTCTTTTACTTCTAGATTGCTTGTTAATGCTTTGCTTTCCTTAGTTATTTCCTTATGGAGTTGATCATCATTGCTTGCCCATTTCTGTAGTTCAAAACCTCCAAATAACTTAAACGTAAGATTGTACAGGGATAGCTTCCTCTAAAGACTTCAAAACATCTACCTAAATTAGTGGCAACGTAACAATTACGAAGAGTTTTTCCAGTTTTCACTTACACATAAAATAATATCAAAACAAAAGTTCTGCTGTAGGATTTACAACGCTCAACTCATCACTAAAAGTTGAATATCCAACAACGCAAACACTTGAGAAGTATTGAAGACTTACCTTAAAGCAGCTAGCGACGATGCTGTTGTTACTGCTGGCCATGAGACTCTGGATGTCTCTGAACAGCAGGTCGTTGTTCTTCTCCAAGAACGTGTGGACGTTGTACGTCACCTCGCCCGCGTAGTGGACCAGGCAGAACTCCTGGAGAATGAAGCAAACTCATCAAGTTATTATCACTTGCTTTACAAAATTTTTTTTTTGGGACAACTCCGCACTGTTGTAACCACTGTAAATCGTGAAAGTCAGAATAGCGACAACTGTGGTAGAACTCCTGAGGAATGAAGCAAACACTTCATTTTATTACTTCCTTTACAAGACTTTTTTTGGGATAAGCTCGCAACTTTTCTGGTTATTGAAAATCGTGTACCTACGCCTGAATGTTGACAAGCTATTCGAATATTCTATTATATGGTGCAAGCCCTCCTCGCTTCCAGCCCGGATAAAATGAAGGAAAATCGTGAAATTGTCACCAGTACGGTGTCAATAGACCGCCTAAAAGTACCAAGGCAATGAGTCCCGGAGAAATGATTCAACATCTTAGATCTATATCCCTTGTAACTTGTCAAGGATCCCCTTTACAAGTTACGTTTAAATAATCCGAAAGATATTGAACCAGTATCACCGATAGAACTGATTACTGCAATCAGTGCCGAGGACACAATTCAATCGTCTCCGATAAGTAGATCCTTTATGAGTTACAATTAAATGATCTGGTGGATTGTGAAGCAGGATCATCGATAGAATTGGTTACTGCAAAAACCGTGGCCTCGTCGCCACCTTTAAAAAAAAGTTTGACAACAGTTTAAACTTTTTTAGGTGCAGTGGTCTCTACATCTACTGTCGAATTCGTATTGACTAAAATCCATGGTATTTCTTTAATAGTCTTTTACGTTCCAGGGTCACTGTTACCTGTTTAGACCGTCCCACGATTGATATCAGTCCACGTTTGAACCCGAGCACATCACCTCACGAACTAGCAGACGAGTCATAGAATGCGTTCTATGATAATATTTGAAAGCATTACAACACAATGCCGATTGTTTGCCTCTTGGCATGCACTCTCACCTTGTCATTCAAATTATATTACATCATGGTGACTTCATTCAGTAATTGATTTGGTCGCATAAGAATGGGACCTGTTGTGTTTAAGGATGCGAATTTCGCAGCAAATGATACTTTTGTCTAACATCAACAGACGAAAAAATGCCTAAATAAATGAAATTCCGGCAATGCATAATTAATTTATACCTTAATTAAGATATTGATTTGTATTAAGGAAAACGGATAGAACTCTCACGTCAACATATTTTTTATTGGTTTATGGGTTAGGTATTTTATAAGATGCCTTGTGACTCTCGAAATTGTGATCGATTACTCAAGAGTCTCGAATTTTCAAACGTAACCGTTTTTAAACTGACATTTGAATGTTTTCGGAAAATGCTTCCGAAGTTTAAGACTTACGCTTTGCGATAAATTATAAATATAATAAATTATAATAAATAAATGGGCCATGGATTGGAAGAGACTGTCCGACATTCATTGACTAAAATAAAAGCTTAGGCAGTCCCTCGACCAAGAGTCTGGCCGGCCAATCAAAGAGATTTAAAAGAACTATAGAGCGGGCATTGGGAATATTGTCATACAAAATTGTCGATGCCGTGCGTTAGTAGCGCTATCTAGCGGTGTATAGCAAAACCACGTATTAAAATAATTCATCAGAATATATTTCAGCTATTGCGCAATAGATGGCACTGCCGGGCACCTTATGATAGAGGTGCAACATTAAAGAATGACATAAATTATCGAAACATTAACATCGATAAAGTTAACTAAGGATTTAAATATTTTAATAATTAAAAAAAGTGTGTAAGAGGGCAGAACGGAAATAAAATTATATTATAAGTTATTAATACGATCTTATATTATTAATTTATGAAAAAGTCTTTTGTTTTACCTACTTCCACCGTCTTGATTTTATTTTTCCCCATATAATGAGCCTTACATGAACTGACAACCAACGAGACAGTCCATTAAATCATAAACAAGTAAGTATAAGAAATTTTTAATTACTCTTCGACAAGTCTTCCACTTAATAAATATCGATAGTTCATATCGATAAACAGACAACTCTAATTCCTTAGCAAAATACGTACAGCTACCACAGCTACTGAGCAACAGATGGCGTTTATTTCAAAAATGCAAATGTTCTAGAATAATATCAGAAAATATTGAAAAACATCTTAAATACTAGGTAAAAATAAAAAATATTTACGAAAATAAATTGATTTCAAGTCCACTTGTTTTCCCGTACCTAGATTTGCAGTTTGGCAAAGCGAAACTAGGCAAATTTTACATTTTGTCGCACGGTCACACGAACTGTCAGGCGGAACGTCTCGAACTGGACTTTTACTTATTGGTAAAAACTTTTGGATCACAAATTTCTTCGTGATGTCCCGTCTATTGCTCATATTATAGTTTAATGTCTTTGCGGCCAATGAAGGCTGTTCAAGAGAAAAGGCGGAATATCCGCAAAAAAATCGAGTGCTGCCAGCTCTTAGCCGGAGTTTATACAATTTTTCACTCAAGACACCTAATAACCGAAAATAATATTATATTAAATAGTACCAACTCCATTTAAACAGAGACAGCAGCTCCTGATTTTTAAAAAATATGCCTTTTATCAATGATATTATAAAGTCATAGATATGTTATACACGTACAAAGCAACGTAAAAAACTGTTCCGCGCCGAGCGGCAACACAGATACACACGTTTTTATTCACACATTACATTTCACTACAAGTAAAAAGGATAGCTTGATACAACGCAATAAGAAAAAAAGTGACAGCTAGATAAAGAAACAGCGCCACGCGTCATCAATCCCCCCGCACGTCAGCGTCTCCTCTCACTCGCACCCGTGCTCGCACTCTTTCTTTTACGACGCCATATTTATAGAGACGTAATGTTTTATTTGTGAAAATATTAAAGATAAATAGTATATTTACGAATGTTATGTGATTCCTTGACTTTTAGAAGTCTTGCATGTTTAATTTGTACAATATCTCATCACACACGACGGCATTTTCGGTAGTTTTAAGTCACTTTTACCTTTGATTCAGTCTGTGGTACGTGAAGTGCCGCTGGCAACGTCGCACTGAGATCAAGATGTGTGAATCAGCCTCATTTGAGCGCATACGTTATTGAGCGTGTATGACGTATCTGGGCAAATTCACTATAAACGGCGCAGGTTTTAAAAACCACTTTTAAAAATTTAGGTTTCTTTTCGGGTTTGAAATTGATGATTCTTAATAGATAATGTTATTAATTATATGAATTAGCTAAAAGTTCCTTTTACAAATGCGTATATATTACATTAATCGTTATTTTACAAGGTAGCCCCAGGGTAGCGTCTTAGGATGTCCCCTATTCCTGATCTACATAAACGACCTCCCCAAAACCATAGAAGGGCCGTGTGTTTTATTTGCGGATGATATTTCTATCCTCACCTCATGTCAAACAAATATAAATTTAAACGAAAAATTAAATGTCATTTTTAATAATATAATGAATTGGATGAATGATCACAATCTAGAAATAAATTTTACAAAAACAAAATTAATAACATTCCACCCCCGACAAAAAAATCAGATTAATATAAATTTCACAATTAATAATATTAAATTAGAAATAGTTAATGAATTCACCCTCTTAGGTTTAACAATAGATACCAATATAAATTGGAAATCGCATGTACTCAAACTAAAATCAAAAATATCAAAATTTTCATATGCCCTCCGGGAGATTAAAAAGACAACCGACATAAAAACCGCAATAGTCACATATTATGCATATGCTCACGCTTGGTTCACCTACGGTATTATCCTATGGGGAAATAGCACGGACGCTCCTTCCGTATTTATCTTACAAAAACGCCTTATAAGAATAATAACGAACATAGAACCAACAGATAGCTGTAAACCATATTTTAAAGAACATAAAATCCTTACCTTGATTGGCATTTATATTTTGGAATTGTGTAAATTGGTGCGCAAATATCCCGAAACATATAAGACACGAGGAGATATACAAACAAGCCATTCCCTTCGTCATCAGAACAGATTAAATTTACCCCAGTCCCATCTTAAAATGCACTCTTCTAGTCCATATTCAATGTCAATAAAAGTATACAATAAATTACCAGAGTATTTAAAACAAATAGAGAAAACAAATATATTTTTAAGGCAAGTAAAACAATTTTTAATCAACAAAAGCTATTACTCATTAGACGATTTTTTAAATGATAAATAAAGTTTAACTAAACAAATTTGACTGAAGGAATACCAAACTAGAAGCTATAAATACTTAAATAAATAATTGACAGATAAATATTATATTACTAAAGAAATAAATAAATAAATAAAATATAACTGGAACACAATAAATATTTTTTATAAATTATAATTACATAATTATATTCAATCAAACATGATAAAATATTATTATTTAAATTAATGACATCCACACATTTTTGCTGTTTTAGTGTCATGGATATACGACTACGAGTACCAATAAAAAACGCTCTTCCTCTCTCCAACCATATTCCAAACTTTGCTGTGCCCGACAGGGTCCATAATTGTTTCTCTCTAACTGTATCGCTACCACCTGTATATGTACATTATGGATTGCAATAAATCATTTGAATTTGAATTTGAATTTAGGTGAGTAAGGAAAATTTTGTCCTGATAGTCACAAAAATCAAAACTTGATAAAAATTCACTGACTAGATGACCTGAAAAAAATAGACTACTAATTTATTACTCGTTTTTAATAGATTAAAAGAAATATATTTAAGAACGTACTAATTAACCACATTTTGTTAAAATTCAAAAAAAAAATCCATTTAGTAACAAAAGTTTCCAAACGTTTGTTTCATTTTAAGTTTTAACTATTTAAATGATGAGCTAATAATAAAATTTTAACAAGATATTATTTGTAATATGTTTTTATTTATTAAAAACCTACTATAGTACATAATAATTATTAATAATTCAGCTGCTGTAAATAAAAACAAGGAAAAATATTTGGGACCGTTACTAGAGAGACATTAAATGTTACGATACGGAATTGTTAAGAGTAGTCCTCACTATGACACTGATTATAATATAACCGAGAATCATGCGGACTAAGACAATAATGAGAACTGCTCACAACCTACATTAAAATTTAAAGTGTGTGCAACCTGGTAATAGGATCTAATTTATCATTTATAATCAGATGGCCTGCAAATTTTAAATACCGTCTAGGTACTCACAATGCAATGTGCACTAAGCTTTACTTGTATTTTTCGTAACGTTTTTGTCCGCCCTATAGTAACAGTTACGAACAGGACGTTACGCAAGTAGTTCAGTTTCAAAACAAATGTGAAATACTCAAAAAATATAACTATAAGGCTTCTAAATCATACAAAAAAGGCATCTATATACTTTAAGGTGTTACTGCTCCAAAAGAATTAACAACCAGATAAATGGTTTTATGTAAAAACACGTTACATAACGAGACAAATTTTTTGGACCAATTTTTCGTTGCGCACACATACGTCCACCAATTCTCCCTGTCGCGACTAAATTCAATAAGCCTGCATTTTTTTCGTAGATTTTGTGCTTGAGGTTGCCATTAAAATAAAAAAAGGTTGCACTCCAGGAGTGCCGGTAGAAGTGAAAACTTTTTTGTTACTATGTTTTATTTTAAAACTGGAGTAGTACAGATATGAAATTAACTAATTTGAATGACGTCTTACTCATTTTCGATCAGGGTCACGTGACCCTGACGCGAGTTTTAAATTTTTTACCCATTACAGAAAAAGTGTACAACGCCGCTAAAGAAGTTTTCACTTCAAAAATAAATTCTAAATGGGTAAATTAGTAGCTAAAAGAACGTTACTATGTAGACTTGTCCTGTAATGTTAAATCTATGGGACAATAATTTTAATTAATTTTCTTACTCTTTTACTATGATAGCTATTGTTAATACTTAGTTTAAATGTAAGAATAACTATGACACAATTGAATTAAAAAATTGCAAGACTTATAGTGGAACAAAAATCTTTTGAAATATCTATTTAATGCGGGTAAACCGGTCTTGGGACAGCTTCAAATCAAGGTTTTGTTTAACTTCAAATTACTATAAAATTTATAATACCTTATTTATTGATACGTAAAAAAACTTATTGAATAGAATAACAGTTCTACTTGTGTTTAAAATAAAGCTTTTATGGCAGCTTTCAAAATATTTTCAACTATCATTATTTGTTTTCATGGGACAACACGAAAACAGCCTGCGCCATTTAAAGTAAAAATGCCCATCTACACCTTTTTTACTTATAATATCATTGGCTTTTATTCATGGACAGCTTTCGCTGGCCAGACTTTAGTCATAATATTATGACAAATCCCAACAGTGCTCTATGTAAACATACCATTGCAATTTATCAACAAATTCTCAGCACATACAATGCAAAGGTACTCTGTACTTAGAATTTAAATATTACCTACATTTAAATTAACTCTACTCAGCTAGTGGGACAGAACCTTGGTGTAATGAGTACGAATACGTTATTCATTTTCCTTCTTTGTTTGATTATAATGGTTTTAGGACAAACGTGATTGTGAGTTTCCTAGAATTTAATTCGAGACAAAATGCCTCCAGAAAATCTTTAGAGGTGGAACCTGTTTTTAGGGTTCCGTAGTCAACAAGGAACCCTTATAGTTTCGCCATGTCCGTCCGTCCGTCCGTCCGTCCGTCTGTCCGCAGCTTAGCTCAGAGACGCCCAGTACTAGAAAGCTGTAATTTGGTGTAAATATACGGATTTCTGGCGCCAAAAAAGTGGTAAAATAAAATCTCGTAAAACATTTTTTTTTAGGGTACCTCCTGTACACGTAAAGTGGGGATGTTTTTTTTTTCTCGCGTACCCCTTAGTGTGGGGTATCATTTAATAGGTCTTTAAAAAATATTGATAGTTTCCATTAAGAATTTTTTGATAAAAAGATTCGTTTGTGAAATATTAAGCTTTAAAGTGCGAATTTTTGCTCGACTCGAGTGTCCCCCCCCTCTACCAGCTAAACGGATATGTTTGGGGGTGTGAAAAAATTCACAATAGTAGTATATATAACGAAGTTTAAAAGAAAATTATCATGACTAAGTAGGCTTTACAAGTTTACGAGTAATAGTCGACCAACTTATAAAACGTACTTGGATAACATATTTTCTTAAACAAAATGTATCGGAGAACATGTACTTCAACTGCAAATGTAAGTTTGTCAACTTTGTTTTTACAGCTATAATAGGTGGGTATGTTTTGGGGATAGGTAGGTTTTATTGTCAACTATTTTTAACAAACTTCAAAAAAAGAAGGAGGTTCTCCATTCGTCGTAATCTTTTTTTTTATGTATTTTCCCCGATTTCTCAAAGACGCCTGGACCGATTTTGAAAATTCTTCTTTTTAAAATTAAATTCAGCGAATCAGTTTAGTTAGTTCGCATAAGTATTTTGATGGGCAGCTACGGAACCCTACACTGTACGTGGCCCGACACGCACTTGGCCGGTTTTTTAATATTTCTGTGGGTGGAACCATAGGGTGGAACTGTTGAAATTATTGTATTTGTTTGGTGGAACTGTTGAAATACACTCACCGGCACGGAATCTTGGCCAAGCGCGTATTTCGCGATTACAAGAGCTTTAAGTGTTTCCTATGATTATTTATGATGAAGGGTGATCTAAAAAATGTTTACCCTTAGTTCAAGAGGGTAATTTATCATGTTTGAGTGCAATATGACGTTATTTTTAAGTTTTAGTAAACCCGGTCATCTGAGCGACTAAGTTGCTGTTTTAAATTTGTTAATTGTGATTGTCTATTGTCAGGTTATTCAATTATTGTGATATCGTACTGTTACTTCAATATCTAAAGGTGATTGAAATCCAATAAAAATGCCATTAACACCATCACAGGTTGCACAAGCTGTAGCGTTGATCAAACAAGGGCTGACACAGCGAGAAGTTGCTGTTATGCTGAATGTACCACGTTCATCGATGCGGTTTGCGCTGAAATGATACCAGGAGACAGGCCACTACTCCCGCAGACCAGGCAACGGAGGCGTCAGATGCACATCAGCCCGGGATGACCGCTTTATTGTCCTGGAAATTTTGAGAAATCGCTACCTCACCGCTGTTGAGATACGCCAGCGACTCCATTTCACAAGAGGTGTCAATGATAGTGAACGTACAGTGAGAAGACAAATGGAGGAAGAGAATTTAAAAGGTCGTAGACCAGCACGCGGCCCAGATCTTCTCAGAAGTCACCGAGTAGCTCGACTTCGATTCGCACGAGAACACGTCAACTGGACCCATGAGCAGTGGGCTCGAGTACTGTTCACAGATGAGTGTCAAATCGCTTTACGAGCTCCAGATGGTCGGGAGGGAGTGTGGAAAAGAAGAGGAGAGCGGTTTGAGACCTGGACCCATGCAGTGCTCATGGGTCCAGTTGACGTGTTCTCGTGCGAATCGAAGTCGAGCTACTCGGTGACTTCTGAGAAGATCTGGGCCGCGTGCTGGTCTACGACCTTTTAAATTCTCTTCCTCCATTTGTCTTCTCACTGTACGTTCACTATCATTGACACCTCTTGTGAAATGGAGTCGCTGGCGTATCTCAACAGCGGTGAGGTAGCGATTTCTCAAAATTTCCAGGACAATAAAGCGGTCATCCCGGGCTGATGTGCATCTGACGCCTCCGTTGCCTGGTCTGCGGGAGTAGTGGCCTGTCTCCTGGTATCATTTCAGCGCAAACCGCATCGATGAACGTGGTACATTCAGCATAACAGCAACTTCTCGCTGTGTCAGCCCTTGTTTGATCAACGCTACAGCTTGTGCAACCTGTGATGGTGTTAATGGCATTTTTATTGGATTTAAATCACCTTTAGTTATTGAAGTAACAGTACGATATCACAATAATTGAATAACCTGACAATAGACAATCACAATAAACAAATTTAAAACAGCAACTTAGTCGCTCAGATGACCGGGTTCAACTAAAACTTAAAAATAACGTCATATTGCACTCAAACATGATAAATTACCCTCTTGAACTAAGGGTAAACATTTTTTAGATCACCCTTCATCATAAATAATCATAGGAAACACTTAAAGCTCTTGTAATCGCGAAATACGCGCTTGGCCAAGATTCCGTGCCGGTGAGTGTATTTGCCCGAGAACTACATAATATACCTAATATTTGGTGAGGTGTTTGATGCTCGCCCTTATCAATACTTCCTGAATTACCTAGGAAACACAGAAATGCGAGACCTGGCTGAGAAATAGGGGGATTGAACCAAGTCAAGCCAAGATTGAATTTTTTCGTACCAAAAATCAAAAAATGATTTGAGCCATTTTTTTTTTTTTTGTTACAAAAGCCAAAATTGACAAATTAACGACGCTTTTCCGAGTTTGAAATACGTCACTCTTGCTATTCTGACGTCTAGTCTCTTTCTCGAGTTCAGATGTATTTCAATACGTGCTCGTGCACTTAATTTTTCAAAACACTAACTGAATGACGTTAGAATTGCAATTTATTGATGCTGTCATCATTTCTATTGCTGATAATCATAATGGTACACTCACATCGCGTCCCATAGTCTTCTGAGTCTTGATATCAGCGCGACGGTGAGACATGTAGTGCTGGTGCTGCTCCAGTTTCTCATTCAGCTTCTCCAGGAAGCTCAGGTCAGTGGCATCACCAGGTCTTAGGCACTCGTCGTCCAGGACCGAGATGATACCTGATTGAAAGACGGAATGAAAATAAGGCTCAAGGTACGGAAGCATAATGGAACTTAGACGCGTTTATAGGTGATTGGCCGGAGAAAACTCCAAAATGGGAATAGTTGAAGGCCTAGCAGTGGGGCAATACAGGTTAAAAAAAAATAATGTGTGTCCCACGACTGTGCTAGAAGGTATAAGGTTAGCAGGTATTAGCTGTGTTACCTGTATGCCTGGCCTCAATAAGGTCGCAGATGACGATGTTGTTAAAGTACTCGACAGGCTCCCACTCGATGCCCTCGCGCAGGTACTCCTCCTGCTCCTGCTTCAAGGTCAGCTGGATGAACAGTTGCTGCAGCTTCTCGTTACAGAAGTTGATGCAGAACTGCTCGAAGCTAAGGAGGAAGGAAGTTGAGTTATCGTTACGAAGTATAGAATAGAAAGGGCAGGATATAATCAAAAGTGGAGAGTAAATCAGAAGAGTAAATCATTAGTAGAAGTGCTGAATAGTCCACTTAGATAGAACTTACGTTAAACAGTCTAAGACAGAAGATCAAGTTAATAAACATTGTTTCTGAGCATCTAGAGGTTATGATATAGCTAGAAACATTGCAAATGCTGTTGGGAAGAAGGCATGACTGCGATGAACTCAATCAAATTACGAGAAGGTAAGAATGAATACGAAGAAATAATCAATTTGTTTTCTTGGCAGTTGATCATAGGTGCTTAATTAAGTGTAAAATTACATTAAGAGAACACAACACCGAAGGAAATCCAAAGAAAATCTTGTCCAAATGTGGTAGAGTAAAAAAAAAATACTTAGAGGAGTTTTAAACTCACCTATTCTTCGGGAAGATCTCAAATCCGTAGATATCCAAGATACCAATGACAGAGGACTTGCTGTCCTTGTCCTTAGGAACAAGAGACGCGTTGAGCCGCGACACGAGCCAACTGAAGTGCTTGTCGTAGATGGCCTTGGCCAGGGCATCCCGTGCGTACTGCGCCTGCTCCACGTCCAGGGGGGTGCTCACGACGTCGCCGCGGGCGCTGATCGTACGGTTGGTTAGGACTTCGCGGAGTTTCGAGCCGCTTACTTTGAGGAGCTGTTGAAGATGGTAGTTTTGTAGTTTTTTATGTTGGATTTGAAATTAGAAAATGAATAATGTTGTTGACGATGATAATTAATGTGATAATGGGCGTTTTTCCGTTAGACGGCACGGCGTAGTGCCGGTGCGGGGAAGCAAAAATGTATGAACGCCGCGCGCCGGGCCGGCGCCGGCGCCGGTAAGTTGAAAAGCGAGCCATATGTTTTCATACATTTTTGCTTCCCCGGCACAGGCACGGCGCCGTCGCCGTCGCCGGTGCCGGTGCCGTGCCGTCTAATGGAAAAACGCCCATTGGATTGAAGATAATTAAGTTTAGTTTTTGTTCGTCTTATATTATTTTGGATGTGCCCATATTCAATATATCGTAACAATGTAACTAGTTGGTGATTGTTTTGGTTTTAGAGCTTTATACAAATAGGTATTTAAAACGGATTCAACAGGTATCTGTCTATCTGGTACTACCCAGTAGAACTACTGTAAGTAGTCCTTTTTTCGAAGGAGTCAGTGCCGCGGCATCCCCAAAACTATAGTTTGTTTTAAATGAATTTCCAACTTTACTTTTTAGATCATAAAGATGAATATCTATTACCTGAAGACTATTTATTTCGTCGTCTTCGTCGTTAAAATAGTTTGTCTTTAATAGATTTCCAACTTTATGTTCTAAAGTTGAAAGTCTTTTAGAGAATTATTACAAAGCTGGTTTATGAGAATATTTATCGAAAAAGTAGAATGGTTTCAGGAAATGGACATATCTGATATTTTCCACATCGTATGACAAATACTTGAAACTGTTACAAGATAATCTCAAATGAAGTTATGCAATACAAAACATATTGCTACAATAATATGCGATAAACTATTGTAATGTTGCATTAAAGAAATGATATTACACAAAATATGGAGGCATATTACGATATGCCCTAGAAATGACTAACGCGTTTGATGCCGAAGGAGTCATTGTCCTACTTGGTCTCAATAATACTCAAATATTGCCTAAAATAGCTATGAAATTAAATAAAAAAACAAGATAAGAAGAACAAAAAACTAGTTTTCAACACTTATATGATAAATGAGAAAGTATCTCTATCCGTATTTCATCTGAAAGAATATGACCTGGATTAGGACAAGGGTTTTTATTATTCCAGTAGTATATTCTAGAAGGGTAATTTCCGCTAACAAGCGGACAGAGTTGCAGGAACAAGTAAGTTTCGAGTAAACCAAAAGTATCGAAATGGAAACGGATGACAACATTATTAATGTTCGTATGAATTCAATAGATTACTGAATAAGGAAAAAGATTATCAATAAGGGGAAAAGTGTATTTTAGATAAGGAATGTTCATCCAATCGTTTGCGAATCATATTGCAATAACTGTTATTGTTGAAACTTAGAAAGACGAAGCAGAAACAATGAACTAAGACCCATCCGAATCTGGTCATTGGGAACTAGAAGTAGAATATTATATAGAGTAAACTGATACCATTAACAAAGAAGACAATTCCAGACCTCCTAATGGCGTTGATTATCATCACCGGTTGAAAAAAATAAGCTGGGAAACAGTTTGTGCCTACATATCCCCCAAACTCCGTATAGAAACAAATGAGTAGGTACATTAAGGAACCGTAAGTAATCCTAATGATGGTGATTCATTCACCATCATACATATCATCGACTAGATGTACTATTAGGTTTATTTTAAAGAAATAAATTCTTTAAAATCAAATTCATTCTGTAAATTCTTTACAATCCGTCTTTTGAATAAGGAATAGTCCTATGGTCAAAAGACGGATTGTTCGCAAAAACGGTAAATTCTTTAAAATAAACCTAATAGTAGGTACATCTAGTCTCGCTCAATAATCAAGTTCTAAGCTCTAACAAATACGAAGAAGTGAAACAATTCCTCAGATTCAGGGTTATCATTCACATTATCATAACAAATGGAGACGTGTTCATAAGAACTATAACCGCGACGTCATCTTTCCGTTGAAGATCGTTATCGCAAACGGGTTAGGTCAAAAACCGTTGTTGCTTCAAATAAATCATTGTCTGGTAATGTGTTGCTAGCTGCGATCCATTATGTTTAATGTTTGAGGTTGAGTTCAATCAATGACTTGAATAATTTTGTTAGAAAATGGTGTCAAGGAAAGCAGGGGTATTTAAAGTTCACTGGGGGTAATTTCAAAAGCAACGGGTAAATCTTTGAAAGCTCATTCCTATGAGTAATGGCTGGACTAAAATAGGTATAATAATATCGACGCTTGAAAGGCAAAAATTACCAAGCGACATGTAGCCAACTTTACAGGAGAGCATTTTAAAGTTTTTATTTTTGGAAAAAAAATCGTATAAAATCACCTATTTGTCATAATTACGTAATTCCAACGAATTTTAAATAAACCTTACAGGCTTAATAAACTGGCATTTAAAGATTATGGATTTTCTCATTAGTTTATGAAATAATGTCGGTTGGTAATAATTTTTATCAAAATCACAAACAGGTAAAAGTTACTTACCGACATCAAAATTTCATGGTAAAACAAGCAAAATTAACTAAACCCGATTATTTTATTATTGTGTTTGAAGAAAAATGACTTATCCTGAATTGGCGCATGTTTAACTTACAAGTAAAATGATCTGAATAGAAAACAAATATACTTTTCTACCAGCCAATTTTAACCATGGTACAAATTAAATAAGGTTAGTGTAGGGTTTTTTTGAATAAGTAACAATAAATATAGGTTTTAATACACATAATCAAAAACTTTTGGTGTAAGGTTTTCGTCACCATCATCGCAGTTTTCAATGTTTCACTGGATTTGACACGTGTCAACTCTCGCACCGTATTCTGCAATTCGAAATTATTGATTTGAAAACAAAATAGCATTATTTCAAAGAAGAAACGGTTAACTTGTTTCGAATACAGTCGTTGCCTTGAAGATTTATCAGTTTCTTTTTTTTTAAATTAGATGTTTTCCTTTATTTTGCCTTATATGATTACTTCCCAGAATTTGATTCTTATTAGGAACGCTATCGAATAGTGTAATAGTACAGGATCTAAAAGCCAATCATGCAATTTTAGTCAAAATCAGCCTCGAGACTCCTTTCAACGTTTTTCGATATTCGTCATAGTTTCGTATATGGCCATCCACGCCCAGTTAAAAAAATCATTCCGTATATCGCAATCAAATTCATCATCATCATATCAGTCGTAGGACGTCCACTGCTGTAACTAGGCCTCCCCCATAGATTTCCAATAGGACCGGTTGGAAGCTGCTTGAAGCCAGCGCGATCCTGTGATTTCATCAGATCGTCTGTCCACCTTGCAGCGTTGCCTTGATTCGTGGTCTCCATTCGAGAACCTTGCAGCCTCATCAGTCATCAGTTCTGCGTGCTATGTGGTCTGCCTACTCCTCAGGTTTGGGCTATGTCGGCAACTTTAGTTCGTCTACGAATCTTTTAATTGCTGATTCGATCACGCAGAGGGACTCCGAGCATAGCCCTCTCCACAGCTCGTTGGGCTACCTTGAGCTTACTAATGAGGCCTGTAGAAAGAGACCACGTTTCGGCGCCATAAGTCGTCACACATTTGCCGAAAACTTTGAGGCACTGAGGTATTCCGACGAGGAAACGTTACGCAGTTTCCCGAACGCTACTCGGCCATATTGAATTCGGCGGTTGACCTCTTTTATGAAGTAGCGATATCTTTGAAAAGGGCATAAGACAAGGAGACGTGATATCATACAAACGTGATAAGTTGTTGACTCGTATGTCTACTTGGAACAAACCGTCGGATTAGGTAGGTCTACTACCTCCTCACGTCTGTATGCAACGACGATATAATACTAGACTCGTAATAACAGGCGACCTATGTCTGTCAACACATTAGGCAAAAAAGTCTTATATTCGTCTCATTTCGACCAATCCTGTGAGCCGTAAACATACGTTGAGACTGAACAGACCTTGAGTTAGCCAATCACAACGCAGTATCCCGTCCCTCTCGCTTACGTAGTACCTCAGCGAGTTGACAGAATAATTTTCGTTCCTTAGATCGTGCATGCGTAGTCTAGTATTATATCGTCGTTGTCTGTATGAAATCACGTCTCCTTGTCTTATGCCCTTTTCAAAGACAGAGCTTTCCAACTCTGCACCTGTACTCGGGCTGACATATTATTATTGTTCAAGCACCTAAACACTAAAACCGAAAGGATAAAATCAGGAACATGGATATTCGGCGAAGAACCAGAGTCACCGACATAGCTCATAAAATTTGCAAGTTGAAGTGGCAATGGGCAGGCCACATCGCTCGTAGAACTGACAACCGATGGGGAAAAAAAGTTCTCGAGTGGCGACTACGGACCGGAAGACGCAGCGTAGGCAGGCCTCCCACTAGAAGGACCGACGACATCGTGAGGGTCGCGTGCAACCGATGGATGCAAGTCGCGAATTGTCGTTCGGCATGGCGGTCTAAGGGGGAGGCCCTTGTTCAGCAGTGGACGTCTTCCGGCTGATGATGATGATGACCTAAACAGTTGACCCTTCACCACAGAGCAGTGGTGGTCCAGTAGTATTGGTCCCGACTTACGAATTGTAGTTCGTGGGTTCGAACCCCGCCAGGCGCATTACTTTGTGTAATTTATTTCATCACCACTGCTCTCAACTCGTGAGGTAACCGGCATGTCCTAGAACCAAAAATTCGAAGACATGTGACATCTACTAACAGGCTGGGCCCGCGTGGTGGATTATGGCCCATTCCCTCTCACAGAGAGGAGGCCTGTGTCCCAGCAGTGGGAACATCATAGGTTGATGATGATGACCTAAACACTTCGACATACCGATAGTCAATACTGCATCGTTGGAGAGATTCAAAAACTGCCCTGTTCCCCACGGCCCCACCAATTTTAAGGCTTTCTCATAGTCCACAAACGCTTAACTTAAGGGCAAGTTATACTCTCCGGTCTTCTGTATAACTTTCCGCAGCGTGTGTTTGTGGTTTATGGTAGCCTTTTCGGAAACCGGCTTTTTTTGGAGGGCTGGAAGTCATCAAACCTGCGGTCGAGACGGTTCGCGATGATGTTCCCTCGAAAACAACTTTTAAACATGGCTGAAGAGCGAGATAGATCTGTAATTTCTTAATAAGGTGTTGTCACCCTTCTTATAGAATAGAACCACCAATTTCCACCCGCTTTCAAAAGCTCTGAAGTGATTCCATCTTCACCCGGCGCCTTATTGTTTTCAGCTGATTAAGGGCTATCCTAATTTCGTAAAGGCTGATGCCCTGGATGTCTTCAATGTAGTGTCGGGTTAGCTTGGCTCTGTGGCCACGCTGCTAACAGGTTGACAGCCGAAACGTATAGCTGTGCATAAAACTTTTCGACTTCCTTCAATACCTCTGCTTTCTTTGCATCTTCTCGTTTCAGCTTTGTCAGCTGGCTTTGCCCAATAGATACATCTCAATAGATCTCTCTTTAATGTGATAATTAGTATTAAAGAGGCGTTTATCGTGCCGCAAGGCTTTTGAAGTCTATTGATCTGCCTATATGACTCGGCGTCACCGAAAATCTGCAGTCTATAAATAAGCGTCGATCAGTCATGAGGTTGAGGGTGTGATTGGAAAGTTTCTGAGGTCTATTTGCAGGGCAGGGTCAAAAAACTTAGAGCCTACCGTTTGGTCAGCTTCCACGAAACTGTTATTAATCTCGTCCACTACTGCAAAATTTTCGTAAAATAAATTCTTATTTAGCTACTGGGATAAAAAAAAAACCCAGTAGTTCGATAATGGAACGTGACAATGGAACTACTGGGATTCGGCGCAAAGTTTGAGGTGAAATTAAATCCGGTTAAATATTTTTCGAACTTATGATAGGCAATACGAGTAGGTGATACATCAATATTTCGAGCTACGCAACGTACTTAACTGCGATGCGCGCGATCACGAATTGCCTTAGCGACAGTTGAGTAAAGACTAATCAAAATTTATTTGACCAACAGCCATTAATGTTCTGCTTTACAACGCGTACTTGCGACAAAACAAAATAGGTGCAACGGGGATAAACTGATTTTTATACAAATTTCATATCGGTAATAGTTACCTAAGTGACAAAAACTGTAAAAAAAACGGCAGGTAAAATATTACCAAACGACAAAATTTATCTTTTTTAGGCAGGAAAAATAGTACTATATTACGTTTTAAAGCACATTGTATTTAGGAAGAAAATACTAAGTGAAAATGAATACATAACTAAGGTGTGTTAAAAAGTCTTAAATGAAGAAAAATATAAAATAATAATCAGGCAAAATTTCCTAAGCAATGCTCATACAACAGATTTCATAAAGTAAAAAATACCTAATGTTAAAACGCATTAGTTCAAGTCAAGGCAAAAGTTACTAAATGTAAAAACTTGAAATAGAATATCTACCAAGTGAAGCTTATACATAAATCGGTAAAATTTTTGTCGCTTGTTCGCCGAAATTGGTGAAAATGTGTATTTTTTTAAAGTTACCAAGCGACAGCAAAAGTCTTCCTAGCGGTACGAGAGTAGGATCAATCGACGCAGAATTTTTTTCTGATTTCAATGATATATATAACTCAATATCGCCCAAAATGTCGCTTGGTAACTTTTGCCTTTCAAGCGTCGATATGATACATTGGTACTAGAAAAATATGGGTACCTACTCTTCACTTCATTATGTACGAGTATCTAGATAGACTAGGCATACAAATTACTGATTTAAAAAGTACACATTTTAATTTAGTTTTGGATATTCCGGTGCTATTCTTTGCTGGGTGCTAGATTTTAGAGCATATTTACGACTGTTTTGTGAATTTAGCAAGGCATTTTTTAGTACGTGGGTACTACTTAGGTACTTATTCGATCATTGATCTGACTTTCGCTAAGTATTAAAACTAATAAACTACTTTGGCCTACTAGTGAAATAGCTTTTCAGTACCCAATGCAGAAAAACTTAAGTAAATGTGTCACCGAATTCTGAACTTGGCCGATAACTTTGTCCACGGCCACGATGTAGGTAAGTAAATGAAAACTGAACTTTATTATAAAGGTGTTAGAACATCTGAAATTGAATGAAGACATTCACAAAGGGTAGGACAATAGCAGCCAAATTATAGTTTTTTTATACAAACGGAGCTGAACAATGGCGCCAAATTAATGGTTCTAACAAAAATACTATTGTTCTAAGCCGGTCAGTGATTACGGATATAGGCTAAGGGTCTTGTTTTAAAAAGGTTATTAAATTAAGTCGACTCAAGTATAAGCATAATGTTTGAAGTACAATATTAAGCTCGGAAGTATACAATAGGTACTAAATTTGAAGATAGCCACGGCGGTGCAAGATGTAGGTATGCTGTGCTTGAATGTTTGAAAAAGTATAAGGTTTTGATAAATCCAAGCAATATCAACAAATTCTCGAATAAATAAATTTCGATAGTTATCAAGCTAAGGTTGGTTGGTATCGCATCACTGATTTGTACCCACACATCAGTGATGCAAAGGCTTCGATCTTAGAATCTCTCACTTTTCTAACTGACTTTTTTTTTAGTTAATTTATTCATTGTTATCTCATATTTATTTTTTCTTTCCTTGGGTACAGACAGACAGGAAAAAGTCTCAAGGTTACAAAGATAAGTAAAGCAAAAACAAAACGATCAAAATACATGCTCTTGTTGTAGGTACTTTTTATCGCATGTTATAATTAGAATAACAATTAGTACCAGCACCTATAAACATAAAGTACTTCCTTTATTATTTGGTATCGTAAGCTTCCTTGCTTAGTTTTTTGTACCATGCGGAAAACATACATCACAAGACTACTTTACTTATTTTATTTTTTAACTGATGATTTAAAGCAACCTGGATACAACTCGATGAGATCCGTTTCTTACAGACATCAGTCAGTAATGTTCTATCATTGATAAATAATAGATATACGAAATGGGTATTTTATTCTTTCCAGGGAAAATGGGCAAAATTGATTGAAGCATCATACAAATATTATCTCTTTACCTCAGCCACATTAGTTGTGTTAGCATCATGCATCAGGATCTCAGCGTTGCCCTTGTCATTCGATATGAACTTAGCGTTTCCGAGGTGGAGGATACTGGCAACAATCTCGAATATCTCTGTCTGCTCTGATTGGCTGATTTCGATGACTTTCATGGCTTCCTGGACTGTCCTGAACTGATCGGCGTCGTTATTGCGCTGGTTTGCTGCGGTGCCCTGGAAAAGAATAAATTGTTTAGAATGTAGAATTTTATGTACTTAGTATTGATTTGGCAAAAGCTTTCGATCTTGTAAACCATATGTTTTAAGGAAAATTTTACTCATGTTGGAGGTTGAATAACGTTGTACTTGAATTATACATGTGATTTAAATTATAATAAATAATTTGAAACGGTGTCCTAGTTTCAGAATAAGTATTTGATAACAATGTTCAGCATCCCACAAGGCAGTCTGTTGAGTCCATTATTGTTTTGTTTTGTCCGGTGTTACATAAACAATCTGCGACATAATCCTTTCTATGTATAGACGTAAAGCTAATGCTAACTGTGAGTTTGTTTGTTATTATTTTAAATACGTACCACATCAGTCGTGTACTTGTAAGAATCAGGCCTTCCCTGCAGTTTCAATTGCTTCAACAAGTCCTGGTCGGCACCCGCAAGCAGTTGGTAGAAGATATGGAAGTTCCTCTCTCCAGACATTTGGGAGACTACTCTGGACTTTTCCAGCAGATAGTTGAGGATATGTCCTCCTTCAGGTGCTCCTTCATAGTTGAACTGAATGTCCATGTACTTTCCAAATCGACTGGAGTTGTCATTCCTGTGGGTCTTGGCATTTCCGAAGGCTTCTAGCAGTGGATTGGTTTGGAGAAGTTTGTCTTTGACTGTTTCAACATTGCGCAGGTGGTTTGTTCTTGCTGCTATGTATTCTAATACCTTTTTGGAGGCTTCTGTTTTGCCGGAACCGGATTCGCCTGGACAATAAGGTTTAAGATAAGCAACTTGTAACTCAGAAATTATGGACGTTTATGATAATAAAATAAAAATAGATCGTACCTGAGATCAAAATACATTGTTCTCTATGTTCATATACCAAGGACCTGTAAGCATTATCTGCGATCGCGAATCTGTAATAGAAAACAACAGTTATACATAAATACATTAGACGCAGGAATCAGTAAGTATAGAAGTATCTTAATAATAACCATGCAACTACCAGCAGCTGATTTAAAGGCGCAAGTCATTATTTACTTAGTGTATCAATCAACCTACAAACTTCCAGTAGATTATTGCCTTCAAAATGGCGATTCTTATAGCTAATAGTCTACAAAAGCAGCTGTTTGTATTTCCAGTAATTTTGTTCCTATCGAGTTTATTCCAACGTCCATTAGGTGTTGTTATCACGCAGATAAGTGGCTGCTATCAGCTCAATAATAAATAGTATTGAGTGTTTATTATAGTCAATAATTATTTTGTTACAAAGTATTTAGTCGCATGGAATACTACAAAGTTGAACGTTGGATTGACTATTGAACTATGATTTTTATGAATTCTTTTCTTGTGCAACTTTATTGATTGATCGGTCCAGAGGCGTCGCAAAGCAATACAACAGATAATGAGAAAACAAACATATTAACACAAAATACTTATTCATTCCTAGGGTGGGTAATATCAAGTATTTTGATTGATTTTTTTAATTCTTGGAAGGCTGTTTTTATGGCATTCTCTGTTACCTAACTACTTATAGGTACATTATTTAAACATCAGCCGAAATCTATTTTCTACAGGAACATTCTGTCTGCCTGATCCGAGGATTACAAACTTCATGTTATGTAGGTAATCGTTACAAAATATTATAGTTCAAATATAAGCAAAACATCAATGAGCGTCTACTGTAGGTAGTTTCATTCCCATTTTATCTCCGACCTACGCACCTTTATTGATGGTACACTCAACTATTTCTGAATAGTGATAACAGCTGATAAATATGACACAAACTTTCTCATTGTACTTTCCCACACGTCAAATGTCAAAGATAACCTCGATGATACATTCATTATCTGTGTATCACCTCCCAGGCATTCCGATTGTAATCCAGATGTTTTTCGATAACTAGGTCTCAAGTCTGCTATTAAAAAGTTTCAGAATAGTCTATCATTGATTCCATAATTGCTGATTTTGACGAGTTTGGAAACCTAATAGAATAATGGCGTCATTATGACTTTCCAATGGTCAACCACTGATACTCAATTGAAAGAAATGGCATTTGCGTTTTAGCGTTTTTGGTACCTAACCGAGCCAAGATTGTTGAAAAATCGTTGCATTTATTTTCAAAATTCAGAAAATTTACCTGGCAGATATAAAGTATAAAGTTTCTTTCGCTTTTTAATTTAAATAAGCCGGAGTAATTAAAACTGGCTTCAATCTACCTACTTCTAATTACCCACTGACATAGTAAAGTACATTTAAAATATAATAATTTAGATTTTATCCAATTTGTTATACTATGCTAATCCCCATATCATCGAAGCTTAAAGATATATTATCATATAATAATAATTATGTATGTTATACTATTATATCTATTGTAATTATCTTTAAACAGACAGTACTTGCGTAGTTGTCAAGTCTAGACACGATATAATATAGCAGTCTAAATTATGCAAGTTCACAGAAATTAGGACTTTCCGCCGATACATTTTTTTGTAAAAAATACCTACGTAAACGTCGCCTGAAAATCATAAAAGAAACTAAATAAAATATTATTCTTGTCTAAATCAGGCTAAGTTCAAAAAGTAAATCACATTAGTATTTAATAACGGACCAACTTGGGAGTAAAAATCATAAAACTCAATACTAGCAGAAACAGAAACTAAAGAGATTAGTGGTGGAATGGAAAAGCCATAAGGTACCTGTTTAAAAAAAAATAGAATAAAATTGCCACTTAACCATTCGTCCAGGAGTGTTATATTCTCTAAGATACAAACTTTTTTGCATCATTGACCCAGCATCGATGACGAGTCATTCGTAGCGAACATCCTAGAATTTGTCTTTTATAAAGTATCAAGAACATAATTCTCGACTAACCTTTAATAATAAAGTATATTAGCTTTGTGTTACTAATACCGTTAGTCTTCTAAATGTCGATTTAGCATGTGCAATTGACCAATTGTACATAAAGAAATAGATAAGACTCACACGTGTGGTGGTGCCTCGAAGAAAGCCTTCTTGTAGTATAGTTTGGTTTTCTCCTCCGTGTAGATGGGCAGCGGCTTGTACGGGTTCACCGATATGAGCACGTTGCCGATGTACGTCTGTTGACGAGATAATGGTATTATTATAGTAACTATACCGGCCAAAAATAACCCAAGTGCTGGACTTTCCGCATGTGGGCTTTTGAGTACAAACCTTCAAGTTTGAAAAGAACTAAACATAAATAGTCTGTAAAAGCATTGACGTCAAGGACATGGTCCTTTATTTCTTTTTGGTTATGCTTTATCCTTACTGGCATTAGGACTGACTATGTGTCGCGGGACACACGTATATCGCGACTCTGGTACACTAAGGGCTATTGAAGGACAACGTGGATTTTAGTCAGTACGAGTCTGACAGTCCCTCCCACTCTGTCTTGGGTGGGAGGACTTATTTGATGATTTTACCACGTAAAAAAAAACAAAGGGTCTCTGACTGTAGTCAGTCTGCAGGACTTCTCATATATAATTACTACGGTAAAAACAAGTTAGCGGTTGCATTGTTATACTCGCGATTGGTGCGATTTGGTTTAGTTTTGTTTACCTCGCAACCACGCGGTATCGCGCACTTTGTCACTTGGATCTACGCCCTTTGAAACTGGGAAATTATTTAAAGAAACACTTACATAGATAATGTTCTCATTGAACCGTTTCCTAAGGTTGTCGATGAAGGCGGCTTCGGAGCGGAAGTCCTCCAGTAGCACAAAGTCCTGCACTCCAACTCTCTCGCGGTGCACCAGCGCGTGCTCCATCATGCCTGACACTGACACAGGCCGCAAGAGCCTGCAGACAAAAGAAGGAGTTGATTAGTTACATGGAAATAATCACGCAGTTCTTATTGGGTTACAAGCATGGAAAATATCACGCAGTTCAGGGAAATATGGCATAAACGGGAGGTGTATAGGCGTTCCCAGCAGTGAGTGGAGTAAGGCTGCCAATGGTGATGATGATGATGGAAAATTTTACGTCTTTCGCTTGAATTTCGTACAGTTGACGACGCTGTTGGGTAGATAAGTAAAATATTGGTATAGGCAGCAGCCAAATGTAGACATTAAACGAAATTCAAATCAGATTTTCTGGTCAAATACTGGCTTCAACGTTGAAATAAGACCGTATTCGTAATAACATAGCTGCCAAAATAGATGTCGCGGGTTCGATCTCCGCACGGTCAAAGTCAAAGTAAAAGTTTTTTATTCCAATTAGGCCATCAAAGAGGCACTTTTGAACGTCGATATTTAAATTTAAAGGGAATAGGAAGGGAAGGGATTGATTCTACACCCATTCGCTAAGGTAGGTTGTACGGAGAAGAATGGGCAAGAAACTCCATACTTACTCTTTTTAAAAAAATGTTTTACAATATTTTTTAACAGCGTTTGAAATAATTAATGTCAAAGCAATGTACCTTGAAAATCTAGACTAAAAAAAAAAAAAAAAATAAGAAATAAAAAAAGCAAAAAGGTACATGGCGTTCACATTTTAACAAAATATTGAAATTACACAATTTACAAATATATTATAAGTGTGTGAGCATTCAAATTTCAACCAGTTTGACCCTGTTTAAGCCCTTCATTGTACTATGGAGCAGGACCAGCATGTTTCCAAACATTTTTATCCATCTATCTATCTTCTTCTATACATATAATAAAACTGTAGAAAAATATTTTTTGTACATTAAAAAAAAACTCAAAAAATATAGCCAGCGTGTTTAAGGACAACCAATAGAACTCATTTCTAGCATTTTTAGAATTTTTGTCTGTTTGTCTGTATGTCTGTTTGTATGTTTATTTGTTCGGGCATCACGTAAAATGTACGAAAGCTATGTAGATAACTTTAATACATAACGACTGACCTTATCATGAAGTAACATTTAGTTTTTGTTTCATTGAAATCGGATCAGTCTATCAAAAGATATTTGAATTTAAAGTGTTCCAGAAGTAAAATTACGGTCAGTTTACACCGAGACACGCAGCTCGCAGTTCAGTAGCGCGATCTAGCTTGGAATAGAAAAACAACATACCTATTCAAATATGGTGTGAACTGGAGTGGAGTGGTTTGGAGTGGAGTGGAGTGGAGTAGAGTAGAGTAGAGTAGAGTAGAGTGGAATGGAATAGAATGGGATGGAATGGAAAGAAAGAAAGAAAGAAAAGGTTTTTATTTGACTCACACTAGAAAGGGATGAAATGGGATGGAAGCGGATGGAGTGGGATGGAGTGGGATGGAGTGGTATGGAGTGGGATGGAGTGGTATGGAGTCGGATGGAGTGGGATGGAGTGGGATGGAGTGGGATGGAGTGGGATGGAGTGGGATGGAGTGGGATGGAGTGGTATGAGTGGGATGGAGTGGGATGGAATGGGATGGAATGAGATGGAATGGGTGCTCTAATCCAGTAGCAATTGAATAGTACTGCCTTTGAACGACAGAGGGCGTTTATTACAAACACGTCAAATATTCTTGAAAAATCGAAATAAATTCTAAATATAGGGTTTATATGAAAACGATATGATTTATAAAAAACCTGGCGAGAATTAAGCGCTTCGCACAAAAAAATACATTGTTAAATTCCGACATCCACGCGAACGAAGTCGCGGGCACAGCTAGTCTTGAATATAATCTTCTAATTTATAATATGCTTGTCACGGAACAAACATATAAATGACCTACAAGTAATTATTCCGGGTCTGGGTGTTTGTGTGATTTTCTATGTTTGTAAACGCACCCACGACACAGGAGAAATTCCTAGTGTGGGGCAACGATTTAAAAATAAATAAATGTAATTATGTTAGGAGAACATCGCTTTTAAATTCAACTAAGTGTATGCAGACTCCGAAACGAACAGAACTACGTATATCTTCTCAACTAACGCGTTGACGACCATTTTCATTTCTTCCCATTGTGTCGCGGAAACTGGTGAATCTTTAAATTCAAAACTCACCATCCTTTCGACAGCTTAGCACTCACAAACACAATATAACAGAACTCACTAAAATCACAATGGTAGCCCATTCGCGTAGAACTGACACACGCGTCATAAAAATGGCTGAAGCCCATCTTTGACTACTCCTGACATTAGACTGACTCAACATAGGGTTGAAGAACGAAAAGGGTAAGTAATTATCTTGTTTACAAGGTAATTAACGACCTGGGAATTGTAAATATGGTTCTGTATTGTTTGATATAACGTGTTGTTTGCGTTTTGTAAACTTAATGAGATTATTAAACAGATTTTAACTGTTTCGTGCGTTATTACTCGTAGGAGCGTAATGATTGTTTTCAATAATAAGGTGAACTGTGAGGAGATTTATTAATAACTGTTATTAGTTAATCTATGCTATTGTGATATTGTAAGTGGAGAAATTAGCAGATGGTCCTACCTGGCGATGATTACTTTACACTACCGTGCTACTACGCTGTTTATAATAAGTCCTGACATGGTTTACTCTCGAACCCTGTCAGACTGTCAGATTCTTACTGACTAAAATGTCGTCCAGTTTCTTCTATTGCACTTTGCGTCCAGGGTCACGGTGCATTTTCAACACAGTCACGCGATAAGTTCAATAATATGGTTGTCCTCATATTAATCCACTAACTTTATGGTAAAGTTTTCACTAACTTTATACATAATTATTATTATTTCTGAAGTTCAGCAAACACAAAATCTTCTAAGTAATTACTTATATTTTGTAGAAGACCAAGGTGAGTTTTATTCGCATAAGATACAGTAAAAAAATAAGTAACAAAGCCGACTTCAGTACCGTATTATTTAACGTACTAAGACCAAAGCTTCAAAGTGTCGTATTGCAGTAGATCTACGGCTCAATCAGCTCAAATTGTGATATTTGCGGGAATGTCAACTTTCTTGACATATAACTGAAATATCATGACATTTGGACACGGTAGGATTCCGGCAAGACTAAGTGATTACTCATCAAATGAATGTGGGTAGAAACGCTGTTTTCAGGGAATTTTCAGGGTGGTGTTGCCAATTCGTGGAAAATACTTTACTGTTCGCTTTTATGTAAAGTAAATTATTCAGAATTTATTATTGTTTCTGTGTACCTAACGTGGAATTTAAGAGCGAGTAGTTTGGCTGAATTTCAATCATCAAATGGCAAGGAGAAGAATTGAGGTTATTTGTTTTTTAAACGTCGCCCACAGTAATTAATTAATTTAGTACTTTCTTCTGTGGGTGGGTATTCCTCCCATGGGTGCTTAAAACAAGTCCCGGAACTTTAAACCATACCATCACATCATATAACTTGATAAAGCAGCCACTTTCATACTGCGCAAAAATAGTTGTTTTTGCAAGTAGGTTGGTACGTGACTTGTCCAAGTATAGGAGCCCGGTGTAACCAAATGTCAAATAACATTGTTATACTCTCTGGACGGTCGCGGGACTTTTCCAATTACCGTGGCTCTGGAACGTAAAGGGCTATTGAAGGACACCATGCATTTAAGTCAGTACGAGTCTGACAGTCCCCCCCGCCCTGCGGGAGGACTCATTTGATGATACTCTCTGGACAGACACCACGTCAGAGAACAAGGCAACATACATGGCTTTCCACGGTAATTACAAACTACCTGGATAAAAACTTCCTATCACATTATCGATATTGATAATCGAATAACGCACGTAAACCAATGATAATGCTGATTACAGTGTATCATTGACGTCATTGAACGAGTTGCATATGAACGCATTAGGATTAATTCACACTGAGATGCGACGCTTAGGAGCTCGTGGCTAAATAATTGCAGCCGCACAGGCCGATCTTCCGGGTTAAGTCGCGCTTGCCGAGATTGGTCTGTGGATGGGTGACTATCTCTTATAGCGAGTTTCCTCCGTGCCTCGGAAAGCACGTAAAGCTGTTGGTCCCGGCTGTCATTTTTATCTTTGACAGTCGTTAAACACAGTCAGAAGCTCATAAATCTGACAACCAAGTCTTATCATGGGGTATCGTATTACCCAGTTACTGGGTTGTGGAGGTCCGATAGGCAGTCGCTCCATGTTAGATACTGATATTCAGCTGCATCTGGTTCGACTGGAAGCCGACCCCAATATAGTTGGGAAAAGGCTAGGCAGATGAGATGATGACGCGACGATGCACGCACATTTCAATAGAACAACTCAAAATTTAACTTTATTTACTACACGGAAATAAAGTTAAATTTTGAGTTGCTCTATTTTCATTTTACCATTGTCGAGCAACGCGGTGCCGCGCTCACATATTTTTCTTCATCAGTCTATAAAAGTTCCCACTGCTGGGACCCAGACCTCCTCTCTGTGAGAGGGAGTGGCTCTTAATCCACTACACGGGCCAAGTGCGGCTATCAACCTGCACTTGGCCCGCGTGATAGATTATGACCCACTTGTCACATTTCTTCGATTTTTTTGGTTCTAGGACATACCGCTTTCCTTACGATATTTTCCTTCACTTTTTGAGAGCAGTGGTGTTAAAATTAAACAAACATAGTTATGCCTTTGGCTGGGTTCTAACCTACAACTTGTAGGCGGGGTTGATACGAGTACTACTGGGCCAACACTGTTCCGCACATTTTAATAGCGGTAAATAATGCTAGATTTTGAGTCGCTCTATGGAAATTTGCGCGTATAGCGTCTCGTCCTAATGTGAACTGACCCTTAGTCCATCCCTAGTAGATAGGACCGTCCGTTTACATTGACCCAGTTATATCATTCTCACGTCCCGTTTTATTGTAGCTCATAGTTTTATGCGCATTTTGTACGCATAAATTAGTCACAGCTATTTCTGCTTAGGAAATACAAATGATTTAGTTTTTTCAAGAAAATTTCACGCTTCCTATGATCTATAGGCTTTTTTATCGCGGTAAAATCATTAAACGGAAAGGGACTGTTAGACTCGTACTGACTAAAATCCACGGTGATCCTTCAATAGCCCTGAACTTTCCAGGGCCACGGTTACCTGATCAGACAGTCCCGCGACCCCGGTAGGCTGGAGAGTTGGCTTTTACCTAGGGTAAAGCGTTCTTATGCAACGAGCAATACGCCACCAGTCACTTGGACAATTGAAGACGTTTTGACTGTCATATCAATTCACATTACAACTGGGCTTCTCCCAGTTGTAATGTCCCTTTGTGCCTATTGGCCTTGTTTTGTTCTGTCTCCTGCTTGCATGGAGGGAAGTGGAAACATATTTTTCCTACTCCTCCACTATTCTTTTCTGATTAATTTCGTGCAGGATCCAAGACAGGTAAATTCATTCTCCGGGACACGTCGAGCTTCATTGTCTCGGCGCTTTTCTGGTGGTTGCCACTGTTGATTCTGGCTTTCAGGAGTTGCAGTGGTTTGGGAATAGTGTGGTGGGTTTGTGTCATCCCAAATCTACTGAGCGAACTTACCTACGCTTCATCCAAAAGTCAAGCCGACTGGAATCATCACGAATAAGTACATTAATTGTATGCTTACAAGTCTCATTTTCGGATGAAGCGCGATTGAGCTTAAGTTAAGACCAAAATTTCACTTTATTGTAGGCCTTAGTTCTCAGAGCTTAAATACCTTTGTAAGTATTCCGCAAGGTCACAAATTCTCGTTCATTTTAGAACTAAGCTAAATCATAACTATAAGTACTTTGAAAGCACAAATTCTTTAGAGCACATTGGCCATTCAAGCCGACTCCAAATAGCGCATGCTGGCGCCGTTTCCGCAAATCCGAGCACAATTAATATAAGCGACGTCGCGTGCGGTCCGCCTGGCTGCCCCATTTCATTAGCGGTCACTGAACGTGAACGCAAACTGTTTTAAGACATTGGGTCAAAATTTAAGGTCGTTGGGTGAAAAGATTGTTTTTTTACAGGAGAAGTGGTGGAAAACGATTTGAATCGTTCCAGCAGAAAGTTATTTTGAGATGCCTCAGAATTTTTGTTTTATTTCGGACACTCTATTCCACTGCAACTTCTGGATGCCAGAATCAACAGTGGCAACCACCAGAAAAGCGCCGAGATAAAATCTGGACAGAAATCGAAAATGCTGAACAGCATTCAGCCTATGCTGACTAAATTATCGACTGAAACCATGCTGAGTTCAGATGAGAGTGAAGCATTTTGACAGCTGTCTCAGCCTATGCTACTCAGCATTCGCCATTTTTCTTTTAGTGCTGCTCAGATTTTGTATCGGCTAACCGTACCCAATGAAGTACGACATGTCCCGGAGAATGGATTTACCTGTCTTGGATCCTGCAACAAAATTAATCAGAAAAGAATAATGGAGGAGTGGGATTTTCATTGCTTTACTAAAACTATTTGGATAACACTATCAAATCTAAATCGTTTTTCCATTGGTAACCGTTCGCTGTCGGAAACTACAAAAAAAAAAAAACTCTTTAAAACTCGAAGAAATCGTGACCAGATTAAAAGCCCAGAATTATATCTCAATAACAAATTCATAATCAATTCGGAAACGTGTCCAATTACGCACATTAAGAATTCTCTTCGCATTTTTGTGTTCCGCATAATATGTATCCTTACAATACCTACACTCCACTTCCAACTTTACTCCTTATATTCTAAGCTTTAAATTCCCATGTGTACGGTTTGTTTGTGTGTTTAGCTCAAGCATCGTTACTGGGTACTATTTTGGTGAAGCAAGTCCCAAAATTGACTTGGAAGTCAATCACCCTGCGGTTACAATCGCGCTAAATAAAGAGCTGATGGTTTTAAATATAACACGTCCAGGAATCAGGATAGATTTTGTTTATTTATTTGTGAATATACGGATGTCTGGATTAGTTGGTTGATGCACTTATGAAATAGAGGAGTGTGATGAGATAGTGGCCGTGTGCTGTTCAAAGCTAAGCCATGTTCATAAAAACGAATTAAAATACTTTAGTAAACATTCAGCTAGATGCATTTAGAATAAATATCTTTGATGTGGCTTGATATCGTAAAACCACGCGTTCATAATTATCCTATATCCTAATCTTTGAATTGCATATTATACTTGCATTTAAGCGTATGCAATTTGACGTTTAGAATAGGGTAACATTTACACTACAATTACAGCCGCACAAGCGGATGGGTGACCATCTGTTATAGCGAGTTTCCTCCGTGCCTCCGAAAGCATGTAAAGCCGTTGGTCTCGTCTGTCATTTGTAGATCTTCTGACTATCAGTTGTTTTGTTACTGTTAGTCAGAAGACTCAGAAGCTATAAAACTCTGACGCAACCAGTCTCACCATGGGGTATTGTATTACCCAGTTACTGGGTTGTGGAGGTCCGACAGGCAGTCGCTCCATGTAAAATCTGATATTCAGCTGCATCTGGTTCGATTGGAAGCCGACCACAAAATACATACCTATATAGTTGGGAAAAGGCTAAGCAGATGATGTTCGTCAGTAAGATTAACAAATAGATATTTGACACATATTTTTTCTTTAGTTAAGTAATCCAACATTGATTGAAGATACGACGCTTATAACTGCTAACACGTCACAAGCAATAGTGCAGTTTTTACTTGCATCTAACGTCACGAGTCGACTCTAGAATTTTGATGGGTAATCTTTGTAAATAAAGCGTTGATTTAACAAAAGAAAACAGGTATCCTTCTTCAAAGAAAAAACGCTAATTGACAAACTAAATTATATTTGCAATTTATTGATATTGTCAACAAGCCAATATGATAATATACCTAAAAAAAATTACTTAAAGAGCAGTGGTGGCCCAGTGGTATCGGCTCCGACTGGCGAGTTGTAGGTAGTGGATTCGAACACCGCCAGGCGCATTACTTTGTGTAATTAATTTCATCACCACTGCTCTCAAAAAAGTGAAGGAAAACATCGTGAGGAAACCGGCATGTCCTATAGAACCATCAAATTCGAAGACATGTGACATCTACAAACCCGCACTGGCCCCATGTGGTGGATTATGGCCCACTCCCTCTAATAGAGAGGGGGCCTGTGTCCCAGCAGTGGGAACATTATAGGCTGATGATGATGATTGCGGATGTCGAAAAATCTGCGAATAATATGCGGATGCGAATGCGAATATTCGCAACATCTCTAGTATGGATATTAAAAAACACTAGCCAACATACAGAAGCTGTTATCTTTGGCTAAGGCAGTCGTGTCTGTATGATAATAATATTTAGCACCTGCAATTAATAAGAACCTAGTGCTATCTACTTATGTTTTCACTTAGATGAGTCAAGTCAATTAAGCATAGTTAACGTGTAGATAGTGTACCAAGTGAAAGTTTTTCAATAAGCATGGAAGCTGAGGTCATTTCTAAACTAAACTCAGGTCTTGATGTACTTTCGAACATAATGTCAAACTTGCTAGATATTACATTATGCAGGTATTGTATGGATTTAATTTGGTACGATTTTTTTATGTTGTCATGGTGTACGCCTTGGTATAGTTAATCTATTAGCTTAACTTATTATAAAACAAGGTGTCACCCGTGGTCTTACCCACTGCTAGGTTCTTACTGGTTATAGCGTGATGATATATAGCCTTCTTCGATAATTGGGCTATCCAATACAACAATATTTTTCTATTCGATCCATTAGCTTCTGAGATAATTTATAACAAGCTCTTCAACTTTATAAAATTACTAGCTGTTGCCAGCGGCTTCACCCGCTACAACTCGAAAATTATCCCACGGGAACATAAAATCGGGATAAAAACTATCCTATGTGTTAATCCAGGTTATAAACTATCTGTGTACCAAATTTTAGCCAAATCCGTTCAGTGGTTTTTGCGTGAAAGAGTAACAAACATACCTATATACACATACATACATCCTCACAAACTTTCGCATTTATAATATTAGTAGGAAGTGTAGAAAAATATAGAAATATAGATTTACAGACTGCCTAAACTGTTGGGAAGTAACCATATAGGGTAGAAGTATATTTAAAAACAAAATTTTTGAATAACAAAAGTCGCCAGGAAAACACTTCCTATATTTTTGAAAATTTCTTTCCTAAAGACGTCTTTGTATGGCAATTCGTTATTTTTGCTCCTGGGAAATTCCAATGACTGTTGTTATAATGTTATTTAATGTGTATTAACCAAGACATTATTCATAAATGTAGACTCATGCCTGTTTTTCATGGGGTATTCAAAACATTTTTGCTACAATATAGTTGCCGGCAAAACTGCCAGCAATTGCAGCCACTCTATATGCAATATATGACAATATTTTGAGTGTGGCCCTGCCTTATCGCCATATAATACACTACATAAAAATGTTTTTGAGCTGGGCGGAGATATTGCCACAGATTGCGGTAAAAATATTTCACGTATAGACCTATCTTTAAATATTTACCTATTCAAACACAATGTTTTCAATATTTTCGAATAACGCAAGAACTCGATTGTATCTTGATCAAATATTTATTGACCAGTTAAACGATACTAAATACATATTAATCGAATAATTAAAAACACAGACTACAGTAATTACACGGAGATTACAAACATATCGTGTCAGATGATTAGACTTATCATTTCATATCAGGCTTAATCTTCTGATTTCTGGCGCTAATTGTTTACCTAAGCAACGAAAGGGTAAAAACCTATTTATTAACATATTGAGCCTATCACAGTGCAGTTCTTTTCAGGGCTCTTCCAATTTTCGAACTCTTCCTAGGGACACATAGTTCAGATCTCTTCCTTCTTCTTTATTATATCTATGCTACCTTCCCTATAATTGAACTTATAATTAATAAGTATATTACTTTTGGACATGTTAAACATTGTGTGTTCCACAGAAGAATTATTAATATTCTGTTTTTGTTTAGATTAAATATTTTATTTTGATCATTTTGTGGCTTATTTTGTATTTGCCTGACATACATGAGTTCTTAGGAAGTCCTTCTTTATGAAAGTCCAAAATAGACTAATGTAATCTCAAAAAATCATAACCTCGTGTGAACGGATTTGATTGATTTTCAATATCTACAAAGACCTCACAACATGACGTTTTGACCTTAGGTCCTAAAGGCCTAGAGTCCTAGACAATGTGACTTTCAACAGCAATAAATTTGAGACAATGTGTCTCCGCAAAGGAAGGAAGGCCCGTTCTATCACCTACAATGATGTGTCAATCCGTTATTCTTGCCAAATTAAGAGCTCATTTGAATCCATCATGGTTATGATCGTGTGGTGAATACTAATGCTGTTTCAATGGAATGCTTGAGCTTGCCATTAGGGTTGTCAGCATGAGTTGCTTTCTTTATTCGTCTTTTAATTTACTCGTATTCCGAAAAAAAATTGTAGTCTGATGATTTTACGAAAGTAGGGATCATCAAATACCTTTATGATGTATCTCTCCCATTCTGTCAACATTATAGTTCACTTATATTATCCACTTTTCAAGAACTGCAATTGAATCCTGCGGTAATCTAACCTAACTAGTCATAATCGCCCAGTGCGATCTTCAATATTGTGATCCTTGTCTGTCCATTTTTGTGTCCGCATGGATACTGTTGGCTCAACCCTATTTTCGGTACTGGGTCTACTATAGCTATACTATAGAGTTTCAATGTAGGTAAATAAAATATAAAAATGGTTAGAGCATCTTTCATTGTTATGTCTTTAAAATAGGATAAAAACAAAATAAAATAGAGGCTATTACAAAATGAATGCCTTTATTAAAATTATTCCAAATTAACAGTATCACAGTATCGATATGATAATCCTTGCTTTAGATATCGCACGCATTCAAATTGAATAGGCTCATAGTTTAACATATTGAGTCATTGGTTTTAATGATCGAATCAAGGTTACGATGATGTTATAAAAATAACTACTGTATATCATCTTGATTGATGTCTGTGTGGAAATACGATGATTTAATAGTCTATTAACCAACTGCTTAGACAGCAGAAGTTCATTGACGCAGCAATTTGATGCCAGCTCCTAAAGGGGTTTGCAATTTTTAGTACGGACCTTGGCATCATTTTTTTTTTCTTTCGCCAGTGATGAAACTTTGGGCATAATTAGACTACTACTCAAGAAGTCCATAGAAAAAAAAAATTAGTTTCTAAACCGTAACCAACCAGAGATATGGCGGTTTGTATTTTGTTCTAATCGGGAGTAATTTTTTTGTAGGAATCCATCGATTTTTTTATGTACTAGCTTTTTCCCGCGACTTTGCCCACCTCAACCACCTTTATGTTTAGTCTATAGTTGTTTCTAGAGTCCCATCTATCTCTGTACCAAAATTCATCAACATCGGCTCAGCCGTTTTGACGTAAAAATGGAACAGACTTATAGACTTGATTTTGTATTTGTAATATTATAATAATAATAATAACAATCAAATTAAAAAAATTAAAATTTCATCAAATGAATCCGCACCCATACTGTCAGACTTGTACTGACTAAAACCCACGGTGTCTTTCAATTAGCCCTTTACGTACCGGGGTCACGGTAATTCGTGAGCCAGTACCAAGTGGGTACAGACATAGTATATTGTTTTCAGATTGCGTAAATAATGCTTAAATATCCGTTGATTTTCTGTAAGTTTTTTTCCTAGATTTTCTCATTATCCCGTCGTCATTTTTTACCAAGGTGGATTTTAGTCCTTACGAATCTGATAGTCTCTTCTGCTCCACCCAAGGACGGGAAACTCATTTTCTGATTATTTTTAACCGACTTCAAAAAAGAGTAGGTTCTCAGTTCGACCTGTGTGTACGTATATGTATGTTTGTTTGTCCGCGATTATCTCGTGTTTGGCTGAACCGATTTTGATGGGGTTTTCAGAAAAGTGTTTGTTACATTCTGGGTAAGGTTTTCGTATATAACAATAATTGATATCTTGTGAAGTTGCCCGCATAGATTCGTTTTTGTTGCTCATTAGGATTGTAGATTTTCAAAGACGCCGATTAATAATTATGAAGATTTTTGTTGAATATTATCTAAATCTGGTTTTGAAGTTGATTCCCTTTTTAACAAAAAAAAAAAACATTCATAGTTAGAAAACAAGACGATTTTGTTTTTAACCGACTTCAAAAAAAAAAGTAGGTTCTCAGTTCGACCTGTATGTATGTATGTATGTATGTATGTATGTTTGTCCGCGATTATCTCGCGTTTGGCTGAACGGATTTTGATGCAGTTTTCAGGAAAGTGTTCTGTACATTCTGGAGAAGGTTTTAGTATATAACACTAATAGATATCCCGTGACGTTGCCCGCGTGGATCCGTTTTGCTTACTTGGATCGTAGATTTTCAGGGACGATTGCATGTTTGTCCGCGATTATCTCGCGTTTAGCTGAACCGATTTTGATGCAGTTTTCAGGAAAGTGTTTGTTACATTCTGGAGAAGGTTTTAGTATATAACACTAATAGATATCCCGTGACGTTGCCCGCGTGGATCCGTTTTGCTTACTTGGATCGTAGATTTTCAGGGACGATTGCATTTTTGTCCGCGATTATCTCGCGTTTGGCTGAACCGATTTTGATGCAGTTTTCAGGAAAGTGTTTGTTACATTCTGAAGAAGGTTTTAGTATATAACACTAATAGATATCCCGTGACGTTGCCCGCGTGTATCCGTTTTGCTTACTTGGATCGTAGATTTTCAGGGACGATTGCATGTTTGTCCGCGATTATCTCGCGTTTGGCTGAACCGATTTTGATGCAGTTTTCAGAAAAGTGTTTGTTACATTCTGGGGAAGGTTTAAGTATAAAACAACAATGCGTTTTTGTTGCTTAATAGGATTGTAGATTTTCAAAGAAGCCGATTTTATGAAGATTTTTGTTGAATATCGCAACTAAAAAGGGAAAAATAAAAAACTTTTTAAAAAAAAGGGAACCGACTTCAAAACCAAACACAAAAAAACGATAAAATAACTTTTCTTTCGGAAGTCGGTGGCCATAACTCAATGAAATAAAAAAAAAACAAAGCCACCGACTTCCGAAAGAAAAGTTATTTTATCGTTTTTTTGTGTTTGGTTTTGAAGTCGGTTCCCTTTTTTTTTAAAAGTTTTTTTACCCTTCTTAGTAGGTACAGGCGTAATAATTATTATGTTGTGTGTTTGCGATAGCAGCAACAAAGATGATTTTTGCTGTCATTTATTGAAGTTTCCTCGATTTCTCCAAGATTCCGTCATGACCGAGTAACCATAATGGGACCATCTGCTAAGATACCCTTCAAACAAAAGTAGAATTACTCAAATCGCTCCAGGCGTCATTGAGAAATAAAGGCGTAAAAAAAACATAGAAAAAGTTCCGCCGAATTGTGAACCTCCTACTTTTTTGAAGTCGGTAAAAATATCTTCTTAACAGTGTATAAACAAATCACTCATTATTTCTCGTAAACCTACTAGTATTACAAATTAATACGAAATATGTCTGTGGGTATATTCAGTTTTTACATCAAAACGGCTGAACACTTGTTGATGAATTTTGTTACAGAGATAGATAGAGCTTTAGAGACGGTTATAGGCAACACATAAAGGTGGTTGGAGTAGGCAAAGCCGCGGGAAAAAGCTAATACATCAATCAGTCTATTGATTTATACTAAAAGTAACTCCAGATTTGAACAAAATAAAAACCGTCATAACTCTGGTTGGTTACGGTTTAGATTTTTTTTATTATTTTTTATGAACTTCCTAGGTTGCGGTCTACTAATGACCAAAATTTCATTACTGGCGAAAGAAAAAAAAAATGGATGCCAAAAAGTTGCAAACCCCTTTCAGAATAAGCTATCAACTACTCTTCTTAAAAAGGTGAATCAAAGCCCTGAAGAGTCTTTATCTTGCAGGTTTTAAAACTACTAAAATCATTTGCATTTTTAACATTGAAATCTACGCTGAGATGAACACTATCTTTTGCTTTGCCATAGTCGGGCAAGGGAGCAATTAATTAATTATAATGATGTAATTCGACTGACTTACGTCTTTGTGGCGAGCGTGTTTTGGTTTTCATCTACCCGTAGAATTTTCAGAAAACCGTAGGTACGTTTTATGTCATTATGTCGTAGTGCTAAGGATGATTTTCACTTGTAGTCGGATCGGTCGAATCGCATCGCGTTATCGGCCAGCTTCCTAAGAGTGACTAACCCTATTAAAATTACTTTTTAATTCAATTATTTTCATTCCTTTCTTCAAGGTTGGTCGCACAAAGTCGTATAAACATTGTAAAGACATTATGATGTCAGTGTATCCTCGTGTCCTGGCTAAGTAATATTAAATGCGATCTTTTTACGAGCTGCGTTACGTGGCGTCGCAGATACAAAGTCATTAACTTTGGTTGTAAAAACGAGTTATGTGTCTTTTAGTTTTAAAATGTAGGTCTGTAGATTAATGCTGATTGCAAAATAATAATAATAAAACATTTATTCTCTCTTCACAAAGATGGCTTAAAGCTAATGTACCTACAAAGAAATTGTTGAGCTGCTTTGTGAGAGACTGGTGCCTGAAATAGGTTTATCAATAAAATAAATTGTATTGATGATAAAATACTGTTGTTATAGATAATTTTGGTGCTAAGACTGCTAAGATAGAGACTTTTTGAAAGTGGTGTCTGTTGTAGAAAAGTTGAAAAGGAATCAGTCTTTTCATGGGCATTTGACGAGAAGGTTTGTCACCTTCTCGACAAATGGATGGATGGATTAGAAGAGGAAGATCAGAGAAAGTATAAAGGGGTAAATTAGCGTAATGCTTCGCAGATCACAATTTTTTGCTTATTGCAATAATAATACAATAAAGTCCCAGATATTTTGTTAGTAATTTGTCGTAAGTTTATATTTATTTAACCAAGAGTAAGTTAGTTAGTATTTACTACGATTGTTTATTCACGAGTATTTTGGTAATTTTCCGTATGATTAATGAATAATATGTTAATTATTTCAACACCCTTGATTGAAAGATAATTTTCAATTGATGGTAGTCTCGGCGATATTGACAATGGATTAGGTATTGTTGAATTAATAACGTTTCCAGAAGCCTGAGTACCACTTTGCCTTCAACAAACAATTCATATTTTGTGATAATAATTATGGTACTAATTAAAGGGTACAGACAGCATCAAAATTGTGTAATATTTGAAATCTTATACCAACATAGTCCTCGAGTCGATACCTCACGGTCACGCTCCATAATTAGAGTCACCTAATTACTAATTAGACATTATCCGACGGAAATCAGGAGATTGAAATGTTTGACAATCACAATTGTAATTAAATAAAACGTATCCTAAAGAATTTATTGATTTTATGTTAAGTTGTCAATAAAAGAACAAAAAAATAAAAAACAATCAAATCAATTTATTTTTAAGTTTTTTGCTGGGGTAATTAAAAGTGAAGATCATTTACGAATAACTAATAATTGTTACTAATTTTAACAATATTATTTGCTCTTTTCTTATGAAACATTTTTCTTTGGTGAAATGATGCAAGGAAATGATATTTATTTATGCAAGTAGGTTTTTAAAACACTTTAACACGTCTTTTTAAAAATAGATCATCATCATCATCATCATGATGAAATCATACGGATCCATGCAGCTTAGTGCCTGAGATGGTCTTTTGATGAAAGAATCACACAGATTTGAGTAGACTTGTTAGTAAAATTGTTGTGTTCTTAGTAAAATAGCCAGTGCAAACATTTGTCGGGAACCCGCCACTTTTGTTGATTGTACCTTCTGTCAACGCAACCCAAGACATACCTTCCGAGAACATAAGACGCGCTAGATCGTAACCTAGCTAGATAGACTGAGTGAAAGTACATTATTTACTGAGCAAAAGATTGTTTACCAACACTGCCGACGTGTAGGCAGGGACTTAGGGCTGGCACTAAAGACTACATAAAGCCCTTAAGACCGATGTGCTTGTTAATTATCTTTTAACTAAGTGGCTATATTCATGTAGTAGATAAAACAAATCATAGATGTTCTGTGGTCTCACTTAGGTAGATACCATATAATACTGTTAGATATTATAGCTACCCAGTGCTCATAATGTATATATATATATTTATTTATGTAATGTGATATATATATATTTATTTATATGTGTATTTGTATATATATATATATTATAGTATTTGGTATGTATTTGCATGTGTAGTAATATTATATATTTTATAATCATTATAAACTTAGGTTAAGATATTCACATAGACATTTCGCATTTTATTTTTACACACTATTGTCTACATTTCTTTCTAATTTCTCCTGTAGAGGGTCTGCTGGCAGAAATTTCTAAAGAAATAAGCAGTACCTTTGTACTTTAGTTTTAATTATTATGTAATTTCCTGTAAATTTATTGTGTGTACATAAATAGTTAAATAAATAAATAGTTAAATAAATGTGTCAATAGAGTAGAACTCTTCCAGTGTCTGTGTTCCCGAACGCATAAAACCCTAATATCTTCAAAGTTAGAGTGGACAGGCTTCATCTGGATAAGCTCGCTCCATCGTAGGCTTTGTCTCTGTCACCTTTGACCTGGACTAGAGTCAAGAGCAAAACCCATCTCAAATAAAAAAAAAACCCAGTAGTAATGATGATAATGAAAGAATACAAATAAAAGCTTTTCAGATAATTTATTTTATAAGAACAAAATGTGACATTTTATAAACTCAGCTAAGAAGGTATAAAATGCTAACATATTTAACAGTCTCATAAATTCATTCTATGAAATATTGAATAGTTTATACTTAGTATTGATTGTGTATGCAAAGTAAAATAGGGTAAAAAATTACTTCGTTGATTTATGCTAACTAAATGTCAAAAACTTGTGATCTTTACCTCATTCTACAAGTATACTACGATTATGTCTTATTGGAAACTATATTTCGTGAGGTTCCAAAGTTGACAGCCTTTAAAGGCTTTTTTTGTAATAAAACTTTGCCCTAGGGATTAATCCTGTATCGTGGGTGCATTTTAAAACATTGAAACTCAACAACAACCATTTGTAGATAAATGGTTGTTCCGGGTCTTTTTTTTTTCATGGTAAAATCATCAAATGAGTCCTCCCACCCCGGGCAGGGCGGGAGGGACTGTCAGACTTGTACTGACTAAAATCCACGATGTCCTTCGGTAGCCCTTTGTGCACCGGAGTCGCGGTATACGTATGTCCCGCAACCGTTGTTCCGGGTCTGGGTGTTTGAGTGAATCGAACAAGAACTTAGATAGCCACTGCGTCAACAGTGCCGTCCAACCAAACCTCATCATAATGAATCCTATGAACCTTTCCTTACCTAGAAACCCGTCATCCCTAAACAAACCGTTAGTTTAACAAGAAAATAGCTCTATCAAAGCTAAGCCATTGTTATCTTCTGCCACGCTTCACACTCTAGTTTGCATACCAACTTTTAGAACACGATTATGTCTATTTGAAAGCTTCATAAAAATTGGGCTAATGTGAAAAATATTACTGATTTTTCATGCTTGTCAGTACCAGCGGTGACAAACGATGTTTGTGGCAAAGCACATGAAAATAAAAGATAACTCTTTATATATTTGTGCTCGTTTTGTCTAACATTGTGTCTAACATTATGTTTTTATTTTACTTAAAATAGGTTTCCACCTGGCTTCGATCTAGCCACATAAATGAGGTGTAAGATGGATCGAGCTCAACCTGAAGGAACTGCAACTCCTACGCATTGACGGCACTCAGTATAAAATAGTTTAAAACAAAACATATTTAGACATTAAGGTTTTATTTTAAAAAAAGGATCCGACTTCAAAAACAAAGACAAACAAGTGTAAAATAACTTTCCTTTTGGAAAGCGGTGGCAAAAACCATAAAAAAATCAAAAAGCCGTTAATTATGTAAAATGATCTGCGCCTAAACCTATTAACGTGTAACAAGACTATTTTTGAAAAGCTCTGTCTGTCGCTTTCTTTTTAAACAACTGTATTCATTAGGTAGCTTATTTAGACAAAAATCCAAAACGTACCAAATGAAACAAGATAGGTGGACATAACAAGAGGATCAGATGTCATGACATAAGAGTGCCCCTGTAGTACTCACAAAGAGTTCATAAACCGGTCGGCTTACCAACCGGTGAACTACTGTGAAGCATGGACTATGACGCCTTTGCATGCATTTTCATTTCAAACAAAGAGACTTCAAAAAAAGGAGGAGGTTCTCAATTCGTCGGAATCTTTTTTTTTTTTTTTTATGTGTGTTCCCCGATTTCTCGAAGACGCCTGGACCTATTTGGAAAATTTTTTATTTTTAAGGGTATACTTTCCAATTGGTTCCATGATCACCAGGTCAGGATCTGATGATGGGATCCTAGGGAAATCGAGGGCAACCTTCAAATTTTATAGGCACATAGTACCATTTTCATATATTTTCTAAAGCTGTTCAAGTATTTGCATCTGATAATCATCATCTCAGGTGGATGACCTGATGATGGAAGGTACAACTCCTTAACAGTAAGGAGTAGGCATCGATTGATTTACTTTGTGTTCGCATATCTCCGGAACTACAAGTCCGATTTAAGTAATTCTTTTTTTGTTGTACTAGGTATCACTTAACTTAGAGAATACTGCAAGTTTCATCAAAATCGGTTCAGTAATTTTTGAGACATGGAATTTTATTAGCTTATTGTGTACATGAGTGATGTAAGTACCGGTGCGAAGGATTACAAAATTCTAGTGCACATGTGAGAGAATAATGTTCTTGACAAGAATTCGGGTTGAATATTTAAATTAAAAAGAAGTAAAATAAAAACTTTTTGAAAAGCCACATAACATGGTTTTTCTTCATATTTCTGTGGTCATGACATATCAGGTATTACCATATTTTCTCCACAATTTACGTAAGCCCACGATAAACCCACTAATTACTATCCTTAAAGCTGGGATCACACTTATCAGGTTTCAGCTAAAATAGCATGTTAGGTATCACTAATCGATATTCGTATACACAGTATACACACATACAACATTACATAGGGTCCTATGTAACGTCGGAAACATTATTTTAAAACGGATGGTAGGTGATTAAATGCGGAAACTTCCTAATGGTTACGGATGTTATTAAAACATAAATTAAACAAACCAGTTTGTAACCAATCTTGTAATTAACTAAAATAAATTATCAACAGCCATAAAAGGAAATCAACAAATTGGATTTCAATTTAATAGATGAAATATACTGAATCAACAACATTTTATATTTTGAGAAGAAAAAGAGTTTCTTGCTGTAAAAACCCTTTTTGGCCGTTTCGTGGGTGTGTTTCATAAACATTTAAAGTCGTATACCTACACAAACAGCCAGACCCAGAACAATTACTTCTAGGTCATAGTGGTCATACAATTATTTGTATCGTGCGGGAATCGACACGCAGCGTACCAGTGGCTCAACCACTGCGCAAATCTGTCATTTAAAATAATTAATGTAAAGTTACTAATTAAAGCAAAATTAACGAAATAAACACTACTAACATTAAATATAACTGTATTATAATAATATAATTAAACTATTATAACAAACTATCAGATTAGAAAAAATATATTCTCATAATTGTATACAAATTGAGCTCAACTTAATATGAAATAGAATGTAAATATTATATAATACTTCCCATCCTTTTTTTTGTCAATTACAAACTGTTATGCAGTAGGTATTTGTAGTTGACCTATAGAACAGACCAGTCTGAGTTAATCTGCATTAAGATCATTGAAAGATTGGAAAGATAAAATTATTATATTAAGTAAATAAATAAGGTTTTTTAAATTATTAGGTTGGTTTATTTTATGACAGTTGTGAAAGGCAGGAAGTCAATTGAAGTGTGATGATGTTTATCTAGATATAATATAAATAAGGATTGATACGGTGAAGAGGACCAATAACTATATTAGTTAATAGTGATAAAACAGTGTCCTAATGCATTTTTTTATATAGTATAAAAGAAACATAAAATAGTAGTACTAAATGTAGGTATATCTTTTTCTATGCACACATTATACATTTACGTTGAGAAGTCAAAATTTTAGACATTATACTTATTTGTTTTTAAAACATATTTGATTTCTAATTTAATTTTGATTATTAAAAGATCGTTGTTTTAAACTTATAATTTATTCTTTTACTAACCGGGTTTTTTTTCTCATTTTATTTGTTTTTGTTGTGTGTACCGGTTCCCCAAATACCTAATCGTTTTTTCTTTCTTTCAACCTAAATTCCTATTTATATATTTTAAATCGGCAATGTCAATTAAAGATGATAAAAAGTAAAATTCCGATGACTTCGGTCTATAAAACCCACACCAAATCCAAATTGACACAACTTCTTTTAAACATTTCTAATCTTTTAAAAGACTTCCGATGTTACCCTGATCTCCCCTGCTTCCAATGAAACATCAGAAGGCAACCATCAGATCTTGAAACAATTGAAGGAGCAGAGTCGACTTCTTGCCGAAAACGGCAGAAAAATAGACGAGCTCAAAAATAACCTGGAACAGCACCACCATCAATTCCTTAGCACTAAGTCTTACGCAGAAGCAGTGGCAGTTCAATCTACCCTGCCCCCCCAGCCACGGAGCGCGCTGCACTCAGTGGTGATTACGTCCAATGACGAAAAGGACACAGGCGACCACGTACTAACTAAGGTCCGGGAGGCAGTGAACGCAAAAGAGGGATGGATCAGGGTAGAGAGGACACGAAAGGGAAAGGATAGAAAGGTTATCATGAGTTGCAACACCGAATCGGAAAGGCAACAAATAAAGCAGAGGCTCGAGGGTGCCGGGAAGAATTTGGTGGTTGAGGAGGTCAAAAATCGCGACCCCCTCCTGAGGCTCGCGGACGTTCTCTCGGTGAATACCGACGAGGAGGTCATAAAAGCCTTTAGGAAACAGAACCGCGATATTTTTCAGGGCCTAAAAGAAACCGAAGATAGAGTCGATATTAAATATAAAAAGAAAGCACGTAACCCGCACACCAGTCACATTGTCTTGAGCGTATCTCCAGCCATATGGAAGAGAGCGACCGAGGCTGGTGCAGTTTATATAGACCTCCAGCGTATCCGAGTTTTCGACCAGTCGCCACTGGTACAGTGCTCTAGGTGCCTCGGCTATGGGCACAGTAAGAAATACTGTGTGGCACCAGCGGACCTCTGCAGTCACTGTGGGGGACCGCACCTCAGAGCGCAGTGCCCAGACTATCTTTCCGGAAGCGAACCCACATGCAGGAACTGCACAGCAGGTCGCAACGACCATAACGCCTTCAGCCAGGACTGTCCCATACGCAAAAAACGCGACGCTATAGCGCGCATGTCAGTAGCGTATTGCTAAGGGCGCCCCAGAGGATCAGCACCGGTACCAGGTGCTCCAGTGCAACCTCCAAAGGAGAAAGCTGGCCACGGAAGAGTTGATGGTCGAAGCTACTCGCAGAAAAGCCACGATAGCACTGATCCAGGAACCATACGTGGGCGGGTCGGATAGTATGAAGTCATACCGCGGAGTGAGAATTTTCCAAAATACCGGAACAGGCACAGTCAAGGCAGCGATTGCCATATTCGACCCAGACATAGATGTCACCCAACATCCTGAGCTCACCACAAACAACATCGTAGTGGTGAGCATAAGTACTAGAAACTGGAAACTCACATTGGCTTCATACTACTTCGAACCGGACCTGCCCATAGACCCGTACCTGGATCACGTCACTAAGATAGCCAAAGCCACAACCCGGAGGCTAATTATTGGAGGCGACTCGAACGCCAAGAGCACCTGGTGGGGGAGCCCGGTTGTTGACAATAGAGGGGAGGGTATGGCAGGTACGCTCCACGAGCTCGGTTTGCACTCACTGAACGAGGGAGACATTCCAACTTTCGACACGATTCGTGGCGGAAAGCGTTACACCAGCTTCGTTGACGTGACGGCCTGCACTATTGACATGCTGGACCTAGTGGAGGACTGGAAGGTCGTCGAGAACCTCACATGTGCTGACCACAATGCCATCAGCTTTAACATCAGGCTGAAAAAATCCACAGGGGTAAGTGTCAAAAGAACAACTAGAATCTACAACACCAAAAAAGCCAACTGGAAAACATTTCAAGAAAAATTTAATGAGTTAAAAGTAGAATACAAGTTAGAGTCCGACAAAATTTTAAATATTAATAACGTAGAACAATTAGAAAACTTTATAAATAAATTTCAACTTGCCATTACAGAATCTAGTAATTTAGCTATCCCAATTAAAAAGAACACCGAGACACTTACCCTTCCCTGGTGGTCCGAGGAACTCGCACAGATGAAGCGACTTGTCACCACTAGGAAACGCAGGATCAAAAACGCCGCACCGATACGCAAGCAATGTGTAATAGACGCTTATACTCAAGCTAGGGACGAATACGAATCCAAGGCCAAGGAGGCTCAGATCGAAAGTTGGAAGGAATTCTGCAAAAAACAGGATAAGGAAAACCTATGGGAGGGAATATACCGCGTAATAGGTAGGACAGCCAAGAGAGTGGAAGACATACCACTGGAGGAGAATGGCATCATACTTGATGCAAAGGGCTCGGTGGAGTTGTTGGCCAAGACATTCTACCCTGAAGACCTGAAGGAGAATGACAACCAGACGCATCAGGAAATAAGGAACCGAGCAATCGAGGTGAACCTCCAACCATCAGAGGTAGAAAATGACCCCCCCTTCACAATAATGGAATTGCTCACCGCACTGGATTCCTTAAATCCCAAGAAAGCGCCTGGTGCCGACGGCTTTACCGCTGACATCTGCAGCTATGCCATACGAACGGACACACAACTTTTCCTGGAAGTACTCAACAAATGCCTGCAGCTCCACTACTTTCCGGTCGTCTGGAAGGAGGCTGCGGTCATTGTGTTGAGGAAACCGGGAAAAGATTCGTATACATCTCCCAAGTCTTATCGCCCTATAGGACTTCTACCAGTGCTGGGGAAAATCTATGAAAAGATGTTGGTCGCCAGACTTAAGTACCACTTGCTGCCGAAGTTGAACCCCAACCAGTTTGGGTTCATGCCTCAGAAAAGCTGCGAAGACGCCCTCTATAAACTGATGCAGCACATCAACCAAAAATTGGACGAGAAGAAACTCATAACCGTCGTGTCATTAGATATAGAGGGCGCCTTCGATAGCGCCTGGTGGCCAGCAATAAGAACCCAACTGGCAAAACTGAATTGTCCACTCAATTTAAGGAAGGTTTTCGATAGTTATTTGGATGAGAGGAAAGTAACAGTGAGGTACAATGGTGAAACCTTCACTAAGGCGACCAACAAGGGGTGTGTCCAAGGATCCATAGCTGGACCCACCCTATGGAATACACTTTTGGATACCCTGCTGAACACTCTCTTGGCCGAAGGACATTACGTCCAGGCGTTCGCCGACGACGTGGTTATGGTGTTCGACGGTCAAACGGCACAACATGTGGAGAGGCATGCCAATGCCGCTCTCGAACTGGTCCGGGCTTGGGGTGTCGAAAATAAGCTCAAATTCGCGCCTCATAAAACCAATGCAATGGTCATAACACGCAAACGCAAGTACGACACCCCTCGCCTGGGCATGGGCGGGATCGATATTGCCATGTCAAGCTACATAAAGATTTTGGGGGTAACGCTTGATGACAAGCTTAACTTCAAAAAGCATATAGCAAGTGTCTGCCAAAAAGCCGTAAGTGTGTACAAACAGCTTGCAAGAGCGGCAAAAGCAAGCTGGGGTCTTCACCCAGAAGTGATTCGTACAATTTACGTGGCGACCGTCGAGCCCATAATCCTATACGCGGCGAGTATCTGGGCGCCGGTGGTTGAGAGATTGGGGGTGAAGAGACAGCTTGGCGCTGTACAACGTGGATTTGCACTGAAAATGTGCAAGGCTTACCGCACGGTCTCCCTGAACTCAGCGCTGGTTCTTGCGGGACTGCTCCCGCTTGATCTTCGTGTACGCGAGGTAGCCTCGCTATACAGGATAAAGAGGGGGGAGGCCTTGCCCGAACTGGGAGACGGGGTGATCGAGCGGCAAATGCCGGCAACAGAAGCGCCACACCCAGCAACGATCGCGGATTTAGGAATGACCTGCCTAAGAGACCAGAGCGACGTAGAGGCGAACAGCAGCTGCGCATTGAAGATCTTTACCGACGGCAGCAAAGTCGAAGGAAAGGTCGGAGCAGCGCTTTCTATCTGGGAAGGTGCTGCAGAGATCCGGACCATAAAACTTTGCTTACCAACGTACTGTACGGTGTACCAGGCAGAGTTGCTGGCCATCTGCGAAGCCTCGAGGTGGATTAAAAAGCAGAAAGCAGTTACATTCGGGATATATAGCGACTCTATGGCGGCACTCCAGACTGTCACAAACTCTGGTTCCCTCCATCCGTTAGCCGTTGAAACGCGCGAGAATATAAATTACGCATCTCGACAGAACAAAGTAGTCAAGCTGTTCTGGATCAAAGCACACGCAGGCTTGGAGGGAAATGAAAGGGCAGACCAATTAGCTAAGGAAGTCGCCTTAGCACCGTCAAAAAGGAGACCAAACTATGACCTGTTGCCCGTCTCATTTGCCAAGCGACAGCTTCGACAACAGTCGATTCGCGAATGGGACGCCAGATACAAATCAGGAGTAGTCGCTGGCATTACTAAAATCTTCTTCCCGGATGTGACTGCGGCATATAGTATCGTCCGCAAACTGGAACCAAGCTATTTTGGTACTCAGCTGTTCACCGGCCACGGAGGATTCTCCGAATACTTAAGCCGCTTTAAATGTAAGGAGAGTCCCTCCTGCGCCTGCGACCCCGACGTGAGTGAGTCCGTCCCACACATTATATTAGAGTGCCCAGAATTTGCATATCAGAGATATGGAATAGAACAAGCACTGAATTTAACTTTAACATTAGATAATATCAAATCTATCATGGCTGGTAAACAAAGGAGGGAATTTATGGACTATTGCTTGAAAATTGTAAAAACGGTCGTAAAACGAAATAAGTAATAAATAGTATGATGCCGCAATATTGTGTTAAAATATAGTGTACATCATACAACTGTGAAAATAGTGTAAAATGTAACTTGAAATAGAATAAGCATAGTTTTAATATTTAAAATTAGATAATTAATGTTAAAAATAGTATAAGAACATAAAGTATAATATCGGAGCACAAACTGGGCACCAATAAATCTGTTCTAAGAAAACTGTTTAAAGGTCTAAGTAGTACATATTTAGTATAATAAGAAAATTTTGTATAAGTATTAAGATAGCATTGTATTTGCTTGTAACAAACTTTTCCTTTTTGTAAATAAAAATAGATAGTGTAAGTGTTATCCCTAACCCCAATAAAGATCATAAATAAAAAGAAAATAACATAGCATAGAGCAGAATTAGACCGGAATCCCACCGGTATCAAGCCTGAAACAGAAGAATGAAAGAAAGAAACAGTATGCGGAATAAAAGTGCGAGAGGAATAAATGATAGAACTGGAATGAAAGTGAAACAATAGCTAAAATAGTCTGTGACCAACGGTCAGAGGAATAAGAAAAAAAAAAAAAAAAAAAAAAAAAAAAAAAAAAAAAAAAAAAAAAAAATCTTTTAAAATAGATATAAAGTTCAAGTTCAATTCCAATTCCAATCAGTTATTTATTGTTATTTAAGATAGACATCAATGGTTTATAGTCTCAGGTATTGCGATAGGCATCCTACGCGAGTCTAGATACGGCACACGTTGACCTTACGAAGTGTAGAGCGAGATTCTAGTGTTTTAGACCGTGACGTTAATATGTGTGTGTGCTGTAGTTGATGACCGTGTGTTAAGATGTGTGAGTTGGTGAAAAGTGTAAATTAAGTTTCTTTAGCACTTGCACCATAAATTACTCGTACCTGTAAAATTGGCCTCAAATACCCGAAGGAAGAGTTAGGCAAAAGTGCCTAGTACCTAAGTACACCTTATTTTGCTAGCCCCATGCAATAGAAACTATTTCCATCAACTGAGCATAATTACAGCCTCTATTGCAGTGATTGAAATTCTTGATGTGACAAAATAGTGCCTGTATTTTCTCGATTTTTACAACATAAGTAGTATAAAACAAAGTCACTTATGTCTGTACGCGCATAAGCTCCGAACAACTGCACCAAGTTTGATAATTCCTTTTTGTTGCATTCGTTATTGTCGGGATGAGATTTTTTTTGTAACTTTTCAGAAAACCTATTGGCTAGGTAGAAAATTTGAACCTGTGCGAAGACAGGGCGAGCCGATAGTATTTATAACCAACTGAACTACCTATTCCGATGTTAAAATGAGCAGCCAAGTTAACAAGAAATCAGGTAGCACATTAATTATTGATTGCTTATCAGATTTACTTAAAATAACCCTTTACAAAAGTCTAGATATAGTTCGATAAAAATTGCGATTATCCACAAGAAATTTCTATACAGAAAGATGCTTCTACATCTGCAAAATGAAGTAATTTTTTTTAACCCGAAATAAACATGAAAGTCTCAAAGGTTTTCCTTTCATTCAGCAGTCTCAATGTCTCCTGACCTGAATGACTTATATCTATCGTCCATGACCTAGCTGTGCGACAATCGTGACCTTGAACTAGGCTGTCTACGCAAGTTCTTCAAGTGTTTCAGCTGTTTTATTTACCTAACACACGTTTTCTCGAAGGTTTACCTACAAGGACGCCCTATACGTTATTAGTTTGCTCGTATATAGTTTAATGTTTTTGTTAGTTACTAACTTTGTCTGAGTAAAAGCCATTATTAACAAATGGTTAAACATTGTTTGTGATTCTAACAAATAGTTTGATTAACTACTAAAATAACTCGTCCTAAAGGCTCATTCACACGGGACTTGTCGTTTAACGATTCAAAAACAAAAAGGACTGACAGATTCACAAAAAATCGACGACACGATTCGCGATTTTTGACAGACGTCATTTTTTCTGCGTGATTTAGGACTTGTCCATAATAAACGATTTGGCTCGGTTGCGTTTGAACACAGGAATTTCTGAACGCAAGTCTCGCACAACTAAAAAGCATTGTATTATAGATTTGTAGAGCTGTTAAATAAAACTAGTTGCGAAAAAAGACATCTCGTCAATCGTCCTCGTGTGAATGATCTCTAATCCGTTATTGAAGTGGCCACGTGTGAGTCATTCTTGTATCGTTTTTTACGATATCGATAGGAGACAAATATGATAATGTTCTATCTCATCTCATGCTAGGAAGCAACATTTTGTGTACACTCTGTACCTGTGTACACTCGTACGAATATAGGGCCTCGTTGTTGAATTTTCCATGTTGAGTAAGTTCTGAGCCAAGGCTTTCATTTGGAAGTTACTTAATGTTACCTACTGAAAACAGGCTTCCATTACCGTAACAATATTGAACCCCTAAGGGCCTTTGCACATGACATTTTTTTTTATGCGTTGCTTTATGCACTTAGAAAGCAGTCAGGACGCAACTAAGTCTTGCCTCCTGACTGCATTGTACCTTTGCATGCGATCCTTGCGTTTGTATCGCTCATATAAAAACGCGAGTCATGAGCGTGTTAGAAATAGGATGTATATTCTGTTATATTTATATAAATATCTACTTAATTATCAAGTTTTTAGGTATCAGGATGGTTAATGTTATTTATTTACTGTATGTAAATAATATCTCCAAGGACTTATTAATGTTTATAAATGAAAGCACAAATCCAGATTAGCTATTTATTACCAAAACTACCTCCTTTCGCAACCCTAGGTCTTCGTGGAGAAGAAAGGAGAAAAGAAACTCCACGGCAACATAATTTATCCGTTCACATTATAAAAATACATAACTTACAGGAATATTCTTATATCATAATAAATATCAAATAACTTACATTTTTATTGTAGAACATTATGACACACAACATAACTTTCAGCATCACACACTTGTATTCTTTAATATTACATCACATTAAATAACCAAGACACCACTTCAGACACGTCTTAACTCTTTGAACAGTTGAATAATAATGACCACCAAAGTGAGGGTACATCTACTTTTATAAACTTAGTATTGTACCATTTCCATCAAATATTACCGCCATTATTGACCAATCACAGATCGTCAAACATTGTTGTTAAATAATTAATAAAATGGGCAACAATAAACAAATCCTGTACAGTAGAACCATTTTAAAACTTAATTAGATAATTTACAAATTCAGTAAGTATTTATTTGCAACCTTAACATAATTCGATATAAATTTGAACATCAACTGATTTCGTTCTGAAATCAGTTGATCGCTGTTAATATATTACTATTATTACTTAGATATATCCTATATCTATCACGGCCATACTGACAAGTACTTCGCTCTCGAAGTACACGGCCATACTGACAAGTACTTCGCTCTTGAAGTGTATTATCCCTTTTTTTCTTTCCTTTATTTCCTTTATTAAATTTTTTGTTGTTTGTCAATTGCCTAGACGTGTCAAGTCCCCTCCACCCGCTGCTCGTGGGATAGACTTGCACCAAGCAAATGACCGACCAGCAGAAACAAATTTCTGTTTTGCCAATTGCCTAGACATGTCAAGTCCCCTCCACCCGCTGCTAGTGGGATAGACTTGCAACAAGCAAATGACCGACCAACGGAAACAATGTTTTCATAACTTCAATGCCCAGTTTATAATGCCAATACTCAGTTCATAATGTCAATACGCAGTTCATAATGTCAATACTAAGTTCATAATGTCAACACTCGGTTCATAATGTCAACACTCGGTTCATAATGTCAGTACTAATGTCAGTACTTAGGTTCATAATGTCAGTACTAAGGTTCATAATGTCAGTACAAGGTTCATAATGTCAGTACTAAGGTTCATAATGTCAGTACTAAGGTTCATAATGTCAGTACTAAGGTTCATAATGTCAGTACTAAGGATCATAATGTCAATACTAAGGTTCATAATGCCAATAGTCAGTTAATAATTACAATAGTCAGTTCATAATTGCAATAGTCAGTTCATAATTGCAATAGTCAGTTCATAATTGCAATAGTCAGTTCATAATTGCAATAGTCAGTTCATAATTGCAATAGTCAGTTCATAATTGCAATAGTCAGTTCATTATTGCAATAGTCAGTTCATTATTGCAATAGTCAGTTCATTATTGCAATAGTCAGTTCATTATTGCAATAGTCAGTTCATTATTGCAATAGTCAGTTCATTATTGCAATAGTCAGTTCATAATTACAATAGTCAGTTCATAATTACAATGGTCAGTTCATAATTACAATAGTCAGTTCATAATTATCGACCTCGCTGGTTAACAATAGCCTCTGGCCTTGACATATCAGTCTTATCACCTGCTGCGCGTGAATTTCAGAAAGATATCAGAGCAGTGACCGACCAGCAGTTTATAATCCTTACTTACAATCTTACTTATTATAACCTTACTGGGCAGATCAAACACCCCACCGTCGTCGGTGAAGTTCAATCACCCACAGTTAGTGAATGTCATACCACAGCTAAGGTTTTAATTATTCTTCTTTATCTTTATTCTTTATCTTTACATTATAATTAAATCGTAGAGCTGTCATTCCTGTACATTGAATTTTTTTTTTGTATTTTTTTTAAATTTGTTTTTAGATAAAGGATCGGTTCTGATGCCAGATCAACTTTTTTTTTAAGTTTTTTTATGTTTTTTTTTTTTTTTTGTTTTGACCTATCTCCGAAACTACTGTAAAGTTGTAGATCAAATTTTCCTCTAATATTCCTAATAATATGCTTCTGTTAATAGGCTATGTATTATTACGCTATTATCTCATGTATGTTTTGAGTTGGAAGCGAAACCACTGGATATTATTTATTCGTAATTTATTGTTTAGAGGAGTAGGAATTTTAAAGATTCGAAAACAAACGAATCTTTATTATTTTGTGTTTATTTGTTTTGAATTAGTGCTCAAAGCAGTGCATAGATTATGTTTTAAACGACAACAAGTTTTACTCATCGAGTTAAATAATAAGTTATTTAATGTATCACGCGGTATGGTGAAGTTCCCCCTTCAAAGGCTATGCGCAATGCTATAACAAATTGCAGCGATACTGTAAATCGACCAAAAAATGATTGTCTAGTGTTTAAGATAACGGATCTTTGAAATTAATTTCGCTCAAACAAAGACGTTTCCTATGCAAACTATATAGGTACCTACGTATAACATTATACTGCGTGTTTCGTTCTCGATATATGTATTTACCATGCAGCTTTCTCGATTCACTCGGCAACTGACGCAATTTTTCAGAGCTAAAATTATCTGTGTAAGTATGCATTATTATCTGTGTCCTTACGTGAACTGTCATTCTTTTCGTTTGCGCGGCAACTGATACTGTGTTCTACGAAATATTAAAGTAAATTTGAGTGTTATACAGTGAAAATTGTGCATATTACACCAAAACTATGCCTAAAAGGCGGCATGAAGAAGATTTAGAATACTATAAAAAGAAAATTAGAAGAATAGAACGCAAAATGAAGCGCCGTGGTCGTCGTCGGGATGACTCTGGTGGAAGTGAGGCTTCAATTTGCAGTACTCCAGGTAATAAAAAGTTGTCTTGTGATTGCTATTATACGGCACGGCCACTGGCTTTCATAGCAGTTAAAGCCACAAGGTTTTTTCATAACCTTAAACCGTATGAGACGGGTGGTGTACGAGATACATCGACGTGCTCACTGGACTCGGGTTGTATACGAGATATACGGACGAGATCCTTTAGATGCGGGTCGTATACGAGATATACGGACGGGATCTGTAAACTTTATATGAAGTGAGGCTTCATTAAGCAGTTTGTTAGCAATCACTTGTACAAATTTCCAGTGGTATGTTTTTTGTTTTTCAGATTACAATACTGATAACACTTCGAACGAGGTCGAAATCATTGAAACATTACCACGTGATAGGTCGCCAGCAGGACCTATGACAGACCCGGTTCCAGAAGAATCTGAACCACCGATTGCAGAAAACTCTACCTCAGTCACAGCGGTGAATCTTGAGCCTACCTCAGAAATACCAACAATAAGTTCTGAGGTACTTTTAGCACTGGGCGATCTCATGCCAGAGAAACCTGTATATGGTCCTACTATAAACAGTGACTTGGCTCGTATTTGGAGCAATATCTTGAAGAATGGTCTTCTTAAAGAGACAAAACAAAAATTAATGGAACAATTGATCCCAGAAAATGTACCTTTATTAAAGGCGCCAAAGCTGAATCCAGAAATTTCTGCTTCGGTAGGTGATAATATTGTCAGCAGAGACAAAAAGATAGAGTTGGAACAAAACCAACTAGGCATTGGACTATCTATCATCAGTAATGCTATAACATTGTTAATAAATAATGATACAGTGGACAGATTAAAGTTGATCTCGCAACTTAGTGACGCGGGAAGGATCTTGACAGACCTCCACTCGGTACAAACAAAATCAAGGAAAAATTTAATTTTCCCAGTAATAGATAAAAAATTTTATGACGCCATCAAAGATGTAGAAAGAGAGGAGTATATATATGGAGTTAATCTTAGTGACAAGATCAAAGTTTTGAAAACATGCCAACAAAGTGGCCAGTCTATCAAGAAACCTACATTCAACCAATATAACAATAAAGCAAATCATAAGGGAAACTCACAAGGTCCTCCTCGCTACAACCAGAGGACATCAGCGAGGTACGGACCCAAGAAGAACCAGTCCTCAATACAGGCCCGGAAACATCACGGGCACTATTACCAGTCCACTACCAAGAAAACCAAAGCCTCACAGGAGAAGCCTCCTGCTCGCACATAGAGGTAAGTCATGCTGGAAGACTGACACATTTTTTATCTTGCTGGAAGAAAATTTGCAAAGATGAATCTATACTTAGTTACATCAAAGGATACTCGATTACCTTTGTACAGAAACCTTATCAGAATTCAATGACCCCTACCCGTTCAGTAATATCATCTGAAGAAAATTCTGATATGCATACTGCTATCAGCAATTTATTAAAATTGGGAGCTATATCCCCTTGCATGCCATGTAAAGACCAGTTTATCTCCCCTATATTTTTGATTCCAAAGCCTAATGGTACAAAAAGATTCATACTGAACTTAAAGTCATTGAATAAATATGTAGAAACATCCCATTTTAAAATGGAAGACTATAGGACAGCAATAGCTTTACTTTCCCCAGGTGATTACATGGCAAAAATTGATTTAAAAGAATCATATTTATTAGTAAATATAAATCCACAGTATAGAAAATACCTACGTTTCCAATATGATAAATTATACGAATTTAAGGCCCTCCCTTATGGCCTATGCTCTGCACCTAATATTTTCACAAAAATTATGAAGGTTGTAGTGACACATTTAAGAGGAAAAGGTTACAAGTCAGTTCAATACCTGGATGACCTACTATGTATAGGATCTTGTTATCAGTCATGTTTAAAAAATGTTCAAGAAACAATAGCTCTCTTAAAGTGCCTGGGATTTGTTATAAATTTTGATAAAAGTATATTAATACCATCACAGTCTTGCAAATTTCTAGGTTTTGTGTTTGATACAAAAAATATGACATTGCAATTGCCCATAGACAAAGTGTCAAATATTAAAAAATCTGTTCAGAAGTACTTAAATCTTGATAGCTGTTTTATAAGAGATCTGGCAAAATTAATTGGTATACTAATTGCAGCCTGCCCAGCTACCACATATGGTTGGCTTTACACAAAATATTTAGAACATCACAAGTACAAATATTTAGTTAAAAACAATGAGAATTATGATGTAAAAGTAAACTTACATTCTGATATAAAATTAGATCTGCAATGGTGGAATGATAATATTAGTACAGTATGTAAAAGTATTGCTTATCATAAACATGATATTGAACTGTTCACTGACGCATCCATGACTGGATGGGGTGCTGTTTACAAAAAGGAAAGAGCACATGGCTTCTGGAGTGAATTTGAGAAAACATACCATATAAACTATTTGGAACTACTGGCAATATTTATGGCATTAAAAGTTTTTGTAAAGGATAAGCAATACCTTAACATCCTGTTGCGTGTAGACAATAAGACTGCAATATCTTATGTGAACAGAATGGGTGGTACTCAGTTTCCACATTTAAATAACCTGGCCAGATCCATATGGCAGTGGTGTGAGGAAAGACATATTTGGCTAGTTGCCTCCTACATTAAGTCTAGTGAAAATAAAGAGGCTGATGAAGAGTCGCGAAAAATCAATCCGGATACTGAATGGGAGTTAAATACTGTGGCATTTCAACAAATAGTATCTGTGCTGGGTGAACCTGAAATAGATTTATTTGCATCCCGCACTAATGCTAAATGTATTTCTTATGTTTCTTGGAAACCAGATCCAGAGGCAATGAATATTGATGCTTTTACTTTGTCTTGGACAAAATATTTCTTTTATGCCTTTCCTCCATTCAGTTTAATACTAAAGTGTTTACAAAAAATTAAAAATGAGAAGGCAACAGGTATTATGGTCATGCCTCACTGGCCATCACAACCTTGGTACCCGTTAATGCAGACTATGCTTATTTCAAAACTTATATATTTTAAACCTCAAAAATATCTTTTATATTCTCCTTTCAGAGACCATCACCCTCTTCATCATCAACTCACCTTGATTGCAGGAATATTATCAGGCAAGCTTGGCTAAATAGAGCTATTCCCCCAACATCCATAGATGTAATGTTTGCATCCCTTTCATATAATACACTAAAACAATATAATGTCACATATAAGATTTGGTGGACCTTCTGTCAGGAACATGATATAAACCCATTTACTCCGTCTATACCATTTGTTATGTATTTTCTAACAAAATCATTTGAATCTGGGGCTGCCTATGGTACTCTTAACTCACATAAGTCAGCTCTATCCTTGATAATAGGCTCTAAAATTGGGGAGGATGATCGTATTAAGAGGCTCTTTAAAGGTTTTTATAAATCGAGACCACCATTAGCAAAATACCAAAGAACATGGGATCCAAATAACGTGTTAAGTGTATTAACCAACTGGACCCCCAATATGACATTAAGTTTTGAATGTATATCAAAGAAACTGGTGGTTTTGCTTGCATTAAGCACAGCTCAACGGGCACAAACCTTGTCATTAATAAAAATATCTAATATAATACAGAGTGAAAGTAGTGTCAATATTGCCATTACTGATACGACTAAAACTTCGGCTCCGGGAAGAACTCAGCCTAATCTTTTCCTACCATTTTTCGAAAAACCTGAGATTTGTCCAGCTAGAACATTGTGTGATTACATGAGATTTACCAGAGAGATAAGAGGACATACTGACTACTTGTTTTTATCACTTAAAAAACCCCATAAACCAGTTTCGGCTTCTACTATTGGTAGATGGATTAAGAATACTCTCTCAGACTGCGGTATTGATACGAGTGTCTTCTCAGGTCATAGTACACGACACGCCTCTACATCCAAGGCTAAGTCAAAAGGAATTTCATTAGATGTAATAAGACAGACTGCTGGTTGGACAAGTAACTCATTAACATTTGCAAAATTTTATAACCGGCCAATTTTAAATTCAGGTGAATTTGCCCATGCTGTGCTTAGTGTACAATAATAACTATAATTATTGATTAGTTGTTAGAAAACAGATTGTTATGTACCAAATAAGGCTGATTAATAACATGATGACTGATTGTTAATTAGTTTAATTATTGAAAAGGATTTAAGATGTTTATGAATAAAACGCAGTTGATTTCAAATATGAAAATATTTATTTTAAAGAAGTCAGGGTCATCTCAACTTTACCATCTCTCTAAACATCTGCATGGTAAATACATATATCGAGAACGAAACACGCAGTATAATAGATGATCAAACGAACTTACCTGAGTGAAGTTCGATCATTATTATACGAAGTGTTTCGTTCGAAGATATATGTCCCCTACCCACCTCACCCCAGGTAAAATTGAGATAACCTTGCAAGAATCTAAAAAGAATGACAGTTCACGTAAGGACACAGATAATAATGCATACTTACACAGATAATTTTAGCTCTGAAAAATTGCGTCAGTTGCCGAGTGAATCGAGAAAGCTGCATGGTAAATACATATATCTTCGAACGAAACACTTCGTATAATAATGATCGAACTTCACTCAGGTAAGTTCGTTTGATCATCTATTATTGATCTAAACTTATATTATAAATGCAAGTAGGTATGTTTGTTTTTTACCTTTTCACGCAAACTACCTACTGAATCGATCGTCGCAAAATTTTGCATTACTTTGTTAGGAGCATAGACGGATATAGGGTATCTTTCATCCCGAAGAATAGAAGAGATCTGTTGCCGAGAAAAAAAAAATTACATTCATATTCCAGATGGTGCCAATTACACGACCGTATTGTTTCTCAAATTCTAAATTAACGCAAGCGAAGCCGCGGGCAAACACTAGTTTAAAATACATTGATGTCTTTAAACTAATACATCATACAAACGATAGCAAAATAACACTGATTTCACTAAATGTCTAGATTCAACTAAAGTGATCGTATATCAAGTAGGTACAATATAATAATTATTATGATGTCTATCACTTGTTCATTTTTCATTTTCTTTTGCATATTATTGTGTATGCTCTGTGTCTGTACCAATAAATATTATATCTTTCCTTTTTTTTTTTGGCTACATGATTTGCATTATATTTTTAAAAGAAATTCACGACTCGGTTATTCTGACAATATTATTATTATTGCAAATAGTACTTTCAAGTCGAGACCTTTTCAAAACCACGTTTTTTTTTTTTTTTTTTTACCGATTTACTAAACTATACTTTTAATAACTAAGACTAAGATTCAAATCGTATTTCGGTTCCTTCGATCAAATACTAGTTTTCACATAATCCAAGTCCAGTCTTGTTCCATCCCACCATATTTAAGTTTTTAAGACAACTTTTTAAATAGTCATAATTAAAGCACCTTTTTATTTTGTAACAACTCTTGCTTTTTCTATCAAAGGTTAAATATCTGTAAGTTTAAATATTACTTTAAGAAGACCATTCGTCATCATTGTGAGAGGCGGGACAGTTTTTTTTTTTTTACTTATTTTTTTAAACAAACCGTATTAATCATATTGTTTAAAATTGATGTTTCATTTCTAGACTAGATCTGTTATTTTTTTGACTCGCAATAGTAAATAAAATATTTACAAAAGCCGATCAAAAACATTTTTGTATGCCGCGTAATCTCTTCTAGTAGTATCGGTTCTAATGTTGATTTTTACACAGAATGGCATAGGGTCTTGCCTAGAGGGACCAGCGGGGATTTAACTTTGTACTAAGAATTCTATTCTATGAATAGAGAAAACACCAACATAACATAATCTTCTGTATTATAGAAATGGATCGCCAAATGTGTTGCTAATGTGTAGTTATGAGCTAACTCCAAAACGGCTGTACCCATTCGGCTAATTCTTTTTTTCTTGTGTTTGTAACTATCAGGGCCAGGTTCTAGAGGACGAATATATTTTCTTTTTTTTTTAACTCTGTATGTTATTCGTCATCTGTTTTTCGTTCCAACTAATGTATCATAAGAACGTCTATTTGAAGGTTATTGACAGCAACGACCATTGTCTAGAGGCTACACGACTGGACCGATATATCTAGGGTAGAAGTTCAAGTCTTAGGTTGGTAGGTATTATCTTTTTTTCTTGTTTTTATAGCGTTTAGCTACTTTCACCCTGAGTAACATCATGTTCATCCATGCGAAGCCGGGACGAGCCGCTAATATATTTTAAAATAAGGGGAATTATCACTAATCCATCATCAGTCGAAATTAAGGACCACAATTTTGATTTCGTAATAACTAATGTTTTTTTTATTAATTCATATATGTAGTTATACATTTGATTGTATAGAAATTTAAATTGTCATATGCTAATGTTTCAAAAATAGGCGTTACATTGTCCTGTTACTAAGCTACTGTACCTGGTAAATCCTGGTACTAAGGCATTTGTTTAACTGAATAAATTAGATACTTATCCCAAAAATAATGTTTTATTTAAATACAGTCCCAATAAAAGTTCAAAAATGTGACGTAGGAACAGCATAGGTTTTACGTCAAGCTATTCATACTTTTAAATATTAATTTATTTTCATTTTATATCTAGTCATCTGCCAGAAAAGGTAACTTTAGAACTTTTTCTTTTTTGTTTTCACAATGTTTAAAGCTTGTTTTAATCTTTGTTTTTAAACGTGTGATAAAAAAAAAAACACTGTCAAATGCAAACAGTTTTCAACCTCTTTTCAAAGGACTTGGTTTAATCATGCCAACCCTGGTACTTTTTAAATGAAAGATGGATTAGAAAAACAAAAATGTAGTCTCAACTCTCATCATTTTTTGGACCAAAAGTTTTTTTTGTTTTTTTTTTTTTTATCTCGTTTACCCAGTTTACTTTATCAAGCAACAACTGGATACCGTTTTTTTTTCTCGTTTAGCGAATTTATATACTTTTATGCAAAAGAAACTTTATTTGTCAATTTTTCACTGCTGTATTATTGTTTGGCCAACAAACAATTTTGTTGGCCCTGGCACATTCAAAATTAGATGTGTTTTCAATTTCCTATTAATCGATACTTCTTTTCAAATACTTAACCACTCAAGTTGTAGGTCACCTTTATAAAATATACACAAACTGTTTCAGTGTGTGACTATATAACAGATGCTGCAGTTTCATCAACTGACATCAACTGACCATTTTTAATTTAAACAGCCATTTTTATAAATAAAAACATCTAGTCTTTTTTTTTTTTTTGCAACTGCCCAACATCACTTTGTTTTGATGTACTTATTTTCTATTCAATCTCGTTACCATGTTAATAAAGCTTAACCTTTCACGATCTACATCTAGGATCTTTCCATCTCACTTTTTTGATTACAACGTTTAAAAGCAGAGCCTCTGGAGGCCTTACCGACATTAGCCAATAATTTATACTGATGTGGTGCAGGAGTTCTCGTTCCGTTATCCTCAGCCTGGCTTCAATCCTTTTCAGCAGCGTCGCAGTGCCGCTGTTCGAGATGGCAGCACGTTGTCATCGCCCTTCTAAAGACGATTCGTCCACCCGATGACGTCACAGCTTTCAGCAGGGACGTGCAGATTGATAGCTCCAACGTTGATTATGAAAAATACACAAAAAAGTTCATTAGAAATTATAAATAGGTTAGGGACTTATCCCACTTCTGATGTTAGGAATAGGATGTATATTCTGTTATATTTATATAAATATCTACTTAATTATCAAGTTTTTAGGTATCAGGATGGTTAATGTTATTTATTTACTGTATGTAAATAATATCTCCAAGGACTTATTAATGTTTATAAATGAAAGCACAAATCCAGATTAGCTATTTATTACCAAAACTACCTCCTTTCGCAACCCTAGGTCTTCGTGGAGAAGAATGGAGAAAAGAAACTCCACGGCAACATAATTTATCCGTTCACATTATAAAAATACATAACTTACAGGAATATTCTTATATCATAATAAATATCAAATAACTTACATTTTTATTGTAGAACATTATGACACACAACATAACTTTCAGCATCACACACTTGTATTCTTTAATATTACATCACATTAAATAACCAAGACACCACTTCAGACACGTCTTAACTCTTTGAACAGTTGAATAATAATGACCACCAAAGTGAGGGTACATCTACTTTTATAAACTTAGTATTGTACCATTTCCATCAAATATTACCGCCATTATTGACCAATCACAGATCGTCAAACATTGTTGTTAAATAATTAATAAAATGGGCAACAATAAACAAATCCTGTACAGTAGAACCATTTTAAAACTTAATTAGATAATTTACAAATTCAGTAAGTATTTATTTGCAACCTTAACATAATTCGATATAAATTTGAACATCAACTGATTTCGTTCTGAAATCAGTTGATCGCTGTTAATATATTACTATTATTACTTAGATATATCCTATATCTATCAAGCGCATAAAAAACCGTTGTGCTTGTGTGCAAAGGCTCTTAGGGTAAATACTTAACTAACAGAAAATCTGTTTTTAAAATAATGATCTCAATATAATATTGTTTATATATGTTATTGCAATAAAAGTCACGGATCTTATAATAAAATACTTGTCCTATTAATGTGGTTACGCTCACAACTCGTCTCATTAGCTATTTCGTCTCTTTCCCTATTACGTCTCATTCACTAATACGTCACCTTGTGCATCTGGTCATTTTTATTAACTTGTCTCGTGCTCTATTTCGTCTCTTTCCCAACTCGTCCGACGCTTATGACGACGTACAGTCAACGTCAAAGATATCGGGAAGAACAGACTGTAGGTATAAAAAGATCGGGCACGCCGCAATCGCGGCGGTAAGACCCCTTTTTGAGGAGTGGCTGGAGAGGCGTCACGGCGTCCTCACCTTCCGTCTGACGCAGGTCCTCACCGGGCACGGATGTTTCGGGAGGTTCCTGTGTCGTATGGGGAAGGAAGAAATGCCTGGGTGTCACCACTGCGAGGATCGCCCAGAGGACACGGTGGAGCATACGGTGCAGGACTGCCCCGCTTAGGCAGAACACCGCCGTGTCCTCACAGCGGCGATAGGCGGCGACCTCTCGCGCCCGGCACTGGTCGAGGCCATGCTGCGGGGCGAAACGGAATGGGAAGCGATCGCCTCCTTCTGCGAAGCAGTAATGCTAGCAAAAGAGGAGGCGGGCCGCCCTGCCCGGGATGGGAGGACTCATTTGATGATTTTACTACGCCAAAAAAAAAACTAGTAACTAGTACAATAAATCAAAAGTTTTGCTAAACCGCGGCGAAGCCGCGGGCAGAAGCCAGTTTGTGATAAAGACGAAAAACTACGAAAAACAGATTGAGATATATTGATGTGCATGTCTGTACATATGCGTCGGACGAGTTGGGAAAGAGACGAAATAGAGCATGAGACGAGTTAATGAAAATGACCAGATGCACAAGTTGACGTATTAGTGAATGTGACGGAATAGGGATAGAGACGAAATAGCAAATGAGACGAGTTGTTAACGTAACCATTAATGTGTTCCCTATTACGGATCAATAGGTACCTACCGTGTTTGACACATGTGTGCGCGACGCACCTTTTTATAGTTTTATTCTTTTTTATACAGTGTTTTTTTATGTTTCGAATGCTATTTTTATTTTATAGTTTTTGTTCTATTTTGGCATTTAGTATTAAACGAGTCTTCGACCGAGCACCATCCGTGTTTTTCTTCTCAGTCCCAGTAGCCAGCAGTGGAAAAACAGGCCCAGTCCGCTTTATACTGGTCCTTCGACAGACAGTTTAATAGTGAGTAGTGATGGTGCGTACTCGTGCGGGTGCCAAGATGGGAGCTGAAGGGAACGCTGTGGAGAGGGAGCTGGAGCAACCAGAGCCAGGGCCCAGCCACTCACACGCCGACACGACGGCCGCAGTCCAGACCCCTTCGAGGCCCGTCTCCGGCAATCAGACCCCGCCGAGGTCCGTCTCTACCATCCAGACTACGTCGAGACCCGTAAGTAGAACTTCATCTCGTTCTTCTGCCACAATGGTGGCTAAAAAGTTAGCCGCAGAGGCCTTACATGCTCGCCGTATGACTGAATTAGAGAAGGAGGCCGCAGAGAGGGTCGCCGCAGAGAGGGTCGCCGCAGAGAGGGTCGCCGCAGAGAGAGTCGCCGCGCGAGAGCGCGAGGCAGCAGAGTTGGAACTTCGAGCGGAATTGGCCGCTATAGATGCGGATGCCAGTCATCGCAGTTCGAGAAGAAGCAATCAGTCGGTCAATGACTGGCTGCAGAATTCGGAAGATGCTCTGAAAGCTGATCGAGTTGGCCTAGCTGACCCCGTTGAATTTACTTCAATTGTTTCGGTCGGCCGCTCCCGTTTGGCTTTAGTTAACCCAACCCCAGTATCGCCTGTAAAACCGGCTGTAGCTACCACAGCTACAAACCCTAACATGCATCTCTGTTCCAGTGATTCAGACCGCCTTGTGAAGTCGTTAGGCATTCTCATAGATAATGTTAATAAAGGCGCTTGCCACCGTAGGGGTGATAGGGATTTTCCGCTGCCGTTTTTCGACGGTAAATCGCATCTAGAATGGCTTTCTTTTAAAAGAGCCTTTCTGGATACGATGGACTCACATTCTGCATTGGAAAATCTAGCTAGGTTGAATAGAGCATTGAAGGGATGCGCGCGTGAAGCGGTCATGATGCTGCTGGCAACGGCGCGCGAGCCCGGTGTAGTGCTGCGCGCGCTCGATACGCGCTTCGGCCGACCCGAACTTATAGTGGCTCAGGAAGCAGCTGCAATGCGCGCTTTGCCGCGCGTCTCCGGTGAAGGTAAGGACCTTGCTATTTTTGCTAGTCGTGTTCGTAATTGTGCGGAAGCGATTCGGTTACTCGACCAGCCTCACTACCTAACTTCGCCAGACTTGATTCAATCCGTTATTTCTAAAGTTCCCCCACTGTTACGAGCACAATGGGTGGCCTACGCCGGCAGTCACGCGGCCAGTGGCCTACCCATACTCGACATGTTCGCCGACTTCCTGGCCGACGTAGTCGAGCTCCAGTCTAGATTCGGGCTCCTCCCTGAATCTGCTAGCGCGCAGAGTTCGACTTCTGCAGTTATTCCACGAGTCAGGGATAAGGTGCATGCAGTCGTTGATGGAGAGAAATCTAGATCAAAATCTAGTAAAAATAGTTTCAAAATTCATTGCATTTTATGTCATCAACAGCATTCATTGACGCAATGTGACAAATTTATTTCCTTGTCAGTAGATGACAAGTGGCATTTCATAAAAAAGAAAAGAGTTTGTCACAGGTGCCTCAACGAAGGTTGGCATAGGCTAAGTTTGTGCTCAGCAAAAAGTTTATGCGACATTGGCGATTGTAAATTCCGCCATCATAGATTGTTGCACAGTACTAGTGAGCGCACAGCCGCGGCTCACGTAGGCCTAGAAGAGGTCGACGACCCTGCGCCGTCCACTTCAAGCTCCACCCCGTGCGCGTCGAGCTCAGTACCTATAGTTACTCTTGCTGAAGAGAAAGAGATTCTGTCCCATGCGTCAACTTCTTTTTCAGCTGAGAGTCTGGCGCGATCGCGGAGTCTTCGCCCGTTGCTGAAAGTTGTTGCTGTGACTGTGTCTGGTCCATCTGGTAGTGTCGATACTTATGCCTTGTTGGACGACGGGTCGACCGCTACTTTCATTGATGCGGAGGTCGCTGCTAAAATAGGTGTTAATGGGCCAGAAGGACACGTCCACGTAGATTGCATAGGGGGTCTTAACAAGAACGCACTGGTGCGTTACGTCGACTTCTACATTAAGGGTCGTCACACGAAAGATAATCACCTTATTCGTAGGGTTAGATCTATTAGCGGTTTAGGGGTGTCGTCTCAGTTTGTCAACAGGGACGCCGTCACGAAATACCCCTATCTTGCGGATCTTGCAGATGAGTTGTGTTACGGTGAAATTCACCCGATGCTCATCATTGGTGTTGACAACTGGCCAGTGAACGAAGAAAACATAGAAGCATTCCTAGAGCCCGATAATGACCCAACGCAGATCGTGCCTCGGTAGGCGGGGCTTATCAATCGTGCCTCGGAGGAGTTTAGTTCGGCTGTGACGGCACATGTCGTTGTTCGTATTTTTATTCAGTTTAAAACTATAAATTATGCCTTCTTGCGCAGTGAAATGGTGTGTAAATCGATCTCATCTACATAATAAAAATGCTGGAATTAGTTATCACCTGTAAGTAGCCCTTAGACTACTACATTATTTTTATATTAATTATAAACATGGATCAATTTTTTTCTATGGGGATGGTGTTATGCCCGATGGACTAAGTAAATTAATGTTGAATGTTTGAAGTAAAATATGTTTGTGTTTTCTTTTTGCTACATTACAAAACACTCTGCTCCTTTGACAGATTTCCACACGATCCAAATCTCAAAGAACAATGGACGAGATCAGTTCGCTTGGAAAGACAGGAAAACGACTGGTCCCCAAGCAAAACAACAATAATTTGTTCAGTCCATTTTCAAGATGACGATTTTTATATGACGAAAAAAGGATACCAGAAGCTCAAAACAAAAAGACAATAAGACTTTCTAGTTAATCTCTAAGGAGGCCGTAGCTCACAGTAGGTGGCATGTGCCAAATAAATATGTTTTTTTTCTTTCTTTTTTTTTTCTTTCTTTGTATACAGGGTGGAATTTTGTAATGCCACCTGGAGGGAAAATACTCTTAATACTGCAGATAGAACATTTTACTCAAAGGAAACATTCCTTTGATTTTGAATAGAAAGCAAACTGCATTCAAAGATTTTCGAAAATATTAACATGCTTAACATAATTATTAACATACTTAACTTGACTCATTGAATTTGTAACTTCAGATTTCCTGGTTTTCCTTTTATTTAATTTATCATGTTTGTTAGTGAGATTTCATCCTTATAATTGACCCTAACGATCGATGCAATAAAAGTACAGGGTACATTTTTTTCAGATTTTAGCCGGTTCGATTCCCGGGTGTATGAAAAGAGAATTTTTGAAAATCTTTGAATGCAGTTTGATTTCTATTCAAAATTAAAGGAATGTTTCCTTTGAGTAAAATTTTCTATCTGCAGTATTAAGAGTACTTTCCCTCCAGGTGGCATTACAAAATTCCACCCTGTATACATACGAGCCATTTTATGTAAATATAAACGTGAACTTTTTGTTGTTATGTATCTACATCAAATGCAAAAGAAATAAAAATACCTATTAAAAATATTCAAATCTTTCATTGCTACTTTTTATATAACTCGTCCACTTTGACAATTCTTGCAGCCCGTCAAATTAATGTGTTCATTTCTAGCGCCAATTATGTCATTGTTACTATGCGTTGCTTAGCCAATTAGAGACGAGCGTTGACAACCTACCCAATCATAACTTCGTGATGTTAATGGAGAACAAACTAGCTGTTCAAAGAAAACAAACGTCGTGGGCCGTCTATCAAAAAGATTTTGTTTGAAGTTACTCTTCCATGTTTTCTTCGTTCACTGCAACTGGCACCTCACCGTATCAAGGGCCACACGTAAGGGGTCTAAGTCACAACCTGTCGCGATTCGTACTGCGCTTGGTTGGGTATTGTTCGGTTTCGGCTGTAGTTCAACTACTCAGGTTGATGTTGTTAGCCACACCACATTGTTTGAGTCTGCGACTGAAGACCAAAGCGACCGTTCCGAATTAGAGCAGCTTATTAAGGAGCAGTACAAACTCGAGTCTATAGGTATTTCGAAACGCGAGGCACGCAATGCTGATGACGAACGTGCTGGTCAGATTATTGAGCGCACAGCACGCCGCTTGCCCAGTGGTCGTTTTGAAGTGGGTCTGATTTGGAAGTCTGACGTTTTATCGGTACCAGATAGTTACAAACTCGCCTTATCTAGGTTTTTAGGCTTGGAGAAGAAGTTTTCTAAGGATGGTGCCTACGCGGAGCGGTATCGTGCCAACGTTCTCGATATGGTTGGGAAGGGCTACGCCGAGCTGAGTCCAGAGGCGCCCACAGGGCCACGTATTTGGTACCTGCCTCACTTCGGCGTAGTCAACCCAAACAAGCCTAATAAGCTGCGGGTTGTGCACGACGCCGCTGCCAAATCCGAGGGCGTTTCGCTAAACTCGTTGTTGTTACCAGGCCCAGACCTACTTCAGCCACTATTGGGAATTCTTTTTCGGTTTAGGGAAGGCAAAATTGGGTTAACTGCGGACATTCGGGAAATGTTTCCGCAAATTAAAATTCGCTCTGAAGATCGCGACGCGCAGAGGTTTTTGTGGCGCGATAGTCCGCGCGAACCGCTGCGCGTTTACCGGATGTCGTCGATGATGTTCGGTGCCGCTTCTAGTCCCTTTACGGCAATTTACATTAAAAATAAAAATGCAGCCGAGCATCAGCCACGATACCCGGACGCAGCGCGTGCAATCATTTGCGATCATTATATGGACGATTGCATCTGCAGCCTTGACAGCGTGGATAAAGCAGCAAAACTGGCCGCTGATATTTACGCTGTCCACAAAAACGGGGGTTTTGAAATGCGTGGCTGGGCCTCCAACAACGCCTCGGCCCTGACGTTGTTGCCTAAGGAGACGTTGCTGGAGGCGCCGGTGACGTCATCCGTAGACCTGGGTCATCTGGCCACTCCTGTAAGAACGCTTGGCCTTATTTGGCATCCCACTACAGACTGTGTCGGTTTCAATGTTGGATTAAAAAAGGGTGGGTTGCCAAAAAAGCTTACCAAACGGGTGGTTTTGGCCCACGTGATGCGGGTTTTTGACCCTCTCGGTATTCTTGCGCCGCTAGTAGTGACCGGTCGCATCATGTTCCAAAATGCGTGGCGCAAGGGTATCGAGTGGGATGAAGAACTTTCACAGCAGGACAGTGCAGCGTGGAGGCTATGGTTTCAGGATTTGTTTGGGGCTGCCGAATTGCAGATCCCACGCTGCTACTGCCTAGCCGACTGTGAAGTGAATCACTGCGAGCTTCATATTTTTTCCGACGCCAGCGAGTCTGCCTTTGCTGCGGTGGCTTACTGGCGGTTCGTACTCAAGGATGGAGAAGTCAAGCTCGCACTGATTTGTAGCAAAGTCCGTGTAGCTCCTCTAAAGCCGGTTTCGATTCCACGGTTGGAGCTGCAGGGAGCGTTGATCGCCGCGCGCCTCGCTTCAACAATCTGCGACTCTCATCGTTTCAAACCTGTCAGGCAAGTTTTTTGGTGTGATTCAATGACGGTGTTGAGTTGGTTACGAAGCGAGGCCCGCTCATTCAAGCCCTTTGTTTCGCACAGAGTCGGCGAGATCCTGGAATTATCGAGTGCCAGTGATTGGCGGTGGGTGCCTAGCGAATTGAACGTCGCTGACGATGCAACTCGGTTAAAACGCACTACGATGTCCCCAGAGTCTCGCTGGATCACTGGTCCAGAATTCTTGCTTTCTTCTGATTGGCCTATTGAACCTTGTAGTTCCTCAGAGTACACAAGTGTAAATGAAGAGAGTAGGAATCCAGGATATCCCATTGCAGAAGTTCACCTCATCGGTAGCGTTGAGAGGCATGTGCCTGTCTCAGCTGATCCCAAGCGGTTTAGCTCTTGGCTGAGATTGGTACGAGCAACATTTAGAGCTCATAAATATTTAACTCGGATCAGAATCCATTCCTTGTCACGTAGGGGACTTCATGTAGAGAATTTAGTGCGTGAGCAAGGGGGGATATTAACGTTTTCTTTTCAGCCGTCAAGTTCTTTTGGCTCTCCACACTCGACGCATGAGACGGCTGCCGATATGCGCCTAGCCGAGACGCACATTTTGCGCCAGGCACAGCTGGACTCATTTCCCGACGAGATGATGCGTCTAAGCAGCCTCTCACCCCTGCCCATACCTCGCACCAGTCGGTTGTTTCGACTGTCGCTGATTGTGGATGAAGAGGGCCTTCTACGTCTATCCAGCCGAATCTCCGCAGCCGTGGGAGTGCCTGAAGCCACAAAAAACCCCATCGTCCTCGACGGGAAGCACCCTGCCGTCCAGCTACTGGTGGACCACCACCACCGCCGAGCCGCCCATGCCAACACGGAGACCGTGGTTAACGAGCTTCGCCAGAGCTTCTACTTGTTTGGCTTAAGAAACGTCGTCCGTTCCGTTGCCTTCCGTTGCCAGCTATGCCGCATTCGCCGAACTGAGAAATTCCAGCCGCCCACCGGGAATCTTCCGGAGGCACGTTTAGCTCACCACAAGCGCCCATTTACATTCACTGGGCTAGACTACTTCGGGCCAGTTCAGGTGACTATTGGTCGAAGAAAGGAAAAAAGATGGGTCGCTTTGTACACGTGCCTAGTCGTCCGCGCTATCCATTTGGACGTTGTTGGAAGCTTGTCAACAGATTCTGCTGTAATGAGTCTTCGGCGCTTCGTGGCTCGCAGAGGAACACCGTCTGAGATCTGGTCTGACAATGGCACCGCTTTTATCGGGGCAAAAAGAGAACTCCGTGCACTCTACGGTGACGCAGCTATGCAATATGCTGCGACGGAGAAAATCAGTTGGCGCTTCATTCCTCCGTCGGCTCCGTTTATGGGTGGAGCATGGGAGCGACTGGTGAGAAGTGTGAAGACGGCACTCCGAGCGACCCTCACCGAACGTGCTCCAACAGAAGAAGTTCTCCGAACTGTGCTGGCAGAAGCAGAAGGCCTCATCAACTCCCGCCCCCTGACGCACGTCTCGGTAGAGCCCGGCAGTGAAGAGGCGCTCACTCCAAATCATTTTATTCTTGCAGCTTCGTCGGGGCGTCCTATTCCAGCAACCTTGACGGATCGAGATCTGGTGTCAAGAAGCGGCTGGCGCAAAGCGGTCAGACTGGCGGACCACTTCTGGCAGCGCTGGGTGAAAGAGTACTTGCCGACCCTTATTCCCAGACCCGGGCAAGGTGATGTTCCAGAGTTGGCTGTGGGCGATCTGGTCCTGGTAGCTGACGGCAACTTACCGAGGGGCTCTTGGCCGAGAGGGCGTATCTTAGCTACTTATCCGGGTCGCGATGGGGTGATTCGAGTGGCGGACGTCAGGACTGCAGCGGGCATTCTGAAGAGGCCCTTGAAGAAGCTGCTCAAGCTGAGGGTCTAACAAGGGGGGAGGAATGTGCGCGACGCACCTTTTTATAGTTTTATTCTTTTTTATACAGTGTTTTTTTATGTTTCGAATGCTATTTTTATTTTATAGTTTTTGTTCTATTTTGGCATTTAGTATTAAACGAGTCTTCGACCGAGCACCATCCGTGTTTTTCTTCTCAGTCCCAGTAGCCAGCAGTGGAAAAACAGGCCCAGTCCGCTTTAACATGAATTACCTCATCGTATGATCTTGGTCACGGTTAATTCTATACACCAAATTATTTTATAAGACTTATGTATTCCTTAATTGAATGCCTACTTTGTTTGTGGTTAATTGGAGTACTTATTTCCCTAAGGATATTGTTAAATTAATTAATGTGTCCGTCATTGTGTTTTCATAAACTTAATTAACTGGGTCAAACTATTTAACAAAAAGTTAGTTTAACTGTTGGTCAAAATTCAGCGAGTTCCTTATTAAGATGTGATTTTTTTTTAAAACATCTCATAATTTTTAGATTGCTTATATCCGGTGTTTTAATCGAATTATTTTAATTACCTATTTGTACGAATTGCACCAATCTTTAAACTAATTTTAAAATTCCTGCACTTATCTAAAAATTCAAGGCTACCCACGTCTTTTAAAAAAAAAACCGGCCAAGTGCATGTCGGGCCACGCACAGTGTAGGGTTCCGTAGTTGCCCAACAAAATACTTATGCGAACTAACTAAACTGATTCGCTGAATTTAATTTTAAAAAGAAGAATTTTCAAAATCGGTCCAGGAGTCTTTGAGAAATCGGGGACAATACATAAAAAAAAAGATTACGACGAATTTAGAACCTCCTCCTTTTTTTGAAGTTATTTAAAAATAGTTGACGATAAAAACCTACCTATCCCCAAAAAACATACCTATAAAAGCTGTAAAAATAAAGTTGACAAACTTACATTTGCAGTTGAAAAGCATGTTCTCCGATACATTTTGTTTAAGAAAATATGATATCCAAGTACATTTTATAAGTTGGTGGACTATTACTCGTAAAGTTGTAAAGCCTACTCAGTCATGATAATTTTCTTTTAAATTTCGTTATATATACTACTATTGTGAATTTTTTCACACCCCCAAACATAACGGTTTAGCTGGTAGAGGGGGGGGACACTCGAGTCGAGCAAAATTTAGCACTTTAAAGCTTAATATTTCACAAACGAATTTTTTTATCAAAAAATTGTTAATGGAAACTCACATTATTTTTTAAAGACCTATTTATTGATACCCCACACTAAGGGGTACGCGAGAAAGAAAAAAAACATCCCCACTTTACGTGTACAGGAGGTACCCTAAAAAAAAATATTTTTCGAGATTTTATTTTACCACTTTTTCGGCACAAAAAATCCGTATATTTACACCAAATTACAGCTCTCTAGTACTGTGCGTCTCTGAGCTAAACTGCGGACAGACGGACGGACGGACGGACGGACGGACGGACGGACGGACATAGCGAAACTATAAGGGTTCCTTGTTGACTACGGAACCCTAATAATTCGTTCAAGAACCGCGCTTTTACGATTCGTATTAGAGATAAATTAGCTCGGTATCGGACTGATTACATTACAGATTAGTTTTTTTTTTGTAATATCAGATCATTAAGCTTCCCTTCACTGTGAGGTAAACTGATACATTCATTATTTTATCCTAACTTCTTTTCTTACTAATATTATTAGTGCAAAAGTTTGTTAGGATGGATAGATAATGGGTACGCGGTACGGTTAGGTATAGCCGATACAAAATCTGAACAGAAATCGAAAATACTGAACAGAATTCAGCCTATGCTGACTAAATTATCGACTGATACCATGCTGAATTCAGACGAGAGTGAAGCATTTTGACAGCTGTCTCAGCCTATGCTACTCAGAATTCGCCATTTTTCTTTTAGTGCTGCTCAGATATTGTATCGGCTAACCGTACCCAATGGATGGATGTTTGTTACTCTTTCAAGTAAAAACTACTGAACGAATTTGGATGAAATTAAGTACACAGACAGTTAATGACCTGGATTAACACATAAGATAATTTTTTATCACGATTTTATCTTCCCGAGGGGTAATTTTCGCGTGTAGCGTAAACAGCCGCTGCCTGGTAATGTTATAATGCGAGAAAAAGTATGTATGTTTGTTTCACGTCCAAAACACTGAACCGATCGCTCTGTGCATACATACCCACCTTTCATCTCGGAAAAATAATTTCCCGACGAAATTGACAATAACGTTCTTTTGATAAATAGATGGCGCTTTACGATCCAAATTGACTGTCAAATTCTAAATATACTGGAGTAAAGGCGCGACCAAAAGCTTGTTTTATTAAATCTACTAAAATTCATTCAAAATTTTAATTTAGTGAAATGAAAAATAAAATGATTTATGCAGTATTTTAAATAATACCTTCTCTTTTATCGATCAGACTAGATCATTCGAAAAATCTAGTATAGTAGTGTCACCTGCGTCTCTTGTTATATAAGTTTATTTGATTCACAGCGAAAGGCATTGGTGAATGTGACTCCATTTTATAAATCTGCCTTTTCTACAAAGGAAGATTTTTTATTTGCATAATTTATTAATATTATCTTAATTAATAAACAAAGTCTCGTAAAACTTGTATTTTGAGAGTATTTAAGTGTTTCCATTTTAGAGTAGGTAAATAATTATTGTGATATCTTAAAACTTTATGTTTTGTTTTTATAAGCCGAAAGTTTCAATTTAGATTTTTTTTCTTCAGTGAAAATAATTTGAAAAGGCAAGCATGTTTCACCGTCAACCACTCTTCATCCGTCAATCGAACCTATCGCTAAATAAAAAGAAAAAGGTGAGGCAGATGATGAGGTCAACAGCCAGCTGGGTAACCTATAGGTACTAGTAATTTGCCATCTGTTTGATATTTTACAGGAGCAGTATTAAATTCAGTACCTAATATTGCAAATTCTCTGTTTACTTGAAACATGATTACGAAACATCTGTTTTTTATTACCTAAATTAACTTGAATGGGCAATTAGAACAGATTTAATTATATGTTTGGAAATATATTAAGTTAATCTTAGTTTATTTTTAAACGAGAATCTGAAAATCTGTGTTGCAAAATGATCTAAAGTTATTTAAAAGAAAGATTCACAAAGAGTGTTAAATTATTTAAATTAATTCCGATGTTCAAACGAAAAAAAAGAGTTATCAAGGCCTTATGTTTAATTAATTTTGCAACAAATTATACTTTCTGCACATCATTGTTTCGTTAGCATGTTATAACTTAAAATGTATACTGAAAGCGGTTAAATCCATAACAATATCACACCGATATCCCTGATAGAATGGTAGATATTGACAAACTCTTTTACACGTCAAAAAACACATTCTTTTTTAACTAGATGAGGACGGTGGTGTCCTGTGTTCTTGACTAAGTACTCTAAGGAGAAACAGCCGAAATAAACTCGGAGGTCAGTGTCTTTTAAAGTCCAGAAGAAGAAAGAACCATCCAGTTTGACCCTGATGGGATGGTAGATGCTACATGGTGTGTTTTTTTGGTTTTAGGAGATACCGGTTTCCTGCACCTTTTGCAAGCAGTGGTGACGAATTATACCAAGTAACGCGCTTGGCTGGGTACGAACCACATACCTACTGCTTGCAAGTCGGGGGACGTGTTCAACAGGCTACCATTGTCATCTCTCGGGCACAAATCCATACGCCTTGATGCCTTGACGCCTAAACTGGTCATTGAACCTTGGATCTCGTTATCAATGAAAAAGATCGGTCAAATTTAGGAAAAGATACCGTCGACATAAACTACATTAAAAATATTTAGAGCACCTCTTGGCCTTGGTTACTAAAATAGGTAGGTGTTAAAGCAATGAAGCCTGTAAAGTGCAAAATGATCCTAATTAGGTTTAAGGCAGTTTATACCTAATTGGCATCGTTTGTTGTTTTTTTGGTGTATGCTAACACGCCCTACCTTTGTTGGTATTACCTTGCTTTTACTAATAGATTTGATCGTATGGTGGTATATCACAGGATAATACGTTCGAAGAACAGGCGGGACGAGCTGGAAAAAACCAACGACCAATATCCAATTTGGGTCTGGATCGATGAAACTATAAGTCATGGGGACCTTTCGTAGACAAAGTAGCAGTGGGATGACGCATTGCAGCAGTATCAGTTTCATTAAGTTCCCAAGATAGTCTAAATCAGGCCATGATCCAGGATTTGTGCCTTTCATCACAAAACCTGCTCTTTAACAGGTAACGGACAGACAGACGGTGTTACTTTTGAGATGTATGGTAAAAGCAAAATCTTTGGACAGTTACATGCTTTTATAGTATAAAATATTCGATTTGCAATTTCAAAAAACCCCGCTCTCACATTTCCACTCAACCGACTCGTCTGGAAAGTTGAGTTATTGCCGAAAAAAGCAAATGTCAGTGACATTCGCAAGCGGATGACTAAGTGTGGTATGTAATTTATGGTTTTTGGCAACTCCCCTTATAAGGACAAGCATAAGTCGATGTACTACTGTGTACCTCACACAGGCAAACACAAACTGGCAGACATACAAAAAACAAAAGGTGCTGCTCATTTTTTACTCATCATCTCACGAATTGAAATAACCACAGTTGATACTGGAAATTGAAATCTTGCTGTCGGTAGTTAGCCAAAGCCTAGGGATTATACACAACCTTATCTTTAATATAAGTTAGTAAAATTAAAATTAGAGTCGTGCGTCAGGATTTTTTCGGAAAATTCCGTTACTATAGCTCAATATTCCGTATGCGGAGAAATCTTTGAATGTCAGGAATTTCCAAATATAGGCAAAGTAATAGTGTTTATGGGTAGTTCTTCAGAGACAAAATTTTCGATGTCTGTGGGTATATTTCTGTAACCAACTAACAAAACGGCATGTAATATTTTTTTCTGTACAGTTTAGCTTTAGCTCTACCTGGGACAAATTATATTTTTTTAATAGTAGCTATCTAGATACAAAATAAAAAATTTTGAAGTCTGTTCTCCTGATTCATATAGGGCGTCCGTTTCCCATTTTCCGGAACAAAATGGTCGATGTCGCATTTTCCCTTTGATTCATCAATATAAATTAAAGTTATATCGAAAGGTAATTAATTGGCCTCTTACAAAAAAAATATGTATTAGATATAACTACGTTAGTGTGTTTTTAATTAAGTAAATAAGAAGTGTCCGGCGTATAATACTGATTCATGTGGAGTAAGCTTTGCTTGACTGTACTTGGTCGAGGAATAATGATGAGAGTCTGGGATCCCACGTGGGGGGAAACCTGTCGTACAACAGACGTGCTAGAAGGCGGATGTGAGGCTGGTTGGCTTAGAACCTGGTGAAACAAAGGTAAATGTCTGATTCATCTGTGCTTGGTTTAGGTACCTTGCTGATTACAATGCCTAATTTATTAATTTTAATTTGCTGTTTTAAGCCTTTAATCTGAGTTTCGTGTGATGCTTTTGGGTTACAGATTCGTGTAGAAAAATGATAATACTGAAGTCTGTATGAATGATGAGTTAAGCATGATTTTAGGCAAAATCATGATTCATCTGTGCCTGATTCATATGTTCAAAAACCCATATGAATCTGAAAATAAATTAGTTTTCTCCTTTTCCAGCCAGAAAGGAGCACTTTTGTTACGTTATTTTACTTTTCCATGTCAGTAGAGTGTGTGTGAGATAATTTTGACATTATTCTTCTGTATTTATTCATAAGTCAAACTCTATCTATTTTATTTTATTTTATATTGCTGTTCACAACAATGCCACTATCAATAGTAGAAAAGATGGGAAAAAAATATCTATGAGAAAAAGAGACTCACAGAACGTACGAATTTTTCATCCTTGTAAGATGGAAAATAAGAAAAGATCCAGACAAGTATGCTGCGTGGAAATTAAAAATGAAAGAATTATATTTGTAAAGAAAGAGAGAAAAAACAAAAGTAAACAGAGAGAATATTATAACGTAGCATTAAAATAACTATCTAGTACCTATTTATAACAAAATTCTCGCTTTTCTGTAAGTATTTATTTCTGTAAATGTTGTTTTGAAAAACACGAATTTTATTGTTGAATTGACCAGATTTTTTCCTTGATATAAAAAAATATTATTGTTGCTACAATATTATGATTATTTTCTTAATACAAAGCCCATTTTTATTTAAAGTTTTCCATTTTTATTTCTGTTCCTGATTCGCCTGTAAAAAATTCTGATTCATCTGGGCACAAAATTTTTAAACGTCGATATCTTGAAAACTACTTTGTAAAAAGGAGTCCCTCAAACAAATAAATGTTATTTGGAATATCTATTTTCATATGAACATGTGTAACTGAGCTGAAAGTGAAATTAAAATTTGACCATATGAATCAGTCAAAGAATCAAATTTCGAAGAACTACCCTTATAGGAAAGTTGTCTCTATTCAATGGAAAGAAAATCTTGGAATGTTTCTACTTTAAAATACGGAATTTTAAAAGAAACCATGGGTAGATCTGAGAACCCTAGCGTATTAAGTAAGCAATAAAATAAAGAAACTAAACACTCAAATGATTTAGCTGAAGTAGGTACTTCTATTGTTTTCACATCACAATAACTTTGCTAAGGTATTGTCTGACTCCATAATATTTCAACTAATATTATTTACAACTCTCTCAGTTCACAAGCTCATGAGCTGCGCTTTCACATTTCAGTTCCTTTTCCCGAGATGCCTTTCGTGTTATTACAAGCGCTTATCTGATGTTTAAATGCTCTTTCAAAGGTTGTACTTTACTAAAACTTTCGCGTAAGTCTGGGTTATCGGAAACAGCTTCTAAAGAGGTCAGATATTCTTAACTTTTAAGTCTTTTCCAAAGTTAGATAGTCAAATAGCGGTATTCTCGTTTGAGCAACTATTTTTAGGGCACCTATGTTTAGAGCTAATATTGTATTTCTTTTTGAGCACATAATAATTATTTTTAATAATTGTTCAAACGGGAACGGTTGAGTTCCGACATCCACGCGAACAAAGTCGCGGGCACAGCTAGTATGACGTAATTATCTTGTGCTGTGTATCCAATACTATTTGCTATCGACCTGATACACGGATTACTGAAGCCAACACTAGCATAACAGAAACATAAACTAGTAAGAAAACAAAAAGAGAAAGCAACATCTCTTAAAAAATCTTTTATAAATCAATAAGGAAAGAACAGTTTCCATTCTCATATCAACATACACACACGTAGACATGTTGATACAATAACTCGGAAGGTACAGTTATAAAATGCCGCGCCTTGTGCCACCATTTTTATTTTTATGTCATCGGTCCCCATGGGTGCTGTGAAGGCAATATGACATCCATTCGGCATGGTGGGTGTTATAGAGTAGCTAGCGGTTCTCAAACTCTTCTAAATTTTTGACGGAACCTCAAAATAAGTGGAAAAAAACCGGCTAAGTGCGTGTCGGGCCACGCACAGTGTAGGGTTCCGTAGTTGCCCATCAAAATACTTATGCGAATTAACTAAACTGATTCGCTGAATTTAATTTTAAAAAGAAGAATTTTCAAAATCGGTCCAGGAGTCTTTGAGAAATCGGGGAAAATACAAGATTACGACGAATTGAGAACCTCCCCCTTTTTTTGAAGTAAGTTAAAAATAGTTGACGGTAAAACCTACCTATCCCCAAAAAACATACCGTAAAAACATTAAAGCTGTAAAAATAAAGTTGACAAACTTACATTTGCAGTTGAAGAGCATGTTCTCCGATACATTTTGTTTAGGAAAATATGTTATCCAAGTACATTTTATAAGTTGGTCGACTATTACTCGTAAAGTTGTAAAGCCTACTTAGTCATGATAATTTTCTTTTAAACTTCGTTATATATACTACTATTGTGAATTTTTTCACACCCCCAAACATAACCGTTTAGCTGGTAGAGGGGGGGGACACTAGAGTCGAGCAAAATTTAGCACTTTAAAGCTTAATATTTCACAAACGAATTTTTTTATCAAAAAATTGTCAATGGAAACTATCAATATTTCTTAAAGACCTATTTAATGATACCCCACACTAAGGGGTACGCGAGAAAAAAAAAAACATCCCCACTTTACGTGTACAGGAGGTACCCTAAAAAAAAATATTTTACGAGATTTTATTTTACCACTTTTTCGGCACAACAAATCCGTATATTTACACCAAATTACAGCTCTCTAGGACTGTGCGTCTCTGAGCTAAACTGCGGACAGACGGACGGACGGACGGACGGACGGACGGACGGACGGAATTGCGAAACTATAAGGGTTCCTTGTTGACTACGGAACCCTAAAAATGTAATAAAATATATGAAACTGCTTCTTATTTTTCATCGATCAATTAAAATGTAATGAGATTTAATCGAAGAATGTTGAAGGCTTAGATACCTATATCATTTTCGGGATACAGTCTTGTGCAATAGGTATTTTATTTTGGTAGTAGATGTGTATTTTAACCGACATAAAAAAAGTAGTTCTCGATATTACTAGTATTCTCGTGGAGCCGCCAACAAGGATTTGCGGAGCCCCAGGGCTCCGTGGAGCACACTTTGAGAATGGCTGTGAATAGGCTATTGAAGAGTTCACGTTGTACTTTAAATGGGTCTGTTCTATGTTGGAAGTGTATTTTGGATGATTTTATTTATATGAAATAGCGGTCCGTCTAAGCTTCAAATTTAATACATTTCCGGTAGATTTTCCTAGATTTTTTTTTACAGTAAACCCTTGTTATAGTAAGTGGCAATTAAGTGCATGCTTTCGGAAGTTTTGCGTGGTTTTGCGTGTACAGACACGTACTGTAATAAGTAAGTACCTAAGTTCTGTAATAAAATGATTAAATATCTAATGCTATTGACCTAGTTTCGCATTGAACACACACAAAAGACTTGGCGAAAAAGGATAATACGAGTAAGTTAATAGAAACCATTAACATTTTGTTAGCTCAAAACCGTGTGAGTGTGTTAGTTAAACTTTTAATGAAAATACCACCAATTTATACATTGAAACTGGGTTCTAAAACTTAATTTTAAAAAGATATTAAGAGAAACTTTGCTATCATGATAGGGATTCTCAAGTAAAAAAGATTTGTACTCGAAAGGAAGATATTTAAAGAAATACAGAAGCCAGATTTCGAAAAAATATTTCGGAGAAATCTGCCATATTTTCCGAATCGAAATCGGATAAAGTTGGAAGGTATTTTGACAGCACACAATCATCATCATCATCAGCCGGAAGACGTCCACTGCTGAACATAGACAGCGCACAATATAGATATTCGAAAATACTACACAAAAAGTTGTCAACCAACAAAAGACACCGCCATTATACTAAACAGGTGAGAACATACCATCAATGGGGACTATAGGAACAGACGCCAGCCCATCAAACCCACAGTGGCGCACCTCCGACCACACCCGCGACCTACTTCGCACATCCGACAAACAGTCTCCTAAATGTGTGCTACAATGACGTTGACATAATGGTGATTGTTACAATGGTGAAGGAAAACATCGTGAGGAAACCGGCATGTCCTAGAACTAAGAAACGTTGTGGATTACGGCCCACTTCCTGAGAGGAGGCCTGTGTCCCAGGAGTGGGAACATTTATACTCGTAGGCTGATGATGATGAATGATGTTGGCGTCTGAAAGTTCATGGTGTAACCTCATTTAGGTATTTGCAGTTGTGGTTGCATTAGGTACAGTGTAATGTCACTAATGTGTAATCCTTACTTCATATTTAAAAATACTTGGATGTTAGGTGTTTGGTTTCGTTGGATGTTTTTTTAAGGTTCCTTCCGTTTCAAAAGGGTATAACGGGACTCTATTACTAAAACTCCACTGGCCGTCCGTCCATCTGTCTGTCTGTCCTTCTGCCATTTCCGAACGACTGCACCTGTGCACCACAAAAGTAATCCTTATGTGTTTATTGTTAGAAACGGTATTTACATATTATTTCTGTTGATTTTCCTTCAGGATAAAGCTTTGATTCAAATTCACGGATAGGTATTATAAGTTTATGTATACGATTTCCTTATTCATGATATTCATTTGTTGTACTTAGTTGCATATTAAAATTATAAACCAACTTAATATATCTAGTATTTAAGTCGTCTTTTGATGGTTTTGTTGTCACTTCCTTTTATTTTATCTAAGTTAGGTACATTCTACCAGCTTTTGCTTACATATTATTCGCTCGCCCTACCCTCCTATTTCTCCCATTCAATTTTCATGCAAAAAGTAGCTTATCACCGTCTTCACAGTCCTTCAACCCTGTACCAAAATTCATCATAATCGGCTCAGCGATTCAGTAAACCAAGGATAGTTAAAGATAACTAACAATCGTGCTTATAATGATACATAGTTGGTATCCTTATGCATAAATATTATACAAAAGCCTTCTCAACATCTATGTGACCTCATTGTTCGTATGCATAGATCGTGACACATGGATCAGCATGACGTAAAGGTATGCACCCTTTAAACAACAAAGTCTTGCGAGTCCTTGGCAAGTCATGATGTGGCTTTACATTATTTTGTGGTGAATATTATTAGATGTTGGGTGTAACGAAAGTCCCATACTTGACCCAGAAGAAACTTCCAGAATTTTACATTAAGTATCTACAAACTTGGCTTTGAAAAGTATTTTAAACTTTCCCTTGAAACTCTTATTCACTAGACAATGTGTTTAGTAGATCTATGATATTAAAGTCAGTCTTAAAGAACGTCCGAGAACGAACGAGAACCTTAAAGTAGGTACGTCTCCTGGCAAGATATGAACCGATGACCTGAAGAAGGTAGCTGGCAGTGGCTGGATGAGAAAAGCGGGATATCGTCCGCTGCTGTGACGCTCGCTCCTTGGGGAAGGTCTTGCAGTTGATTGTAATAAATAGGGTTAAATGATGAAGTAAAGTAACCGAAAGGCATCGTTGACTTATTGGTGATAGAATTTTCCACTCCATCATCTTTTCTATACCTGTTAGCTGACTATCTGTTAAGCACTTCAACTCAGCGATAGTTGGTAATAAATCACAAATCCATCGCACGACTTGACGCGGTTATAATAAAAAAAGTCGTGATTACATCAACCTTTCATAATACCGGTTCTTAACTTGAGATCAGCTCGTGGTCTAGACTGTTTTAGAAGGTTCAATTACATAGTCTCGCATTAAATAGTCCAGATAAAAAAATAAATAAATGGGATATAAATATTGATGGATGGAGAGGAGGAGGATAAAGAAAAGATGGATGGATTCTGTGAGGAATGATATGAAAGAAAAGGGAGTAAATGATGCCGTAACGAGTCGACTTAATTGTAATGCTATTATTGTGAACCATTTTGAAGATTAGAACGATACTTCAAACAATGAACTTAGTGATTAGAATAAGGCTGCAGATGATGTTAATGAGATATAAAATGCGATGAGATTTACAGCTATATTCGTAAGCCTTATCATGTGACAAACGCTTATGAAGTAGACCTATTATAAACAGTGAATTTCAACAGGATTGCCATAAACTTTTAGGTACCTAAATCAGTTTCATACATTTATTTGGCCTTTCTAGCATTGTTTTCTTTCATCTATAGATTGTCACGTTGTTTTATCGCACTTTACATTATCCATATCCTAAAGCTATTTTGTTATGGTCTTTGTATGGGAAGCTCCATATTTGGCAGTTGCTAGATATGGTCTTGCAATGGCAGTTATGTGGCATAATATATCCTTCTGCATTACGTGAGCTTCCGGTATGCAAAGTTCAAGTATATAATACGTTGCATTTGTAACGTGAGTTTAACAGTATCTCAGTTTTTATTTTATAAGTGGGTATAAAGAGGATATACTGATTGCACTTTCTAACTTCATCGTTATGTTTGAAGTTTGAGACCTAATTTGTGATGTTATTTCTTCATTCTCTTCTAAATTGTTATCACTAGCATCAGTGGAAACCAGACTTTACTCATCATTTACTTAGCCTTTATAACCGTTTGTTTTTATACTGGATACTCAGATAGGCCGGACAGGCTAACCAAATTAAATAATGTTTCCTTTCTTCTTAAATTCAGTTAATAATAATTTTACAGCTTACATCAACGACCTTCCAACCACAATTACGAGGTATCCTGTCTAGATTTAACGAAGCCATTGTCAATTAGTCGCTTGTAAATTTTTCAGGGTCTCTATCGCGGTATGAACTCGCTTGCATTTCCTGGATGTCCTCAATTTATAGGCAGTCGGCGACCCACTTGTGTATTTACATGCGTAGTTTTATGTGTTTAGTTTTAGGATTGTTCAATTTATTATTATTGCTGATGTTAAGAATATTGAGTTATTAATTAATTGTATTATTTTGAGAGTTGTCATTGTATCTTCAACTACCAATATCTTTCCATCGACTATTAAATGAAAACAGTTTCCTGATAGTGGTTCTGTAAGTTTCTACTTACCGAAATGTTAGCCAGTGTTTGTTTAAAAATAAATTCAGATTACTTATGTTCCATTTTTAACTATAATACCGCTTATCAGCATTTCATTTTCTTTACCATCATCATTGATGGTACCTACCATTAATCCTTTGCTTAGTATAGATAGATTTCCTCCCTTTGGCACTAGATCTCTTATTTTTCCCACTAAATCTTAACTACGAAATAGTTGATGCTGTAACTGGTACAATTTTGAGTTTATCTCACCTACACAAGTCAGCTAAATTATATTTTATTGCCGACACATAAGGAGAAACGAGTCCTAATCGCTAAATCCTTGTTGAGGTCTCAAAATTCGTGTTTCTTGAGTCATGTAGTGGATGATGTCATGGCTCCTTCAAGTGTACGTGACGGGTGAGCAGATCGGCATGATTAAACATGTATTCACCTAAAATGTTAGTTACTTTGATAAGCTTGCGTCAATGAGTAATTGCTTTTATTGGGACATTGTTTTCTTTTGTATGATATCTTTGTTGCAGTAAAACCTTTCCTTGCTTTGCTTGCCTTGATGATTGCATTTCTTAAGTTTGAAATTGATTCACATTTGAATTTCAGCGATTCATTGGTAGTTCGTAGTTCAGTGTTTTTCAGGATAAGATTCAAATAGAAGTTTTTAAATTCAAATTATTAAGTAAACAAGTGCGTGTCGGGCCACGCACAGTTTAGGGTTCCGTAGTTGCCCATCAAAATACTTATGCGAACTAACTAAACTGATTCGCTGAATTCCGGTTTAGCTTAGGAGTTTCCATGGTCACTTTCCAGCTCTATCATCAGAACCTGGAAAATATCCAGCACCAAAGTCCATGTAAAGAAGAATGAAACGAGCCCAAACTAGATGGGGTTGCGTTGTTGTACTATAAAGATCCCATGGCCACCTTCTAGCTCCATCATTAGAGCCAGGAAAATATCCAGCACCAAAGTCCATGTAAAGACGAATCAAATGAGCCCAAACTCGAAGGGATTGTGTTATTGTATTACAAAGATCCCATGGCCACCTTCCAGCTCCATCATCAAAACCTAGAATAATATCCAGCACCAAAGTCTATGTAAAGATGAATCAAATGAGCCCAAACTCGATGGGATTGCGTTATTGTATTACAAAGATGCCATGGCTACCTTCCAGCTCCATCATAAGAGCCTGGAAAACATCCAGTACAAAAGCCCATGTAAAGACGAATCAAATGACCCTAAGCTCAGTAGGATTGAGTTGTTGTACAAGAAAGAATTCATGGTGACCTTCCAGCTCTATCATCAGACCATGGACATCATCCAGCATCAATGTCTAAGTATGTAATAAAGACGACTCTAACGAGCCGAAACTCGACGGGATTGAGTTGTTATCAAATCGCTTCAAGAATTATTTAAAATTTAATGAGTTCCCACGATTTCTCCAGGATTCCATCATCAGATCTTGACTTGATGATCATGGGACCAATTGGAAGGTGTACTCTTTCAATCAAAAGAAGAATTTTCAAAATCGGTCCAGGCGTCTTTGAGAAATCGGGGAAAATACATTAAAAAAAAGATTACGACGAATTGAGAACCTCCTCCTTTTTTTGAAGTTAGTTAAAAATAGTTGGCAATAAAAACCTACCAATCCCCAAAACATACCCACCTATTATAGCTGTAAAAATAGTAATGACAAACTTACATTTGCAGTTGAAGAACATGTTCTCCGATACATTTTGTTTAGGAAAATATGTTATCTAAGTACGTTTTTAAGTTGGTCGACTATTACTCGTAAACTTGTAAAGGCTACTTAGTCGTGATAATTTTCTTTTAAACTTCGTTATATATACTACTATTGTGAATTTTTTCACACCCCCAAACATAAACCGTTTAGCTGGTAGAGGGGGGGGACACTCAAGTCGAGCAAAAATTAGCACATTAAAAATCTTAATATTTCACAAACGATTTTTTTTATAAAAAATTGTTAATGAAAACTATCAATATTTTTTGAAGGCCTATTAAATGATACCCCACACTAAGGGGTTCGCAAGAAAAAAAAAAACATCCCCACTTTACGTGTACAGGAGGTACCTACCCTAAAAAAAAATATTTTACGAGATTTTATTTTACCACTTTTTTGGCGTAACAAATCCGTATATTTACACCAAATTATAGGTTTCTAGTCCTGGGCGTCTCTGAGCTAAGCTGCGGACAGACGGACGGACGGACGGACGGACATGGCGAAACTATAAGGGTTCCTTGTTGACTACGGAACCCTAAAAATGAGCAAATTAGAGATGTTTCCATTCTTTCAACGTGGTAACGTGGTCAATAGCAAATCGATTGACAGAATTGAACCATCAAGATAGTTCGAATAGAAAGATATATCATTTTAGATTTTAGATCAATGATAAAACTGATCATGTATGTGATGTATGAATCAGTTTCTTTATTATTTATTTTTAAGAATTCACTAGTGTTCTAACTAAACAAAACAGGAGAATGATTTTCCTGGAAACTTATCAATCCTATAAACAGAGATGACATTATTTATATTCTGCGTAAATGCTACTTATTAGCCTATAAGGTTTGCAACCATGTAAACAACATTAATATACAAATAGTTTACATTACAAAGGCGATTACATAAGGAAATAATACGATGTGGGAAGAATTAAAGGCGTACGTTTCCCCTTCCCTGTTTAAGATTGCCACCATACATTTGTATGGGAAAAGCTTTTCTTGCACTCTGTAATATTTCCCATTATTGTCTCCTGGGAAACTTACTTGAGTGTCAATTATATGTCGCATGGCAATTAGTTGTGATTTTGTGGTATACATGTGTGGTTTTGAAGTAATGTTTGATTAGCTGAAGACCAGGGTTTTCTTACACTGTTTTGCTAATAAATAGGTTTAATTTTGTAATTTAGTTTCTGCTGGCCATTGGAGTGGGAAAAACACATGGGTTTTGGAAATTACGAGATTCGAAACAATGCAGAATAGAGGAAAATATTCAAAGGAATCATGGGTCCTATTATTAAGGAAACTATACAGGAATTTTCTCGGTTTACCCGAAATACGTTCATTACAGATTGGATGAGTAAAATCAGGTTTATATAAACCCGACCTTATATAATAATTTAACTTTATTGTTTGAACATTGAACAACTAAGTAACTAAATTAATAATACAATAACGTTTTAACTTTTTTGCTTTTACATTACGATTATATTTTAAATGTTTGAAGGGTTAAAGAAAAAATAATCCATTTTTTACCTAGGTAACTGGTATCTATGTATATTTGTACAAATATTATAATTCGTGACCAATCCATTCACAGAAACGTTCGGCATGTTTTATTAAACACATTTTAATTATGTATTGATTAGTCAATTTGTAGACGTATACGTGCTACATCGCAATGTTCTGCATGTGGCAACATTCTCTATTTCAGTGGAATTATTGTTACTAATTAAATTGTGACACTTTTTCAAGGAATAAGCAATAGGTTATTTAATTACTATGTTAAATTTAATAAACAAGAGAAGAGTTGGCCCATATAATTTCATTTTTTTCATTTGTATCCCTCTGAGTACAGCAATCTGTCGTAGAGATTTCAATGCTTGTCTGTCTGAAGCCATGTCTTCTTCTCTATACATCTTATTATATCTTCTAAAACTTAATAATAATAAAATAAACATCAGGCATCGCCCATCCATATGAAAAGGCCAGATAAGCAGGAATTTATTACTTACTTAATATTATTGTATGTACTTTAAAATAGATAGAGTATGCATATAAGTATAACTGTAAAAACGCCTCCATAACATAATCCTACGCATGACATAATATCGTCTAGAGAAACCGGCTCACCCACAAGCGATTAGCCCGCCATTTCTCATTTATTGTTCATTACAGTAATCTAAAACACAATCATTGGTTGTACAGATAATTTATTGCTAGATCGAGCTGATTATCAATAGGTTAATGAACATCTCGCGGTTTTATTTCTGTGGCTAAAAGTTTAGTGACTTGAAGCGTGTAAACTAATATTTAATTACTGTCGTCACGGATCGCGTTAGTAGATTTTATACTCAATTATAACCCGGTTCATTGAAGAAAGGAATCTTAAATGGCGGCGCTTATCGTGTTCTCTCGCTCGCACACTAGTGCCGTCCATACTCACTCCCGCGCGTAGCGTAAGCAGAAAAAAAATAGTCTTGAATTCTTGATGTCTTGACGCGCTCAGTGATCTTTTTTAAGAATATTTTATTATAGTTTTCCGTTATTTTTCCGTTGTTACCTGTTGATAATTGTTGTTTTAATTTTGTTTTATTGTTAGGTTAAGTTTGATAAATTATTGTGATCCAGTCTTGTTTTTATTATTTTAAATTTGAAAAAAACTTTAATTTGAAATCTTATATGCTGACTGTACTATCTGTCAACGCAAGTACAAGCCGTCATTTTAGAATCCTTTCTTCAATGCACCGACTTATACTCAGGATGACTGTTTTAAATTATAGAAGTTAAGTAAAAAAAAAAAGTGCAAAGGAACTTGGAAGTTCTTTTTTTTACGACAACCCCTCCGCCGTTTGTGATTGAAAGCCAGAATCAATAGTGGCGATCACCAGGAAAGCGACACAATGAGGCTCGGCAAAGACCCGGAAGATGAATTTAACTGTCTTGGAAATATGCACCGAAAAATATCAGAAAAGAAAATGGAGAAAATTAAATATGAAAATAGTCGTCTGTTAAATGGAGTAACTGCCTATCTAACCTTCATTATCCAGTTAGTAGTGATTCAACCTATAAATAATACAATGGTAAATAAAGACCATAACCGTCTTACTACAAAAAGATTAACATCTGTTGAACGCTTGTCTAAAAAAAAAGGTGCAACTGCAAAACGACCTTATATCAACGTGAAATGTCGTTTGACGTTGACAGTTTTTTAGACAGGTGTTCAACATATGTTTAACTTTTTTTTTGTGGTTAGACGGTTACCTCCTTAGAAGTCGGAATAATAAACTCTATTCTAAATACTTAATCAACCACATACATATGTTAACTGGCATTGAACGGAATGCCCTCGCCATAATCTAGGTATCTGTAGTATGTAAATGGTATCGGACTCAATCGTTACGTATCTAAAACAATGGCTTTCTTTATTTTATTACAGTACTAAAACGATAAATATAATATAACTTTTATTGTTTAGACTGGCACGACATGTTTAACCATAGGTGTTATGTAAAAAGTATGTCTATAATTCGATTCGATTCGCTGAATCATAACTTTTTAAGAGGAAGAAGAAGGGGGGTGTCATGAGTAAGCCTGGCCGTCCTCTGAGTGTTACTGGACACTTCAGCAACAATTATTATTTATTTGAGGTCAACACAGTATCTCTTCTTTTTGTATTTTTCTCATCCATCGTTTCTTTGGTATTTTTGTTTCTTTAAAAAAAAATGGTAAATAGGATTTTCTCCTGTATCGTGGGTGCACAAACACCCAGACCCGGAACAACTACTTTCAGATCATAAAAATATTTGTTTCGTGCTGGAATCGAACCTGCAACACACTGCATAGCAGACGATCAATCGGAGCCAAGCGGCCTCTAAAGTGGACATTATCCTTTTTATTAGAAATGCGATAGTTTACATTTTCATTGGCACTTTAGAACTTTATAGCCTGCCTTTAAATGTCATAAATAATGGCTCTTACAATTTCCTCTATTAAAGAGTTATGGTCAAGATGGAAACGTTTATAGAGGAGGTGATGATGTTTATATTGGCTATGGTATTGAGTTTCTGATCGAAAGAAATTGTTTATGGCATGGAGACGTGTTGTGCTATCAAGTTACATTCGATCTAAGTCATATTATTTCATTTAACCAACTAGGTTAAGGCGTCTGGAGTACCTATCCAGAAGACGCAGGTTCGAGCCCTAATTGAATCGCAATCTGAATTTTTCGTTTCTTTAAAAATATCTTTGCGAAGACGCGACGCAGGCGTAATTGCGTATAAAAAATATAACTTTGATGCTTAATTAAGGCTATATACATAGTACATGCTAGTTGATATTGTATAACATTAATAATTTGCAAATCGATTTAGTCCGTCAGTAATCTATACATCTATACATATAAATAAAATTGGAGTGTTTGTTTGTAATATAGAAATAACCGTTTTTTACTACATGCCATACGAATATTATACGGTACATACACCAAAATAACAATTTTTGTCTGTCTGTCTGTTTGTAATGGCTAATCTCTGAAATGGCTGGGCCGATTTTGACGGGACTTCTATTGGCCGGTAGCTAATTTAATAAGGAATAACTTAGGCTCTATTATTTTAGAGAAAATCCTTTGTTTAAAAAAAATCCATTGTTGAGTTCCGACATCCACGCGAACGAAGTCGCGGGCACAGCTAGTAGTATTATAAAATAATGGACACATATTTTTGACAAGGACGCATCATTAGATTTTGTGACGTCAGTAGTCAGTCTCGCCATATATACCTACTCGTAATAATACCAATAAACCACAGAGTGACGTATTGTGAAAAAATAGAAAGTGCTACATTTTCGATTAATAGACTCAAATTTAATATAAAACAAAGAGAGATTTTTAACCATACTAAAGCTGAAGAGTTTGTTTGTTTGGTTGAACGCTCTAATCTCATTGACTACGGGTTCGAATTGAAAAATTCAGTCCATTTGTCCAGGAAGGCTATAGGCTATAAAACATCACGATAAATGCAATAGCAGCTGTGCAGTGACGGCGACACTACACCACGGGGAACAGCAGCTAGTTCAAAATATAAAATAGAGAAGACGAAGATAAACAATATTGTGTATGTTATATGAAAATAATTTGTGACAAATTGTAGGAGGTACCAGCTTTTCAGAGAAATAAACAAATTCTATTCTATTGACGCCTACTAACTCCTACCAATCTCCACACCTTTATCACAGTCAAACAGATCAAAATAAAGGAGAAAGTAGTTCTGAATTCTAACATTAGCATTATTAGCAATGGCCAATGATAGAAAGACGACAATCTATTTGTATAACGGTCATTTATATGCTCATCGCGGTCAATCAAAATTGATTGGAGGATACAAATTATTGTTTGAGTTTGAATTTGTTCTGGCAATAACTGCAGGGCCTATAATCGAAATATACTTACACAATATTTCAGTGGTAGCTTATAATCAGTGCCGAAAATAGGGTGTGCAACGGTGCCTGAACAGCGTCAGGGCTTCAGAAATTACCAGGACAGGAGCACAATTAAAGAAGCTCGCACCGGGCGCATAAAATCTTTGGGACAAACCCACCACATTATTCCCAAACCACTGCAACTCCTGAAAGCCAGAATCAACAGTGGCAAACACCAGAACAGCGTCGAGACAATGAAGCTCGACGTGTCCCGGAAAATGAGTAAAATGCTAGTTACAGCACTGCCTATAATGTTCCCACCGCTGGGATACAGACCTCGTTGTGATAGGAAGTGGGCCTTATCAATCACCCAGTACCCAGTACTCAGAGAAGGTTGAAGAAGTATCTTTGACTTTTTGGTTCTAGAACATAATCAACATCTAGTTTCCTAACGATGTTGTATTGGTGATGAAATATTTACACAGATTTAAGTACCGTCTTGGGTTTGAATCTGCGATTAGACCAAGGAAACAGATTTGTTCTGGTAATAATGAGGGGAAAAGAATGAAGACATTGGTTGTATTCAAGCAGATATCTGCATTGATTGCTAAAGAATTGCATGAGAATACATTGAACTGTAATAGGTGAATAGGATTAATCTAGCGATATAAATCAGGTTGGTCAAACTTCATTTGGTCGGGATTTTGAAATTGGTAACCAAACTGTTTTAAAGTCAAACTAAAGTTTAAGTGTAGTTATTTAATTAAATAAATATACAGGTTGTACGGAAATAATTAGTTTCTAAATTTTTGTTGGAAATAGTCACAATAAATCAACCGAACACAAGTATGTATCTTTAGTCAGCTTCCTGTCTCACAAAATCTTTATTTTTAACAGAACCGACTAACGCACCCAAAAATGTCGTCATTGTATTTCCGACTTTCATATCCTGACAAGTTTTAGTGTTTACGAATAGATATTTTAAACTTTTAACAGTTTCCAGCCACCTTAGAAATCGGTTTAATATTAAATCATGTAATGTGGACCATTTGGAATTGGTTAAAAAAACCGGTTTTAAACGCCCGAATGGTCGGTTCGACATTTCAACGTTTAATCCTAAATAAAAAATACATTCGGAAAGAACTAAAGAACTGTCTGTCTGTGGGCCTGCCTGACTGTAACCTTTTTAAGCCGTAAACATGACCTGTGTTAAGTCGTAGGAAACTTTTATATCCCGGTCGTACGTTTTCAGGGAAATATATTGGGATAAGGCCGGGAGAATGATGAGTACTCTTTCCTGTGATAGCTCCCCTGGGATAAATTCAATCCTTGATAATTGAGGCTGCCTTAGGCCGATGACGCCGTAGGTAGTAGAAACCGCGAAGTTTTGTACTAACAAAATGTAAATATTGATATGGCAGTAGCACGAACAAAACGGAAAAGAAGCTATTATTTAATTTTAGCTTACCTCGAGACTAAACTAACAATCAAATACTTTAAGATGAACTCGCCAGGCTTAGTAACAATGACTTCGTAGACACATGCAGACATATGACATCATTAGTGTTTTAATATTTACATTATTGAACAAACATGATGATTCACAAACCTTATTCTTGGATCAATGGATGTGATTATGAATTTATGTCGATTGTGGAGATTCCGATGGATATTTCTCAATTGCCTTTGTCTTTGCCATTGTTCTTTAGCTTTTTGACATTTCTTAGCTTTATTTTTATAAAGGCTATTAATATTTGTTTATATAATGGTGTCATGTAATGCTTGAATATGATTGATTGTTGTACACGATTTGGCTTGCCTTTTGGTTATATGTACTTTTTTACCAGGAACTGCTAACATTATAGAAATCCTATCACAACATTAATGAGAGCTACAAGTCCACACGCATACGACTTTGTAGAAATGATTATAATTACTTTGTTAATAAGTATTATAATTTCTTACTTAGATCTCACCTAAAGCAAAATATATAGATTGTTTGCAACTGAAACTGAAATACTCGTAGGTTGAATTTAACCTCAAAACCACAAAATTCCTGGAAATGAGACCTGAGTTTAATTAACTATTAAAAATGTGCCTATACTTTGAACTTTACCCATTCCATGCTTATCGGTTACCACTAAAGAGGTGGAAATCCCAACCGTACGGTTCTAATGAACTTTGGAACAATTTAGGTCGAACGCTATGACATTATCTGCATAGTCATTAATATTGGGAAGGCGAGAATATCCGCAATGCCATACGTCACACCTGCAGAACAAAATCCATATTACACACTTTAAGTGTGACAAAGGTGGGGTAAGACTTTTTTTATTTACTGTAAGCTCGCGTTTGACCACTTGCCTGTTGGTAAGCCATGATGTGGTAGACGGTGAAGTTTTTGGAGATTTACAAATTATACAGGTGAACGGTGAACAGTTTACGATTGCCAAACATATGAAAGGTCCTCATACATCCGCTATGGTACTCTTCAAAGACAATTTCTAAGCTGTAGGCGACGAGTTTGCATTGTACCAAAGAGAATCTTAGTGAATACCAGTCCACCGTCGACGGCAATAGGTTCGCCCCATATTACAACGGTCATATGCCTAGCTGGCGAAATGTGGGCATCATATAGGTACGGATACTTCTACCTAATCCTTCGTGTATCTGATAATATGTTATGTGTTGTTGGTCATCATATTCATAACCATTTTGCAATAAACAATGAGCCGCATTATGAAAACATTGCAGGCAGATGACCAGAAATCAATAAACAAATACGGAAGTCTAACAAATGAAGACTGTGTTATAACTTATAATCAAATAATTGTCGATAATTATGTGAAGATCTGAAGATGTATAAGTTATTGATTACAAACCTATTCTAAAAAAAATGACAAAAGATTCTATCATTTAGTTTAATTATTTTTACCTGCACATGTGGAGGAATAACTTAGTTAAGTTTGAAACGATGATCAAAATACCCGTTCTTGTATTTTCATAAATGATTAAAATCATATGATAAATTTTACAAAATTTCAAAGCAAAGTAGGTACGAAGAATGTTATTCAGCACCTTGCAAAAGCCGATGATCCCAATCGCAATCTTATTTCGCGATAGCCAAAATTATCATCGGTTCACTTACTCACGAACCAAGAGATGTCTGAAAAAGTTCAAAGTCAACGACCGCAAAAATGCACGACTCACCTTGCTCAAACCGAAACTTGCTTACTCCAAAACATTCGATACCCCACGGTGCATCACAACACGAGAAATAACCTTACAACATGTGCCTATCGATTTTTTTATCACTTCTTATCTAAAACGCATAGATTTCAATATCCACAAACGATTATTTCAAACTCGAGAAAATTACAACAATTTTTTCACTTGTCACTTTTCCCGCTCAATTCTTTTTATTTTTAAATTCAACGAGTTCGAAGTTTAAAAAGTTTAGTGTCGCTAACGGCCAGCGTTTATGCGACTGACATGGAAACTCCGCGGAGGTTGGCACGGTACTGAACTGCCGCGGCCCGGTCAAGTGAGAGCGTATTGTGTCATCAATGTGTTCTGTGTATTCCAGCTAAGCACACTCATGTGTGGGCAGATAAATAAATACTTCGCTGAAGACTGGTCTTACTTTTGATAAGGTGCAATGACTCCAACTTGAAGAAGAAGGTTAAGAATCTTGAAGAAGAATGAAACGATTATGAAGAAGAGTAGTAAAAGCTAAGAATTAATAAAATATTGATAAGAGGGCGTAGTTAAAACATCAGCTAAGATTTGTTAATGGGTTTCAAACAGGTCAATAACTTAATAGAAAGCTAATAGATAAACCCAAATCATAGAAATTGAACATGATAAGATGTTTACAGACACTGAAAAGAAGTTTTGCAATCCTATTGATAAATCAGCAAAATTGAATGGGGTCTTACGAAACTAGAATCAAGAAACGGCAAAATAATGATTCCTTAATCATTTTGCCGTTCCATTAGCAACATATAATATTATAACTGTCAGCAAATAAGGATAGTCTCCTTCAAAAAGCTTAAATGACTTATCATCTATAAAAACAATAACAGAGTGGCAACAGAGACTAATCATTCCAAATTAAAGATTACATCAGAAAGAAGAAACTGCAGCTGCAATAACATCACAATTTTTCCAAAAATTTTGGTCCTCTTAAAACCACTTGAGAATTGAGATAATTTTGGGTCGATCTCCAGAGGCATTTTTTTTCGTGTCGGGCTGAATAAACCTATTTTAAAATTGAAAAACGTTTTCAAAATATTTTTTTATATGCAGTTCAGTGTCTAATCTACCTGGTACAAGGCTAATATTATGAATAAGTTTATTTAAAATATTTAAAAAAAAATCTTAAACCCTAAAATCCTGATCGCTCTGGGTTGTCCTCACTCCCGATTGAATGAAAAAAATATTCTTTATTTTTTTAATGAGAAGCTACATATGAAACAACTTATTTAGATTACATAAGAAATAGTTAATCTTCATTGTTATAAAATACTTGTAGTTTTATTATGAATACTTTTGCCACAATTTGAATTTAAATACGTGTCCGGGCATTTTATCTCATCGCTCTGCGCTGAGATAAAACATCGCGCTCATGCCTAGTTACGCGATATAGACACTCTATTCCACTCTCGCTGGGTAGCACCAGCAGTGGTCTAACCGTTGAGGAGGATACCTTTGTGCCACGTATCCGCGAAGGTAAGTTCACGAAGGCAAGTTTATGATTACTCTGGATTTGGTTCTCGAATTTTATGATTGATATGGCACGTTATTCAAATTAAATATTAAGCTTGTAAATTTGTTTTTTATGTGAATTAGGTGATCTTTATGATGGTTATTATGACACGTAATTATAAATTTCTACTGCTTTTAAATTCGGCTATATTCATGATTTTGTGACTTTTTCTGATCGATATGGCTGTGATTGCTCTGTCCAAAAAGACCAGAGCAATGATATTTTGCATTAATTGTACGTTATAAAACTATTTAACCATCTTAAAAAAAAAGGAGAATCGCAGTTGTATGGCATGTGTGTATGAATGTTTGTCCGCGATTATCTCGCGTTTGGCTGAACCGATTTTGATGCGGTTTTCAGAAAAGTGTTAGTTTTATTCTGGGAACGGTTTTAATATAATTATAATTACACGAACCGTCTCGAACACAGACTTGATGACTAATTCCAGCCTCCCGAACAAGCCGGTTTCCGAAGAGGCTATAGTACCATAGACCACATCCATACGCTGCGGCAAGTTATACAGAAGACCGAAGAGTATAACTTGCCATTATGCTTAGCGTTTGTGGACTATGAGAAAGCCTTCGATTCGGTGGAAACATGGGCGGTACTTGAGTCACTCCAGCGATGCCGTATTGACTATCGGTACATCGAGGTGTTGAAGTGCTTGTATAATAACGCCACCATGTCGGTCCGAGTACAGGAGCAGAGCACGAAGGCGATTCCATTGAGAAGAGGCGTAAGACAGGGGGACGTTATCTCCCCGAAACTGTTTACTGCCGCAATGGAAGACGCCTTCAAGCTCCTGGAATGGCAAGGACTTGGCATCAACATCAACGGCGAATACATCACTCACCTTCGGTTTGCCGACGACATCGTAGTCATGGCAAAGTCGATGGAGGAACTCAGCATGATGCTCGATGGCCTCGACCGAGTTTCACAACGGGTGGGCTTGAAAATGAACATGGACAAGACGAAACTTATGTCAAATGCCAATGTTGTGCCCACCCCAGTCTCTGTTGGAAACTCGGTACTCGAAGTTGTTGACTCATATATCTACTTAGGATAAGCAGTCCAGTTAGGTAGGTCCAACTTCGAGAAAGAGGTCAACCCTCCGAATCCAACTCGGTTGGGCAGCGTTCGGGAAACTACGCAATGTCTTTTCGTCCGACATACCTCAGTGCCTCAAGACGAAAGTCTTCAACCAATGTGTGTTATCAGTGATGAGTTACGGCACCGAAACGTGGTCTTTCACTATCGGCCTCATCTCAAAGATCAAAGTCCTTAACGAGCTATGGAGAGGGCTATGCTAGGTGTTTCTCTACGTGATCGAATCCGAAATGAGGAGATCCGTAGACGAACTAAACTCACCGATATAGCCCACCGGATTAGCAAGCTGAAGTGGCAATGGGCAGGCCATATTGCTCGCAGAGCAGATGGCCGATGGGGTCGAAAAGTATTAGAGTGTAGACCACGGACTAGCAAGCGCTGCGTAGGACGTCCACCAGCAAGGTGGACAGACGACCTTATAAAGGTCCCCGGAAGACGCTGGATGCAGGTCGCTTCCAACCGGTATATGTGGAGATCAAAATGGGAGGCCTATGTTCAGCAGTGGACGTCCTATGGCTGAGATGATGATGATGAACGGTTTTAATATAACTAATGGATATCTTGTGACATTACCCACATACATCAATTTTGTTGCTGACTTATGTATTGTAGATTTTCAAAGACACCGATTTAATTGAATATCTAAACTAAAAGGGAAAAATAAAAAAAAAAGCTTTTTGAAAAAAAAAAGGAACCGACTTGAAAACCAAACACAAAAAAGTATAAAATAACTTTTCTTTCGGAAGTCGGATGGCCATAGTCAGTGAAATAAAAAACAAAGCCACCGACTTCCGGAAGAAAAGGTATCACTTACATGTTATCTTGTTACACGTATACCAACTGAATATGACTAAAAACGCCAAAACTAATAATTTTTTATCAATATTCTTTTTTTTTTAAATTGGTTTGACCATTTATGATCGCTCTGGCACCAATTATGATTGCTCTGGTCGCGAAATTTTTTGAACTTAAATATTTCCATAACTGTTAGTGTAAATTGAAGGCCAAAAGTAAAAATATACTATTTGAATATCATACTTTTTAATGAGATACATAATTACTGTTAAATATCAATATCTGAAAAGCACCAGAGCGATCACACGAATACGCCCGTTTTGGAGATCCACCCTTTTATTTTTTCCATTGACAAGTATTGACACAAGATATTTAAGATTATAAAGAACCAATGATTCATTGAATACATCATAGATTTCAACAGTTCTCGTGTCAACAATGAGACACAGAAATTCTGTGTACGTCTTCCGAACACTACTATCTTTACAACTTCACATATACAGCTGAGCTATAGAAACGTCAATCTTATTGTAATGTGTTAAAGGCTATGTCTGCGGCATTCGTTTTGGTAGACATTGGTAAGTGTGACCCTGTAAGGTAGCTTACTTTTTTTCCATTGAGTATTATGGCATTCATCCAAAGAGGTCGGAGGTCATATAGATTAATTGAATATTAGATTTAAAAAAAAATGATATTCTTGTATTGCAAAATTGAAATAAAAAAGATGATCTATGTAAATGTAACTTTTATGTTAGGCTTTAGTTTGCGTATTAATGTTTTTATCTCAGTAATCTTATCCCATATCAGTCTGCAAACGTCGAATGAAAGCCCCTGGCATTAGTTAGATAGGTACTTTTTAAATCATGTATTTTTTTCATCTCAAATTCTTAGCCATCACTGCTGCGTTTTTGAGGAGGATTATCATTGACCTCCCTTCCTAAAATATATTCTTCTCCTAGACCTTCAGTAAGTATAATATGACAATTTAATTATTCTTGCTTAGATTTCTCAAAACAATGCTGCCATGTCAAAAGTTCTACTACTTCAACATTTTAGTTTTACTTCTACAATTCTTGTGTGATGTCTTCTATGTTTTACGTTCCGCACTGAGTAATTTCTTACCAGTTTTTTTGTCTAATTTTATACAGATCATAATATATCTTTCTCCATTTTGTTATAGCACAATCACTATACAGGTTTTCTTCGACTTTCTAATTGGCATAGTCCCAGATTGATCGCCAAAATTGCACAGGTGCAGTAGAAAATCAAAGCACGGCATTTGCTTTAATGGATATGCAATTCGGTATGCAACATGCATCAATCTGCATAATTGCTTCACAAGACTGTCCGATGCCATGAAAATAATGGACTCAAAATTCTTCAAACGGCAAGGTGCAAACACAGTATGGGAGTAAAGATGGATCAATGACCTGAATGGGGCACCTTGTGTAGATTCGAGGAAGGTGTATCGTGTAACCTAGGTGAAGATGAAGAGCCTGCTGTTTCATTGCAACATTGAGGAAGGCTTGTGTCTAGCAGCGGACTGTGATCCCGTGATATACGAGCAGGATTGGAACTTCTTAGAGCGAGCAAGGTTATAACTGTTGGTTGTTGTTGGTGGGAAGAGGCTATCATAACAGACATCTGTCATAAACATTTTCATATTGTTAACGTACAACTAAGTCTATTGTTAATAAATCTTCGGAATTTTAAATACTCGAGTTGAATAATTATTCTATATAGTATAAAGTTTCATGATACTAAGGAAATCGATTTATTGGATCAGGCAGTAATCTGTGCAGTAGGTATAGTAATCGAATATACATTTAATACACAACACATGCAGTAGGTAGGCAACAAATACTAAAGAATGTCGGTCGTAATATTAATTACCAAGCGCTTATTAGTAAACGTTGAATCACGTTTTAAGATTATGTAAATTACCTTCAATTTTTATCTTTCCAACGCATTAGCTATCAGGCACTATCAGAAGACTATTTAGATTAGATTCGGTTCATTACAGAACGTCGACACTAATTGGAAAGAATTTGAGGAAATTGGTGCACAAAATATTCTTTCTGACAATATTTTGTTGCTAAACAGTCTACCAACATTATGCAGTTTCAAGTGTGAATGGAGAAGAAGACCTCATGCGATGGATGAACATTGATAATGAGAAAATCACGAATATGCAAACATGCTGGCAATTCAGCTTTGGGATCCAAAAGGCAGAATGAACATAATCAAGTCAAGACAATTATAAGACCAAATTAAATGTTTCTGACTTGTAGGATACTTTTTGGTGACTGACATTACTACAACCTGAAAAACAATATTTTTCCGATGTTCGTGGGTGCCCTAAAACCAGGCATTCGGGCTCTATTCTTGGTCCATTTATAAATCATGTGCGATCTTGTACAAATATGCCTTCTCACCAAATGTTTGAAGTATTTTGTTTGAATGATGTATTTTATTGCCACATTAAAACTTTATAAAGTCGTGTGAATATCGGGAACGTAGTTTCAAAAATTGCTTCTCGTAAAACTGCATTACCAGAAACTTAGTAATTAGCTGTTCTTTTATTAAACCTGAGTGGTGTTTAACCAAACAATGGGTATTTTAAATAAGCATTTTATTTTGAAACCCATGAGTATAATAAATAAATATCTGAGTCACGTTCATCTTCCACAAAATGTCTGTTAGTGCTTCTTCAAGAAAATTGCCTTCTTCTTGGGCCATTATTTACGTATGTTTATTGGCGTCTTTTAAAAGGCAGGTCATTAGATTTAAAATACATTGTTGTGATACTCCAACATTCTGTTTTAAGGCTACCGTAGTAGGTATATCATATTATCCATCAAATCTACTAAGTTAATCATAATCAGAAAAGTTCATACACAAAAATGTAAGGCGTTACACAAATACGGGCCGACAGGCAGGATTCTGTATCTAGCCGTGAAAACCTCATTCAAACACTGCTGTTATTTTCCGTCAGAATTCTTTGGAAAACGGAATTTATTCTTACAAATTATAAATCGATGTTGTTTTTTCCTCTTTCACGCAAATACTATGTAACGGATTTAAAAGGGTAGGTACCAATACATATTGTAGTTGAGGTTTATAACCTAGATAAATACAGGATAGTTTTTATCCCAATTTTAATGTTGCTGTGGGATCATTTTCGAGTTGTATCGGGAGAAGACGCTGGCAACAGCTGTTATCTTAATTTCTTTGAGTTGACTTTGTTCAACAAAAACTACTTTTCAAGTAGATGGACTCAAAAAAAACCCGTTCCTTAGTTTAAAAAATCGTCACGCACCAACCAGATTCATTCGTTTTCAATTACTCCTGTCATAAATTAATTACTAAAGCAGGGCTCTGTTTACAAACCGTTTGTGTTGTGATCGCTTCAATGAGCTGGTACAGTTCGGTCCTCAATTAATATAAATTGCTCACATTCACTACGCGACTGATTGCTATGCGCCTTCTGTTTATCGTGATTGCTCCGTTACTTCAGTTGCGTCATATCATACGTTGGATCTTGCACGGATATAATTATTTACAGCTGTTTCTATGGTGTTATGATTTTGTTTATAAAGCTTCCTTAGACAATCTAGTCTAGTATTCCTTTCCACACTTTTCCACACTTGTTTTTGTGTGTGATATTTTGATCGCAAACAGTTATTCGTGTATTTAAAGCTGTTAGAAGTAATTCTTTTTTTGATATAATTATTTAGTAAACCTGTTTAAAATGATTGGAAGTTGCGTTCGATCTGTTTTTTCAGTATCCATGTTAGGAAGAAAACTGAGGGATATTATCTAAACTCAGTTAGATCCTTAAGAGATCTTTTTACGCTGTTTATAATTGAACAAAGCTATATCCGATAGCAATCAAGTAAAATTCAACATTATAGCAACATAATTACATTATTCATAGTTGAGCAAAAAGACAATGATTCACATCCAATAACACCAATCGAAAGATAGCCATGATAAGTGTTACCTATAAATATTTTTCTAGTAAATAATATAGGTACTCCATACATATGCTTTATCACTTATGTAAGTACCTTTATAATGATAATAAACGTCTTTTAGCGATAATGTACATAATTATATGATTTGAAACGGATTCTCAAGGATTTGCCGACGTGTAAGTAGGTAAATCAATAAAAAAAAAAATTAGACGTGACGCGATAGAGGTTTTAGTTTTTTTTATGATTGCTTATAACTTTACTAATTTTCTAACTAAGTAATTGGTAAATAGTAAAGGTATAATTTGCTATCTCATAATTCTCCTGCTCTTCACTCATAAATAGGGTAATAAAATGTTACCACCAGCAATTAATATTATCAGTGACACACAAAATGTTAGATGAGTTCCAAAATAGAGTAGTGTAACCACGATTTTTGTTACAATATTTCAAAAATTTTAATATTGAATATTCTTAAAATAAAAATAAGTTGAAAAGACTCACTCATTCATATCCTTCAACATCATAGCCCCTTCAGTGTCGGCCACAACTTGCAGCAAGTCCCTCTTCAGTTGCACACCGTCTTGCTCGCTTTCTTGCGTGTCTTGCGCGTGTACTTGCGCGTCTTGCACGATTATTTGCGTGCCTTCCACTGAGTTCTGTTCCGATGCGGATTGGTCCGCCACTTGCACTGAGTCCGCGGAGTCCGCCATTGTTGCAACGAATCTGAATTATCACGACCTATTGATTGATTTTTGTTTTATGATTCAAAATGTTTTTGGCAACCTAAATAGCAACATGTTTTAAAGTTTAAATAAATTTAAACAAAAATTTATTCAACAAGAAAAAGAGCTTAAAAAAAGGAAAATAAAATTGCATAATTTATTTGCATAAATTATTGCAATTTTATTTTTAGTGCTCTGTCTTCTGAATAAATTATTGAAAATTTTATTTTTAATTCTAGAGATATCTATTTGGATGCCAAAACTCAATTGAAACTCCACACGCGATTGTAACTAATATTGCGGCATTAGAAAAAAAAACACAAATTTCCCGTTAGTAGATAATTATTAAAAAAAAAAACAATTAAAATAAGACTATAACCTTACAAGATTCCGATGCCAAGTGGACGATCGTCGGTCACTTATCTGATATCAAAAATAATCCTGTTATCATATCAGATTTAATTGCTCCAATCAATAAGTACCTAGGTAATTCACATTCTTACTATAAAACGTAATACTTAATATTTACTGCGATAATGTTTTGATAAATTGCCTCGTGTAGCGCAATTTAAAAGTTTATTAATAAACTAAATATTGTCATCTGCACATTGCAGTTTTTCTCGAAGTCTTTCCCCGTCCATTTTTTTAAACGGATGCACTTGAATATTAAGAAATACACACAGCTTAAAGAAAACACCACATATCTGACCAATACAAGACCACAACCCAATCACTAGGCAAAACAATACGTTTTGGTTAGACTTTCGAGCTTTTGACTAAGCGGTACGCAGCATGTATACGACTGTAAATTCTGCTTCAGTGCTACATGTATCTAAAAGCGGTTATCTTTTGGTGCATTCCATGTTGTTATATTGATACATAACATCAAAGTGCGCTTGTAATAAAAAGATTTTCATAAAAGAAAATTCATATCTTGGGTTTTGTTACAGCGCCATCTGTTAGGGAATAGCTGAATTTATTCACTGTGACGTTTTTGCCATTGCTCATGCTGTTGTAGTTGTACTCAAAAGTGAAGATGTTGTCATCGAACTACTGTAGTTTTTCTACTGTTTAACAGATGGCGTCACTAGTATATGCTGCAAAGTTTTAGGCAATCATAAAAATACAACTATGTACTAATTTATTTGTTACACAAAACAAAGAAAGAAAAAGTTATAAGTAGACTGAACTGGCCTTCACTAATATTTGTTTTCAAATATAAAATGTGATAACAGGGACGTGCAGCGAACGAGTGTTCCTACGTCAAGAGAAGATTCAGGCTTCGATTCCAAGCAGCCGAAGAACTCGCCAAGCTAGACCAGGGGGGGTATTACGTCTTAAAACCAGGCTTGTTCCAGTGAGTGAACGAGATGGCGCTAGACGACTTGTATAGCTCTGTCACTTTCACTCGCCGGAATAAGCCTGGTTTTAAGACGTTGTAATACCCCCCAGGTGGCCGACCAGTTCCGCTCAGGGAACGAGAAATCGTTTATGTGCTGTGTTCGTTTCCTTGGCACAGAATGAAATGTGTTCGCAGTTCCACATTGATATATTATAAAGTCTATATCGTTTGAAGTCCTAATCGTAGTAGCCCATTAATATGCACCAGTACTAGAGTCTGTACAAATGTAACTTTCCTAAACCTTTGTACAACCCACGGCAGCAGACGTCGCGGGACGATTTCCGGTCACCGAAGGCGCACGCATGCGGACGTTGAGTAATTGGCGACACACTGCCTGACCATGGACCATGATCGGGTCGACGGCGCGTTGTGTTCAAAAGTGCTGTTTGCAATATGACGAGGCCCCCTTAGCGGGCCAAAGCCTGCCGGGGTCGCGGGACTACCGGGTAACCGTGGCTCCGAACGTAAAGGGCTATTGAAGGACTGCACCGTGGATTTTTAGTCAGTATGAGTCTGACAGTCCCTCCCGCCCTGCCCTGGGTTCCCACGTCATCAAATGAGTCCTCCTGGACTCATTTGATGATTTTACCGCGTAAAAAACCTTTGCATAAATGTAACTATTTTACCTACACAAAATTGAGTCTAGTGCCATGCGCGCTCGGAAACGGACGCGTTTGCGCTACTCAGCAAGAATTTTATATTCGCGTATTGTGCAGTATTAACCGCTGCCCGATTTTGTTTGCAATGGCTACAAAGCAGCTCATTGTCAACGAGCTCTTGGCATTCATCAAGCATGCCATCGATTACATGGACGAGGTCAGCATCTTGCAGATCTGCAAGTCCTCCTACAAAGAGGAAGAAGTATGCAGTGCCAAGTTGCTGCTGTTTCAAACACTCGACCAAGTCGGACAAATGCCATCTCGCCGGAGGGATGGTGGCGAGAAGAGTCTGCAGGATATCATCGACCTGCTCAAGAGGACCGATCCGGATGACGTGCCGGATTTTGTGGCGAAGGAGCTGCACAAGTTACCTCCCGTCACTTTCGACCACGTCGACGTCACCAGGCTGCTGAAGGACATCACGTCTCTGAAGGTGAGCCAGGCCGAGATGAAGTCCAAGTTGGAGTCATCAGAGAACATCATTGGTGAATTACGAGCCGAAGTGGCGTTGTTGCGCAACGCTATTCCGACAAGTAGGTCACCGGAAGGCTCCAACGTGAACACACGTCGCGGAGCACAAAATGCTTCAGTCTGCAGTTTTCGGTCAGCGAGTGAGTCTACGTCGCCGGCTGTTAAAAATGCAGGCGTTGCATCGTGTTCGGCTGATTGCGTCGTACCTGCCGGGGAAGCGACGCCTGTAATAGGTACATCGACCCCCAAATGTGCCTATTCTGCAATTGTCGCCAAATCAAAACCTGCTGTGTCGCAAACCAAACCACAAGCAGCTAAACCAAAACGGGGAAAGCAGAGTCGGTCAGTTTCGACCGCGACTAAAGGCGCTGTGGTGGACCTCAAACAGCAGGGTCCACCGAAGGACACATGCGATGAGGACGGCTTCATCAAGGTGGAGAGAAAGAAGAGGAAGCCTTCTTATCGCAACCAGTGCGGGTCAGCGCTTGTAGGACCCAACACGCTGCTACGTCCTGCAGTACCGACGACGCAGCTGTACGTGTCCCGTTTGTACCACGCTACGAAGACTGAGGACATTGTGGAGTACATACGGATGAAGACCAACTGGACCTTGAGGGTGGAGAAGTTGGAGGCGCGCCATAACACTAATTTTAAGTCGTTCGTGGTGCGCGTTCCAACCCAGTATTTGGCGACCTGCCTCAAGGAAGATTTTTGGCCGAAAGGTGTGCTGTATCGGCGTTTTCGAGGCCGGCTACGCGACACCTCGCAGCGTAACACGACGCCGTCACTTCGTGTGCAATAGTTTTTAAGTTTATTGTTTTAAAATAATTATGTATTAGTTTATAGTTATTATTTTTTATACTTATATATGTATTGTGTTTTTATGGGCCTTAGTTGCCTGAAATAAAGGATAAAAAAATAAAAAAAAAAAAAAAAAATAAGGTAATGTTGTCCTGGATCCCAGTATGCTGTTTAGACGTCCCAAAAAAGGTACTTATGTTTTATTTCTATGGACTGTAACAGGCTGAATAATGAGGGTCATCGCAGACACCACAGTCTTACCTTCAACAAAAGCGTGGGTAAAGACAAAAATAAAACAATACCCCTTATTAAATTACGTTTATTACTTCACAAAATTATCAATATAATTAAATACATTTAACGTCTTACTGTGGGAACGCAACACGTTTACGCTAGAGCTGTGTCAGGTCGTGGGCCAGTGTCAGAGAGCGACATCCCGACACAAGGTACCGTGGAATGGGGTTAGTTTGATTCACGGGGTAACATTGATAAAAACTTTATATATTTTTTAAACAGGAATTGTTTAATTTCTGAACGCAACCGAAAAATTTCGTCTTTTGCATTGGCAGCACTGTGTGTCACTCTTTGACATTGCCCAAGCGCTGCACGTACAAACAGATCACTACCGGAGATTTTCATAAAAAACTGTGAGTATTGTGTTTAACGTATTTTAGGGGTTAAAATAACTTCCAGGGTACCAGATTGGATATGCAAGTTGCTAGAAAAAATTATAGTTTATGTTGTTATGTGTTTAATTAGCTTGAGAAAGAAGTTGTTTTTGTACTTTAACCTCCAAAATTTCATTCAGTGGTGGATTATTTTCTATACGGGGTGTCATTGATCACAGGCATGGGGTTACTTTGGTCATTGATCAATCTCACCCCATGACATTTTTAACATATATTATCAATATATTTGCAATGATGGCTGCTTTATATGATTTTTTTTTACTTTCAGCGCTATGCCAAGAACATATATGAAGCGTTTAGGCGCTCGCGCCTATCGGAATTCTAATGAAGACGTGTTAGAACGAGCAGTAGCTAGTAGTGATTTTTTTCTATTTTTACTTAACATTTAAGATTTTGACTGATTAATGTTCCTAATTATGTTTTTACAATTAATATATCTCAATGAAACGTTAAAATAAAGGTGATTTTTCAAAAAGTTTTTTTTGCCTTTATCAATGTCACCCCAAAACTTTAAAAAAATTAATATCTTTTTTTGCACTTAGCCGATTTTTTTTGTTCTTTCGAAATAATAACGTTTAAAGGGGTTACTATCATTTGCCGTAAAAATATTAGGGGGTATCAAAGTAACCCCACTTACGGTTTAACATTGACCACTCACATTTATATTTTTCATCGACATATTATTTATTTAAAATAGAATCTAATTCATTGTATCGATTGCATAGTAAAAACCGATATTCCAATTTTTTTTTCGTCTTCGGTACCTTTGTATTTTAGAAAATACAGCCCTTTGAATTTTTAAATTGATCAATGACACCCCATTCCACGGTACATCCTGTGTAGGTTTTTAGGAGGTTTCATGGCTGACTTAATGGGGAAGGCAACTGGGGAACTAATGGCGCTAAGCATAGCATAGCTAGTTCCCATCATCGTCATTGGTTCAAACCTTATACGTACTTCAAAATAGTAATACCTCATTGGCATCATTGCTCGGATTAAATTGGGACCTAGCTATGGTGGCGCCATCTACAATTAGCTTTGACCGGCCTTCCCCATTGGAGGGATTAGTGCCACTAGGTCCACATTAACGGGAAAAGCCGTTGATTATACCGTAAATGCACGTTTATACGAACTTTTTAACGCGAAAATCAACGGGATATGCAGTTAGTATGGCCCGGCTATTACTGAGTGAGCCTCGAAAATAGTTATTCCTCGCCCTTGATTTAAACAAGGTTTTTCAAGTTTATCATAGATGTCGTTACTATTCTTAGGTCTCAATCTGACCATAGGTCCAATTATTTGAAAATTTAATCAATAAAATGAGACCATCGGTTAATAAATTGTACTAGCGCCATTATTCCAATAGTTCCCAAAAAAATGGAGCTTAGAAGACATGGATAACGTAAGCTACAATGCCGCTATTTGAGCAAAGCTTTACTTATATCTCGTTGCTTTGTATCGAGTTTACAGCACTACTAGAAATTAGTCACTTCCCTAGAGCATTTGAAACATTTATATACCTATCTCCTGAATTAATTCATTTTAAATATTTAGGTATATTTAGGTAAACCATAAATTCTTCATATTAGAAAAAATAAAAAAAAATAAAAATTTTATTGTCACAAGATTTTCTATTTCATAAAATCCATTCGCTGGATTTAAAACTTAAGTCAACCATGAAACATTTAAAAAAAGAACACAACTAAAAATCTAAGATGGCTTCTTGGTGGTCTCATCAACTTTCACAGTGACCTGTTCATCTTCCCTCTGGAACAGATAGCTGGTTCCAGGAGTAGTGCTACTGCTCTGGCTGTACCCTTGCTGATAGGCACTCTGGCCATAATTGGCTGTTTGGCCATAATTGGCGGTTTGGCCGTAATTGGCTGGTTCGCGGCTCGATTGTTCGTAACTGTTCTGATTTCGTTTTGTGTCCTGATTGTAGTTGTCTCGGTTTTCTAGCTTCTTTACGCCGCTGGAAGGAAGAAGAAATACAAATATTAAAATAACTAGTTGATTACCGCGGCGTCACCCACGTAAATGTCCCATGAGAACATGATTCCGGGATGAAATCGAAATCAAAAGTGATATTATTCAAAATAGGCTGATAAAATCAGCCCTATTTGAAGGTCTACGTCACAGATAGTCTCCCAAAGCGCCCTCAATGTTAATATTTACGCACGCCCACGTATAAATTATTATCTGCGTTAAATCCGCTTAGTAGGTACCATTGATCCATCCCATCCTTACAAGCTTTCGCGTTTTATAATAATTAAGGAATACTATTAACTTATACCTAGCAGTGGTCCCTTCAAAAGTACTTCAACTTTTGGTGATTCCCCTATTCCTCATAATATACGTTAAACCATCTTGTCACCAACCACAACCAAATCTCAGTTGATTCCACAACCAGTTCGTTTGTACTGCATATCCCAGCTGCCATTTGTAGATCGTTGACAGTCGTTACTGGTAGTCACAAGCCCGAATACCTCGCAGGAAGCCTTCACAAAAGTTTATCATCTTACCCAGTTACTGACACGCTCCATGAAAGACGCTGATGGTACTTAGCGGCACCTGGTTCTACTGGAAGCCGACCCCAAAAAAGGTGGGAAAAACCTAGATTGTCATAATTGACTTGAATTGAATCAATATTGATAGTGCAGTTATTAAACAGCCTATAGTGAGTCCTACTCTACTGGCCAAAAGCCTCCTTTCTCATTCTCATTCTAAATGTCTTTGGGCAATTTCTGATCATCCGTCCAAAGGCCTCCTTTGTCGTTCCAAACCTCTCTGTATTAGGAATTTTCTGGCTATTTTTACCCCGCGAACATGACCAGATCGTCACCACCTCGGTCGCCCAGTGAGTGACAATCTGATAATGCTTTATAATTTGAAAAACCATTAAACGGAATATCGATTCCTTCTCATATTTATTAAAGCACTAAATTTCTACTCACCTTTCATCCCTATAAGGTCTCCTCTCTCCAACGCTATGCCATCCACTGCCCTGCCCATATCCACTACTGCCCTGCCCATATCCACTACTGCTTTGTCCATATCCAGCGAAACTTTGTCCATAAGCCGCTGCTGCAGCTCCCTGCCCGTACCCGGTTTGTCCATAGCCAGCTCCTTGGCTATACCCTGTACCTTGGCCATATCCAGCTTGGCCGTAACTAGCTCCTCCTTGGCCATAACTCGCCCCGCCTTGGGCGTAGCCACCACCACCTTGGGCGTAGCCACCACCGCCTTGGGCGTAGCCACCACCGCCTTGGGCGTAGCCACCACCGCCTTGGGCGTAAGGGTCTCGGTAGGAGCCTCCATAACCGGAGTAGCCAACGCTCTGGTAGCCAGTGTCCGCTGCAGGTCTGGAAAACAGGATAGAGATTTGGTTATTTTCTAGATCAATAGAAAGATAGTAAATAGATAAAAAATAAGATGGGAAGAGACAGGTTTTTTTTAATCAAAAGACTGCATTTACCTAGAATATTCAGGTCTTCCCCAACCCGCTGCTGGAGCAGCCTCAGGTCTACCAGACGCGAAATAGTAGCCTCTACCACCTGCGTCCCACCCCGCCTGCCCGCGGTAGGTTTCATCCCAGGGCCTGAAACTAACAAAGAATCGAACTTTATTACAGAATTTTACGCTTGGAGGCAAGGAGGCAATATTGTACGAGAAGTCCACACTTAACGTAGTACTATTAAGTATTCTGTGACTTAACACAGAAGAATCTGTAATTAAGAGACCACGTGGAGTGTAAATGTCTTAAAATGTTACGAATTTGGAGTTCGAAATCATCGGAAATGTGTGTTTTATTAACATTTAATTGGGAGTACCTACAAAAAAAAAAGAGTCAATCTATTTATGTACCTATAGTCCAGAAATCGCAAATTAACATAATATTTAAAGGTGCTTCGACCTCAGTTTAAAATTCGAACAGAATGTAAACAAACGGTCAGTAACCGTCAACCCGTGACCAGCCAGCGGAAAAACAAAATGGTGGTTGAAAAAATACAGATACCGTTTCGTATAAATTAAGAATCTTTGCACACACGACAACAGGAATAAAACTCTTAATTTTGAAAAAAATATAAAAAGTAAAGAATGAGAATATTCTGGCACCGATAAATTAATTGCAGTAACTATAGTAGTCACCATAGCAACAACAGTAGTTTCTGTCCAGATTTTGATCTTCTTTCTTTCTATCTTCTTCTAGATCTTTCCGTAATAAAGCAAATTTCTGAAAAACTATCGGACAGTGTAAATTCTGAACATATCTGAAAGAATCAATGAGAAGAAAATATAGGTACCTACATTCATTGAAAATGTATTTGGTCGGACGGTAAAAATAGGCATTGGAAGTACAAGCACCCCTTTTATGCATTTTAAAATATCAAGCTTGACAAGACAATGCATCGCTGCAGTCTGCGTGCATGCTCATATTGCTCATTCAGATAAACATCGTGATCTTTATCGACTTTGAAATACATGTAGAGGAGTTTTAATATGGACTGGGGGACAGTTTTGTTATTAGAACTATGGGATATATGTTTTAATCTCTCTAATGCTATGTAGGTAGCGGCAACAAAATGATCTAACAATTATCAAATCCAAATTGAACTCAAAGCCAAAGTCCTGAGTCCAGACAGGGCCTGATTTACCCTTAGGCTAATTAGGCTGCAGCCTAGGGCGCGAGTATCGGGGGGGGCGCTGAAATCTTGTCTATGATGATGCCTTTCCTCTTTTTTTAAAATATTTATTTTTTCTCTAGAGTAAATATTTTAAAAAAATACTCGAGTCGAAGCAACTTCATGCACTAGATGACCACGCTCATGGTCAATTGGCATTGGCATCTAAGTTGTCTATAGAAATTAGAAACTAAGCCAATATAAGTCATGCGGTCAAACACGACATAGATTTGGTTATCTACTTGGTAGCTTGGTAGCCTGCAGTCACTTGTCATAATTTTGGTCTTATAATGCGTGAGGTAGATGCCTTTATGTACGGTCAGCTTAAAAAATGGTTTGCCACCCTAAGGTTGAATGTCATCGGGCACGCCGCAAACGCGGCGGTAAGACCCCTCTTTGAGGAGTGGCTGGAAAGGCGTCACGCCGTCCTGACCTACCACATGTTTTTTTTTTCATCAAAAATGAGCCCTCCCACCCCGGGCAGGGCGGGAGGGACTGTCAGACTTGTACTGACTAAAATCCACGGTGTCCTTCGGTAGCCCTTTGTGTACCGGAGTCGCGGGATACGTATGTCCCGCAACCCCGGCAGGGCTGTGACTCTCTATAGGGGCGGCCCCGTCATTATGCTGACGCTCCTTGAGACACGCGTGGAACACAACGCGCCGTCGACCCGGGCATGGTCCATCAGTCAGGCAGCAAGTTGCCTTTTACTCGCCGCCCGCATGCCCGCGCCTGCAGTGGCCGGAGATCGTCCCACGACATCCGTCGCCGTGGGCGTCTTCCACTGCGTCTAGGGCGGAGGGAGGACGGTATCCTCTCTCTCGCGGCCCGCCTCCTCCTTCGCGAGCATGACTGCTTCGCAGAAGGAGGCGACCGCTTACCACTCCATCTCGCCCCGCAGCATGGCCGCGACCAATGCCGGGCGCGAGAGGTCTCCGCCTATCGCCTGCGTGAGGACACGGCGGTGCTCCGCCCAAGCAGGGCAGTCCTGCACCGTATGCTCCACCGTGTCCTCCGGGCGGTCTGACCTACCACATGACGCAGGTACTCACCGGACACGGAAGTTTCAGGAGGTACTGTGTCTGATAAGGAGGGAGGAAACGCCTGGTTGTCACTGCTGCGAGGATCGCCCTGAGGACACGGTGGAGCATATGGTGCAGGACTGCCACGCTTGGGCAAAGCACCGCCATGTCCTCACGACGGCGATAGGCGGAGACCTTTTGCGCCCGGCATTGGTCGAAGCCATGCTGCGAGGCGAGACGGAGTAGGAAGCGGTCGCCTCCTTCTGCGAAGCAGTCATGCTGTGCATGGAGGATGCGGGCTGCGTGAGGGAGAGGATAGCGTCCTCCCTCCACCCAAGCCGCAGTGGTAGACGCCCACGGTGACGGACGTCGGCAGACAATCTCCGGCCTCCCCGTAGGCGCGGGCATGGGGGCGGCGAGTAAAGGGCGACTCGCTGTCCGACCATGGACCATGCCCAGGTCGACGGCGCGTTGTGTTCCACGCGCGCCTCAAAGAATGTGAGCATTGTGACGGGGCCGCCTTCTAGAGGGCCAAAGCCTGCCGAGGTCGCGGGACTTATCTCATTACCGAGACCCGGAACGTAAAGGGCTATTGAAGGACACCGTGGATTTTAGTCAGTACGAGTCTGACAGTCCCTCCCGCCCAGCCTTGGCTGGGAGGACTCGTTTGATGATTTTACCACTGTGGAAAAAAAAAAGTTGAATGTCATGCAGATTAAAAAAAACGTTAATTTCGGTTGCAGATCGATCTTAAAGATTTTATAGGTAGTATCTGATAGTGAACCATGACCATGTTAAAATTTTCACACTACTATTTACTCAGTTACGAGTACTACTTTTTAGGCCGTCGTCCGTAACACGCCTGGCGGGGGGCGCGTCTTCATAATTAGCCTAGGGCGGTCAGAACTCTTAATCAGTCGCTGAGTCCAGAGATTTATCAGCTACGTTTTTTAGACTTAGGTATATCATGGATTCTTTTCTTGGCTGGAATAAACAGAGCTTTCAATTCAACGAGATCTTTCACGACTATTGAGTTGTAAATTTTCAACTCTGTTCCATAATACTTGACTAGATGAATTAAAATTTTATCCTGAAATTCTTGACCCTTAGGGTAACTGTAATAACAATTATAATATGCACAAAAAAGTTACTATTTGTGCGCCAAATCTTAACTCCTTCAACAACAAGAACGTCCTATCTACTAACTAAACTAACAGTACTCGTGTACTGTTAATCTAAACCCGCGAAACATCTGATTGTCTTGCAAATTGGATAATTGTATGGAATTAGAGGAATCCCGAGATTATCTAGTCAAAGACTTTACGGTACTTACTACGTTTGTGGGTTATTCGTATTGTAGTAAGTAATGTGATTTTAATTCGTGAGAATGAAATGAAATGCTTTTTGTTTGCGGATAACTCAGTAAGTAGGTAAGTACTTAATAATTATAAACGTACACCAAAGAGGTATCCCCTTAACTGTGGCGAACCCCGCAACGGGTCGCACACGTCAAAAGCCCGTTACTGTGGCGAGACCCTTTCCGGGGCGCTCAGTCTACGCTCACATATTTAATGTGAAAACACAGCGATAAAACTACTTTTGTCTTTGTTTAACTTATTAAAACGCGTTTAAGTAGAGCAAGACAGCTAGTAAGCGTCGTTTTGAGTTCTCGGTAGAGAAGAAATTACCGCGAAAACGCCAGTATAATAACGGCCGCGTCGCAGCGGGTTATGCAAAAAATCACAATGGGGTATGGTATTTGACTGAAAAAATGTAATTATTAGTCAGATTATCAAAAAATATGTGACACGTAGTTTTTCTTTTGCTACGTAAACCTAAATTGACGAAGATGTGACACTTATAATTGACAAAAGAGCCAGTTCACAAAATTCGAACGCTCGAGTTTAGGTAAAAGACGGGAGCAATGTTCATGTGTGCGTAGCTATTCACACATACACAACGCAACCAGTGTAGCGCTAGTGTTGAGACGGACTAAACAATCTTGAGCCGATATAATCGTAAATTCGTAATGCACTTTGGTTACATTTCTGAAAAAGTTTTTGGAACGAAGTTCCTTATCGCGCGTTGTGAAAGGGGGCTAGACGGAAAAAAATTCTTACGAAAAGTTGTCACGACACTTTTTGCTATAGTAAGAGACAGACAGATATGTTTCTCTGTCTGTCTCTCTCTCTCTTATAGAACGCAAGCCAGATATTTTTTCATTTCTATTTCGCATTGAACAGTGTGGTGTCGCGACGATTATTTTTGTTGAGTGTATACAGGTTTTTTGTAAATAATAAATAATAAAAAATAATAATAATAATGAATCCATAGTGAAAAAATATCGAGGTTTTCGTTATCGGTGTCGTTTTCATGGTTTTCCAGGGTGTATAAACCGATGATGCAGTCAAAATGTAAATCCAAGATGGCGGCAGCATAAACTATCGAAGTTTTCGTCATGGGTGTCGTTTTCATGGTTTTCGAGGGTGTTGAAACCGATGTTGCAGTCAAAATGTAAATCCAAGATGGCGGCTGCAAAAAATATCGTGGTTTTCGTTATCGGTGTCGTTTTCATGGTTTTCCAGGGTGTATAAACCGATGATGCAGTCAAAATGTAAATCCAAGATGGCGGCAGCATAAACTATCGAAGTTTTCGTCATGGGTGTCGTTTTCATGGTTTTCGAGGGTTATGAAACCGAGGGTGCAGTCAAAATGTAAATCCAAGATGGCGGCTGCAAAAAATATCGAGGTTTTCGTCATGGGTGTCGTTTTCATGGTTTTCGAGGGTGTTGAAACCGATGGTGCAGTCAAAATGTAAATCCAAGATGGCGGCTGCAAAAAATATCGAGGTTTTCGTCATGGGTGTCGTTTTCATGGTTTTCGAGGGTGTTGAAACCGAGGGTGCAGTCAAAATGTAAATCCAAGATGGCGGCTGCAAAAAATATCAAGGTTTTCGTCATGGGTGTCGTTTTCATGGTTTTCGAGGGTGTTGAAACCGATGGTGCAGTCAAAATGTATATCCAAGATGGCGGCTGCAAAAAATATCAAGGTTTTCGTCATGGGTGTCGTTTTCATGGTTTTCGAGGGTGTTGAAACCGAGGGTGCAGTCAAAATGTAAATCCAAGATGGCGGCTGCAAAAAATATCAAGGTTTTCGTCATAAGTGTCGTTTTCATGGTTTTTGAGGAAGTTGAAACCGATGGTGCAGTTAAAATGTAAATCCAAGATGGCGGCTGCAAAAAATATCGAGGTTTTCGTCATGGGTGTCGTTTTCATGGTTTTCGAGGAAGTTGAAACCGATGGTGCAGTCAAAATGTAAATCCAAGATGGCGGCTGCAAAAAATATCGAGGTTTTCGTCATGGGTGTCGTTTTCATGGTTTTCGAGGGTGTTGAAACCGATGGTGCAGTCAAAATGTAAATCCAAGATGGCGGCTGCAAAAACTATCGAGGTTTTCGTCATGGGTGTCGTTTTCATGGTTTTCGAGGGTGTTGAAACGGATGGTGCAGTCAAAATGTAAATCCAAGATGGCAGCTGCATAAATTTATCGAGGTTTTCGTCATGGTTGTCGTTTTCATGGTTTTCGAGGGTGTTGAAACCGATGGTGCAGTTTAAATGTAAATCCAAGATGGCGGCTGAAAAAAATATCGAGGTTTTCGTCATAGGTGTCGTTTTCATGGTTTCCGAGGGTGTTGAAACCGATGGTGCAGTCAAAATATGGATAGTATGGAAACAAGGCCTAATTGTAGAAATAAATACCTACGCTCTCAACTGCAGCCTGAGGGTTGTCACGAGCGCGGAGAATGGAACATAATTATGTGGCGCTGATGCTTGATGAACCCGGTGGCTGCGCACCTTACTATGCGTTCCAACTAAGTATAAGATGACCTTGGCACCATATTGTAACTGCAATTGTGTTTAACGAAAAATACTTTGCGCAAATTACTTTTCAATACTTAATATTTATCTTATTTTCGTTATTTGACATCTGGGATTTCTATTTTGATAGCAATATCGGTTTCAACACCCTCAAAAACCATGAAAACGACATCCATGATGAAAACCTCGATAATTTTGGCAGCCGCCATTTTGGATTTACATTTTGACTGCACCATCGGTTTCAACTTCCTCGAAAACCATGAAAACGACACCCATGACGAAAACCTCGATAATTTATGCAGCCGCCATCTTGGATATACATTTTGACTGCACCATCGGTTTCAACACCCTCGAAGACTATGAAAACGACACCCATGACGATAACCTCGATAATTTATGCAGCCGCCATCTTGGATTTACATTTTGACTGCACCATCGGTTTCAACACCCTCGAAAACTATGAAAACGACACCCATGACGAAAACCTCGATATTTTTTGCAGCCGCCATCTTGGATTTACATTTTGACTGCACCATCGGTTTCAACACCCTCGAAAACTATGAAAACGACACCCATGACGAAAACCTCGATAATTTATGCAGCCGCCATCTTGGATATACATTTTGACTGCACCATCGGTTTCAACACCCTCGAAAACCATGAAAACGACACCCATGACGAAAACTTCGATAATTTATGCAGCCGCCATCTTGGATATACATTTTGACTGCACCATCGGTTTCAACACCCTCGAAAACTATGAAAACGACACCCATGACGAAAACCTCGATATTTTTTGCAGCCGCCATCTTGGATTTACATTTTGACTGCACCATCGGTTTCAACACCCTCGAAAACCATGAAAACGACACCCATGACGAAAACCTCGATAATTTATGCAGCCGCCATCTTGGATATACATTTTGAATGCACCATCGGTTTCAACACCCTCGAAAACCATGAAAACGACACCCATGACGAAAACTTCGATAATTTATGCAGCCGCCATCTTGGATATACATTTTGACTGCACCATCGGTTTCAACACCCTCGAAAACTATGAAAACGACACCCATGACGAAAACCTCGATATTTTTTGCAGCCGCCATCTTGGATTTACATTTTGACTGCACCATCGGTTTCAACACCCTCGAAAACCATGAAAACGACACCCATGACGAAAACCTCGATAATTTATGCAGCCGCCATCTTGGATTTGCATTTTGACTGTAACATCGGTTTCAACACCCTCGAAAACCATGAAAACGACACCCATGACGAAAACTTCGATAATTTATGCAGCCGCCATCTTGGATATACATTTTGACTGCACCATCGGTTTCAACACCCTCGAAAACTATGAAAACGACACCCATGACGAAAACCTCGATAATGTATGCAGCCGCCATCTTGGATTTGCATTTTGACTGCAACATCGGTTTCAACACCCTCGAAAACCATGAAAACGACACCCATGATGAAAACCTCGATAATTTATGCAGCCGCCATCTTGGATTTGCATTTTGACTGCAACATCGGTTTCAACACCCTCGAAAACCATGAAAACGACACCCATGACGAAAACCTCGATATTTTTTGCAGCCGCCATCTTGGATTTACATTTTGACAGCACTATTGGATTCAAAACCCTCGAAGACGAAAACTATAAAAAGACGCCTATTATGAGAAATCGTAGCAGAAACCATGTTGGTTTTTTTTACAAATTATTTATTTACGAATTTATTAAACGGTCACGCGGATATAGAATTCGATATTGATAAAAATCATTCTTACCTTCAAAATAAGCAGGGAGTTTAAAAAACAAAATCTCCGGTTATGATGAAGCCGAGTTCAAACAGCCAATTATACGTAACATAAATAAACGCAACTCGTCTTTACGCGGCACTCAGAACTGACAGCACTGCGATGTCCGCTTAGAAGCCTCGTAGATGCGCGTGTTTGTGTGTGTGCACCGTTTTGAACGTTAGTACGTAATTTCCGGACCATCCATATTTTTTACTGTGCTACGGGGCAGACAAGAGCCACTCAAAGCGTGGGAGCGTATCTTTGCAAGTTACAACCACGATCTATACACGTCATGTAAATATATCCCAGGCCCCTCTCTCAGCCACGTAGGGTTATTTTCTTTTTTTTTAAAGAAAATTAAAAACGTGGGTTTTTCATATTTCTGACAGCAAACCCTTTCATTTGATACCCATATCATGGGGGTGCATTTCAAACAGCTAATCCGCCATCTTGGATGTCCGCCATGTTGGATTTAAGACACGTGACTATTTTTTTCGTATTCTTGACAGCAAACCCTTTCATTTAATACCCATATCATGGGGGTACCTTTCAAATAGCCAATCCGCCATCTTGGATGTCCGCCATGTTGGATTTAAGACACGTGACTATTTTTTCATATTACTGACAGCAACCCTTTCATTTGATACCCATATCATGGAGATGCATTTCAAATAGCCAATCCGCCATCTTGGATGTCCGCCATGCTGGATTTCAGGTACGTGACTATTTTAATCATATTCCTGACAGCAAACCCTTTCATTTGATACCCATATCATGGGGATGCATTTCAAATAGGCAATCCGCCATCTTGGATGTCCGCCATGTTGGATTTAAGACACGTGACTATTTTTTTCATATTCCTGACAGCAAACCCTTTCATTTGATACCCATATCATGGGGGTGGATTTCAAACAGCCCGACCGCGATCTTGGGGAGGCCGCCATATTGGATTTCTCACCACTCTTGCGCCCCATTGCAAAAACTAATAAAACGAAAACGGATGGCTAATTAATCCACAAATTCTACAAACTACTATTATAATTATAATAATACTTTAGTTTGATAAAGTAACGAAAATCTTACCTTATGAAAAAAAATATGGAGAGAATCAAAATGTGGCAGTCGCAGTATAATATTCCGTTCACGATATGTACGCTCTATAATTAGGACGAGGAAAAAAGTGATACAGGTCCTACGTCGACGGGCGCTGGAGCCGTACTGATTGCAGCCCTTTTTTTTTTTTTTTTTTTTTTGTATGGCATCTCGCAGGTCAACCTCTAATAGGTTGTGTACTGCTTAACCGGACTTTTCTGTGGATGCCTTAAGAATTTAAGGCCTCCAGCCAGGGCAACAAACTTAGTTAATAAACTAAACTAAGTTGATTGCAACCCGGTTATGTTTCGTAATTTATACTAGTTTAGAGTGATTTTAAAAACGATAGTATGTTTAATTACATGAAGGGATTTTAATGAAATTTAGAAATTAGTTTAGTCTGTAAACATAGTTTATATTTACATAGTTTTTTTAATGTAATTACGCTTTGTTCGAACCAAAAATGGCGATAAAACAGCGATATAAAACGTAAAAATTGACCTCAGAATTTATTTTTTTACTAATTTGTGTTATTAAAAATATAAATTCTACTACGTAGTTTTACGACAAAAACGTATGTCTGATGATTTGTGTATTTTTTTTGGTTAAAATTACGAATGTTAATGGTAGATGTAGGAGTCGCAAATCGACTCTGCGTTGATTTTTCAGTAAACTACTTGTCGGAGATTAATTACCACAAAGTTAATAAAAGAGTTTTTTGAAATATGTTACGTACAATTACAACACGAAAGACTGGTCTTTCTTTTGCAGGTATTCAAAAATGTTGGAGTATTACTTAATATGGTAAATTAGACGATCATAATTTTAGTTCTACGCGCAAATGGGTAAAAGGCCTCTTAAATACTTGCTTCTGAAGTTTTGACGTCACGAGAAATAAATACATTGGTTTATCCAAAGACATTAAACTATATATGAGCAATAGACGGGACATCACGAAGACATTTGTGATCCAAAACTTTTTACCAATAGGTAAAATTTTCCCAATACCCGCTCTATAGGTTCTTTTAATCTCTTTGGGTTTAAGGGAAGAAAAAATGCCTGCCTATTATTTTTTTAAATTCTAGCTGATGGACGAATTAAATTTGCAATTTATTGATGCTCTCAAATTACATAAAGCTGGTAGATATAACTGTGACATTAATTAACTCAGAAATCAGTCTTAACAAAGGGTTTAAAATTCCAACAATTTAACAAGCAACAATCTACTTATAATCACATATAGTTCAATAAAACAACAATGGCCGCCACAAAGGCGGGAAAATAAACCGCCATTTTGACCGTTACATTCCATAATTCGTATTGCCATTTTCAATTTTAGGTGAAAGCGTCATGACTGTATTGATGTGTTCGACATTATTTCAGTGTAGCGGACATTGTATTGTTGGTTATGTGTGAACGAACTTTGCAATCGTTAGTTTAATGGTCTACTTCTACTAATGTGTCACATAATAATGTAATTGTCTACGGTTCGTTTGGCACGGAGGCTGTGTGGATGGACCTAGTAATCATGTATTTTATCAGAAAATGGCATTCTTGTTAATAAAATATAGAATTGTGTCCAAAAATAATCCTTGCAGTATTCTACAATCGTAATAGGGTATCGAACCGGGAAATCCCGGTCCCGAAAATCCCGGGATTTCCCGATTCTGGAAGTATATTTTGAGACCCGGGACATGCGAATGAGAACCGGGAAATTCGGGATTTTCGGGACTCAGAAAAACAGTGTAAATTATTTATTTAAACTTGTTAATTCTTTTATAGAACAAAAGAATAAAGTGGATGTAAGGTATTTATTCACTTCGTCGTTATATACGGGATAACATGTTCAGATACAGGTGTGGTTGACAAAGAAGAAAAGTTGATAATGTAGTACTGGTTATATTTCAAAAGCCTTTGACAGGGTCTCGAGACAAAAAGCTTCCTTGCTTTTGGTATCCCAATTGATTTTTGTAGCTGGAATATCAGACTTTCTTAGTGAACGATCAATCAGAGTTGTCGTTGATGACTGATCCTTTGAGCTTTTGGTTATTGACTCTGGAGTTCAACAGGTATCTGTTTTCTTTGCAACTCTTATTTTGCTGCACATTTCTTACCCACTTCAGCCTGGTATTGTTGGATAGGTAGATAACAGTAATGTTTCAGTGACATACTTGCCCACTGCAAAATCCAGTGGGGATGAAGTTCATTGCTTCAGAGAAACCATGGTAGAGTGAACAGATTTGATACTTAGTATCCCAGTAAGCGAACAAGAAACTTCTCTCTTTTAACGCCACCAACATACAGGCGTATATTTCCTTAGTGAACTAGGAGTAAATCGAAACTACATCTTTTATAGATGTTTTTTTCCTGTTTCTGTAACTGATGAACTTGAGCTTCTGGGCATGGAGCTGACATCCAGTGTCAACTTTGACGTGGGCATCCTAAATAGAGTGAAGTGATACCTTACACCTGGATAGCCTATGTGCAAGCCCATTTCTGCATAAGGTGAAATTCAATTTTTCTTTTGTTTTTTCTTACGGAGTATTGCAGTTACCTTATTCAACTTAATCATTGGGATGGCTCAGATAATTACAACTCACTGCACTAGACCCAGTGGAACGCAGAGCTTCTTAGACTAATCGGCAACGTGAATCTGGTGGATGGTTTCTCTACAGCTTAGCTCATCTCATCGACGCAAGCTGACCCTTTTTTCGTGTTTTTTTTTATTGAGTTCGCTCGTGGCTAAGATGAGACCTAAAATAGGTCAAACTCATGAATTCTACAACCTCTTTCCACCGGCCTACTTGCATTACATCTAATGTCCAGTATTGGACATCTAGATGAACTGCAAGTTTCCATCCATTTAAATTAATATAGTTAGTACAGTTAGAGTGAATAGATTTGCCACCTCTGAATAGAAAAGAGGCAAGAGCAAATCCATGTCCATGAGGCCGACGTATAAGTTGGTTGTATGATTTTAATCAAAATAAATACTATGCCCTAAAGTTATCTTATTATTTTCATTGTTTTCTAATGCCATGGAAAAAATGCATTTTTGTCCCGAAAGTCCCGAAAATCCCGGGATTTCCCGGTTCCTTGGACGCCTGTCCCGAAAATCCCGGGACTTCCAACAAGGACCGGTTCTCGATTCCCTAAATCGTAATGATACTAATTACCAAAATGTGACAATAGAAAAGTGATTTCGATATTCTACTTGCAAAATAAACACCCACTCTAATACTTCCGTTCACGAACAATTTACGTGCACAGGTCTTTAGAAGCCGCAATCATTTTTGCGGCATATTTCGAGAGGGACTAGAACGATTGCCTCAAAGTTATTCTACTAATTACAACAGTATCTAACAAACTTCTTAGCTTTACGTGCTTAATTGTACGGAGTTCATGAAACTAATAAAGAAATGACACTCACCTATCATGCGGCCCCCTGCCAGCACTCGGTCCATATCCACCATAACCGTCATCATATCCATCGTAAGCAGCAGGTCTCCTTACTCCAGCATATCCATCGTATCTACTCAGCCCATCATCGTAGCTAGGGTAGTACCTATCATACGATGGTCTTCTCCCTCTATAATCATCATAGTTATAATCTCTTTCTCTATACGGATCACGATCTCTTAAGAATCTGTCGTAATAGTCTGGTCTGTATCTATCTCTGTCATCGTAACGGTCTCCTCCTCGTCTCCTATCGCGGTCTCTATCTCGTCCACGGTCTCTATCTCGGTCTCTGTCACTCCCTCTTCGGCTACCTCCACTTGGTCTGCCATCTTTATCGTCGTAAGAATTCTTGTTATCACCGTGATCGTCATCTGTCCCATTCTTTTGTTTTCTGTCTGAGTATCTATCTTCATCGCTGTCGTAATTCTTTTTGTTATCATGCCTGTTGCCAGATGTTGGTTTGTGGCCGCGTCTGTCATCGTCGTATCTGTCTCTTCTATCGTAGTCATCGTCGCGGTCGTCTCTGTCATCTCTGCGATCGTCGCATCGTCCGCATCGCGGTCTGTCGTATTCTTGTCTGGCGTACTCTAGCCTGTCGTAGATAGGTCTGGGTGCTCCATATCGGTAGTCGTAGTAACTCCTACTCTGTCGTTTTAGTTTGTCGCTGTCAGTGGCTTCAGTTTTGACAGGTGTTAAGACTTCTGATAGAACTGTTTCTTCTGCTGAGGTATATTGGAGACAGGTTAGGGTGTAGGCAAACAGGACCTGTAACAATACAAATATACAGGGTGAATTTTCCAACTGGACGTGGATGGCTTTACCCGAAACTATGCGGAATATCATAAAACACTGAAAGGAGTCTCGATGCCGATTTTGACGAAAACTATAACTTATTGGATTTTAGAAATCTTATCTTGGACAGGAATCAAACCCGAAATCCATCATTACAAAATTCGATAGTGTTGTAAATAAGGATCAAATTCTGGGAAGTACCTAATGATATAAGGCAAACTTAAGAAACTTCAATTAGTTCATATTTTCATTCATCTTGTCTAGGTCAGGTGACAAAGTCTATAATGAAATGCGTGACTTTTTAGTTGTATGTAACAGGGACGCTTAGGGAATGATAATATTTTATATTATCTGGAAGCACTCAACGAGACTGACTATATTATTTTTTTCGCATGTTGCAATGCGAATAAAATAATATTATCTAGCAAACACTACAATGACAAAAAATAAAAACAAAAGAGAATCATTAAATAATGCATTAAAACTACTCATACAAGCATTATCTAATAAAGATCAGTCAATAACACGCTACGTTAACAACGCGTACGGATTGTTTCATCGTTTTTTGTGCAGCAGTTTCCGCGTCGACACGTTATTGTGAAAAACTTGACGTAACTGTATTAATGTAAATATGATTTGTGTAATTTGTACGTCTCTCTGTCTTGAGATACATTGTTGTGAGTGATTCTTAAAGTTGAAAAAATATTTAACGATCACTTTACATTTTATGTTTTAATCGTATGGCCGAGTTCCGGCTTTGGAATAGTTCAGCTTTTTCAGGCTCAGATAGATATTTCAGTTTATTTTTATTTTGAGTTCCGTGTATTCGTCTCGTGATCCTCATCCTACTAATATTATAAATGCGAAAGTTTGTAAGGATGTATGTATATGTGTATGTGTATGTAGGTATGTTTATTACTCTTTCACGCAAAAACCACTAAACGGATTTGGCTACAATTTGGTACACATATAGTTTATAACCTGGATTAACACATAAGATAGTTTTAATCCCGATTTTATGTTCCCGTCGGATAATTTTCGAGTTGTAGCGTGTGAAGCCGCTGGCAACAGCTAGTATCTAAATAAATGTAACTGTCATCAACAATAAATAATTATTTATGGAGAGCTCAAAATATAAAGAATGTTCAGGTTTATTCAGGTAATTTGAACAAAATGTTTTTATTTTAACGTTATCAGGCAGAGGTATACCTATACTATACATAGTGAATTTACCTGCATTTCCTTCCATTAGCTATACGTTTTCACCTCAAATCGAGAAAATATTTTAGAACTACGAGTCTTCTCACATGGATCGCCTTTAAATCTTCAAATCATCATTATCTGCCTCGCTTTTTCCAAACTACACTGGGGTCGGCTATCAGTCGAACCAGATGCAGCTGGATATCAGTATTTTACATGGAGCGACTGCCTATCGGACCTCCACAACCCAGGAACTGGGCTATTGGGCAAAACTGGTTTTCAGAGTTTTTAACTTTCGATCTGACTGTGATTAACGACTGCCAAAGATCTGTAAATGACAGCCGGGACCAACTGCTTTACGCGCTTTCCGAGGCACGGAGGAAACTCGCTATGACAGATGGTCACACATCCGCAGACCAACCTCGGCAAGTGCGGCTTAACCAGGAAGATTGGCCAGTGCGGCTGTAACTATTTAGCCACGAGCTTCGAGGAGCTCGTGGCTAAATAGTTACAGCCTTTAAATCTCCAAATATTTAATGATATTCAGAAAAAATTGGCCAACATAAATTCCGGGTTGATGTACCTACCTAAGTAATTGACCTAGCGAACTACCTACCTAATTATCTTTTGATTCACGATGACAATGCCTTATTTAGCCACTACAAAACCTTACGCATTGTTTATTCAAACTTCAAATATGCAAAAAACACCATAAAATAGCCTACGACCTCTAAAAACAATGGTATGATATCACACACGGTATACAAAGAGAAAATCGTCCAAAATGAAGGACACAACCTAATTTTTGTATTGTTTTCATATAATTTATGTTCAGGAAGATGACTAGCTGTGAATTTAGATTTGAGATTGTGTTTTTGTTGCATAATTCAGGTAATGTTGCTTCACAAAAAAAAACACGCTAAAACTTAATACCAACCTCAAAAAATTTAATTTTAATTGTATTGAGATGGCTTAACACAGCTCCAATGTGGAAACGAGATGGCGCTAGACGATTTGTATAACTCTATCTCTTTCCCACATTGGAACTACTCTCGCTTAAGACGTTATGGTAGGCCCCCTGGTCTATTTAGTTATAAAGTTCACTCCTGGAACTAGATCTACCACAAACTGCCAAGAGTACTTTGCCCTTCAGTATCAGTTTTAGCTTTAGATTTTTTCCATCAAGTTTACAAAAAAGTGCTCTACAGAAAAACGTGAAAGATGGCCTCTGATCGCGGGACTGTCTCACCAAGTAACCGTGGCTCTGGTACGTAAAGGGCTACTGAAGGATCACCATGGATTTTAGTCAGTCAAGTCCTTCCCGTCCCACCCTGACTCATTTGATGATTTTACCACGATAAAAAAATGGCCTCTGAGCCTCTAGCACACTGTAAAATGTAAATAAAATACAGAAATCTTGTGAAAAATGATCCTGATCTTATCCTTTAAAGAAATTTCGAACATCAACAACAGAAATTCCATAAAAATCTTAAACACCGCTCCACATACCGACCTTAAACGCACACAATGAAGCTATTTACACTTGTCTCCACGCGCTCCGTGAGAATTAGGACTGTAAGCAAATTATATAACACAAACAAACATAGTCGAATTAGTCAGAGTCACTTGCATTGTTTAGGAGCCACAGAGAGCCACACAAGCACACATCCGTTGAAGTAATCGGTTTATAATTGTGCGCGACCCTGGAGTCATGGAGACAAAAGATTAACATTGTGTGCCTACGAATTATGACATGGACTTTACACGTGTATGTTTAAAAAAATGTTTCAAAATATTTACAGAGTGAATTTTCAAACTGAACGTGGATGATGTGTATATCCGAGGAATAGTGAAATTTACTGAAAGGAGTCTTGATGAGGCCGATTTTGATGAAAACTAAAACTACATCATCAGTCATCACACGATTTTTGAAAAATCAATAATCCTCGCCAGGAATAAAAATCCGTTGATTTTGAAAAAAATCACACCCTTATTACACCATTCGATAGTCTCGCTATCTGGGAAGATAATATACGGCAAACTTGTTATGATTATGTTAGATCATAAATTTTGTGGCAAGGCAAGTTCTGAATACCTACGTAGGTAGATAGGGCAGGATAATAGTTAAACGGTTCTGTATGAAAAGGTAACCGTGACTCTTGAACATAAAAGGAACACCGTGGTTTTAGTCAGTACGAGTTTGACAGTCCCTTTCACTACATCCAGGGCGAGAGGACTCATTTGATGACTTAAATTAGAAAAAAAAAATAGGATAGCAAAGAAGCAAGATCAGAGAATCGATCTATGATTGGACTAGGTCACGGATGATCTGTCTAGAAAGGAGGTGACGAGCTGAGTTGATGAGTTAATCTATAACTAGAAAACTCTCGTAAGAATGGAGAAGAAGGCATGCGTGCTCCGATCCTAAATACATTTGGATAAGGACAGAGGAATGTGTCGATAAAGTCATGTAAGAATTTATTGAAAAGGTAAGCTGAATTTTAACAAAACTCTCTCTTCGCAATGCTCATCGCCCAGAACAACCCACGACTACGAAGACGGGAGGAATAACGACTGATATTTGTGTTATGATTGTGAACAGGGGGCTGCGGGAACGCAAGGGCCATGTGAATGAATTAGGTAATTTTTAGGCCCAGGGCCCACTTTCGGCATCGGCATGGCTGAGGATTTAGGTGATAAAAAGCATTATACATTAACTTCATTCATGGCAATAAAGTAGAATTGATGGCTTCATAATTGATTCTGATTTCTGCCCCATACATAGAGCTTGTAACGCTTCCAAAGGTGTTTAAAATACCAATTAATTAAAAATCGCTTAAGTATAAATATCAGAATTCATTGATGACCTGTTAATTGAGAATTATTATCGGCTGAGAATAATCTAGCAAGTCTTTAAGCTAAGTATGTAGGTTAAAACCAACATTGACGCTTTCCTTTTGTTCTAATGTTTTTATAGCTATGAATAGTAATAACTAACAATATGGCATATTCAACAAACGGAGATCGTTAAGCAAATGAAAGCTTCGACAAGGTATCTTCAGGGTGAATTTTTCAAATGGGCGTGGATGGCAATATCCGAAACTATGAGGAATATCGAAAAACGTTGAAAAGAGTCTCAAGACCGATTTTGACGAAAACTAAAACTGAATCATTGGATTTTTGAAAAATCAATTAGGTACCTCTCCAGGAATCGAACCCGCTGATTTTGGAAATACATAATACCTATTCACAATTGCACCATTCGATAGTGTTGCTAACAAGGAACAGATTCTGGCAAGTTTGCATTTCGCTGATTGGAAAATCTTGCATTAAAATTGGACGCAGGGATGTAAAGGTCACGGGACTGCCTTACTCGGTAACCGAACCCTGGAAAGTAAAGGGCTATTAGGGAACACTGTGGATTTTAGTCAGTACGAGTCTGACAGTCCCCCGCTCTACCCAGGGTTGTAATAGGACACATTGGATGTTTTTACTACGTTAAAAAAGCGTGCAAAGACATTTTTTTAAGTTCCGTTATCATTTCAAAATACCCACAAACTTAAATAAATTACAAACAGTTAACATAGTTTTTGTTTATTTTACTAAACAAACATCCGAATTGAGAACCTCCTCCTTTTGGAAGTCGGTTAAAAAAAACAACTCGTCATCCTATAAGAAAAAAAAAAGTTTTGACACAATTTATCGTAGCACCCTCTACCATCCGATTTATTATTATCTTATACCTATACCTGTTGTGTCACCTAAGCCTACAGCATAAAGACATTAATTTTGATAGCAAATAAAATTGTCATAAAAAGGCAATACTAATAAAAGCTATGCATGATGGTCATCAAAAGAAAACAAAGGAAATGCATCGATTCGAATGCATCGACTCGATCGAGAAGCTATCAATTTGACAGTTATTATTTGAAAAAGGAACTGCGATTTTCTTTCATAAATATTTTTAAGCGTTTTTATAACGACTTATGGTATTTTGAGCCAGTGACGAGCTGTTGAAATCATTATTAACTACAATAGCTATAAGTTTACAGTTAGGGATCTTTATTGCCTTTTCTCCATTAATAATAATCGGTTATTGTTAATTTTATGCCTGTTTCCTGCATGTGCTATTGGATATAACGGTTACCTATATACATAAACCAGCATTACATATAAAGACTTGCCTGGTTATGTTAGGTAGATGGTGAACGACCTTAAAATATTAAAGATACAAAGTTGAAGACCTTTGAAATGTTCCCTTTTTAAAATTCGAATAAAAAATTGTGACAAAATCTTAAAAAAGATTTTTGAGACATTGCTTTGAAATGGACTTGGATTGAATAATAAATTATAAGGCAAAACAAAGTAATTTTAAAAATGATCCAAAGAAAAAGCTCTTTAAAATTGTCTCAATTAAGTTATTTTTAGAAATTCATCTGAACTGAAAACAGGTCTTGTACTCAATGCAAATGATGCAAAAACGAAGCTCATCTGAGCGAGGGCCAGTAAAAAAGCACTTACTGGGAAGCTTTTGACTTCATCATCTTTTTCAAATACTTTTGTAACAATAAAACTAAACTTACCAGAACCGCGAAACGTTCCATTTTGTTTTAACTTAAAACTAAAAATATAAAAAGTTCATCATTTGTGTCCTTATTTCTACAAAACCACAATAAAGTTAACCAACTGTTCAGAACTTATTGCAAACTTTTACATTATTAAAAAAAAAGATTTGTAACTATAAGTTTTTATTTCAATATTTGTTGTCTATGCGCAAGTGGATGCGCGGGCGTGTTATGGCGGACTGGCTACAGCGCATGCGTCCCCCGCTTATAATAATTATGGCGATCGGTGGTTTTTTGTTTGCCCATCCGCCTAGGGCCTGCAGTCCTTTGGAAGTTATTTTACCACCAACTGTAGTGTAGTAACTGTCAAAGTTATAGTGTGCTTTATTATTATTCTAATATGGTTGCTTCTCTTCTTCTCCTACTTTGGCAATGGGGCTCAACTTATACAATATTTTGCAATTGTTGCTATTGCGATGCTACCTCTGAAAAGTCTGTCAAAAGGTCAGTGAGCCTCTATAAATAAATTCACGCTTCTTTTAACTTCAAATATATTTGTTCGACCTACAACTTGTTTCTATGTTTGTTAACGCACCCACGCTACAGGAGAAATTCCTTCAAAATTACAAATTACTCTCGTCCACATTAATTTGGTCGTAAATGCACTCTAATGCTCTCACTGGTTGCGAGTACCTACTGTGCAGCTGACTGTTTAACCAATAAATATTTATTCTCGTTACAATGTGATAACTGTTGAGCTGTCACTATAGGAGGTATAATAACTGTGATCAGACTGTATTGGGTCGGTATTGTGAAGGCTACTCTGTTGTATGGCTACTCATGTATCCTGCACCATTGACGGAAAGGTTTTTGACTTCATTTTACAAAATATGGGGTCATGAAATGGGGTCAAAGAGCTCTAGCTAAGCTGCCAAACTATAATTTGAACTTCGCAGGTTGTAATTTTTAACAGGAAGTGCTATTATTTTTTAGTTATTTGGGAAACTCCGAATATCTCTCATTTATGTACGTCCAATGTTCATCGTATATTTCAATGCAATGTTAAGCAATATTAGATAAGTAAGATGAGAAGAAGTTAGTTATAAGTTATGCAAAGTAAGCACTCCATGGGAAACTTGGGCTAAAAACTCTCCTCAATAATCTCTAGTATCAAATAATTCTACATGTAATAATAATGCTACTACACTGTTCCTAAACCACTGCATCTTCTTAAAGCCAGAATCAACAGTGGCGACCACCAAAGAAACGCAGAGGCAATGGAGAAAGTCCCTGAGAAACAATTTAAATGCCTATTAATGTTAAATGGAGAAGCAAATGAAATGAATCAGAAAATACTTAATTGTACAGAAGAAGGAAATACATAATTTCCATAATCAGACAATAGAATTGGTACTACTGCTAGGGCATAATTTCTGCAAACACGGATTTACTACTTATCATTGTATCTAATAATGAATTTAAGCAATAACATTAGTTCCGAGGATATTGTCAATTGGTTTTTCCATTGTCTCAAGAACACTGAGATCCTCTGCTTGCGCAAAATTAATAGGATTTTTTACGCGTTAGATATTTAAATAGAAGATCCGGAATCACTGAAAAAATGGTATTGTAATAATTTACTAGTGTTATCCATGAAGCTTAGGCAAAAGTTTGACTAATATGTGAGTAATATTTGCCTGGTTGTTTGGGCGAGCTTATTGACATCAAACGGGCTCAAATCCAAACTGCGTGGCTGCTAGGTACTGGTAGTCGAACAAGCCAAAAGCAATAAGGCAAAAGCGATAATTATTGCGGCTGTTTGCGCCAATCCCTCAATTAATATGTATTAGAGATATAAAAATGTAAAATCCTTATATTATTAGCCTGCCCTATAAAGGCAGATATATGGTTTGGGTAAACCACTAAGTTTTACAACTGGTAATACCTGTATTTCATGTTAATAAATTATTGTTAATCTTAAAATAAATTTTAATGACAGCCATCAAGCAGAAGTGTTAGTGAGACAAGCATTATATCGTGTTAACTATTTCATCACAACGGTAATTGCCATAACGGTGAAAAACAAACATCGTGGACGACCCCTGAAACTATCTAAAAAGTCAAGAATAACGAGAGATCCATCTACCAGTCAATCCATCTCTCAGTAAAAGTTTGTTTTCTCGTAGCGAGAACGCTACATATACCGATATAAAAGATAATGTATGTCACCCATCCTCTGAAATAAAACAATTACGTACTTATGTTGCTCGATGTAGCTTATAATGCTTACTAGTTTTCCTATGAGACAATGCTCTCTAACCACTAATTAAGCCCTGCCGGGATCGTGGGCACCTTCCCGGGGTCGCGAGCTCCTACTGGGGTCGCGGTACTGTACTAACAGGTAACCTGGGCACTGGGACTTATAGGGCTACTGAAGGAACACCGTGGATTTTAGTCAGTGCGAGTCTGACAGTCTCTCAAGCACCCAGAAGGTGTAAGAAACTCATTGGGTGATTATACCACGTTAAAAAAAGTAAGCCAAATCATATTCTTGAACTTCCAAGTTCTGATCTCACTAATCCTAATCTGTGCCAGTCCAGGAAGTAGTATGAACAATTTTGCAATTATTTAATTTGGTCTAAATAATATTTGATTGTTTTATGAAGGCCTTGCATGGGGCTCGGTAGCCATCGCTCAGTTTAAAGGCCAGATGTCAGTGATAATAGCTATACTGTTTTAAACAATGTCCCGGACAAGATCTGTATGAAACCATGGCCCCAAATGTGAATTTGACACCATAATTCGCGAAAGTGATTCGCGTTTTTAAGTTGTTTTAATTTATTTAAAGACACACACAACACACATTTATGACTAAATGACATACAGATAGAAGTAGGTACGTATATAATATCAAAAAGCCTTAATATAAAAAAGAACAGCAGCTAATTCCTCAATGATTGATTTTACAGTCATTATTATCTAGCAAAGAAACCCAAAGTGATTTTGAGCTGAGCTTTTCATCAAATATTTGATACTTGGGACCTTGTTATTCCTGTAAACGATCAAAATAATGCTCTGTCAATATTCATGTGTTTGCTAAATAATTTGATGGCATAAAGCTCTGTTTGACGTTTGTCAAACATCTACGTGTTTCTCATGAAAATCTTGTTGATTTATGTATGTATGTATGTCAGACTTGTACTGACTAAAATCCACGGTGTCCTTCAATAGCCCTTTATGTTCCGGGCTCACGTTATTATTTCAACTGTTCTTTCTTTTCCCCGAGTTGATTGTTGGAAAAAACAATGCCCTGAACAAACCATCTCTCATCAGGTCCTTTAAAATGTTACGCACAGCGATGCATAACATGTCCACCTGTCCACATGAAGTGTCATTCACTCCCCATGACAAACACTTTACTGCTACTTTGTCTATGGTAGAAACAATCTGGTTTACATGATTATCTTGAGGAGGATGTGTCCAAAATTAAATAATAGCTGTGCTTGTAATCTGCGCAAGCTCCGAAGCAGGAAGGGGAAGCGCTATTGTCTAAAACTAGTTGGGTTGTTTCCATTGCACCGCTAAAAATTATGATAGTGTTTCTAAAAGTCTTTTATATTGCGAAAAGCGAAGGAGTAGAACCATAGATTCTGTGAGTAGAACTCTCTGACTGCGTCTCGGTTTCCGAACGCATACAACCCTAATCTCTTCAAAGTTAGAGTGAACAACAGGCTTCTTCTGAGTAAGCTCGCTCCATCGTCGACCATTGTCTTTGTCATCTCTGACCTTGACTAAGGGACTAAGGTCAAAACCAAACCCATTGTAAGTACATAAAAAAATGTGTGAACTTTAATCAGGCCTGTTATTACTCCTCCACTGTTATATTAATTCTCTGGGACTTTATGAAGCTTCCTTGCCTCGGCGCATTTTTGATGGTCACCACTGTTAATTCTAGCTTTCAGAGGTTGCAGTGATCTGGGAATTGTGTGGCAAGATTGTCCCGAAAGATGTGTGTGTCCATGCAGAGATTCTGTAGCTGGCAGATTGTGGCGAATGGATCGGAAAAATAACAAGGTTGTCCGCTCATTATACAATAGGCTACAAATAAAAACAAAGACCTTTTTATAACTAAATATTAAATCAAACCTTGTACCAACTTGTTGGACACGTGTTTACTTTAAAAAAAACATCAAAAGAGAATACTCTCAAACGACCTTCCATAATTTACGGGAAAATTCATACCTAAACACTAAATAGTCACAATTAAATTAACTTCATTGCCTCACTTCAAAATCAATAGCATTCATTGACTGGACCAGCACTTTTTACCATTAAAAATACATGTTAGACAGTCTACAAAAACTCCTGCTATTAACCATTTTCTTAACTGGTTGAGATTTGAAGAAAACTTACACTGTCTTTTACCTTTTGCATGCAAAAATCGTGACAAAATGGAAACGAACTAATTAAAACAAGTAAATCAAAAACTGCTGGGCATCGAACCGCGACTGACACGTCATTGTGCCGACTGCTGACTTCACTGTTGTGCCGCTGGGCCAACCAACGAACCGTAGCCACGCACTCTATCGTCAAATTATTTCGTGTAAGGTCTAGAATACTTAAATGATTGATTTGGGTAGTATAATTATGCTGGTTAAAATTGTTTTGTGGGATCGAAAGGTCCTCCTCGTAGACTTAATAGTTGCAAAACAAAGATCCAATATTGATGAACTTCAAATAGGCTATTTTAGTAAAAAATAATATTAGTCCGGAAGATAGATTATCAAAAATATTTGACCCATATTTAATTTTGTTCTTTTGTTACGTTAACCAAAATTGTCCAAAATACAATGCTTCTAAAAATCACAAAACGTCACTCGGTCAATATAACTTTACAGGCTTTAAAACGTCACAAACCCCCAGTCTCGAATTCCGAAGCGTTTTATCTTTGTTAATCTATCTTCTATATCTATACTTATAATAAATCTGTAGAGAGGTCAATTCTGTACATGAAATATATTTCCAAAATAACTATCAGGGGGTGATTAGGGATCGATACTGATGCCAAAAATGCAATTAATAAAATTATTGTCTGTCTGTCTGTCTGTCTGTATAACCGTTATAGAAACAAAAACTACTCGACGGATTTTGACGAAACTTGGTACAATTATTTTTCATACTCCTGCGCTGGTTATAGTATACTATTCATCACGCTACAATCAATAGGAGCAGAGTAGTGAAGGGAAATGTTAGGAAAACGGGAGAAGTTAATCCATACACGCTAATCTTCGGAACTACTGGACGGATTTGATCGGTTTTTTTTTTTGTTGTATAGCTATTAAGTTTGGGCAACAAATGGGCTATAATTTATTTTGGAAACTTGAACACCTGATGTAGAACTGCAATAGATCAGCTAAACTATAAGAGATACAAAAATAGCGCCATATCAAAAATTGTTCCGCGTGATGAGCATTTTCTGCTGAGAAAATAAATTTGAAGATATAGAACACCTGATGTGGAACTCCAAGAGCCCAGCTACACTATTACATATACAGTAATGACGTCTTAGCAAGAGTTATTCAGCCTGATGAGCACTCCCTGTTGTCGTGTAAAAACTGAAGATCTGGAACACTTGATGTGGAACTCCAAGAGCCCAGCTACACTATAACATATATAGGAATGACGTCTTAGCAAGAGTTGTTTAGTCTGATGGGAATTTCCTGTTGACTTACAAAAATGAAAGATCTGGAACGTCTGGAATCGTCATGCGCGTCCCGTTGTTTTCCCGTCCCCAGGCTCTAATAATTCGACATCAGACGTTTCAGATCGATTTTGACGACCCCATTGTCGCTGGCATAAGCAACAGGATCCGCGTACGAAGTCGCTGGCAGAAGCTAGTAGGTATTCATTAAAAAACTTGTTTATTTTTTTCAAACAGATTTTTAATTTAGTTAAGTCCACAGATATCTTGTGTCCAGTATAATACGGGTATCATTTTAGAGACGGAGAGGAAGCGAAAGATCAATGAAAGAAAAAGACTGTACAGAAATGATGATGATTGACCGTTGTGTCATGGCGACTGACAGGGAAAATGGAAGAAGAAATGGCGTATTGCGCAGACCAGTAGAATGTGAAATGGGATGAGGGCAGGAAGGTGATGATAGATCTAATCACATGGGTTTATTCCTAATCACCGATAAGGTCTAGATAATACATAATACTATACTTACTTACTTATAATTTACTGCAAACCACCAACTTAATGAAGTCGTAAATTATACCCACAGCTGCCAGTTTGTCGTAAATACGGCAATATTTATTGCCAATTACCGTTATTTGTACAGTCAAACGTAGAATTACATTCAATTACAAAACGAGGTTTTGCAATGTAATTCGCGGTTTTTGACATTTTTTGATCGGATGACAGATGTCGTTCCCGCCCAAAGCGGCGGTTGTACGCATGCGCGTGACGGCCAGCGCCCCCTGTACGATGACATTCGAACTATGCGTTGTGATTCATACTTTTTTGTGTCAATGGAATATTTTTTGCACACTCATTTCGTTTGATTGTGCAACTTCAGCAGTTATTCTGATGACACCAATTTACCTACTCTTTTTTTTGGAAGCTGTTTCAACTGGGGTCAAGGTAACTGAAGATTGTATTCATGGGAACCCATAGTTTACGCACAGCGTAGTTATCAGATAAGACCAAGGGAATTGACCCTAACAATTTTATTGTCGTGGTGTAAAGGGTGTTTCGCGCAGTTCGTGCATATTCCAAGACATTTATACAATTCAAATTAATTGTCGAATAACTTCGTTTTTTTTTCTGATATCATTAATTTACAGATAATCCTTCAACATTTTGTGGTTTATACTTGATTTAATGAAGTATTACAAAATAAAAAATCGGAATAAGACGGTAATGAGAACCGTTACCGAAGGGAATGATACTGAGACTTAATGTGAAGGCATAAAGCTGCGAAGGTAATGAAGAAAAATAGAGGGTAATGAAACAATTTAAAAAAAACGACGGTAAACGAAGGCAGTGAGAAAGAAGGTAATGAGGTTTGAATCGTTAATCCGTATTTTTTCCAAAAATGACAGAATTATGAATCTCGTGCATATTATAAACTACGAAGGTAATTATTAGAAATTATAATTAGCTACAAATTAAACAAAATTATAGATACTCACGTGGTAAAACGGACGATAAGAATGAGAATGGTTCCAGAATAATAACCTCCTGCGAAACTTTACACGACTGTATTTTTTTACCACGACCATCCATCCGCCTGCCACGACGTTTGCTGGGTGACTGAGACGCGTGCGGGGCGCGGTGCGGCCCTTTAGGCACGTTTAAGTTCATGTGCAGACTGTTGTTTAGATGTTTTTACAAACCGATGGTAATCAGAAAAAAAAAATGTTAAAAGTTTTACGAAATAAAATTTATTATTTTTGGTAAATGTCGTTATTTATTTTAGGTGTAAAAGTTGTGTTCTTAATATTGTTTCTTGGTACGGTTAATTTATTAACAATTGATATTGATTATTTCGGTTAAAATACAAATGTTTATATTAGAATAGTAAATGGACACCGAAGGAAATGAGAATCTGTAAAGATTTTTATTTATAATTAATTAATTATGTTATATGGATCTGTAAATGTTACGTGCATTGGTAGCATAACTTTGTTGTGTTGTTTTTCTTTAAAAGAAATGTTGATAAATTATGAAAACATATTTTTTTTATTGCTGGACTTGTAATATGCACGAAAAATGAGAAACACCCTAAACTGAACTTGACTTTTAAACCTAATATGGACTATTTTAATGTTCGTGGCAGATCTTTGACATATAGGTACTTAGGCACAGAATGGGCACAGAGCATGTAATTTTTTTTGTACTTAGGTAGATTTGATTGTGGTAGAGCGCAATCACTAAAATAAATATCATCTAAAATGAATAAAATAATGTGGTAAGATATTATTTTAAAGCTAAGCTCGTGATAGCCCAATGAGCTATGGAGACGGTTAGGCCAGGTTCACACGGCGATTATTTTCCCGTACACCGTATAAACGATTTTATCGAATAGAGTAGTGACAACAGAATATATATGAAAACTTAAAAATTGTTTACACGGCGTTCATACGGGAAAATCCCGTGTTCGAGAAATATATTTTATCGTATACCGTGCGAAGTTGTTGAAACGATTTTATCGAATACGACACGCAGTGGCGCTTATGTTCATGTTGTCTCGTTCACACGACTCGCCCATTCGAGAATCGTACGCACTCGCATGCGTGGCCCGAAAAAATCTAATCGAATGGTTGCGGTGTGAATGACTGCATCGAGGTAAAACCGTATACGTGAAAAAATCGAATCGAATGGTCGCCGTGTGAACCTGGCCTCGTATACGGTAAAACCGTATACGTGAAAAAATCGAATCGAATGGTCGCCGTGTGAACCTGGCCTTAAGCTCGCTGTCTCTCTGTGCGATCGAGTCAGAAATGAGGAGATTCGTAGACGAACCAAATTTAAGTTCCCGACATAGTCAAGCGAATTAGCAAGCTGAAGTGGCAATGGGCTGGCCACATAGCAAGCAGAACTGATGACGAATGGGGCTGTAAGGTCTGAATGCAAGCCAACCACTCTTATCGGAAATCTATGGGGGAGGCCTATGTTCAGCAGTGGACGTCCTTGTCCTACGACTGATAATTAAATGATGATGAATTTTTTTTTTTTATTATTAAATTAGCAATTTCGTTACAGCCAGTGGCCAGACGTCTTTTATAAAAAGGCTGGCTAGCTATACGACCTATTTTAATATGGTGAACTACAAACCCCGGCTTATTGGGCCATGCTTTGACTTCAATCAGCCCTTACTACTTGTGTGTAGAGTTACCATTCTTCCGGAATTTTTTGGACATGCCAGCCAAACACCCGATGTTTGGCTCTGGAAAGGTGGGCAATTATGGGGACTGATTTTCGTAAAACTTAAAAAAAATGCTGAATATGATTTGATTATCAAATAGTTTGAATAAACAACTTTTGATTTTGAAAGGCAGATACTTACTCACCTCGCTAATTTTGCTTCATTTGCCCGGAGAGTTTAGATTTCAATTTATTTTTTTTAGAAATTTAAACTGAAAATAGGAATACTGGCGACCTAGTGTGATCAGAATATGAACAATAAATATGTAAAAGTATAGCAGGCAGATTTGCAAAAGTCGAGGAGAAGATACAAAAGTTCCCTGGACCGGGAATAAGGCATGTATGTAGGGGCATGTATCCATATCAGGTAATTGTCAGGACCTGATTTTTGCTTGAAATATCATTACTTTTCAAACTTTAAAATGGTTAACCTACTCATACGTGACCCAGATGCCGGCAATTTGTTTTGACGAATCAAACGGAAGGCTATTATCACCGAATTGATTGACGGCTAATCGATATTATTTAATCGGAATAGTGACGTTGGATTGCTGCTTGAGAACAGGTGATGGAGTTTAGGGAATTCTTGAAAGTAAGTAATTGCTAAGTCTGTGTCAAGAATAGTAGAGAAAGTTTCAGCAGTAAAATCATGATCATACTTTTTAATGACGGATATCAATACTAGGTATTACAGTTTAGTCACGGCACAATTTATCATGAGTGTACTGACAGGATAAATCAGTTAACAATAAGAAAAAGATTCATGGTTTTATAGGTTCTACAGTGTAAAAAATTTCTCGACTTTACGATTATTTACAATCATCATTCATTATTAAAAAAAAGGAATGCGCTTGTTATTTTTCGTTAGTTACCATATGGTTTTACAAACAAATACATATGTATAGGTATACATATTTTCTTACAGCACAATAATTATTAAAAATGCTAGTGAAGTTTCAGTTATACTTACAATTTTTTCAACAAACAGAGAAATACTGTTTCAATATTGGTTAATTAACACGACTAAAATACCGGAAACACAACTCAGCATGACAACAATTAGATTACCACCACAAAAAAAAAAACAAGCAGAAACCAGAGAGGTCAATATTTTACCAAAAATCAGTGGACAAAGGACAGCGGTGTCAACAACCTGCCACCCTCGTATCCGCTCGTGTTGTGAATAATTAATAGTAAATGAAAACGTAAACAAAAATAAAGTCCAGCAATTATTTGAACGATCGATAGAGTTAAGTTTTGAAGCATATGTTTTGGTGGGGGTGCAGTGCCGCTTTAACTAAGAATTTAAGAAAACATCGAAAGGTTTTCCCCTTTCCATGCTTTCTTAAATTCTTGAAGAAGTACCTACTTTAAAACTTTTTCAAAGAAAAAATGTAACCGCCTTCAAAAACAACCACAAAAAAGTGTAAAATAATCTACAAAATAACTTTTCTTTCGGAAGTCGGTGCCTTGGTTTTTTTTTCTTTTCATTGTCTTTTTAGCCACCGACTTCCGAAAGAAAAGTTATTTTACTCTATTTAGTTTAAATATTCAATCCGAATTTTTGACAAGAACATCATTCTCTTACATGTGCACTAGAATTTTGTAATCCTTCGCACCGGTAATTACATCGCTCATGTACACAATAAGATAATAAACTACCATATCTCAAAAACTACTGAACCGATTTTGATGAAACTTGCAGTATTCCCTAAGTTTAATGATACCTAGAACAACAAAAAAAAGAATGACTTAAATCGGACTGGTAGTTCCAGAGATATGCGAACACAAACTAAATCAATCGACGCCTACTCCTTACTGTTAAGGAGTTGTACCTTCCATCATCAGCTCATCCACCTGAGATGATGATTATCAGATGCAAATACTTGAAGAGCTTTAGAAAATATATGAAATTGGTACTATGTGCCTATAAAATTTGAAGGTTGCCCTCGATTTCCCTGGGATCCCATTATCAGATCCCGACCTGATGATCATGGGACCACTTGTGAAGTATACCCTTTCAAACAAAAGACAAATTTTCCAAATCGGTCTAGGCGTCTTCGAGAAATCGGGGAACATACATAAAAAAAAAAAAGATTCCGACGAACTGAGAACCTCCTCCTTTTTTTGAAGTCGGTTAAAAAGAACAAAAATAGTTTAATGCTGTACTACGAGCTTGTGCACTTATCTCCTGCACGGTATATAAGACATCGATGAATATAATTTGTATTGGGAGGTATTAATCATGTGCTGCGTTGCGTATTCATGGCTCTATACTCTAATACTGTAAACCAACAATGGCTACGTAAAATAAAACAATAAGTAACACTTTTCCAATCAAGTGTCAGTTTTCGATCAAATCAAGTGAAAATTATAATCAGCGTATCTCCTGCGTCAGGTCTCCCCTTTTTCTCGGTCTGTGCTTTTCTCATTAAGTATTTGTCTCCCGCGATTTTGCCGATATCGTCAACCTAACACGATTTTGAATGGCCCTGGTATATTTGACCCAATGTTGGTCACCACCATTTGGTAGAAATTATTACTCCATAGGCCATCTCCAACAGCTTTCTTTACCACCCAACAAAAAAAAAAATACAAAAAATATTCCATCCAAACTCTTCCTACCAATAATATCAATATATTTCAGTTAAATAATCAATCACCATTTATTGTAATTTTCGACGTGTTCCAACTACATAACGTCCATGATTGATGGCCTGAAGTTATAACACCTACATGGCTGCCAGTGGATAGCAATCTCTTCATTGTCAGTCGTGACAATAGAGCGACCTTGGGGCGGTCATCGCTGGGTGATGTGGCTACGACATGGGCCCTGGCAACAGATGTTAAAGACCTGGAATTATAAACAAAATTAGGTAGGCCTTGAGTGTTTTTTGAGTAAAATAGGCAGTTTGACATCATCAATAAATTGAAAATATAATTAGTCCCCAAGGGCGTCGCCAGGGGGGAGCAGGGGGGGGGGGGGCAGTCGCCCCCCCTAGAGATCAAATGTAGCTAGCCGCAAAGCGACTAAAGTGCGAGCAATAAACTATCCTTACCTATTAATAAATTTTGCATCGCATGACAAAACGTAAATAAATTCACAAGGCCATTTCGATACGGCCCGCGATCACAATAATATCACTAAAAAATGAATCTTCTTTTTTAGAATTTTAGACTGCACTCGATGCCTCTACGCAGGTTTAAAAATGCGCGCACTTTACTTAAATTAATTTCAAGAGTAGAAATCGAATGAACATCTCCAATCAATTCTTAAAAAACTACCACGAATATGATACATCCATACATCATTACATACCTGACATCATTGAGATAGTCAAAAACAAGAGAAGTCCGGTATCCGGATCCTCGAGCTCAAAATAATTACCCTCTCTTACTTTCGGTATGATTTGTAACAACTATACCTACATTTATATAACTAAATAAATAAAGGTGTTAAAATAATTCAGTATGTTTTCGTTTTTAATTTGAACCTGGCCCGCCTACACATTCTTAATCTAATATATAAGGTGCTTTATTAATAACTGCCAGGGCTTTAATGGGGGGTAGTATTGTGTTTATAGATTACAATAGTGAAGAAATTTCGTACCCCGGAACAGTCAATTCAATTTGAGACAGTAAACAAGTTAAATTAACATTGGCTCTACTCTGCATAACGTGGTTCACAAAATACGCGCGATGTGTCGCTTCGTCAATGAAAACAACTGCTATCTCTTTCTATCTGTTCTGAGAATGAAAACTGAAATCAGCTGACTAGATTTGTATTTTTATTATACGTATTTTTTTTTGTATGAAAAAAAAAAATGACAAATAATCAATTAATTATCTTTACTATTGTAATCTATAAACGCAATACTATCTCCCATTGCAGCCGTGGCAGATAATAATAAAGCACCTTATATGGCCCCCAGCAAAATTGAGTTTGACACCCCTGGTTTAATGTATACTGTAGAAAGTATTGAAATTTTCAGAATAATTCCATTATTCAGAAGATTCAGAATAATTCAGCCCCATTGCCCCCCCTTAGTCATAAGTTGGCGACGCCCTTGAGTCCCGTCATAGCGTTAGTGAGTTTGTGAAAAATAATACACACGTATTTTTCTTTTGCTAAACTATAATGCATACTTAGGGTTGGACCTCATCTGGCAGCACGGAATCGCCTTTTTCCGTCGCCCTTTCTCTTTCTGTCGCTCGGAGTCTCCCTGCCGACCATTGCATTTTGTCCGTGATGCCGATCGCCTCGAGGATTCCACCGCGTGCTATCGCATTATGCTTTCTGTCTCGGTCTAGCAAATGGCAATTCTAAGCGACAGAAAGAGAAAGGGCGACCGAAAAAGGCGATTCCGTGCTGCCAGATGAGGTCCAACCCTTACAAAGATATAACGCATCAATATTCGAACATGGCTCGTGACGTCAGAAGCAAGTAAGTAAAAGCTATACTCGCTTTTGACGTATTTTCAATTTTAAAAATGTCGTATCTTTGTCAATTTCGGCTTACGTAACAAAGGTAACAAAAGGAAAAATAAACTATAAACTGTTAAATGTTTTTGATAACGTAACTGTCGAACTAATTACCTAGATTTTCAGTTTAAGGCTGCGTTTCCACTGAGGCAGAGCGGAGGGCGATTCACCAATCACAAGGCTTGAAATCCACATCTCTTCTCCACTCAAGCCATGTGATTGGTGAATCGCACTCCGCTCTGCTCCGCTCCGCCTCAGTGGAAACGCAGCTCAACTTACATAGGATAATTTACTGTTTTTTTTTTGTTGGGACCATCTTTACACCCTTTCCCCAAATGACTGCAACGGTGGCGACCACCAGAAAAACGCCGACACAATGAAATTCGACGTGTCCTGGAAAATGAATTGAACTGTCATGGATCCTGCGACGAAATAACTCAGAAAAAAATAGTGGAAGAATAGGAATGTCCATGTCAAGCAGGAGACAGAACAAAACAAGGTCAATAGACACTAGTATTTGACTGTCATGTTCTTAGAAATTAAATGGCAGATAAGTAGCTATACGGCGCACGGTTGGCGCAGTGTCCGGTAACCGCGACAGGAGAGCGAGACAGGAGACATCGACCAGAGATTGCTACCGTATCTGTCTCCTATCGTGGTCTCCGGTCGCTGTCTCCTGTCTCGGTCTCCGGCGCGAACCACCACCTTTAGATTTCGACTGCTGAACTACGTGTTGCGAATTCAATTCCTGCCCGGAAGAAATATTTGTTTGAGCCGCCACGTCTGTCGTGTTTTTCGGCCCATTGTCGGTTCTTGCTCGGGAACCGTACTTGTGTTGCTTTCATGCTTTAGCAGCTTTAGCCAAAGATAACTTGGCTTATATGACCTACCCAGATCCTTTTTTGGTAGAAACAGTTTACGAATTTGTATCTTGAAAAACTAGAGCAATTTCTCATAATTATTACACTTGTCATTGTGATTATAGTAATTTATAGTTTTTTTTATTTAAACAACAACAAATGATAGGCTAGATTAAAAAAAAAAACATATTTGGTCAAATTAGTAACACGGAATAACTATAGTAATTATGACTGTTGGACTAAACGATTATTATAATTATACCCTAGTGCCTAATACGTCACCGTCGGTAAAACTATTCAAGATGATGACTTTTTTTTTTATCGTGGTAAATCATCAAATAGAGCAGTGGTGACCCAGTGGTATCGGTCCCGACTTACGAATTGTAGGTCGTGGGTTCGAACCCCGCCAGGCGCATATTACTTTGTGTATTTTATTTCATCACCACTGCTCTCAAAACGGTGAAGGAAAACATCGTGAGGAAACCGGCGAGTCCTAGAACCAAAAAAAATCGAAGACATGTGACATCTACCAACCCGCACTGGGCCCACGTGGTGGATTATGGCCCACTCCCTCTCACAGAGAGGAGGCCTGTGTCCCAGCAGTGGGAACATTATAGGCTGATGATGATGATGATGATGAAATCATCAAATAAGTCCTCTCAACCAGGGTAGGGCAGGAGGGACTGTTAGACTTGTACTGATTAAAATCCACGGGGTAACGGTAGCTCGTTAGACCCGCGATCACGGCAGATTTTGGCCCTCAGGAAGCTATTGTGTTGACAGCTCTTTGAGACGTGCGTGGAACACAACGCGCCGTAGATTCGGGCATGGTCCATGATCGGGCAGCGAGTCGCCCATTACTCGCCCTCCGCATGCCCTAGGATGATGACTTACCGTAAAATTGAATACGGCAGTTCTGTTTTTATTAATTTTTAAATTTAAGATGAAATACTTTTGTAAAATCCTAAATTAAGTAGGCAGAGGTGTATCCTAAGTACAGTCGGTCCTAGGGTTACCATATGACAGGCGTTTGCCGCATTTGACAGGCATTTTAAGGTTGAGACAGGCGTGCGGCCGGCATTGGTGTGAGACAGGCATTTTTAAATTTTGCGCCCGCGAACGGATAACACAGGAAAATTACAAACATGATTTTTAAATTGTATGTGTGAAGATTTTTACGTTTATACCTATATTAGAAAAGAAAGAAGTATTAAAAAAATAACAGCAATAAAAATATCGACATTTTTATATTGATATAATTAGAAAAGAAAGAAGTATTAAAAAAATAACAGTAATAAAAATATCCATATTTTTATATTGATATAATTAGAATAGAAAGAAGTATTAAAAAAATAACAGTAATAAAAATATCGATATTTTTATTACTGATATAAGTACTCTGACAAATATTAGTAATAAAAATATCCTTCTTCATTATTATCTGTAGGCTTTTACTTATTAACTACAGCGTTTTGCGTTAGACAGGCATTTTTCTGAAAATTCAGGCATTTTACGTACCATAGACAGGCATCCCTCTATTTACATATGGTAGCCTTAGTCGGTCCCCAATTTCGTAATGTAACAGGGCGCAGGCTCAACTCCAGTCCTTTGGGTGTGCCTAAACAGTAAGTATACACATTGTTATTTAATTCTGAACCTTTTGATCAACAATAGCGGCAGCGGCCAGTAGGGTATTGTCGATATTCTATTTAATTTTTTTATTAAAGTGTTGCCCCACATTAAGAATTTCTTCTGTGTCGTGGATTCGTTTACAAGCATACAAACTCACATGCATAAACACCCAGACTCGGAACCATTACTTGCAGATCATACAAATGTTTGTTCCGTGCGGAGATCGAACCCGCGACACGCTGCGCAGCAGTCGATCACTCAGTCACTCATCATCATCATCATCATCAGCCGAAAGACGTCCACTGCTGAACATAGGCCTCCCCCTTAGACCGCCACGCAGAACGACAATTCGCCACTTACATCCATCGGTTGCCCGCGACCCTAACGATGTCGTCGGTCCACCTAGTGGGAGGCCTGCCTACGCTGCGTCTTCCGGCTCAGACACTGCGTGCTAATTCTAGGTTTGAAATCTGGCGTACCATAGCCTATCAGCTTATAAAGCGTGGTTTACCGAAAATAATTATAACTTACCTAGTCTCATAATGACAAGGAATTAGTCGACATCCACCTCGTTCAAAGTGGCATGGCACGATGGGCGCAGTTGCAGAGGGATTGAGAATTGCTTTGCTGTGTCATGGATTCGATTCCAGCACGAAATGAATATTTTTATAATCTACAAGTAGCTTTCCGGGCCTGGGTGTTTTGTATGCGAGTTTAAATGTTTGTAAAATGCACCCAGGATGCAGAAGAAATTCCTTGATATTACGATTTAAAAAAAACAGCAAAAAATAAAAGTGCAATTATTGAATGTCATGTGGCTTCAAAAGCCAGTGACTTTGCACTTAATTTAATGACAATCGATAAAACCTGAAAGGTAAATAATGTTGATGCCAAATTACAGTAAAGTTGTCTATTTCATGTGCTAATGGACATCAAAACAAACAGTATTGAATATGGTCTAAAAACACTTGATGGTCATATCGCGTGAACTTTTTTTAGATACCCTATACAGTAAACTCGTTCGATAATATCTATCATATGATAAATTAACTCAGTGAAAATTCCAGCAATTTTCAAATTATAATTGCGAATGACACAAAATTTAAAATTAGAGACGAAAATTTCATACCTAATCACATTTTTGATAAAACAAAAAATAAGCATAACATTACAGTACCTAATAATAATCCATCATATCATACTGTGATTTTTTAAATGTCCCAAGTAGGTATTTATTATTTAAACAGGTCTATTTTTTTATTTCCAAACACACTTGAAACAATTTATCATACTCACACATTCATGAACAAAATCACTACGTTTCAATAACATACCCCACGGAATAAGTTTTAAAACAACCCTTAAAGCTCTGGCTGAAAACACTTCAGTCTGTGCCTCGCGCGCGCAAGTGACAGTTGGGTCCGCCATATTGTAAAAAAATAATGTTTCCCGCTTTTCCTTTCGCGCCATTGGAAAAACAATTTATACATTCTCGAAACTGAATATTGGATTAAGATTGTAACATTAAGTGGAGTGCTAATTACGTTATTTAAATTTTAAATTATTTATTTTTACTTTACACGTTTTCGTTCTCACGACATTGACAGAAACATCGATTATTATGACAACGGTTCAATAGACAGTGTTACTTATTTATTTATGAAGCTAATTAACATTCCTAAAGTGACGTAAATATTGCTTAAAAAGTGTTGTTATATTGTTCTACTTATTTACACTTTCTAGAAAGTACTTACTTAGTTTGCCCGCATTATATGAAATTGTTATCAAAAACACACTCTTGTTTACACCGTTAAGTGGTCCTTTTTTACCGGCTTCAAAAAAATTAGGTTGTTTTAAACAAAATTTCAAACACGGTTTTGCTATTCTCGTTAGTGGAGCGGATAAAGTTTCAAATGTTGATCAGAAGTGAAAATGGTTGTTGTAAACTATGGCGCTGAAGAATCTCCGACTGTTCCACCCCGGGAGGTCAGAGATGGTCTACCAGCAGCGTCAGGCGACCCCCATGAGGGCGCCTCCAACAGCTATGTCGAGGACTATGTCCAAGTCTGCAGAAACTCTTGCTGGTAGTACATGTGAGTATAATGAATATAATAGTACATGGTAGTAAATGTGAGTCCACATCAAATAGTTATCTACTATCTAATTAAAATATAGTACCTATATGCAGCACAAACCTGCTTACTACTTGGAAAATTGACAAATAAACCCTTAAGAGCGCGTAACCAGAAAGTTGGCAACGTCGCAAATAGCTGTCAAATATTTACAGTTGTAATTATAAAATTAATAACGGAATGCAATTAAAACACTGAATTTGATGTCGTTACTGTTACAGGTGAAATAAAGGCATTTGGCAAGTTCCCAAATACTTTTTTTTTACATCTAAAACTATAATAAGAATTCGGTGTTACTAAATGAGGTAAAATACCTTCCCTAATTATTTTTTTAGTGCACTACAGAGCCATATTTCTTATTTCCATACAGTCTCATTAGAGCGGGAGCCCGTAACAGATGTCCGTGACCAATTTCCTCTCAAGCGATAATTAGCAGACTACATGAGGGAGTCGTATCATGAACATTCGTGGAAGTCAGCTGCGATTCCGTTGGTGGGATAAGCAGCAATCGCCGTTCAAACACGTAGAAAAAATATTTTTTTTTAGTCATTTCCTCTCAATTGAAACCTGGTTTATATTGAAGATTACCTTGTATCACGAAGAATAAAACCAATCAGCCGACGGTACCATGGTGGAATACACGTCAGCTGGTCACTCGAACATGTAATTTTTTATTTTATTTTCAGTGATTTCCTCTCAATCCAAATTTTGCCTGATGAAAGTTTACATGAAGATATGGCTAAAAACAGACGTCAGCTGGCTGTATCTTGGTGGAAAGGTCGTCAGCTGATACTTTGAAAATTATTGTACAAGCAGGACTAAGGGCTAGTACAGACTTGCGGAAACCGCGCGTTCATGAATCGCGCGGTTCGAAACCGCAAAATTGTGATGCAATCAGACTCCGGCGGTTATATGTGATTATCGTACAGGGATAACGTCCGTTTGAAAAAGGAGGTCAGCGAAAAATCGATTTACTGTGGTTGTTGCTCCTTAAAAAAACGATAAGAAAAATGCGGTATGCAATGCAAATGGGTGCATCCAATATTAAGTAACCAACCAAGTTTCCAACGTATTTTCACAATTTCCAAATATCTCCAATAACTCTTGCCAAGCTTGGTTATGAACGGGCACGCCGCAATTGCGGCGGTAAGACCCCTCTTTGAGGAGTGGCTGGAGAAAAGTCATGGCGTCCTTACTTTCCGCCTGACGCAGGTTCTCACCGGGCACGGATGCTTCGGGAGGTACCTGTGTCTAATGCGGAAGGAGGAAACGCCTGGGTGTCACCACTGCGAAGATCGCCCGGAGGACACGGTGGAGCATACGGTGCAGGACTGCCCAGCTTGGGCGGAGCACCGACGTGTCCTCACGGCTGCGATAGGCGGAGACCTCTCGCGCCCGGCATTGGTTGCGGCCATGCTGCGGGGCGAGACGGAGTGGGAGGCGGTCGCCTCCTTCTGCGAAGCAGTAATGCTCGCGAAGGAGGACAGTGTCCTCCCTCCGCCCCACCCGCGGTGGTGGACGCCCACGGCGACGGACGTCGCAAGACGATCTCCGGCCACCGTAGGCGCGGGCATGCGGGCAGCGAGTAAAGGGCAACTCGCTGCCCGACCATGGACCATGCCCGGGTCGACGGCGCGTTGTGTCCCACGCGCGCCTCAAAGAGCGTCAGCATAATGACGGGGCCCCCCTCTCAGAGGGCCAAAGCCTGCCGGGGTCGCGGGATTATTTCCTTACCGTGACCCCGGAACATAAAGGGCTAGTGAAGGACACCGTGGATTTTAGTCAGTAGAAGTCTGACAGTCCCTCCCGCCCTGCCCGGGGTGGGAGGACTCATTTGATGATTTTGCCACGTAAAAAAAAAAAAAAAACTTGGTTATGATAGTTTTATTTGAGTAATCCTCACACTGAATATCCCATATTGCATTTCTCTTCTCCACTTCATCAATAAACAGTTCAGTGTCGAAACGAACCGTGCCAAACTCACGAGCTGTGATGAGCTAACCGCGCGGTATCCGCCACGCAACTGAACGCAAAGTAAAGACTCCATAGTAATAGAAACGCGCGGGAGCAGCGCGATTCTATTTTCTGGCGGTTGACTAACCGCGCGGTTATGTCTGAACGATTAAAATTAAATTAAATTATTCTTAATAACTCATACATATAAGACTCGCGCGATTTCCAGGCGATTCTGAAATAGCGCGGTTCCGCCGTGTATGGACTAGCCCAAATAGCCTATGTACATCACGTTTATTAAACGCGCCGTTGTCGCGCGTTTGTAGTGATACAGATGCAATGCAAACGCGCGTTTGACGCTTTGTGTCGCGACAACAAACTGCTCTTTTACAAAAAGCGCGTCGACGGCGCGTTTAAAAAACTTGGTATACATAGGCCCTACGCCACACGGCGTTCTTTAACCGCGCAGATTACGCGCGTATACGAGATTCAATCACAACCTTGTAACATAAGCACTCAGGGCGTGAATCGCGCCTCTACTGCACGTATACGCGCAGATACAGCGAAACAGACGCGCTGTAGTCGCTCGTAGATTCTGCGTTTTTTAGGCACGGGCGGTGCAGTAGTGGCGTGAGGGCCCCGCCCCTGCCTCTACTCCGCTTCTTTATACGCGCGCTTGTATCATCAATCCAAACGCAATAACAAATCAGCGTCTACGGCGCCGAAGAGGCGCGTTCCTGAAACGCGCGTCTTCTGCGCGTTTAGAATACGCCGTATGCGATGGGCCTAAAGTTCTCTGCCCATTCTTTGCACGAATATGCAAAACGATCTTAATGAACTCTTGAAAAAACGTATAAATGGGTCTATTGATTTATTTTCTCAATTAGTGAAAAGTATAAGAAATAAAAAGCTTTTCTACACCGTGTTCTTCACGTTATCCATAAACTTTAGCAAATACTTCTATGGCTTTTACAAATCAAATCCAACAAAGGAAGTAGTACTTAAAAAGGCTTCGTTACAAAGATATTTGTAATTTCATTTAATGAAATTTAATTGAGCTATTCAGTGAGAAAGTATCTTAATTTGGCCTATGTTGCCGCTTAGTGCAATTAAAATGATAAATCTATCAAATACTATTTGCATTTCATTTGCACGTACGAGAGGAACCCGAGAGTTAGCGAAGAAATACGATCATTTGCGATAACGAATCTTTCAAAGAGATTAAACTGGTCGCTATGGATACCTAAGTTGTTATTTGTCATTGTTTGTCATGCATGATTTTAACTGTCAGGATTATTGTTTATTGTAATTTGCTTTTGGGTTTCCGACTAATTTAATCAATCATTTTGATTACAACTTTCACTATGCCGCACGAATATTCTGCTCAACACCAAGCTGATATTCACTTCGTCTACGGTTTCTGTGACGGAAATGCTACAGCAGCTGTGCGAGAGTACCAACGGCGATTCCCTGGTCGGCGCGTTCCTGATATACGAACATTTATTAACATACACAGGAGATTTTGTGAGATCGGAATTAGACCACGCCGCCCTGAACGAGCAATCAATTTGAGCGTCGCTCAAGAAAACAGAATAATGAACCTTATTATTCATGATCCTACACTCTCAACGAGACGCGTTGGGAGAATCGTGGGTGTATCTCATAAGCTAGTGTGGAAACTGTGGAAAAGATATGGTTTGCATGCCTACCACTACAGAAAATCCCAAGGCATAATACCACCTGATCACTTCTCAAGAATTGTTTTTTGCCAGAGAATGAATCAAGAACTGATAAATAATCCAATACTGCTTCAAAAAATTCTTTGGATGGATGAAGCCCAGTTTACAAGAGCGGGAGTATTCAATTCCAAAAATCAAGTGCAGTGGCATGAGAGCAACCCGAATTTACATTGGCAGGCGTCACATCAAACTGAATTCTCTGTAAACATGTGGGCTGGTGTTTTTAACAATCAGCTGATCGGCCCTATTGAGATTCCCCACCGCCTAAATGCTGACAATTACTTAGAGTTCCTAAGAAACGTCACTAGCTTCGAATTTTTCGAACAAGTGGATCTTCAAACTCTGCGAACCATGTGGCTCCAACATGATGGGGCCCCTGCACATTATGGCACACAAGTGCGTGAATATTTAAATGCAACGTTTCCTGGCCGTTGGATTGGACGAGGTAGCACAAATATCGCATGGCCAGCTAGGTCCCCAGATCTGACTCCTTTAGATTTTTATGTCTGGGGAACCTTAAAGGAGAAGGTGTACTCCGTACAAATTCAGAACCGTGAACAGCTCTTAGATAGAATATCTCAGGCTGCTGAACAAATAAGACAAATGTCTGTAAATTTAAATGGCCAAATTAGGACTCGTTTGAATATTTGTGTCGAAAAAGAAGGTGGTCATTTCGAAAACTTTTTACATTAAATTTATTTTTTGCTTTTTAGAGTTTATTTTTTATTAATAAAAATATTTTTGAATGACATTACGGCTGACGTAGTTGTCTAACCTACAGTGTTATATGGATCTTTGGACACTCCATTGAGGTTGACAGGAGAGCGCTCATTTGTGAAATGTATTGAAAAATAAGATGGTGGCGTTAGTTCTGATGTTGCCCACGCAACAAGTGTGCTTATAAATTATAATTATTCTACTCAAATGCATAAAAAAAATATGCTGTGATTACCATTTATCTTAATTTGACCGAGACCTATCTTTTGAGAGTATTTTTACGAATGTACGTGAGCTCTAAGCGTGGTCCCCAGATTGCGTGTTGAGCTGCCCCTCTTTTAGTCAATAATTTTGAGATTGAATGTTCGTTACTTAAGCCGAAACGGCAGAATGGGAAGATAATTATGGTAGCCTACTCCCCTTCCCGTCGTTGGAGGTCCGGCGTTGCTTTAAGCCTAGACTAAAAATAAGGACTGCAGAAACGTTTTGCGAAGGCTGCATGTCGTGGGAAGAGGTTATCATGATTTGGTTATGGAATTTTGTTTTTTTTTTATTCCTCAATTAAAAAGACAATTCGAAATACGTATCTACCTGCTTGGTAGCCTTATACGTTCTCTTTAGATAAGTATAGTACATTGACAGTGCTATGAGGAACGAGATAAAAAATCAAAGAAACTGTTTTGACAATTTTCAGCCCGCCAAATGTTATGAATGAAAATACGACGTTGCCAATTCGGATAAAGAGGCATGCATATCGGGTTATTTACGTCTAGGTATTTAGTTTGTATGAAAATTAACAAAAAATAAAAAATAAGAATTTATTAATGTGTCCATAATGAAAAATGCTTACTTCCGTGGTCTGAACATCTGGTCGAAGTTTATGTATATCGTCCGGAACACGGTGTATAAAGAAAACCCCCAATCATTGCTTGATTCATTGTTTGATGTTATTGTCATTTACATTTTTCATTTACATTACATATAAAACAAATAAAAATACAAAATAAACATGTTGTTATGAAACATATATCAATGGATATCTAGTTCGGACCTCAAAGATAGGAATTTCTTCATAATGCAAGCCGGATCGAGAAGCTCTTCACGTAATCTCCAAGCGAGAGCCTTGTCTCATCATTGAAGATCGTGCGGGAATCCTTCTGATTCTGTTGAACCGGTTAACGGACCTTCTTGATCAGGGTGTCAATTACTTATTCACTCCAGTAAGAACAGTTCCATAACTTGAACAAAATAACGAAATACAACAACAAAATCATTTAATATTGATTTGAAACCATATGACAGCAGAATGATTTGACAAGATTAGACATTAAGGATGACACAAGTTTTTTTTCCAAATAATATTTTTTATGGCTTCTTCTATGTGTCATTATGACAGACACTCGTTTCCCTTATGTCCGTTTTGATATTGCAAATAAATTACGTTTAGTTATTCAGATTTAATAAAATATTTGTTTCTTCATATTTTATTTTACGATCTTTCCACCGAGATACAGCCAGCTGACGTTTGCTTTTATCCATATCTTCATGTAAACTTTCACCAGGTAAAATTTGAGTCGAGAGGAAATCACTGAAAATAATATAAAAAATTACATGTTCGAGTGACCAGCAGACGTGTATTCCACCATGTTACAGACAGCTGATTGGTTTTATTCTTCTTCATTTACGGTAATCTTCAATATAAACCAGGTTTCAGTTGGGAGGAAATGACAAAAAAATATTATTTTTTCTACGTGTTTGAACGGCTATTGCTGCTTATCCCACCAACGGAACAGCAGCTGACTTCCACAAATCTTTATGATCCGACTCCCTTATGTAGTCTACTAATTATGGCTTGAGAAGAAATCACTAACGATATTTTGGTCTGGCTTCCGGTCTACATTGCCATTAATTAAAACTTGTAAATATTTGACTACCTACTATTTGCGACGTTGCCAACTTTCTGGATGCGCGCGCGCTCTTAATCACTTTTTTTCTTTATATTCTCCACGTTAATCCACTCTATAAAGGGAGAACACAACTTCTATTCTTCTATTTCAAATATAATCTCTATATCTCTTTTCCGATCAGACAAAGAACCAAAAGCCCGCAAGGCTCGAAGCACGGAGCAGCCAGGAGTTGGCATGGTGAAAGGCAGCAGTGTCCTCGGACTGCCGAACCTCACCAAAGGCTGGGGCAGGGATGATGATAGCTTGCGGAGTCGCTCCAGGAATGGCAGGTAACGCTAATACAACTGGTAAGTCGGGCAGCCGCTTTGCTTTGCGCGTTTCATCTTACTAAAAAGGTTGAAGAGACATCATGGTTAAAAACGTACTTAGGTATAAAACTAGCTACAGTAATTAAATGTTAGTGTTTAAAACGGGATATTGGAATTGGACCATGTTTATTATTTGTTTTGAGTTTCCGATATTTCAGCACTGTTGTAAGCACCATGATCACGGATGAACTGAAGTTATTGCGGGTGGATGTTATGAGCAGACAAATCGGTCTACCCTCCGTCTCGTTCGTTTTTTGCGTTCGACTCCACTACCATTGTCACTAGTCTCACTCACAACACGATATTGTACCCGACACACAAAACTCACTGTATCTGCTCGCGAAGTAGTTACCGTGTTTTTTCGGTTTTTACATAATTGGACCACTGGGTTCCAGGCCCTCGATAGTTGAAACCCATCCCCACGATTGAATTTTTTTTTTTGTTTTTTAAATAATCCGTTTTAAACACTAACATTTATAATATTGACTTGATTTTTGTTGAATGAAAAATTCAATTGTGAACAGGATAATATAGACCTGTGACCTGATTCAATATACCAGACGCTTTTATCTACCAAGCTATCGCAGTCGTGCTCATATGGTCAGATTTCTAGTGACCGACCGAAATTTCGGTTTCGGTTTCGGTTTCGGCCGGTTTCGGCCAAAATATCTAGTTTCGGCCTTAGTTTCGGTTTCGGCCGAATTATAGCCGAAACTTTCGGCCCCGCCGAAACTCAAGTGTTCCTGAATTTTCGTGCGTCGTTCGGTAAAATTCGTAGCTAACACGTACTTGCTCGCCGGCGGGGCCCCGGCTCAGTTTGCCACCGTCCGTTTAATCGTGAGACGAGGTTATGTTTTTGAGTTTACTGCCAAGAGTACCTAAGTCTTGTATATTCATGTCATAATAAAAAATATTTGTTACGTACGTTAATGATTAAAAACTTATCAATCGTCAAGGCGATTAGAATTAGGATTAGGCGGTATTCGAAACATAATTAAGTTAACGGTTTCTTTTTTGAAATAATGCAATTTTTTTAGTCTAATGTCTCAGTTATTTCGTATTGCTAAATTAATATAGTGCGATTGTTGAGACTTCAAATCTAGTGAAACATTGGAAACAATGATTTTTTTATAATTTCGAATAGATTATGGACTCAGTAGAAGTTAAATAACATAGCAATTCTTAAGATCATCTATCTATCTATTAGTGATGTTGCGAATATTCGCATTCGCAAATATTTGCAAGTTTTTTGATATTCGCATTCGCATTCGCATCCGCATAAATCGATGCGAATGTTTGCGAATATTTTTGAAACACTATTTTTTAATTTACTACTATGATTTGAATATGGAAATTGCATGTAACGGAATAGTCTTGAAGTAGACACCTAAATTGAACTATTTCTGTTAGTCCGGTTGTATTAAAATATTAACAGAATCGCAACAAAAATGACAAAATTCCTTTTTATCGTGATAAAATCATCAATTGAGTCCTATCACCCAGTTATATTAAAAATCTACTACATAATTTTGAATATAATGAGAATAAAGAGAAAAAAAAAGAAAAAAAAATGTTATTATAAGTCGTGATAATCGTGACATTCATTCAACTATTATGAACTTGGCCAATGTTCAGTTTAAATATTATGTCTGACATGAAATGTCAAACCTATCTATCATTTTACGTGCGTTTTAAAAGTCAATATTCGCATTCGCATTCGCGAATATTGAAATTGAACATTCGCATCCGCATCCGCATTCGCGAATGTCAAAAATCAGACATTCGCAACATCACTACTATCTATCTATCCATAAGTTTGCCGTATTTCATTATTAGATACCCAGAATTTGATCCTTACTATTAACACTATCAAATGGTGTAATAATACAGGTTGTGATTTTTTTTTTCAAAATTAGCGGGTTCGGTTTTTGGCCACGATTATTGATTTTTCTAAAATCCAATGATACAGATTTAGATTTCGGCAAAATCGGTCTCGAGACTCTATTCAACGTTTTTCGATATTCCTCATAGTTAAAAATATAGCCGTCCACGCCCAGTTGAAAAATTCGCTCTGTGTATTTGACACTTTTTCTTGTGTCAATAGGTAAATGTAAAATAAAAAAAAAAAAAAAAACAAAAAAAAATCAGAAAAAAATCGAAATGTTAAAAGTTTTAAAAAGTTTCGGTTTCGGTTTCGGTTTCGGCCGAAACTGAGAGCAAGGCCGAAGGTTCGGTTTCGGTTTCGGTTTCGGCTGAAAAATCAGTTTCGGTCGGACACTACAGATTTCCATCTTTAAAGTCCTAATTTAAAGCGTTTATGTTATACCTTCAGCAATTGTCTAAAGTAGCATATTTAGCTTACTGAGATCAGGAACATCGATACTAAATTACGCACAGAACTCGAAAATAAATAAAAAAAACAAAAAACACGACTGCGTAAAAAAACTAAAAAGAAAGAAACAAGCCCAGTAGTTTAGAATTCACTCATTCACACTCACAGTCGGGGCCCATTCCAATTATACCAATCAAATCTTCCCAAGGGGCCCCGACTGTGAGTGTGAATGAGTGAATTCTAAACTACTGGGCTTGTTTCTTTCTTTTCAGTTTTATTACTACATACACACCTCCTGGCGCAGTCGGGTAAAAACAAACAAAATAAATGCTTAACAAAACTGTATTTTTTTTAATGAACAGTTGATATATTCAAGAACACAGATAGTCTGTTTGCATGAGGCCCATTTCATTCCAAAAAATCATTTTTTCTTTAAGAGTTTTCCTTCAACGTTCAACGAAGCGACGACTGCCTACATATCTTCACCCATGTCCCCTCTTTATACTATGCCCATGTTTTGGGAAATAATTCTACTGACACTTAACACCTGACACGATACTCATAGTTGAGCTAAATACTAGGTGGGTGTAGACAAAGCTGACTATTATGTATACCAAGTAAAGTATGGTATAGTTGGTGGGGTTGATTACAGCCCATTCTCAGACATGGAAGGAGAAGGCATTCCAAGAGTGGGAAAATTATAGGCTAACTAGCTACTGTCAGCCTTTGCCAAGAATTATCCCATACGAAGGTATAAATACCAGGATGAAGCGTTTCCGTAGAGTTATTCCAGACCAAAACATAATATCTCAGTTCCTCTACCGACATACAGATCCTTTCAGCCATCCAGACTTATAATAATAGTGCGGAAGAAGCTACCTACTTGAAAAATCACAGCATTTTTTATTCCAAATTATAACACATTATACCTACAGTCACAAAATTTAAACCGACTTCATTATGATTAGCATCTTTGGTAACGTTTCCTCTTCCTCTACCCACTCGGCTCTTATTGCCAGCTACTCTCACATACTCACGTCTTTTCTCTTTACTACTTGAGGAATGATAATGAAAAAAAGGGTCAAATAAACTAGCATTAACATACCAAAATGATGTAGATATTGATAGCTAAACATCGATTTCTTTTCAATTTCAGAATTTAATCTTATTTTTTTTTCTGATCTGCTATTAATTCATTAAACGCGTTCCCGCTTTGGTTGTAGCGGGAGGACTGTCAGGGTTTACTGATTAAAAACCACCCTGCTCCTTCAGTTGCCTTTTGAGTTCCTGGGACCTGCGGAAGGAGAAGGAGAGTAATGCTGGGTGCATTACTCTCCTTCATTAATACAAAACAGCGGCTATATTATCCCATTGTCATAAGTTTAAGCAGGCACTTTTAACTTCCGAGCGACACGCAAACCATTCCAACAATTTGCTAAATAACTTATATTTCACAAAGTAACCAAAAGTTAAAGAAAAGTGACGTCACAATAGTATGGTAACACGAATGAAGTGACGTCATAAAATGGCAACCATGACGTGGCGAAGAAGCGTTCTATCGAAATTTTCACGCATTTTCTAATTACTTATTTACATAAAGCAGGTGATACTCACGTTTCAATGAATTCGAGTAGGTAATTCGGTGTTATTAAAATCGAAAAGTTTTTGGTCTAGACACTTTCAATACTGCTTTGCATTAAGTATAACAATGTGAAATTATGAAAATTATGTAATTTTGTCAGCTGAAAAAGAAAAAGATCAATAGAAAGATTTTTTCACTTGAAATAGAAGCTTTATTAAATTTTATTTTACACAATACAGGGTAAAAAAAAGACCAGACGATCGCGCTAGATGCTAGCCGCTTCTATATTGTCGTATTGGAAATCTATATGGGCAAGGAGGCATTAAATGTTCGGCAATAGACTTGTCTCGGCTGATATGATGATGATGACGATAAGGGTTATTTAATTAAGATTTTTTGGTAAATTATAAATGCAATTATTGGTATCTTACTGTTACCTGTTCACATAATATTAACTTTTACGCCTAAACCATTGGAGTGATAATTATTAATCAAATGGGTTGCCTGGAATTGAGTGACTCTTAATGTGAACTAAATTATTACAGAATTACTCAAAAAAAAAATCTACATAAATGACTAACTTATACTTGTTAAAACTACGCAATTTCCTCTTTTCCACTTAACGCGAAGATTAAAAGCATGAGTAACTAATTTTATAGGCCATAGGCAAGTTTCCTTCGCTCCTGAACTAATGAATCATAGTGGGGTGAAACACGCAACGTGGCTACATCCCTAGAAACCACTTTACATTATTGTAATAACATGTAATCAAGGAGCACCTCTATTTCACCAGCACTGGTTTTACACTTATGCATTTCTAGGGTTTTTTCAAAGTAAAAATTGTCGATATTGAATTATGATAAGTAAGTTGGTACAATAACAGGGTCGACGCCTGTCATAAGGACGAGGCCCCCTTAGAGGGCCAAAACCTGCCGGAGTCGTGGGACTAACGAGTAAAGCTATTAAAGGACTCCGTGAATTTTATTCAGTACTATAAGTCTTATAGTGGGATCCCGCCTTGCCTTGAGTGGGAAGACTCATCAGATGATTACCAAGTAAAAAAAAGTTAATCATCGAATATTGAGTCCTCCCACCCGGGGTGGAGTGGATTGGGATTCCAAATTCTTCCTGACTATGGTTGGCCAAACACGATCTAAGTAGCAAACTACCTACTTAGTCTTCTTCGTACCCACTACACGGAACCGCTCGAGCATTTGAAGGTGTAGTCAAGCAGTCGCTCTGCTCTAGCAGTCCATATTATATATGAACGGCCTAAAGCTAAAACCCAATATGCTCCTTCAACTGTTTTAGGAACTTGTCTGAAACATTTTCGGAAACCTGGCAGACACTTGGCTTTACACAGTATGAGTACAATAACCCTTTACCAAGTTTCTTCTAAACAAAAACTATCGTTGAAGATTTATTCGAATAATAATTTATTGTAAGTAGTCTAAAACACCTGTGACTTTTCAGGCTTTTTAAAGTTATGCTGAATGAATTATAATGTGACAGAAAGTTTTGGATGAAACTACTTTCGTGAAATTAAAGATAAGCTTTTATTAAACTTGGTTTGTTTATAGTTTTATGTACAGACGCCAGCAGGTCAACCTACACGAATCTGTCAGATTTTACCAATCAAACATTAACCTTCTACTCTTGTGATAAGGTTGAAATTCTATTAAAGAAATCGAGCAGATTGTGGTAGCTTGATGTGCTGGCGTCTGTACATTTCAGTACATTCTTTGGCATTACCAGTTGAAAACTCTTTAGTTACTTTCATATAGATTTAAACACGTAACCAAAGGCAAAAGCCATTTATTTTCAGGTAACAAAGACCCCAAAGACCCATAAATAAATACCTTAACCTAAGTAGGTATACATACGTTTTATTACAATTGTATCTATATACATATAATAAATTTGTAGAAATGTGGTGTCTGTACAATGGAAATAAAAAAAGTAGCAGGGGTTGTTATTTTATCGATGCCGAACTCGAAACTGTGATTAATTTTTTTTTGTCTGTTTGTCTGTGTGTTTGTGCACTACTGGACGGATTTGAATGATTTTTTTTGTTGTATAGGTATTAAGTTCGATTAACATATAGGCTATAATTTATCTTGGAAACTTGAACACCTGATGCAGAACTGCAACAGACCTGCTAAACTATAAGAGATACAAAAATGATGCTATAGCAAAAATTGTTCCACGTGATGAGCATTTTCTGCTGAGAGAATAAAATTGAAGATCCTGGACACCTGATGTGGAACTTCAAGAGCCCAGCTACACTATAACATATACAGGAATGACGTCTTAGCAAGAGTTGTTCAGCCTGATGAGCACCTTCTGTTGATGTATAAAAATTGAAGATCTGGAACACCTGATGTGGAACTTCAAGAGCCCAGCTACACTATAACATATACAGGAATGACGTCTTAGCAAGAGTTGTTCAGCCTGATGAGCACCTTCTGTTGATGTATAAAAATTGAAGATCTGGAACACCTGATGTGGAACTCCAAGAGCCCAGCTACACTTTAACATATACAGGAATGACTTCTTAGCAAGAGTTGTTCAGCCTGATGAGCACCTTCTGTTGATGTATAAAAATTGAAGATCTGGAACACCTGATGTGGAACTTCAAGAGCCCAGCTACACTATAACATATACAGGAATGACGTCTTAGCAAGAGTTGTTCAGCCTGATGAGCACCTTCTGTTGATGTATAAAAATTGAAGATCTGGAACACCTGGTGTGGAACTTCAAGAGCCCAGCTACACTATAACATATACAGGAATGACGTCTTAGCAAGAGTTGTTCAGCCTGATGAGCACCTTCTGTTGATGTATAAAAATTGAAGATCTGGAACACCTGATGTGGAACTCCAAGAGCCCAGCTACACTTTAACATATACAGGAATGACTTCTTAGCAAGAGTTGTTCAGCCTGATGAGCACCTTCTGTTGATGTATAAAAATTGAAGATCTGGAACACCTGATGTGGAACTTCAAGAGCCCAGCTACACTATAACATATACAGGAATGACGTCTTAGCAAGAGTTGTTCAGCCTGATGAGCACCTTCTGTTGATGTATAAAAATTGAAGATCTGGAACACCTGATGTGGAACTTCAAGAGCCCAGCTACACTATACCATATACAGGAATGACGTCTTAGCAAGAGTTGTTCAGCCTGATGAGCACCTTCTGTTGATGTATAAAAATTGAAGATCTGGAACACCTGATGTGGAACTCCAAGAGCCCAGCTACACTATAACATATGAGGGAATGACGTCTTAGCAAGAGTTATTCTGCCTGATGAGTACTCTCTCTCAACGTATAAAAATTGAAGATCTGGAACACCTGATGCGGAACTCCAAGAGCCCAGCTACACTATAATATATGTATACAGGAATGACGTCTTAGCAAGAGTTGTTTAGTCTGATGGGCATTTCCTGTTGTCTTACAAAAATGAAAGATCTGGAACGTCTGGAATCGTCTCGCGCATCCCGTTGTTTTCCCGTCCCCAGGCTCCTAGAATTCGACATCAGACGTTTCAGATCTTCGATTTTGACGACCCCGACTGCTGGCATAAGCAACAGGATCCGCGTACGAAGTCGCGGGCAGAAGCTAGTTAGTAAATATAACATAAAACTATGTTAGTATCACTGATTTTCACTTAGTATTTGTGCGTTCTGGTTTATGAAAACCATTTTAATCTAGAACGCACATATGACGTAACTACTAAAACCTGCATTTTAGCAATTACAGTCACGATAACCGAATTAAACTAACAATTTAAACCCACTAACTCTCTCCATTCAGAATTTAATGGAGTATTGATGCGAGGAACCTTGATCCAAATTGCTGCGGCTAATGATCTTCCCATTCATTCATGAAAACGAAATTCTCAACAAAACATAAAAGTTCATAATAGATATTGATTTCTATAAGCTCGGAATTGGTTTTGGTCCAAGGGCAGGAGAGCTATGTCAAATCATGTTTTTTAAGGAATAACTACGCAGACGAAATTCACGTTTTCTGCTTTCTAATTTTCTCAGTTATTGTGGTATAATTTTATAAATTGGGAAATTAGGGCCAAGCAACAATCGCTTCCAAACCTTTCTCATTTCTAAAAGAAACAGTGGGATTGCAATTAATGACATTTTTAGATGATATTTTGAATGTAAAGAAACATGGGTACTTAAAAGATTCTCGAAAGTTTCACAGATGAAATATCACGCTGTATGTCTTGTACACTAAAATACTAAATCTCAGTTTATTTTTTCTGTGGTCAGCTCCACCACTTTCCTTATTTCTGTAGCCCTGTTGCGTTGTAGGGTTATAATTTCAGCGTTTCTGCGATGTCTTTAATTGTTTTTTTGATTATTTTTGTAAAAGTGAGGGTGGTGATTTTCAGCAAGCACCCATCTACTTCTGCCCTGGGATCTGGAGGCGACTGCCCTCCAGCGCGTCTATGAGAGGCGCGTGGAGGCGCAGCGCCGGGGCGTGACCCCGCTGCCTCGAGAAGTCAGGCGCGGCGGGAAGAGCTCCGGCGCGATCTCAGGGCAGTATGGAAGGAACGACTGTCGCGACCGAAGGCACGCCGCAATTGCGGCGGTAAGACCCCTCTTTGAGGAGTGGCTGGAGAGAAGTCATGGCGTCCTGACCTACCGCTTGACGCAGGTCCTCACCGGACACGGAAGTTTCGGGAGGTACCGACGGGGCCCCCCTCTCAGAGGGCCAAAGCCTGCCGGGTTCGCGGGATTATTTCCTTACCGTGACCCCGGAACAGAAAGGGCTATTGAAGGACACCGTGGATTTTAGTCAGTAAAAGTCTGACAGTCCCTCCCGCCCTGCCCGGGGTTGGAGGACTCATTTGATGATTTTACCACGATAAAAAAAAAAAGCACCCATCTACTTTTGATATTTATTACTCATATCAGTCAAAGGCCATTCAATTCTTTTACATTTTACAAAATAATTCCAGCAAACGCGTGAATCACAAAAGTAATTATTGCGAAACACTTTCTTCAGAAAGCTAATAAACTTAACTAAGTAATTGATTTAACCACCCACAATCTTAATGACTCATTCGTAACAAATCAGTTTGTTTCACAAACACAAATAATAGATGGAAGCCAACAATACTAGTTGAGTTGACCTTATGAAGGCGATCGTAATTAATCAATTTGTATCATCCTTGCCGCCTGAACGTAACAAGTCGTAAGTCAGATTGAATTATTTATAAGGCGTTTTACTATATGCTGTACGAGTACGTGCCTAACCTTGGCCGTGAACCTTTCAGTGGTTTTATTGACTTATGTACATCTTGGAAAAAATATATTGACCACAAACTCATTTTCCATTCAAAGAAAGAAAAAAGAAAACGTTATTATAACCTGGGTCAATGAAGAAAGGATTCTAAAATGGCGGCGCTTATCGTGTCTTCTCCCTCGCACTCTAGTGCCGTCTATACTCACTCCCGCGTGTAGCGTAAGCAGAAAAAAAATAGTCTTGATGTGTCTTGACGCGCTCAGTGATATTTTTTAAGAATATTTTTTATAGTTTTCTGTTATTTTTCCGTTGTTACCTGTTGATTATTGTTGTTGAATTTTGTTTTATTGTTAGATTAAGTTTGAGAATTATTTTGATCCAGTCTTGTTTTTTTTTTATTTTCAATTTCAAAAAAACTTTAATTTGAAATTTATATGCTGACTGTACTATGCTGTCAACGCAAGTACAAGCCGCCATTTTAGAATCCTTTCTTCAATGCTCCGGCTTATACTAGACTCACCCAGGACAGAACAACAACATAAAATTAAACAAAACGAAATAATATAAGAAAAACAAAAGAAAATAATAAAACTACATACTAAATAACAATGATATTTTAAGAAAAGTGAAAGCCCTGGTTTTCAGCTACCTACAGAACGTCACCTTCTACAATTCATAAACACTTGGCCCTTTTATTTTTTCATGTTTAATTATTTGGTAATATACACACGCTCCGCCTCCGCTGTTCTTTTAAAACTCAAACATTTTATTGCATTTATTATGTGGTGTTGCAAGATGTTAAATAATGTTGCCAGAACCTGTCATGAACCCATGGGCACAGCAACTTCAAAATAAGAACAAGACCGTCCACAATAAGGTCAAGTCTCTTACTGCCTGCCTCTCTGCCTTTGTGGAAGTGATAGGAGAATGGAGGTTCAAATTACAGCTGATCATTTCTAAGAAGTTGATGCACCTTCTTTCTAAAAAATTAGAATATGGGCTCGAGCATGTAGCCCATTCACAAGATTTCATCTAGGTCTTTTAGGAGCCTCAAGCTAATCAATGATATTATACCGTACATTTTTATGCGATAATTTAAGATTTAATATAACCGACTGATCACTATTAATTATAAGCCTGTGTTGTCTCACTGCAGGACATAGTATAATTATAGGCCTTCCTTCCTTCTTTCCAACTTTCGCGATCTAGTGCGATTGTAATTAAGCCAATCCTTTAGTAATGAGTTCAGCTCATCCCGCTCTCCTCCTGGGCCTGTCGAGCTTTCGTTTACTGCTAGTCCCCAACTCCACTGAGTAGACAAAAAAAGAAAAACTGATTGGAAAGTTACAAAAGGAAAAAAACTGACAATCTTAAACGATCAACTGTGGTCTCTTCACGATGAGAGCTTTTATGAACAGCTTAACCTCCAGCAATGAACTTCAACCCGCTATCAATGACCTTGACAGCCACAATCGAACTTTAAATCTAATTGACATTCAACTCCGATAATACGACTACTTAGAAACATCCAATCAATGTGAAAAGAGCGAAAGCCTCATTAATAGGCAGCGGTCAATAAGAGAGCCCTTGGCCACCTTGGCATTTAGTCGGTAATAAGCATGGCGCAGTAGCTGTCAATCACACCCTTAACTATTTGAATATTCAACTACTTCAGTTAAAGTGGTTCTGGGAATAGTATGGAATAGTTAGGTGCTGTTCACATGCCTAGACACGCGACGTGATGTTGTTTGAAGTGGTGAGGATTTTTGCGAAATCTTACGGGTGGCCGCCGCGACGCCGGCGCCGCCGCCGCCGTCCCGTGAAATCGTGTTTTTCGATGCTCGCTATCGTCTAACGTCTATCAAAAGTTTAAAATCATCAAACGAGTCCTCCTACCCAGGGCAGGGCAGGAGGGGCTGTCAGACTTTTATACTGACTAAAATCCACGGTGTTCTACAATAGCCTAGAGCTCTTTAGTCCCGCGACCGGGCAGCTCGGGCTTAGCAGTTTCAAGCCGCAGCACAGTGCAGTGTCAAAGCAAGGTTTTCTATGAATTTTGTCCAAACCACTCGCAGTCTAAAAAGTCTAGATCTAGCCGTCGCGTTGCATCGTCAGCGACTGATTAAGAGTTCTGGCCGCCCTAGGCTAATTATGAAGACGCGCCCCCCGCCAGGCGTGTTACGGACGACGGCCTAAAAAGTAGTACTCGTAACTGAGTAAATAGTAGTGTGAAAATTTTAACATGGTCATGGTTCACTATCAGATACTACCTATAAAATCTTTAAGATCGATCTGCAACCGAAATTAACATTTTTTTTTAATTTGCATTACATTCAACTTTTTTTTTTCCATAGTGGTAAAATCATCAAACGAGTCCTCCCAGCCAAGGCAGGGCGGGAGGGACTGTCAGACTCGTACTGACTAAAATCCACGGTGTCCTTCAATAGCCCTTTACGTTCCGGGTCACGGTAATGAGATAAGTCCCGCGACCCCGGCAGGCTTTGGCCCTCTAGAGGGCGGCCCCTTCACAATGTTGAAATTCTTTGAGGCGCGCGTGGAACACAACGCGCCGTCGACCCGGGCATGGTCCATGGTCGGACAGCGAGTCACCCTTTACTCGCCGCCCCCACACCCGCGCCTACGGGGAGGCCGGAGATTGTCTGCCGACGTCCGTCACCGTGGACGTCTACCACTGCGGCTAGGGTGGAGGGAGGACGGTATCCTCTCCCTCACGCAGCCCGCCTCCTCCATGCACAGCATGACTGCTTCGCAGAAGGAGGCGACCGCTTCCCACTCCCGAGTGGAGTGGGAAGCGCGCGCTTATCACGAAGCGTCAGCATAATGCCGGGCCCCCCCTATAGAAGGTCACAGCCCTGCCTGGGTTGCGGGACATACGTATACCGCGACTCCGGTACACAAAGGGCTACCGAAGGACACCGTGGATTTTAGTCAGTACAAGTCTGACAGTCCCTCCCGCCCTGCCCGGGGTGGGAGGACTCATTTGATGATTTTACCAAGAAAAAAAAAATGTGGTAGATCAGGACGGCGTGACGCATTTCCAGCCACTCCTCAAAGAGGGGTCTTACCGCTGCGATTGCGGCGTGCCTGATGACATTCAACCTTAGGGTGGCAAACCATTTCTTAAGCTGACCGTACATAAAGGCTCACTCACGCATTAATAAGACCAAAATACTGGCCTGGCCTGTTGGTCTAGTGGTTAGTGACCCTGACTGCTATGCCGGAGGTCGTGGGTTCGATTCCCACCCAGGACAAATGTTTGTGTGATGAGCACGATCATTTGTTCTGTGTCTGGGTGTTATTTATCTATAATATGTATGTATTTAGAAATATATAAGTATGTTTATCAGTTGTCTAGTACCCATAACACAAGCTCTGCTTAGCTTGGGACTAGATGGCGTTGTGTGATAGTTGTGGAATTATTATTATTATTATTAAAATCATGACAAGTGACTGCAGGCTACCAAGTAGAAAATCAAATCTATGTCGTGTTTGACCGCATGACTTATATTGGATATTAAAAAAAAGAAGAGAGGCATCATCATACACAAGATTTCAGCGCCCCCCCGATCCTCGCGCCCTAGGCTGCAGCCTAATTAGCCTAAGGGTTAATCAGGCCCTGTGCATCGTGGTCGTGTCTTGATGTGTGCTGACCCTTTGTGTGTTTCTGAGCTAATGTGAATCACGCTAGGTTTTTGTTTTGGTAGAATGTAACTAATGATCGTGTTTTTTTAGTAAGTAGGTGTTTTATTATTAATGTAGTGTTATTGGAAACTAATTCAATTTGGTGTTTGTAAACAGTAAATAAATTAAATAAAGCTGAAGCTTCATTAGACTGAATATTGCTTTTTTTTCGTTCGATTCACACGCCTCGGCAAAAAATAAATAGAATAAATAAATAAAAGATCACCTACTCTTTTTTAATTATTTTTTCTTTTGGTGGGTAGGTAAGTGAAAAATTCGACTTCATGGGATCGCTTCACTAATAAAACAATAATTTTTCAAAAAAGTTTAATTTTATGTTTTCTTGGAATAAAAGTGACTAAGTAAAAAATGAAATAAAAAAGCCTATCGGGTTAGAAAATAACACGGTCGAGCCTTGTATTAAAATACTACCCACTAGGTACTTTTTAAAGTAAACTGTCACCCATAATAAGAGTAATCCATCATGGCGGCGATGGCAACTCTGATTACCACGCAACGGAAACTCTTGGACGAATACATTTCCTTAGCGTTACAGTAAAATTACTGAGTATTAAATTCGATGCGGTTGTGATTACTTTTGATGTTCAAGTAATTCAAAAATTACCCATGAAGAAAGGAATCAGTAGGTATGCCTATAAGGGTGAGACCATACTTTTCGACGTAGAATCGTTTAAATCAATACCTAACCTCCTTTTTTTTGAAGTCGGTAAAAACAAAACACGCAGGCATTTAATAAGAGAGATGGATCTGATCTATCTATTATCATCAAATCGTCATCAAGTCTTTTTTTTTGTTTAGGACAAACCCACCACACTATTCCCACTGAAACTCCTGAAAGCCAGAATCAGCAGTGCCAACCACCAGAAAAGCGCCGAGACAATGAAATTCGACGTGTCCCGGAGAATGAATTTACCTGTCTTGGATCCTGCAACGAAATTAATCAGAAAATAATAGTGGAGGAGTAGGAAAAATATGTTACATCATTTAGTCTGTCAAACTCTTACCGACTAAAAATACGCCCTGTTCCTTCAGTAGCCCTTTGCGTTCCAGGGTCACGTTACCTTTAGAGACGGTGCCGCGACCCCGGCAGGCGTTTGGTCTTATGGGAGCCACGTCAGTTTGGTGACGGCCCCTTGAGGCGCGCATGTTTTACGTTGTTTCTTGCAGAACTTTTAGTAGGTAATTTAGTCCCTAAATCAAGAACAATAAGAAAACTACAAAAGGATTTGCAAACTATATACCCAGCTACAAAAATATTCAATCCATATCTTTCAATATCTCATTAAATTACCAACGAACTACAACCTAATCGATTCCGCTAGCACTGTTACCGTTCATGCATAAAAAATGGAACCATTCTAACATCAATGAATACTATGATGACATAAATAAAGAAAATTGTCCTTTCTACCACTTAATAAATGTAAACATTTATATCGAGGCCGAGTGGTCTTTCAACAAACAACCGTTGCATATTACCTCACATGAAGTAGTCATTTAAATTATGAAAACAATTTTTATTCTATTTGTTCAACTTTTTAATTTATTAGGATAACCGTAACCTTGCTGCTTCTGTAATAATTCAAGGGCAAAGTCAATAGCTTATACGACAACCATGCTTGGTTTCCGACTTAACTGAAATTTCCTCTCTTTTTCTCTTGTTTCGTGAATACTGTCATGTCGTAACAAAAGGGATATGTCCAGCAATGGACTACGATAGCATGAGTTGATTGATGAACGCTTGTGTGATTCTCATTATACACAAAATACCTACCTACTTACTAGGGGTACGCCCAATTTGGTGCAGTCGTTTAGTAGGCTTCGTATAAGTTTATTTTGGACTATGGGTGTTTTTAATACCCGTGCGGATTTCATCACGCACGCGGGATTGCCCCATCAAGTATTTATTGTAAGGCCGAGACTCCACCAAAGCTGTGTCGAGCGAGACATGTTTTGAACAACCAATAGAATTGCGTTATTGACACAGCTCCACTCCGCAACGCAATTCTATTGGTTGTTCAAAACACGTCTCGACTCGCACAGATTTGGTGGAGTCTCGGCCTAATGCGTGGAATACGCACGCAGGACGCGGGATGAGATCCGCGCAACTTCGCAACAAATTTCCCGCATGCGGGGCAATCCCGCGTGCGTGATGAAATCCACATTGATATTAAAAACACCCTATGTAGATATCTCGAAATGCCTGAACACAGGTTGAAAATTAAAGTTCTTTGTTTGACATTGATAAAATAATTAGGATTGCGCAAAACAAAGGCCCACTTCCTTTCCCAATCGAAACCCTCGCAGCTGCCTTAGGCACTTTAGAATTTCACTGAGAGCATAATAGAATACCCAGTGGGATTACAAAACTTTTCTTTCCTACATTATTATGATTGTTTTGTGTCTAAGTCATTATTTACACAAATATTTCTGGATAAACAATTATTAATAAAACATAACGTGGTCCGCATAGAGTCGGGCCCCATTGTCCTAAAGTATCCAGGGCTTGCAATAGCTTAAAGAAGGACTTCTCTCCTACTTTTGTCAGAACTTTCTCGTATGCTCTCTCTCAAATCTTACAAAACCTTAAGCAGTTGTATTATTTAAAGACATTAAACTATATAAGAGGTATTATTGCAGTGGCAGCAGCAGAGCTGGCAGCGTGGACCGCGTCAGCACGCGAGGCTCCAGCACAACACTGAATGCTGACGAGGATAATATCAACGTCGTTGTCAGGTAAGAAGACTACACATGACCCTTCTTGAAACATGGATATATGAAACACCGTTTATTAATATACCTTGGGTTAAATATAGTAGAGACAATAGTCGAAGATTATAATGTTCGATTGATAAATTTTGACAGATTGGGGTAGGTTAACCTGCTGGCGTCTGTACATATTCCCCAGTAGGTAACAGCATAATAGCACATAATGGTTGGCACCCCTATGGCTGTTGGCAACTTTCGTACGGCTTGATGGCTTTTGTGTTTAAGCTCAAATCAAGGGGCCAAGCATTCATCCTGAAGGTATGAGGATGAATGTATGACCGCTGGCCCGCTGGGCTCTTCTGGTAAGTGCAAAATCGTGTGAGTGAACGGTCCGTAACGTAAGGTCTATTATACAATTTCCAAAAATCATGATTATATTGCATTATCATCGGTTTATGGTACATGTTCCCACAAATGAGACACATGCCTCCTCTGACACATATCTATTCTATTCAATGAATAGTAATGAAAAGAGATTATTTTAATGCACTATAAAGATACTTTATTGATTACAATCTTACATGTTAATTGTTAAATATGACGTAGTGTCATATCTATTAAATCACAATATAAGTAACGTACATGTATGCATAATTACTGAGACGATTCATCAAGTGTTATTACCTACGGCTAATAATTGTCATTTGTCGATGAAACAGCAAAACCCTGTTATCTATCGATGCTTTTATCCAACTCTAGCTGTAGGTATTAGGTTTGTTGACATTTTCTTTTGATTGTAAAGAAATCGATATTCGAACGATGACACCTTGGCAATGTGTGAGGCGAAACAATGGCATCATACTATATAGCAGAAGTCGTTAATTTTAAAATGCATTTTGACGGATAACCCTGCTCTACTTGAGTTGAGCAGTTGTACCTAGTAAAAATTGCATAGAATTTTTTAGTAGGAATTCATAAATGAGAAATAGGTCAAGTACCTAACAAATTAATTTGTCTACAGCTTGACATAAAAATGTAGAAAACCGGAAGTCGCCACTGTCTTCGCGCTACCAGCACTTTTAATGATTTTTTTTTTCACTTATTACGTTAGTTTTATGGCACAATAATAAATCTAACAAACCTGCGGTCATTGTTTACATCAAATATCAAAGATTTTAAAACGCTGTCAGAAATAAAATTTTTAGTTCCGTTTCAATCCGTTCTGGCCAAGCTGTATGTAGTTGATTCTCATTTAAAACAAATACTTAATGAATGTGCAGTAGAGCTCTATAGGTTTTAAGAGTAAAGCACATTTTGAAAGCAGCATTTTAGCATTTCTTCAGAGCAGTCTAGCTGTAAATTGCTTCTGCAAGATTACTCACTTAACTGAGTTGCAAAATAACTATCCTTCTGGAGAAAAATTATCATAGAATAGAAAGTAGTAGATATAAAATTTTTTTCATGTACCTACCTAAAGATATAGGTGATAGAGAAGTATGAAAGAAGAAGACAGAGATAAGGGGTGATAGAGAAGATTGGAAAGAGAATACATATTGCACTGACCCTAAATAAATTAGAAGAAAGGCAGGAGAATGAATAGTAGTGACGATGAAATTGGAAGAAAAGAAAACTTCTTCGATAAGAAGAAGAACTTTAAAACAACAACAAACATGTAACGTAGGTACAACACAAAAGAACATAACAAACCTAAACAGTCCATTGAAAATGTCCTTCAACATTTTTCTCACAATCAGTTTCAAAACGAAAGGACGACCCCGCCCTCGATTGATTGATGTTACAAACTCGATAACTAATGTACAATACTTGTTTAAGATTCAAGATTTCGGGTGTTAATCATAGGTTTACCTGTAAATATTAGTATCCTTCGGTTTGAACTATGTGTTTTTAATGTTGGAATCATTATTGTTATAGTTTTTTTGGGTACTTTGATTTGTGGTCATCATTATTCTTTTCGGTTTGTTTAGTTTGTCCGGGTCGTTATCAAATATCAATCGGTAAAACAGCAATAAGCATTTAACATTAATATCTGTCACTGTCGCCTGAACTACTAGGTCTAGAAATAGGAAAATATTTTTTAAACCTACGTTCATTTTGTAAATAATCTGATGAACAGGAGACATAATACAAGGGGTTTGAATGAGAGTTCGTTTCGCGACGGAAATTCTTAGAGCGGACATAGGTACCTTTAATATAACCTGCGGATGGTGTTAATTAAGGGAGCTTCAAGAAAGGGGTGTTCCCTTAATTACTGTTTGAAAAGAAGGATCCTTCGACCAGATGAGGGATATGTCTAGTGGGCTATTGTCCGAAAGTTTATGTCTGGTTTTTCTATAAACGCCTGCCTAAGTATGCAGGATTTTTACTTCAGCGGGTCTAACACGGCCACTTTAAATCATTATTCCTGAATGAACAATGAAAGAATAGCCAATGACGTAGCTGGAAATTCACGAACTGAATCATTAGGAATACTATTTTTTTACGGAATTGTTATTGACTTCATTATGTCCACTAACTTGTTTTTGAGACTAATCATCCACCTCGGAAGCCATTGCACCTTTTCATATAATATTTTCTGTATGTAAAGTATCCCAACGTTTTGCTTGTTGAAGCCAAACTACATACAGCAATGTCAACTTCTCCATATCTTCCGTAGAGTGCGCCCAATCAACGAGAAGGAACGGTCGTGTGGGGAACGCATGCTGCTGGAGTTTCCCGGGAAAGGCCAGGTGATCTGCCACAACACGACCCCCACTCAGAAGGCGAAGGTCTTCTCTTATAATGTTGTCTTCGAACCGGAGGCGACGCAGGTAAATTTTATTTAATGATTTTGTTTCTATAATATGCTTGGACGAAATCTTTTCCTTCAACTCAGATGTTTTGTTTCTACGAAGTATTCTTTCTCACGGTGGTAAAACTGATTCCATGTCAGTCTTTTCAAAGGGACATAAGACAGGTCTGATAATCGTCTTTGAATATTTGAACTTCAGTTACGCGATCCTGTTCATTCTGAAAGTTTTTCTCCACATAGGGTTACCTACGCCATTTAGGGGAAAACATTATTTATGTTGCATGCGTCGCGTATTTCAAAGATTTTGAAACGTAATTCGTGATTCGACGCAGTAGGCCCGAACCTCGGTGGCTCGGTTGGAAAGAGTGTCTGATGTAGGTACTGAATCCGGAGGTCTCAGGTTCAAATCCTGCTCGCTGTTCGGATATTTATTCCAATAGAAATTCTTTGACTTCATTTTGTTTCAATACAGGAAGACGTTCTAGAATATTCCGGAGTCAAGAGGCTGCTAGAGATGGCGGTGGAAGGGTTCTCCTGTACTGCCTTCTGCTACGGTCAGACCGGCAGCGGGAAGACACACACCTTGACTGGTCCACCGGGATTGGTAAGATTTTCTACAGCAATACTACACACATCAAAAGTGTCTAGGGATCAAGCATTTTTATGCGGATTTCTTGAGATTGAGATGTGGCTTTGTAATAAATTTATGATTTTATAAATTTATATGGATCCTTTTTGGTGCATTTCATAATTTGAATCAGGAACTGTAAATCAAATTCGAGTAAAAGATGAAAATCAGCTGTCAATATTTTCCCTATAAAAACATACAACGCATTGAAGACATTATTAGTGCTACTGTTTCCCTACTACTGATTAAAACCAACGTTATTATGGAGCGGCGACGTCATTTCGTCGTATCCTACGAAAAGGGGCGTAACTGCATATTAACTACTTTTCAGGAGACACTTTTTTGTGTTTTTTAAATTAAATGTGAACAAATATGTATTGGTGGTTTTATATAATGTGTATTGGTATTTTATGGTTTGGTTAGTATTATTTTCAATAAATTATCTTTATATTTTATACGATTTTTGTCCCTTAAATCCTTATTCTCCGTTGCGTTAAGACTTAGTAGGACTGGACTTGAGCAATAAGTTACATTATGCCCTTTATCTGCGGAAATGTCGAAGCCATATATATCGCCATAAAGCCCTGTTTATATATTTGTGATGCGTGTTTTCATTATAGGTAGGTATGTCATAAACATAAAAAACAAAAACATAATTTGAACCTAGAAGAAAGACATAAACGTAATTAGGGCTTAGCCATTCCATAGAAAACGGCCACAATCACCATGAGGGTTTTTTTCTACATGTACTCTATATTGAAAATGAATAAGTAATTAAAATGACTTATTTAAGTACAAACTCGTTGATACTATATTATTTGAACTTGATCTATGCAGTACAAATTAAGAAAATATAATTTGTATCTTAAAATCACTTGAGGTACACGCAAAAATGTTATATTTATTTGAAAATCAGATTACGCTCGCCGCAACTAACAATCTCCACGTTCCGCCGAATAGTAGCCGAATGGCGCATGGCGCGGCGCTAGCACGCAAACCTCGCGCCCGCGCACGAAGAATGAAGGCGCGACGGCAGTTGTGGCTTTATTCTACGTTGAAAACGTAGTGCTTAAAATTGTGGCTTTTTAGAAAACCTTAGTATTTGATAACCTGTACTGGTTTTAATTGCTTTGTTAAACTGGTTATATGTGGTATGATGAGCAGAATTGAATCATGCAATAAAAGAAAAAAGCCCCTATGTTCGTTAGGGCACTATTCGTAGGATACGACGATTTAAGCAGGGAAGAAATGCTCAGAGCCGTGGGAATGATAGAAGCTGGTTCCCGGCAACGTACTGTGGCTTTAGCTCTGAATACAAGTCAGTGTTATCAGTCGACTTTGGACACGTTACCGAAGCACTGGTACCGTGGCTGAGCGCCATGGAGGACGGTATCGCTGCACCACACGGAGACAAGACCGATACATTCAAATCTTAACTCGAAGAGCTCCAACAATAACCGCCATGATGTTAGCCGTGAGGCTTCATCACTCTTCAGGGAACTTAATTAGCGACCAAACAGTCAGAAACCGCTTGCATGAAGTGAACCTTCATTCCCGAAGACCGCTACGGGTACCACCTATAGCAATGCACAATCGTAGGATTCGATATCAATGGGCTCTTGAACACAGAAATTGGGCAGAAGAACAATGGCGTTTCGTGTGCTTTTCTGATGAGTCTCGTTTTGGTATGAGATCGGATACAAGACGTATACGACACTGGAGAACCCCTGGACGCCAACAGCGATTAAAATCCTGCCAGGAAGTCCATCCTTATAGTGGTGGAACCATCATGGTATGGGCGGGTATTTGGATCGGCGGAAGAACTGAGTTGATTTGGATCAGAGGCAACCTCAACGCTCAAATTTATGCTGAGACGATTGTATCAGACGTCATCGTTCCTCTACAAGTGCAAATCGGTCCCTTATTTCAGTTAATGCATGATAATGCACGACCGCACACCGCAAGAGTTGTAAGACAGACTCTCGTCGCAGCTAACATCAATGTCCTGCCCTGGCCTGCTCAGTCGCCAGACTTGAACCCGATTGAGCATGCATGGGATATGCTACAGAGAAGAGCTCTGCCGAATATGGAGGGTATCCAGTCGCAAGAAGACCTTTTTTTGTTGTTGCAACGAACATGGGCGGCCATTCCACAGCGTGATTTGGATGAACTCATTTTGAGTATGCCAAACCGATGTTCTTGTGTTGTTAGTGTTCGCGGTAGAAACACGGATTATTAATTGTTTAAGTTACCCAATAAAATTTTAAAGAAAACTGTAATTTCAGTCTTTTTTTCGAACTTTAATGTTAGTGGTTCAAATGTCAAAAATCCCTTTATTAGGAAAATGGCTAATTTCTTTATGAATGCAAAGGTGACTTGGTTTATCGTTACTGTGACAAACGATAACACTTTATTTGATGAATCCTTAAAGAACATTTTAATTAATATCAATCAGGAGAAAAGTTATTGCAAAAGTATATGTTGATCCCTAGACACTTTTGATGTGTGTATTTATAAAACCCTGATTTTTCACAATTAGAATCCGCGTCACCACTGAAATCCCTTAAAAAAATCGTAGTACTATTACATTTTTATGCTATTTGATGTAATAGCATAAACACTAGCGTCGCGTCCAAAGGACTTCAATCGTTGGTCATATGTAAGTCATCTTGCATTCAAAAAAATATGTATGAGGCGAGTTGGCGAGATTATAGTTTCCAAACATTCGGTAAAGGGGGACTGTAATCCCAAATCTCGCGAGTTTTATTATGCATTTTCCGAGACCGAAATTTTGAATCGAAAAATCTCGAAATAACTCCGCGCCAGTCGAAATCTTAAATGCCAAATCTCATCAGCAGTTTCAACATGTAAAATTTGGAACTGTCAATCTTGACTCAAGAGTGTATTTCCAAGCTGAGTCAACTCTTGTTGACAAAAGAAAATGGTTTTTAAATCTGAAAGCAATACGCGATTCTTTGTCCGTATTCACAATATTTGCTTTAACTACGACTGTATTCCAATCCACTATCATGTGATCAGTAAATGACATACACACAGAAGTCCCTAACGCTACTATTTAGTGTGAACAGGAGTTAATAACAGCTATTCCGAATGACAGTCGATTCCGACCTCGTGGGGCTATCGATCGTACACACATACAAAGTATATATGCATGTACATAATATGGTTAAGTGTGTGTGTGTGGTGCATTGATGAGTTATGTATTGCGACAGATTCATAGATAAGCGGGCCATCTATCGTATCAGGAATCGCGGGTAGATTATAAAATGTCACATTGGTAGTTGTGTTTTTACAAGCAAGATTTTTTATGGATTTTGAAAAGAATACCTTGTTGGGCTATAGTTCGCTATGACAGTTTCAACAGGTTTAGTATTAACTGCTCATGAAGTCCAGGGTACGATTCCCAGGACAAGAAAAGTGTTATTGGGTTTTCCCACAGAGCATATAGGCTAGACCCATGTAATAGGGGGCTCTTGCCTCCTTCGGGGAAAACAGGTAATACTTTGTTGTGGAATCTCAAACCGCATGCCACATGGCTTAACTGAAGATGTATTTTTAATTTATTAAAGATTTGTGCCAATTTGTGCCACAGTGTTTTGATCGAAATTCGTATGTTCACTTAACGTGCATAATAAATCATGCACGTGGAATCAATACATGCAGTAGGTATTCGAATATGCATATTTTATTAAGTTAACTTAATATAGAAAAGAGGCACTCACTTAGAAACCAAAACCTTGCGATTCTTGGAAATAATACATTCCTGTTGCTTTTAGAAGGTCCTATTGAAAACTTTGATAAGTTGGTCCGAAAAACGTCGGACAGCCCATCCATATAGTCAATAGTCAACCATCACAACAACATCACAAGCTAGGCCGGGATCGAGGACACAATATGCAGGCTAGGTCTCAACAATGCAACTGATCGGATCGGAACTTACATCCTTTCGTTTTTCAGTCCAAATCTGCCCAACATTCTTTGAAATTGAATGTTTGTGCAAGTGCATGTTAACTTTAGTTTTTGCTCTCAACTTACCATAATCTGTTTGTAACAATTGGTTGGTTATCAATTAAGTACAATAGTTTTACAGTTTTACTATAAGTATTAGGTTTATTTTAATTTTGGAAAATATGCATGTGACTTTTCCTGTCCTGGGCGGAGCGGAAGGTACACAACAGGAGCTAAACAAAGCTGTTTCTTCAATATCCTTTGTGTTCCGGATTGAACATGCTTCGGACTCATTTCCACACGTCTTTGTTACCTATCTACAGTCTCACTTAGCTTACTGACAGGCCTGTTGGTCTAGTGGTTAGTGACCCTGACTGCTATGCCGGAGGTCGTGGGTTCGATTCCCACCCAGGACAAATGTTTGTGTGATGAGCACGATCATTTGTTCTGTGACTGGGTGTAATTTATCTATAATATGTATGTATTTAGAAATATATAAGTATGTTTATCAGTTGTCTAGTACCCATAACACAAGCTCGCTGCTTAGCTTGGGACTAGATGGCGTTGTGTGATAGTTGTGGAATATTATTATTATTATTACTTCTAGGACTTCTTCCGTTTGTTATCTTTTTTTTATGTTATTTTGTATTACTTTTGTATTTCTTTTTCTTCTGTATAAGTAGTTTGTTCGTTCTGTCCTGTGTGCGTCAATAAATCCCTTCTTTCTTTCTTTCTTCTTCTTTCTTTCTAGGACTGTTGTCTTAGAATGAACCACAAAAAATGGTTTCCACCGGGTTTGGTCCGAGAGTGGGCCAGATACCACTGCTTTGCCTGTATTTCTAACTACGGGAAAGTTTATAAAGTCATCCATAAATTAAAAGCAAAGCGTCACAACAAACCAGCAACAATTATAAACGTAATCACGCTAAAACAATGGCGTAACTAACGTCACGCGACATGCTTGGTGTTAGTAGTCTCTTTGAATTTAATGATGAACTGGAACCATCGCGTCACGATTAGGTAGATATGCAGACAGACCTATATTGTGTAGGTACACCTCAGATCAAGGAATAGGTTATTTTTTTATCTGAGAGGTACACTTAGACTTTAATAGGTAGGCCTAACCTAATGCAATTAATAACGCACGAATGTGGATATTTTATAGCTATAGAAAAACCTGTATGATTAGGGTTGTGACATTTTGACACCACGTAAATATATCGCGCATTATTATCTCTTGTCACCCTCTATAAACTAATCTAAGAACTTTTTTCATTTGATCCCACGCTGATTTTGAACCTACTCGTAATTGCTTGATTTAAAAAATCTATGGGTTATTTGAAAGGCAAAAGCGTATTGCTACCAATGTCTTAAAGAGCCTTTCATGCGCTCAGTGCAAGCTTCGCCACTTATTGTCCTGGTCTGGCCATTTCTGCGTCCCACCTGTAGCTAGAAACTACTGGCACACCTATTTTCTGCATTGATATCAACACCTACTAAGTTCAATCATTATAAGCAAGACAAAAGCTGTTGTAGTTAAATACAAAACGTTTTTAAAGCACGATACACTTTTAGGCCCTCTGGTGGTACTAGCCGGAAAACGTCCACTAATGAACATAGGCCTCCCCCTTAGCTTAGACTGCCACGTTGCATATATCGGTTGCCTGCGACTTTCACGATGTCGTCGGTGCACCTAGTGGGAGGACTGCTTACGTTGGTACTAGATATGAATAAGTTATTTAGATTACTACACAAAGTAGGTATTACATGTTCACACAATAAGCTTGTCACAAACGAGCGACAATTAAACTGGTAATCACGGTAAAACCACGGCGCGTAACGTTGTGACGTCACGCGATGTGCACATAAAATACATAATGCAGTTAAATAGGCTTAAAACGATTGTTATTAACATTAACAAATTCTCACTTGCATCATATTGCAAGACTACAATCAATGCAGTTTAACATTTTAGGGGCTCAAAAAAAACTGCAGTCTTGGATAGGCTCGAGTTTGATCACTATACTTACCTACAATTTGTAAAACGGATCTCAACATCTTAGATATTTCCAGAGTATTGGATTTTTTTGCGAGCATCTATCACATAAATAATTATCGTAATGGCATATTAGTTGCTATTATTCCATGTAAATTGCGTAAAGGAGAGATGTCGAGAAAAAGCGCCTTTTTTTGCGCGGTAATATCATCAAATTTGTCCTCCCACCCAGGGCAGGGCAGGGCAGGGCAGGAGGGACAGTCAGACTTGTACTGACTAAAATCCACGGTGTCCTTCAATAGCCCTTTACGTTCCGGGGTCGGAAAAAGGAAATTAGTGGTAGTTTATCATGTGAATGTGATTCATCCGCGAATATACGAAATTAGAATCAAGACAAATACCTGAAATACTCGTACCTATACCGCTGGGGCAACTATATCGGTATTACCCTGCTGAACTACCCAATTAGCCACAGTAACCGTTGATTGCTTAGCTAGCCCGTGGTTGTAAAAGCTTTACGAGTTTTTAATATTTTACTTTGAGGCAGAAACACGAAGCAACTATGTAAGTGTCGGCTTGTAAATCAATTAGACTTTTAAAAAACCTTCAATCGATCGTAATGTACGACTCTGGACATCCAACGTGGATACATTTTGTGGGTAGTCTACAAATATTATGTCTGTACAGGCAGTAAAAAACCATCACACCTGTTTTAACAAACTTGTAGGTTGGAGAAATCCAGCTATCACGGGTAAGATGTGATACGGAGGGCTGAGATTATAAATATTAATCTGGATGAAGACGGCTATAAAAATAATCGAAGGGAAAGATCGAATAAACGATGGATAGCCTGTGCGAAAGATATTAGTGGATGATTTAACGGGAGTGTTTGAATATTTGCTTACGCACATTGCGCAGGCGAAAAATTTAATTGCTTTTAGGCGTATACCGAGACTCCGAACGGTTTTTTTAAATTTCCTAATGAAAAAATGACAATCACTGCCTACTTGAACTATATAGGTAAATGGATGGAACCCGACACGCCGAGATCCGCTAACGCATATAACCATTGCGACCAAATGCAGAACTTCTGCATCTCTAATCACAATTCTCATCATGTTATCAGGTGGAAAGTGGAGCAAGTCCCTTCCATTCAGAACACGGTCTGATGGTCCGCTCCTTCATCTACTTGTTCCGGCTGATCACCGAAAGGCCGGAATCGCACTTCATATTGAAGGCGTCCTTCTTAGAAATATACAATGAAAAGGTATGTGAAAGATTTTTTTTAAACTTGATGGTAGTTTTTGGAATACCCGATAGACTAATTTGATTTTGTCCAAATCAATTCTAAACGAGCTTCTTCGAGGTTATGTGAGACAATCTAATCGTCTTGATTGAACCACAAAAAAGATTTTTATTCTTATTATGTTTCACGCTTTTTGAACCAATTCTAAACTGACTGTTCTAATTTAAGGGCTCTTTTGGTTTTAGGTAATAGATCTACTGAATCCAGGCAGTTCCAGAAAACCACTACAAGTGCGTTGGTCTAAGGACAGCAGGAGTTTCTACGTAGAGAATCAGTTTACCGTGGACTGTGAAACATTGGATGACTTGTTCGCAGTTTTGGAAGAAGGTAAGAAACTGTGACTTTCAAGAATTCTTCTCCTTCTTCAAATCCTTTTTTACACTTTTAACCACCTGAGGAATCCTTATAGAAGAGGGTTTCTTAGATAATGTAGGAGCAACTTCAAAATTTCACACATAACCACAGCTTTTGTAGGACTATTTAATCTTCCGCATCGGACCCTTTGAAAAGGCCACAAAGCACTCGAAGTTTGAATTTAAACGGCTTCTTTCTTTCACCAGGTATGCGCAATCGTGCCGTTGGAGCGCACGCGATGAACGCTAACTCATCTCGCTCGCACACATTACTGTGCGTGCGAGTGCGAAGAGATCTGCGCGAGGATGCCGGCGTCGTCTGCTCAACACACGGGAAGATCAACTTCGTGGACCTGGCCGGCAGTGAGATGACCAAACGGACGCACAGTACGGGGAAGACCTTGGAGGAAGCTAATAATATTAATAGGAGTCTTATGGTACTCGGTAAGAGAATCATTATTTTATCCAAAAGATATCTTGATAGGTCTCCCCTACCAATGTTGAATCTAACTACTTAACCTTTGTGTTTGCAAAAAGAACAGGTCTGGGCAATAAGGCAATGCTTTGGAGATGCGTATGTTCAGCTATAGAAAACATTTAGCTAGTCCCAAACTAAACAAGTCGAAAAACTTCAGTTACCTCTCTAACTCTGATTATTTTTCGACAGGTTATTGCATAGCACAACTGAGTGATGGTAAGAAACGAGGACACATTCCTTACCGGGACAGCAAGCTCACCAAACTTCTAGCAGATAGCCTCGCGGGAAATGGAGTCACACTTATGGTAAGAAAACCTACATCAGAAACCTAGCTAACATTTCTATGGACAATGGACAGGTTCCAAAGATAAATAAATATTTGATTTGGATACTTCCAGATTGCCTGCATAGCACCAACGAGATCAAATCTCAGTGAGACCATCAATACTCTCCGATACGCAGCGCGAGCTAAGAAGATTAAAACGAAACCTATTGTTAAAATGGTAAGTATCTCAATCTCGTCCTCAATTCATCGTAATACCTTGAGAATCTCATAAAAATCGTACCGGAAATGGTGTGTGTGGATAAGGACCCAGAGATATAGTTACGCGACCATTACTTCAACAAAAGGGACGATAGGAGAACTTTTTAATTAGGTTTGGCCACTGTATGTATGTACGAGTATGTAATATTCGACTTTTACATTCCATGTCAAATTATACATCATCTACGTACTTAGCTTTTCCTAACTGTCTAATAACTTCCAGTCCACGTACCTAATTGATGGAAATAAATAACCAACTTGTTTAATTTTCAGGACGCAAGAGATGCCCTCATATTGAGTCTGAAGAGAGAAGTAGAAGCTTTGCATGCCGAAAACCAGCATCTGCGAACTGCACTGCATGTGCAGACGGATTACAACCAAGATGCTTACAGTAAGAAAATATTTAATACTAGAGGATAAATTGGAATAAGTTGCCAAAGTTCATGTTCAACACGTCAAGACCACGTTGCCAAAGACGGATGCATTAGCGTCCTCACAAGGTGGGCCTGACAATGTTATGGCAAGGTTCGCCTGGATCGGAAAGTCCAGAGCAAGTGATACTTAGGGAAATAGATAAGAAAATCTGGTCTAATCTCCTCCATTTCTTATTCGACAACCTTTTTGAACTTCAATCGACTTCTTAAACACACTTTTTCCACAGGCCAAGGTCATCGTCGCACACCAACCGACATAGAACCAAACAAACTATACCAACTCCCACAATCAGAACTAGTAGAGTTGGTACAATTGCACATGGCAGAGAACTCCGCTTTGAGGACCGAGAACAGCGAACTGTTCGGAGTGAGGGACACGCTGCTGAGGGACCAGGAGTTACTGAGCAGGGAGAACGAGAGGCTTCTGAAGAAACTGGAGGATGTTAACTCGTGAGTATAGGTAGATAAAACAAAGATATTGAGGCTTGGGATCTTAATTGTGCAAAACAAGAAGGGGCTTCAGAAAGACTATTGAGGATATATTATAAATAAACTCTTATTGAGGACCATTGGGGATATTTTGCATAACCCAGTGTGTGGTTATTAGACCCAGGATGAAAAGTTTTTCTAGTGGAAAACAAATTGGAACACAATTGGACTTAATTTTCATCTCAAGAATCAATAACGTATGTTTTTAGAAGGCACAAAGATTTTTGGTCTAATATGAACTTAATCGCTCGATTTCTCAGTCCGAGTTTTTTGGAAAACTAACTTGTGCTCAAACTGGATCAAAATTTTAAGGAAGCATGTCGTTTTCAGACCTTTGACCATTTCCTTAGAATTTCAAAACTAATATCATAATGATGGTGTTCCTAGGTCAATATTTGGATTCAGCTGATACTCCAACAAGAACGAAGGGAGGTCAGTTACAAACCTAAGGAATGTTACAATGCATGTTACACGACACGCCGAACTGCATAATAATTAATAAATACCTACTATAAATATTGTCAATATAAGCATGATTAAAAATGTATTCGATTAAAAAAAAAACATGTTACTTGCAGCACTACACCATTCCACGTGTGATTTAGTAATTTCAGGTGTACCTATTTCTTTCTTTTATTTAGACAACCGAAAAAGCCAGTAAATTCTGGCATGCCGACACTTTTGGAACACTCAACAGCTGGATAAAATTTTACATTAAGCCTATCCAAATCAAAAATGGGATGGAGTGATGGAATTCGTAAAAAGAATGATCGAAAAATGTTCTCCTGAACACGGGAATTCGCAGGTTTTGGACATTGAGCCAGTTCGGCTACTACGGCGAGTCTTCAGGGATTCGGGAGGCCTTTGTCCAATATGCAGCAGTGGAGGAATTTAGACTGAATTTTTTTCCACATCCATGATTTTCGACACTAATAGTTATTTAAGTTCCATAAACAAGTTTTCAATAAGTAACGATTTTTTAAATTACAGTGTCTGTGTTCGCTCGCCAATCATTCCGGCGCGGCCAACATACTCTGGCGCCAATTCGAGCGACGCCAACATTTGGACCAACCCAATTACTTCGACAGCCAGTATCACCAGTGCGGGAAGCTCTAGATAAGGCCTCAAAATATTAGACTTGGAATGTCAATAGTATTTTTTTAAAACGAATGAAATGAAAATTACTCTATCTTAGAACTACTGATTGTGAGGAAACGATCATGATGAGATGTGGTCATTGAAGATTGAAGCGGATAAGAGTCGGAGTTGTTAATGGTTTGAATGAACCTATACAGACAAATTAAATGGACAGGGTTCTGAAATTATATGAGACAGAAAACTTCATACAAAAAAAAATATGCTCTCAGAGTGGCCTTATATCCGTATGAATGTCACTGATCCTTTAATTGCTTGAAAAAGGTTTTAAATGGTGTTTGAGTGTGAATTTGGACCATAAAAATGTGATGTGTTTTATAGAAACGCAATTCTGCTGGTAGTGTTAGCTTGTATGAAAATGTACTTAATGAAATTGTATTCCATAAAACTTATTATTAACAAATGCCATATCTAATAAAGAAACCATCTTTGTGTATTCCATAGTGTAAATTATTATTTTTTACAAAAAATATTTAAATAGTGGGTATGGACAATAAAAAATATGTACTTTGTGAACAGATATTGTATTTTGGTATCAAATTAGCTTTCTTCATTAGCATTGTAACATAGCAAGTATCCATGTAAATAGATTAGAGCTATGTAGTCTATTATAGATGTATCAGAGATATATTTAAATCAGAAATAAATTATAAGAGAGTGTGAATGTGTTTTATTGAAGTTTTTACATAAACAAAATTAATTAAAGTCAATGTAAATGCAAGTTACATTTAAACATGTTTATGTGGGCCCTACACAGACCAAACAGTACCTAAGAATGAAGGATCTATTCATTTATTTATCTGTGTAATTTTGAAAATTGTTTGAACACTGACTTTTGTTTTTAAATTTGCTTCTGGCCTCAACCTAGCATAAATATGAAATGCCTAAAAATGATGGGCCCCCCTTAGAGGGCTAAAGCCTGCAGGGGTCTCACTAACGAGTAACCGTGGCCCCGGAAGGTAAAGAGCTATTGAAGGACACTGTGGATTTTAGTCAGTACAAGTCTGACAATCCCTCCCACCCAGCTCTGGGTGGGAAAACATTCCATGTAAAAAAAAAGCTTAGAGGCAAAGATGAGGCCTGAAATAGACAAGCTCACTAAGAAGGAACTGGAACTCTGCACTGATAGAACACAGTCAAAACTGTGTGATGTCAAACTCCAGCAGGATGTTGGTTCACACATCATCTGATGATAATTGATGTAACAAAAGATTTGTAATAATTTTGGCGATTGAAAAAGAGTGTCCATTGAGTTTCTTGCTCATTCTTCTCAATAGAGATCTACGCTTTGGAATGAGCACCTTCGGTACTTTCAGTTTTTATGTCTTGTGACTGGGACTGTAGCACCATAACTTTTTAATGTTTAATTACATTTTTATTTGTCAATGACAATTGATAAGTACCTGTAACTGGCCTACTTGAAATAAATGCTTTGATTGATTGATTGACATACCTTTTTTCTCTTTTTGGGTTGGTAAAATCATCAAATGGCTCTCACCCTGGGTGGAATGAAAAAGGACTGTCAGAATTTTACTATTTGTACCTTCAAGTGCCCTTTATATTCAAGTGCTGCGGTTACCTACTTAATCCCGGAAACATTAATACATTTCTTGGATATTTTCAGAAATTTACATACCTAATGAAGAAGTCCTTTAACTCTGGTATTGTTTAGTCTGCATTGAGCCCTTTGGATTTGAATAAATGACAATCACAGATAACTTATGGGGCATACATTTTAAGTCTCCCATACACCAAATGGTATGAAAATTATCTTTTCACATTAAATACACAATACATACCAATAATATTATTATCCTAACTAAATTACTGCTAATGCCTTCTAAACCCATACTTTTTCCTTTCGTAGAATAGATCAGTCTTAGAACTACCTAAGTTCACAATCTTTGGACAGCCATCCCTCTGTGAAAAAAAGAAAAATAACATCAATATTTAAATAGAACATTAATAGTAGAATATTCTCTTATCCTAAATGAGAATTTGGTAAGGCTCCCCGCACACGGGTCACAAAACGCCACCACTTGCGCGATTCCGCACCCTTCTCTCTCTTAGTTCTGTAATGCATTGGTTAAAAAAAGTAGCAGCCAATGACCGCAAGTGTCGACCACCGGCCACAATGTCTATCGCGCGCTTCAGCTACCTCTGTAGCTTCTCGTGGCTGTCGCAAGTGGCTCATGTGCGGCGACACTTACAAACAGGTAGAAGATATAGGTAACAAGATAGAAAGAACAGAACAAAGCATTCTAGTTTATATACTTTGGACATTGCCATTAGATTACTGTAGCCCAAATTTTTACTCTAATTTTTGGAACTTTGACACAAACTGTACTGCAATCTTTTGTATGTTTAAGCCTTAAACCAGAAGACGACCCACTGACCCCAGTTTCTAATACCTACTACTTACGTCTTTTTCTTGTATAGTACATTCTTTACAGTAGTAAGCGTCTGAGACCCCGGGTCCGCCGCAAATCACACATCGCCCCTGATATGACCCGTAGTTACACTCGTCACATATCCTCACGAGGGTGCAGGGACGCACGTACGAGTCACATATCACGCATTTACCGTCGCATTTCTCACAAAGACGGCCAATAGCTGAAAGAAAAAGTATAAAATCAAACATTGAAAGCAGGTTTTCATTACCGAAACAAAGTTGCTATACTTACCCACACCAGGTTGTTTTCTACAGAAGATAAGATCTGGATGATGCTTTGCCATGATTTATTATCAGTGTTCTAGTATTACCTTGTAAGATCCTTGGAAATATACAATAATAACGATAACAACAACTGTCGAATAACCTCAAAAACCCTACGCCACCCGACGCCTATATTAGCTGTTTATTGATGCGTTCGAATACCTTTGAGAAATCTTTTTATCAAAATCGCGGTTCCTATTTTTATTGTTATTTAGCATCTTCGATTCTTTTAATTAAGTTTATTCTCCTGTATTTCTCCGTTAAATTTATTCACAATTTTAATTAATATTCTACGTAATAAATATGGGACTTTGTCTGTGAATATAGGTTTTAGAATTTATTCTGAGTCGTTTGATTTTAGTTTGTTTAGGTCTTTGAACAGACCCTGCTCCAGAATTCGTTCAAAAACCCAATTTAGTGATAGAAGCAACCGACGATCACGACGATAGAGACAGAAGAAAGATTGGTAAAATGTGCATTTTTGAAGTGAAAACTTCTTTAGCGGCGTTGTACACTTTTTCTGTAATGGGTAAAAAATTTAAAACTCGCGTCAGGGTCACGTGACCCTGATCGAAAATGAGTAAGACGTCATTCAAATTAGTTAATTTCATATCTGTACTACTCCAGTTTTAAAATAAAACATAGTAACAAAAAAGTTTTCACTTCTACCGGCACTCCTGGAGTGCAACCTTTTTTTTTTATGCGGACTAAATAAGGCATTACAAAGGCACTAGTTTTTGTTCTAAGTTATAAAATAGTGTTTCTTTAATAGCGAAAACAATAGTCCTAAAAAAAACAATAATGAAATTAGATAATTCGAATCCTTCCACAATAGTTGCTGGTTTTTGAACGTCCCTTCTTTGACAGTTGTCAGTTCTTTGTCAATGTGACAGTTTGCGTTTGGCATATTGATACACATGTTTCTGCCTTGCAAAGTGTAATAAAATTAATTAAAATGACTCCGGATGTGGAGAATGAAAGCAGTGACGATGATAGCCAGCAATCTGAGGCTGAAGAAAAGAAAGAACAATCAGAAGAACCGATGGCTGAAGTAGAAGAAGACGAAGATAACACGACGTTTAAAGATTTGGTAAGTGCGCCTTGCATGTGATATTATTTAGGCACAGCAATCTAAAAAACTTTAGAACGATTTGATATTTGCGCTATTTAAATTGAGGATTATCCTCAACTCATATGCGTTTGGTTTCTTATGTTCCGTAAACATAATTTGCTAAAAGGCAACAAGTTGAGGTTATGTTATTAAATCTCAACTTTCCATTTTCAGGGAGTTGTAGACGTACTATGTGAAGCTTGTGAAGAATTAAAATGGAAGAAACCATCAAAAATTCAGAAGGAATCAATACCAGTGGCATTGCAGGGCAAGGACATTATAGGTTTAGCGGAGACGGGGTCGGGTAAAACTGGTGCCTTTGCCCTTCCAATCCTACAGGCATTACTAGAGAATCCACAACGATACTTTGCTCTAATATTGACCCCCACAAGAGAATTAGCATTCCAGATATCTGAACAATTTGAGGCACTTGGTAAGAAAAACGTGAAATTCCTTTATATTCTAACTAATGCTTTATATAAGGTAATAAGGCTTCTCTTAAGTCTGTCCAAGCATATTTTCCAGTAGCAACTTAAAGCAGACCTATTATTATTCACAGAGTTTTTATTATTTTGCTGATGCCTTAAACCAGATGCAGCAAAATTTTACACAGACCACAATGCCTAAGCAAATAGGCATTTGTCCATATACAACCCAGTATGTTTGTTTGTCAGGGTAACTCAAATCATCAATCAATTATCCATTTTGTTTTTCCCACTACTAGATTGCTACTTCCTTTTGTTCCAAACCAGGATCTTAGCCATGTATAGCTTTGCCTGCCTTGCAAATATATTGAGACTAGCTGATCCTCATGGATTTACCCGCTGAACCTTTTTATTTGGTTGCAACTGGATGTTATACCATATAATATATAGTCTATACCCATCCTCGAGAAATTAACTATCCAACAAAAAAATTTTTGCAACTAGGAGTTCCTGACATTATTGCATTCAATCAAACAATCAGTTCAGCTTTATAAAATTAGTATAGATTTATTTAAAACACACACTTTACTTGCAGGAGCTAGTATAGGAGTGAAATGTGCAGTCATAGTTGGAGGCATGGACATGGTGGCACAGTCCCTCATGCTGTCCAAGAAGCCGCACATCATCATTGCAACTCCTGGACGACTTGTGGACCATCTGGAGAATACTAAGGGCTTCAATCTTAAGGCTCTTAAGTTTTTGGTAAGATTTACAGACCTCATGAAATTTTTATCAGGTGCTAGCAGGGGAAACTCCCATAAGATATCCTATTTTAATCTACAGCTCATGTAGACCACATCTTGTTGGCGTTGTCCAGGATATCCATAGTACTATTATATATTCTACTAGCTTCCGCCCGCGGCTTCGCCCGCGTGGTGTTTTGATAGCCTATGTTCTTTCTCAGGGTCTAAAGATTGTCTGTGCCAAATTTCATCAAAATCGGTTGAGAGGTTTAAGCGGGAAAGCGTAACAGACAGACAGACAGAGTTACTTTCGCATTTATAATATTAGTTTGGATGGTAACACTAGAAAAGAAATTTAAATCTAGTATTTTTGGGGTTACTGAAGCCTTGTCTTAGCACAAGCACTGCAAAGATTTATATTCTTACACAGGACTACCTAAGCATAAGCCTGTGAAACTTCCAGACAGGAAGTTATCTATCCTAGCTTGTTTAAGAAGATAAACAAGTTAGGTTGGGACATAATGGGAGTTGGAAGTGGGGAACCACCTGTGCTGTAACTAGCTTTTACAATATGCGCCGGGGCTGGCCAATTACAGTACTGGTCTGGCTATTTATGCTCCTTGACACCTTTGGCAAATATCTTCTGTGGAATAAAAGATTTTCTTCTCCAACAGGTGATGGATGAAGCTGATCGCATACTCAACATGGACTTTGAAGTAGAAGTAGACAAGATCCTCAGAGTGATTCCACGTGAGCGACGCACCTACCTGTTCTCGGCCACCATGACCAAGAAGGTGCAGAAACTGCAGCGTGCCTCCTTGCAGGACCCTGTGAAGGTCGAGGTGTCCACGAAGTACCAGACGGTTGAGAAGCTGCTGCAGTACTATCTGTTTATACCTGTCAAATATAAGGTAAGGGAAACAAGTAATATTGTTAGTAAGATTCTGATAACTCATTGTTAGAAGATTAATTTAATATGAGATAATTGCTCTGGAGTTATTTAAAGTCTCGGCAGCCCCCTTCTATCATCGCACATCTAGACGTACGGCAAATTACCACCCTTACCTTATTGCTATTTCACCAATTCGCACTAAGCGTTTCCAAAAGTCTTTAATAATGCGAACAGCGAAGGAGTGGAACTCTCTGCCTGCGTCTGTATTTCCGAACGCATACAACCTTAGTCTCTTCAAAGTTAGGTGTGGCAGCCTTCTTCTGGGTAAGCTCACTTCTTCGTCGACCTTGTCTTATTCACTCCTGACCTACTAGACTAAGGTGAAGAACACACCCATCATACATAAAAAGTCTCAAGATTCTAATTGCTAATCCTGAAAGTGCTGCCAAAAGCTGTGAAATATAATTTATATTTAACTAAATTAAAAAAAGAAGTACATAATCATTTCCTGTGGAATATAAACTCAAGAGCTTTGTCATTGTTTATTTTTGTTTTTCGACAGGACGTATACCTCGTCCACATTCTCAACGAGATGTCAGGCAACTCATTCATCGTGTTCGTATCAACGTGCGCGGGCGCACTGCGCACCGCCCTGCTCCTGCGCAACCTCGGTCTGTCGGCCGTGCCGTTACACGGACAGATGTCACAGAACAAGCGGCTGGCGGCGCTCAACAAATTCAAGAACAAGAGTCGGAGCGTTTTGATTTGTACTGATGTGGCTTCCAGGTGAGTAAGCTATAAAATTATTAAAAAAAAAAATAAGATCTCGATGGACTGTAAGCTGGTGTCTTAATTTTCAATGCAACTACTTCTAATAAAAAGAGCACTGTTGGAGTAGTATAAAACAATACATAAAGTAAAATTAGTTTTGGGAGAACCAAAAGAATGCACCTTTCAGGCTTAAAAAGTTACCCAAGCTTTGGTGAAATCTGATGACACATTTGGCGCAGTGGCTGAGCGATCGACTGCTGCGCAGCGTGTCGCGGGTTCGATTCCCGCACGGAACAAATATTTGTATGATCTGCAAGTAGTTGCTCCGGGTCTGGGTGCTTGTGTATGTGAGTTTCTATATTAATTTGTGAACGCACCCACGATACAGGAAAAAACTACAAGTGGGGCAGAGTTTTCTAAAAAATAATAATCTTGATCTGACCTTTTCATTTTTAGAGGTCTGGACATTCCCCACGTCGACGTGGTAATAAACCTGGACATACCGCTGCATAGTAAGGACTACATACATCGCGTGGGACGCACGGCGCGAGCGGGACGAGCCGGCAAGGCCATCACATTTGTGTCACAGGTATGTTGGCTAAAGGTTTTTTGTTTACTTACAAAACCAACAGTCCGCCAGAAGAAAAAGCATAAACCTTCCCCTACGCCTTCTAAAGGCCCAGCCCCAGCATTGGAGAAACCCAGACTAATAGTTCTAGTCATTCTCAAGGCTATACATCGTCCCGTACGATCTAGTAATGTGGGGAATTGACCAGCGGTCAGAAAATGCTTTTCACTGCCTATTCTCGCCCCCATATTACACGAGACTAGCATAAAATGTTGAAACTAGATTCCATTATTCACCTTTGTAAGTTTTTTTTTTTGTGATATAGGGTAAAACACCCAACTATTGACCCCTTAAGCGGTTTTCCTTGTTTCTTTCGCAAAATAAACTAATGTACGAGTTGCAAGTGGAAATGAATGTTTTTGGAAGATAAAATAAACATTGGAGAATGTAACTAAAACAATATTTACAGTCATACAAAGGTAAAAAGTGTTTTTTTTCTCGAGTTTAGCAAGAACAGGCCATTTGACCAGTTATCAACATGCTTGTACCAAATTTTCATCATGCAAATGACCAATTTTTGACCTCCTGTAGTATAAGAATAAACTCAAATATTATTTATTATGAATGTGATACGAGGTTTTATTTGATAAAAAACAAACAAAGCTAGTCTTATAGCCCTTCTCATTTTCTTTTTTCACACTATTTAGGTCTTCAGTCTTCAAACGCCGTCAATAATATTCTTGCACTTATTTTTGAAATTTTGTAGTTTTTATCACTTTTTGTTGTAGTTTTTATAACTTTTTGTCCAATTTTTCTTCTTTATTAGTAGTTATTTCACTGTTCTGTATTATGCAGCAGATATAAAAATACTCGCCGGCAAAATAAATTGAAAGAACACGGCTTTAGTTCTACAAAGTGAGTTAGTTTAAAAATCTTTGAATTAATATTTTCCTAATTACATAAGACGGTTTTAACTTTTTAAACTTATGTAAAATACCTCACAAATGAAGAGAACATAGATACAAATAAAAAAACTAGCTCACACTTTTCCTCGCAAATGATTTAAGTCAGTTTGTTCAAACATGCAGGTTAGGGTTTATTTTGTCATTTTATGCATTAAACCAACCTGTGGCTGAGGCATTGCTCGTGTTATATTCTGCAATTGTCCCACGGGATCATATACCGACATAAAAAGTATCCTGCGTCCTGGTACACCCACTTAACCAGGTTTTAAAATAATCTGCTTGCCAAATTGTGTCAAAATCCATTCTGCCGTTCACTTTTCCTATAATATTAGTAAGTCTAAAAGTCTAAAATATTCAGGAGGATCCAGAATGTGACAGTAGACCGAAAATTTAAGTACCTCACTCAAATTATGCTAGGTTCTCAGGTTACTACGTAAGGTACTTTTTATGTTTGTGATTATGCAGATACACACCTTTAGGGGTGCCAACGCCCATGGGCGTAATACAGATGCATTAAAGTTAAGCTACCTCGCCATTAAAAATGAACTATACGTACACACCGTGGTGTCAGTAACTGGTTTTCTCGTACATTTGGTTAATTACCAGCTATTGACATGCCATGTTAAATAAATGGTTATTCATACATTTGAGTGTACCAGATATTGACCTCATCATTTTAACAACTTAACGCTCTTTAAAACATGAAAATCGTGTGGAAAAGCATTGTGTCTGTCTTAAATAACCAAAAAATACCAAACTCTAAGGAATCTATCGTGTAAAACTGAAATAAAATGACATTGAAAACAACCGTCAGCTTAGCAAATTGTTAAATTTCTTGATGATTTTAGGAGGGTATTTTGTTATCATAGGTTTACGGACGCAATATTGCTTTATTTAAATTTTCTGTGACGCAAATATAAATTACAAGATAAATTATATTTCATTTTCTGTGTTCTTTATGCAATACTGCAAGAAGATTTATTATTATTTTTGATAAAAACTGTTATGCGGTCAATAGTTGGTGGGAGGTCAGCAGTTGGGTACTTTACCCTACCTAATAATTAAATGAGTCGCCCTCGCCGTTACCCGTCGCCTTTCGCAAGCCTACGTTACCTGGAAATATAAGCCTCACAACTTTTATTATGTATTTTCAGTATGACGTAGAGCTGTACCAACGTATCGAGCAGCTGATCGGTAAACAGTTGCCGCTCTACAAGACGGAAGAGAGCGAGGTCATGGTGCTGCAGGAACGAGTCTCCGAAGCGCAGCGGCTTACTAAGATCGTAAGTCATTATTTGCTTTACTTTCATCACAGCTTCATGTAACAAACTGTTGTGTTCTGTAAAAGAAGTATCGTGAAAGTCTAAACTAGGCCTACACCTTAGGTCCTAAACGTACAGTTACTTAAGTGATGCAGATAACGTTAATCTACTATATTTTGGTTTACGTAACAAAATAAAAAATACGTGTCAAATATTTTTTGATAACCTAACCGATGGTGAGTAGTGGTGGCCCAGGGGTGTCGGCCCCGACTTACGAGTTGTAGGTCGTGGGTTCGAACCCAGCCAGGCGCATTACCATGTGTAATTTATTTCATCACCAGTGCTCTCAAAACGGTGAAGGCTCATGGCCCACTCCCTCTCGCAGAGAGGAGGCTTGTGTCCCAGCAGTGGGAAAATTTAAAGGCTGATGATGAATCTAACTGACGGGACTTATTCGATTTTTTCCGATAACCACTTATTTTCATTTTAACAGGAAATGAAAGAGCTAGAAGACAAAAAGAACATCAAAGGCAAAAAGCGCGGTGCTGACTCCGACGACGACACGGAGGAGGCGGCCGGCGTGCGCAGACGCATCAAGGGCAAGCCCAACCACAAGGTCAAGCATGGCGGCAAGAAGAGGAAACGATAAATAAATGATTTATTAATTTTAAATGACGGTGTTTAATTTTTCGGAAATTCGGTGAAATCAAATTGAATGTGAATCCAAATTGTTTGACATAATGAGCACACAGAAACATTTACGAAATATGAGGGTACTATAAAAACAAAATGTAGAAGCTAGTACTAGCGTTACAATTACTATGAATAGGCCATAATGTGACGTCTTAGTCTTACCTTATTAGTGTCTAATGGCTGCTACACACCTTACGATAAATCGTTACGATTAGTCGGTACAGTTCAAACTGCAACGATAAATCGACAAGTGTGTATGAGAAAAACTGTACAGTTTGTTCGATTTTTCTCATACACACTTGTCGATTTATCGTTGCAGTTTGAACTGTACCGACTAATCGTAACGATTTATCGTAAGGTGTGTAGCAGCCATTAGTGCCTTAGTAGTCTTACCTTATTATGTTAATCTCAGTAGGTAGGTACCTTTTTTTATATATTGTTATCTGTCATACCTATTTGTTTTTATTTAATTCTTTTTCTTGTTACTGTGATGTGAAATTATGTACCTATTGTTTTTTTCTGTGTCTATTGCACTAAATAAAATCATCTATCTATCTATCTTACCCGTCAAATCAAATCTTTTCAGTAGGGCCAGCAAAAAAAAACTTGTTTTGGATGACAAAATAAAATATACAATATTGACAAAAAAAATGAATCAAGTTATTCGGAGTGTTCTCTATTTTTGTTCTTTGCGGGAACCGAACTTTCGACACTCAATGCAGCAGTGATCGATGAAATATTCGGCTCTTTTTCCTTTTTGTGTATTCTGTACATCAGTGGCGTAGGGTAAAAATCCTTGAAAGGGAACCCGGACCAAAACTTAATGAAAAAACTTACAAACATACTAGCCGCCCCTACGATTTTTGAAAGTTTCACTCGATTTCTCTGGTCTTCAATCATCAAACCCTGATTTCCTTATCAAGTTTCCACCATTAAAACATCTTCTTTCCAACAAAAAAAGAATCATCAAAATCGGTTCATAAACGATGAAGTTATGCCGCGAACAAAGAATAAACAAAATAAACGTTGTATTTTAAGGACGAATAAATTGAGTAACCTCCTTAATTTCTGTAGTCGGTTAATCAATTATTAACAACTTCCTTCAAAATCATGTTCACAAAACCCTATACTAATCGCCTACAGACCTTAACACCGCGATTCAGGATCGTGACGTAATTGCACAACGCCATCTAGTTAAAACTTCGAAACTAATATTACGGTGAACACTGAACATTTATCAAATAACAATACCATTGAACTGAACTAACTTTGTTATTAATGCGCTAACTACGCAAAACTTATAAATTTCAACAATAATACCAAATCAAATGCAAATGGACAGGTGAAAACAATAAATACAAAAAAATAAGCGCGAACCAAAACTAATGTGAATCTGTCATCCAAATAATACAATCTAAACGAATTACGAAGTCCAGTATCATTCCATCTCGTTCTGGCGTACGCATTTCATATTTCTATCCTTATCATAAGCCGGTAATATTCGGCTTCCGAGCGTCCTTAAACTAGCGGTGTTATGTGGCCTCAAGCTCACGATCGCTACAAGAGAAACTTTGAATTTTATGAACTGAATTCCGGATTCGCCTTGCGGCTTACAAACTTTGTCTGTTTGGCGTGAGTTGAAATTGCGCGGAAAAAATTTGTAGGCGTTTATTTATTTTTTTTGATTGTTCTTTTCTTAATTTGTTTATGAATAATGAAAATAATAGATACTAGTATTTGCTTTATGTTGAAAGACAAGCCGATAGGAATCGGCATGTTAGGTGGCTTCGGGCCTGCTGTACATTTGTTACCTACTTTACATACAATACTTATTACAACTTTTGAAGCTTATTCATTTTAAAAATATCGTTAAATTAAAACTGCATCACCGGATTTTAGAAAATTCAATATCCCTGGCCAATAATCGAACCCGCTGCAAATCGGTCTCGATACTCCTTTCAATATTTCTCGATATTCCTCATAGTTTCGGACAGCCATCCATGCCCATTTGAAAAATTTAACCTGATTAAGGGGTATTTTACAAGTAGATATTTTCCATGTGGTTAACCAGGAAATTTTGTGATGACCTTCAGCGACACAACAGTGCTTCAAACTCACCATATAATCACACTTGTCTTCATCTAGCACCTGCATTGGGTTAGTAATGGGTAATGGTGGTGGTGAAGTGTTGTAAAATGAAAGCGACTGTTTTTCCTTCCCGAAAAAACAATCGCTTCAGGATCTCTGTAAACTAACAGTATTCACATATTTCCAATCCCTATTGAGCAAAATATATTTTCTAAATAGTGATGTAGTTGTGATCGATAAGTTGTGTGTAAGTGATGTGGTTCAAAATCATGTACTTTGGCATTACAATGCCTTGCATGTTGAGCTTTGGTTGCTCAGTGTGGTTATCTAACTTTCCAGGCTAATTGTGACTTTAGTTTACAGGTTCATTGTTACTTTGTAATATTTTATTATAATGTTAGACCTGACGGTTTTCTTCTTTGGTTCTCACAAGTGTGAACAACCAAACAAAAAATAAATTTTGAACAAATTTTTTTCATACAATTACTGGGAATCAGAGTGACCCTCAAACAAAACAAATTGTTTTAATGCTTTCTTACAGTTTATTCTAAAAGTAAACAGTCATTTCTTTAAATAAAAATAAATAAAAAAAAAAGAAATGCAAAATTCGCGTCGCGCCCTATATTCGGCGCACGCGCTTGTAAAAACCGACGCACTTAAAACTAAGCGTTTAGGAAGAAATCACAACGTTGTTTTAATTTTTTTAATCATTATTTATTATTTCTATACAAATAGAACTGTACAGATAATTTTTTAAATTATTTACCACTTCATCATCTGCTCTCACGATAGACTTTTTACAAAAGTGAAAACTATCAACATTACGCACGTAATAAACGAGATCGCGCGCAGTTATCGCTTACCTACCGCTTAACTAGGGACTCGCCGCGGCGTCGCTCGCAGTCGCAACAACATACTACACGCTCTGGAACACTCGGCCGACTGTCGGCCAACCGTCGCAACCAACACGGACACGGCCCAACGGAATCTAATTGAGCTGCGCGACGCGTGTGCAACTATTATGATTTATATTTAAATACAAAATTACACTATGGTCTGACGAACAATGGAAAACAAGACGTGTTGGTTGGTGGAACTCACAGAACTCACTCATCTGGCAGTAGACTATTGCGTTCACGTTCACGTTACCTTTCATAATATACTCTTTCACCTCAATACCAAAGCGGTGCCGGTGCATCACGATTAATTTATCACAAACAATAAATAAGTACAATTTATATATATATATATACCGTATAACTATCCAATAATATAATACATTGGCAGTGTGACATGCATGCTCTTACATAATTTAACTTTTGTTCAAATTTAAATGCACTAACTAAAATATACATAATTTTAGAGGTGAAAAAGTGTATTACTTAGCAAACTAATGAAATCACACTGGAGGTCCTTATTGTAGTTATATTTAGGTATCTCCCCGCGCGCACCGCACCCCCGCTGATGCCCTCAGAAACTATCCGTTTCATAGAACACTGACACTCGTCAGTGTCGATCACAATATAAGAAAACTAGTCAGTCTACAAAAATTAAGATCACAAATACAAAGAGCGTGGTGCGCGCGAGTTAGCACTTAAAATAATTTCAAACTATTCCAATGTCTATACACAAGTTAAAAAACAAATAACCCGGGACGTCCTCGAATCGACTTTCCTTTATCAAATCTTGCCAGTCCGTATAATACGTCTGCTAAATTTAATTAAATAATATTTAAAGCCAATCGCTCCTAGAAATGCTCCAATAAAAGTACTACAATTAAAATGTGCGTTAGCCGTTTAATGGAGATTTATCTTGACATCACATAACTGTCCGTCGGCCGCCGGAGCCAGGTCCCTGTCTGCGACAGTCTGCAGCCAGGAGCTGGCCGGGCCGAGTGCTGGCGGTCGAGGCCGGCCCGGGCTCCTATAACAATATCACATGTTTCGCTACTAACAACCTTGTATGGCTGAAACTAATCTTCACGTTATCTTTCGCTTGTTCGTTCTTGTGTACAGTTTACAAACACTTCAGCTTCAATACTAACTGACTTCTCGTCCTCACAAATTATTCCATTTTTCAAAACTGCCAGAATATGTTCAATACACTCTATTGTATAAGTTAGAATTTACTTAATGTACGCGGTGACCGTCGATGAGCCCTCGCCCGCGAGAGCTGTGCGACGACATCGGTGGTACTGACGGAAGTATTAAGTCTACACCTGTCCACTGCCGGGCGATAGGCCTCCCGTGGTTACTGTCACCCATACACTACGGCTAATCTCACACACAAAAAAAATATGTAGCAGACAACACGTCATTCGACATCATCCATGGAGTCACTCGTCACACGTCAGTATCAGATCAGTACACCGGTCGGTACCCGACGCGGCACAGTCTCGCGCGCGGGGCTCGCGGCACTCGCGACACTAGTCGGCTTCCATCACAGACGCATCACGCACTGTAGTACAATACTGCAACAAGGAATGAAGTCGCCGGCCCGACCGACCGGCACGGCCGACCGTCCGGCACGGCCCGGCCGACACCCGGCCGGCTCCGGCTCGGCCCGCGAGCGGCGCGCGACACTACTGTACACTGTCACGCTCAGTTCAAGTCACGGTCCTCTAAGTACTTATACTCGAACGTGAAGCCCTCCTTCTTGCGCTGGCCCCACTTCTCGTAGTCGAAGTAGATATATGTGCCCTGGAACGATACAAATACAACGTTACAAGCTATCCAGTTAAATCAGACTACTTTTGCTTCATGGAACATTGTACCAAAAGTTTCTACCAAAATCACAATGACAAAATTATTATCACAACTTACTGAGATTACATCATGAAAACAGGCTTCTTCGCAAATGTTTTGAAAACAGTAAATAAGTATAATTGTACCTGTTCATACTCCTCATTGATGACCTTCGGCTCCTCGTGCCTCTGGAACCACATCATGTACTTGGTGTGGAAGCGCCAGCTCTGCTTCTTGAGCGCCTTGGCGGCGAGGTACTGCGCCTTCGTGCCTTCCATGTAGTAGAACACGAAGAACAGCGTCTCCGTTGATAGTCGCTGGAAGAACTCCACCGAGTCTGAGTGCGGTAGTAGCACCTGGAATATTTACAAAATATTAAGTTAAAACAGGCCTATTGATAGATTCAATTATAATACCGATTTTTAGATTATAATGGGCATCAATTAATAGTTCTACACTAAAGATATTGAGTTTATAACTCTAAAGATATATTTATACTTTGCTTCAGATTTCCACAGATCAACTCTAGTTGACCTTGCTAACCGTGAGAAAATTATGTTATTATCAATGCGTAATGAAACTATTAAAGTAAAAACAATGTGACATTTCTTTGGAAATAACGAAGACACTGAAGGCATTTAGAGAATTTTAACAGACTAAATCTTTTCTTCTTGGCAATGACACCACAATGTGGTTAAATAATATCAGCCGCAGTCTGTTCTTCCAGGTTTTGGTGTGTGGATGGGTGACCATATATCATAGGGAGTTTCCTCCGTGCCTCTGAAAGCACGTAAAGCCCGTAGTGGACAAGTACCTTTGACATTCGTCATTTTTCTGGATCAAGAAAATCTGACAATCAGTCTTACCTAAGGATATCATTTTACCCAGTTACAGGGTTGTGGAGGTCAGATAATAAGTCGCTCAATATAAATTATTGATGTTCCAACGCAGCTCATTCGACTGGAAGTTGACATCAACATAGTTGGGAAAAATCCAAGCAGATGTTGTTGATGATGTACGTTTTTGGTCACGGAGTTAGAACAATGTTTGCAGAGCTTTAGGAGTGGTTTACTTCATAAAAAATACTAACCTGGTTGTAATAAATAGGCGTTGGGCATATATTTCTCGGCAGATATACCCTCGTTCTTTCCGAGTCGGACGGGTGTGGCATGTGGTAGAACGACGATTCCAACATTTGAAATTGTAGCTGGTGTTCCTGCAAACATATCAGTATCATTAATTTGATAAGACTGAGGTTTAGCTAACGGGAGCTAAGACCTGCTATTTATGGTGCTTGGATGTTTCGGAAACATGTTGCTATTTTATATCATGACTGTATTATTAAACATGTTTTGTTTACGACATGACGTATTTTTTTTTAAGTTTTAGTCACCTTTTTGAAGACTTCTGCAATCTTCTTTTGCGTCTTTATGAGTTACTCACGCAGCAATAGAAATGTCCCAGATCACAAAACTTAATTTTTCTTATTGTGAGTTTTCATACAGGAGTGATTTCTTTTATCATCATGTGATGGTTTTGTACGTGACAAGATGAGTAAATAAACCATTCTTACAGAATTAAGTGGTAGTGGGCCGAGCGGTGCGACGCCCAGTAACGGAGGAATGTGCGCTTGCGCCAAGGGTGCCCCTCGTCTTAGGTTCTGGAACATGTGGAAAAGATATGTTAGTGAACTTGCTTTGAAATTCGTTCTCATAGTTCTGGGGGGGTATTACAACATCTTAACTTGTTCCGGTGAGTGAACGAGATGGCACTAGACAACTTGTATAGCTCTGTCACTTTCACTCGCCAGAACAAGCCTGATTTAAAGACATTGTAATACCCCCCCTGGTTGTGCTAATGTTGCTGTGTCCCATGGATTTGTATTGTATTGTATAACGGGCGGTATCCGCAACTCCACGTCGTATGCGCGTATTTTGCGTGCGGGTGGGAAAGAAATCATTCGATCCACCCCAGCTCCCGGAAGAAAGCCAGCAGCGCCTTTGTGTTGCCGACAATCTCGTGGAGAGTCCCTGGGTTACCGAAGTACTTTGCCCTGTATGTCCCATGGATAAATAGGTACTTATTAAAGTACGATTATTAATTTTATTCGAGTCAGTAAAATGACAGTGCAACTGTCACATTTCATTCATGTTTTAGTACATTTCATTAATTACAAATGTCATTTTACTGACTCGAATTAATAATCGTACTTTACATGGTTAGACCTTTTCACAGGAAGTCTAGTAAGTGTTATTGGGTAGGTAGATTTAGCATTGTTCGTCCACAGCAATGTTTAAGGAACTTGAGAAATTTGCACAAAAAAGATAAGACTGGCGTAGTCAAGCGGTAGATGAAAATGATGATTATCAATTTAGCCTGGAACCACTCATTCAATGCAGGTACAGGTGGCCTACAATACAATGACGTCTATAAGCCAGAGTAGTTCCAGTGTGGGAAAGAGACAGCTATACAAGTCACACTGGAGCTACTCTGGCTTCAAGACGTCGTCATGGTAGGCTACCAAGCCCTCTCTTTCTTCATTTACACTTCTTGGTTCATTCTTCATCCTGGTGTTCCTGGCGGTTTTGATGTAATCGGCAACAAGCTTTGTGGACAGTGATGGTACCTGTTGCTGCGTGTGGTCCAGGCCCGCTCGCTGCACGGCTTCCTGCGCCATGCTCTTGAGCGACGCGGTGCCCGCGCCCGACAGCTGCGCGCCGCCCGCGCTCAGGGCCGCGGTGCTCGACGCTTCGCTCACTCGACCACTGGGGATAATGTCACGAGGAATTACTAAGTATGTGTTCATAGTGAACGTGGCGGCCTGGGCCTGTGGCGGGCGTTTGTTTTGTTGCGATGACTCCAGGTGTTGCAAACCGACCCCCGGTTACCACCCAGTAGTTCTTATAAATCTTGTTTTATACAGATACAGGTCGACTACAAAACGTAAGAAATAAACGAGAGGACAATGAAAACCTTCTAAATATAGTAGAATAGAATCATTTATTTGCCTGAAATATGACATTTTACATATTATAAAAAACATAAACATTAGCTCTACATATTTATATTAATGTTTATTTGATAGATCTGATCGCAGTTTATTGCAATTAGTAGGTACTATTCAAGTTATTGTACCCTGTATTTTTACTAAATTCTTTAAAATAATTATTAAAAATTAATTATAGATACCTAGTTACTTTTGTGCACCAAAATAGTTGGTACTGAAAATACAATCTAGACTAAATTACAGTTTATTTTTGGCCTCAAGTATCTCTGCCTACCCCATCAGATAGTAAACTACCTGAAAATAATGAACATCAATAAACATAATAAGCAAAAAAACTAGTCTATAAACATTGGTGCACTGTCCTTGATCCCATTGTATCTGACCTCTGAAGTCTGACCTGGTGACCTTGTTACACTTGACCTAAATAAGCTAACCGGTTCACTGAGCGACCCGGATTCAGGGAGCGGCATTTTCAAAGCTTTCAGGGCAAATGTGTATTTCATGATTGGATTAATGAACGGAAAAAACACTTAAACATCTAAATGCTCAATTTTATATTATTTGTTTACAGGACAATACTATTAATTAGCTGTCATAAAAAGCATTGTGCAATATGCTGAATCTTGTCTAAGTCTTTATTTTAGTAAACTTTTTTTTTTTTAAAGAATTCATTTTTTACCTTTATTTTATTTCCACTTAGGGCTGATTTTTCAATAGTCAGATAACTTTTATCCGAAGAATAAAAATGGAGGGTCAACAGCTTATCTATAGAAAATATGTCAAATCGCTATTTTTATTCTTCAGATAAAAGTGATCTGACTATTAAAAAATCAGCCCTAAGTGGAAATTAAAATAAAGGCAACTCGTGCAGCTTTACTTAGTTACGGCTTTATGTAGGCGAACCCTTTCTCTCGCCTACCCCACTGACCTAGTTCCGCTACGCTTTCTGACACATTTTCTTTTTCCTGGCCTAAATATCTCACCTGTTCCTGACCTAAATATGACAGTGGATGTCCAAAGCCAGTCAGAGGCCTGTGAGGTTTTAGAGGCTAATCAACTTTAACATAGAGCCTTAAACGAAAAAGAAAGATGTACGTAAATATTTTTGTTGAAAGAAAAATTCGAGCTAACAAAAAATCTGCTGCGAGTGGGACTTGAACCCGCATCTTCTGTATATGTACTCCAGACGCCTTACCAATGGGGATGGCAACTGGGAAACGAATGGCGCTAGTATAGCTAGTTCCAAGCATCGTTATTGGTTCAAATCTTATAGGTACTTCAAAATAGTACTACCTCATTGGTCGGATTAGGACTTAGCTATGGTGGCGCCATCTACAATTAGCTTTGACCGGCCTTCCCTATTGCAATTGCCAAACCAAGGTCTCTGGAGTACTTATCCAGAAGACGCGGGTTCGAGTCCCACTCGCAGCTGAATTTTTAATTCCCCAAACATTTTTACGAAAACGCGACGTAAGCGTTATTGCGTACATAAAAAAAATAGTACGTACTTGTTGGCGACATGTTGTGGCGTGTGATGTTGTGTCTGGCTGGGACCGTTGACGGTGAGCGGGGAGGCCGCTGTCTCGCTCGCACTCGCGCTCGACCCCAGTAGCGGCACTGACGAACTCTTTGACGTCTATAGAATTTAAAATACTTAATAAGTACGCGAAATAAATCTAGTTCTAATGAAGTTTTCTTATCGCTCCGTAAAAAGGAATTTATTAAAGTGTGAAGCATTACATTATAAAAATATAGAAGAAATAAAGAACTGAAGGTTAAGAAAATAAAATATATGTAAGACAAAATATAGTGTGTTGAATCTGATCTGCGATTAATAATCTCGACCTTTTCAACGTAAAATATAGAATTAAGTAGGGAAGAAGGGGCAGTTTTTGACTCACAAGGAGGAGGACAAGTTTCAATTTTTGGACCAGCAAGCGTTTAAGACCGCCGCGTCACTACTTTTCAAAGAGTGGCTTTTGGCCAGCAATAAAGATCAGTACAAGCTTATTTCCAGATTGACGACAGCCAAAAAGTGTCGAGACAATGATGCTCGACGACCGAGAATGAATTACGGAGAAAATAAATGGCGGAGGAGCAGGAATAGAAAAAAAGTATTAGTTGGTTAGTTAGTTTGGCTATAATAATTACTGGTGGTGGTTGCGTGGGCGCCGGCGGTAGATGTGTGGCTGTGTGCGCGGGTGTAGTCGACACCGGACCATTCTCCACTACTTCTGCAATAAAAAACACAACACTTCACATCTCCCGAACGAACACCGTCAACAAAACTTCAGTGTACATAAATACCTGAAAATATTCTCAAATCGTGTATTTTTCAACAGGACACAAGTTTTTTTTTACAATTATAAAAGGATCCTAGGCAACCAGGCTGGAGGTCGGAGGCCGATCAATCCGACGTGCCTACCGAACGTCAGATTGACCGCAGACTGGCTGCCTAGTTCGTTATCTGCAGACAGAAATAAGGACACGTAAGTACTTTTGTATAAGTGTTATTGATGGAAAATTATAGAAGATATATATGGCCACAACCGGCGAAACGGGTTGCAGATGCGAAATAAGAAGTTAATAAATCTTAAGACGCAAAGTTTCAACAAATTACCATAAAAAATGGATTATCCGTAACGCATCGCACTACAGCATCGGGCGGCAACGCGCAGGCCGCGAGTTAACTCCTCGCGGCCCGAATAAGGAGATTATAAGGTGAAAATTCAAATATATTATTTTTAGTATATGCGAAACCTGGATATAGTTTTTTCAGAATCAGTAACTGATTCGATTCCAATAATTTGTACCTACAACATTTACAAATATATGGTTTTTAGAAGGCCATAAAGAATGTAACTTAAAAAAGGGTTTGAAGATTGTAAGTTCGTCATTGTACTAAAAAATGTGAAACATCGAAACGTCCTTTTAAAAATAAATGCTTTGTGTTAAGTTTTTAGAGATTTTATAAGTCGCCTTCTAAGTTACAGATGGAAAATCTCATTGTACTCACAGCTTGTATAAATGTAACTAGCTGGTGGACCAAGGTCTGCTTGGGTGCAAATAGAGAAAATCCATTAAAAAATGGATGAAACCTTAAAAAACCAACTGAAAAAACCGAAAACACCTGTTTATATCCAGGGGTTTGAACCAGCTGTTTCAGAACGTTAAAGCAAAATGGCCATCGAGGTGTCATATTAGAGCTATGAAAATATTATTTTTCTTTTTCACAAAAACCACCAATATCACTGTACACCTTATCTCAGAAAACTATACCCGATAATAAAACGTGTCCGATTCATCGGTCACGCCTCACGTCCCACTGTTTACAAACACGCGGTCGCACGCACGCTCGCACGTGGCGCAAGTGCGTGCTAGTACTACGGCTACGTAGAATGTAAGGGCCACTATCAACGCATTTCACGGTAAGTACTAAATGTATGTACTAGGATTCTCTGACGTGAGTATTTGCGATTTACGTTAGGGTGCTCCCACATCTATCGACGCGGAATCGGCTTTTTCCGTCGCCCTTTCTCTTTCTGTCGCTTAGAACTGCCATTTGCTAGACCGAGACAGAAAGCATAATGCGATAGCACGCGGCGGAATCCTCGAGGCGGCCGCGTGCTATCGCATTGTCTCGGCCTAGCAAATGGCAGTTCTAAGCGACAGAAAGAGAAAGGGCGACGGAAAAAGCCGATTCCGCGTCGATAGATGTGGGAGCACCCTAACTTGTATATTTAACTTAAAAAGGATTAGAGCACACGTACGGTAACTACAGCGGAGCTAAAGCAATCGCCCTGGCCGAAATCGGTCGGATCGCATCATCATTATCACAATTAACCTATAAAAAGTGATACATTTATGTACACGTAGCAATATTTAGAAATTTATGTCTTTGAATTATGTCCTAGAAAGTATTGGGAGAGGCATTTGAGTTGTGGTCATTCACTCAGCCACTGCGCCAAATGCACAAACGTGCCGACAAATTTTCTTTTGCGAAGTAAAATTTTAGTCTTCGCAGTACATAAAACTGTATGCTATAAAATGCGGTGAAGTAAATTGGTTGTTTACAAACAAATGTTTGCAGCATTCAGGCAATTAAGGTGCATGTAGTTTGCGTGACTCAAACGAGTGAATTATTCAGTTTGGATTTCAGCGTCGAAATGAGTGAATAATGCAGTTTAATTTCAGAGTAATTCTCTGTGGAGAAATATTGTGTTGTAAAAGTGACGCTATCTGATAAATTGATAATAAATTAATTTGAATATTTAAATTCAATCAATATTAATGAGTCAGCGAGTCTAGAATTAGGTTCATTTAGGAACCTAAGCTTTAAAAATACCGTTTGTGTAATCTTTAGGTGTGCACCTAATAGTTTTGAGAGCTTGCTACTAAAATAAGAATTTCAACTTTTTCGTTTCTAAAAACTTGATCAAAACTAGGGCATGCAACCGGGAAATCCCGGGAATTTTTTAAGCAATCCGGTACCGGTTCTTCAACCCGTAGTCCCGGTACTTTCAATACTTTCGGTACTTTATTATTTTCTTTCTTGTTTTCAATATAAAGTAACGTATCATATCCAATAAACTATTCTTTTACAATATTGTTGATATAAAACATTTTATTTCAAAATAATGAGAATTTCATAAATAAAACTAATCAGCAATGTAAGTAAGGGGTCAGATATGATGAAACAAATCAAAAATCTACTTATAGATGTCAGTAGATTTTTGATTTGTTTCATTTATTGCATTACTTTCATATTAAAGTGAATAACTTTAATCATGCTCAGATTTTGTGTATTTTATAATTATTTGGTTTATTAATCTGTAAAAAGCTTTTACTTTTTATCAAATTTTAAAGTAAATAGCGCTTGTTACACTCTTTTCTTCAGTTTTATATTTTTTTTCATCTTAAAAAAGCATTATACTATATTTGTTTAGCTACTGTTTGTTTAATGATATTTATTTATATTAGAAGGAACAAAGTCACTATGTGATGTTAGACTTATTGTAATATGTATGTTAAAGACTTATAGGCTTATTCCTAATTCAAAATTTAGTAGGAATTTCCAAATATAGTCCTGATATATTTTAATTCTTATATTTAAAAGCTTTTTTATATCAATATAAAAAATACATGTGGCACCCGGAAATTGCCGCGGTGAAGCTACCTTCTTTCGACCTCACATGCTCGAAAAGATTCTATTCCCCATTAAAAATTTGAGTGCAAAACTCCATTTTGCACGCTAGAGCGCAAAGTGTTGTTTGAAATTCGAACACATCTTGTAGTCAATTATTTTCTTCACAGGCAGGTGAGCCTCGGAGCCCCCACAGCATTTCCTCGCTTAGTGAGGTGAAAAGTTGTGTGTTGCATTCGGCAGCGAAGTTTTTCTGCATCTCGTACCTTTAAAAATTTCGCTACCCTCAGTCAATCCAAGTACTCGCGCCAAAAATCAACTTTGCAGCCTTGCATAACAAATTACTATTTTATTTTAAAAGAAAATGAAATGTTTGTGATGCACTACTGTAAATATAGAACTTCTTTGTTGCAGGAGAATTTTATAAGCAGGTTTCATTGTGAAAACACCTTTTGTAGTTAGTCGTCTAGAATCAGTAAGATAAAGCAAATTGTTTTTATGACGGATATTTTTATGATTGCCGAAGTCTCCCGAACTGAAAAGACGTTATACGATGCGTGGTGTTAGGTATTTTCGTTATGTTTTTGTTGGGAATGTCTTGATTTGGTCGCCGCGAACAGAGCCCGCGATGAAAGCTATGCAACAGCTTAAAAAAGCATTTAAATTCGGTTCCTTGAGATTGTGTTCCGATGATTATTGTCAATTACAGATTTACGAATAAAAAAATGTTTTATGAACTACACCATCCCACCCACATTAATTTGTAATGAGTTCATTTTTCAACCGATTTCGATAATTACATACGTCATGTAGTTAGTGTGCACGCTCGTGCCTTTCATACAATAAGTTAATAGCGACATTTGTACGTGAGTACCGAAAGTACCGAATTTCCCAGGAAATCCCGGTACCACGTCCAGTACCGAAACTTCGGTACCGGCTTTTAAAAAGAACCGGTTCTTGCAAGCCCTAATCAAAACTCATCAGTGCATCTGTTTACAAATATTTAGCTGTTATTGCTTGAGCGAAATCATAGCAGTAAATTTGGTTCAACACGAGATTGAGTTGTCTCAAATAAAGGGCCGAATTTACTATTTAAACTGAACAATGTATCAGCAAAATGTTTGCTAATAAATACAACGACTCGGTGGCAAAACTGCTGTTGGACGTGGGTTAGAAGTTCTGGGGGCCTAAAATGGACACTTTAACAGAATCGTACTAGTACAATTTGTTGTTCTTACTACGAATTGATAATTAGTGAACGTGGTACTCGTAACTGGCGTGCACGTATGACCAGACGACTGAAAGTTTGAAAGGAGTATGGGCGAAGCCACAACACTGCGTTACGGCATCGTATCGCAAAAAATGACGACGGATTGCAATATAATTTTGTTGTGCGAATTCAGAGATTTTTACGATGCGACGTCGCAACGCATTGTTGTGGCCTCGCCCTATGGTAAAGATCTTAACAGGGGCATTCCGTGGTTTCTGCTTTCCCCAAGCGTTCAGGGGCAGAATGTCTAAAATCTCAAAATGTCTAAGTATGTATATGTCTAATTATTATATATGATTTAAAACGTCCAAGTGTCAAAATATCCAAATCTCGAAATGTCCAATCTTCGAGAATGTGGTGGCTTCGTTTCATTTGAAATTCTACCTAAATTAGTTCAAATACCCTTAAACAGGGTGCTGCTTTCCATTTGTCAATCCTTCTCCCAGTAGTCATTAAACCTCCGCTGTATCTGTTGTATGGCTGTATAAAAACATGTAATTCATAATAAAACAGGCGGCCGGTGCGGATCAATAGACACTGACCCAGTTTGTATAATTTCTCTTTCACTTTTAAAGCTTCATTGCTTCAGGTAGCTTTAGAACTTCGAGTTAATTAATTAAGTTTGTAACTTTCTTGTTGGTGTAGTTATTTTATGATTGTAATCAAAACATTATGTTTATTCAAGAGCTCGTTTATTATGAAGAATAGATTTTTTTTGTTAAATTTTCATTCGCGGGACAGTCTGTAAAAGTAACCGTGACCCTGGAACGTTTAAAGCCATTGAAGGAACAGGGAGGAGTTTAGTCAAGAGTCTGATCATCTGTTCCGTTCCGCATAGGACGGGAGGATTTTTTTAACGATTTTAACAAACAAAAAGAGGTTTATAGCCGGAATTGAGTCCCAACTATTTTAGGATGGGCTTTACTTATAGTTTCTCCAACCAGTATTCAGCTACTTCTAGCAAAGAAATAGCTGAATACTGGTTGGAGAAACTATAATAACTAAAAGAAAAAGACTACAGTAACTCAGTAACACGAAACCCGAAACAAGAGAAAAGTAGGGACAATGGCGCCTTTGTAATTACTTCCCCTATTTTGAGAGAATTATTGAAGTTCATGGGGAATTTCAATAATTATTTGTTGTACCAGAAAATCATTACTTTTCGTCCAAATTTCCCGTAATACCAAGCATGTTATTTCCATACGTACTTTGTTAGGACTGATCAAAAGAAATTGAATGATTCAATTAAAAAATATGTCGTTCATATGACGCATCTGTCGAGCGAACATCTGTTTTGTGTTAACGACCTCTTAAATTTATTAATACGATGACATTGTAATAAATATTCGTAAACATTTTGAAAAGAGTATCAATATTTTTTTGGATATTCCATAAAATTATATGCCTGAATACAAAATGTTTAATGAAGATGAATGACCGGATGGTTCTGAATAAAAAGCAATAAATAATAATAATGGCCGATGGGGTCGAAAAGTGCTAGAGTGGAGACCACGGACCAGCAAGCGCAGCGTAGGACGTCCACCAACAAGGTGGACAGACGACCTTATAAAGGTCGCCGGAAGACGCTGGATGCAGGTCGCTTCTAACCGGTATATGTGGAGATCTAAAGGGGAGGCCTATGTTCAGCAGTGGACGTCCTACGGCTGAGATTATGATGATGAAATAATAATACCTAATAATAATGGAAAAGCATGTTGAATAAAGATATCAAATGGCTACGTTTTTGTATAAAAATATATATTATAGGAGGATTTATCACCGAGGAGTATTCAAAATTAATTTGAGGATCGTAAATCTGTGGTCACTAGAATTGCCACCCCCATGGGATGTTTAAGTTTATAAATTGTTTATTTTAAGATCCAATTGACATATTGAAAACGACATGAATTTAAGTAAATAAAATTTATTTTATGCCAACGAGTGGCTAACAGAAAAAAAGTGTTTTTATGTGTACCCACACACGAAAAATTTTCTTATCGTCATTTATATGACCTAATAGGTAATATTACTAGCAAAATGTAGGTAAGATATAACTAAATTAATAACATACCATATGTTAATGTATCCGTTCTAATACTCATGTGAAAATAAAGCACAATTGTCGCAAACAAAGAAAACACCGAGCCAAGAATGAATGTTAGTGAAACGTGCCAATACGATAGATCCACCATGCCAATCATTGAACAAAATTGTTGTTTCAACACCTTCAATTTTACTTTTAAAAGATACTGCAATAAAAAAAGCTGCTAGCGAGCCACAGTAAACACGCACAAACACAGACCGCAATGTCAAGTTTACTAAACGTAGTAGATTTGACATTACAACTGTCAAAATCAAAACAACAAGAGCCATTTTGCAAAATCGAACTTGTTTTCACTTCCCGTGGTTCCTGATTGGAATTTAACGACCCAAAGTGCTAATCTACATGATTTTCATAAAGCCTAGAGCTTTTAATAAAGCATAGCAGTTTAAAGTTGTCTAGGTACCCTCACCTCGCAACAAAAACAGTCACGTAGAATCGAACAATAGATGTTTCCCATAAACCAGCGACACACCATAACAAAAATATTATGTAACCGCCATTGAAGTTCACGGAAACCACACAAAACATCAAACTACGCAGTTCTCGACATACCCGCATTACTTCACAACACCACCGAAACTCTTTTGTGAAAAAACATGCACACACAACACTCGACAGTAATAACTTTACCATTGTCCATATTTATCCTACATTCGCGCGGGAAACCATTGTTTTTATGTTTTCTTAATTATTTCTAAAGTTAGGCACAGGTCTCGTCCGATACAGCCTAGTGACTGAGCTGACGCTCTCGCCATGTCATCGCGCTGGCTTACGGCCAGTTTTTAGCAAATTTTACGAATATTGGCGGAATGCCAATGTACGATTAATCGTTTTCGTAATGAGTTTGTCGGTCGCCGTGTTCCATTCATTCGCGTCGATAAACGTTCTGTTTATTTTGTAAACAATGGAAGCGTACGTTATCGCATTTAGTTGTAATGATAACGTGTGTTTTTAATTATGCCGCTTACTGTTTGTTTGTTGTTATCGTTTGGTGGAGGAAGTTGCACGGTGGCTTTGCCTGTTGACTTTCAATTGCCCGGAATTTGCGGTTTCAGAAACGAGCAGATAATTTATTTCAATAAAGGCATTGTGCTGGTAAACATCGCAATTATTTTGGCATGATAAATGTATTTGTTGAAATTTGTAACCATACATTTGATTAGCAGACGACAGTAATGGGACTATTTTTGTATGCCGGTTGCCAATCACGCAAAATAATTATTTTGGCAAGCATTATTGTCAGTCGTATGTGGCACGGTACTTCCTTATTTTACTGGTTTCATATTTACTGCCAAATCCTTAAATAAACGTGTGAAAGTTCGCGGATGACGCACGAAATTGTTATGTCTTCATTTGAACGAAGCATGAGCAAGTATTTTTTTTTTTAGTTTTTATCTAACTTTGACTTGATCAGAAGCCATTTCATTTTGATACAGCTCGCTTATCTCCTTATGTTTTAGCTGGACAAGTGGTGGAACAAATCCTCAGCTATTTTAGTCGAGAAAATCCAAGGTAAATAATAATAAACCGATACGGAAATAAATGAAAATTTCTCAAATGTAAATACAAATACTTTAGAACGTGAATTTGGAAAATGTAAAGGAAGATCATTATTGTCAAAAAATCACAAAAGTGAACATAATAACTTGTAGCATTATTTACTTCGATATTTTTAGTAAATGAAGAAACAAAATACATTTAATCATCATAAATTATGATGTGAATGACTATGTCAACTCAACAATACAATATTGACAACAATGCTGAGTCAATAATAGCAATGTCATAAATTAAGTGTTCAACACACGTGGGCAAACAGCTGACAAACTGTATGAATATATTAACTTACAAGTTGTACATATTTAAAATATATGTGACTGCTCATAATATAGCTATCATTTTTTTAGCGTGGTAAAATCATCAAACGAGTCCTCCCACCCAGGGTAGGGCGGGAGGGACTGTCAGACTTGTACTGACTAAAATCCAAGGTGTTCTTTAATAGCCCTTTACGTTCCGGGGTCACGGTAATTCCTTAGTCCCGCGATCAAAATAGCTATCATAGAAATAGCGTATCAGTAAATGCATTGAGAAGTACTCCTGTTGTCAAGTTTAAATCATGGAAATTATTTACTGCAATCGATGATTGTAGTTCGTATCGTATAGTCATCTGCCTAGCCTTTCCCTTACTATATTTGGGTCGCCTTCCAGTCAAACCAGATGCAACTGAATATCAGTATTTTACATGGACCGACCGCCTTATCGGACCTCCAAAATCCAGTAACTGGGTAATACGATACCCCAAGGTGAGGCTGGTTGTCAGACTTTCGAGCTTCTGACTGTGATTTACGACTGTCAAAGATCTGTAAACGACTGCCGGGACCAACTGCTTTACGTGCTTTCCGAGGCACGAAGGAAACTCGCTATAATAGATGGTCATCTATCCGCTGACCAACCTCGGCAAGCGCGGCTTAACCCGGAACATCGGCCTGTGCGGCTGTCATTATTTAGCCACGAGCTCGTCATTGTAGTTTTTTAAAGTACTTTGTTTTAATTAGTCAAACCCTGTAAATGATCACAGACGTCTGACAACAGTGGCAACCCTTTTTATGACATGACTAAACAAGTCAAAATCCGTCACTAAGACGTTCAGATTTTAATTTGTTCGATAGTACAACGCGGTTATAAACTTCGGAACTACGATTTACAACGCCTGTTGTCACTTGGTTTCTCAAAAAGCCTTTTTAAAAACAAATGTAGCCTTTGAACCTCAAGAAAATCTCTTAGACGCCATTCGCACGAGCGCTTTTTTTACAGGCGTCCAAAGAGCGTCGATATAGAACAATGCATTTCCTATATATCTGTTCATGTTCATACGTCAGCGCTTATAAAGCGCGGACTTTTTTTCGAACCGTATTTTATTCAAGTGCTGGACAGTGACAACATGTAAGTTCAATTTACCTTTCTGTTGCGACTCAGCTCTTTTTTAACGCCCGTAATAAAAGCTCTCGTTCGGATGGGGTGGGGTCTAATGAATCCCACACGAAAATTCATAATTCATCAAGTGCATTACAAAAAATTAATTTAAATACGGACATTCGGATATAGATAATAAAATAGATATTTGGTTAAATAATAAACAAAACTCAATAGTAATGTTGCCAGTGCTGTTTTTCTTCTCAAGAGAAAGTAGACTGTTACCCATCATAAAGTTCCAGTACGAATTAGGAGATTATTTATTAACACGAAAATCAGTCACTGGTTTACACATTCAGGCTTCACGAAACCCGTAACTTGGGAACTTAAATATTACACAAATATTAGTAAATAATGATTTAAATATTAATAATTTTAGAACCCAGTGGCTTGGCACGCGACGATGGGAAGAGACCAGATGGGATGACTATAATGCCATGGAAGTTGGGTAGACCTTTGGTGTGGGATGCAACCTGTGTCGACACCCTTGCGCCATCCCATCTTCCTGGTACTGCATGCTGTGCTGGTGCGGCTGCTGCAAGTGCCGAAAACCTCAAACGGCGCAAATACAATGGCTTGACTACTAGCTATGTATTTGAGCCGTTTGGGGTTGAAACACTAGGGCCATGGGGTCCGAGTGCCCATCGAGTTTTCAAAGACATCGCCAAGCGTATAGTCGACGCCTCGCGTGACCAGAGGGCTGGCATATTTCTTGGCCAAAGGATCAGCATTGCCATCCAACGTGGCAATGCTGCCAGCGTTCTGGGCACTTTCCCCATTGACAACGATGTGGATGAGTTTTTTGACGCCCTTTAAATTTTAGTTTTAGTTTAGGTATTTCTGTAAATATTTTACTCTTAATTTTAGTTTTTATATATAGTATGTATATATATGTAGGTATTTTTTTTTTTTAATAATCTTGTAATAGTTGTATATGTATAAATAATTAAATTCGAAAATTAAAACTTACAGCCTTATAAAAAAAAAAATATTAGTAAATAATGTCGAAGTGACTCACCGGTGTTGTTACTGTTACTGTTGGTGTTGGCGCTGGACGTGCGCACGTGGTGGTGCGGCGCGTGCTGCACGTGCGGCACGTGCGCGGCGTGCGGCGCGTGCGACACGTGCTGCGCGTGCGGCGGGCTGGCCGCGCTCGGCTGCTTGCTAGGCGTGCTGGCGCCCGACACGCCGCCCGTGTTGTTGCTTATACTGCACATACACTACCACTCACTGCACTGTACTGACGCACGAACACCGATACGAAGAACTTCATGCTAGAGACATCCCTTCTATCTCAATGTCACGCGACAAACAATGAATTCAGCCACAGAAACTACTAAACCACTTGTTGCTTTCAATTCAGTAACGTTTTTCAACTATTTCTGAATCGCGTCCGAAATCAAAACAAAACATGTTTTGTCAAACATCAGACGGATGAAAAGTGAAAACGCAACAAGCAGATGGCCCTCTAAAGTGCCCTTGAAAGCACGCGACACTTGTTGACGTGAAATACGTTCACTTGTTTACTAACACTGCAGGAACCCTTCCATCTCCCGAAACATAAAGAAACAAGATCAAATATCAAAGAAAACTGTTATCAGCAAGCAAGACGTGCGCACCCGATACTACACAAGTGACTTACACTATCTTTTATAAATAGAAACGCATAAAATCAATAACAGCATGTATAAATTATGAGTATGCACGTCGTGTACTGTCAACTAATGGACTTTGAAACTTATTGCTTGCAACGCAGAGATCATAATGTATAATGCAACGCGCGTCTCGAATCCGTCTGCCAGATATTTCATTGAGATTTGAAGAGATGTCGCTAACTGCCCTTTACAATAAGCTTTTAAGGTTACAATGTTTGGCGGCAATTTTGTATTAAATAGCTGAGTCAGAAATACAACTTTGATACACTTTTTGTTGTCAAATACACTTGAATTATACTAACTGGTAATTACTTGTGTGATTTCGTGAACAACTGTGCAAGCAATCGTGTTTTTATTAAATAAATTTACAAAATGCACAAACACTACTGCAATTTAAGTCACAACTTCATGAAAATTGTAACTTTCTAAGCTTATTGCACCAAAATACACAATTTTATAATAAAAAAAAGTCTAAATTCACAATCAAATTAGGTAGTTATTCTAAAATGAGCTTGAATCATGCGCGCAATGAAATGGGAGCAAAAAAATAACTTTAGAGCAAGTATATTTTTGTGTTCTCATTTTTATGTGATTTTTTTTTTCTTTTTTATCTACATTCGAGTGTGTTGATGACTATTTCAATGGAAGATAATATAATGCAATAGTATAAATCACATGGTAACAATTGTATTAAAAAAATACAATAAAATGAATGATAAATAATATTCAGGAGTTCATAAACAAATATGACTGGTTTTAACATATTTATCGCGAATGTTTATTTGTGAAAATGATGTATTTCATGAATCTCTTGACAGTAATGACTTTTTTAACTGATAGATAATATTTTCATCTAGGTTACCGTTAGCATTGTGCTATCGAAACACGGGGACTGTAAATTGAAGTATTAAGGTAAAACTAGAGTTCTCACACAATTTTCAGGATTTTTAGACATTCAAGGTTTAGTGGTGATTGTAGAATAATTTGCTACAATCACAATACTCCTTATAATTGACAATTTAACGACGCTGTAAATAGTGTAATTTACGATATGCAGCAGACAAACGATTAAAACTATTTCAAAGGATTAGGAATATCCACAAATACAAAAAATAATGCGGATTGTGATAAAGTGATAAGATTCGGGTAGCGGAAATTCCAACAATTTTAGTATTCACCGTGCTTATACCAAACCGGATATGGACGAGTCACATATTCCAGTCTTTGCTACAATTGCATTTTAATTAAATAAATCAGAATGTATAGACGCCAACACATAAACCTAAGACAATCTGTCACATTTATTTAAAGGCGCTCCCTCACCGCGAGCACCTGTAATGTAACGTTACAGATTCGAACATTTCATCAGTGACGGAAGACAATCGAGCATACATTACACGCGAATGCTCCCTCTGAGGGAACGCCTTGATAGATTTTCAACGTAAGTATTACAACAAAATTAATTAGTTTGGGGTAGGTTGATCTACTGGCGTCTGTACGTTACCCTCATCCCTTTTCATTACGACTTTGTAACCTTCCTAATTTCTTGCTATTATAATCTTTCCATTGAAATAATCCTCAATGAATGTGGCTTGTAAATTACATAAAGGTGGTAATAAATACACTTGTGTCAGTGGACTGACCTATTGGTGGATGCTGCGGAGTTATTGAGCAAGGAACTAACGTTACACGTGCTGTTACTGACCGCGCCCGCGTTCACCGCGCGCACCGGCAGTGGCTTTACCGGCTGCAAATATCAACACAACATCACTTTACCATTTGTGTCAACTCAGATTGGTTTTGGGTTCTTTCAGATAGAGGAGGCACAGGGAAAACCTGGTCAGGGGAGATTTGTGGACGGTCCAAAAGTAATAGGGCACATTATATCGTGTCCTGCGTGACTGAATGACCTACAGGAATTGTTGGAAGCAAGTGATATCGCCGAATTTGGTGACTCACTATGGATAGTCATCGACACGCGAATTTTTTGAGAGAAATTCAAGGTAAAACCGTGATGTAAAGAGGTTTTATTTTTGTTTAAATACTTTTTTTAACAAAAAGAAGTTTGTATTATAGTCTTTGGTTTTTTTTTTGCTTTGACAGAGTATAAAGAGATTTTTTCTTATTGGACTTTTTACATAAATGTGGGTAGTACTAAATTAATAAAAACATCGCAGCACTTACCAAGTTTGTATGAATCGTCGGTGAAAAAGACAGATCGCACACCTAGAACAAAAAGGGCGTAAGTGAGCACACCATATTTACTGAAGGATAAAAATAGCTTTTGTTATCAATTATAACAACAAAATAATAAAGGCATGCGGCTCTTTTGTAAAATTGGTGTCATTTAGTTACGCCCGTGTTGTTCTAGATATGATAATTAATTATTATAATAATATTGACTTATCACTTGGCCATTAATTTTCTACTTAGGGTGGATTTTTCCATCGCCTGATGACTAACTTTCTACCAAATATGACGGTAATATCAGCTTTAATGGGAAGGTAAAAACTTTAGACATATTTATTTTTTATATGTGGTATAATTCCACGAAAATCTATTTTTAGTTTTGTTTCTCTTTTAACCTAATATTGGAAACCTACCATAGCGTGGCGTATCTTACGGGATATTTTTATAACAATTCGACAATAACAATTTCTTTAACCGTAAACATTTGAGAAAAAACAGTCTAATAAATAGACAATACATGGGACATTAGTGTAAATAATTCTATCAAAGATTACATGAAAAAAAACCGGCCAAGTGCGTGTCGGGCCACGCACAGTGTAGGGTTCCGTAGTTGCCCATCAAAATACTTATGCGAATTAACTAAACTGATTCGCTGAATTTAATTTTAAAAAGAAGAATTTTCAATATCGGTCCAGGAGTCTTTGAGAAATCGGGGAAAATACATAAAAAAAAAGATTAGGTACGACGAATTTAGAACCTCCCCCTTTTTTTGAAGTAAGTTAAAAATAGTTGACGATAAAAACATACCTATCCCCAAAAAACATACCGTAAAAACATACCTAATAAAGCTGTAAAAATAAAGTTGACAAACTTACATTTGCAGTTGAAGAGCATGTTCTCCGATACATTTTGTTTAGGAAAATATGTTATCCAAGTACATTTTATAAGTTGGTCGACTATTACTCGTAAAGTTGTAAAGCCTACTTAGTCATGATAATTTTCTTTTAAACTTCGTTATATATACTACTACTGTGAATTTTTTCACACCCCCAAACATAACCGTTTAGCTGGTAGAGGGGGGGGACACTCGAGTCGAGCAAAATTTAGCACTTTAAAGCTTAATATTACACAAACGAATTTTTTTATCAAAAAATTGTTAATGGAAACTATCAATATTTTTTAAAGACCTATTTAATGATACCCCACACTAAGGGGTACGCGAGAAAAAAAAAAAAAAAACATCCCCACTTTACGTGTACAGGAGGTACCCTAAAAAAAAATATTTTACGAGATTTTATTTTACCACTTTTTCGGCACAACAAATCCGTATATTTACACCAAATTACAGCTCTCTAGGACTGTGCGTCTCTGAGCTAAACTGCGGACAGACGGACGGACGGACGGACGGACGGACATGGCGAAACTATAAGGGTTCCTTGTTGACTACGGAACCCTAAAAACAGTTTCACGTGTAAAACTTAAAAGTCTGCTAATGTAACGAATCGACGATCACATCGAAAAGATTCGACACACGATAACACTACTAAGATCCGATAGACGAAAATCAGTAAGTCTGAACCCAAAACTAATCATAAAAAGCAATAAATTTGGAAAATCCACATCAAAACTCCACGTAGCAGTACATTAGGAAGACAATGATTGTAATAAATATATGTGTAATGGTATGACGTTTGTCTGTGTGCGTGAGTACTCACTTTGGCTATGATCTCTTCTTTTTTCTTTTTTTCGACGTCTATGGAGTCTGTTGAATGGTTGTGTACGTCTAACGTTGGTGATGTTACTGGACTTGTACCTGGAAAAAAAATTAAAAATAAAACCTTTTTTTACTATACCATAGATAAACTAAGGCTTATGAGATACTGTTTGCCATATTTTCTGTATTTTTTTTTGTACAATTGGATTCTATACTGACTGAAGGATTAGATGCATGACCTCTTTTATGTCTAGCAACTTGGTAATGAAACGTCTCATGACACGCGTCTCTATTTCAGCAACAATAGCATGCGATATCACACTGCAATCACCAATTCTTCATACAAAGTTATGCCAATAACCTTAATCTACAAAAAATTGGTTCCATTCCATTAAACTTGATGTATGTAGTAGGTAAAGAGTTTTACACAAATGCGTTATGTTTGTAAGAATCCGCTTGTCATGGTTTTTTCATTAAAATGACGCGGCGTTTTGTTGGGGGGTTCGGCTTTGTCATGTACCAGCGCACACCCACAGGATGTCAGAAACGCAAATGGTTGGGTCATAATGGCAATTCTTGTAAAGAAATGTACCTAAGGTTATTTTTTTTATTTTTGTTAATTTTTAAGGGTTTAGTGAGCACGTGAGTTATTTTTTTTAATTTTTGTTAATTTTTAAGGGTTTCTTGCACAAACTTGAGCCGATTAATAATACATAAAACATTCGTTTTAAAAGGTTATAGGCATTACTAGTGTCACTATTGCTGAGACACAAGACTTTCAAATTATGTTACAGTTAAAGCTTCTTTCACCATTTTGTGAGCAATGTTAACGAAATAATTCACACGGAGATTCAAGCCCATGCTTTTTTTTTAATAGTCTAATCTAATCATGCATTAATTTGGACAAAAGCTAACATACCTGAGAGCATACTAGTAGGAGATCCCGCGGAGTCATTACTGTTGTTGCTATCGGTGGTGGCAGACGAGGGCAGACCGACCCCGCTGAGCTCGATGTCGTCAAGTCCTCGGATGTCGTCGTAGATGTACTCGTTCTCCTCGAAGCCAGGGTCTTGTGACGAGTCGATGTAGTACTCCACGTCCTCTTTTATCCTTTTTATCTGCAATGTAAGGTACACCTGCTTAGACTTGAGAAAGATTGGTCATTAACTTTTGGTACACGGAATATACAAGTAAATACAGTAATATAAGATATAAAGAGGATTTATAGTGTCTGACTGTGTTTTCACTGGCGAAAATTCACATAAATCATATCAATTTGAAATGGAGTAAATAACTGGTCTTGTCAACATGTTTTACGTGAATGTTTCGCAAATGCCATCACACATAGATAAATAGTTAGAGGACTGTACATTTTATTGTGGGACTTTAAAAAAGAGATTTTGGGCACAGGTTGGCAATAACCACTTCACCAAATAGTCTAGTATCAGCATCTGTGTGTGTGTGTGTGTGATCATATCAGTTTGAGCGAAGTCATAGATGGTGAGGGGTAGGCTTAGATCTGGAGTAGACATCTGGTATTCATCCTAAGGTAAACAGAAATAATTCCATACTGAAATGGAAACAAGCCAAGCCGTCGGTGTATTGATACATTCACCAAATTAACGTTACTGAGTAATACGTCATTATAACTGATCTGCCTCAACACGTTCACTGTTCTGCTGACCTAGATCCACTGGTCTGACTCAGGCATTCATAGAATAGACATAATTGGTTTACTATTACTCGGTCGCATTTAACATGGAGTATTCAGGTGGATACAGAAGCGATCTGTTAGACGCGTGCGCATCTTGACTTCTACGTAGCAAGTTACTAAAACAATTCATCCAAATGGACAGTAAGAATAATTGCAATTTAAATCAGGAAAACCTGTGATCAATCACACATCAGCCTATAATGTCCACTGCTGGGACACAGGCCTCGTCTCTGTGAAAGGGAGTGGGCATTAATACACCAAACTGGCCCAGTGTGGGTTAGTATGTCTCATGTCTTCGAATTTTAGTTTTTTTTCGAACACGCATACTGCGACTTTTCTTTTCCTTTAGCGGTCAATTAAAAAACATATTGCTGAAAAAAAAAACTAATAATAAAGAAGGATTCAGTACCAACCTGTTCTACTTCAACGGACATGTTGTCAAGCATTCTGAGCAGCGTCTCTAGCTTCTTTATATGGAACCTGTGCTTCTCCAGCTTGCATTTTAGATCCTCCATCCGGTCCTGTTTCTCTTTGTCCAATCTTTTCTTCTTACCCACTAGCAGTGACTCTATTTCAGACTCAAATTGATCAACCTGGAATGGAGAAAGTCTACATTAGTATGATTGATAAGTGTTACGCTTAGCATCTATCTACTGGTAACATATAGGTATAGACACTTAGGATCCCTTTGTGGCTATAAGAGCCACTGAAGCCGAGGTCTATCGTTATTTAGCACGCAAAATAAGTGCTAAAAGTTAAACCTGTTACTGTCGCTTAGCTGTCAAACTACAAATTAGGCGGGAACTTGCTAAGTCAAAGCACATGCTAAGTAATGTCTATAGATTGTGTCCTATAGATTCCTTTAGCAGATCATTCATTGACGATGTTCTGATGATCAACTGAACTATCAACCAGATTATTGTATTGATTGCTGGTGGTATTAGTTCTAAAACGACTTGGGAACAGAAATAGTATTGCTTTCACTATTGTTGGTTTTTTAAATCATATGTTTTAATTATTTCTTTGTATTGTATAATTCAATAATTATTTTAACTAATTTTTGTAGGTACAACAACTTATTTGCTTAATTTATTTTCTCAATTGTGCTTACTTTAATGTTAAATTATTGTAGTTATTGTAAAGTGTCTATAAGGATTCATTAAAAGCTTATATTATATTATATTATTATTGTTGGTTGGTTGTAGTATATTTAAACAATTATAAAATTATTTTGATTCAATGCATTTATCTACCAGTGTTATATGACAAAATGTGTTATGTATGTGTTGCACATGCTGATATTACCCATGTCTGAGAAGCATGGTGATATGACAGAACCAATCGTAACGTCGCAGTTCAACACCACATGGAGCCTACACTAGGTTGCCCTGGACTTGTCCAACGAACAAATGTTAACGGTAACTGACACAGAAACCGGAGCAAGGGTGTCTTCGCATCCGACGTGGGTCTGGCGGAGGCTTTCGTCGAACGTATACGCAGCGTGACCGCTGCACAAACGCGACGCCAGCGCCGCGTCAACGCGACGCATTTTCGATACAATTACGCCTTCATGACGCTAGCGCAGCGTATGCGTTTACACAGAGTCTACGCGGCGTGAACGTGACGTCAACGCCGTCGCTGAACAAACGTTTCGTGTGAAGACACTCTGAGGATCTTCCGGCAGGACTCTAATTCTATCTACACACCAATGCAGTTGGCGGCGCGTTGCGAAACCGTCGCGACGCGCGCGCACCGATGCCGCCGCGACTCTTGGGAGGCCCGGCGGCATACGACCGAGTTACCGGGAAGCCGCCGGCACCGAACCAATGCGGCACGAAGTGTTGCACCGATAAACAGATTTCTCATGAGGTTTAGTTTAGTTATGTTGTAACCGTGAAAATCTGTCTATAACGGTAATCTTAATTTGGTGGAGGACGAGCGATGATGGCAGAAGGCGGTAGAAATAATAGAAACTAATGAAAATATTCATCGCAATGCCACTCGCCAAGTGATAGCTCCTCTATCTACACGGAGTGGCAAACAAATGAAGTGTGCGCATGTTAGAAGAAGAAGAAAACAAGTCTGAAAGCGTGTGACGAAAAAAAAACACTAGACGAGAAAGAGAGCTCGATTAGAAAAGTGTCGACACTTAGGTTGAATCTACTACTCAATCACAACTAAAAAGAACAATTTTTAGTTCATTAGCAAAAAATATTTTAGGAAAACTACCTTAACGATGTTTTCCTAACAATACTTTTAATTTAATGACAGTACTGATACTTTTACAATTTTATAATATTCTTATAAGATAGTGGATTTTAATTATGAGAAAAATTGTTATTTTGAATAAACAAAAGAGAAAGAGCTTGCAATAATTTTGTTTTTCAATAAAGCCTTATCTACATATCGATACTTTTGCTAGGACAGCCTACATGCGCAGCGTGAATCCCGGCAGCCCGGACATGACACTGCATTTGTTCACTCCTCCGTGTATCTGAGGTACTTACTTGTAAATTAAGTGCGTCGATGGAGGAGACTAGCCACGAGGACATCTCCTCTCGCTCTTTCTGCGCGGGGTCCAGCTTCTGCGCCGCACCCAGACCCTCCTTGGAATACGCCTTCGTTTTCGTCTCCCGTTCCACAACTTTAAACCTTTCCATTTGCTGAAAACAGAAGTGAAATTCGTTTAAAATAACCGCTAGATTATCCTAAATTGAAATGTAATGAAGAGAAGAAATTCTATAGCTTGTGTGAGTGTGTTTTTAAAATTTTAGATTTTCCAAAAAAATAAATTTATAAAAATGCAAAAACTAAGTTCAAAACTAAGTAAGATGCTTCTGAACTCAATAGGTAAAGATAAATATGATCAAAGAAGATTGCAAGTTTTAAATACTGTATAGAATATTAAGTTATGAGAAGTGATTTTTAAAACTGATTAATTATTGTTGGTTTAAATCTTGACCTATCACCTTCTTAATTAATTTTATTTAGGTGATTCTTTATAGGAAACCTAGTTGAATTTACTTTTGTAATAGAAGGGCAAGCCACACAAGGATCATCAGCCACAGCCACAGGACAGTCAGCATTTTAACATTCTGTACGGGTGGTAGTAGAATGATAAAATATTGGAGTTGGTCGCTCACAGCTGTTGCCAGTGCCCAAGTGCGGCGAGCTGAGTACCTACAGTCCTGACAGGGCATCCACTGCTTAGGAGAGAAAATCAACGCTTATATTCAATGCGTTATTTCATGCCAATTGTATTTTCTCCCACCAAAATCAACGAATTCCTTCACATTTTTGAGGCAAATTTAATCTCCACTAACCCAGGGTGTTTTTGATTTGTCTAACTTTCCTTATAGTGGACACCCTGCTATCTTCAGCCTAGTTTATGGCAGCCTATTTTTTTTAAACGGCTTACCATAAACGTAGAGCTCTCTAGGAAGCGAGGTCTCGAAGCTCGTCTACCAGCGCCGATGGCGACCTGCCCAACAGGCTTCAAGTGCGTACGCACGTGATACGCCGCCGAACGCTATCAAGTAGGTACATTGCGAGTTTTTTAGCTAACTTTTAACTTCACTAACTATTTAAAACAATTATAACCACTTAATGCGAATAATGTTCTGCTTTAGGACATAAGCAGAGAAGTAAAACTGAATACATCGAATGGGAAGTTACGACCAATTAGTTCCATGCTTACACACGAAAGAAAAAAAAGGAAAAAATACATAAACAAGGCAGAAAACAAACAAATTTAGTTCTGGCTTTTATGAAAAAAGTACCTACATTGTTATAAATGCCGGGAAATTGGTTTTGTTCAAACTTTAACCTTTCGAATCACAACAGAGATTGGTATAACAGACTGGTTGTTTTCAATATAATTATTATTATCTAAAAACTCTTTACCTTTGGCATCTGAAGTTTTTGTTTTGTTTGTAATGAGGTAAAGATCAAATCAGTGTCTTTGGTCATTTATTTTTCACTACAGTGGGAAAATCTAGACTGATAACAATAAATGAATACCATCAAGATACTGTGTTACTGTAAAAATAATCAATTTAAGATTATGATGACATTATAAAAGGTTTCAGCCTAAACAATATTGGGGACAAGAGAAAAACACGTAAACAGTATTAAAGTGTTGTTGCATTCGTGTCCGAATGTTGACTCTGAATTTAAAACAGTTTTATCTGTGTCAGGCAATGTATCTAATGCATGGGAGATTGTTTACGGGATACGGTATCGATAGGGATCACGACGCATAGTTTTGAACTTTGGAAAAGTGTAACTATAGCCTTATTTAAATTTTAAATTATGCCAACGAAAAAAATAATAAAAAAGGTGGTGCTGTTTCGAAGCAAAATTTGTTCATTACTTTAAAAAACGCTATCGAAGTTGAAAACTTTTATTAAGATCGGTTTTTATGACTTGAAATATTTTGCCACCAAAAACAGGGACATACACAAAATACACAAGCTTTAGTGCGACATAGCCACAAACTACCTACTACTTGGGGGCGACAAGCAAACTAACTTATAAAACGTAATAATAAATGAACTTTGTGAACATGAACTTTAAACCTCCGTGGACGCATTTTGAAAGCATTACTTTGCTTATTCCTTAGCTCTTATTACGAAATGCAACCTTATCTTACTGATAAGGCATTGAGTCACTGATTGGAGGACAGATCAGTTGACTCGTTTTATTATGAAACTTGGGGGTGTGTCAGTAATTAGTAATTACATATTATTTAATGTTGGAAATCATATTGGATAATTTCTGATCTGAAATATCGTAGGTAAATTGTTTTTTTTCTATCTAAATAAACATAAGAGCGACTCTTTATAATTGGCGTATGTTTCTTATTTGTTGGTTAAAGTTTTATTAAATATCAGAATTTCAACCAGGTTTTTTGGACTCTTTTATGGTGGCACGGCAAGCAATCTTCATAGTAGCTTTTAATCTCTTAGATACAATTTATTTCGATTTTAAATTCAGTTGCTAGGTCATTCTGATTGACAATAAATAAAATAAGAATTAAACAGACACAGCGGAATCAATTGGCAATATTGAAAAAAGTTGTTAAAGAAGTTTCAAAGAACTTTGGATTGAACTAACTGTTTTTAATAAAACATCTGTGTGTACAGAAAGGATAAACAAATACTTTCTTGTTTGAAGAAAAAATGAAGGAATATTATGTGAAGAAGATACTTTTGGGATTACCATCAGCAGCAGTGACAATTAGAGAGTAATGAAGTAAATCGAGCATTAAGGCAAATTTCAACAAAGAGAAAGTTGACTGGTGTAGGTGTAGTAGTCCTTAATAATTGGGTGAAGGAACATTTGTAGTCTGAGAGGCAAACCTTTTAGAAAGCTTTTGAACATTGTTAAAAACGGTAATGGTGTAGGAAACCAATTACCTACATATCAATTTTAGCCAACCTGCATCCATAGAACAATTTCTGGAAAATATTGCTTCAAGTTTAGAATTCCTATGATAGTTCTGACAAAATTTAGGATTAACAGTTTAATTTTTAGAGCTATCAAGTAGAACATATTGACAAGTGGTCAAACGTCTAGCTGGCTCTAGATTGGTGAATTTATGTGCCAGGTAATCCATTCTAAAAGTCTATGGTACAAAAGGAAGCATGATAGAAGTGCTATTAAGAAGGTGCATTGGGCATGACAGTTAATTCAAATCAGATTATATTTTATTAGGTTTTAATTAAAGATCTTCCAGGTTACCACATATTTGTGGACGAAATTAATTTATATGATACCAATTAAGTGTTTTGATAAGTATTCATATGTCAACCACTTGACTGAGGGGAGTCGGTTGAGCAAACATATAAAGCTCCTAAAAATAAAAGAACAGAGCATCTGGCAGATATTAAAGATGAATTTTGAGTTAGAGAAGATAAAGCTATACATTTGGCTTTGTATTGGACAATTATAACTCATTGACACCGAAAGAGCATGGATTGATTATGGAGACATTGTAATTGTCAATATTTTTTCCCGGTTTTATTTAAGGTGATCAGAGCATCCTAGAAATAGAATAGTTAGAATAGCAACCAACACTTTTTTCTTTACTTTTAATGAGATGTCTTGCCGGTTTTAACGAGACGATTTTTACCAACAAAAAATTATCAATTGTCTAAAAATAAAAATGTGAAAGTAAAAATAAAATAATGTTCATGCTAGGTTCCTGACAGGGTACAGGTAGAGCAGAGGGTACATAATTGAGCACATTCCAGGTACATATGGGTATTGATAAATTATCGGATAAGTGTTAAGGTAGCCCGCAAAATGATTTTATGGTAAATTTCTTTTTATATTAAATATATTTTGATTCACAGATTTTGAACAACAATTTTATAAATAAAACTACCAATATCATGATGTTGTCATTCATTGGAGTAATGTTTTTAGTTTAGTAATGAGTTTAATTATACTTTTCTGTACAATCTTGGAAGTACTAAACACATAAAAACACTGAATTTCGTGGGCTATCTTAACACATTCATCTTCTAATAAGAAAACTTTCAAAGTTTCATGGCATATTATAAGTTATAATATCAAATATTAGGACATAGTAACAGACTCTCCTTATGTACACAAGTAGACTCTGTTAACTATGACATTGATTTGAATGTCAATAAGAATTGATAACAGAAAGTTAATTCAAATAGGCACAAAATTGAATTCAAATGTTGGTTGACGACCATTGATATAGTAGGATAATCAACAATCTTATACTAAATAATAAAAGGGATATCAACTCACTGTTTCTATTAGTTTCCTATATTCTAAAAGTGTACTCTTATCCTTAATCTCCCCGGAGGCGATCCACGACTTGATCTGATCCCGTAGCCTCTGAAGCTTCTTGATCTCCTTCTTGAGGTCCGCCTCATACTTCTCCTTTTGGTTACTGTTCGTCGCATTGTGTACCTTCTGCCAGATGTCATCGAACGTCTCCACGCCCTCCGTTACCTTTTTTAAACACCTGTCTATTTCACCTGCAAACCACATTATTGCATTAATGCAAAAACCTGTTTCACTGAGGGTATCACGTAAAAACAATTCTTTGCTTCTTGATTGTGTTATTAGTACAGAGGGTAGGCCTGATAACGATCACCAGGCTGTCGATGTTGATACTACATAACAATAAAATCGTGTCCGTAGTACTTAATCGTAAGAAACGCGGCAGTTTGTCAAGTTTTACCGACCACCTGTACGCGTTACGATCTGTACGCGTGTAAATAACACACGTTTCACATATTCTGGTCGCCACCACTGGCTCCAGTACGCCAGAGGTCTCGTCAATTGACAATAATGCTCTAGAACACGTACCTACATCGGTTGGGGTCAATCAATCTATAACCTGATAACATAACAAATTACCTTGTAATTTCCTTGTCGCAGCCATAGCTATTTACACATATGGACGAACGTTCCGTACATATCCTAAACATACAAACTATTTACAGTAAAATGCACAAAAATTATTGATAAACAGACAAACTACACATCTGAAGCTTTGTTCGATTCCAAGATGGCTACCGTACACCGCTCGAAGTATAGTGTCTGAACGCATCCAGGCTAACCACCACAGTGAAATCTTGCCCCGCGCCTGGAATGGTAATTAGCACGGAGCTTTCATAAATAATTATGAATTATAAGTTGTCACAAATAACAACAAACTTCAAATTTTCCACAAAATGATTTTAGGTACGTCGCGTAGACCATCAAGAGCGCAGGCGCAAAATAATAGAGCAAAGCATAGACAAAATAGCAGGTAATGAAAATAATAGGGCATTTGATTTTGTCAATTCATTATTTTACCTTTATTTTACATGATTGAAATGTAGCCCATAAATAACTCGAAATGTCTTATCAGTTTACATTTCTAACTCTGAAATAATTTTAAAAAAGGTCTATCATTTTTTGTAAATGAAAACAATCACTCTTCATCTATGGTTATCTTTCATAATTTTTCTGCAAGATGGCAGCACTGAACTTAGTGTTTCTATTCACTACTAGATGGCGTTAATTTAAAATTCACAATAAGGCTACGTATGCACTGGTGTGCACTGGTTTCAATATTTTACTTTTTTATCATTAGTACTAATACTTACTTTACTGACTTAATTACGACGGCTTCCTGCTGGCAGCCGTCGTAATTAAGTCAGTGCAAATGGAAATTCTTCGTAAATTTTAAATTAGAAACCAACAAGTGGTCAAATCACTGTATTAAATTTTACCAGAAATTAGTGGTTTGTTCCGAGATCGGCCGCCTTACAATGAACACCATAGTAACATTAGTAACACGAGAGTAATCTTTATGGTGAGACCTGACTGTATCAAGTACATAATTTAAAATGCGGCATCTTAACAATAACTTTGAAGAGCTTCAAATAACAAGTTAATGGCCCATTAATCGTTATATTGCAGCTTTGATATCCCTTTTAATGGCTTTAGGCGTCGTAAACTAGGCTGGTCTTGTATTCGTTTGTTCCCGCTGACCGATTTACAATCTGAATGACATCAACTAACCTAAGAAAGGTAAAAACAGCTACTGTGGTCATTTATTGACTTCTATATATTGTGATTGTAAGTACTTGTTTTTATCTGAACGGAACAATAAATCACTAAAGTAGGTATATGATCAGCAAAATTGTACGGTCATGTGTTTTAGCTGGGTGAGTTTGTAAAAGAGAAGAAAAAAACATTTTATTCACTTGTAATTAGATAAAAAAAAAAACATTTTCCTTTTATAAGTTGGTTAAAAAAAAATTAGGACCAAGTTTAGAACATTCTCCTTTTAGAAATCGGTTATAAAAAATGTCTTCAATGCGTGCTATTGCTACGACGTAGCCACGGTAGCTACGAAAGCGCATGGATGCTGCTACGAAAGCTGCGATAATTGAGCTTTTGTTACATTACATGTGCAATGTTGTTTGTGAATAATGCCTCATTTAGACGGAGCAAGAACTCGCATGCGAGTTTCACTACATTGCGGTATTTGTTTGATCAACTGAATTCGTTGTACCTATACAGTTTTCAATGTAACGGAACTCGCGTGCGAGTTCTTGCATCGTCTAAATGAGGCTTAACTAAGTAATACTTAATATTAAAAGTTGTTGTTCATTTGTTTGTGCATATATTTCTATCCATACGTCAGTAGTTGCTGACTCTGCTGATTAGACATCAGCCTCGATATGGGTGATGGGAATTTCCAACTTCTCCCGTGCATTTTTCAAAAAATCCATTCATGCAAACTTTATCATGCTCATACTTACGAACACAATTACTTATCTGAAAATAAAAACAGACGAGTGGTCTCCGTCATAATCAAGGGAAATATTGTTTTTTTGATGAAAATGCATAACAATACCTATAAGGTTCTTACCTACCTTGGTCGCGGGACTACCGAATTACCGTGACCCTGGAACGTAAAAGGCTATTGAAGGAAACCGTAGATTTTAGTCAGTACAAGTCTGAGAGTCCCTCCCGCTCTGCCCTGGGTGGAAGGACTCATTTGACGATACCTACCTACCTACCTACATTATGCTTCTACATACTTTTTCTTTCATCAGCTTCGTCCATTGTGTAAGTACCTATTTGTTGGATAAATGATAATCTCATAATAAGTTTGGACAACATTGTTGTCTCTCAGTTGTTTGACGAATCGGATTTGTTAGTTTAACTACGATTGCAAGTTGTTCGTCTAGTTCCTAATCAAATGATTATGAATTACTTATGTATACAGTCATCGATATTAATATTTGAAAACAAATTCGCTTCCTTTCGTCTGGTCAAATGCTTTGAAACTTCGCAACGGATTTTAATGCGGGTTCAAATTGTAGATAATAATAAAAAAGTAATAGAGAAAATTAAATATTTCGTGATTATGTCATCAAAAATATCGACTTCCGGAAAATAGATTAAGTTTCGTAATAAAGTTTTTCTGTATTTCATAAGAATCGCCAGTTAGCCAACATAAATAGAATGACTATGGTGAATTAAATAAATTACTTACCCTGTTCCTTAGTGATACTCATCAATTCATCATTATGGATGACTTTCACTAAGAATCGAATAAACAAAACAATAATGGTTAAAAGGAAGCATTCTTTATTAATTCGTTGAGGCCATTAATGGAAATCACGTACCTCACCTTTTTTACGATATTTCCACAAAGACTAATGTATTTTCCGGTAAGCGGCCAGCCCATAATTTTGCAATTTATTATGATTGCTTATTTTTATGACTATGTTAGAAAATAAAATATAATGGTTTACCACTAAATGTGACTCAATTAACTCATATTTGTTCATAAAATTATTACCTTACTAAAAATGTTAGGTAGGTACTTGCGAAATATGGATGTAAGTAGGTTTATACATGTAGGTAGGTACTATACTACGGGAAATTATATGTGCGGCAACAAAAGTTTTCTTTAGCACCTGCAACCTAGCGTCTTTTTTTATATGTGAGCGACGAGTTAATAGAACAGCTTCAATTATATTAATTCATCATCTTTACTATTCCAACAAAATATCAAGAAACCAGCGTCAATTTACGAGCGTAAATTAATATGACTCCGAGCTACCGATAAATATATTTACTTCTGATTTGATAACTCAGCGACTAATGTTGTAAGTGAGCTACTTTATATATTTTAGAGATTCAACATCTGTCTGCTAATAAAATCAAAATCCAGCCTCAAAATTAGCAATCAAAGTTTTTCATTCAACAACTAAATTAATAAATCATATTCTTTTTTCGTGAAAGTTTGCAACACAAGCGCGGGAGTGTACCTGACGCTCGTTGGGAATCAGAGGGGCGCGACCGGCCATTTGCACCAATGAGCGAGCTCTATTCGGTGCGTGCAGCAACGAGTTCACGTGTATTTGTTTACATTAATGACACGATTAAGGAGTGCTCGTATTCTTCTGGATAAAATTTAAATGCGCATCAATAATTCTTTTTGTACACCAAATATACTGAATGTGCACCAAATCTAAAACTCGCTTTAGCAAGATTTCAGGGACACCCCGAAGTTCGGTTTGGTTAGGTTCCTTTAAACCTTGTACACAGAAATAGAAGCCCCGCGAAGCGGGGCTTCGTCGACCCTGCTTAGGTAGATTTTTTTTATTACACCTCGTTATGACATATTTTAATGAACATATTTTGGTGCACATTCAGTATATTTGGTGGAACACAGACAAAATTAGGTAAATGAAATGGGAATAAATTGAAGTACTTTTAAATACCATCCATAGTCAATTACATAAGGTAACATTATAAATAGATAGGCGAATACATGAAATTATAGCTTTTATTGACCATTATTTGATGACAATATTAAGGAAATTTTATGTTCAAATATAGTAGATTCACTCATCAATTACTTATGCTAAAGTATAAAAATAACGGTGACTCTATGAAATTAGAGTACGTTGATATTATTTTATAGATGAAGTTGATACACTTATTAGAAGCTGGCAATGAGTAGACATATCACAAATTTAGTTGCTTAAGAATTATCTTATATTATATTAGAGAGCAGTGGTGGCCCAGTGGTATCGGTCCCGACTTACGAGTTGTAGGTCGTGGGTTCGAACCCCGCCTGGCGCATTACTTTGTGTAATTTATTTCATCACCACTGCTCTCAAAACGGTGAAGGAAAACATCGTGAGGAAACCGGCATGTCCTAGAACCAAAAATTCGAAGACATGTGACATCCACCAATCCGCACTGGGCCCGCGTGGTGGATTATGGCCCCGCTCCCTCTCACAGAGAGGAGGCCTGTGTCCCAGCAGTGGGAACATTATAGGCTGATGATGATGATGATGATGAAGAATTATCACCATGTTGCGTCATATTAACAGTAGCTTGTTTTACAATATATGGTCGCTTATAAACCATTTATTAGACGATAAAAGTTTGTCGCTGACCTATTAATTCATTAGACAACTAAATATATTTGCAGACGAGAATGACATTTTAAAGAAGCTGCCTTAATTAGCACCCCTATACTACTAGCTTCTGCCCGACTTTGTTCGGGTTAAAAACTCGCGTTCGAAAAGAGGTAGGTACATAAGTATGTGCGATTAAGTAATAATAGTAATAGAAAAGCTTTGTTAGTGGTCTAAAAAATAATGCAGCAATTTCCGCTTAGATGCGACAACAAACCACAAATCACTGCTCAATAAAAGCTAAAATTAGAGTTATTCAAACATTATAGTTTTAAATGATTTAACCATTATGGAGCGCTTACCCTTACTGATTTAACTGAAAAATAAATAACGACTGACTCAGTCAATCAATGGATATGATTATATTAACATTAAAATTCCCGTAGGTACAGGAATGGCACTAATGACACAATCATTCAGTTATATTTAAAATCCATTATTTTTGTAAAAATATACAAAATAGGTATGAGTGTTATGTTTGAGGACAAACTATCATAGTTAACACATCGCCAGACGTGACTTACATTTTAGAGCCTACAGTGCGCTGGCTTTGGGTCGTACGTTGTTATTTATAAGACAGAAATATCTGTTCACAAGTTATTAATAGTAGATTACGCACCAAGGGAATAAAGCAGTGCCTTACGTCACGGGCGTATTGAATCCCGAAGCGACACTAAGGATTCTGGGGGTGAACCTCCGGAGCGCAGCGAGGAGGTTCAAGTGTTAATTCCCGAGTGAAACGAGGGAATTAAGCTAAGAATCCTTAGTGTAGCGAGGGATTTAAGTTAGCCCAAGACATAGGCAGCTTTATTCCTGAGGTGAGTACTCTGCTTTTCACACCAACTGCGAGGAAATAAATTCGAATTTTGAAATTTGATGTGGTACGACAACCTTCGAACGTGAGCATGCTGTGGTGCCCACTTCAGCAAACGATCAGCTGTTGCAGTGGGGACTGCCGGGGGGCAGCCGCCGCTGCTTCAATTCCTTCGTTCAAAGTTTTCATACTACGTTTTGTTTGAGGTTCCAAATTCAAATCACATTATTCCCACGGGAATAATGAAATTCAGTACATATATTATTCCCGGCTCGAGCGGGAGGGAACAATGCCTTGCTTTACGGCCAGTTAGCAGACATATAATTTGACATTTACGAGCAGGTGGTGTGAAAAATAACTTATATTATTATTATGAACGCGGACAAAGCAAAATAAGTGTGTATGGAAGGATCGTTGGAGTACTTCTCTGTATAATGGTTATCCCAGAACGTGCCCAAAAGAAAAGCAGCATGCCAATTCTTTGGCCAGATAATAGTAGATTACGCAACAAGGGAGTAAAGCATTGCCTTACGTCACGGGCGTATTGAATCCCGAAGCGACACTAAGGATTCTGGGGGGTGAACCTCCGGAGCGCAGCGAGGAGGTTCAAGTGTTAATTCCCGAGTGAAACGAGGGAATTAAGTTAAGAATCCTTAGTGTAGCGAGGGATTCAAGTTAGCCCAAGACAAGGCAGCTTTACTCCCGAGGAGCGTACTCTGCTTTTCACACCTCCTGCGAGGAAATAAAATCGATTTTTGAAAGATGTGGTACGACAACCTTCAAACGTGAAGTTGGCACCACTGCAAGCGATCAGCTGTTGCGGTCACCGGATGCCATTACTGCTACAAACTCCTTGGTGAAAGTTTTCATACTGTTTTAATTGAGGTTCCAAATTCAAATCACATTATTCCCACGGGAATAATGAAATTCAGTACAATATTATTGCCCGGCTCGAATGGGGGGCAGCAATGCCTTGCTTTATTCCTTGTTTACATGACATATAATTTGACATTTACGAGCAAGTGGTGTGAAAAATAATGTAGGTACCTACGTAATAATTAACAAGCACTATTATTAAATCAAAGTGTAGAGCTGTAGCAACGTGTAGCGACGTACACTAGCGGGTGTCTAAAGATGGGTCGGCGTCACCGTGGGGAACCGATCAATTTACCGAATTTTGTTTGTTCGAATTTCATTACACCGAAAACTATTGGCCGACATCTCTTTTGCTATATGCATTATTTGACATATTTTCAGATCATCGAAGTTTCATTAGCCATAAGCAGTGGCGGATTAAGAGCTTCCGAGGCCCTAAGCACAGAGCCTTTGTAGGCCCTCTATTGCTTAAATTGGGAAGGTAGAAAGTATAAAATGAAAGTTTCATCAAAATAGAAACTGTAGTAAGTAGGTATAATTTAAAACTTAAAACATTTATTTTCTTCTCCTATCTTAGAGAAGACAAATTTAAATTTTTGTAGACCAAGACAAGATTAACTAACATTAGAAGCATTTGCTATTGAAAAATGAGCTATCAAAAACGAATCCATGAAAAGCGAATGTCAACCTTATTTGAAGCGCGAGCGTAGCGAGCGCGAAAATTTTTAGCTTTTCAGGAATAGGACACGGCAATTCTTCATAGAAAAGCGAACGCAGTGAGCTCTAAAAGTTTAATGTTTCCGGACTTCAAGTTTTAATTTAAACGTTAGATCAAACATTTGAAGTCTTTAGTAGGTACTTAAACCTAATCCTCTTTAGTTTTGTTTTTTTTTTCCATTTTTTTTCCGAGTCTTCGGCTTTGACGCCCCTAAAGGATGGCGCCCGTGTGCATTGCACATATGGTAGCGGGGGCCCTGCATACACTTATGAAATTTTGCACATTTTTGTTCAGACGCTAATATACACTAACATATCCGAAAACTGGGCAGTTCTGGAAATATTACATACATACGGGTCGAATTGATAACCTTTTTTTTTTTGAAGTCGGTAAAAATGAAACGCCAGCAGAGGATGGAGGCCCCTGGAGAACAGGGGCCCCAAGCACGTGCTTGTAGTGCTTATACGTTAATCCGCCACTGGCCATAAGTATTATTTTACCGAAGTATGTTCCGCCGATTAACAAAATAACTTTCTGTCATAAAATTCAATATATTATGCTACAAAACATTGTATCGGAAACGAAATGCTGCAAAGCCGACTTTACGTAGTCTTGTCTGCCCTACCCCTAGAGTGTAATTTAAAATCGCGTAGGCGCGGAGGGGTGTGGTGGCCCGCGAGCTGAGGAGCAGGTGGTTAGAAGGGTCGCCGCCGCGGCTGAGGCTGGCCGGCGAAGCCGGCCAGTAAGCCGAAGCAGCGGTGGTGAGCGTTCAAATCATCTGCGACGATAAGCTCGCGTGGGGCCACCCAAAACCCCGCAGCGCCGGAGCCATGACAGAAACAATGCTTGTTGCATTTTGCATGCTTGCTTGAATGCTGCGTGTTTGCTGCACGTTGCATGCTGCGTGCTTGCTGCTTGTTGCATGCTGCATGCTTGCTTGCATGCGACATGCTTGCTTGCATGCGACATGCTTGCTTGCATGCTGCATGCTTGCTTGCATGTTTTTTTGGTGCTTGTTTGCATGTTGCATGTCTGTTTGTATGCTGTATGCAAGTGTATGACAATACAAATCTTTTCAAGTCACAAAAGAGTATCAAGAATCACACAAAATGCGCAGGAAGATTAGACACACGTGCTAGCCAGAACATCCCTAATAGTCCAACTGTGTAGTTAACAGCAAATGTCATTAATGATAATACAATGCCCGTCAGAGTTACATATATCGTATATATGACATTTCCACAATTATTTTGTATTGTCTACCTACATTATCAATGGCGCCTGCAAAAAAATGATCAGCAATAATTAGTGTGCACAAATTTCTAGGCGTTTGGTGAAATGAAAATATGGCAATTAAAACAGTGGTATACTGAATGTTTGGAAACATAATACTTCGAACAACCGTCGTTTCGAGTAAGTGTAACATCGGTAAAAAGTTTTTCGGCCAAATGATGTGTTGGAGTAACGAAAAAAAACGAATAGATAATAGGTTAACTGAAACAGTGGCAAACGTGACTTCGATGAAGTAAAAAAAAACAAATGATAATAGTTGAAAAGTTTTCGGTCAAATGAAATTCGGTCAAACGGTTTTCGATCTTATGATAGGTAACCGTCACCGTGTCGACCGGAGGATAGCTCGTAAGTCGTGGTCGTTACCACTGGGCTACGCCTCCACATTTAGCTGTGACAATATCGTGATGAGAAACAGCAGTGACTGTACAGCATGGACACGTCATTTTCGAAAGAAAAAGATGCAAAATTAAGTAAGCAAATAATTCTATAGCATACATTGCGATAAAATAGTTATGGCAACTTCCTTACACATTTACATTTTAGTAATCAATTAGGCTCGAACTAGAAACGGTGTCGCTAATGCCCGCATCATTGTGTGTGAGTTAGAAACGGTATGCTCTGGTTAGGAGACCGTTATTATGGCTGTACTTGCTCTGAGTATTAAAAACTTTGCCTTCATATTGTTATCATAGAAATTACCGAAGGGTTAAGCAAAGGCATACCCTATAATACACTCACATTTCGTCTGTTGTGTCCCGTGTAAACGGGCGAGCTATTGCCACCAACTCGGGAATTCCGTGGCTGTTACTGAAAAAAATTCCGTATGGAATAACCAGAATAACCTAGTAAGCGTGATCCCCGACCAGGGAATTTTACCCAGGACTTCAAGCTCTACTGGCACTTACGACCACTTGAACAAACGAAAATTAAAAGCCACAGTATATCTGTACCTACCTAAGTATTGACGGCATGTACTATAATACGGAATATCTAAACGTCTTAACCTTGATAAGAACAAAAATATTATAGGTACTACCTACAGATAAGTCTGAGTTTCCCCTGCCAACATAGAACGGTCCCCAATTTAATTAATTCCCAAAAGTTATCAAAAAGAAGCCAAAACAATGTCGGCCTGTTTGTTTGTCTCACATTGCGTCAGAGAGGCAATTAATCATCGTCCACCAGGGCGTCAGGGCATTGATTCTCGATTACTGGCCGACAACAAACAAAGCAAATGTTCTGGACAACACTCTATGAGATTGTTCAATGGCTATGTATAAGTAATCTGGTTACAGAATAAGGTCGCTTATATAATGTTCCCCCACAGCTGGGACACAGGCCATCTCTGTAGTTTAGTCACAACAACGCGGACAAGTCCGGGTTTTTTGGTTCTAGGATATTTGACATGATGTTTTCTTGACGAACGTGTGATGTTTTTTAAACCAGTAGTGAGTTAGTGATGAAATAATTTTCACAACTGATATCTTAATACTGATACTCGGCTGCATTCCTACTGGAGGCCGACCCTAATATAGTTGGGAAAAGGCTCGGCAGATGACGATTATACTTACGCCTAACTGAGCTCGAACCTACGAGTGCCTTCACCAATGGTCCATAACTTCATTATTCAACGAAATATGGAATGATTTCGATCACGACAGCACGCAGCATCAGTGCTGCTGCAGTATTGCTTCCATTGTGGTGAAGCGTAGGAATGCTGCCTGCTGCGCTGGTTCCGAGCAAGGGGCGCCAATGTTGCGCAGAAGTTCTGCAGCTGCATTGTTGCGCAGCGTGGGATGTAATGTTATGTAAACCTATACAGAATAATTATGGGGATCAGTAGGTAGTTCTGCGACAGCACTGCAGCGGAGTTCAGAATCATTCTTTTGTATACTCCAAGACAGACATTTGTTTTGGTGATAGTTAATTAGTTATTTAAAGTGATACTGAACAGGTCGAACCCACAGGGACAGAAACAGATGGACCAGGATCGTCTCATAGTGAGTGCCTAATGACATCGACATCCAAGCCTAGTTAGGAAAACCGTGGTGTGACAATCCAGATTCGGTTTTATATTGTTTGATGTCACGGTTGGCACCTTCTTTAAGATATCTGTGGTTGGCGCAGTAGCTGAGCGATCCCCTGCTGCACAGTAGCTGAGCGATCCCCTGCTGCACAGTAGCTGAGCGATCCCCTGCTGCACAGTAGCTGAGCGATCCCCTGCTGCACAGTAGCTGAGCGATCCCCTGCTGCACAGTAGCTGAGCGATCCCCTGCTGCACAGTAGCTGAGCGATCCCCTGCTGCACAGTAGCTGAGCGATCCCCTGCTGCACAGTAGCTGAGCGATCCCCTGCTGCACAGTAGCTGAGCGATCCCCTGCTGCACAGTAGCTGAGCGATCCCCTGCTGCACAGTAGCTGAGCGATCCCCTGCTGCACAGTAGCTGAGCGATCCCCTGCTGCACAGTAGCTGAGCGATCCCCTGCTGCACAGTAGCTGAGCGATCCACTGCTGCACAGTAGCTGAGCGATCCACTGCTGCGCAGCGTGTTCGAGTTCGATCCCCGCACGAAACAAATTGAACCTGCAAGTAGCTGTTCCGGGTCTGGGTGTTTGTGACATGTGAGTTTCTATATGCTTGTAAACGCACCCACGATACAAGAAGAAATTTCTAGTGTAAACGTTTTTAAAAACTAAAGAATATTGGAAGATACCTTTGGCTGTTGGTGCTCTGCAATGCGGCAGTACAAGGTTACCAAATAGTAGATTATTAACCAAGGGGATAAAGCAGTGTCTTCTGTCGCGGGTGACGATTTAAATCGCGAGCTTAACGAAGGACTCGAGGTTTACTCCCGAGCGTAGCGAGGGTGTTAAAAACTTAAATCACGAGCGAAGCGAGGGATTTAAGACGTGTCCTGAGTGTAGCGAGGGATTTAAGTTCACCCAAGACTAAGACAGCTTTATCACCGAGGAAAATACTCTACTTTTCGTACCATTTGCGAAAAAATTAACACAATAATAATATGAGATAAGCATTTATTAAACATTATAACTTATTTATATGAAAATAAATTAAAATAAACTTAACGTTTATGTATTAAAGAAAACAAAAATGCGGCAAATTCCTCGACTAATATTTTTTTGTCGGAAAAGCAAAGCCATCAAGCTCATACGGCCTCTTCGGTTTTCGTAATTTTATTGAATAATCCTAACTGCATAATAAATGCGTATTCCTTTTTCAAAAAGTTCTATAATGCTTTATATACAAACTCAATGGTGTAAAGACAGACTGATGTAGTTCAGTATCGGTAAGTATTCCAAATTTAAATCACATTCTCTCCCTAGAGGATGAATGAAATTCAGTACAACTTTCTTTCCCTGTTTTTAACAGATTAAAAATGACTATTGTTATGTACGCTTTTTGTGGCATAGAATGTCACTTTTTTGAGCAAGTGGTACGAAAAATAGTAATTAATGCTCTGAAACTGCTCTACAATGAAATCAACTGCTAAATATTTTGATCATGTTTGACATTGCAATGGAAATTCAACTATACATATATAGTGTCATTCAACTTCGATTCATGATTAAGTAATTAATTATCTGTTATGATAAAACTTGACAATGATTATTCCATAAATAAATGTAAATGATTAAATACTTAAAACAAAGAGTTTTATTATTTTGTTTTTAACAAGGAACTTCAGTTTTAATGACGTCATAAGTGTTATAAATAAAACTGTTATAAAACGATAATCTTACAATCTATTGTTACAATAAATTCCTTCACATAACATTACCAAACAACGCTATTGTTGTAAACTGCACCTATTATTATTATTACCTAATCTATAGATAATTGGACAAAGTCGCTTATTGTATGACTGCTTTACGTGAATGAAAATTTATTTCTTTTCTAAACGAAACAAAGGAAAACAATGCGTATAGTATATCATCATTTTAGACATTGTATTCCGGCTTCTTACCTAGTTTTTCCCGCAATTTAACAAGCGAAAATAGCCATCTATAAAATTTCGTGGTGGGTGTAAATCATATTAGTCAGATTTTTTTTGTGATGATTATTTTGATGAGGAGGGATGACACGCAAAGAAAATTAATGGTACCAATGTGGATGGATGAACAGAAAGAGCTAGGAAGACTAAAAAAAAGAGATGAATTGTGTTTGAAGCAAAGAAAAAGAAGAAAATGATTCCTTGACACACAGGGAAAAATAAAAAAGAAAACGTGTTGCGCTTGCGCCTACCCCAATAAGATACGGTCAGGAGAAGATGACGGATTGATAAAAATACGAATACTCAATACACATGGCCTTCACATAAGCAATAATATTTCAAACTCCATTAGTTACTGATGTGTGTAAAAGGTTGCAGAAATAACCCATTCAAGCGGCCTAAAAATAAAACCTTGTCTATGAATGGGATGGGCAGAGTGCCAGCACATCACTCTTTGATCGCAAATCGCTAATAAGGGAATTAGGGAAAAATGTAGGGAATTAAACGGACGCAATCGTAAAATGTTTAGTCGTAAAATATAGTCATCTAGTCAATCTAGTCAGGTGATTTTATCGCAAAAACAACCATAGCTCTATTTTCTAGTATCAGTATGGGACTTGGGATCAGCACGGCTGGTGTTGTGACTAATGCGATCGGCTACTGTACTGCGTGTCGGGTTTGATTTTCGCACGAATTGTATTGTATAAGGCCCTTCGTCCACAATGCGACGCCAGTATCCGATACCTTACGACTTTAGTATCCAGGCGACTATCACAATACAAATTCATAGAGGTTCGTCAATATGGATGCCAATGTCGTAAGTTATCGGAGACTTGCGTCGCCTAGTCTACGAAGGGGCTAACGCTAACGGTCTGGTATGCGCAACTCCACCGTCACAAGCGCGTATTTTGCGTGCGGAGAGCAAAAAAATCCAGATTTTACTCAGTTAAAGTCTGAAAGTATGGCTGCGGTTCCACTGAGGCGGAGCGGAGTAGAGCTGTGCCGCGATTTACGAATAACATGGCTGAGCTGTCCTGATACATGTGGATTTTAAGCCATGTGATTGGTGAATTGCGGCACAGCTCTGTTACGCACACAGCTCCACTCCGCCTCAGGTGGAACCGCAGCCTTAGGGTGGGAGGACTCGTTTGATGATTTTACCACGAATTAAAAAGGAAGCACGAAAACTTCCTAGTGAAAAAAAAAAAGTTTATCTGCGATGTTTTTATGAGGCCTGCAGTCTGCACTGAACATGTTGCAGGTTGAATTACAGAATCGTGGGGAAACCATAATAATATAATAATCAATACCTATAAATCCAAAGCGATATCATATCTACCCAAAGTCTTTTGGGGTTACCAAAGTTGGTTCGATTAACTGTGACACAGGGGGCTGGCCTCCTCACAAAAAAAAATCAAATAATTTTGATCCTCAATGAACGCAGTTATGAACCCCATGTTTTAGCAGTTATCTCATCATGTACCTAGCCTTTTCCCAACTATGTTGTCGGCTTTCAGTCGAACCGGGTGCAGCTGAATATAGGTAACTATTTGACATGGAGATCAGCGACTGCCTCTCTGGCCTCCACAACCCAGTATCTGGGTAATACGATACCTACCTCTTAGTAAGACTGCTTGTCAGACTTTCGAGCTTCTGACTAACATCTAAAAATCACAACCGAGAACACCAGCTTTTAAGTGCTTTCTAAAAGATAGAAAACCTAAGAGCCAATATAGGTAGACTAACACATTTTATCAATGGTAGCAGAAGTCAAAAATTAATAGCTGCAGTAGAACAAATAAAAATTAAATACCAGATACACTCACAACACGAGAATTTAAATACACAATTAGAACACTTTCTGGACACTTTAAAACAAAAATTAAATGCAGCATCCACTAGACTTAAAAGGTATATCACGTGCACAAACCGCAAATCCCAAAACACAAAATTTATAAACAACGAAAAAATTTTTTATAGGAACCTTACATCTAATAATAGTAATAAATCTTTAGAAACACCTCCTCCCGAAGCATTGCGAGATTTTTGGGCCAATATTTGGGAAAACCCAGTAAATCATAATAAAGACGCAGGCTGGATTAATGAAGGATTACCAGAGATCCCGGGAATGGAGTTTGAATACATACCTGTAAACACACTTATAGACGTCATAAAACGCACACACAATTGGAAGTGCCCAGGCACAGACAATATACACAATTACTGGTACAAGAAATTAACTAGCATTTACCCATTCATACTACATTAAATTTGGTGATTGTATGAATGTGTTTAGATGGTTATCATCTAAACACATTCATACAATCACCAAATTTAATGCCATCATACATAACTCATGGAGTAACATACATGATACCTAAAGACATAAATGACACTACAAACCCAGCCAAATATCGACCAATCACTTGCTTACAGACTATTTATAAAATCCTTACAGCTTGTATAAGTGAAATGGTATACGAACACTTTCTTAACTAAACACAACATTCTTGCGGAACAACAAAAGGGCTGCCGTAAAAATAGCCAAGGTTGCAAAGAGCAACTAACTATTGACGCGGTTACTATGAATAGTGCAGTTAAAAATAAAAAAGATATTCATACCATGTTCATCGATTACCAAAAGGCCTTTGATTCAGTCCCACACAGTTGGCTGCTACATGTTTTAAAAATATATAATATTCATCCAACGATACAACAATACAATACAACGGCAGCCCAGTTGATGTATCCAATGTCTTGTACACGTCTATAAAAAAATGGTATTTAAGAGATTTGAAAAATTTAAAAATAAAATGTTAATTCGTTATTATGACGCAAGGAGTGGTTAGAAACATCCTTGACTCATAGAAAATGGAGATGGAATGATCTGCCCGACTATTGCGCTGGGTAGGTTTAATCTACAGCTTGATACGTAAACATTTTAACAGGGTGTTTCATATTTCTAATATACCTATTTATTAGTAATAAAAATTATTAATAACGATTAAAAAAAAAACTCGCCTAGACATATTTTAGGTCGGATACATTAAAGCGCATTTCACACAGAGAGCGGGCTTGGGTCGGGCGCGGGTCGGGGCGGGAGTACGGCGGGTCTAGTTCTTTGTATTTAAATGGAAGACTTCACACTGAAAGCGTGCGCGGGTCGGGTGCGGGGCGGGTCGTGCCCGTACACCGAAACGCGCCCGACCCGCGCCCGACCCGCGCCCGCTCTCTGTGTGAAATGCGCTTAAGTGGACCATTTTTGTAAGACGACTAAAAAGTCACGGTGTATATTACAATACAACCTTTTTATGATCACGAAAAGCTGTCCCGACATTATACCGAAGATATCCCGGACATCAGTCTGTACGAGATTAGGATGGCCCTGAAGCAGCTTAAGAACAACAAGGCGCCGGGCGAGGACGGAATCACTTCAGAGCTTCTGAGAGCGGGTGGAACACCGGTACTTAAAGTCCTCCAGAAGCTCTTTAATTCCGTCCTCTCTGAGGGCAAAACGCCTGAAACATGGAGTAGAGGTGAGGTGGTGCTGTTCTTCAAAAAAGGTGATAACAGCCTATTGAAGAACTACAGACCCATCACGCTTCTAAGTCATGTTTATAAGCTGTTTTCAAGGGTTATCACGAACCGTCTCGAACACAGACTTGATGACTTCCAGCCTCCCGAACAAGCCGGTTTCCGAAGAGGCTATAGTACCATAGACCACATCCATACGCTGCGGCAAGTTATACAGAAGACCGAAGAGTATAACTTGCCATTATGCTTAGCGTTTGTGGACTATGAGAAAGCCTTCGATTCGGTGGAAACATGGGCGGTACTTGAGTCACTCCAGCGATGCCGTATTGACTATCGGTACATCGAGGTGTTGAAGTGCTTGTATAATAACGCCACCATGTCGGTCCGAGTACAGGAGCAGAGCACGAAGGCGATTCCATTGAGAAGAGGCGTAAGACAAGGGGACGTTATCTCCCCGAAATTGTTTACTGCCGCAATGGAAGACGCCTTCAAGCTCCTGGAATGGCAAGGACTTGGCATCAACATCAACGGCGAATACATCACTCACCTTCGGTTTGCCGACGACATCGTAGTCATGGCAAAGTCGATGGAGGAACTCAGCATGATGCTCGATGGCCTCGACCGAGTTTCACAACGGGTGGGCTTGAAAATGAACATGGACAAGACGAAACTTATGTCAAATGCCAATGTTGTGCCCACCCCAGTCTCTGTTGGAAACTCGGTACTCGAAGTTGTTGACTCATATATCTACTTAGGACAAGTAGTCCAGTTAGGTAGGTCCAACTTCGAGAAAGAGGTCAACCGCCGAATCCAACTCGGTTGGGCAGCGTTCGGGAAACTGCGCAATGTCTTCTCGTCCGACATACCTCAGTGCCTCAAGACGAAAGTCTTCAACCAATGTGTGTTACCAGTGATGAGTTACGGCACCGAAACGTGGTCTTTCACTATTGGCCTCATCTCAAAGCTCAAAGTCGCTCAACGAGCTATGGAAAGGGCTATGCTCGGTGTTTCTCTACGTGATCGAATCCGAAATGAGGAGATCCGTAGACGAACTAAAGTCACCGATATAGCCCACCGGATTAGCAAGCTGAAGTGGCAATGGGCAGGCCATATTGCTCGCAGAGCAGATGGCCGATGGGGTCGAAAAGTACTAGAGTGGAGACCACGGACTAGCAAGCGCAGCGTAGGACGTCCACCAGCAAGGTGGACAGACGACCTTATAAAGGTTGCCGGAAGACGCTGGATGCAGGTCGCTTCCAACCGGTATAAGTGGAAATCAAAAGGGGAGGCCTATGTTCAGCAGTGGACGTCCTACGGCTGAGATGATGATGATGATGATGATGATGATCACGAATTCACTTATATACTGGCCATTTTCTACAAAAAATAATGAAAAGCCATTAAAGTTTTCTTTTTCAGGCCTTTTTTTTCTTCGCAGTAAATGGCTTACTGAGTGATTTTCTCACCAAATAAACCAGTGTGTCATGTTATTATAACCTCCTTAGTTTGTCTATACTAGAATATTACACACAGGCCTGTTGGTCTAGTGGTTAGTGACCCTGACTGCTACGCCGGAGGTCGTGGGTTCGATTCCCACCCAGGACAAATGTTTGTGTGATGAGCACGATCATTTGTTCTGTGTCTGGGTGTAATTTATCTATAATATGTATGTATTTAGAAATATATAAGTATGTTTATCAGTTGTCTAGTACCCATAACACAAGCTCTGCTTAGCTTGGGACTAGATGGCGTTGTGTGATAGTTGTGGAATATTATTATTATATTGAGTTCTTTGTTTTTCTTCTCTTTCGAGAGAATTTAACCTTACACGCGGGCCGGAGCCAAGGATGTAAGGGGGCATTTAAATTGAGAAGGTGGATGACAGTACTGTAGAAGAAGTCAGGAACTTACGGGTGATGCGACAGGTGTTGAGTATTGTGGCTTTTTGAAGCATGTATAGTGTGTGTGAAGGCATGTGTAGTGTGTTTAGACTTTGTGTTAGAGATTTTGGTATAACGCCGGTAGATGAGATAACTATTGGAACGATATGGACAATTTGTGCTTTCCATTGAGTTTTTAGTTCTATTGCGAGGTCTTGGTACTTACTGAGTTTATCGGATATTGTTGTTTGGATGTTATGTGTGTTAGGTATGGCTATATCTATTAAGTAAACTGTATCATTTGTTTTATCATGAACGGTGATATCAGGTCTATTGTAATGTATGGTTTTGTCTGTAATGATTGTTCGATCCCAATAAATTTTGTGATTCGGGTTTTCCAAAGTGATTTCTGGTTTGTATTTGTAATATGGGACCATCTCCCTAACAAAATTGAATTTGTGTGCTAAGTGCTGGTGTATGATTGCTGCAACTTGATCATGGCGGTGTTTATAATCCGTTTGTGCGAGTGATTTACAGGCCCCTGTTATGTGCTGCATTGTCTCAGAGGCACTGTTACAATGTCTGCATAAGTCAGTCGGCTGATTGGGGTCTTTTATTATGTATTTTCTATAATTACGAGTTGCTATTACTTGATCCTGGATCGCGAGCATGAAGCCTTCAGTTTCAGGGAACAATTCACCTCGTTTGAGCCATTCGTTCGACTTAGTTTTGTCGACGTGTGGCTGACTCAAACAGGCTCGGTGTCTTCCATGTAACGCTTTTCCAGCCCATGCTGCAATTTTTTGCTGTGTACTTAGAAGGTTTTCGTTAATTTGAGTTGTTCTATTTTGTAAGTTTAGTGGTGTAAGTTTTTTATCTGCTTCTGTTACATGTTTGTGTAGTGATGAATGTGCTGATTTGTTGTGAAAGTAAGATCTGAGTGAATGTATCTGTTTATTGTGCAAATTACTAACGTCTATCAGTCCTCGCCCACCTTCTTGGCGTGGCAGTGTAAGGCGTTGTACGCATGACTTAGGGTGGTGTTTCCTATATTTGGTAAAGAGTGTATTGATACTGCGCTGAAGTTTTTTCATATCAGTTTTTGACCATCGTATAATGCCAAAGGAATATGTGAGTATGGGTATAGCAAATGTGTTAATGGCTTTAATAGTATTTCTCGAGTTAAGATTAGTTTTAAGGATTAGATTAAGGCGATGTGTAAATTTTTTGAGCAAATCTGTTTTAGTCATCTTTTGTTCTATCTGTCTGGATTGTTTGAAACCCAGGTACTTGTATGTGCTGTGTTCATCCATTGGCTCAATAGATTCTCCTGATCCAAGTGTATAACTATTGTGTTGGATTTTTCCTTTAACAATCGATAAAATTTTGCATTTATCTACTCCGAATTGCATTCTAATATCTGTCGAAAATTCTTGTATGGTATCCGCTAAATTAAAAAGGGAGTTTTTATCTCCTGAGTATAATTTTATGTCGTCCATATACATGAGGTGTGTTAAGGTGAATTGTGTGTTATCGCTAATCAATTTGAATCCTGAATTAGTTTTGTCTAGTAAATGTGAAAGTGGATTGAGGGCCATGCAAAACCATAAGGGGCTTAATGCATCGCCTTGAAAAATTCCACGTTTAATGTGGATTGGTTCAGTGGCTAAAGTTACGGAAGCTTGGTTTATTTTGAGGACTGTTTGCCAGTTTTGCATGGCAGATTCAATGAAAGTTCTTATCGTTGGATGAATATTATATATTTTTAAAACATGTAGCAGCCAACTGTGTGGGACTGAATCAAAGGCCTTTTGGTAATCGATGAACATGGTATGAATATCTTTTTTATTTTTAACTGCACTATTCATAGTAACCGCGTCAATAGTTAGTTGCTCTTTGCAACCTTGGCTATTTTTACGGCAGCCCTTTTGTTGTTCCGCAAGAATGTTGTGTTTAGTTAAGAAAGTGTTCGTATACCATTTCACTTATACAAGCTGTAAGGATTTTATAAATAGTCTGTAAGCAAGTGATTGGTCGATATTTGGCTGGGTTTGTAGTGTCATTTATGTCTTTAGGTATCATGTATGTTACTCCATGAGTTATGTATGATGGCATTAAATTTGGTGATTGTATGAATGTGTTTAGATGGTTATCATCTAAACACATTCATACAATCACCTCACCACACCACACTTTCTTAACTAAACACAACATTCTTGCGGAACAACAAAAGGGCTGCCGTAAAAATAGCCAAGGTTGCAAAGAGCAACTAACTATTGACGCGGTTACTATGAATAGTGCAGTTAAAAATAAAAAAGATATTCATACCATGTTCATCGATTACCAAAAGGCCTTTGATTCAGTCCCACACAGTTGGCTGCTACATGTTTTAAAAATATATAATATTCATCCAACGATAAGAACTTTCATTGAATCTGCCATGCAAAACTGGCAAACAGTCCTCAAAATAAACCAAGCTTCCGTAACTTTAGCCACTGAACCAATCCACATTAAACGTGGAATTTTTCAAGGCGATGCATTAAGCCCCTTATGGTTTTGCATGGCCCTCAATCCACTTTCACATTTACTAGACAAAACTAATTCAGGATTCAAATTGATTAGCGATAACACACAATTCACCTTAACACACCTCATGTATATGGACGACATAAAATTATACTCAGGAGATAAAAACTCCCTTTTTAATTTAGCGGATACCATACAAGAATTTTCGACAGATATTAGAATGCAATTCGGAGTAGATAAATGCAAAATTTTATCGATTGTTAAAGGAAAAATCCAACACAATAGTTATACACTTGGATCAGGAGAATCTATTGAGCCAATGGATGAACACAGCACATACAAGTACCTGGGTTTCAAACAATCCAGACAGATAGAACAAAAGATGACTAAAACAGATTTGCTCAAAAAATTTACACATCGCCTTAATCTAATCCTTAAAACTAATCTTAACTCGAGAAATACTATTAAAGCCATTAACACATTTGCTATACCCATACTCACATATTCCTTTGGCATTATACGATGGTCAAAAACTGATATGAAAAAACTTCAGCGCAGTATCAATACACTCTTTACCAAATATAGGAAACACCACCCTAAGTCATGCGTACAACGCCTTACACTGCCACGCCAAGAAGGTGGGCGAGGACTGATAGACGTTAGTAATTTGCACAATAAACAGATACATTCACTCAGATCTTACTTTCACAACAAATCAGCACATTCATCACTACACAAACATGTAACAGAAGCAGATAAAAAACTTACACCACTAAACTTACAAAATAGAACAACTCAAATTAACGAAAACCTTCTAAGTACACAGCAAAAAATTGCAGCATGGGCTGGAAAAGCGTTACATGGAAGACACCGAGCCTGTTTGAGTCAGCCACACGTCGACAAAACTAAGTCGAACGAATGGCTCAAACGAGGTGAATTGTTCCCTGAAACTGAAGGCTTCATGCTCGCGATCCAGGATCAAGTAATAGCAACTCGTAATTATAGAAAATACATAATAAAAGACCCCAATCAGCCGACTGACTTATGCAGACATTGTAACAGTGCCTCTGAGACAATGCAGCACATAACAGGGGCCTGTAAATCACTCGCACAAACGGATTATAAACACCGCCATGATCAAGTTGCAGCAATCATACACCAGCACTTAGCACACAAATTCAATTTTGTTAGGGAGATGGTCCCATATTACAAATACAAACCAGAAATCACTTTGGAAAACCCGAATCACAAAATTTATTGGGATCGAACAATCATTACAGACAAAACCATACATTACAATAGACCTGATATCACCGTTCATGATAAAACAAATGATACAGTTTACTTAATAGATATAGCCATACCTAACACACATAACATCCAAACAACAATATCCGATAAACTCAGTAAGTACCAAGACCTCGCAATAGAACTAAAAACTCAATGGAAAGCACAAATTGTCCATATCGTTCCAATAGTTATCTCATCTACCGGCGTTATACCAAAATCTCTAACACAAAGTCTAAACACACTACACATGCCTTCACACACACTATACATGCTTCAAAAAGCCACAATACTCAACACCTGTCGCATCACCCGTAAGTTCCTGACTTCTTCTACAGTACTGTCATCCACCTTCTCAATTTAAATGCCCCCTTACATCCTTGGCTCCGGCCCGCGTGTAAGGTTAAATTCTCTCGAAAGAGAAGAAAAACAAAGAACTCAATATAATAATAATATTCCACAACTATCACACAACGCCATCTAGTCCCAAGCTAAGCAGAGCTTGTGTTATGGGTACTAGACAACTGATAAACATACTTATATATTTCTAAATACATACATATTATAGATAAATTACACCCAGACACAGAACAAATGATCGTGCTCATCACACAAACATTTGTCCTGGGTGGGAATCGAACCCACGACCTCCGGCGTAGCAGTCAGGGTCACTAACCACTAGACCAACAGGCCTGTGTGTAATATTCTAGTATAGACAAACTAAGGAGGTTATAATAACATGACACACTGGTTTATTTGGTGAGAAAATCACTCAGTAAGCCATTTACTGCGAAGAAAAAAAAGGCCTGAAAAAGAAAACTTTAATGGCTTTTCATTATTTTTTGTAGAAAATGGCCAGTATATAAGTGAATTCGTGATCATCATCATCATCATCATCATCATCTCAGCCGTAGGACGTCCACTGCTGAACATAGGCCTCCCCTTTTGATTTCCACTTATACCGGTTGGAAGCGACCTGCATCCAGCGTCTTCCGGCAACCTTTATAAGGTCGTCTGTCCACCTTGCTGGTGGACGTCCTACGCTGCGCTTGCTAGTCCGTGGTCTCCACTCTAGTACTTTTCGACCCCATCGGCCATCTGCTCTGCGAGCAATATGGCCTGCCCATTGCCACTTCAGCTTGCTAATCCGGTGGGCTATATCGGTGACTTTAGTTCGTCTACGGATCTCCTCATTTCGGATTCGATCACGTAGAGAAACACCGAGCATAGCCCTTTCCATAGCTCGTTGAGCGACTTTGAGCTTTGAGATGAGGCCAATAGTGAAAGACCACGTTTCGGTGCCGTAACTCATCACTGGTAACACACATTGGTTGAAGACTTTCGTCTTGAGGCACTGAGGTATGTCGGACGAGAAGACATTGCGCAGTTTCCCGAACGCTGCCCAACCGAGTTGGATTCGGCGGTTGACCTCTTTCTCGAAGTTGGACCTACCTAACTGGACTACTTGTCCTAAGTAGATATATGAGTCAACAACTTCGAGTACCGAGTTTCCAACAGAGACTGGGGTGGGCACAACATTGGCATTTGACATAAGTTTCGTCTTGTCCATGTTCATTTTCAAGCCCACCCGTTGTGAAACTCGGTCGAGGCCATCGAGCATCATGCTGAGTTCCTCCATCGACTTTGCCATGACTACGATGTCGTCGGCAAACCGAAGGTGAGTGATGTATTCGCCGTTGATGTTGATGCCAAGTCCTTGCCATTCCAGGAGCTTGAAGGCGTCTTCCATTGCGGCAGTAAACAATTTCGGGGAGATAACGTCCCCTTGTCTTACGCCTCTTCTCAATGGAATCGCCTTCGTGCTCTGCTCCTGTACTCGGACCGACATGGTGGCGTTATTATACAAGCACTTCAACACCTCGATGTACCGATAGTCAATACGGCATCGCTGGAGTGACTCAAGTACCGCCCATGTTTCCACCGAATCGAAGGCTTTCTCATAGTCCACAAACGCTAAGCATAATGGCAAGTTATACTCTTCGGTCTTCTGTATAACTTGCCGCAGCGTATGGATGTGGTCTATGGTACTATAGCCTCTTCGGAAACCGGCTTGTTCGGGAGGCTGGAAGTCATCAAGTCTGTGTTCGAGACGGTTCGTGATAACCCTTGAAAACAGCTTATAAACATGACTTAGAAGCGTGATGGGTCTGTAGTTCTTCAATAGGCTGTTATCACCTTTTTTGAAGAACAGCACCACCTCACCTCTACTCCATGTTTCAGGCGTTTTGCCCTCAGAGAGGACGGAATTAAAGAGCTTCTGGAGGACTTTAAGTACCGGTGTTCCACCCGCTCTCAGAAGCTCTGAAGTGATTCCGTCCTCGCCCGGCGCCTTGTTGTTCTTAAGCTGCTTCAGGGCCATCCTAATCTCGTACAGACTGATGTCCGGGATATCTTCGGTATAATGTCGGGACAGCTTTTCGTGATCATAAAAAGGTTGTATTGTAATATACACCGTGACTTTTTAGTCGTCTTACAAAAATGGTCCACTTAAGCGCATTTCACACAGAGAGCGGGCGCGGGTCGGGCGCGGGTCGGGCGCGTTTCGGTGTACGGGCACGACCCGCCCCGCACCCGACCCGCGCACGCTTTCAGTGTGAAGTCTTCCATTTAAATACAAAGAACTAGACCCGCCGTACTCCCGCCCCGACCCGCGCCCGACCCAAGCCCGCTCTCTGTGTGAAATGCGCTTTAATGTATCCGACCTAAAATATGTCTAGGCGAGTTTTTTTTTTAATCGTTATTAATAATTTTTATTACTAATAAATAGGTATATTAGAAATATGAAACACCCTGTTAAAATGTTTACGTATCAAGCTGTAGATTAAACCTACCCAGCGCAATAGTCGGGCAGATCATTCCATCTCCATTTTCTATGAGTCAAGGATGTTTCTAACCACTCCTTGCGTCATAATAACGAATTAACATTTTATTTTTAAATTTTTCAAATCTCTTAAATACCATTTTTTTATAGACGTGTACAAGACATTGGATACATCAACTGGGCTGCCGTTGTATTGTAAGACGACTAAAAAGTCAGGGTGTATAATTATAATTGAATTAAAGATTATTGCTCTACTTATTTCATCAATTTGATTATTCAACTGTGGGAAAATACAGGTTGAAAACATAATTATATTATGCGATGAAGAAATAGAGAAGTGTCTAGCTTTTTATTCACATGTTTTTAAATTATACCACAACGGTTACGCCAACCAGGCATTTTGTTTTTAACCATCATAATACGGAGAGATACTTGCACATATTTTAAATTTTATCTTATACTTCGACCTACGTAATAGTTTCTATATTCCTTTACGGAGATTCCCGCCATAAAATCGATAAAAATACAAGATAAATCCACATGAACAGTTTGGAGATGCGCCAAAATTCACTGTTTGTACGTAACGCAGTTCAATTTATGATTTATGGCTAGAGTATAGTGAACAAGTATTATATTTCGAAACTGTAACGTATGTTTTAACTGCACACTCCTCACTACAGTTTTCATTAAAAAAAAATAAGTTTTCTGGTCAAATGCCTTTTCCAATAATGCTATTAAACCTTAAAAGTAGCACCTACTTTTGTTGATGAAAGAGCAACTGGCAATAGAACCGAAAAAAATAACGAGATGCCATTAGACTTTTTTCTTTATTGTTTTTTTTTTTAAATACCTATTTGTAATGGCATTTACATATTTTTTCGTATAAATCAGCCTGAAACTAATTTTAATTTTTGGAAGTCATCCTCTTTTATATCCTTACCTATTTGGTTGCGACTTATTATAGAAAACTCATTCTAAAATCTGTATACGAACTGTTCTCATATAATAATGATCACGTAAATATCCGTGTAAGTATTTTAAAATTGCTTTAGATAAACTTTTGATTTAATCATCAGAAACATAGTACCTAATTTTTAATTACATTTAAAAACGTTGTGCGAAACAAGTTATCATAGAAATAGAAATAAACTAGATACTAGTAATTTTATTATTGCCTATACGAGGTTTTCCCAAATGAATTATATGTACCTATATCTACGTATTTATGTGTGTGTTGTACATAAATTATATACCTACTTGCTTAAATAAGCAGGGCCGGATTAGCCGAAAATAGGAAAATATTGTTTATATAATTATCAAGTAGGTAATTAATAATGTATCTATAAGTACGTACTTAGAAATGCATCACGGCATCTGGGGAAGTACGGAATAACAATAATAACTATTCGTAGATATTTATCAAACATAATCCTCTCCTCACAATTTCTTAGCTATTTTACATTTACCTAAGTATTATTTGTATTATTACAAAAAAACTGTTTTTTTTTTCAATGATCTGCGAAGGCTTCGTCGTGATACAGATTTACATTATATCTTCTTCTATATCTTCTATCTATACTTATAATAAATCTGTAGAGAGGTCAATTCTGTACATGAAATATATTTCCAAAATAACTATCAGGGGGTGATTAGGGATCGATACTGATGCCAAAAATGCAAATAATAAAATTATTGTCTGTCTGTCTGTCTGTCTGTCTGTCTGTCTGTCTGTCTGTATAACCGTTATAGAAACAAAAACTACTCGACGGATTTTGACGAAACTTGGTACAATTATTTTTCATACTCCTGCGCTGGTTATAGTATACTTTTCATCACGCTACAATCAATAGGAGCAGAGCAGTGAAGGGAAATGTTAGGAAAACGGGAGAAGTTACTCCATACACGGTAATCTTCGGAACTACTGGACGGATTTGATTGTTTTTTTTTTTGTTGTATAGCTATTAAGTATAATTTATCTTGGAAACTTGAACACCTGATGCAGAACTGCAATAGATCAGCTAAACTATAAGAGATACAAAAATAGCGCCATAGCAAAAATTGTTCCGCGTGATGAGCATTTTCTGCTGAGAAAATAAATTTGAAGATATGGAACACCTGATGTGGAACTCCAAGAGCCCAGCTACACTATTACATATACAGTAATGACGTCTTAGCAAGAGTTGTTCAGCCTGATGAGCACTCCCTGTTGTCGTATTAAAACTGAAGATCTGGAACACCTGATGTGGAACTCCAAGAGCCCAACTACACTATAACACATAATATATGAATAACATCTTAACAAGAGTTGTTTAGTCTGATGGGCATTTCCTGTTGACTTACAAAAATAAAAGATCTGGAACGTCTGGAATCGTCATGCGCGTCCCGTTGTTTCCCCGTCCCCAGGCTCTAAGAATTCGACATCAGACGTTTCAGATCTTCGATTTTGGCGACCCCATTGTCGCCGGCATAAGCAACAGGATCCGCGTACGAAGTCGCTGGCAGAAGCTAGTCTCATAATATAACAGTTACAATAATTTGCAATAAAGGCGCGTAAATTTATCGAAATCGTATTTCCTCAATAAAAAATCGCTTAGAAAAGACTGGAAATGGAAAATATTTAGAACCAGATAAAATGCTAAAGAGCATGACTATCATTTTCTGCCAATGACGATAGTTTCTAAATAAGAATAACGACAACATATCAGTTTCAAAATAAATCCTTTAAAACTGACTTGAAAGATATAAACTACACACATTTGAGAGAGAATCTTTTTATTTCTGTTGATATAAATCACTTCACCAAATACAAGCTGACGGAAAAAAAAACGGTCATTGACTATGGACGAAAATTCTTGCACGTTGAGATTTTCCTTACCATCAGTTGAAACTTGGAAAGCGCGGAGAGCACGCGTCTTTTTCGCGCCATCCGCCGCTAAATTACGACTCAAGAAAATTGATGATAAAATGCTTTGTTAAAATATAAGTGGCCTAAACTAATATTGAAAAGAATATTTGTTTTTTTTTGTACTTTACTGGAAGATTATGATAAGTCAGTGTTTTTTTATGTGTTTTGAATAAGATGTAGTTTAGTTTAGAGCAATAAGACTGATTATTTTTTAAATTAGAGACAATGTTTAGAAAACATAAAAAAGGATGATTTGTGAATAGTGTATTGTTTATTGTGATCAACATGTTTTGGAGAACATTTGTTTGGACCGTTGTCCTAATTTTACTGGGTAAGTTTTTAAAACTTCTTTGCTTGAAAACCCCTTTAAAACATTTTTTAAATTGGTTTCTAACTTTTTATTGTTTACCAAACTGCAAAAGAACTATTTTTTTTAACTTTTTGATTTAATAGGTAGGTACTCTACGGATATAATATAATAAATATTTAATTACACTTAAAAATGACAGCGTAATTAAAGATTTTGCCGTTAAGTTAATTTATTGTTTAAAATTGTAAATAAAGCGTCTTTGAATAAAACATGAGAAAAAACTGTGACAATGACCAAACCACCTGTTTTTGTCATTCAACATACATAATTACTTTGTCAAACTTACTTTCAATGAAGTGTCAGTGGCTGACCATTGGTAAGTCATTATGACGCCATTATAATGTAGGTATTAGTAGATTACCAAACTTGTCAATATCAACAATTATGAAACCAATGATAGATCAAGCGATACTGTTGTAATAGCAGACGTGAAGCCCCGAATCTATGTCTTCTCGAAATAAAGACTAATTACTCAGATCAATTCCAATACCTAAGAGAAGTCAACGAAGATTAAATAGAGTAATTGTCAGAGCAAGGATTCAATTAGGAATTAACGTAGCATCAGCTATCCGGCTCAATTAGATTTAAGAATTACAGCCATAAGCTCATTTTGAAACGATTGATTTTTAATTTAAATCTTCTGCTTTTCTCGAAGTACCTAGGGTAAACTACCAGTCATTGGACACTATCAGTTATTGGACAGAACTCCCTTTAATCGTTTTTATTAAAGTTATGATTCAAGAGTCTAACAATGCAACTGACTCTATGTACTCCGTTTATTGGTGATACTTATAAGTTTAAAACATTTCTAATAGGTGGCAGTAATTGGTCAAAATTAATTAATTTTCTCGGCGTCCGGACGGTTACCGGTAATTCTAATGAGAAATAAAGAATTTGGTAAGTTTATCTACTACATGTTTTAACGATTTGTATTCTACCTGACAGTCCTATGTTCTTAGTAGTTTGCACAGTAATGTATAATGGTATTCTGTACTGATTTTAATATGATTACATACAGTCAAATACGTTTTTTAGGTTATTATGTAATGTCCAATAACTGAAAACTTTTTTGATTAAAATCTAATTATTGGACAAGCGTCCAATAACTGCAATTTTTAAATTAAAAATAATTGAAATTATTTTGGACTCTACTGCGTATAACTTTAGGCTAAAGGAACCATTTTTAATAGTGTTGCTCTTAGGCACCTTCTACTAGTCTTTGGACAGGGTGTCCAATGACTAGTTTTAACATTAAAATCAGATATTGGACACCCTGTCCAAAGACCGATGACTAATTTTAAGATTACAATTAGTCATTGGACACCTTGTCCAAACTAAAACCTACGTAACTAACGGTACTGTCTGATAACAGTGTTTAGAAGTAGATAAATCAAAGATGCCCAAGGGGTAAAAAGAAAGACTACGATTCTACAAAAAATATGCTTAATAATTAACATTCGGTGCTGATTGAGAAAATATAGAACTCAGGTAATTTTTTTGTTTGATGTGAATTATAAAAGAGGTATCTTATTTTGTTTAATGCTTACAAGAAAGCATTTTTTTTGTATTACATAAGAGCTGCTAAGACGGAATAGTTTTGAAAGCAACTGTGATTATTAATGTTTCTTCTAAGTCTTAGAAACTAAGAGATATGTAGATAAAAAATGTTGTTTATAAATTTCCCCTTTATTATTCGCTATTTTAACGATTTATAAAAATAAATCGTTAAAATAGCGAATAATGAAGGGGCATAACTTAGCGTATTAATCTTCTTTTGAACATTAATGAGCTAAATTGTGCTGTCCATTAACTAGTATAGACTGTCCAACAATAGAAACTCTGTCCAATGACTATATATTTGGGTACTTTTTTTTTAACAGGATTTTTTGTTATGTATATGCTATAAAATATAATTTTTAAAAGCAAATTATGTTAACATACACATTGAATAAGCAAAATAATAACGATTCTAGCTTGTAACTTCATAAATGTGTCCGAAAATAATTTTTCATCTATAGAAGGTCCTTAAGTGTCCAATGACTGGGCGTTTACCCTATGTAGACATTATCCGTGGTACCACAAAAACTTTTAAACGTCTGTTGAACACTTTTCTAAAAAAATGTCAGATTATGACGTTGAAATAAGGTCCGTTTTGCAGTCACACTTTTTTTAGACAAGTGTTCAACAGATGTTTAAGTTTTTGTAGTAAGGCTGCATGTGTTTACATAGCATATTTAATTTATAGGTATGTAAGTTTAGAATTACATTAAGGCAAAACCTATTGACACAAACCGGATTACCGACACAAATTCAGACTAATATTAAGTACTTTGTCCATTAGCAAATTCCATTTACATAAATAAGTTAGAAATTAAGTCCCCATTATACCATAGTATACTATACATACAGTATAGTTAGATATCTTTTCTAAATTCGTTAAATTTAAATTTGCAAATAATAAAGCAACTTAAAGCCCACTTGCGACAATTTTGGTAAAAACATGAAACGCTAAACGGATTTAAAGCATGAGATACCTTCTATTTTTCTGTCTAACATTTGTTTAGCATGTAATTAAATAATAGTGTTTCCTCCATGACAACTGATCGCGTTCAGCCGCGTTTTCAGAGCTGTCAATCACAATTCTAACAGCAAAGGGATCTAGCAGCCCTTGAAATTCACCCTGAGAAAATACTGCGCATCGTTCAGCCATTTTTGTGCAAAATTTTCACGTTGTCCTCTGAATTCTTGTTTAAGTTTCAATTATAATTTAATTGAGTGTTCACGCCTCTCCTTCGTGACCAGGTGTTTGTGAAGTACCGACACCAGCTGTTTGCTTATAATATTAGTTATCATTTGTGGTATCTATTTAGTTATCTTTGCTGGCCCCTTGCAAGAAACCCATGTTTTATGATCTTTAAGTAATGCCACTTAATATATCTGCATTAACGTTCTTGATAACAGATAACTGGCGTCGAGGAAGCGTACGGTTTCAGTTATTATTTTTAGTCTTTGTAAAATGTATGAATAACTGTCGAAGGTGTATTCAGTATTGAAGTAAAAAATGGCTGAATAGATGGCATAATACAGAAAGAAGCCTATTCAGTAAATCGGCCCAAAACTGGACTACGGTGAACTAATTTGGCGTCTTCAGAAGCATTCATAAGTTTGTGCAATGAACGAAAGATACTAATTTACCCCAGTACAATTTCTCTCTTCCTGGTAATTAAAACTATTAATTTTAAACAAGCCAAAGCAACAATAATCACACGATCGTTGTAAACTGTAGTATTATAATCTGGCAGGCGGCGCGTGGTCCGCAAACACTCATCAGTCATGGCATGTGTGGTTATCAGTGTTGTGTAGATGCAGTGGCCGCGAACAAGTTTATGGACAATTTCAGTACATACTATGGTGTTATTAGCTGCACGTTTCATTGACAAAAAAATTTATCACTCTCGGGCATCCCTCGGGCAAAGAAAATGCATGTAAATTCCGGAAAATGCAACGAAACTAAATTGAAATATTATTAAGGTACTAGGTAGGTACTTTGCATACATTTTGTTTTAATATGAAAGCTGTTTTGAGTGAATTAGGTAGGGCAATTCCCTTTGCGGGAAAATCTTTGAAGGGTAATGCAGCCCAGGTAATGGAATACAAAGCACAATTGAAGGAACATGTCAGGTTTTAATAGTACGTAGGTACTAACCTGATAGTCTCATACGCTCCACCCAGGGTGAGAGCAGTTAAGTTGATGATTAACTATCCCAAAAAAGGCCCTAATTCTATAACGTAAGATTTGTTTACTGTAATTTCCGACTCATGAAAAGGGCTAACGATTTATTGTGCGACATCAAAAGCCTGAACGAATAACTTCTTTGACTGCTTTTGATATTTGTAGAGTTGCTACAGTAGTTTATTGAGACACAACTCGAAAATCATCCCGTGGGAACATAAAATCGGGATAAAAACTATCCTGTGTTAATCCAGGTAAAACTATCTGTGAACCGAATTTTAACCAAAACCGGCCAGTGGTTTTTGCGTGAAATAGGAACACATCCATCCATTCATACAAACTTTCACGTTTAAAATATTAATTAGTAGGATAGGAAGAAGGATTATGTAAAGAACTTAATTACGAACTAAAATTGAAAATATACAAATAAAAATTAAATAAATTATTAAAAGACAATAAGACACTTAAGTTGCTGTACATGAGTTTAGAAACCTATTGTTTTCTCTGAAACATAAACTAAAGTAGTCAAATGAGAGATTGGTACTTATAACTATCCACAATAACTTTTCTAGAATGAAGATGAAATTTCTAGAATGAACAACAAGTGTTCCAATGTAATCAACCAAAACAGTGTCGTGTGCGTAGGCTTGGCCAAAGACTTTTATAGCTACGACCCGTATATTATGGTAAGTTATTCTTTTGTACAAGCTATTATTCTAGAAATAGGTAATCTACTTGTGCGATTTTGTTTTCTGTTTTGTATTTACGACCAAATAATTAAGGAATTATTCCCGTTGGTTCCCACTTTTGAATCCCACTTGAATATTTTTCCCGTTGGATCCCACGAAAAATTAAAATGTATTCCCGTTGAATCCCACAACAAAAGAAAAACATTTTATTCCCGTTGAATCCCAAAAACTATTCCCGTTGGATCCCACATGCTTTAAAAAATCTGAATGCGAGTACTTTCAACGACAAAATTGCTTTTGTTTTAGAACTTTTTTTTTGTAAAATTCATAATTTAATAACAGAGAATAAATCTTTAAAATAAAGGTAACACTTTTCTTCTGATATGTACACATGTTGTCGTAACGTGGGATTCAACGGGAATTAAAAATGGGATTCATCGGTAATACCTAAAAAATGGGATCCAAAAGTGGGATTCAACGGGAATAAATCAGTAGGTAAGCAATCGGACCAAATCAAACCTAAATGTGTTACCTAGTCTACAAAATGTGTGTAACAAAATAATTATGTATTTTTTAATTAACTAGGGTCGGCGTGTAGGCGGAAATTATTCCATTCCTTGTCTCAGTTCACGATCTATCCGTAGGCGACGTGCAAATCCGTGAAAAGCTTCACGCCTACCTAGACTTGAATTTATGAAAGTAGTCCACAAAAAAGGAGTAAATGATGTCGTAACGTTCTTACAGGGGAGAAAAAAAGAAAATGTGTCGCGCACTCGCACCAACCCCGCCTAAAGGAGAGATATAGTGGTCAAACGCGAACCTTATATCTATAATAAAAAAAAGAGGGACCACGTAAGGAAGATGATGACGGTCAAATTAAGGTCTAAAGACACATGTCAGTGATGTGGAATTAACACCGCAAGACAAATGTCTTCTTATATTATTAATACATAATTGTTCAACTTGTTCACTGTAAACATCACATATTATTATGTTGTTGTTGTTATTGTGGCTAGTCAGACTGTTCACTCAGCCGTCATGTCGCTATTGTCTGCTAGCTCGAAATAATTCTAAACATGTCTTTAAATTCTTGACTAGAATACTATTAACATGATTTACGTTGTTTTTTCTTAGTGTTTAGCGTCCCACTGCTGGGAAAAGGCCTCCTTCCATTCCTTCAGCTAACTCTTTTCCTGGGCCGTATCTTACCAACCCTCGTATTATATGCGTGTAGGTCGCTTCGTCATGCACCTTTTTCTGTCCTATCCATGTTTTTTATTTATTAATTATATTAGCCTAAACTGTCCCACTGCTGGGCAAAGGCCCCCTCTCCATTCCATCCAATGTTCGCGACTTTGCGCCACCTCTTTCAAATCCTCAAGGAAGACATCCAGCTCGTCCCGCCATCTGCTTCGCGGTCTACCGCGGCCTCGTGTAGATGTTTCAGGGCACCAATCATGAGCTTTGCGTGCCCTGTCCATGTTGCATTATTAATATTTTAGGAAATGTGCTTAATAGCTGTTTAGCACAATAAATGCTTTATTATAATGTTAGATAATAATAATAATAATAATAATAATATTCCACAACTATCACACAACGCCATCTAGTCCCAAGCTAAGCAGAGCTTGTGTTATGGGTACTAGACAACTGATAAACTACATATATATTTCTAAATACATACATATTATAGATAAATTACACCCAGACACAGAACAAATGATCGTGCTCATCACACAAACATTTGTCCTGGGTGGGAATCGAACCCACGACCTCCGGCATAGCAGTCAGGGTCACTAACCACTAGACCAACAGGCCAGTCAAGAAAAATGAACACTAATTGTCTGTATGGTATAATTTAAGGCTGATTTCACTAAGACACATTGGTAGAACATGACTTCTATAGAAGCATCAAAGAAGAACTTATGAGCATCTGCTCATATTTGCCATAATGATGGGTACTGTGTAAGACACACACTTAAAGGATATTTTTTATCCTGGAAGTGCGGTCTTGTGGAACAATTTTTGACATCCAAGCAGACAAAGTCTCAAGATAAAGCTAGTTATAATACAAACAGAGACCACTAGTCAAACAAAGGTTCAATGTTGTTGATCTTTGGGTCATTGTCACTTCAATTTCGACGAATGCGAGGTCGCTGTGTGTTGGTCAAATATAAACAAAGCTGTGAAGGTTCCTGAATGACTGAAGATGTCCAATCACCGCAAAACCACACATTTTCGCAAATGGCCGTGATTGTCCATACAAATATTTTAGTCAACTTGTCGTGATTACCATATTATTTTACTGTTTGACTATGTTCCTAGATTTTTCAAGAGGAGTGAGTAGCAATAATGCAATATGGTGTAAGTAGTCGTACCTAGTGAAGGGCAGATGTTTTGGGGTGCATCTTTGGTAAACATTTTATAAGTTATAGAAAAAACAAGATAGCCTCCCAGTTCCAATTATTCGTGTATGTACAGATGCCAGCGCAACAAGTTATCCCAAATTGCAAAGATTTTTAAAAGATTTCATAACTTTATTACAACAACATAAGGTTCTTTTTTGACTGGGAAAATTTGACAGATTGGGGTTATGTGCGAAGCCGTTATTAGAACCTGATGACCCGAGGGAAGCCGGAGCGTGACACTATAGCGTTTCATTATGCGCCCACTTCGAGGATGGTCAGTTTTCTACATTTAACCTGCATTTTTGCCTGCTAGCGAGACATCAGATACCTGACCCATGGCACGTTCGATAATATTCCATACAATAGTCCATATACATGGCTACTAACCGGCGCTCAATCCTACTATATGCGAAAGTTTGTGAGGATGTATGTATGTGTATGTGTATGTAGGTATGTTTGTTACTGTTTCACGCAAAAACCACAGAACGGATCTGGCTAATATTTGGTACACAAATGGTTTATTACCTGGATTAACACATAGGATAGTTTTTATCCCGATTTTATGTTCCCGTGGGATAATTTTCGAGTTGTAGCGGGTGAAGCCGCTGGCAACAGCTAGTAAATAAAACAAGGATTGATTACGTGCGTACAAATAGTGGCCGTAATTCATTCATAATCTCTGTTACAATTAATCATGAGTTATTATAGAACGTAAATATTCCAGATTCAATAGTAATAACATAGTTTGTTATAAAACGTTAATCTCAGTTCCATCAGTAGAAAATCAAAAAATTTTTTTTTTTTTTTACTTTAACCAAAATTGACTCCTTTGCACTAGGTACTTTTAAAAATCAAATATGTCATGTGCTCGTCGGTTTAATTTTGAGAGCGGCATGACTCCCGAATTTTGATGCTTTTTATTTTTGTCGATACTCATTAACACAAAAAAAGCATGTCATTTTTCAATAATATAACGGACTAATTAAAGCAATATATTTGTGCTGTAAACTAGCCTATTAAGTATATCATCATTATTCAAAATACCAACTTATTTGTGATCGACGTCGCATGTTTATTTAGGTTCTTCTTTCATATTACTCATCAGCTCATCTCTAAATATCAAGAAATGAATGATGATCAAAAGCGATCAAGATTCACCCATGACTAGGGTTACCATAATGACAGGCGTTTGCGGCATTTGACAGGCACTTTAAGGTTTAGTTAAGCGTGCGGCCGGCATTGGTCTGAGACAAGCATTTTTAAATTTCGCGCCGAACGAATAACTCAGGAAAATTACAAACATGTATCTTGTGAAGATTTTTACGTTTATAATATACTAGCTGTGCCCGCGACTTCGTTCGCGTGGATGTCGGAATTTAACAATGTATTTTTTAGTGCGAAGCGCTTAATTCTCGCCACGTTTTTTATAAATCATATCGTTTTCATATAATCCTTGTATTTAGAATTTATTTTTCAAGAATATTTGAGGTGATTATAATAAACGCCCTCTGTCGTTCAGATTCAGAAGAATTGCTACTGGATTAGAGCACCCATTCTATCTCATTCCATCCCACTCCATCCCACTCCATCATACTCCATCCCACTCCATCCCACTCCATCCCACTCCATCCGACTCCATCCCATTCCATCCCACTCAGTCCTACTCCATCCCACTCAATCCCACTCCATCCCACTCCAGCCCATTTCATCCTACTCCATCCCACTACATCCCACTCCATCCTAATCCATCCCACTCCATCCCACTGCATCCCACTCCATCCTACTCAGTCCCACTCCATCCTAATCCATCCCACTCCATCCCACTCAGTCCCACTCCATCCCACTACAACCCACTCCAACCCACTCCATCCCACTCCATCCCACTCCAACCCACTCCATCCCACTACATCCCACTCCATCCCACTCCATCCCACTCAATCCCACTCCATCCCACTCCATCCCCCTCCAGCCCATTTCATCCTACTTCATCCCACTCCATCCTAATCCATCCCACTCCATCCCACTCCATCCCACTCCATCCCACTACATCCCACTCTATCCTAATCCATCCCACTCCATTCCACTCCATCCGATTCCATCCCACTCCATCCTACTCCATCCCACTCCATCCCACTCCATCCCACTCCATCTCACTACATCGCACTCCATTCTAATCCATCCCACTCCATCCCACTCCATCCGATTCTATCCCACTCCATCCCACTCCTTCCCATTCCATCCCACTCCATCCTACTCCATACCACTCATTCCCATTCTAGTGTGAGTCTAATAAAAACCTTTTCATTATTTCCATTCCATCCCAAACCATCCCATTCTATTCCATTACACTCTACTTAACTCTACTCTACTCTACTCTACTCTACTCCACTCCAAACCACTCCACTCCAGTCCACAACATTATTTGAATAGGTATGTAGTTTTTCTATTCCAAGCTAGATCGCGCTACTGAACTGCGCGTCTCGGTGTAAACTGACCGTAATTTTACTTCTGGGTCTGGAACACTTTAAATTCAAATATCTTTTGATAGACTTAACCGATTGCAATGAAACAAAAACTAAATTAGTCCTCAAGTTACGCTCGATCGTTGTGTATAAAGGTTATCTACATTGCCTTCGTACATTTTACGTGATGGAGCCACAAATAAACAGACAAACCGACAAACCGACAAACCGACAAACAGACAAACAGACAAACAGACAAAAATTCTAAAAATGCTGGAAATGGGTTCTGTTGGTTGTCCTTCAACACCCTAGCTATTTTTTTTGGATTTTATTTTGATGTACAAAAACGATTTTTCTACAGTTTTATTATATGTATAGATATTAGAAAAGAAAGAAGTATTAAAAAAATAATGTCCTCTGACAAATGTCATTAATAAAAATATCCATCTTCATTATTATCTGTTGGCTTTTACTTAATACCTACAGCGTTTTGCATTAGACAGGCATTTTTATAAAAAAAATCAGGCATTTTAGGTACCATAGACAGGCATCCCTCTATTGACATAATTATGGTAACCCTACCCATGACTACTTTTCCGGTTCAGTTATTAATTATTCCACAGAACATTTTCACTATAACCTGTGCTACAAGTAGTTGTGCTATTAATGTAATTTCACATTTGTAATAACAAGTTTTAACTTTTTAATATTGTTGTAGATTTGCGCCAGAAACACTTACATTTTCGACATTTTTTTCAACTTTCTAAGTTTTTTTTATTACCGCAGCCACAATTTGTTTTTAGAAAAAAAACAAACAGGTACTAGTGTTCTTTATTTAATTTTATTGCATGGTGTAAGTAAACAAGCAATGCAATAAAATGATAGTATCTCTGTTCGCATTGTCCATGTATTCGGGTGTGCGTGTAAATTGCGTTCCTCAACAATTTGCCGCCCGCTGAGCCGACCGAGCTCATCAGCATCACCCGTATGTAGGTACTCGTGATCTGATGACCTGTCACGTTCCGCATTGTACTACATTGTTTATGGTACGACTGATGTAGTTTATATAATGGCTAGACAATCCTCCTTGATAAAAAGTGTTAAAACTAAAAGTTTATTTCAACTTGTTTGTGACCAACTTTTAGAAAGTTGGTTGTAGACTCTGTGACATGTTACTGTTACTACTAGCTTGTATAATGCTACTCCTGTGGCAAGGTTTCTCTCGTGGATCGCGGGACTGTCAGTTTCCCGTGACACTACAACTTAAAAGGAAACTGAACGAGTAAGTGACAGAAAAGGGTGGATTTTTAGTCAGTAAAGGATTGAGAGTCCCTTCCGCACCACCCAAGGACTCATTTGATGATTTTAGCACTCCAAAAAGAAAAGGCCTCTCCCCATGTTTTCCAATTATTTCGATCCGAAGCCAATATTTGTGCAGCTCGTTCCGCCATCTTCTATGAGACCTGTTTTTTTCTAGCTTGGTCAGGGCCCTACATCTCGATAGACGTAAGAAATTTTCTCTGTAAGAAATCGTTTGTTACGATTTGTTAAAACAGTTTAATATAGAAAAAATACTTTCATTATACGTGTAGCCTTTTATAAGGTAACCATCAGTGTTAATTATAGATCACGCGTGAACGCATTATGTAGGTATTTAAAGATCAGCAGTGGTGCTTGCGACGTCTAGGACAACGTAGTGGTCTAAAAATGATGACATTACAGGATGAAAATTTCACATCAAAATTCTCACAACTACTTAACACATAATGCAATTACCAATAATAATAAAATAAGTGGCACCCACAGAAACGATAAAACCAGATGGTTCTTGTAAGCACCTTGGATATCAACACGATAACATGAACATCGGTACTCGATAACTCAAAATAGATTCAATTTACTCGTTTTTACAAACTGTGGATGAACAAATTGTTATCTGTGCCTGATACACTCGTAGTAATTAATGATTAATTGTGATAACTTTAAATGGCATGATGATGGTGACTATTTGTGATTTGGACATTCCCTAACCGATTACTGGGTATTTCCAATATTTATCGTTATCTGGATAAGAATGTATATATACGAGTATATATATATAGGTATTATATTTGTTCAAAACGTTTGTCAATGTTTCTTTGATTATTACAAGCATCAGTGTTTGGTTCGGTATCAAAGACGAGAAGTTTACTGAGCTATTCCTTCCTATTATATTGGTACTACATCAAAGTTATATGATTAACTTAAGGCTTAGTAAAGAACTCACAATGGGTTGTATGATTGTTGCACTCGATGGAAGATGGCGACGGAAAGTGCTAAAGACCAAAGAGACAAAGGGCCTGAAGAAATTGGATGACCATGGCACCAAAAACATCTGAAAACACTACACAACTAAAGACGATAACGATTGAGGAACAAGAACAGGATAATCGTAAATCGATCTTTATTCAGAAATCAGTTGCATGTCTTAGATAAGATTTTCTGTTTGACTACCACAGTAAAACATTGCACAATACTTTCTTTAAGTAGGTACTCAAATGACCAAAATAACTTTTACTGACGTAATTCCTTGTAATGACACATCAGAATTCGGATTTGGTCGTACCACACGCTAACTTACCGGTCACGTATCATCAGATTAAATGATAAATAATTATTATAAACACGAGCCGGATTTTAATTGTTTTAGTTAGGTAGGTACTCCATGGTTTTACTTTATTTCATGTAGATAAATTAATTAATTGTTCACCCATTTGACACAGTCTGACATTTTTATGTGTGTGTAATATAATCATATGAGTCCTCCTGCCCTGTGTGAGACTTGAGACTGTAAGACTTGTACTGACTATAAAATCCACCGCTTTCCGTTCGTTCAGTGGTTACTTGTTTAGACATCGTCTACCGCGGCTGTGGAGCCCTTTGAGTTGCTGAAAAAATAGACTGGTTTTTAGCCAGGCAAATGTCTTCCGCTCCACCAAAGACGAGAGGACATAATCTGATTATCTTATAAAAAAAATAGAAATGTGTTACCAATATAGAAAAAAATAAGTTAAAAATAACTAAAACCCGACTACGACAAAAACGTGCACTGAAAAGTATAAAACAAGAAAAATATTAATTTGACCGATATTGTGCTAGCCGTGGTCGTGTGCCACCTACCTAACGAAGATTGTGTAAAACAACCGCAGGTGGCACGCGACCACGGCTAGCGCAATATCGCTCAAATTAATATTTTTCTTGTTTTATACTTTTCAGTGCACGTTTTTGTCGTAGTCGGGTTTTAGTTATTTTTAACTAATTTTTACCCGACTGCGCCAGGAGGGTTATGTTTTTTATTTACACTATTTTGTGGTTAGGTATATTATTAAAATATTTGATAAGTATCTAATAATAAAAGCAGAGTAGCGAGTAATTTTCAAATGTACTCATTAAGCCTTTTCATTTGATACCCATGTTGACACTGTTAGAAACAGGCAAAGCAAAGTAGCTATTAATGTATATAAAAGCTATATAATGTATATATATTTCAAATGTGCACATCAAGCCCTTTAATTTGATACCCATGTCGATACTGTGCGAAAAAAATTTTTTTTTCAGTCACGACTTTACATCACCTAGAGGGCGCCATATTAGATTTGGTGACACGTCACCTACCCTATATCCAGCGGACAACTGAGACACTTCTAACGACACCTCATTTGTCATGTAATGATAAGTAGTTTAGAAGATATGAGGGAACAGACAAACATACATACATACATACCGGTCAAAATCATAACCTTCCTTTTGGCTTTGCCGTAGTCAGGTAAAAAGAAAATAAGTCGCACTACGTAAAAAAATATCCTGTATAAAAACAGCAGATCTAAGGCGATTGGCACACTGCCCTGCATCACACAGCGGGGCGCATGGTGACGAAGAATGAACGCACGCGTGAATGCTTTTTCTGTTTTGTACTACGCGTGTTCTCCTCAATGCAAAGAGACATAATTTCATACAACGTCGGACCACATAATTATATGCGCTTTTTTTTTCATGGGAGGTACATCAAATGAGTACTCCCACCCGGGGTCAGGGTGGGGGGGACTGTCAGACTTGTACTGACTAAAAATCAACGGTGTCCTTCAATAGCCCTTTACGTACTGGGGTCGGACCACATACGCGCTTCGAAAATACGGTGCAGTGTGCCAATTCTATAACTTATACACAAAAACAAGTTTTAAATGAGTGTCTACCTTGGTAATTTTGTTGATCCTAACCCAATTAGTTCTTAGGTACCTACCTAAGTGTGACGCCATTTTAATTTGATGATCTCACATCTCACATTAAAATAAAATGCTTACCTGCAAATGAACCTCCAGTAATTTACCTGTTTAGTGCCGTGCGCGATCACCTTGGGACGATCACTTACCGTTTAATTATGATTGGCGCCACGATAAAGATCAGATACGTCATCAGAACCACTTGCTTTCTTTCAGTGGCTCTGGTTCAAATGTACTTAATGTTACGTGATTAGAATTACTAATTCCATTAGCAAATATAGCTCTATCCTGTGTATAGGCTAGCTTACAGTATCATCTCAAATCAAATAGTTCATCAGATAGTTTTGAAAAATATTGGACTATATTTTTTCTTTTTTTAAATCAGTGTTTTACAAAGACGTTGACGTCAGGACGCACAAAAAATGACTACAATACTGAAAAATATTTGAATAAAATAATGTGCAAAGAAAGTATTTCAGGTTACATCAAAATCATGTGACATTTAATTCGCGCGTTTGTACTGTGCCTAAAGATACTTAAAAGTCTTATTTACAACAAAGAAAATGTAGCCCATCACTACGTCAGCTGTGATTAATATTTCTGTGTCACAAATACTTTAAAGCTTCTGAAATACCCTTATCAGATATCGTAGTTCTTCAGTATACAAAAATAATACGCTGACGTCATCAGTCCTTATAATAAATCAGTTAAAAATTAAACTAACAAAAACATCTAGAAAAATGATCACGGGACTTGAATGTAGGCAAGTAGGTAGGCTGTTTCCACGTAGTTGAGCTACCAAGTTCGTAGCACGCTGCTACGGCGTAGCAACGACTGCTACGCAATGAAAGTAAACTCCCAGAGAGCATAGAAAGTTCATCTATGAAATTATGACTAGAGTAGGGTTGCCACTATGTTATTATACATAGTATCGTACTATATTTTAGTAAATCATAGAAAAATAGTGTAGTACAAAAATAATATGTTCTTTTTAAAAATCGTTGTCCCACGCTAGGAATTTCTCCTGTATCGTGGGTACGTTTACAAACATAGAAACTCACATACACAAACACCCAGACCCGGAACAACTACTTGCAGATCATACAAAATATTTATTCCGTGCGGGGATCGAACCCGCGACACACAGGGCAGCAGTCCAATTGCTCAGCCATTTCATCCTTAGGGTTGAACCACATCTGGCAGCACGGAATCGCCTTTTTCCGTCGCCCTTTCTCTTTCTGTCGCTTAGAACTGCCATTTGCTAGACCGATACAATGCGATAGCACGCGGCCGCCTTGAGGATTCCGCCGCGTGCTATCGCATTATGCTTTCTGTCTCGGTTCCGTCACGCGTGTAGGTTCTATTCAAAATTACCTACAATTTTCAAGTTGCAGCACAGCAACCTGACAAAAATTGGAAATTCCAGAAAATAAACAGTACGTAAAAAAATCCCTTTAACACTATACATTTGCCACTGTTTGAAAAAAACTGTTTTCCTTTTAAAAAAAGGTGCAACCCGAGGCTATTATTACTAGAATTAGGTATACAATAAGACCTTCGCCCGGTTGTTTTTTATATTTGATGATTGGTAATCGCGTTTGACCACTATCTCGCCTCGATGGTAAGCGAAGGTCTGGTCGGCGGTGAAGCACGCTTGCCTATAGAAGTACCCTGTTCACTCTTGACTTGAAGACCCCAAGGATATAGCTGTCGGGAAATACAAATGCAGGGAATTATAATAGACCTATAGGTATCTAATTAAGTGAATTTTACCTGTTCAGTTTCTATTCTGTTTGTTCGTTCCGGCAAGTTCTATAATGAATTACTATTCAAGATAAACATCGAATGACATTATAACACGTAGTATCTATCTGCGCATTTCGACCGCTTTTTGTTTTTCCTAACAATTACTGCGTGGCTGGTGATTTGGTAAATTGCGTGTTGCCAACATCAGACAGTTTGATGGAAACTAATGAGGTAGTCAAACAAACCGTACAGGCGAGGGGTGGATTGGACAATTATTTGCGATTTTATCAAGGTCTTGTGTGGCCTTAATGAATCAGAGATGCTATCAAGTAAGTACAAAAGTGTTAGATACAATGAAAAGCTTTCACGAATGACGTGATTTATATAAAAAGGCGGTTGGCGCAACTAAGGTAATTGTTCTGGCATTTAATTATAGGGAATACCTGTGCTGTATAATCTTTCATAACAAATTCGGTATTCAGTTCGGGAATTAAATAAAATATCTGGTTGACCGAGCTTCCCTCGGTTTTTAAAATGTCTATATCTTGGGAACCGAGATTTTCTTGAACCTGGGACCTTGATAAATCGATTCCTTGAGCCGAAAAACCCCTAATCTGTAACTTTCATGAAAATCCTTGGAGCCGTTTCCGAGATCCTCATTAAATATAAATAAATTTACAAGAATTGCTCGTTTATAGATATTAAATAGATGACAGTGTGACAATAAGCAAGGAGAATGGATGAATCATAACCGACCTTTCGACTTTGTAGTAGTCAATTGCCAATCATTTTCTTCTTTTGGATGTGAAATGTTCAAATGGATCCCGCATAAAACGAAGGTGACTGTCAGACTATACTGACTCAATCACAATCACTCTGTTCCTTCACGCAGGAAAATCACGAATAATTTAAGACTGATCTGACTAAGCGGGTGCTCTTTTATTTCTATTTCTCGTGTCTATAACAACCACTCAGTTACTGAGTTACACTACAAAGTAATACATTTAATAAACTCTTATTGGAATTATCTGAACTACCATAATATTGTACTTTGCCTCCTACAGCCGGCAGAATAAGCAAGCGTATGATAATAAAATATCCATGCGCATCAAATGAACGTATTTACGTTAATTTATTATGCAGACGGTACTGTTTTATGAACATGTCTGAACATAACGGGTTTATTGCCGGACGCACTTTTTCGGTGAACGACTTAAACACGGACAATAATTACTTTTATTTTTTCGATGATCAAAAATAAATGAGTAGGTAACAGCCATTTATTTTTTCCTGCTAATACTTGGCAAAAACTTTTGGTATCTATTCATGTACAAACATAAAAAATAGAGTAGCGACTATTATGACTTATTATAAAGAAGCACCATTAGCATATACGCATCGCGTATTCGGGAATTTAGTGACGAGCATATTATTGTATATAAATATTGTCCTGGATTCTTGTTTATATCATCATTAAAATATTTACATCAGCTGTGTAATACATCTTTGCTTTGCCTACCCTCGTCCGTGTATAGCGTGGTGCCAACTGAAAACCAGCGCTGGGTGTCTTTCGCCCAGCAAATGCTGAGTTGGTAACCCTTTTGGTGCGGACATGCTCATCAAAATTCTTATTGTATTTTTAATTTTATTATATCATTTTTTTTTGTGTGTGTGTCCTAATCAAATAAATACTTTTCTATTCTATTCTATTCTATTCTATTCTACATATAAACACGTTGTGAAGTACCTACCACTGTTGTTACAAAATATCTTTATGACCTACCTAAATAACATAACATAGTACCACGTCTGTAATCTTCAAGGGCATTAAATCCAAAATCTATCGAGAAATTCCTAGTTGACAATCCCAGTAACACTTTTCACTGTCCTGCATCATCCCATTACTGGGCAAAGGCCTCTTTGTAGTGTTGTGTAGTTCGCGAACGAACTAGTTCGAAAGAACTGCTCCCGCAGATGAACTACGCGAACTAGATCCTACATTTTCCACTCCGTAGTTCGTTAGTTCATGATAGAATGAGTAAAGGTGACGTCAATTTTAAGTATCTGTCGCAGTAGGAGCAGTATCAAAACGAACGAACTGCCTTAAAATAATTCAATCTACAGCATATAGTTCGGTCCTTTTAAAACTTCTCCTGCTGCGAAGAGCGAAAAGTTGGGAACACGAATTAACGAACTAAAAAAGCGAATTACCTAATTCATATAGGATCGGTGACCTAAACTGATCGATCTTAGTTGCGAACTATTACGCCCAAAATAGATTTGTTCGGTCTTATACGAGCTAGGAACTAGAAGAACGAACTGGTTTGTTTAAAGATCGGAGAACTAAACTGAGCGATCTCAGTTGTGAACTAGTATGCCCAAGACTACCTCTATGACTGTCAAATCCCTTGATGAGCCAATGTAAACCAAAAATCGTATGTTTTGTCATGCTCGTCTTGCCATCTCCAGCCACATCTGTACAAAACAACAGACGTAGTACGCTGCTGCCAAGCAACATAATTTTTCAACGAAATGGTATGCCATCACAGAAGTGCTTAAAATTATTAATGTACAGATTGTGTTGTGTCATTAGTTCTCATATTCTTGCAGAAGGATCCTTTAACTATGCAAATATCAAGGTTAATTAAATTAACATTTATTTATTGAACAACGCAATGTAGATATTGACCACTAATATAATGTCATTATGATAATGTGAGCTGTGTACATAGGCGCGCCAAAGTTCACCTAAAATTTAAACTCCGATCATTGGAAACCGGAAAATTGTATTCCTAATATTTTTAATCCTAATGATCACAACTCCTAATTGCTCTGTCACTAATTTTCATAATTCCGAATCATTCGACTTCATAATGTCAGTAGCAATAAACATCTATTACATTATTATTTGTTTTCCTATATTTTCTCAACATAACCTTCTTTTACACTATTATTCAAAGTCATATCTTTTTTGTTTAGATTTCTTTTTATTTTGTTGGCATATTAGCACGTATACTTGAGGAAGTGCTTGCTTCGCACTCACTAATTATATGAATTGGTTTTTTGTTTTTATTAGTTAAAGCGTCTTTAGTAATTTTATTTATAGCGGTGTGTACCTGAAAAGATATCCATAGGTTAGTTTAGGTTAGAACTGTGACCAGCTACGCGCGAGCCGAGCGAGCGAAGCGAGCGGTGCCGCGGCAGCGGCCGGCGAGCGCTACCTCGAACTTCGTCGCGAAAATTTTCAAAGTATTTTTTTCATAGTGCCCCCAACACGACACTCTGACCAAACGACTGGGGGCACCACGACTCGGACAGGTTAGGTTAGAAGGGGACCCCATCTAACCTAACCTGCCCGTCGTCTGAGTCCCTCCGAGATCCCTCCATTTCCTTCGTGGTTATTTTTTTTAAACCACCCAGAAGTAGGAGCACCGCGAAGCGGTGCTCCGTCGACTTTTCTGACATTTTACTGGATTTAGTTTGACTAAATCCAGTAAAATGACTAACCAAAAGTGTTATCGTAATAATGTTTAGGGATAAAAACTTTATGATAAAAAACAGTAGGAGTTAAATATATTTACAATAACGATATTATTGATAACAATTTTCGGAAACATGAGTGTTATGAACATCGCCGGTAGCACTACAAAAAGTATGAATGAAAACTTTAGGATGAAAAATTTTAGGAAGAGTGATCATTCGGATTACAAATCGTTAGGAAGAACAATTTCGGGTTTAACAACTTTAGGTGAGCCAATATCCCTGGACCCTGTGTACATATTGGTCAAGCTCTTTTAGGGGGTCTAAAAACCACTTTACCGAAATAATATTTGGATAATATTATAAATACGCAATTCATTTTATGAATAAGTATTCAATTTGTGGTCATTTATGAATTGTGTAGGGTTTTTTATTTTTATTTTGCCCCACTGGCTTCTACATTATGATTATCTAAAGAGCTATCCCGGAAAAATTCCAAGTTAGTGATTCCACAATTTTGCTCGTTAGTGTTACTTACTATCACATGTATAAAGGTAGTCTTTTTTTAATAATTTAATTTAAAACTTTTAACTTTTGATAATTTAATCATGTTGGTTATATTATATTTAGTATTCGTCATTTTGATTAAATATGTTTTTTTTTTTGTAAATTACCTTTAAAATAACGATGATATTTAGAGGACGAGGACGCGTCGCGGATGGACGAAAATGTTGAGAGTCGCGCCGCCGCGCCCCGTCTCTTCTGTGTGTTTTACGTCGCGACGCTTCTATACATTTTGTATGAAAAAGACGCCAAAGAGACATGTATGTAAGTCTCCGCCCCGTCTGCGTCTTACGTCTTTTCATTAGGCCCGCGCCTAGCAAGTTCGCTGTAAGTGGATTTCCTTCATACATTTATAAATTTATTCAGAAATGTCAAGTCCGTTGCTACGCGGGTAATAATATATTTGTCTTCTTAACAAATAAAGCACTTCTCATCTCATAAAAATATATTATGCATTATCTTGTTTGCTAATTATTAAGATTTTCGAGGTTATTTTCGGTATATCAAGTTAGTGGTGTGATTTTGTTAAGTTTACGTCATAATCCAAGAGATAATTCACCTGCGACACTTCTTTTAGGTGGTATAATCATCAATTGAGTCCTCCCGGATGGAGCAGAAGGGACTGTCAGTCTCGTACTGGCTAAAATCCACTGGTTTTCATCAATTGCCCTTTACATTCCAGGCCTTTCTGAGACCTTTCTCCTGTAGGTCAACTAAGTTGAAACAGAACTCGCCTTGGTATATTCACTGTTTAGTTAATAGGATATTGCCAGGATGCCAAAAAAAAAATAGTGCTATGGCAATTTAACACTTTCCAGTATATCTCTACCAAGAAAAGCTAGAACATTTATTTCTAAATTTTAAACATAGCTATTCTTAAAACGGTAAAAATCTTTCAACGTTCTGTCATGTTGTCTACTCTTTTGTCGACAAAACCAATTTTACGGTACGGTGCCATAATACAAGTGCAGGTCTAAATCAAGGTCTGAAGTCCTGTCAACTTGCTCGGAACACTGAAACAAAACATTAACTGTATTAGAAGTTGAGGATTACCTCGAATCAATTTATGGCAACTCTCTGAGATACAAGATACTCCATGCAATCCAAAGTGCATCGTCTGCAGAGCGTCAATGAATTGCATCGGACAGTTTAAGGTCATATAGTTATTTTGGCGAAGCATTATAAGTGTTGTATTGGGTCTAGGGAGCAATATAGATAGATATAGAAGTTTCCACGTGAACAAGCACTGACCGAGACACCCTGGCTGTCCATTAATGCTTTAATCAATGTTCTAGATATAAAATAATTTTAGTATAAAGTTACGGTGGTTTATTTTCTTACCTCTGCTAGGGACTGATACTAAAAGTTATTTAGAAATACATTTAGGTACCTAATTTCCTTTTTATATAGTCACCTACTTTTTTGACTTAATGAAATTGAACTATAAAACTAATAATACATAATTATACGACAAACAACTCTTACAACTAGACTAACTAATAAACGGTAAGCAAAAAAAATAAGGTGGGTGGACCATGGAAGGCCATGCTCCTTCGAAGGCCAATTATTAAAATTTCGTAGTTATTGCCATGTGATGACAAATTCCTTCCGTTTACAAAGATCCATCCAACTGAAAATCACAGACGCAGCCGCGAATCGCTCGCGCTATTATTTTGGTAGTACGTAACAGGCCCTCGCTTCTTGGATATCGGGAATAGACAACGTAAAATTAAGGTGGTGTACCATGGAAGGCCACTCTCATAAATAAACAGTTATTATTAATTCATTTATTGCATAAATTAAACTAACAAATGTTAAAGTGATACTTTGTTTTATTATATAACAATCATAAAAACCACTTCTTTTTAACGTAGATTTAATAACAGTAACTTTTAGTGTTAAATAACCTATTTATTACGATGGCCTTCATAGAAGCCCCTGTTCCTAGTTAGGCCATTTGGTAGAGTTCAATAAAACTTATGTCTAATTAATATTGATTAAATCTGCAATTCAAAAAAGTGGTCTTATGATAAGTAATAAAACAAAGTATTACTACAATATTTGTTAGTTTTATTTGTTTAGTAAATAAACGAATAATAACTGTTTATTTGTTAGTGTGGCCTTCCTTGGTTCACCTACCTTATTACATTATTCACATTATTAATTTAATACTTTAGGAACATTATATCTTTATCGAATTCACTCTATTAATAAATGCAGGAATTTTCCACTATGCATGCACTCAGTAAATTTCAATTATTATTATCTTCAGCATAAAGTGGCAACGAGTGTTTATCGATAGTCTTTCAAACTCGGAAAGTCACAAACACAATATCCAGATAATCCGACTCATCGCAGGTGGAACGCGGTTATTTTTATGTTGGATTTATAATTTTATTGCCTTTGCGTAACGTTTGTGATATAAAAAGTATTAGCCCTAGTTTTGAATTTAGAATTTTGGAACGTTGCTAATAAAAGTTGATAACAAATTGGTTACTAAAAATATTTATAACGTTACTAGCTGTTGCCAGCGGCTTCACCCGCTTCAACTCGAAAATTATCCCACAGGGACATAAAATCGGGATAAAAACTATCCTATGTGTTAATCCAGGTTATAAACTATCTGTGTACCAAATTTTAGCCAAATCCGTTCAGTGGTTTTTGCGTGAAAGAGTAACAAACATACCTACATACACATACATCATCCTCACAAACTTTCGCATTTATAATATTAGTAGGATTCTTACCCCGTTTATCTATTCATAACTGTTTTATAATATAAATAATAAATTATTTTATGCTTATTTTAGTCCTATTCAAGACAAAAGTAAACATTTAAAACAGTTGATATAGGTACCGATCTTAAATTAATTTCTCGATACTGACATTAGAAGATATTATTGTTTTTCATTAGACTAGTCTACATGATTGCACGCGCAGTATTGACGATAAATTCCTGCATTTATTTATTCAAACCAGTTTAATACATTTATTTACGTTTAAATAATCCAAGTCACAGTAATTCTTTTGTGAGATTATTCCTATGAGATACATCGTCATGTTTTACCCGCATATTTGCTTTTTAAATTGTTTTCTTCATGTTCTAAGAAATGAAGGAAAACATGGTTGTTTTTTGATTGCGTATTGGATTTGTTCTTGATCAAATAAATATCAAGTTTTACACACTTATCAAATTGTTAATGTAAAACCTCTTTTCTTGTTAAAATGGTGCCCTACATAAGGACTCCATGGCTCTGGAACTCAAAGGGGAACTTAAGTACCTATCAAGGGGGACTTTTAGTCATTAAGATTTTGACACTCCTTCCCACTCCACCCAGGACTTGATGAATACATCACCCGTATTCAGTCCTTATTAATTTCTACAAAACAGTACCTACTTACATCGAAATCAACGTGACTTCAATTTTTTGGGGCTTATCGTCTAACTGGATGCAACGACAACTTACCGAAAATGTATCTTATTTTCGCGTGACTGTCTGTCTGAAGTCCACTATCTGCCCATTCACTGGGACCCCTTGGTAAGACTAAACTGTCGTACTTGAGACTTCTTTCCGACAAATGTCGAATATCCACAAATCGTAGCCGAAACTAACGTGCTATGCTAATCAAAGCACGAAGGGATCTTAATATGATGGTCGGATGACAATCGATGATCATTGACCATCCACAGACTGGAATCGGAAAAAGTAGTTTACCCTTCGATTAATTGTTAAAGTGAAGAGTCAGGAGTAAAGGGCTATTCAAGGATCACCGTGAATTTTAGTCAGATCTTCCGGGTTAAGCCGCGCTTGCCGAGGTTGGTCTGTGGATGGGTGACCATCTGTCATAGCGAGTTTCCTCCGTGCCTCGGAAAGCACGTAAAGCCGTTGGTCCCGGCTGTCATTTGTAGATCTTTGACAGTCGTTACTGTTAGTCAGAAGCTCTAAAGTCTGACAACCAGTCTTACCATGGGGTATCGTATTACCCAGTTACTGGGTTGTGGAGGTCCGACAGGCAGTCGCTTCATGTAAAATACTGATATTCAGCTGCATCTGGTTCGACTGGAAGCCGATCCCATTGCAATATATGTAGTTGGGAAAAGGCTAGGCAGATGATGATGAAGTACGAGTCTGACAGTCCCTCCCGCCCTGCCCTGGGTGGGAGGACTCATTTGATGATTTTACCACGATAAAAAAGCAGTCCTACACAACAGCACCAAAACTTTAAAAAGTATTAAATTCAGAGTGTTACATGAAGTCGGAAACAAATGAACATAAACAAAGCAAATGGAGTATTAGACGACGTTCTAAACTGTAGGTATTTTACACCTTTTTGTTTGAAGGCGAGTAATGGGCGACTCGCTGTTCGATCATGGACCATGCTCGGGTTGACGGCGGCGGAGCGACATGTTCCACACGCGCCTCAAAGAGCTGTGAGCAAAACGACGGGGTCCCCTCAGGGCCAAAGCCTGTCGGAGTCGCAGGAGTACCGAGTAACCGTGGCCCCGGAACGTAAAGGGCTATTGAAGAACACCGTGGATTTTAGTCAGTACAAGTCTGACAGTAATGGGTGGGAAGGACTCATTGTTTTAACACATAAAAATAGGTATTTTGTACCTTTTGAGACACAACTATAAAGAAAACCTACGATCATGTTGTTTTACAATTACTTCAACAAAGTTGTTAGTGCTTATAAAAGCTACATCGTGCCATGTTGCCTGCCAATAACAATTTGTTCTTTTATTAATTCAATTAAAATTAATTGTCTACAGTTTGCCAGGTGTTTCAATTTTCTTAATTGCAAGCTCTCCCTGTTATTTGAGCGTAAATAAATATTGATTGACTGAGCTATGTGCTAAGTAGGCACTTAATTACTTAGCCCTTGGCCACGACTTACGCCGTTACACGTTCTCATGAGACAGGGATTGCAGAAAAAAGAAGCAAACACATTTGGCGCAGTACCTGAGCGATTGATTTTTGTACTGAAGATTGATTCCTTCACGGAATAAATATTTACGGCACACAGTTAGTTCATCCGGGTCTGGCTATTTATATAGGTAAATCGCATCACTCACGATAAAGGAGACATAATACCACAGTTAAAAAAAAAAACAACCTTATCCAGGTGCGACTGACTACTCGAGTTTGGGTACCCCATACTGTATATTACACCTTGATAGATTCAATGAAGTCGAGGTTTGATACTTAGACTTAGACCAAGACGGGCGAACTTGACCCCACCACTGGTGCCTGTTTTGGTGGTGGCTGTTGGTAGTAAACCCATTCATTTACACAATGGTCGTTAGCCCGAATTCCATAAGCAATTGAATTTGGATGAACAACGGAAGTCGCAACAGCCGGGGTTTTGAGGCCCTGAAAAAGCCTTAGCTTTCCGTAAGGCACTTTATCACTCATCAACAACTAATTAATTAGCTAAAGTATTCTGTTAAAATGCCCTTAGCCTTGAGACTTTCTTACGTGGAATTTCTCCAAGCTTTGTTTTGTAACCTTGGTAAATCTACTTTGTAACTGCTTGAATTTATGGGAACTTTTTTGGCAGTTTTGCTGACCATAAGGCTATCGATTCTCCATTTTTTTCAGCTTAACATAAAAGTGCTTATAAGAATGGAATACTATTAAAGGGAAAGAGTGTCTTTCCCTATACAGGTATCTTAACGCAGGTTCTCGCTTAACAGTCTTCTAAGTTTATCTTTATATTAAAAAAAGTAGGAGAAAGTCGAACAATGCACTTGCAACTATGTATGTTTAAATTAATTAAATGTATTGCATAATTTGTTTGGGCTCTAAACCACTCTAAACTAAAATTCAAATTTATCATTACAGGCACTATTGAATTTGAAAAAAAAAAAATGAAATGGTACTACAGCCCCAGTGACTTTTAAACGTACTAGTTGTCCATTTCAAAGAGTAGATGTATAAATAGACATACATTATTATTGGTATGATTAACTTAATTTATATGAAAAAACGTTGTATTTTTTTTCTTGTAAAGGGACGTTACGGTAGTTAATAAAGCTTAAAGCTTCGATGGATTTATTTATACGTATTATCAAGCGCATGTACGAAGAAGAGTTTGAATTGAGAAAAGTAGATAAAAACCAATCGAATTGAGTACTTCCTTCTTTTAAAGGGATCCGTATTACGGGTCGTGGGACTTTCAAGGCAGGTAACCATGACCCTGGAACGTAAAGGGCTATTGAAAGAACACCGTGGATTTTAGTCAGTACGAGTCTGACAGTCAGCTCCACCCAGTGTGGGATGTGGCAGGAATCTTTTGATGATTTTACCATGATAAAAAAAAGAAAAGGGTCTATGTATTACACTTTTACGCGTTAGTGTATTTTTATTTCTTTTAACCTTAACAATAAGTTTATTGTTGCCCTGTAACACATCCTATGTACTTACAACCGGTGTGTAAGTCGTGACTGTTTGTTGACATGTCAGTTAGATCTCCGTGACCAGTTCATTACAGTTTAAAATTGTAGCGTACATTATGTACTTGCCAAACGGGACGGATATATCACTTAGATGAGTGTAGCTGGGGACCATAAAGGCTATTTTTCATTTGCTGAAGTGGCCTTTTGAGGCCTTAATATGGTGTCTGAGAAAATGCAGAAGAGAGGAAACGTTTGTATGTATTAGACTAATAACGTGCATGTATGAAGGTAAACCTATGTATTTAACATACTTACTTCTTGTTATAGAAATAAACATTTATATTTCATAAATGTTAATTTCTTGAAGATAAATTAACTAAAAATCAAAATGATGAGTTTGAAATATTTCATGTAGGGCATTATAGTAGGTATCTAACTCTGACGTCGTAAATGAAAACACATTATAAAACTTAAATTACAGTGTAACTTAAGTAACTGTGTTTTTATTTACGACAGCAGAACTGCAAATAATTAAATAAGAAAAATAGAATAAATGCTGATAGAACAGAAAACGGCGAAGAAAAGGTTCTTGGGTAGCGACCACAAGCCCGAACATGCAGCGTAGGCAGGTCTCTCACTAGGTGGACCAACGACATTGTGAGAATCGCTAGCAACCGGTGGATACAAGAAACGGATTGTCGATCGGCGTAGACCTTTGGTCCGCTATTCTCTATAAGAAATCTCATCGCTGCACTCTAAAACGTGCTCATCATCGACGACGCGGCTTTGAGATCGTTCTATCGTGCGCGGTGAATGCTAGTGTTGCTGCCAGTAGCTTAGTGAATAGCAAACTTTAGTCCCAGGGTGGCGTGAACGCTGCGGCCGCGCTGTCACAAGGCTGTGTTTATAGAGAAAACCACTGTAGCAGAGGATCTAGGATAGAGAATTACAGCCGCACAGGCCGATCTGCCGGGCTAAGCCGCGTTTGCCGAGGTTGGTCTGTGGATAGGTGACTATCTGTCATAGCGAGTTTCCTCCGAGCCTCGGGAAGCACGTAAAGTCGTTGGTCCCGGAGTCTAACAGATCTTTGACAGTCGTTACTCGTTCAGTCAGAATTAAGCTCTAAAGTCTGACAACCAGTCTTACCATGAGGTTTCGTATTACCCAGTTTCTGGGTTGTGGAGGTCCGACAGGCAGTCGCTCCATGTAAGATACTGATATTCAGCTGCATCTGGTTCGACTGGAAGCCGACCCCAATATAGTCGGGAAAAGGCTAGGCAGATGATGATGATGAACACTTTAGCAGAGGACGTATTCCTGCTGACGATGATGAAATACAAATAATACTCTCTGGACGTTCTTAAGAAACGCCAACCATCACTTTCATGATGACGATGATGAATGAGCCGACCATCATCAAAAAGACTTAAGCACCTACCTACGTAGTAATCCTCGCTGTAACAACAGTTTGCTGAGCTAACAGGCCACACAGCTTGCTTGCACACCGATCTTAATAATGATAAGATAAGACGCTATCACAACACGAATGTGCCTAAATGTGAATGACATGGTAATTAGAAATTAAAAGTTAGAAGTGGGTTGTATGGCTTTGGCTTGCTTAATCTAATATCAAGTTTATACACATGTGATTGCATAATCCGCCTTTATTGTTCCCACTGCTAGGACATTAGGACTAAACAGGTCTCCGTTTTATGAGCAGAAAGGGTCTTGTGCGTAAAGGCCCTTCAAAAATTAGTGTACCCTAGAACCAAGCATACGAAACTACGAAGACAGTCTTTGAGGAAATGCTTGTTTTCCTCGCATTCGTTTTATTCACCATTTTGATATTTTTAATGAATTTTGAGTAACTCGTCTAAGAATTACCTACTGTTTTATTTACCTACTGAGCTGTGGTGGCTTAGTGGTATCGACTCCGACTTTCGAGCTGTAGGTGGGCATGGATTCGAACCCAGCCAGGCGCATTAATTAGTGTAATTTATTTCTTAACCACTGCTTTCAAAAACGGTGAAGGAAAACATCGAGAGAAAACCGGCATGTCCTAGAACCAAAAATTCGAAGCAATTTGATCAATCCGCACTGGGTGGTGGTGAATTATGGCCCACTCCCTGACACAGAGAGGAGGCTGTGTCCCAGCAGTGGGAACATTTATAGGCTGATGATGATTACCTACTGATATCAAGATAGAAATCGGGTAATTCTCAGAACATTGAACTAGTTGTTATACACATGTACGAAACTCGTCGTACAGCTTTGCTCAACAAACCGCTACGCAAAAGAACCTGCAGAGCTTTGAGTAGTGTGTCAAAAAGTAATACGAACTCTCAATGCGTCATCACCTCAGCGCATAAATGAAGCGTGCTAATTCTGTCAACAATGTTTTAAGGATGACCTACAAACCTATTTCGTAAGCTTTGATGTCCAAACTGCAGCAGATGCACGCTGTATCGTATGTCATTCATTATTATTTTGGTAAGAAAGTGCTCTGAGGTGTCAAATGATGAGGGATGTGTCATAAATTCATAGCATTTGATATGATGCATGTAGGTCAGGGAAAACCCCTGGGTCGTGGAATTGTGCAAACGGGTAACTGACACCCTGGAACGTTGTGTCTCACAGTTCCTTATGCTCCAGAGCCAGAGCGGGAGGACTCATTTGATGATTTGACCCCAAAAAAGGTCAGATAAAGCTAATCAGGTTCACATGACTTAATCATTTATCTGTGTGGTCGATTGGAAAGGTTAATAATAATAATAATATTCCACAACTATCACACAACGCCATCTAGTAGCCCAAGCTAAGCAGAACTTGTGTTATGGGTACTAGACAACTGATAAACATACTTATACTATATTTGTAAATACACACATTTTATCGATATAAATTACATCCAGACACAGAACAAAATGATCATGCTCATCACACAAACATTTGTCCTGTTTGGGAATCGAACCCACGACCCCCGGCATAGCAGTCAGGGTTACTAACCACTAGACCAACAGGCCTGTCGTTAAGCTCTGATCAGAGTAGTTTAACTTTTAAGCGCATTTCACACAGAGAGCGGGCGCGGGTCGGGCGCGTTTCGGTGTACGGGCACGACCCGCCCCGCGCCCGACCCGCGCACGCTTTCAGTGTGAAGTCTTCCATTTAAATACAAAGAACTAGACCCGCCGTACTCCCGCCCCGACCCGCGCCCGTCCCGCGCCCGCTCTCTGTGTGAAATGCGCTTTATTTTGGTGAGGTTGGTCTTATATGAGTAACCTTTCAGTATCTTGGGGGATGTCATTTATAATAACTGTTGTAGACCCGAAATACTGACATCCTATCTTGCTAAGAGGTCGCGATGTCATAACAGGTAGTGTCCGACCGAAACTGATTTTTCAGCCGAAACCGAAACCGAAACCGAACTTTCGGCCTTGCTCTCAGTTTCGGCCGAAACCGAAACCGAAACCGAAACTTTTTAAACATTTTTTTTCAATTCAATTTTTTTTCTGAATTTTTTTTTTTTTTTTTTACATTTGTAAACACATAAGAAAAAGTGTCAAACATACAGGGCGAATTTTTCCGAAAACTAAAACTGCGTCATTGGATTTCAGAAGAATCTATAATCCTGCCAGGAATCGAACCCGCTAATTTTGGAAAAAAAATCACAACCTGTATTATTTCACCGTTCGATAGTGTTTCGATTATGAATCAAATTCTGGGAAGTAATGAAATACGGCAAACTTATGAATAGATGATTTTTAGAAATTGCTATTTTTCTATGTTATTTAACTTCTACTGAGCTGAAATTATAAAAATTTATTGTTTCCAATGTTTCACTAGATTTGAAGTCTCAATAATCGCACTATATTTAGCAATAAGAAATTACTGAGTTGAAAAAAATAGAATTATTTCAAAGATGAAACCGTTAACTTAATTACGTTTCCAATACCGCCTAATCCGAATCGCCTTGACGATTCATAAGTTTTTTAATCATTAACGTACCTACGTAACAAATACATTTTATTATGATATGAATTTACAAGACTTGGCAGTAAACTCAAAAATATGACCTCAACTCACGATTAAATGGACGGACGGTGGCAAACTGAGTCGGGGCCCCACCGCGCACCGGCGAGCAAGCACGTGTTAGCTACGAATTTTACCGAACGACGCACGAAAATGCACGAACACTTGAGTTTCGGCGGGGCCGAAAGTTTCGGCTATATTTTGGCCGAAACCGAAACTAAGGCCGAAACTAGATATTTTGGCCGAAACCGGCCGAAACCGAAACCGAAACCGAAATTTCGGTCGGTCACTAATAACAGGATTCTGGATGTCACCTTTCGATGCAGCCAATATTCAGCTGCAACCAAAGATGATCTAAGTTTTGATCGATAACATTAAAATTAACCAGTTTTGATTAGTAACAAATCAGTGTGTTAATTTTTTTTATCGTGTCATTTTTATCCTCTGGGTACCTATACAGCATTTCTTTCAAACAGGAAGAACTCACATGCAACATTCCAAATTGCTTCTTAACAAACGAAAATGCAATAAAACGTTTATAAAATGAAATAATTCACAAATAAGACAGATTGTTTACAATAAAACGCCAAACACGCAATTGAAATCGGCTGAAACTGAAACATGAAACCACACGATATATATAAAATTATAATGTCTCTCAAAAACACCAGCAGTGTAGGTTATGATGGAATCGCCACGAAGATTCTGAAGTCAGTGTCAGCAGAGATATGCAGACATCTAAGTCACATAATTAACCTTAGTATTTGTACAGGTATATTTCCAGAAGCCTTACAACTATCTATAATTAAACCTTTATTTAAGAAAGAAGATAAGGAGTTAATGCAACATTACAGACCAATTTCACTCATACCGGTTATCTCTAAAGTATTTGAAAAATACATCTACAGGGAATTAAGTAATTACATTGAAAAAAATAACATACTTTGTGAAGAACAAAAAGGATTCAGACAGCACAAAACCATTAATATGGCAATTTATGATTTTTTATACACAATTACTAAAAATGTTGATAAGCGTTCTCACATTTGTGCAATTTTCTGTGACATGACTCAGGCGTTTGATTATGTGCATTATAATCTATTATTAAACAAATTGGAAGCTTATGGAATAAGAGGTAACGTGCTCGAACTTATAAAATCATATCCAGAAAACAGAACTCAAATAACCGAAATTAGTCGCATTAACGTAATCAACAGGCATGAAGAGATTTCAAGGTCACAAGAACGTAAAATTACTTTCGGTGTACCCCAGGGTTCCGTAATGGGCCCACCCTTGTTTGTTTTATATATTAATGATATTCCCATGTCTATTGAACAACCTATAACTATGTTTGCAGATGATAGCACAATAACAATCCCTTGCCAAAACAAAATAACTTATGAAAATGATATAAATACTTCTCTTGACTCTATAATTAAATGGCTAGACAGAAATAATTTAAATATAAATTTAAATAAAACTAAGATAATGCATTTTAGACAACGAACACCCGGTATAACTAATCTTCACATACATAACAAAAATATCGATATTAAAGAAGCAACAGAAACAAAATTTTTAGGATTGCAAATAGATTACAGTTTGAATTGGAAAGCGCATATAGATTTATTATGTAAGAAACTGAGCTCGTCTGCATACGCTTTATATAGATTATCTTTCACAGTAGACACTAAAGCGCTTCTCACGGCTTATTACGGCATAGTCGAATCCCATTTACGCTACGGCGTTATTTTCTGGGGGAACTCGACTGATCGAGACACAGCATTCAAGGCCCAGAAAAGATGTCTTCGATCAATGTTCAAACTGAAAACGACAGACAGTTGCAAGCCCTATTTTCAGAAACATAATATCTTGACGCTTCCCTGCCTCTACATCTTTGAAGTAGCTATGTTTGTCAAAAATAATCCCAGTCGTTTTGAGCGCCTTGCTGATGTAGTCCCTAGAAATAGGCGTGACAATAACAAACTACTTCAAGTAACGTGTCAAACCACTTTGATGCACAACAGTGTCTATTGCATGGCTCCAACTATTTATAATAAATTACCGAGTGGTTGGAAAGATTTAAATATACTACAATTTAGAAGTACACTCCGTAAATTCCTAACAAACAAAACATACTACAGTGTGACTGAGTTTTTAACAGAAAAAATAAATGTATGAATATGTTGTTGTCTATTAGTTTATTATTATTATTTTTTTTATTACTATTATTATTTTTTAAATTTTGTATTTGGTTTAACTAGTTTGTAAAGTGCTTCTTTAATTACTATTGTAAATTTTTGCATACCGAATGGTAAAATATGGCAGAACTATTATAATATACATTTTTAACACCTTATTGTACTACCCATGTTTGCAAAATAAAGTTATATTCTATTCTATTCTATTCAGCTTTCATGTGCGGAACAACATTGAATAATATTTGTAAATACATCGCGCCTATGATTGCTACCGGGGGAAGCAGATATATAATTGGCACTTTTGTAAACAAAAACATAGCAAGGAGAGTAAAAAGATTCAGGAACTCGTTATTTACCCTATTCATAGACTCTAAGTCAGGAAAAAATAAAAAAAAACAATCAACTGCGATCAGCAGAATATTTACGAGAAATCTGATTGATGCGGGCAGCCAGCTTCAGCAGCCACCCAATGGACGTGTCAAACGAAGATATGCGTAGGTACGCATGATGAATAGTTTCTGTATTTCGATATACAAGCAGCTAAATCGGTATCACTGTGAAACCAAAATGCGCTATACCAGAAAATTATCTTTGTGGCCTCCCTCTCACAGAATGGAGGCCTGTGGCCACTCGGTCAAATGTAATCGGTTTATCATATTACCATCTTTCTAGATACAAAATTCGGATTGGGTTGGATATTTTTATTTGTTCTTTCTTCGGTGAATGCGCTGATTGAAACTTCTTGAACCGGCAAGATCTATCAACCGCAATTTAGCAAGGCCGTCATCGTTATCTCTCTAGCGTTCGACACGTCACTGATAACACTGTTTTTAATTGACAACGACCATCACAGGGATACCAGCGGCAAGCGGCAATCTTTGTCTTTTAATTAGGAAGTGGATCGAAAATGTTTACCTAAACTAGTGAAGTTTTCTTACGGTGAAAACGGTGTTTTGTTTCATCTTGGTTTTCATTCGCCTTGTTTTGCTTCTGGCAACGTGTGGCGTGTTTCGAAACCGCTGTATGATCTTATCACATGTGTACACGATATGCTATGATATTCCCCTCATCGCCAGTGCCGTAATCCATAAGGCATTTTAGGCCAGAGCCTAGGGGCCCACCTTGACCAGGGGCACAGCACTCCCGATAAAAAAATGAAAAAAGGGAATTGTGTGGTTTTATGAAACCACGGTAAAAGTGAAACTTTTTTTCATATTATAAGGTAATAGCCCCCATTATTGACACTGTAAGAGTAACAGTGAAAGTCTGAATTTTTTAAATTGTATGGAAATTAATCTAACTACTACTACTATTTTTTTTTTTATACAATATATAAGACACTTTTATTCATTTATTAGATTGTATAATTTAATTTTTAAACCTAAATAATCGCTTATCAAATGACAAATATATTAATTTGAAATCAGAAAATCAAGTGTGGGTATTTACTGACAGGGCAAAACGGTACCAGGGTCTATTATTGACAAATTGCGTTGTTGTGGTATGAAAAAGGGAGGGCCTGAAACGAGCTGTGCCTGGGGGCCCCGAGATGGTTAATCCGGCCCTGCGACAGACAGTTGCAAGCCCTATTTTCAGAAACATAATATCTTGACGCTTCCCTGCCTCTACATCTTTGAAGTAGCTATGTTTGTCAAAAATAATCCCAGTCGTTTTGAGCGCCTTGCTGATGTAGTCCCTAGAAATAGGCGTGACAATAACAAACTACTTCAAGTAACGTGTCAAACCACTTTGATGCACAACAGTGTCTATTGCATGGCTCCAACTATTTATAATAAATTACCGAGTGGTTGGAAAGATTTAAATATACTACAATTTAGAAGTACACTCCGTAAATTCCTAACAAACAAAACATACTACAGTGTGACTGAGTTTTTAACAGAAAAAATAAATGTATGAATATGTTGTTGTCTATTAGTTTATTATTATTATTTTTTTTATTACTATTATTATTTTTTAAATTTTGTATTTGGTTTAACTAGTTTGTAAAGTGCTTCTTTAATTACTATTGTAAATTTTTGCATACCGAATGGTAAAATATGGCAGAACTATTATAATATACATTTTTAACACCTTATTGTACTACCCATGTTTGCAAAATAAAGTTATATTCTATTCTATTCTATTCAGCTTTCATGTGCGGAACAACATTGAATAATATTTGTAAATACATCGCGCCTATGATTGCTACCGGGGGAAGCAGATATATAATTGGCACTTTTGTAAACAAAAACATAGCAAGGAGAGTAAAAAGATTCAGGAACTCGTTATTTACCCTATTCATAGACTCTAAGTCAGGAAAAAATAAAAAAAAACAATCAACTGCGATCAGCAGAATATTTACGAGAAATCTGATTGATGCGGGCAGCCAGCTTCAGCAGCCACCCAATGGACGTGTCAAACGAAGATATGCGTAGGTACGCATGATGAATAGTTTCTGTATTTCGATATACAAGCAGCTAAATCGGTATCACTGTGAAACCAAAATGCGCTATACCAGAAAATTATCTTTGTGGCCTCCCTCTCACAGAATGGAGGCCTGTGGCCACTCGGTCAAATGTAATCGGTTTATCATATTACCATCTTTCTAGATACAAAATTCGGATTGGGTTGGATATTTTTATTTGTTCTTTCTTCGGTGAATGCGCTGATTGAAACTTCTTGAACCGGCAAGATCTATCAACCGCAATTTAGCAAGGCCGTCATCGTTATCTCTCTAGCGTTCGACACGTCACTGATAACACTGTTTTTAATTGACAACGACCATCACAGGGATACCAGCGGCAAGCGGCAATCTTTGTCTTTTAATTAGGAAGTGGATCGAAAATGTTTACCTAAACTAGTGAAGTTTTCTTACGGTGAAAACGGTGTTTTGTTTCATCTTGGTTTTCATTCGCCTTGTTTTGCTTCTGGCAACGTGTGGCGTGTTTCGAAACCGCTGTATGATCTTATCACATGTGTACACGATATGCTATGATATTCCCCTCATCGCCAGTGCCGTAATCCATAAGGCATTTTAGGCCAGAGCCTAGGGGCCCACCTTGACCAGGGGCACAGCACTCCCGATAAAAAAATGAAAAAAGGGAATTGTGTGGTTTTATGAAACCACGGTAAAAGTGAAACTTTTTTTCATATTATAAGGTAATAGCCCCCATTATTGACACTGTAAGAGTAACAGTGAAAGTCTGAATTTTTTAAATTGTATGGAAATTAATCTAACTACTACTACTATTTTTTTTTTTATACAATATATAAGACACTTTTATTCATTTATTAGATTGTATAATTTAATTTTTAAACCTAAATAATCGCTTATCAAATGACAAATATATTAATTTGAAATCAGAAAATCAAGTGTGGGTATTTACTGACAGGGCAAAACGGTACCAGGGTCTATTATTGACAAATTGCGTTGTTGTGGTATGAAAAAGGGAGGGCCTGAAACGAGCTGTGCCTGGGGGCCCCGAGATGGTTAATCCGGCCCTGCTCATCGCGCTTCAAGACAAAACATACTTTGACAAAACCATCAAAATCGAACCGCATTACCGTAGTGTCGGCACTGAAGCGGCAATGACTTTTTCGGGAAAAATTATGGTTTACATGAACAGGCGAAGACTTATGTTAAAAAAAAAAACTGCATCAGCAAAGACATAAACCGTACTTTATTGTGTAAACAACTACAAATTTAATACAGTGTACTACTTTTATTACTCTGCCGATGTTACTCATCAAAACAAACACGTTTTAGTTGCCGACATACCGTGAAACACTCTCCCATGTAAATAATAATAAAAGCAGCGTTTAATGTTCTCCTCAGCGATCGATAGTAAATGAGAATAATTACAAGACAGATGGGTTATCCATCTATCGTAAACTGTGTGGCATGTTGCACACCTGTGTTTATTTTACATGTTAAACAGGCTACTAGATGTCTGGAATCTTTCAAACAGATCACAAATCGCTTTTTCGGCACGGATTTCTTCAAAATATGTGCGAAATTTTGAAAGAGTTAGACACCATTGTCGTCGTTTACTTCGCATTTTTGTGAGGTTTACTTAGTTGTTGTTTTGAGTTTGTGAATGAATAGTATATGCCCGCAGCTTCCCCAACGTTTTGTCCGGTTTATTCCATGTCCAATTGTCCATTGCATTTATTGCTAACGAAATAAAAAGTATCCTTTTTGTGAAATTGTTACCGAATCCGTGAATAATTTGTGTTATAAATGTCGTCTAAATCCGTGGAGAGAAGAACTCGTGGCTAAATAATTACAGCCGTACAGGCCGATCTTCCGGGTTAAGCCGCGCTTGCCGAGGTTGGTCTGTGGATGGGTGACCATCAGTCATAGCGAGTTTCCTCCGTGCCTCGGAAAGCACGTAAAACCGTTGGTCCCGGCTGTCATTTGTAGATCTTAGACAGTCGTTACTGTTAGTCAGAAGCTCTAAAGTCTGACAACCATAGTCTAAGTAACTATGCCATGTCTTACCATGCATGGGGTATTGTATTACCCAGTTACTGGGTTGTGGAGGTCCGATAGGCACTAGCTCCATGTAAAATACTGATATTCAGCTGCATCCGGTTTGACTGGAAGTCGACGCTAATATAGTTGGGAAAAGGCTAGGCAGACGATGATTTCGTCTAAATCCGTTAGAGTTTTTGCGTAAAATAATTATAAACATCCACCTATCCGTCTTCACAATGTTTCGCATTTGGAATTTTTCGCAAGTAAGATTAGTGGTGAACGGTATAATGGCATAAAATATAACACATCAATCAGTTTATGTTTATTTAAATGGATATAACACCAACTTGGTCATGAATTTGAATGGGAACGATATGTATTATAATGCCAAATCACAGCATTGTTTTATCAAAATTTAAATCACTGAGAGTATTTTAACATAAATCTCCAGGAAGGATAGATATTGCCAAGGATATTTGGCTCGTATCTTTATTTACATGAAGTATTTACGGAAGCAACTAATTTATATTCTAAATAAATATGGCCCGTTCTGAAATATGTGCTAACAGATTCAGTCAGTAATTCGAGTGTCACCTTGTATCAGCAAAAACGGGCAAAAGTTTATGCCAGATTAAAATTTCAATAGTGCAATAATAATAGGCACTTTAGGTGTTCATTATTTTTATTGAAAACTTTAACGAATGCACATTTTGATATCTTGTCTCTACCATCAGGATCTTTGCTTAAATAACTCGTATCTTGTAAAAAATTATTCATTCATAAAGATGTGGTAGGTACCGTAGGTATCTGAAGTAGGTACCTACAATTTTTATGAACTTGGATGCAAAAGTAGTTGAAAGCAAATATTTCAGAGTTCAGATCATCTTTAAAATGATCATAAATTTACAGGATGCAAAACATTATGTAACGATAACAGATAATAAATATTCTGAATTCCTAAATAAAATGCTTCAATGAAAGATTGTACACTTCTTCACCAAGTGTTTATTTATTTACTAAAGAATATTTTATGAAAAGTTCGGGCAAGTAGATTCACAAACACCAATATATTTTCACTTATCTAAATTGAAAAATGAAAATCAATTTCCTCTTGGAATAATAAATATGCTCATAGTTGAAATGTGTGCGGCTTTTCCAGCTATCTAGTACCTATATTTTTGTCTCGTCATGTTTCAAGTCATACTCATATTATTATGATATCAATGATATATTTAAAGTCTGTAAATTTTTGCTAGTTAAGTTAATATGACCCAATTAAGTGGCAATATCTTAGCCATGTTTCTCGAAAGACTGAAATAAGGAGTAAACTTAGCGTGAAATAAGTACCTTGTCTTTTTTGCCATTTTAAAACATCCAATGAGTCCTCCCGCCCAGGGTGGGGCGGGAAGGACTGTCAGACTTGTAAATACCTCTTAGCTGGGTGGCTGCGATATCTGACTGGATGCGGAAGGAAAAAGTGTTCAGTCGGTCAGTTCAGGCCCTGCTTGAATGAGTTTTATATTCAGAAGTGTACTGCAAATAGCACAATGATTGAACTGAAATTCGTCGGACAAAACACATAAATTACAATAAAATATACTGGCTACTTGTTGGATAACACATCAATATCTCATCTCCAAGTGATTACCTTACAGGGCCGGATTAACCATCTCGGGGCCCCTAAGCACAGCTCGATTTGGGCCCTCCCTTTTTCATACCATAACAACGCAATTTGTCAATAATAGACCCTGTGATACCATTTTGCCCTATCAATAATACCCACACTTGAGTTGCTGATTTCAAATTTATATATCTGTCATTTAATAAGCGTTTAACAACGACGATATAATACTAGACTACGCATTGCACGATCTAACGAACAAAACTATTCTGCCAACTCGCTGAGGTACTACGTAAGCGAGGGAGGCGGGGTACTGCGTTGTGATTGGCTAACTCAAGGTCGGTTCTGTCTCAACGTATGTTTACGGCTCACAGGATTGGTCGAAATGAGACGGATATAAGACTTTTTTGCCTAATGTGTTGGCAGACATCGGTCGCCTGTTATTACCAGTCTAGTATTATATCGTCGTTGGCGTTTAAGTATAAAAATTAAATTATACAAGTTAATAAATGAATAAAAGTGTCTAATACAAAAAAAAAGTTAGTTACATTCATTTCAATACAATTAGATAATTCAGACATCCACCGTCACTCTTATAATGGGGGCTTTTGAGTTCTGGGCCCCTGGTCACAGTGGGCCCCTAGGCACTGGTCTAAAGTGCCTTATGGATAATACGGCACTGTTATTACCTTATTGTTCTATTAATATTGTAATGTAATGTTCCGTTGACCAAGACCTTGGTCCACCTACGCCGTATTTCTACGGATGCATGGACAAATAAACGGACAATTACGTATGTGTGAATCACGAAATGTTTGATTAAAGACAGAAATTGCCGAAGCTGAGGAATATTTTTGATTGATTTTTTTTTTGGGTTCAAGATGAAGGGCAAGCGACGTCCTTAATCTTTTCTGGGACTTTGATTGCTTGGCTGAAAGACTCGCACTTATATTATTATGTACCTATCAGAATACTTTACATACACGGTTGACGTAGTGCCTGAGCGATCAGACTACTGCACTGCGTGTGTTGGGTTCGATTCCCGCATGGAGCAAGTATTTGTATGATCTACAAGTAGTTTGTTACGGGTCTGGACGTTTTTGTACGTGAGTTTATGTTTGCCTAGTATCGGTAACCTGACTCAGGCCGGAGAACCCAAAACAAAGTGTTTGTCTGGAGCCCTTTTGCAGGAATGATGTCCTTTCTTGCTATCCTTTTTGCACCTTCCAAGATATAAAAGATAGAGTAGTACTATGGTAGTACTTGAAGATGGTTTATGACAACAATGACAATAAAGCCTCTTCTCTTTGGTTTATGAGTATTCTGATCGGCGTCTTGCGTCCGGAAGACCCAGGGACATCTGTAAAGGAATGGGGGAGGCCCTTCCTTACACTAGGTATACAATTTCGAGAAAGTGGATTTGACTTTAACTTTAACCACCAAAGGCGATTAAAGCCCTATTTTGAGTATCTAGGCAATTTTTGGATCAACTGAATTCATTGTCCATGAACCAGTCCACAATGTAGTCCAGTCAAAGCATGCTATTTCTTGTACCGTCTATTATGAGGCTTTACTTTAGTACAAAAACAGTCAAATGTATCAATATTTCCATTGTTGCAGGCAGCAGAGAGGCAGCATGCCACGCGATGAGTGAGAGCGTGTCGGTGGTGCTGCATCAGACCAACATTACGAGGCTCACAGCTAAGGCCATCCATGCTGCCGGCTACCATCTACATAAAGTTGAGCATCTGTAAGTATGACACTTGTTATCCTGTTCAATACCCACGTTCCAGGAGAAACTGCCATGTTTGAAAAGAGGGACTGTATCCTTTTTTTACCGTGGTAAAATAATCAAATGAGTCCTAACACCCAGGACAAGGCAGGAGGGACTGTCAGACTTATACTTACTGAAATTCACCGTGTCCTTCAATAGCCGTTTACGTCCCTTTACGTTCACGGTAGCTCGTAAGTCCCGCGACCCCGGCAGGCTATGCCGCTTTGGCCCTCTATAATAAGGGCCGTCATTGTGCTCAACTGTTTGAGGAGCGCGTGGAACACAACGTGCCCAGGGACTAGGTATCCTAAACGTTTTGTTGGTGTTTACTTTTAGATGTCTTTTGACTTTATCTTTTCACTAGCTGACCCCGCAAACGTTGTTTTGCCATATAAATAAAAAAAAAAATTGATAGTAGCCGATTCTCAGACCTACTGAATACGCATATAAAATTTGGTAAAAATCGGTACAGCCGTTTCGGAGGAGTACGGTAACTAACATTGTGACACGGAAATTATACTACACACATCAAAAGTGTCTAGGGATCAACATATATTTTTGCAATAACTTTTCTCCTGATTGATATTAATTAAAATGTTCTTTAAGGATTCATCAAATAAAGTGTTATCGTTTGTCACAGTAACGATAAACCAAGTCACCTTTGCATTCATAAAGAAATTTGCCATTTTCCTAATAAAGGGATTTTTGACATTTGAACCACTAACATTAAAGTTCGAAAAAAAGACTGAAATAACAGTTTTCTTTAAAATTTTATTGGGTAACTTAAACAATTAATAATCCGTGTTTCTACCGCGAACACTAACAACACAAGAACATCGGTTTGGCATACTCAAAATGAGTTCATCCAAATCACGCTGTGGAATGGCCGCCCATGTTCGTTGCAACAACAAAAAAAGGTCTTCTTGCGACTGGATACCCTCCATATTCGGCAGAGCTCTTCTCTGTAGCATATCCCATGCATGCTCAATCGGGTTCAAGTCTGGCGACTGAGCAGGCCAGGGCAGGACATTGATGTTAGCTGCGGCGAGAGTCTGTCTTACAACTCTTGCGGTGTGCGGTCGTGCATTATCATGCATTAACTGAAATAAGGGACCGATTTGCACTTGTAGAGGAACGATGACGTCTGATACAATCGTCTCAGCATAAATTTGAGCGTTGAGGTTGCCTCTGATCCAAATCAACTCAGTTCTTCCGCCGATCCAAATACCCGCCCATACCATGATGGTTCCACCACTATAAGGATGGACTTCCTGGCAGGATTTTAATCGCTGTTGGCGTCCAGGGGTTCTCCAGTGTCGTATACGTCTTGTATCCGGTCTCATACCAAAACGAGACTCATCAGAAAAGCACACGAAACGCCATTGTTCTTCTGCCCAATTTCTGTGTTCAAGAGCCCATTGATATCGAATCCTACGATTGTACATTGCTATAGGTGGTACCCGTAGCGGTCTTCGGGAATGAAGGTTCACTTCATGCAAGCGGTTTCTGACTGTTTGGTCGCTAATTAAGTTCCCTGAAGAGTGATGAAGCCTCACGGCTAACATCATGGCGGTTATTGTTGGAGCTCTTCGAGTTAAGATTTGAATGTATCGGTCTTGTCTCCGTGTGGTGCAGCGATACCGTCCTCCATGGCGCTCAGCCACGGTACCAGTGCTTCGGTAACGTGTCCAAAGTCGACTGATAACACTCTGACTTGTATTCAGAGCTAAAGCCACAGTACGTTGCCGGGAACCAGCTTCTATCATTCCCACGGCTCTGAGCATTTCTTCCCTGCTTAAATGACGTCGCCGCTCCATAATAACGTTGGTTTTAATCAGTAGTAGGGAAACAGTAGCACTAATAATGTCTTCAATGCGTTGTATGTTTTTATAGGGAAAATATTGACAGCTGATTTTCATCTTTTACTCGAATTTGATTTACAGTTCCTGATTCAAATTATGAAATGCACCAAAAAGGATCCATATAAATTTATAAAATCATAAATTTATTACAAAGCCACATCTCAATCTCAAGAAATCCGCATAAAAATGCTTGATCCCTAGACACTTTTGATGTGTGTATATAAAGCTAGAATACCACTGACTCACTCACTGATTGACATAATTGTTCTCCCAGATGGTGAAGGGGGAGGTGGGTATATTTTGACAGATTCGTAAACAAGTAACTCTGGTGAGTATGGGAAAAATCCCAAACCTCCCCTTTTCGCCCCCCCTCTCCCCCCTCCCCATCGTATCTCGGAAACTAAGAGACCCGTGTTTTGTGTTTTTTTACGGATTCGTACAGAGGAGGCTCGGAAAAGTAAAAACCATTTTTCAAAGTTCTCCCCCCTTGCCCCCCTTCTCCCCCCTTTAGGCGGATCTCGGAAGTTAACAGACTTGCAACATTTTTTTTTTCAGATTCATATCAAGGGGCCCAGAGTTGGTCAAAATCGTTTTTCAAAACTCCCCCCTCTCCCCCTCTTCACACCTCCCCCCATCGTATCTCGGAAACTAAGAGACCCGTGTTTTGTTTTTTTACAGATTCGTATAGAGGAGGCTCGGAAATGTAAAACCCATTTTTTTAAGTTCCTCCCCCCTTGCCCCCCTTCTCCCCCCTTTAGGCGGATCTCGGAAGTTAACAGACTTGCAACATTTTTTTTTTCAGATTCATATAAAGGGCCCAGAGTTGAACAAAATCAATTTTCAAAACTCCCCCCTCTCCCCCTCTTGACCCCTCCCCCCGTCGTATCTCGGAAAAAGTAGGTAGCAGTAAAGCGAAGCGAAGCGTAGCGTAGGGATAAGGCCATGATAGCTTTCCGGTGGTAGGTAGGTCCCGAGTGGAGCGAACCTGCGAGACCGAGTGGAGCGAAGGGGGGAGGTGGCGAGCGAAGCGAGCCGGCGACCCCCGTAGCGTAACGAAGGTTGAGTGGGTGAAGCGTAACTCGGGGATGACGACAAGCAAACTTACAAGTAACTCTCGTGAGTAGGGCAAATAATTCTCATGAGTATGGGAAACATCCCAAACCTCCCCTTTTCACCCCCCCTCTCCCCCCTCCCCATCGTATCTCGGTAACTAAGAGACCCGTGTTCTGTTTTCTTACGAATTCGTATAGAGGAGGCTCGGAATAGTAAAAACCATTTTATAAATTTCCCCCCCTTCGTCCCCCTTCTCCCCCCTTTAGGCGGATCTCGGAAGTTAATAGACCTGCAACGTTTCTGTTTTCAGATTCATATCAAGGGGCCCAGAGTGGGTCAAAATCATTTTTCAAAACTAACCCCTCTCCCCCCCTTTACCCCTCCCCCCATCGTATCTCGGAAAAACTACGTAGCGATAAAGCGAAGCGTAGGGATAAGGTCGCGATAGCTTTCCGGTGGTAGGTAGGTCTTGAGTGGAGCGAACCTGCGAGACCGAGTGGAGCGAAGGGGGGAGGTGGCGAGCGAAGCGAGCCGGCGACCTCCGTAGCGTAACGAAGGTTGAGTGGGTGAAGCGTAACTCGGGGGTAACGACAAGCAAACTTACAAGTAACTCTCATGAGAAGTGCAATAGTACCAAGCCTCCCCTTTTTGGCCTCCCCCCCCCTCCCAATCGTATCTCAGAAACTAAGAGACCCATGTTCAGTTTTTTTAAGGATTCGTATAGAGGAGAATCGGAAAAGGAAAAACCATTGTCAAAGTTCCCCCCCCCCCTGACCCCTTCTACCCCTTTAGGCGGATCTCGGAAGTTAACAGACCTGCAAAATTTTTTTTTTCTGTTTCTCATCAAAGGGCCCAGAGTTGGTCAAAATCGTTTTTCAAAACTCAACTTTCTCCCCTTCTTCACCCCTTCCCCCATCGTATCTCGGAAACTAGGTAGCGGAATTGTTCATCAATTATATCATCATCAAGATGGCGGCTGCGATAATTTTCGTAATAATCATTATGGGAGTCGTTTTCATGGTTTCCGAGGATGCTAAAGCCGATAGTGAAGTTAAAATCCAAATCCAAGATGGCGGCTGTGACAATTTTCAAAATGTTCATCATGGGAGTCGTTTTCATGGTTTTCGAGGATGGTAAAGCCGATAGTGAGGTCAAAATCAAAATCCAAGATGGCGGCTGCGATATTTTTCGAAATGTTCATCATGGGAGTCGTTTTCATGGTTTTCGAAGGTGCTAAAACCGATGGCGAGGTCAAAATGAGAATCCTATATGGCGGCTGCTATAATTTTCGAAATAATCATCATGGGAGTCGTTTTCATGGTTTCCGAGGATGCTAAAGCCGATAGTGAGGTTAAAATCCAAATCCAAGATGGCGGCTGTGACAATTTTCAAAATGTTCATCATGGGAGTCGTTTTCATGGTTTTCGAGGATGGTAAAGCCGATAGTGAGGTCAAAATCCAAATCCAAGATGGCGGCCGCGATAATTTTCGAATTGTTCATCATGGGAGTCGTTTTCATGGTTTTCGAGGATGCCAAGGCCGATAGTGAGGTCAAAAACAAAATCCAAGATGGCGGCTGCGATAATTTTCGAAATAATAATCATGGGAGTCGTTTTCATGGTTTCCGAGGATGCTAAAGTCGATAGTGAGGTTAAAATCCAAATCCAAGATGGCGGCTGTGACAATTTTCAAAATGTTCATCATGGGAGTCGTTTTCATGGTTTTCGAGGATGGTAAAGCCGATAGTGAGGTCAAAATCCAAATCCAAGATGGCGGCCGCGATAATTTTCGAAATGTTCATCATGGGAGTCGTTTTCATGGTTTTCGAGGATGCCAAAGCCGATAGTGAGGTCAAAAACAAAATCCAAGATGGCGGCTGCGATAATTTTCGAAATAATCATCATGGGAGTCGTTTTCATGGTTTCCGAGGATGCTAAAGCCGATAGTGAGGTTTAAATCAAAATCCAAGATGACGGCTGCGATATTTTTCAAAATGTTCATCATGGGAGTCGTTGTCATGGTTTTCGAGGGTGGTAAAACCGATGGCGAGGTCAAAATGAGAATCCAATATGGCGGCTGCTATAATTTTCGAAAAAATCATCATGGGAGTCGTTTTCATGGTTTCCGAGGATGCTAAAGCCGATAGTGAGGTTAAAATCCAAATCCAAGATGGCGGCTGTGACAATTTTCAAAATGTTCATCATGGGAGTCGTTTTCATGGTTTTCGAGGATGGTAAAGCCGATAGTGAGGTCAAAATCCAAATCCAAGATGGCGGCCGCGATAATTTTCGAATTGTTCATCATGGGAGTCGTTTTCATGGTTTTCGAGGATGCCAAAGCCGATAGTGAGGTCAAAAACAAAATCCAAGATGGTGGCTGCGATAATTTAAGAAATAATCATCATGGGAGTCGTTTTCATGGTTTTTGAGGATGCTAAAGCCGATAGTGAGGTTTAAATCAAAATCCAAGATGGCGGCTGCGATATTTTTCGAAATGTTCATCATGGGAGTCGTTTTCATGGTTTGCGAGGGTGCTAAAACCGATGGCGAGGTCAAAATGAGAATCCAATATGGCGGCTGCTATAATTTTCGAAAAAATCATCATGGGAGTCGTTTTCATGGTTTCCGAGGATGCTAAAGCCGATAGTGAGGTTAAAATCCAAATCCAAGATGGCGGCCGCGATAATTTTCGAATTGTTCATCATGGTAGTCGTTTTCATGGTTTTCGAGGATGCCAAAGCCGATAGTGAGGTCAAAAACAAAATCCAAGATGGCGGCTGCGATAATTTTCGAAATAATCATCATGGGAGTCGTTTTCATGGTTTCCGAGGATGCTAAAGCCGATAGTGAGGTTTAAATCAAAATCCAAGATGGCGGCTGCGATATTTTTCAAAATGTTCATCATGGGAGTCGTTGTCATGGTTTTCGAGGGTGGTAAAACCGATGGCGAGGTCAAAATGAGAATCCAATATGGCGGCTGCTATAATTTTCGAAAAAATCATCATGGGAGTCGTTTTCATGGTTTCCGAGGATGCTAAAGCCGATAGTGAGGTTAAAATCCAAATCCAAGATGGCGGCTGTGACAATTTTCAAAATGTTCATCATGGGAGTCGTTTTCATGGTTTTCGAGGATGGTAAAGCCGATAGTGAGGTCAAAATCCAAATCCAAGATGGCGGCCGCGATAATTTTCGAATTGTTCATCATGGGAGTCATTTCATGGTTTTCGAGGATGCCAAAGTCGATAGTGAGGTCAAAAACAAAATCCAAGATGGTGGCTGCGATAATTTAAGAAATAATCATCATGGGAGTCGTTTTCATGGTTTTTGAGGATGCTAAAGCCGATAGTGAGGTTTAAATCAAAATCCAAGATGGCGGCTGCGATATTTTTCGAAATGTTCATCATGGGAGTCGTTTTCATGGTTTTCGAGGGTGCTAAAACCGATGGCGAGGTCAAAATGAGAATCCAATATGGCGGCTGCTATAATTTTCGAAAAAATCATCATGGGAGTCGTTTTCATGGTTTCCGAGGATGCTAAAGCCGATAGTGAGGTTAAAATCCAAATCCAAGATGGCGGCTGCGATATTTTTCGAAATGATCATCATGGGAGTCGTTTTCATGGTTTTCGAGGATGCTAAAGCCGTTGATGAGGTCAAAATCAAAATCCATTATGGCGGCTGCGATAATTTTCGAATTATTCATCATGGGAGTCGTTTTCATGGTTTTCGAGGATGCCAAAGCCGATAGTGAGGTCAAAAACTAAATCCAAGATGGCGGCTGCGAAAATTTTCGAAATAATCATCATGGGAGTCGTTTTCATGGTTTCCGAGGATGCTAAAGCCGATAGTGAAGTTAAAATCCAAATCCAAGATGGCGGCTGTGATAATTTTCAAAATGTTCATAATGGGAGTCGTTTTCATGGTTTTCGAGGATGGTGAAGCCGATAGTGAGGTCAATATCAAAATCCAAGATGGCGGCTGCGATAATTTTCGAATTGTTCATCATGGGAGTCGTTCTCATGGTTTTCAAGGATGCTAAAGCCGATAGTGAGGTTAAAATCCAAATCCAAGATGGCGGCTTGCGATAATTTTCGAATTGTTCATCATTGGAGTCGTTTTCATGGTTTTCGAGGATGCTAAAGCCGATAGTGAGGTCAAAATCAAAATCCAAGTTGCAGACTGCAAAAAATTCAATGTTTTCATCATGGATGTCGTTATCATGGTTTTCGAGGGTGCTTAAACCGATGGCGAGGTCAAAATGAGAATCCAAGATGACGACTGCGATAATGTTCGAATTGTTCATCATGGGAGTCGTTTTCATGGTATTCGAGGGTGCTAAAACCGATAGCGCGGTCAAAATAAGAATCCAAGATAGCGGCTGCGATAATTTTCGAAATGTTCATCAATTTTATCATGAGACGTAATGAAGGTTGAGTGGATGAAGCGTAACTCAGGGGTGACGACAAGCAAACTTACAAGTAACTCTCATGAGTAGGGCAAAAGTACTAGCATCTCCTTTTTGGCTCCACCCAAATCGTATCTCAGACACTAAGAGACCCGTGTTCTTTTTTTTTACGGATTCGTATAGAGGAGGCTCGGAAAAAGTTGCCCCTTATGCCTCCCTTCTGAGTTTTTAATAAGGTTTTAGATTGGATTAGGGGGTTCTTAAGGGGTTTCAAAATCTTTTAAGTGCTCTAACGCATCTTAAAATTCTTTTAACTGTCCTAAGGATTTCTCAATTTATTTTGTTTTTTTTTTTAATTTTAATTCTTTTTTATTGAATTTATATGAATAAAAGAATTTTCAGAATATTAAAAATATTTTTTATAATTTACAAAATCTTTTAAGGACTATTATGGATTTTCCAATTCATTTATAGATTCTTATGGATTCTCAAAATTTTATAAAGGTAAGGAATGCTTCTCCAAAACATGACCCCGCGAGCTGCTTGCAGCTCGCGCAACGCGCAAATACTAGTTATACTATATAAAGCTCGATTACCACTCACTCACTCACTGACAGAATTGATCTCCCTGATGGTGAAGGGGGAGGTGGGTATATTTTGACAGATTCGTAAACAAGTAACTCTCGTGAGTATGGGAAAAATCCCAAACCTCCCCTTTTCGCCCCCCCCCTTTCCCCCCTCCCCATCGTATCTCGGAAACTAAGGGATCCGTGTTTTGTTTTTTTTCGGATTCGTATAGAGGAGGCTCGGAAAAGTAAAAAACATTTTTCAAAGTTCCCCCCCTTTCCCCCCTTCTCCCCCCTTTAGGCGGATCTCGGAAGTTAACAGACTTGCAACATATTTTTTTTCAGATTCATATCAAGGGGCCCAGAGTTGGTCAAAATCGTTTTTCAAAACTCCCCCCTCTCCCCCTCTTCACCCCTCCCCCCATCGTATCTCGGAAACTAAGAGACCCGTGTTTTGTTTTTTTACGGATTCGTATAGAGGAGGCTTGGAAAAGTAAAAACCATTTTTCAAAGTTCCTCCCCCCTTGCCCCCCTTCTCCCCCCTTTAGGCGGATCTCGGAAGTTAACAGACTTGCAACATTTTTTTTTTCAGATTCATATCTAGGGGCCCAGGGTTGGTCAAAACCATTTTTCAAAACTCCCCCCCTCTCCCCCTCTTCACCCCTCCCCCCGTCGTATCTCGGAAAAAGTAGGTAGCAGTAAAGCGAAGCGAAGCGTAGCGTAGGGATAAGGTCACGATAGCTTTCCGGTGGTAGGTAGGTCCCGAGTGGAGCGAACCTGCGAGACCGAGTGGAGCGAAGGGGGGAGGTGGCGAGCGAAGCGAGCCGGCGACCTCCATAGCGTAACGAAGGTTGAGTGGGTGAAGCGTAACTCAGGGGTGACGACAAGCAAACATACAAGTAACTCTCATGTGCAGGGCAACAGTACCAAGCCTCCCCATTTTTGCCTCCCCCCCCTCCCAATCGTATCTCGGAAACTAAGAGACCCGTGTTTTGTTTTTTTACGGATTCGTATAGAGGTGGCTCGGAAAACTAAAAACCATTTTTCAAAGTTCCCTCCCCCCTTGCTCCCCTTCTCCCCCTTTATGCGGATCTCGGAAGTTAACAAACTTGCAACATTTTTTTTTTTCAGATTCATTTTTCAAAACTCCCCCTCTCCCCCTCTTCACCCCTCCCCCCATCGTATCTCGGAAAAACTATGTAGCGGTAAAGCGAAGCGTAGGTAGGACCGAGTGGAGCGAAGGGGGGAGGTGGCGAGCGAAGCGAGCCGGCGACCTCCATAGCGTAACGAAGGTTGAGTGGGTGAAGCGTAACTCAGGGGTGACGACAAGCAAACTTACAAGTAGCTCTCATGAGAGGGGCAAAAATACCAAGCCTCCCCTTTTTGGCCCAACCCCCCCCCCCTCCCAATCGTATCTCAGAAACTATGAGAACCGTGTTTTGTTTTTTTATGGATTCGTATAGAGGAGGCTCGGAAAAGTAAAAGTTATTTTTCAAAGTTCCCCCCCTTCTTCCCCCTTTAGGCGGATTTTGGAGGTTAACATACTTGCAACATATTTTTTTCAGATTCATATCAAGGGGCCCAGAGTTGGTCAAAATCATTTTTCAACACTCCCCCATCTCCCCCTCTTCACCCCTCCACCCATCGTATCTCGGAAAAACTATGTAGCGGTAAAGTGAAGCGTAGGGATTAGGTCACGATAGGTTTCCGGTGGTAGGTAGGTCCTGAGTGGAGCGAACCTGCGAGACCGAGTGGAGCTAAGGGGGGAGGTGGCGAGCGAAGCGAGCCGGCGACCTCCGTAGCGTAACGAAGGTTGAGTGGGTGAAGCGTAACTCAGGGGCGACGACAAGCAAACTTACAAGTAACTCTCATGAGTAGGGCAAGAGTACCAAGCCTCCCCTTTTTGGCCTCCCTCCCAATCGTATCTCAGAAACTAAGAGACCCGTGTTCAGTTTTTTTACGGATTCGTATAGAGGAGGCTCGGCCATTTTTTTCTGAGTTCTTAATAAGGTTTTAGATTGGATTAGGGGGTTCTTAAGGGGTTTCAAAATCTTTTAAGGCCCTTCTACGCGACGGGCGCGAGACACGTCGTTTTCATGGTTTTCGAGGATGCTAAAGCCGATAGTGAGGTCAAAATCAAAATGGCCGCTGTGATAATTTTCGAAATGTTCATCATGGGAATCGTTTTCATGGTTTTCGAGGATGCTAAAACCGATAGCGAGGTCAAAATGAGAATCCAAGATGGCGGCTGCTATGATTTTCGAAAATTGTTCATCAATTTCATCATGGGTGTCGTTTTCATGGTTTTCGAGGGTGATAAAACCGATGGCGAGGTCAAAATGGGAATCCAAGATGGCGGCTGCTATAATTTTCGAATTGTTCATCAATTTCATCATGGGAGTCGTTTTCGTGGTTTTCGAGGGTGCTAAAACCGATGGCGAGGTCGAAATGAGAATCCAAGATGGCGGCTGCGATTATTTTCGAATTGTTCATCAATTTCATCATGGGTGGCGTTTTCATGGTTTTCGAGGGTGCTAAAACCGATGGCGAGGTCAAAATGAGAATCCAAGATGGCGGCTGCGATAATTTTCGAATTGTTCATCATGGGAGTCGTTTTCATGGTTTTCGAGGGTGCTAAAACCGATGGCGAGGTCAAAATCAAAATCCAAGATGGCGGCTGCGATATTTTTTTAAATGTTCATCATGGGAGTCGTTTTTATGGTTTTCGAGGATGCTAAAGCCGATAGTGAGTTCAAAATTAAAATCCAAGATGGCAGGTGCGATAATTTTCGAAATGTTCATCATGAGAGTCGTTTTCATGGTTTTCGAGGTTGCTAAAGCCGATAGTGAGGTTAAAATCCAAATCCAAGATGGCGGCTGCGATAATTTTAGAATTGTTCATCATGGGAGTCGTTTTCATGGTTTTCGAGGGTGCTAAAACCGATGGCGAGGTCAAAATCAAAATCCAAGATGGCGGCTGCGATATTTTTTTAAATGTTCATCATGGGAGTCGTTTTCATGGTTTTCGAGGATACTAAAGCCGTTATTGAGGTCAAAATCAAAATCCAAGATGGCGACTGCAAAAAATTTCAAAGTTTTCATCATGGATGTCGTTTTCATGGTTTTCGAGGGTGCTTAAACTGATGGCAAGGTCAAACTCAAAATCCAAGATGACGACTGCAAAAAATTTCAAAGTTTTAATCATGGATGTCGTTTTCATGGTTTTCGAGGTTGCTAAAACCGATGGTGAGGTCAAAATGAGTACGGCTGCGATATTTTTCGAAATGTTCATCATGGGAGTCGTATTCATGGTTTTCGAGGATGCTAAAGCCGATATGTGAGGTCAAAATTCAAATCCAAGATGGCGGCTGCGATAATTTTCAAAATGTTCATCATGGGAGTCGTTTTCATGGGTTTGAGGATGCTAAAGCCGATAGTGAGGTTAAAATCAACATCCAAGATGGCGGCTGCGATAATTTACGAATGGTTCATCATGGGAGTCGTTTTCACGGTTTTCGAGGATGCTAAAGCCGATAGTGAGTTCAAATCAAAATCCAAGATGCAGAGTGCAAAAAATTCAAAGCTTTAATCATGGATGTCGTTTTCATGGTTTTCGAGGTTGATAAAACCGATGACGAAGTCAAAATGAGAATCCAAGATGGCGGCTGCGATAATTTTCGAATTGTTCATCAATTTCATCATGGGAGTCGTTTTTATGGTTTTCGAGGGTGCTTAAACCGATGGCGAGGTCAAAATGAGAATCCAAGATGGCGGCTACGATAATTTTCGAATTGTTATTCGTGGAAGTCGTTTTCATGGGTTTTCGAGGTTGCTAAAACCGATGGCGAGGTCAAAATGAGAATCCAAGATGGCGACTGCAAACAAATTCAAAGCTTTAATCATGGATGTCGTTTTCATGGTTTTCGAGGTTGCTATTATAAAACCGATGACGAAGTTAAAATGAGAATCCAAGATGGCGGCTGCGATAATTTTCGAATTGTTCATCATGGGAGTCGTTTTCATGGTTCTCGAGGATGCTAAAGCCGATAGTGTGGTCAAAATAAAAATCCAAGATGGCAGCTGCTATAATTTTCAAATTGTTCATCATGGGAGTCGTTTTCGTGGTATTCGAGGGTGCCAAAACCGATGGCGAGGTCAAAATGAGAATCCAAGATGGCGGCTGCGATAATTTTCGAATTGTTCTTCGTGGCAGTCGTTTTCATAGGTTTTCAAGGATGGTTAAGCCGATAGTGAGGTCAAAATCAAAATCCAAGATTGCGGCTTCGATTATTTTCGAAATGTTCATCATGGGAGTCTTTTTCATGCTTTTCGAGGATGCTAAATTCGATAGTGAGTTCAAAATTAAAATCCAAGATGGCGGCAGCGATAATTTTCGATATGTTCATCATTGAAGTCGTTTTCCTATCCTTTCGAGGATGCTAAAGCCGATAATGAGGTTAAAATCCAAATCCAAGATGGCGGCTGCGATAATTTTCGAATGGTTCATCATGGGAGTCGTCTTCATAGTTTTCGAGGATGCTAAATCCGATAGTGAGTTCAAAATAAAAATCCTAGATGCAGACTGCAAAAAATTCAAAGTTTTCATCATGGATGTCATTTTATTGGTTTTCGAGGGTGCCAAAACCGATGGCGAGGTCAAAATGAGAATCCAAGGTGTCAGCTGCGATAATTTTCGAATCGTTCATCATGGGTGTCGTTTTCATGGTTTTCGAGGGTGCTAAAACCGATGGCGAGGTCAAAATCAAAATCCAAGATGACGGCTTCGATAATTTTCGAAATGTTCATCATGGGAGTCGTTTTCATGGTTTTCGAGGATGCTAAAGCCGATAGTGAGGTTAAAATCCAAATCCAAGATGGCGGCTGCGATGATTTTCGAATTGTTCATCATGGGAGTAGTTTTCATGGTTTTCGAGGATACTAAAGCCGATAGCGAGGTCACAATCAAAATGAAGATGCTGGCTGCGATAATTTTCGAATTGTTCATCATGGGAGTCGTTTTCATGGTTTTCGAGGATGCTAAAGCCGATAGTGAGTTCAAAATCAAAATGCAAGATGCTGACTGCAAAAAATTCAAAGTTTTCATCATGGATGTCATTTTATTGGTTTTCGAGGGTGATAAAACCGATGGCGAGGTCAAAATGAGAATCCAAGATGGCGGCTGCTATAATTTTCGAATTGTTATTCGTGGAAGTCGTTTTCATGGGTTTTCAAGGATGCTTAAGCCGATAGTGAGGTCAAAATCAAAATCCAAGATGGCGGCTTCGATTATTTTCGGAATGTTCATCATGGGAGTCGTTTTCATGGTTTTCGAGGATGCTAAAGCCGATAGTGAGTTCAAAATCAAAATCCAAGATGCAGACTGCAAAAAATTCAAAGTTTTCATTATGGATGTCATTTTCATGGTTTTCGAGGGTGATAAAACCGATGGCGAGGTCAAAATGAGAATCCAAGATGGCGGCTGCTATAATTTTCGAATTGTTCATCAATTTCATCATGGGAGTCGTTTTCATGGTTTTCGAGGGTGCCAAAACCGATGGCGAGGTCAAAATGAGAATCCAAGTTGGCGGCTGCGATTATTTTCGGATTGTTCATTATGGGTGTCGTTTTCATGGTTTTCGAGGGAGCTAAAACCGATGGCGAGGTCAAAATCAAAATCCAAGATGGCGGCTTCGATAATTTTCGAAATGTTCATCATGGGAGTCGTTTTTATGGTTTTCGAGGATGCTAAAGCCGATAGTGAGGTTAAAATCCAAATACAAGATGGCGTCTGCGATTATTTTCGAATTGGTCATCATGGGAGTCGTTTTCATGGTATTCGAGGGTGCTAAAACCGTAGGCGAGGTCAAAATGTGAGTCCACGATGGCGGCTGCTTTAATTTTCGAATTGTTCATCAATTTCATCATGGGAGTCGTTTTCATGGTTTTCGAGGATGCTAAAGCCAATGGCGAGGTCAAAATCAAAATCCAAGATGGCGGCTTTGATAATTTTCGAAATGTTCATCAATTTCATCATGGGACGTAACGAAGGTTGAGTGGATGAAGCGTAACTCAGGGGTGACGACAAGCAAACTTACAAGTAATTCTCATTAGTAGGGCAAAAGTACTAAGCCTCTCCTTTTTGGCTCCTCCCCCCCCTCCCAATCGTTTCTCAGACACTAAGAGACCCGTGTTCTTTTTATTTACGGATTCGTTTAGAGGAGGCTCGGAACAGTAAAAAAACATTTTTCAAAGTTGCCTCCCTTCTGAGTTTTTAATAAGGTTTTAGATTGGATTAGGGGTTCTTTAGGGGTTTCAAAATCTATTAAGTGCTATAACGGATTTTAAAATTCTTTTTATCCTAAGGAATTCTCAATTTAATGTTTTTTTTTTTAATTTTGTTTCTTTTTTTTATTGAATTAGTTATAGGCAGTGGCGGATTAACGTATAAGCACTACAAGCACGTGCTTGGGGCCCCTGTTCTCCAGGGGCCTCCATCCTCTGCTGGCGTTTCATTTTTACCGACTTCAAAAAAAAAAAGGTTATCAATTCGACCCGTATGTATGTAATATTTCCAGAACTGCCCAGTTTTCGGATATGTTAGTCTATATTAGCGTCTGAACAAAAATGTGCAAAATTTCATAAGTGTATGCAGGGCCCCCGCTACCATATGTGCAATGCACACGGGCGCCATCCTTTAGGGGCGTCAAAGCCGAAGACTCGGAAAAAAAATGGAAAAAAAAAACAAAACTAAAGAGGATTAGGTTTAAGTACCTACTAAAGACTTCAAATGTTTGATCTAACGTTTAAATTAAAACTTGAAGTCCGGAAACATTAAACTTTTAGAGCTCACTGCGTTCGCTTTTCTATGAAGAATTGCCGTGTCCTATTCCTGAAAAGCTAAAAATTTTCGCGCTCGCTACGCTCGCGCTTCAAATAAGGTTGACATTCGCTTTTCATGGATTCGTTTTTGATAGCTCATTTTTCAATAGCAAATGCTTCTAATGTTAGTTAATCTTGTCTTGGTCTACAAAAATTTAAATTTGTCTTCTCTAAGATAGGAGAAGAAAATAAATGTTTTAAGTTTTAAATTATACCTACTTACTACAGTTTCTATTTTGATGAAACTTTCATTTTATACTTTCTACCTTCCCAATTTAAGCAATAGAGGGCCTACAAAGGCTCTGTGCTTAGGGCCTCGGAAGCTCTTAATCCGCCACTGGTTATAGGTAAGGGTTTTCAGAATATTAATTTTTTTTATATAATTTAATAATTTACAAAATCTTTTGAGGACTATTGATTTTCCAATTCATTTAAAGATTCTTATGGGTTCTCAAAATTTTATAAAAGTAAGGAATACTTCTCCAAAACACGACCCCGCGAGCTGCGTGCAGCTCGCGCAACGCGCAAATACTAGTTTTATATATAAGATTTAACATGCCCAAGGCCGTCACAACACTAAAGTTCAAACAATTTTGTTTTTTCGAAACTTGAAAAAGCTTTTGCAGAATGTAAGAAAATGGAAAATGGTCAGCTTTGTGCCTGTAGAAAATGGTTGGCTTTTCAATTTTCTACGGGAATATTTATATTTTATCTTACATTTGCGTGCTTAGTTTTAAACAGTCTATATACATATTTAGCTCATCTTGCACTGCATTACCTATCACCTTCACTGTCTGTTTTTATGATGATTGATTGATTTGTGCTAATGCAGTGGTAAATCCATAGATACAGATATACCTCGTATGATCTTATCTTTATCACTGATCTCTTTGTAAAGATTCGATTGTTCATCAATCAAATCGACATGGATACACATTTTACGAGCGCTATTTTTGTTTCAGATCAATAATGGATGCGCCGAAACTGGATCACATCGCCGTTGAAGATCTGACTAAGATGCCTAATCTCAAATCTTTGTGAGTATTCGATACAAGTTATAAAACTAGTTTATTGATTTGTGGTTATGTAGATAGCATTATTTTTAGTGACCGACCGAAATTTCGGTTTCGGTTTCGGCCAAAAAATCTAGTTTCGGCCTTAGTTTCGGTTTCGGCCAAAATATAGCCGAAACTTTCGGCCCCGCCGAAACTCAAGTGTTCGTTCATTTTCGTGCGTCGTTCGGTAAAATTCGCAGCTAACACATGCCTGCTCTCCGGTGGGGCCCCGGCTCAGTCATAGTATAAAGAGGGGAAGTAGGTTATCTCCGGCCCAATCCGCGATATAATTGCCTACTGTCTTAGTGTTGTCACTTTTATTTAAATTTTAATTCAGTACCTTTAAATTGGCAAGGGTCGGGAAGTTGTAATTTTTACTTTTATTGTCTGGGTACAGGGTCTGTCAGGTCTCACTGATGAACTGATGACAGTAGACATAAGTTTAAAGCCCGGCCCTTGCCAAAGATAACACATCTCTTATTAGGTATTCAATTAAGTTCAACAATGGTTTTCCTATCAAATATAGAAATGTATTCAAGATACAGAGCAGCATTATTTATATAAAGAAAAAACCGGGCGGCGGTGGCGCGGCGGGGTAGTGTGGGTGCGACTGTCCGCGCTTCGTTCGCATCCACACAGCGGCAACGTCACTGTCCCAACTCTTCATTTCGCCGCTAGACGGCACAGGCGGTAACATAGACTAGAGCCTGTGTTTAAATTATTAACTTATAGTGAGTCAATTACTAACTTATTTTTAGTTACGATTTTATAACTATAACTAGTTAGGTACCTACTCAGTTAATATAAGTACTAACAATACTGAGAAATCGGCAAAAGTAAACGTAAACAAAGCAATAGCGGCAAATCAGTTGACAGATCAAAAGTACTCAAAACATGCTAGTGGGGAAATAGACATACCTACCTACCTACTTTCTCTGTGTTATAGAAAACTAATAAAACAAAAAGAAGAAAGTAGGTATCTCATCATCAAAAAAATAATGCTAGAATAAGTGTGAAGCTAGCATTTCCCGTTTAATAGGTAATTTGAACAGAGACAATTCTGGAATTGACGAATTATTAATTACACCCAAACACACAGTAATAAGTACTTTTTCTTGCAAATATCAGACATTTTTGATTCATTAAGCGGTGCCGAAAAGCGGTGACGCGCGAACCTCGTGCAGTGTTAGCCCCGATTGGCGCTACTCGAAACCGCTCGAGATTTTGTTGAGTGTGCGTGCGGCGACGCATAGAAACGATGGCGCACACATACAAGCCGCGCGCGGTCCGTTTGTATGAAGATAACCTACTTCCCGTGTTTATACTTTGGCTCAGTTCGCCACCGTTCATTTAATCGTGAGTTGAGTTTATGTTTTTGAGTAGTGTCCGACCGAAACTGAATTTTCAGCCGAAACCGAAACCAAAACCGAACCTTCGGCCTTGCTCTCAGTTTCGGCCGAAACCGAAACCGAAACTTTTTGTAAATTTAAAATTTTGATGGTTTTCTAAAATGTTCTGTTTTTTTTTTACATTTATTAACACAGGAAAAATTGACAAATACACAGGTGACAGGGTGAATTTTTCAACTGGGCGTGGATGGCTATATCCTTAACTTTGAGGAATATCGAAAAACGTTGAATAGTCTCGAGACCGATTTTGACGAAAACTAAAACAGCATCTTTGAATTTAAAAAAAAATCAATACCTAATCCTGGCGAGGAATAGAAATCGCAGATTTTGGAAAAAATCACACTGTATTAATAATCTATTCGATAATGTTACTAATAAGGATCAAATTCTGGGAAGTAATGAAATACGGCAAACTTACGGAAATAGCAGAAATTTAAGAAATTGCTATTTTTCTATGTCACTAAACTTCTTGCCGGATTGCTGCCCTGGGATCTGGAGGCGACTGCCCTCCAGCGCGTCTATGAGTGGCGCGTGGAGGCGCAGCGCCGGGGCGTGACCCCGCTGCCTCGAGAAGTCAAGGCGCGGCGGGAAGACCTCCGGTGCGATCTCAGGGCAGTATGGAAGGAACGACTGTCGCGACCGACGGCCGGGCACGCCGCAATTGCGGCGGTAAGACCCCTCTTTGAGGAGTGGCTGGAGAGAAGTCATGGCGTCCTTACCTTCCGCCTGACGCAGGTCCTCACCGGGCACGGGTGCTTCGGGAGGTACCTGTGTCTAATGCGGAAGGAGGAAACGTCTGGGTGTCACCACTGCGAAGATCGCCCGGAGGACACGGTGGAGCATACGGTGCAGGACTGCCCAGCTTGGGCAGTGCACCGACGTGTCCTCACGGCTGCGATAGGCGGAGACCTCTCGCGCCCGGCATTGGTTGCGGCCATGCTGCGGGGCGAGACGGAGTGGGAAGCGGTCGCCTCCTTCTGCGAAGCAGTAATGCTCGCGAAGGAGGAGGCGCGCCGCGAGCGAGAGAGGACAGAGTCCTCCCTCCGCCCCAACCGCGGTGTGGGACGCCCACGGCGACCGACGTCGCGAGACGATCTCCGGCCACCGTAGGCGCGGGCATGCGGGCAGCGAGTAAAGGGCAACTCGCTGCCCGACCAAGGACCATGCCCGGGTCGACGGCGCGTTGTGTCCCACGCGCGCCTCAAAGAGCGTCAGCATAATGACGGGGCCCCCCTCTCAGAGGGCCAAAGCCTGCCGGGGTCGCGGGATTATTCCCTTACCGTGACCCCGGAACATAACAGGCTATGAAGGACACCGTGGATTTTAGTCAGTAGAAGTCTGACAGTCCCTCCCGCCCTGCCCGGGGTTGGAGGACTCATTTGATGATTTTACCAAGCAAAAAAAAAAAAAAAAAAAATGTCATTTAACTTCTACTGAGCCATAATCTATTCGAAATTATAAAAAATATTGTTTTCAATGTTTCACTGGATAAACAATCGCACTATATTCAGCAATACGAAATTACTGAGTTGAAAAAAAAAGAGCATTATTTCAAATACGAAACCGTTAACTTAATTATGTTTCAAATGCAGTCACTGCCTTGACGACGACAGTAACGTACGTAACAAACATATTTTATTATACATGAATATACAAGACTTACTTTTGGCAGTTCATTCAAAAACATAACCTTAACTCACGATTAAATGGACGGTGGCAAACTGAGCCGGGGCCGGCCGGCGAGCAAGCATGTGTTAGCTACGAATTTTACCGAACGTCGCACGAAAATGCACGATCACTTGAGTTTCGGCGGGGCCGAAAGTTTCGGCTATATTTTGGCCGAAACCGAAACTAAGGCCGAAACTAGATTTTTTGGCCGAAACCGGCCGAAACCGAAACCGAAATTTCGGTCGGTCACTATTTTTGAGTTTACTGCCAAGAGTTAGTCTTGCATATTCATGTCATAATAAAATATATTTGTTACGTACGTTAATCATTAACGAAATATGAATTGTCAAGGCAGTGACTGTATTCGAAACGTAATTAAGTTAACGGTTCCTTCTTCGAAAGAACGCTTTTTTTTTAAGTCAATAATTTCGTATTACTGAATATACTGCGATTATTGAGACTTAAAATCCAGCGAAACATTGAAAACACAGAAGCTTTATAATTTCGAATAGATTATAGCTCAGAACAAGTTAAATAACATAGAAGAATAGCAATTTCTTAAAAATCGGCTTTTTCCATAAGTTTGTCGTATTTCATTACTTCCCAGAATTTGATCCATAATACTAACACTATCGAATGCTGTAATAATACAGGGTGTGATTTTTTTTCCAAAAGTCAGCGGTTTTGGTTTCTGGACAGGATTATTCATTTTTCTAAAATCCAATGATGAAGCTTTAGTTTTCGTCAAAATCGGTCTCGAGACTCTATTCACCGTTTTTCGATATTCCTCATAGTAAAGGATATAGCCATACACGCCCAGTTGAAAAATTCACCATGTATATTTAACACTTTTTCAAATGTAAAAAAAAATGAAAATTTTAAATGTTTTATAAAGTTTCGGTTTCGGCCGAAACTGAGAGTAGGGCCGAAAGTTCGGTTTCGGTTTCGGTTTCGGCTGAAAAACCAGTTTCGGTCGGACACTAATTATTTTTGTTGTTGAAGATGTTTTGAGAGACTTTTTTACACATTTATGAACATGCATGACCGCATTAATTTGTAAACACATCATATCCATACAGCTAGGTCAGTACCCATACCTAGACCTACCATGAGTTGTCATTACGATACTCGATCATCGATATCGACCGCGTTTGGCGCTCTCATTGGCCCGCTCCAAGGTTGTATGACCTCTCAACCAATGGGAGCGCCAAACGCGGTCGATGCGTATGATCGAGTATCGTAATGACAACTCATGGTATAGAGGATCAGGACCCTGTAATTATTTTTTATTTAGTGATAGGCTCGCGTTTGTCTACCGTAGGGCGTCAACACAAACAAACACCCACATGACTTAAAACTTTAGTGACGCAGTCATACTGAGCTGCACCCAACGGTAAACAAATAAATAGTTCCGGTGCAAACTGTGGCAGTAAGGTTAAGAGGGTCGCATTGAGGTCAACGTACCGATAGTAGCTGGCACTGCATGAGGCATAATTCTAATGGCTTCATAGTATGACAGACGCCAGCAGGTCAACCTACCCCAATCTGTAATTTTTTTCAATCGAACATTTAACCATCCGCTATTATGATAAGGTAGAAAATCTATAAAAAAAAATTACAGATTGTGGTAGGCTGATGAACTGGCGTCTGTACAATGCACAAAAAATAAAATTACTTATGTCGTTCATCAGTGCTATTTCCTCCGCCTCAGTGGAAACGCAGCCAAAATAACCGCCTCCAGAGAAAAAGTTACGGGTATTTCTAATAGGTTCACTTTAAGAAACAACGACATTCCGGATAGAATTTACTACCTGACGAAGAGTATCTCACTACTACCTACCCATAAACACAGCCTTATGACAGCGTGACCGTAACTCTAACACACGCTGTCGCTGGGACATTATCTGAGCTATCGACAGCGATCCTAAGTGCTCACCGCTTAGACAACGGACAGATCAGACAATCTTAAAGAGAACATCGTAGAGTCCAGTGGTAATAGATATGTGATTTTTTATAGCTGATCTTGACGGCACGGTTGGCCTCGTGGTAGAGCGATTAGCTAGATTCCCTACACAACAAATATTTTTTGTGTGTCATAAAATTTTCACGTTTTTCATCGCGCAGGAGAAACTCAGCCGCTTGTAGACGTGCGTTTTTTCACCGGACAACGGACTGTATTTTAACAACGCGAATAATGTAACGCTCGGCAGATGTCAGGTACAATGTATTACATACACACTTTCATTAAAAACCATACACGCGACCGCGAATCCGGCGACAATCCGAATATCCGGTCCATTGTCCGGTGTTTTCGAAAGCGGACGTATACAAGCGGCCTTAGGCCTTAGTAATTAAACATCTTCAAAAATATTGATGTTTCCTCAGGTTTATAACGCAAGCCCCGCGGCTGCACCGCGTGGCGCCGCTACCGTCGCTGCCCGAGCTGCGCACATTGTACGTATGTATTTATTTTATTATTGCTTTATTTATTACAATAAAAAAGTCATTCATGACTCATGCGCAGTCCATTCATGAGCAGTAATGCGATCCAAGCAATTAGTCGTGGTCGGGGTGATCAACAATGCTATCGAAGAATCTATATTTGAGGACATTGGTTTGTGGCCGATAGCAAAAAAATTACTACGCAAGGTTTCAAATTGATTTTCTCCAATTTCATGTTATCAAAAGTATCTAGTTAAAGCATTTGGAACCAAGGTATAGGTTTCAAACTAGTTCCAAAGTCTTATCTGAAAATCACAATTGTAAATTCATGAGGAAAATCGCGAATTAACTTTGCTACGTGAAAATCTCACAAGTGCTCGTATTTATTATCAATACATGGGAATTTGCAATAGTTATTTATTATTATTATATGTAAATATGTAGATTATTAATCGCTTGAATTTGCAAATACCTAGGGCTTATCTACGTGATAGCGGCTTTGTTCAAGGGCTACCGGTATATTAATGAAAACTTGTGATTTCATTTCATGAAGTTTTCTAACAGAAGCTAGTTGTGTAATACTTATTCACGAAGTTCTGAAATGAGGATTCTCGATGAGAAGTTAATCATGTAATGTGGAAAGAAGTACGTCGGTGTGGAATTCTGCAGCACCTGAAGATTATATACCTACTAGGCTCTTTAACCCGTGTGTGTAATGTGTTGCCAGTCTAAGAGGGAGGCTTTTGTTCAGCAGTGGTCGCCTCCCGGCTGTTCATGATTCCTAATGTTTTGTTTAATTATAATTTAGTTTATGTAACGACTCTTTAGTCATTTCTCATTTTAATTCAGGAAACTGAAAAACAGGAGAAAAAATGTTGATTTAGATGAAAGGTTCAGTGGAAGTGATTCGAGAAAAATGCACAGGTTTGACGCAGACTGTGCACTTCGCAAATTGTGCAATTCGCAAATTGTGCACTTCTCAAAATAGTAATTCGCAAAATGTGCACTTCGCAAATTGTGCACTTCTCAAATTGAGCACTCCTCAAAATGAATCTGAAAATTATCATCATGTTTCAAAATAAAAAACGCTTAGTTACACTTTTTTTATTATTTTGCAGGAGAACGTGATTATTTTCACACGAAACTACTGTTAAAGTGCTAAAATCGAGCAAAATAATAAAAAATAAATTGTAAGTAATCGGTTTTTACTTTGAACCATTATAATAATATTCACATTCATTTTGAGGAGTGCTCAATTTGAGAAGTGCACAATTTGCGAAGTACACATTTTGCGAATTACTATTTTGAGAAGTGCACAATTTGCGATGAGCACATTTTGCATCAAGTGCACAATTTGCGAAGTGCACAATCTGCGTCAAACCCAAATGCACGTCGCTTTGGGTCTACACTTTGCAGATACTTTAATATCTATCGCTATTACTTATACCTCCCTGGTATTCTATACACAGTAACCAGGTTTACCTATATTTGTAAGCGTCTGGTCTTCGCACGCGCCTTTTAATTTATTTATACCAGTTTAACCGAACTTGTAGACGATTGAGGACGTTTGCATTTCAAATATACCGTCACCATCATCTCACATATTAGAATAAGCTACCATAACTACGTTATTTGACAGTATCATCACAACATCAGGGCTGGTGGAGGTGCCCAACCTGAGCCATGTGCACGACAACAAGAAGGATAACAACACACTCGCGTATCTTCAAGCTATGTGAGTACAGTTACATTTGAGTCTTAACCCCTTACCGCATACGAAACCATAAATGGACGACTAATTTCATATTTTTTTTTATAAGCTGCTGATATACCCTATCTTAAAAAACTAACTGACATCAAAACCCGAATTTCATCCTCAAACGGAACGTAAATAATTTGTTCATAATAAATGTCATCTGTCAAATATTTTTAAGATTATATTGAGCGCGTGCGACGGCCCAGGCACAACAAATAAAGTCCTATTTTGTTATTTAAAAAAAAAAATACCAAAACGGTGAGTAGACGCTTTGAAAAAAATATAACTACATTCTCTAAACTTTCATAAATACGGTAAATGTTTGATTTTTGCTTTGTATTACATATTTTGTCGTTTTTTTTCACTTTTTCAAAATTGCCAAATTTGGCTTCGTATGCATTCTTGTCAAAAGTTTTCCTGTCATATTTGGCTTGATATGCATTTAAGGCTTCTTTCTCTCATATTCCAGAAATGGATCATCTCAGCATCAAAACTACAAATTTTTTTTTGATAACTGGTACCTTTACAAAAAAGGTTTTAAGGCACAGTTTATAATGGAAGTACCATTACAAACTGTGCGACTCAATCGTGTTCCAAACTCATATATGCCTTCTGAAAAGGAACTAAAGAAGCGAGGACGCGGTAGCATGGAAAAAAAAGTAGCAGTCATAGATAAAATAAAGTTGAGCTTGGTTTCCTGGTTCGATAATAAAAATGCGAATTTTCTTTCCGTCTGTGTTGGAAGTGAACCCAGGACAACAAAGCGGCGTTATGTTCGACAGGATAAAAATTGTGTTTACATACCTTTTCCCCAAGCTGTGGATGTTTATAACCAGCATATGGGAGGAGTAGATTTACTTGATTCCATGGTGGGTTATCACAGAATCCATTTGCGGTCTCGTCAATGGTATAAGAGAATTTTTTTTCACATTGTAGACATGTCCCTTGTCAATGCTTGGTTGTTATGGCGTCGAAAAATGCAAACTCTTACATTGCTTTTATATGATTTCAAACTGGCCGTTTCTGAGCATATGTGAAAGGCAGGCAAAGCTGTTATGATCAAGAAACGTGGTCGTCCATCCAGCATTCTTGGAACTCCAACATCCAGCCGAGGCAGCACTCCCTCTCGGTTACCTGAATCTCCATTACCCACAAAAAAGCCAAGAAAAACGCCAGCTAGGCATCAAGAAATCCCTCTGGAGTCGGTACGTACTGATGGGATTAGCCATTTTCCGATTTGAAAGAAGAACGCCCGACAAATATGCCAAAATTGTTCTAAATTTCGGTCTTTTACACTATGTGAAAAATGTAATGTCTTTTTGTGCTATAATGACAAACGCAATATTGCTATAAAGAATTTCACGAGACATAAAATAGTTTTCTCCTAAATGCATACGAAGCCATATTTGAATGAAGATTATTTGAGTGGAATGCATACGAAGCCATATATGGCGTCATTCAATAACTTTTAATATATAAGTTAATATTTTTTTCTCTTAATTTGATCTCACTATTTAAGCAAAAATAAACAGGTTTTCGCTAAAAAAAAATTTTTGTTTCATCTCTTTCATAATTCATGCGGTAAGGGGTTAAGTACCTATAGTCTTACTCAAGGACCCGCTCACTTTTGGACCTGTTTCACTTGCTTTACACACCTTGCAGAATCCCTTTTTAGTCATCTGACCGAAGGTTTTTGATGTGAATACACAGACCCAAATACATTTTTAAGTTGGAAAATCGTGAAGCGCGTTTTCCCGTTCTGGGTGGCGCTGAAGGAACTATCAGAATTGGTCTGATTATGATCCACGATATGATCCTTCAATAGCCCTTTACCTTCCAGAACCACGCGGCTATCTGATTAGATAGTCCCGCGACAGACGCCTTTTCTGGGGGCCCCATCAGATCTGACAGCGTTTTGAGGCGTGCGTAGAACACGATGCGCCGTAAACCCGGGCATGATCCAGATCGGATGGCGAGTCACCCATTACTCACTATCCGCATGCCATTTCTGAAGCCTTTGGTATTTGCCTTTCTAAAGGTGCCGGTTCGCGCACGACACTTGTCATTGCCTCTGTCGCGGTCTCCTGTCGCTGTCTCCTGTCGCGGTCTCGCGCGCGAACCTTTATTCACATCTGATTTCATTTTACCCTTTCCAGAGACCTAGAAGGCAACCACATAAAGCGACTATCACCGCACGCACTGCGCGTGAGAGCCGATCAAGTGTAAGTCACTAGGTACATACACAACATGTGCTATTTTATTTCGTTTCTTTGGTATTACATTTTATTTGCGAAAGTTGAAAGCTTGAAGTGATGCTATACTATTCTCTTCTATAATAAATCTCATCCGTGGACTCTACGATTTGCTCTTTGACAAGGCGGCTTTGAGATAGTCCGATCGGGCGATCGTACAGCACGAGCGGTGAGCGCTATGTGTCGCTGTCAGTTGCTTAGCTTAGCATCGCGAGAGCGTGCAGCCACGCTGTTACAAGGCAGCGTTTATACAGAACAACACTGTTAGTGTAAGAAGAAACAGCTTTTCGTGGATCCGAGAAAACCGGGAATAAAACACAAAGGATACACTATTTTCTAGGTTTTAGCCAACGCGTTTATACATTCAGTTATTCTGTGTTCGTAGTAAAGTTATAATAGCTAACAACGTACCCTCTGTTAGAAACTTTTGACGGCACGGCTAGCGCAGTGGTTGAGCGATTGACAGCTGCGCTACGTGACTACGTGTCGCTTGTTCGAGTCCCGCACGTTAAAAATATTTGAATGATCTACAAGTAGTTGTTCCGGGTGCTAGTGTATGAATTTTAACGATTGAAAACTCATCCACTATTCAAGAGAAAGTCCTAGAGTATAGTTTAAACATAACAATTTCAATGTTTTCTCACGTAGTGTCCCAAATAGAGTTGCTTATCCAGCGCTATCTCTAATCTAGTCTTAATTAGTTTGCTCAAGTAATAGCAGCTATAAGTGAAAATTATTATCTTTATGGCGGCAGCAACTAGGTGCGTCGAAAGGTCGAGGCACCAACATTCCTAGGTATGACGTACGAGAGTATCTGAATGAATCCGTATCTATTATTTTTTAATGATCCCGTGGACGCGACAAACGTTAGCCTTATTATGCGGGGCCCGATTATGTGCTGACAATTCCTTGAGGCACGCGTGGAAAACGATACGACGTCGACTCGGATCTAGTCCATGATCGGACGGCGAGTTACCCATTACTCGCCGTCCGCATGCCCAATTAGTTGTTACTATGATATCCAATGACTTAAGTTGCTATAATGAATCTATGGCTTATTTTTTTGTGTGCCTATAGGTAATTTATTGCAGGCTGTCCTATAGTTACTTATTCCACATTTTAATAAAACAAAATAAAACTACGTGTGATCCAATCTTGCAGAAAGATTTTACTGTCTTTAGGAAATATCTAAGGACTTAAACATTTTACTGGCTCATCGTCAGAGCAATTAATTTTTCACCTCACCCGCTCGGAAAGATTCTATTTCTCATTCAAAATCTGAGCGCAAAACTCCATTTTGTGCTCTAGAGCACAAAGTGTTGTTTAAAATTCGAACATGTCTTGAATTCAATTTTTTTCTACTTTTCTACACTGGCAGGCGAGCCGCCTTCACTTCATTTCCTCGCTGTGTGAGGTGAAAAGTTGTGTGTTGCACTCGGCAGCAAAGTTTTTCTGCGTCTCGTACCTTTGAAAACTTCGCATCGCTCAGGATTCTATATTTGAACCGCTCGTTTCTCTCGCGGTTCAATCTTAGAATCCTTCGCTCGCTCAGTTTTCAATTCAAGTACTCGCGCCAAAAATCAACTTTGCAGCCTTGCATAAAAAATAACTATTTCAAAACCAGCACGACTCACGAGTATTGTTTCTAGGCACGGTCTAAGATTTATTTTATAACTTTTTGTCTGCAGGTCGTTGAACTACAATTTGTTAGAGGAAGTTCCCGCATTTGCATTCAAAAATGCACAGATTTCGAAACTGTAAGTTGAAAATAATTATTTCTGTGTTGCTCTATTTTTAACCGACTTCAAAAAAAGGAGGAGGTTATCAATTCGACTGTATTTTTTTTTTTTTTTTTTTTTTTATGTTTGTTACCTCATAACTTGCGACTGGGTGAACCGATTTTCATGATTCTTTTTTTATTCGAAAGCTGGTGCTTCCCGTGTGGTCCCATTGTCACCATTTTAGGATCTGATGATTGGATCTTGGAGAAATCGAGGGCAACCCTCAAATTTTATTGGCTGACACATAGTTTTTCGCAAATATTATGAAGTAATTCAAGTACTTGCGTATGGAAATCATCATCTCATATAGCTGAGCTGATGATGGACGGTACAACTCCTCAAGTAAGAAAATTATGTTTGTGTTCGCGTATCTCCGGAACTACAAGTCCGATTTAAGTAATTCTTTTTTTGTTGTACTAGGTATCGTTCAACTTAGGGAAAACTGCAAATTTCATCAAAATCGGTTCAGTAGTTTTTGAGATAGGAAATGAATGAAAGAGATGTTTACGATGTTATTTCCTGTGCTACGGATTACAAAATTCTAGTGCACATGTAAGAAAATGATGTATTTTGACAAGAATTTTGGTTGAATATTTAAACTAAAAAGAGTAAAATAAAACTTTTTCTAAAAAAAATGTGACCGCCTTCAAAAACAACCACAAAAAAGGGTAAAATAACCTACAAAACTTTTCTTTCGGAAGTCGGTGGCAAAAGAGACAATGAAATTAATAAAAAAAGTCACCGACTTCCGAAAGAAAAGTTTTGTAGGTTATTTTACCCTTTTTTGTGGTTGTTTTTGAAGGCGGTCACATTTTTTTTAGAAAAAGTTTTATTTATTTTGATTGTCTTCGTGCAACACTAACATTGACCGGGCAAAAAATGGTTGTTTATTGTCTTTTTACTTTTTCAGGAGTTTCAGGGGGAATACTAAGCTGAAACACATAGATCAAAATGCCTTCGCGTCAAACCTACTCCTCCGACAGTTGTAAGTTATTTATATCTGATAGCTATTTTGACAGAAATTACTGCAGCTCCTGCCTAAGTATTACAGACCAATTTTATTGCCAGGATCGTAAATACCGATACAGACACGACGGTGTAAATAAAAAGAAGAGAAAAGATAGAAAAAAGGAAACTTAGTAGAGATAGTGGTCAGTGGTAACGGCCCCGACAAACGACACATTTATTTGTGTAATTTATTTCATTCCAATAAGTCAAGAACCAAAAATTCGAAGACAGTGACTTCTACCAATCCGCACAGGGCCGGCGAGTTGGATTACAGCCTACACCTCTCACAGAGAGGAAACCTGTGTCCCAGTTAGAGATGTGCCTGATGGCAATATTCCCACTGCCGGCAATATTCCCAATATTGCCACTGCCGGTAAAATACCAAAATTGCCGGCAACTTTGGCAATATTGCCAAAGTTGCCAGTCAAATAACACCAGTATATTTTATTATTACTGCAGGTGCAGTTTATATTACTGTAGATAATACGTTGCGGCATTAAGTCCGCCTTATAAAAACTACTAAGTTGTTACTCTAAACGGTGATTTACTGATTATGTAAAAATAACCGAAACAAATCGATGCCTTCCGGCCAAAAGGGGGTAACCGCCACTTTACAAACTTTACAGGAGAGTAGTTTAAAGTTCAAAAAAAGTGAAAAAAAATCATATAAAATTTTCTGTAAGTTTCAAAAGTTTCAAAATTTACCCATTTAGCTTTTGATTATGTCTCTACGAAATGGCATTATTAATTACAATAAATCACACTCCTAACACAATTTAGTGTCGCTTACCCTCAAATAGACCCGATTTCACTAACAGGAAAAAACGTATTAAATGAAAACAACTCGATGATTGAGTTCCAACCTAAATGATTTAAGTGCACCATTCGTTTTATTTCTATTGAAGAAAAAGAGCATACCTGTGACTTTTCGGTTCATCAAGTGCAGCCAATATGATATAACCGGCTATTGGTTAATGAGAGACGAACAAGGAAATTGTAATAAGTTACGTAACAACAAGAAATATAATTAGCACTTTTATAAACAACGCGAAAGCACATTGTGTTTAATTCTTATAAAATTATACAGACACACTTAAATACGCAGATAAGACCTTTTTAAGTTTTTAAACTGACATTTACTAAGATGCGGATATGAAAAAAAAAGATATTATGCTCAATCTCTCTTTTTCTTTGTCTTCATTTTAAAGAATAACACAAAACAATAGTTATTTATTGTAAGTTAGTGATAGTTATACATCTATGCTGCAATTCATACTTATGGACTACTCTTAGTTATGACAAAACGTAAGACCCCTCTTTGAGGAGTGGCTGGATAGGCACCACGGCGTCCTCACCTTCTGCCTGACACAGGTCCTCAACGGACATGGATGTTTCGGGAGTTTCCTGTGTCTGATTGGGAAGAATAAAAGCCTGGGTGTCACCAATGTGGGGACCGCACGGAGGACACGGAGGAGCATCCGGTGCAGGACTGCCCAGCTTGGGCATAGCACCGCTGTGTCCTCACGGAGGCGACATACCTCTAGCGCCCGGCATTGGTCGAGGCCATGCTGCGGGGCGAAACGGAATGGGAAGCGGTCGCCTCCTTCTACGAAGCTGTCATGTTAACAAAGAAGGTATCGGGTACCGTGAGGGAGAGAACAGCTTCCACCTCACAACCTAACCGCTGCGGGAGATGCCCATGGCATCGGACGTCGCGAGGTGATTTCCGATCGGTCACTGTAGGCGCGTAACGCTTCGTGTTCCACGCGCGCCTCAAAGAGCTGCCGTTAATTTGAAGGGGGCCCCTTTTAATTTTTTTAGCGTGGTAAATTCATAAAATGAGTTCTCCCACCCCGGGCAGGGCAGGAGGGACTGTCAGACTTGTACTGACTAAAATCCACGGTCTCCTTCAATAGCTGTTTACGTTTCCGGGTCACGGTATTCGTTAGTCCCGCGACCAAGGCCTTAGAGACCCAAAGCCTGCCGGGGTTGCGGGATAGTCTAATCACTAAAATCCACAGTCTCCTTTAATAGCTGTTTACGTTTCCGGGTCACGGTATTCGTTAGTCCCGCGACCAAGGCCTTAGAGACCCAAAGCCTGCCGAGATCGCGGGATAGTCTAATCAGGTAACCGTGACCCTGGAGCGTAACGGGCTATTGAAGGATCACTGTTGATTTTAGTCCTTCCCGTAGGTACCGCCCTGGGAGGACTCCTTCGATGATTTAACCGTGATAAAGAAGGGTCAGATGAGGCACAAGATTAACTCTTTTGCAGAGAATTCATCACAAAACCCAATAACTCCTTGCTGGCCCAACCTTGGATTCGAACCCTTGATCATGTTTCTCAGCCGTATATACTAGCCAACAAAAAAACAAAAGCACTGAAAAACTAAACTGTAGGTCCTACTTATTTAACTATTCGGTATCGTCGGAACAAGGTAGCAAAAGAATAACTTTTTTCTTATGTAACCTAAAATAACTAAGTAGAATAATACAGTCATAGATGAACATAAAGTCTAATAAATAAACTTCCCGTTTTATTTTCCTTACAAAACTTTGGGCCAAAATGACTCACGAGCACGGTGGTGCTTACGCCGTGGTCGTATACAGACTTTATGATCGCTGCGGAACGCTAACGACATTTTGTTCCAACGAAAGAGAGAGATAACCGATGCTGTTTGTCATTCTTGTGTAAGCTAACCGCCAAACCTTTGATTTATCATCTTATCCAACCACCATACCAGAATTTTTTTTTTGGGAGGGAAAAAAAGGGTAAGCGACAATTGTACAGGCGACATTCGTTTTGCTGATTTATCCTAAGCGCCTTCGATGATTGATTTGGTGACTAGGGAAAATAAAAATAAGCGCCAAATAAAGTCACGGAAATGAGGCCTAAATGTAATAAATGACATACATTTTATCCAAAAAAACTGCCCTAATATCCTAACCGAAAGTTTGGTAAACAAAGATTCAAGCAAAATTTGAATAATGTATTTTTTACAAAAAAGTATTTACAGCCCAAACTACTTAACGTTCAATTAAAAAAAAAAACATTCAATGCCAAAATTGCTTATCTCACAGTTTTGAAATATTATTTTTATCCAACCACCATAATACAAAATACACCAAAAATAACTGTCGTTTATGACGAAAACCTTAGTGTCAGAACCTCAATTCCTTTACCGCCTAAGCGACAAAAAGTTTGTCCTAGAGCCATGAAACTTAGACCATTAGACGCAGAAAAAAAAGCCGATTCTAACCATATATATAAGTCGATTTCGCAAAAAATGTCGCTTATCCCCTTTTGGCCGGAAGGCATCGAAATGCATTAAATTAATGTTATTTTTGTTGATTATTTGTAGTTTTGACAGAGATTTATACTTCCATAGTTGTATAGGTACTTATACTCGTTGTTTTTGCTATGTGATTTTGCATGAAAAACTAGTAGCCCACTCAACAAACAGTTATTTATAGAGGGAAATTCTTGGAACACGATTTTGGACTACGTTACTTTTTTTGAACTAGTTAGGAGGTGAATATAATTATCAAAAGTCCCCGCCACTAGCCCTTGAGCTGTGGGGGAGGGGGGTTTAAAGGTTCCATTTTTTGATTTTTCACTTATAACTCGGAAACCATGCCTCCTAGCGGCATGGTTTGTATGAATAAAACAAAGGCTGAATTTTCCTATAAGTTTTATTTAGTAACCATTTCGATATCTTGTATAGTTTTCAAAAAACCATATTTACCTTTTTGCATTTGGAAAGTCTTATTTAATATTGCCATAAATCCAGAAAGCAGCAGCAGTCTTTTCAGGCTCTCCCTGTAGTATAACTCCTCCGTGTGTTTTTGTGGGCAACTCACACTTGACCAAAAATTAATACCTACCTATACGAAAATTGTTTATAACAAAAAAGAACTAAAGTTTCCAAAGATAGTTTTTCCGCATCTCTTATGGGTGCGGATTTCCTCCTACATAGTACAGTCCTACCTAGTCTGTAAGTACCTAGTATAATTTAAAATGAGTTTCTAAGCTAATTTTTACTGCTCCCTCGGTGGGGGAAGACAAGACATATCAAGCTTGATGGTGGTCACCGAATTTAAGAACTACTTATACCTGGTGGACATTGAGAGAGACCCGAAGGGGTCTCTCTATGTCCGTGGGCCTCCAGATAAAGATCTGGAGGCCCATATCACCTCAAGATGCAGCATGCTGGCTCTGTTCATCGCAGGTGGTGAAGGGAGGGTCTGAATCAACTGCTACTGCTTTCTGGATCTATGGCGATAACAAATACAACTTTCCAAATGCGCGAAACTAAAAATGATTTTTCCCCTAAATTACAGACTTTCAAAAGCGGATACCTCAAAAACTATGAAAACTCGAAAACTTACAAGATATTGAAATGCTTACTGGGTAAAACTTACGGAAAATTGATTTAGTTTTTTATTTTGTTCACACACGCTATGCTGCTAGAACGCATGGTTTTCCGAGATGGAAGCGAAAAACCAAAAAATGGTACCCTCAACCCCCCCCCCCCCCAGAGCTTAAGATCGTCAATTCTTATCTTAAAATGTATGTGTAATTTCTTATATTCACAGTCGTGTGCGGCAACAATGGGCAATATTGCCGGTAAAATACCGGGAATATTGCCAAAATTGCCGGCAATTTTGGCAATTTTACAAAAAAAAAAATTTTTTTGTATATAAGGTAGGTTTGTAAATGCTAATTTTAAGTGTGTTACATAGTTTTCGCACTCACTTTGACTTAAAATTAAGCAATATTAGAAATATTGCTGGCAATATTTCCACCTATATTCCCACCTTGGGCAATATTGCCGGCAACGGCACATCTCTAGTCCCAGTAGTGGGGGAACATTATAGGCTATCATCATCATCAGCCTATAATGTTCCCACTGCTGGGACACAGGCCTCCTCTCTGTGAGAGGGAGTGGGCCATAATCCACCACGCGGGCCCAGTGCGGATTGGTAGATGTCACATGTCTTCGAATTTTTGGTTCTAGGACATGCCGGTTTCCTCACGATGTTTTCCTTCACCGTTTTGAGAGCAGTGGTGATGAAATAAATTACACAAAGTAATGCGCCTGGCGGGGTTCGAACCCACGACCTACAACTCGTAAGTCGGGACCGATACCACTGGGCCACCACTGCTCTTATATATTACTAGCGACCCGCCCCGGCTCCGCACGGGTGCAATCTCTTCTATATTATGCATGTTATATACATATAAACCTTCCTCTTGAATCACTCTATCTATTAAAAAAAACCGGATCAAAATCCGTTGCGTAGTTTCAAAGATTTAAGCATACAAAGGGACATAGGGACAGAGAAAGCGACTTTGTTTTATACTATGTAGTGATAGGCTTTATGCTGATTAATTGATTATGAATTTACGATGATAAAAAATGTCACTTACGGGATATCTTTCGTGATTAAATATTTCTTTAAGTTCCCGATATTTCGACGCTGTTGCAAGCGCCTTTATCGCGGGTGGACTAGAATAAGGGTGGATGAAAATAAATTGTACAGGAGCAGACAAAGCTGTCTACCCTCTTTCTTTGTTTGTTGCTACTCGCGCTACTGGAACTCGACACTGTCTGGGAAAAAAAAAATGTTATGCTAATGTTATGTTATTAAGTATCGACTAGTATGTACGTGTCTGTAGTTGACACCACGTTTCCAATTAGGCCGTACCATTTTTCCCGATCCATTATTATCTTTAGTACGCCTTGATCAATTAAGAAAATTTATGTTAACTATTGTTGCAGAGATTTAAGTAACACCGCCATTACCTCCCTGCCCACCGCAGGCTTACAGAATTTGGAAACACTTAGAATAGAGAAGACACCTTCATTGAAATACATCCCATCGATTTATGAATTTCAGGTGAGTCAAGAAAGGGCCAATCCCTAAGGTGTACCTACAGTGAATTTGAAGTTATACCGTCTTACCACAAGAAAGATAAACATCTGTTGAACATTTGCCTGAAAAACAGTCAAACTTCTACTTGTGGCGTCGAACAAAAATAACGTGACACTGATCAGTGCCCAACGCCATACGATTAGATGACACGCATCTGTGTCTTCAGCCATGCGGAAAAAACTTGAACGGCCAGGCACATTGTTTTATGTGGTTAAAAGTGGCAAAATAAGCGTATTTCTTGAAATGGAGGGTAAGTGACTTTTTTAGTACAGGTGTGCCAAACCTTTTTGCATTTTCTAATGATTTGATAGATTATGAGGTATCAAGTCTAAAAATATTGTTTTGGTTTTCCTTATAACAAATTTCAACTGTTTAAACTATGTTAGGTTATGAAAAACTGCCAAGTTTTAATAAATAGATAATAGGTATCCACAAAAAAAAATCAAAATTAGGTAGGTTCTGGGTAAAAACCATAACTTAATTGAAGGAGTTCCTTACCATCGATTTAAAATGAGACACATCCGTGCCTAACGGCACACGCAAAAGAAACAGATGGCACTGAAACTTGCAATCTCTGCAACGAATCGACTTTCAACTTTCAAAAAGGTTGGTTACCCCTGTTTTAAAAAAAATCTTACAATATCCAGAAACGAAGGCTACGAGCTTAATATACCTACGTGAAAAATGAAGATAGTTGGGCTATGAGTAAAAACTTCCATAACTTAATTGAAGGAGTTACCATCGATTTTAAAATGACACACATCCGTGCCTAACGCCACACGCAAAAGAAAATGATGGCACTGAAACGTGCCATCGGCAACAAATCGGTTAAACAAGCATTCAACAGATGTTTATCTTTTTGTGGGAAGACCGTTATTGTCTTATTTTTTGTACTATATTTTGGCACCAAAATGCATCTCCATTTCGATCCTCAGAGTCTCCAGAGAGCGTACCTGACTCACCACTTCCACTGCTGTGCATTCCGTTTCCCGGAGCGACACAACCCCACGAGGCACAAGCTGTTCGAGACGCAAGTGGCTCTCATGCAAGCGGTAAATTTACACACTTTTCTTATTATGGATTGATCATATTATTTACGATTGCTGCAAGTGGGTACCGAGTCAGGTCAGTCAAGAGCTCTTAGCTCTTAGCGCTCAGTAACAGCTCTTCAATTTTATTGATTTACTTAAATATAGCCACGCAGTTACATCTTGTTACAAGAATTCTTATTCATACTTAGACAAGTATTAGTTCTAATAACATTCCTCATTTCTCATTTAGCAATGCGCGAACGGCGGTCAACAGCGCACTCCGCGGTTCCGGAAGCGAAGATCGCTGGAGCCGATCAAGATCTTGCCTCCTCAGAACAATTCGAATACAACGTAAGGCCAAATATTTCTATCAGACTTCCCTAAAAAACCAACTTGAAATTCTATAAACTATTACAGTAGCTATGGCAGATCTTGCCTAGCATGGTTTTTGACTATAGTTAAAATCTGGCGTGGCTTTAGGCACACACCTATGATATACAAAGCAATTTTTTGCCCCACGGGAAGAAAACTCTTTCATGAGTAATGACTGTAAACCACTTAAACTTTTCAACAGTGAAAAAGAAATCACAAATACCCACCTACTTTTTAACTCAAAATCGAATCTTCTAAATCAATTAAAGTAACCACCCAATCTTCACAGAGACTCGCTAGAAGACGACGTATCAACTGCCACGACAAGTGAAGAGTACGATGCGAACTTGGACGAGTATTTCTCTGACTCGGGCAGTTGGGAGGATGAAGACGATCAGGGGGAGTTCCATGACCCCGTTAACAACACCCTGGGAGCTTCTACCTTGTCGGCGAAGTGCGGGAATTTTAGTATTACGTGAGTATCAACAACTTGAACAAAATAAGTTGGCTAGGAGTCCTAGCCAACTTATTTTGTTCACGAACGGACTCACAAGGCTCAGTTGAAAACCAGCGTCAGACACCCTGTGGCCTGGCTCTTTGTTGAACTGAGCCTATTTGGCACAGCCGTGAGGCACACGAAACCTACTTTTGTTTTCTTACTTTTCCATTGTTTCTTCGTAATTTTTATTGTAATTGTGTGCCTAAGGCTTGTCAAATAAACTTATTTTATTTCCTTCTATATAACACGTTAGTCATCACCAATGAATACTTAAAAATAAATAAAGGAAGAAACTAGTTTACCTTGATAGATTGCCTAGGGCATCAAGTTGTCTGAGAGTGAGACGTGATGCCCTAAGGGCGGATTTTTTGGGTGCTTCTTCTGGTGCCCCCCTCAGTCTTGATGCCTTAGGCAATTGCCTAATTTGCCTTAGGGTTAATCCGTCACTGGCTAGGACCTACAGGATAAGGACAACGGAGAACAGGATAATGCGTTGCGGCGCAGATTGGGATAGACCCGCGTGACCGTACAGTGTTATGCAAAGTTGGATTTAAAGGAAGAAATCACATTGAAACGCAGAGGTCGCATCATGTTCTTGGAATTGCAACTCAACACACAAATGATGAATGAAATAGAATTACCTACCTACTCCAAAATGCTGATCTGTGTGCATAAACGATATTTTGGCCGGATGTCCCTCAAGAATCTTTAGATCGCCATTCTATATCCAAGGATAAACAACTAAATTTCTTTTCCCTTTTTAGCCCACGAAAAGTGGAATGCACGCCAGCACCAGACGCGCTCAACCCTTGTGAAGACGTGATGGGCTGGTCATGGCTGCGAGCAAGTGTGTGGTTCGTCATCGCAGCTGCGGTCGTGGGCAATGTTGCCGTTCTTCTCGTCTTGCTGACCAACCACACGGAGATAACTGTCCCGAGGTTCCTCATGTGCCACCTCGCGTTTTCAGACCTCTGTACTGGCCTGTACCTCTTCATGCTAGCGGTGGTTGACCTCAGGTCTTACGGCGAGTTCTTCAATTACGCCTACGACTGGCAGTACGGCGTCGGCTGCAAGATTGCTGGCTTCTTGTCAGTATTTTCTGGACAGCTTTCTGTCATCACCTTAACTATAGTCACGTTAGAGCGTTGGTTCGCCATAACGTATGCAATTTATTTAGAGAGGAGGATCTCTTTGTCAGCCGCGGCCAAGATAATGATCGGTGGTTGGCTGTACTCCTTTTTAATGGCTGGCTTGCCGCTGGTCGGCGTGTCAGACTACTCGTCTACCTCAATATGTTTGCCGGTTGAGAGCAAGGATGTGGGAGATGCTGTGTACCAAGGTGGGATCTTCGTGGTGAGCGCACTGGCGTGGGTCACGATTGTAGTGTGCTACGTGCAGATATACAGGTCTCTGGGAGGAGGGGAGAGTTATGGCGGGAGGGGGGCAGCTGCAGCGGCTGAGAGAAGGATCGCGAACAAGATGGCGCTGCTCATAGGAACAGATCTGCTCTGCTGGGCGCCTGTAGCCTTCTTCGGCATCACAGCGTTAGCAGGCGCTCCATTAGTTGACGTCAGCCACGGGAAAGTGCTCCTTGTATTCTTCTACCCCCTTAATGCTTGCGCAAACCCGTTCCTATACGCTATATTGACGAAACAGTACCGAAGAGACTTCATGACGTTGATCGCGCGAACAGGTCACTGTAATTGGTTGGTGGAGAAATACAAGCTGGCAGCAACCCCTCCCCCCACCGCACACACCAACCAATCGGCGCCCGCGCAGCTCATGCCGCTGGTGGACACCGTGTCCTACCAGAGGAGTCAGTCACAGTCTAAAGACAATAGTGATGGAATGCTTTAAGTGTTAGTTGTAATTTAGGTTATGTTGACATTATTATATGGTTATTTATTTTTAATTTAGTGTTTTATTGGTGTTCTGTCCTTCAATATTCATTATAAAACTAGGGATTAAAAATCTCGCAGTTCCTATGAATCCGCAGAAATGGTAAACCACATTCAGCATTCTGAATATCATTTTGTAGAAAGATATTATGGAAACATTAGTTTCAGTATAACCGCGATTTTTATTTGTGCTGCCATCTATCTAGTATTGATAATATTAAGTTTATATTATGGGACTGATGGCAGTCGTGTTCTTTATAAGTCATAGGATCGATTGAGATTTAAAAAAAAAATGAGTTATTCCTTTATAATATAAGGTGAATGAACCATAGTCCAGTTTTGTAGTCCCTTTGGCAGAAACCTATGGTATCAATAGTGTTAGTTCTAGGTGTCCAATTTTTGATATATTATTTATTTATTTATTTATTCACACTTTATGCACAGGTTACAAAAAACGTGTACAACGGCGGACTTAATGCCTTGGGCATTATCTACCAGTCTACCTTAGGGTGATGCAGAGACAAATACAAAGTAGGTGCAACAAACCAGACAATTACTTAATAAGAAAATGAATATAAATATTAATTACTACAGATATACAATATATACATACAATACATATATACATACATACATACATACACAGTACCTATACAGAAATAAAGTGGAAACTAACAACCAGTTAACTTTGAGATGAATCTGCCAGCTTCTTAGTAACATACTCACGAGCCTTCAACTTGAAAGTGAACCGACTGGATACCGTCCTGATATTCCGAGGAAGCGCATTCCATAGGAAAACTGCCTGGATTGGGAAAGAAGATTTAAGAAATCCAGAACGGTGAGAGGGACATCGTAGAAGACGATTATTACAAGATCGAAGATTTTTGCTATGTGCAGAACATAAATATTGGAAGTGAGAAGTCAGATAGGACGGAGAAGTGGGTTTGTGAAGAAGAGAAAACAAGGTAGTCAAGGCCCTTAACGCTCTACGCTGGCGAATGGGCAGCCACTTTAAAAGTGACCGGTGTTCGGAGACGTGATCATATTTTCGGAGATTAAAGACGAATCGAATGCAGTTATTCAGAAGTCGGTCAAGTTTATTGAGTAAATCTGCATTCAGGTCATAGTAACATACATCACCATAATCAATTATGGGGAAGATAAGGTCTACTAGGTCATCAGTTACTTTTATATTCTTTCATCTGCCTAGCAAACACTTAATTGATCAGTTTACTTCAAGTTGCACTCGTTTATTCATAAAGTTGCATGACTAAAACACTATGCATAACAAAAATGGGCATACTCATTCAATTTAAAACACAAATATCAGTTTACATAAATATTTATTTACATTCTCCTCAACTCAAGAACAGTTGAGCATGTTCTTCTAATTCACTTAACACATTGCTATCAATATATTCCACCACTAATTTATCACCTTCTAATAAGACCTCTGCTTTCATCAGCTCTGATACTTCCACATCCATCTTTATTGGACTAATACAGTAACTGTCTAACTGCCTGAATAACCTTAGTTTTACAGAACTGATTTTGTTGTTATCATTCTTAATATTACAAGAATCACAAATACTGTCAATGGAACGACCCAAACTCCATTTTGAGCTGATGAATATGGGTACTGTGTCTTTCAAATCTGGGTCAAGAGTTACCGATTCAAATTTTGTGATACTACCCTCTTCTTTGATAATTTTTATTGGTTTGGGGTCCATGTTTGATGGTTTTTTGATGGCGAAGTATACTCTGTCGGAAGGTGGGATGGATTTGGGCCCAATTGCTTTTTGTTTTATCCTCATGAGGTGGATTTTGGATGCTGTCTTCACTTTTGCTGAGGACTGGAGGGCTTTGCGGATGTTTTCTGTAATCTGTAATAAGTTTAAAAAGAAGTACAATACCTTAAAGCAGATTTTTAAAGTGCAGCATACTGGGATATTTTTTTTAATTTTCTTTGTTTTATTAGTGTAAGTGTGCGGACCATGATATTTTTTTTGGTTTATTTTAATTGATTTTCTGACAGTTTCTGTACTTAATTAAGCCAACCCAAATGTCCTATCATTGGTACCTATTGCTTTTTGCTTTATTTAACAAAAATGTTTGCATTCTTGCATCAGGCAGAGTATACCTGTAGTATTGAGAAATTCCTAATAAGAAGCCTTATTAACACTTCAGTTCATTTAGAAATCACATCCAAGATCTTCAGCCGAGCAGTAGAAACTACTACATCACCAGAGCAATCAAAACAAAACTTAAGTACATACCTTTTCTTGTAAATGTTTGTTGGCCTCTCTAAACTGTCTTCTAGGAGCTTCAAATTGCTCGATCTTGGCTGCCATTGTTGTATCATCTATCTCTGGACAAGTACTGAAATGTTTAGTTTATAGATATTGTAAAAGCAAGTATAAAAGTAAATAAAAAGACTTACAAGTACAAGTAGGACAGACAATAAAATTACTGAATTAACTCAAAGGGCATTAGAAAATGAGTATTAATATACCAGAGATTCGTAGAACACTGATTATAAGACTGAGATTTTGGGGAATGTCTGCATTCTCTACAGTCACATGGAAATATTGAAGATTTTAAAGTTATTATAATGTGAATACTTACGGGTGAAATCTATGTTCAATACAGAAATGTTTATTACACTTTGGACACAACATTTCATGTAGGTTTCCTTTCTTACATTCTTTTTCAGAACACCTGAATATTTGGTCGTCATTTTTGAGGTTAACCTCCTTCGGTTTTGCTTTTGGCGCCAACTCGCATTCACCAGACAGGCAATGTTCGTTGAAATGCTCCCGGCAGCAAACTTTGCCACATTTGCATTGGAGAGGCAGGAAATCAGTTTGATTGCAGTTTTGATACTGGCAGTGGTCACCAAGTGTAGGAAACTCCATCTTCTTGGTATTTTGTGTACTTTTCCCTCAATAAATTCAATGAGATCTTGGGTTTATGAATTGTACAAAGGCTCCTTGTAAGAGAACTTTGTATTTTCTTGCAATGATAAACACAAAACGAAATATTATACAAACAAATAACCTCTAACCGCGTTTCAGTAAAAATAATTAGACGGATATTTCAAATTGACAACAGGATAGAATATCACATTTTCTCTATGAGCGAAAATGATACTGCATAATAATGTTGAAAATATTTAAAATTTGGGAACCGAAACGCAATTCCCACTAAATGTCAATGTCAGTTTTACAAAAGTGACAGTCATTCAGATCGTTCAGAAATTGATGATGCTTGAATATTCTATTTAAAATCTACACCATGAATCAAATCAAATCATAGAAATTACACCAAATTCCTAACCACAGACTACTTAGAGATACTACCACAGAACATATATACCCCTAAAGGGGAAGAATGACGACTCCGTACTAATGGGGATGGCAACTCAAAGCTAATCGTAGATGGCGCTGCGATAGTTGGTCCCCACGTCTACCTTGTACAAAAAAACAAACAAGATTATTTGTTATAAAAATTGAGTATAAATACAAAACAAATATGGAAAATTATTCGTCCATGCAAGTACTCTTTACTAAAAGAAGAATTAAGACGCCGCGGCGCATCTACAAGAGAAAAAAAGTGATTTAATTGAGTGGTTATACATTTGATTTTACCGTAATAAATCCACAATTACTTGTAGTTGAGGTTTCAATTTTTGAGTTTAGGTATGTTTTACCTGTCCTCTCCTTTATCAAGAATATAATGCTGCTTTTGACTTTCTATTTTGATAAAATATCATAATGTTTTAAGTCAGTAATTTTAACCTTTTTTTCTATTTAGATTCGAGAAATATCACAATATATTTAATTTCTTAACACCACAACTATTACAAAACTCGTTCCAGGTGATAATTCTTCGATTTTCGAGCGATGCAATACTGGTACATAACCTCCAAAAGAAAAGTAGATATTATTTTGAAAAGTGTATTCCATCATTTTTACAGCTTATTACACAACATCTAGTCATTTTACATCAATAAATGTTTTTTTTTTCTGAAAATTCCTTTGATTTTACAGTTCTTTGGGGACCAAACTGTCATTTTCACTTTGACACTTGCCTTCCCCATTTTGTGAGGAAAATTTTTCTTACCGACCAGCGCCATCTATGTTTAGCCCACGAAAACATGGCAGTAGAATCCAGGGCGGGAATTTCAAATACTACAAGTACTTTACAGGTTCTTTGTATTGCATTTTATGCACAAGTACATTGCGCTTCTCGATAGTTTCTTTCAAATTACTATCGAGAAACACAATGTACTTGTGCATAAAATGCTGAAAGATAATAAGTAAGGAGCAGTTTAGTAAAACAAACGATTTCATTTGACTTCTTTATTCATATAAGCTACAATGACTTATTTTACTAAGGTTCGGAAACCGATGTAAAGTGATGCTGGTATCTTTAGAAGGTGAAGTTCCACACATAGCACAGATTCTAGTGTTTTCTTCCTACGAACTCATCGGGAATAAGGCACAAAATAAAACAAGAGTCACTGTCTCAACACCGGGTCTATATCTCACAAATACGCACTTAATTTCACCAAAACACAGACACAGAGGAGCAAGCTCGACTCACATTAACAATATTGTATGTAGAATTAAATGCAACTGTTTTATTTATTACAAATAAACACAAGAACAAGATATAAATAATGGTGCGCAAGCGATGGCAGACATTTTTTCCTATGACGTCAAATAGCCAATAGACAATATGGCGTTCCAGTGTTGTCATGTTGTCATATTATTATTTCCTTTTTGTTTTGTGTATTCATCAATTTAAATGTTAAAAATTTAATAACAAACATTTTCTCGCATCAGAATAAAAGCAAAAATAAATTTTAAGGATAACATACTTTAAAATCAATTAATAAGCCTATTATTAGATTGAATGTGAAATAGTATTTTTGTCAATGATTTTCGTTGGCAACATTATGTAATTCATCTCTTTTACTCTAATGTTGATGTCTCTTTCTTGTTTTCTAGCCCACCTACATCTTGTTCGTAGAACAAAGTCGACACCCCCTGGATACTACGTATTTCCTAACGCACGTTGCTATGATGAAAGCAGTAGACTTGGATCAAGCTTGCAATCATAATTTCCATGATAATGTATCTAGCGATTGCATGGTATTTAATTTAACTACACTCACACCATTGCTTGACTAGAGCACCTTACGCATTGCAATAAGGTTTTTTTTTAGGTGTAAGCGTGGGTGCAAATACTGATCACAATCTACTTTTTTATCGTGGTAAAATTATCAAGGCGTGAGTTACCTAATGTATGTTTGTAAAATTATCAAATGAGTTCTCCGAGGGTGGGATCTCCCGGGACTGTCAGGCTCGTACTACCTAAAATCTACGGTGCTCCGTTAAAAGCTCTTTACGTGGCAGGGTCACGGTTACTTGAAAAAACAGTCCCGCGACCCCAACAAACACGATCTACATGAGATCGAGTTGTCTGCACACAAAATAATTTAGTGAAATCGTGATTAATATTAATAGGTAAACGAACAACTAATATACACACAAGAAATTAATTAAGCATAGTTTATTGCAATAAATAAAATACATTTCACTTACAACAATACCACATTGGTGTCACTTGACACAAGGTAACTTTTCTAAAGACAATGGGTGTAGATAAAAATGCAATTTAGGGACAAAATGTAACAAGGCCACTACTGGTCTTTTCTGGCAGTTAAAATTACTGGATGGTTCTAAACTTTGTACTCTAAAGTCGCATTTTCGCTAGGAGACATGTCGCCCAACATTCAGGTGGTATGTCTCTCCAAGTTTGTGGAACAATGTCGCTTGTTCACATTGGTCAGTTTCTACTAGAGTCAACTTCGACAAGTTGCGCGACCCGTAAATGTTCTGCGCGGCATTGCACGGGATACGTGAAATTCGTATCGAGCGACAGAGTCGCAGAACAAAAATGTCCCCTAGTGAGGATGCGGCTTTATATTAACCGATTCGTTGCGATGTCTAATTTCGCTAACTTCTAGCTGTGGCGTCGAACAAAATTGAAGGAACTACCATCGACTTTAAAATGACACACATCCGTGCCTAACGCCACACGCAAAAGAAAGTGATGGCACTTAAACGTGCCCTCCGCAACGAATCGGTTAAAAAGTATAATTTACTGGGTATATAAAAGTTTGCGCTTTATTCGGTAGACAAGAGACTCACGAGGTAGTTACGCCTACTAACTGTTTTAGTTAAAAAATAAACTACCATACAACAGCGCTGATATTATTCTGACATCCTTTCATAATTTAACTAAATAAATAGTTTTTTTTATCCACTCATCTCAAATTGACAAGAGACCCTGGCTACAGATTTAAGGTAAACCAAATACATAGAGCAGCATTCTTCTGACAGCATGAAAAAATGACAGTTTCATCTATTATATATTATTCTATTTTTTATTATGGCAAACAAGAGCTGGGTCGGCCGTATGCCAATAACTAAGATGAATTCGACAAACAGGAAGATTGTTATGAGAAAAAAAAATACAGAACGGCAAAAGTGTCCGTTCGATGATACTATTGCACTTAATGTAGACCTTCTGGGGTTAGTATGGGCATGAAACAAACACTATAGCTCCATCTCTTTTTAACACGACTTCAAAAAAAAGTAGGTTCTCAGCTGTTCGACCCAAATGTATGTATGTTTGTCTGCGATAATCTAGCGTTTGGCTGTACCGATTTTGATGCGGTTTTCAGAAAAGTGTTTGATACTTTCTGGGGAGTTTTAATATATAACAATAATGGATATCTTGTGAAGTTGCCCGCGTAGATCCGTTTATGTTGCTTACTAGGATTGTAGATTTCAAAAACGCCGATTTTATGAAGATTTTTATTGAATTGCTGAACTAAAAAGGGAAAAATAAAAAACTTTTTGAAAAAAAAAAGGGAACCGACTTCAAAACCAAACACAAAAACACTGTAAAATAAATTTTCTTTCGGAAGTCGGTGGCCATAGTCAATGAAATAAAAAACAAAGCCACCGACTTCCGAAAGAAAAGTTATCTTACTGTTTTTTTTTTGTGTTTTCATAAACAACTGTCAAAGTCTACCTCCCGTCACTTTGACATTTCCCTACAGCAGAATAATATAAACACTGAATAAAACATTTTTCTCTCTCTACATGAGTTTCAACGTTTCCATAGCAGCTTGTAACCTCTCAATCTCTCCTTGTGATTGCGCTAATTTCTCGGAGTTGGTCTTTTGTACCTCGGCCGGTACTTTAGTTGCGTAGTCGTCCGCAGCCATTGCTTGTTGTAGCTTAGTTATCGTTTGGGAAAGAGCTTCTTTCTTCTTTTCTAGCTTCGTTAGCTCCTTCTGGGGGTCGATTAGGCCCTGTGAACATAACATGTATTGTTTCCATTATATTGACAAATGTGAGTGATTTTTGACGGCTGGTAACACCAGTCCAAAATATAGTTTTGTTACTAGTGCGCCACGACTGAAGTTCTGCGGAAAATTCGAAGTACATACCTACAATTTTTTTTAAATGCAATTTGATGTAAAGATAATATAGATACTAGCACCGTGTCAAAATGATTTACTAACGGTGCAAACTATAGTAACAAGTCTCCGATAGACTTACGACTTTGGTATCCATAGACGAGTGCCTGTGTACGAACCTCTATAGATTTGTATTGCGATAGTCGCCTGGATATCAAAGTCGTAAGGTATCGGAGACTTTCTTCGGCTTGTGTACGAAGGGGATAAGTTTTTAATAACTATTTGAATTCCAACTACCGGAATCTGTTTTCTTTGACGGCTGCTTTATACAGACATCTTCTAATTTTCAAACAAACAGAAAACTGTATTATTAATGACTACCCGCTAACGTAGAACTATATCGTAACAAATCGTTCCTTACCTTCAATACCAGATGCACTTCAATCTTATCCGACACTGTCAGTATGGAGCATCCAATCGGCGGCTTTTCCTCAGACAACTCGCTATTGGCTAACGACTGCAAACTCCTGAACAGACCCTTCAGGGTATCCACCTGTCACAAGAGAAGAGTATGAAGTTAGTACAGGGTTAATTAAAACTTACTAGCAAAAGTTTACGTAACTAAAGGCGCTCCCTCACCGCGAGCATTCACCTGTAATGTAATGTTACAGATTCGAACATTCAAAGACAATAGAGCATCAAATTGCGCACTTTTATGTTACATTACAGGTGAATGCTCGCGGTGAGGGTGCACCTTTAGATTCACTTTGATACGAGCGCTAAGCCGGAAACACATTATTAACACCCGACGCCACCCGACGAAACGTGATGCGTGTTGAGTCAAATCAAATGTATTATTTTCTATGACCAGAATCACACTATGAACACCCGACGCGACGACACGCGCTACTGCATATCGGGTGTCGACATGTTGCGTCGCGTGGCGTGTTAAATAATGTGTTTCCGGCTTTACACAGCTGTACTGTGAACGCGGGTTCGATTAAAAAACGGACGAATCTACAACCCGTTGTTCTTGGTATGGGCTGTGGTATGGTTATTCATTCGTGTATGCAAGTTCATATATTTATCGCACTCAAGGTACAGGTGAAAATCCTAATGTGGGGCATGTTTAAAAAAATACAGGGTCAATTTGAATAAAACCATTTCTTCTTCTACCTTCAACTCTGGAGATATGATGAGGTGGGCTGTAGTCTTCTGTTTGTTGGTCAAGTTATACTCCGACCGTGTCGACCTGATCAGATGCACCATCTTCAGAACTGTGTCCACGTCTGATTCCAGGTCTTCTGATCGCCAGGGGGTGTCGGCATCCTGGGGAAGTAGAAACAGGTTAAGTTTTATAATATAACATCACGCTTTTGATCCCTGAAGGGTAATCTCATCATCATCATCTGCTTAGCATCTTTTCTGTTGGGGTCGGCTCCCAGTCGATCCGGATGCAGCTGAAATATCAGTATTTTACATGGAGCAACTGCCTATTTGACCTCCACAACCCAGGAACTGGGTAATACGATCCCCTTGGAAGGAATGGTTGTCAGACTTTCGAGTTTCTGGCTAAAGTTTCGGACACAATACTTCATCGCCGCGAGTATTCGCTGTATGTGACAAGATATTCGTCGCGGTTTGAATTGAGAATGTTCAATTTTATTTTCAACGAATGTATGTACAATTGACAAAGTTGAATCATGACCTATTTTGACAAAAAATCGTTTGAATCCGTCAAATTGACAAAGATCAAAGTCGTTACCATGGATATGTATGACGTATGTTTACGCGAATGTGGACCTAATTGTATTTGAATGTCTGTAAGAAAATAAGCTTATGGTGGGTCATAATTCAACTTTGTCGATTGTACTTGTGGCGATTAGTCGCCGTGGTGACCGAAACTTAACAGTAACGAGTTTTACCCATTCAAAAACTGACCACAGTAAACACGGCTTAACATGCACCCTTAAGCACGACTTTTCACTCTTTTACTTTACAGCGTCTTTCCAGTATTTACAGCGTTTCTTGTATGAAAAAATGGAACAGCGCCTCTGGTGTGCAAAGAAGGAACTAATTTTTTCCTTGAAAATTGTCAATTTGATACTGTCAAAGTTCCGGTTTACTTTACGTCTCAAATACTGAAAACTCGTGCTAAGGGTACTGAAAGTTCGGCCTGTGCGATTGTTATTATGTAACCACGAGCTCTCATTCTCAGTAACTATTCTAACAATTTATTTCAACTGGGCCAATTACAGGCACTTTTGAATAGTCAAAAGACTTAAAATAAAACTAGTAAAAATAGCTATTTCATTTTATTTTATTTTATCCTTTATTTCAGGCAACTAAGGCCCATAAAAAACACAATACATATATAAGTATAAAAAATAATTACTATAAACTAATAACCCCAGTCACAAGACAAAAAACTGTGAAAGTACCGTAGATGCCCATTCCAATGAGTAGATCTCTATGGAGAAGAATGCGCGAGAAACTCCATGGACACTCTTTTTCAACCGCCAAAATTATTACAGATCCTGTATTATATTATTTAATTATTATGAGACTTACAGTAGGATAACTAGCAACACAGATAGATGGGCAGCTGGTGTCCTTCCTGGGCAGCCGCTGGAACAGCTCCTCGGTCACGAACGGCATGAAGGGACTCAGCAGCTTCAGACCAAACTCCAGCGTCGTGTACAGAGTACGACGAGCGGCCGCTTGCTCCGCTTCTGTGCCGGACGCGAACACTGGCTTGAGGTATTCCTGACGAATAAAAATAATTCTTAAGAGCGCGTACTCTGAAAGTTTGCAACGTCGCAAAGAGCTGTCAGATATTTACAAGTTTTAACCCTTAACCACCTGACGTCGGTCTCAGAGACTCTGGCGATTTTATTTTCAAAATAAATCTGTTGCTATGCGCGTGGTGCAACCGTGCGTCCCTGTACTTTTTTTCCTGCTCCGTCAGTACGCGCCACGCGCTCGGCAGCTCCAGACGTACGCGCAGGTGTGAATTATATTATGTGTGCGGTCTGAGTGACCGACGTCAGGTTGTTATGTTATTATTACGACATAGTATTTATTTTATTGTCGGCTCATAATGGCTGAAGCAAATATATTACGATGGCTACAGACTCTGAAAACCATCTCAGTGTACCAGAGCTTCGTTGTTGATGGCGACTGTCAGTCAGATTCAGAAGCTGAAGGTGACGAGGCTAAATTTCAACCAACAACAAATCTGACAATCCTGAAATATTTGAAAAAAGGATAAGACATGTTCAACATGCGACCCTAAGAAGAAGCGTAAAACAGCTTTGTTTCGTATGTAAAAATCCAATTTACATTGAATGTTGTCAAAAAATGTGCCTTGATTGTCGCCGCAACTTGTAAAACTTTACATTTTGTGATTTTATAATAATTGTGCCTTGATAAAGCCAAAAATAATTTTAAACTTAAGATAATATGTTTGACTAATAGAAAATAGTTATATTATAATATGTAGTAACTAAAATTCCTATTCAGATCTCATATATCCAAAGTTCCTTCTTTTTTTCTAAAATTTCATGTGTTTATTTTATGTGTTGATATAGTATAAGTAAATAAAGACTTCTCATTGTTTAAAAACTTAAAATTAATAAAAAATATAATCAAAATTTATATTTGACTTTCATTTAAAATAATATATAAATAAAAAATAATTAAACATAGTAAATACGCAAGCGGTCTCTATGACCGACGTCAGGTGGTAGTGTAACTGAAAAACACGTCAGGTGGCTAAGTGTTAATTAGTACTAATATAGTCCAGGCGTCGTCAAGAAATTGGAGAATATACAAGAAAGAAAAGGATTACGACTACAGGCCTATCCGCCAGTGGCGTAGGGTAAAAAAATTTGAAGGGGAACCCGGACCAAAACGTGAATTCTAGTAACTATAGCTTTGGGCTAATTTTAGCCTTTTTAGTTTAAATATTCAACAACAATTTGGGGCACTAGAATTGTAATATCCGTAGCACCGGTTATAACATCGCCCATGTACTTACATAACAAGCTAAAAATGGTCATAAAATAAAAACTGCTTAACCAAACTAAATTAATTTTTATGGGAACAAATGGCAGGTATCGGAAGTATTCGGAAGGCATCGAATAATATAATCCATATAGGTGCAAAGTTCTCATCACTATAAATGAATTAAGTCCAAATACAAGATAGCTGCTATAAACCGTTCAGGAGTTCCCTGAACTGTTCTTCGTTTTCGTCATCAGACCCCTAATGACAGTTGCAACCCGTCTGGGTGAAAAGTTCTCATCAATACAAATTAATCAAGCTCAAACACAAGGTAGCTGCTGTGAATCGTTGAGGAGTTCTCTCAACTGTCTCTCGGCTCCATCATCAAGATATTATACTCCAGACCTTTATTTGAAATAGGTACTTAATGAATAAAACTTACAAACACACTAGTCGCCCCTAAGATTTTTGAAAGTTCCACTCGATTTCTCCTCTGGTCTTCTATCATCAAACCCAGATTTTCTTATCATGGGACCACCTTTAAAATATTTTATTTCCAACAAAAAAAGAATCATCAAAATCGGTTCATCCACGACGAAGTTATCCCGCGAACAAAGAACAAAAACATTGTAATATTTATGGATACTTTGTCCGTATTCCGTATCACCCAATGGATACGGACGAATTGAGTGAGTGACCTCCTTGTCCACCTTTTCTGTAGTCGGTTATCCAATTATTACAATCATACATTGAACTTTATTAAAATTTCTAACTTCAAAAATTCTATGTTCACAAAACCATATACTAATCGCCTACAGATCTTAACACCGCGATTCAAAAACGTGACGTAATTGCACAACGCCATCTAGTTGAAAACTTCTAACTAACATAACACTGTTTAATACCAAACATTATCATTGAACTGAACGAACCATGTTTTTACTGCGCTAACTACGCAAAACTTATCAATTTCAAAAATAATACAAAATCAAATGCAAATGGACAGTTGAAAACAATATAATTATTCAAAACTATAAAAAAATAAGCGGGCCAAAACTAATGTGAATCTATCATCCAAATAAAACTATCAGCTAAACGAATTACGAAGTCCAGTATCATTCCATCCCGTTCTGGCGTACGCATTTCATATCTCTATCCTTATCATAAGCCGGAGACATTCGGCTTTCCAGCGTCCTTAATTCAGCGGTGTTATGTAGCGTCAAGCTCACAATCGCTACAAGAGGAACTATGATCGGGATTCCTGATTTGCCTTGCGGCTTACAAACCTTTCTGTTTAGCGGGAGTTGAAATTGTTTATTATTTCTTTGATTGTTAGTTTTAGTTTTAGAGTGTTTTTCTTTGATTGTTATTTTCACAAGTAATGTAGCTTCGTAAATAATATTTATTTTTTAATGTTAAATGAAAATCATTGCTACTAATATTGCTATATTTCGAAAGTAAACCCGATAGGAATCGGCATGTTAGGTAGCTTCGCTACTGCTATCCGCACACAACAGTGCCGACACGTTCCGTTCCGTGACGTGCTGTTCATATATACGAGTGAACGAAAATCACTGAACGGCACTGACACTGATGAGTACGGATAGCGTCGTACAAAATGTATGGTACAATATCATATTTCACTGACACTGATCACGTCACGTCACGGTACGGAACGTGTCGGCATTGTTGTGTGCGGATAGGCCTTTATTCCTTGCTCGTCGAGAAATCGAAGTATAAATTAGTTTGAAATATAAATTATTAAAAATTACTTGTCCTATATTTTTTCTTTTGTTACGTAATTCTAAATTGACGAAGATACAACGGTTCTAAAACAGGTGTTATGACGTCACAATCCCCCACTTCCCAATTTCGAAGCGTTTATCTTAGGTGGCCTCTAAACGGTCAATTATATTGCGCAATATTACAAATTATTGACCGTTTAGAGTAAACATTGAATATTGCGCCGTGATTGACCGAAAGTTTGAGCGAGTTTAATTTTTATTGCACCATATTTTTTCATTGCATCGTGTAGAACACGAAAACATTGTGCAGTTCGTATTGTTGTGCAATATAATTGCTCGTTTGGATTCAGAGCGCCTTTCAATCTTATTGTACAATAAAAAGTATTGTACAATGTTATTGTAAGTCTAGGGGCCGCCTAAAGGATAATAATATTGATAATATCGCAATACTGACCCTACACGATGCAATGAAAATATATTGTGCAATTAAAATTAGACTCGCTCAAACTTTCGGTCAATCATTGCGCAATCTTTAATGTTTACTCTAAACGGTCAATAATATTGCACATTTCGCAATATTGCGCAATATAATTGACCGTCTAGGGGCCGCCTTAGTTAATACTCTAGCTGGCGTACTAAACATAATTTTCAACTAACTTAAGGTAAAAACTACCATATTATCGAATGTTCCATCCATATACTATACAAACTCACCAGATACACATCGCAGAGGTCGTAGAGCCACAGATTGTAGCAGTGTGTGGTGGCGGAGGGGAAGTCGTACGAGGAGAAGCCAACGTTCACCTTGTTGACCGCCAGCGACAGGCGAGACAACATCCAGCGGTCCACACGAGACAGAGCGGACGGTAAGGACGGGGTGTGCACCTGACGAGAAAAAAAGGCAAAAATGAGATAGTTTTTTTTGGGTCTGGAAGTTTTTGTGTATGTGACTTCCAGGTTTCATCATCAGCCTATAATGTTCCCACTACTGGGACACAGGCCTCCTCACTGTGAGAGGGAGTGGGCCATAATCCACCACGCGGGCCCAGTGCGGGTTGGCAGATGTCACATGTCTTCGAATTTTTAGTTCTAAGACATGCCGGTTTCCTCACAATGTTTTCCTTCACCGTTTTGAGAGCAGTGGTGATGAAATAAATTACACAAAGTAATGCGCCTGGCGGGGTTCGAACCCACGACCTAGAACTCGTAACTCGGGACTGATACCACTGGGCCACCACTGCTCTCCCAGGTTTAATTAACTATTAATCAATAATTCCAAAACACATTTTTTCTAATCACTATGTTTTAGACCCAAAAACCCGGTTAACTTCCAAAAAACTGTTGAATTCGCTTTTTAGTAGCTATGAAACCAATGAGAAGTTTTCTTTTTGGAGTTTAAAAAAAAAAAGTAGTTTCCAAGAACTCCATAGATGGCGTTGAACTGACGACGTTACTCTAGGAAAAAAATGTATACCTTCATTTTTGCACAAATTCACGAGGCACAGACTTCTCTTCTTTTTCTCTTGGGACATTTTCTTTCTGGCGTGGAAAACTCATAAATTAAAAAGACTGGTAAATGAATATTTTTTTCTTTTTCCTTGTTGTTATTTATTTTCAAAATGCCATTTGTGTGATGTGATGTGACTGACAATGACAAGACATGTACTTTTTGTTTTACGATCTCAAAATTACATCCAAGTGAAAAAAATCAAAAAATGACGTGACGTTCCGTTCATTGCAGTAACGTATCAAGTTCAGCGCCATCTATCCATTGACTAGGGAAAACATAAAAAGAAAATCCCTCATTGTGTTAACTAGCTAGTTAGGTCACAGATTGTTATTGCCAAATCGACCAACGAAACTAGTCCAAATATTTGTCTTTGACATATTTGGATATGCCTTGTGGCATTAAGTCCGCCTATGTACCATTGATTTGTACATGAAGTATAAATAAATAAATAAAGACCATAATTACTACATAATGAGATGATTCGCATCCCTCAAAAATATGTTATTTAGCAAACCTTTCATAAACCTAAAATCATATTTTTTTCATACAAATATGTTTTGCTTTGAACCACACAATATCATTTTTCCTACGCATTCGGATCCAAATAAAACTATTTCGTGAAATGTTATCCCTAAACTTTCAAAACATCTTTTCAGTAATGGTCACATACCAGGTAAAAAATGCCCAACGACTTTGGAACCTCCTCAGAGTTTCTCTCTACTTTATACTGACCTCATACACGGTGTCCTTGGGGAAGTAGAGCAGCGCGAACTTGGTGGCGTTCCAGAGCTTGTTGCAGAAGAACCGGTAGCCCTGCACGCGCAGGATGTCTAAGTTCAGGTCGCGACCTTGAGTCATCGCGCATAGGGCGAACCTGGGACACACAAATAACTTTACTACTTAGAATACCTAAAGGTGCCTACAGACTATGTAACAATTTTATATTACATTGTTATATAACACTACAAATGTATATAAAATGTTATATTGCAATGTTATATAACATGACCAAACTATGAAAAATTATACATAACATGCTATATAACATTGTTATATAACAATGTTATATAGCATGTTATGTTGCATAGTCTGTACGCACGGTAAGATTTTGAACTTTAAAAAGATTGGCTGAACATAGGGATACAAGACTGACTCACACTGTGGACTGTGTAGCAGGATATGCTTTTAGTGAGTAAGGGAGCCTCTCCATGACGCGATGCGATGCAATTCTACCGATTTCAACTACAACTGAAAATCATCCTTACCACCTACGACACATGAAACGTGCGGTTTTCTACGGGTAGATGAAAAACAACACGCTCGCCACGACGACGTCAAGTCGATAAATAAAGGGATTTTTGACATTTGAACCACTAACATTAAAGTTCGAAAAAAAGACTGAAATAACAGTTTTCTTTAAAATTTTATTGGGTAACTTAAACAATTAATAATCCGTGTTTCTACTGCGAACACTAACAACACAAGAACATCGGTTTGGCATACTCAAAATGAGTTCATCCAAATCACGCTGTGGAATGGCCGCCCATGTTCGTTGCAACAACAAAAAAAGGTCTTCTTGCGACTGGATACCCTCCATATTCGGCAGAGCTCTTCTCTGTAGCATATCCCATGCATGCTCAATCGGGTTCAAGTCTGGCGACTGAGCAGGCCAGGGCAGGACATTGATGTTAGCTGCGGCGAGAGTCTGTCTTACAACTCTTGCGGTGTGCGGTCGTGCATTATCATGCATTAACTGAAATAAGGGACCGATTTGAACTTGTAGAGGAACGATGACGTCTGATACAATCGTCTCAGCATAAATTTGAGCGTTGAGGTTGCCTCTGATCCAAATCAACTCAGTTCTTCCGCCGATCCAAATACCCGCCCATACCATGATGGTTCCACCACTATAAGGATGGACTTCCTGGCAGGATTTTAATCGCTGTTGGCGTCCAGGGGTTCTCCAGTGTCGTATACGTCTTGTATCCGGTCTCATACCAAAACGAGACTCATCAGAAAAGCACACGAAACGCCATTGTTCTTCTGCCCAATTTCTGTGTTCAAGAGCCCATTGATATCGAATCCTACGATTGTGCATTGCTATAGGTGGTACCCGTAGCGGTCTTCGGGAATGAAGGTTCACTTCATGCAAGCGGTTTCTGACTGTTTGGTCGCTAATTAAGTTCCCTGAAGAGTGATGAAGCCTCACGGCTAACATCATGGCGGTTATTGTTGGAGCTCTTCGAGTTAAGATTTGAATGTATCGGTCTTGTCTCCGTGTGGTGCAGCGATACCGTCCTCCATGGCGCTCAGCCACGGTACCAGTGCTTCGGTAACGTGTCCAAAGTCGACTGATAACACTCTGACTTGTATTCAGAGCTAAAGCCACAGTACGTTGCCGGGAACCAGCTTCTATCATTCCCAAGGCTCTGAGCATTTCTTCCCTGCTTAAATGACGTCGCCGCTCCATAATAACGTTGGTTTTAATCAGTAGTAGGGAAACAGTAGCACTAATAATGTCTTCAATGCGTTGTATGTTTTTATAGGGAAAATATTGACAGCTGATTTTCATCTTTTACTCGAATTTGATTTACAGTTCCTGATTCAAATTATGAAATGCACCAAAAAGGATCCATATAAATTTATAAAATCATAAATTTATTACAAAGCCACATCTCAATCTCAAGAAATCCGCATAAAAATGCTTGATCCCTAGACACTTTTGATGTGTGTATTTCAGTCAAATACCCTATTTCATCGTTTCGTGCGATAATTTTTACTGAAATAGGCATCACAACATATTTAGTGAAATAGAGAACAAGCTACCTACCTAAGTGCATCAGTTCCACACTCCGGTATCCCATTGGGATAGTCTTGCTTCTGTCCTTGCTTGGCCCTCTCCACCTCCTTGGGGTCCAAGTTGGACTCCTCCAGTTGTTCGTGCAGGGTCTCCAGCGTGACCCCTCGTACTACATCCACTGGGTCGATGACATTTCCTAAAGATTTAGACATTTTCCGCCCATGAGCGTCTCGGACCATCGGATGGAGGTAGATTTCTCTGTGGGAGTAAAATGGAGTTAGATTTTATATTATCTTCATCTGCTTATTTATCTGTAAGTACTAAGTAATTTGTATGGTCTGTATAATAAAGAGTATTTTATCTATCTATTTTAGCTTTTTCCCAACTATGTTGGGGTTTGCACAGCAACCGCGCAAATCAATAATACCAAATGAAATAATTGTAGACTCTATCACTTATAGTTGATAAAGTAATATTTGACTTACTTGAAGGGTAGTTTTCCAAGTAACCGTTGTCCAAAGAATACCATCCGCGCTACCCAGAAGAATAAGATGTCGTGTCCAGTTTCCAGCAAACTTCCCGGGTAGAATGCCTGACGAAATTACCACTTATTTTATTAATTCGTGAAGCAAAAATGATGAACACACGCCAGCAGTACCCAGCCGAATCAGTCAAATTTTATCAATCGAACATTAACCTTCGACTATTGTGATAGGGTTGAAAATGTATTACAGATTGAGGTAGGTTGATGTGCTGGCGTCTGTACCTTATGTAAGAAAATCATGCGGTAATTATGAGGAGTATGAAATTTAGCACAGGCACGCGAAGTTTTAGTTTTCGTCAAAATCGGCCTCATTTAAACGTTTTTTTTTATTCCCCTTAGTTTCGGATATAGCCATCCACGCCCAGTTGAAAAATACACTCTGTATATTTATAAGCTATATTTTATACAGATAGTAAAAACCTCGACCTAAAAAAAATGCAAATCTCTATGTATTTTTTAATAACTCACCTGCAAATCCTCCGTCTGATCCGGCCACCCGAATATAGAGAAAGTGAACAGTCCCGAAGAAAACCAGGTGTCCAGCACATCTTCATCCCTCGCCAGCTGTATGTCGGCGGCAGGGACGTTGTACTTCGCGGACGCTTTGGCGAGAGCCTCTTCTTCCGTGTGGGCGGATACCCAGAGCTCCTGATCTTTTTGCTGGAAGGAAATTGAAGGATTTAAAATTAAATGATATCAACAATGAGGTGCTGTTGATATACGACGAGCAACTTAAAGAAATAAAAATTATGTGCAGGGTTTAGGGGCTTAAGTTTTAATAAATTAATTACACAATGGCATTCGTTAAAAAAAAATACGTTGATTGTAACAAAACAAAAAGTAAATAAAAATTATTACTAAATTGCTATTCTAATTTATCATTTTTAGGTGAAAATGATTATCATTTCAAGTGTCGTTATCATAAATGGTAAAGTGGTAACGAACTTAGAGTGACGTAATATAGATGACTCCTAAAAATATAAAAATTAAAATTAAACTGATTCTCTGAAAATATGTGAAATGATTTGAAAGACAAGAATGTTTTGCTAAATCTTTCAAAAACATCTACTATACTACTATACTAGTTTGCATGCGAAACTATTACGGGACAATAGTTATTTTTGCTATAAAATTAAATTGAGCATAAGGTAAAAAAGTTTCTATAAAAAGCTCTTTAGGTAAATTAAAAAAAAAAAAACATACATAGTTAAAACCTGCACTAGAACTCTCTGGTAGCATAAATTAATGTGTAGTGATTCTGATATTATTGTGTGCAATAATAAAATGTTTTTGATGTGATCATCGAGTTATTAAATTGGTTATCAAAATTCTAATTATTCAAATTTTGGATTCATATTATTACTTTATTACAGCGAAGCGTGACATTTAGTGCATTATTACGTTTGCTGTCGTTGTTAGTAAAATTATTGGACATCACTTTGAAATGAAAGTTAAAATTAAGTCATACTTTGATGTCATAATGCATATATTTGTATGCCTGTTAATGATGACACAAATAGAGTGATTTTAAAATTTAAATGCTGCAGCTGTATTTCTGTCACTGCTTAATGAAATGTATTAAAACACATTTACAACAAAATTAACACACCAATAAAAAACAAAAATAGAACAAAAACATCATGCAAATGAGACATCAAGCCACTACATCCACGCGTATGCAGCGACATACAGTTGTACCGCTACCGTCCGTCGCGGAATCCGTCAGTCTCCGCGCGCGGATCCTCCGCGACTTCCTGCGGCCCGTCCGCGTGTGGCGGCGGCGCGGGGCCGTCTTGTGGGACTGAGGACCTTCCGCGTCGCAGAACTCCTTGGTAGCCAAGGGAAGTGGGGTAAGGGATTATGATTTATTATTTCACCATCATTCGCTCATCTGTTTTGAAGATTATATTTTGGCAGCTTACAAACTAGTTGGATGCAGCTGAATACTAGTATTTTATATGGAGTGACTGCCTATCCGAACTCCATAGTTTAAGTGATGTTGCTCTACAACGTGTAACGTGAAATGCGCAAAACCTCTCGAGGTGTAACTCAGCCTTGTCACTGAACAATGTTTGTTCTAAAACTTTTGAAAAAAAAAAAAAAACATTTTTCATACTTATAGGCCCGATCAATTTCTCATTTTGTATGAAAAACCATTTATTTTTTGCGAATTTCCAAGTCTTAGAACAAACATTGTTCAGTAACATGGGCTGAGTTACCCCACGAGAGGTTTTGCGCATTTAACGTTACACGTTGTATAATACGTAATTTCAAGCACAGACTTCGCACAGGCGGAAGTTTAAAAACAAAAGTTTCTTCGATTTATGTAAATTCCAACCCCTTTTTAATCGTGGTAAAATCATCAAATGAGTGCTCCCACCCAGAACGAATACTGTCAGGCTCGTGCTGACTAAATTCCACGGTCAGTAACCCTTTACGTTCCAAGGTCAAGGTTACATATTGACACAGTTCCGCGACCCCGGAAATTCCAACCACAAAGAAATGGTCGCGAGAGCGGTGTGCTAGTCTATTTATAATTATTAAGTTTAGATCTTGTCTTTGTCACCACAGACTTAGACAGGTCAAGAGCAAACCCATTCATAAAAAAAAAACAACATTAATCTTACCTCTGGTTCCGGCAACGTGACCCTGTACGCAGGTATCCGATGTCCCCACCACAGCTGACGGGAGATGCACCAGTCCCGGATGCCCTCCATCCAGTGGTACCAGGTCTTCTCGTGGACGTCCGGGATGATCTTCAATTCACCAGTTTTAACAGCCTTGATCGCTTCCGCAGCCATATTGTCGCATTTTATGTACCTGGGATATTTCAGTTAGATTTGGGTTTGAAAGGGATATTGTGCTTTGTGATTAGATGTTTTAGGCAGTGGTCCGACCGGCGGCGAGAAAACGAGTAATTATCGGCGATTTTCTCTCTCAAGAAACGCACAATAAATGTACAATCGACAAAGTTGAATCATGACCCATTTTGACCAAAAATCGTTTAAATCCGTTAAATTGACAAAGATCAAAGTTGTTGCTATGGATATGTATGTTTACGCGAATGTGGACCTAATTGTATTTGAATGTCTGTCAGAAAATAAGGTTATGGTGGGTCATAATTCAACTTTGTCGATTGTACATTTCGTGTAAACGAAAGAGATGCATATTATATTAATAGTTACTCTCTGACTGTTCACACTGCCAGCGACGACTCGCTTTACTAGTTTTGTCGCTGAGCGATGAGCTTTCAAAAATAAACTCTCTCAGCGATTCTCGCTCGGCTCTTTTGATCAGGTTTGCACAGGACTGAGCGACAGCGGGGGAGTGGCGCGAGTAATCGCTCGTCGCACGTGCACACTCGCTTATAGCCCGGCGACAAAACTATCGAAACTACATTCGCTTCCCGCTGATCGCCAACTCTTTTATAGTTTCTAGTTCTACTAGTTACTCGTTCATTGTCGGCGGTCGGACCACTGCCTTAATTGTAAAAAATAATAATAATCAGTACATGGATGTCGACGACACCTTGGCCGAAATCGGTCGGATCTCATCATCATAAAACTAATAAAGGCACGGTACTGACCACTGCGGCTTGAGCATGGGTTCCACGACGTCCTTGGAGCGGCTGCACAGCGGCACCACCATGGCGTGTTCCTTGGTCTCCTTGTACAACTTGGCGTTCTCCAGCGCCTTCGGCATCGCGCGACGGACGTCGTAGCGCTTCATACCCTGAACGAAAAGTTACACCGTGCTTAATAGTTGAACTTAATTAAGGTTCTGTCAATTACGCAAGGGTCAACCTCGGAATGAGAGAAAATAAGATAGCAACTTGAATTCACGTTCATTTTGAAGTTCAGAAGGCTAATTCACGTAATTTTATGACGCGCCGATGAAGTAGTAGTGCAGTTGCAGTTAAGTTCACGTTCGAGTGATAAACGGTATTGTAATCTTTGAACTGCGCGTAAGCTGCGCGTCAACTGCACGTCAACTGTACGACAACCAAACCAGGAGAGAAAAATTATTGCCCACTGAATAATCGAATGGAATCGATTACATTTCAATGAATATGACATTAAAACTGCACGTTGATCGAATTGAAACTTGTATACTTTCATTTTGAAACGTCAAACGAATAGTAGAATACCGATCATGTTGCGATCCAAAGATCCAAAACACGCACGCGTGACGCAAACTTGACGCGAGCGCGTCTGACAGCGACAGAGAATACGAAAAGCGTTGTTTTGATCGAAACTTAACTGCAACTGCACTGCAACAGCACTTCTTTAGTTACGTGAATTGACCTACTGAAGGTTGCCTCATATAATCTCATAAACTATTGTCTGCGTGTCTAAGTTATTCAAAGTCAAATATCATAAATAGAAAGAATTTTTCGGGACTATAAATATTATTAATTTCTTAACTATGGTTGGAACCGGCGGAGTTTAAGTTTAATTTTATAATTATATTTTCAATAAAACCCATAAAAGTGAACATATATGAAATACCGTTTCGTACACGCTCTTAAATACCACCATGAAACTAAGAAATGCTTGCTCTCGCTTCATGTATGTTAATCTCCTTATAGCAAACCGTGCTTTTGGGCTTTTATGGAGGAACAGTCTAAGGATGGATAATCAACTCACAGTGAACGCCCCACAGTTGGGCAGCATCTTTCCCTCGTCGTCAAAGATAGTGATGTAGGGCAGATTGTGACGTTTGGCGAGTTCGTAGTCATTCACGTCGTGAGCTGTCGATATCTTCACCGCACCTGGGCGATTATTAACAATACACTTATAATATTCAACTCTACATATGATATGCAAGACCCCGAAGCCGTCCCTTTGTTCTTATTTTATTTTTAAACCACACAGAAGTAAAACAAAGTCCCCAAAAGCTGTCTGTCTGGATGTAATTTATTTTCTCAAAAACTACTAAACAGATTTTTGCACAGTTTTATGAGGATCGTCTACCGAGCGTTCGTCCATACTAAAAGAGAAAACGTTTTCCTACCCCTAAATGTTATCCTACAACTCAATGATTTTTTAGAATGCTTCTGACACAGTAAAAAACTAGGTTTATAGGTTTTCTTTTTTTCAAAAGTAACTCTTAGGCGCCTATAAACCTAGTTTTTTACGGTGTAGGAAGCATTATAAAAAATCATTGAGATAGGATAACATTTAGGGGTAGGAAAACGTTTTCTCTTTTAGTATGGACGAGCGCTCGGTAGACGATCCTCCTAACTAAGCGAAATTCTTGAGAAGGTTGTATTTTCGTCGGCGGCGTTATAGAGAGTAGCCCCCAGGTCTTAGACCATGCTCATGTTAGCGCAGTGGCTAAGCGATTGGGCTATCGCGCAGCGTGTCGCGGGTTTGATTCCCGCACGGAACAAATATTTGTATGACCTACAACTAGTTGTTCCGGGTGTTTGTAGATGTGAATTTTTATGTTTGTGTACCCACGGCACAGGGGAAAAAAAAGGTAAACTGACCTGTTCCGAAGTTGATGTCGACATAGTCGTCGGCGATAATCGGCAGCTTCCGACTGAGGAACGGATGCACCACCTTCTTACCAACCAAATGCTTGTACCTGACAAACAGAATATTTTTTATTACCTATCGTCTATGACTCTAGGGCTTAGTAGCATTAGAAATCCTAATCTATCCAATTCAATTAAACGTACATTATTCGTATTTTTTTTGCCCCACACTATTTGTGTAACAAAGTTCAATAAAAAGTGTAAAAACAGCACGTAGGTACCTCGTATCATTAGGGTTGACGGCCACAGCCACGTCCGCCAGCATGGTCTCGATACGAGTGGTCGCTACCACGATCTCTTCATTGGTATCCTCCGTCTTATACGCGAAGTATACTAGCACACCGAATTCTACCTGTAACAATGATTAATAGGTACTTTGAAGTTTAAAAAAATATTGATTTAGGGGACAGCTAGGTAATACACTAATTTTTTTTTTTTTTTAGAGTGGTAAAATCATCAAATGAGTCTTCCCACCCCGGGCAGGGCAGGAGGGACTGTCAGACTTCTACTGACTAAAATCCACGGTGTCCTTCAGTAGCCTGTTATGTTCCGGGGTCACGGTAAGGAAATAATCCCGCGACCCCGGCAGGCTTTGGCCCTCTGAGAGGGGGCCCCGTCATTATGCTGACGCTCTTTGAGGCGCGCGTGGGACACAACGCGCCGTCGACCGACGTCGTGGACGCTGCCCTCTCTCTCTCGCGGCCCGCCTCCTCCTTCGCGAGCATTACTGCTTCGCAGAAGGAGGCGACCCCTTCCCACTCCGTCTCGCCCCGCAGCATGGCCGCGACCAATGCCGGGCGCGAGAGGTCTCCGCCTATCGCCGCCGTGAGGACACGTCGGTGCTCTGCCCAAGCGCGGCAGTCTTGCACCGTATGCTCTACTGTGTCCTCCGGGCGAATACACATGAGTTAACGAAACTAGTTGATGACTAGAACGTATTACCCAGTGTTCCCCTACAGGGTGATTTTTTCAACTATATAACCTACATGGTCCTCGTATGACTTGACCAACGTCAGACGTCTGAGACAGTGACCTCGAGTTTGTTTCGGCTGTTTTTTCTCAGAATAGTCAGGTACAAAACACCGACCCCGCCTAGTTTGTAAAAAGACGACGTGTAAAAGCAACGACGATATAATACTAGACTCCGCATGCACGATCTAAGGAACAAAAATTATTCTGTCAACTCGCTGAGGTACTAGGTAAGCGAGGGGGACGGGGTACTGCGTTGTGATTGGCTAACTCAAGGTATGTTCTGTCTCAACGTATGTTTACGGCTCACAGGATTGGTCGAAATGAGACGAATATAAGACTTTTTTGCCTAATGTGTTGACAGACATCGGTCGCCTGTTATTACGAGTCTAGTATTATATCGTCGTTGTGTAAAAGTGTTGATAATAATATACTTGCAAAATAAATACATTTCATTTTATCAGGAATATCGAAACATGTTGAGAGAAGCCTGGAAGCCGATTTTGACGAAAACTAAAACAGTACCTATTAGTGTATTTTTGAACAATCACTCTTGGCTAGGAATCGAACCCGTTGATTTTGAAAAAAACACACGCCCTTTTATTGAGCCATCCAGTAGCGTCGCTAATAAGGATCAAATTCTGGAAAAGTTAAGGAATATGTAGAATTAAAAAAAAAACTATCTCCAAGGCAAAGTATCTTCTTTCCCGGTAGATGGCGCTTTCGACACTAAAAACACTACGCGAAAAAAAAAATGAATAAAACAATGAATTCCAACCCACCTTATTCGTATACCCTGGTATACTCAAAAACGTGCGTCCAGTGAGTTCAACTTTATCAACCTCAATGTCCGAAATTGCGCTCTTGAGGGTACAAGACCAGTTAACAAGTCTGTTGGCCCGGTAGATGTCTCCTGCGTCGTGCAGTCTGATGAAGGCCTCGTTGACTGCGCGGCACATGGAGGGGTCCATCGTGAAGCGGACGCGGGACCAGTCGTAGGACGAGCCTAGCGAGCGGAGCTGTTCGTAGATCCGGACGCCTTTTCTAGGGATAGAATTGCAGGGGTCACAGTGGGTTCGACTTTAGCCAGTAAGGTATAAGGGTGACTTTTGGTTGCGGCTGTCATTTTTAGATCTTTGACAGTCGTTACTATTAGTCAGAAGCTCTAAAAGTCTGACAATCAGTCTTACCATGGGGTATTTTATTACCCAGTTACTGGATTATGGAGGTCCGATAGGCAGTCGCTCCATGTAAATTACTGATAGGGTGCTCCCACATCTATCGACGCGGAATCGGCTTTTTCCGTCGCCCTTTCTCTTTCTGTCGCTTAGAACTGCCATTTGATAGACCGAGACAATGCGATAGCACGCGGCCGCCTCGAGGATTCCGCCGCGTGCCATCGCATTATGCTTTCTGTCTCGGTCTATCAAATGGCAGTTCTAAGCGACAGAAAGAGAAAGGGCGACGGAAAAAGACGATTCCGCGTCGATAGATGTGGGAGCACCCATACTCAGCTGCATCTGGTTCGACTGGAAGCCGACCCCAATATATTTGGGAAAAGGCTAGGCAGATGATATAACAGACTACTTTAAAGATTGAAACAGAATACTAAAACTACTTGAAAGATATCATGACAGTAATGTTCACGCGCTGGTGACACGTTGTTACCCCGAATGCACCTAAAACGTAATAATGCTTGTCATATATAGTCGCGAGACTATCTTAAAAGTTCACCAGGTACTGGAACGCAAAGGGCGTTCGAAGAAACAGGTTTTTTATAGCCAGTTAAGTCCCTTTCGCTACTCCCTGGAAGGGTAGAAGGACACATTCGATGCTTGATGAAATTTTCTATTACATAAAGAAAAACCCCACTATATCAAAAAATATCCACTATTCCCAAACCACTGCAACTTCTGAATGCCTGAATCAACAGTGGCAACCACTAGAAAAGCGCCGAGACAATGAAGCTCGACGTGTCCCGGAGAATGAATTTACCTGCCTTGGATCCCGCAACGAAATTAATCAGAAAAGAATAGCGTAGGAGTAGGAAAAATGTTTCTACTTCCCGTGCTGTAAGAAAATCGACCAACTAAATAACCTTATAGACGGTCGATTCAGACTTGTGGCGAAATGGGCAGAAAAATCGACTCTATAAATACCCCATTACTTTTTCTACTTAAAAATACCGAAAAATTTAACTAACTGTTCTTTCCACTCCCAGACTTTCTTGATGAACTCCTCGCGTCCCAGGTCGTGCCTAGTCTTCTTCTCCTCGCGCCACAGCTTCTTCTCCACCACCACCTGCGTGGCGATACCTGCGTGGTCGCAGCCTGGGTTCCACAGGGTTGTTTTACCGTTCATCCTGTAAGATAGAGAGAAATATTTGAGTGAATAAGGAACCGCGATCACAGTAAGGGTGAACATGTCAATAGGGAGTTTCACTGCGAGTTTGAGCCGTCAGTGGCGCTACAAGCGCATAACGTAAACAATGTCAAGTGTAGCTTCGAGTGTGTAGTGTATGTCAAGTTAATCATACAGTAAATTATATCATGCGCTGGTAGCGCCATCTGAGCCGAGCTTTGCGTGAAACCTCCCATGAGGGTCAGTTCAGACCGCGACGCGAAGCGACGATGCGTGAAGAGGCTATTGGTTTCGCGCTGCGCCGCGTGACGCATCGCTACGTCGCGCGGCGCATCTAGACGCCGCGCGGTGCAGCGGAGTGTCTACATTCGCCACGTGCTTCCCGCCCCACCCCCCATCCTCCATCGCAGTCTACCATTTGCAAGGAACGGTGTCAGCTACATAGTCCAGGGGCTAGAGGTAGTTGAGTATACAAAATCCGAATGAAGGCAACTATGACCGAATTCTTAGACCTGAGACCCTAAATAATGACAAAACACATCCTGCCTGCATTAAGTATATATAACATCTCGTATAGGAAAGCTATTTTATATTACATCACTCTACGGCGTATAGGAGCCAATCAGAGAATAGCTATACTATAGTTGCCGAAATGCCACTTACCTATGCCACCTTGTGATAGCATCTTCAACAGCATTGGTGAGCGCATGTCCAAGATGGAGAGTGCCCGTCACATTCGGAGGAGGAATCACCATCACGAACTTGCCTTTTGGATTCGGTTCCAGGACGGATTTTCTCTGCAAACGAAATTAATTGTTTCAGTAAAATGTTGTTTTGATTACAAATCACTGGCATTTTTTTGTCGAAGGTTACATAGGTTATTGTTAAGAGTTCTATTTGATTTAAAATTTATTAAGATTTGTATGTTGCACGTTTTGGATTGTCTGCAAATTCAAATATGAAATATCAAATAACGAAAACACAAATCGACTCGTGTTTGTTTTTGGCGGGACAAAATCTCTGTATTTTCCACTATCGAAAATGAACCTTCTACTACTTTTGTTAAAGTTTAAAATCTATTATGTGTTAACTTCTGTAAATATAAACGGAGGTACAGATGTCAGCACATCTATCTGCCCATAACGCTACGAATATAAACCTTATTCGTTTGATACAAAGTTAAAAATCGATACAAGAAATTTTACAGATTGGGATAGGTTGATGAGCTGGTGTCTATGCCAGGTCATACTCACTCCATATTCTGGTTTGAAGAATCCCTGCTTCTCCCACCAGGCGTACCACGCAGCCTCCACATACTTGGGGCTGTACGCATCAGGCATGGCGCCCGTGATGTCCTTCTTGTCCCCCGGAGCCGTCTCCGCTGTGTACACCGCACTCTCTTTTGTTTCCTTCACCTTTTTCTGAGAAAAAAAAAGAGACTTATGAATAACTAGATGTTACCAGCGGTTTGCTACAACTCCAAAATCATCCCGTTGGAACACAAAATGGGGATAAAAGCTATCCTGTGTATCAATCCAGCTTAGAAACCATTTGTGTATGAAATTTCATCCAAATCCGTTCCGTGTTTTTTGCGTGAAAGAGTAACAAACATCCATCCATCCAAACAAAACTTACACGTTTATAATATTAGTAGGATTTGATCTGAAGTGTTATGATCTTTTTATGTTCGCAGGGCAACATAACTAGAAATTTCACAAAAAAAAGATAGGACCTTTGCCCAGCAGTGGGGCAAAGAATAGATTTATTAAAATAATATAAGATTACTAGCTGTTACCAGCGGCTTCACCCGCTACAACTCGAAAACTATCCCACGGCAACATAACATCGGGATAAAAACTATCCTATGTGTTAATCCAGATTATAAACTATCTGTGTACCAAATTTTAGCCAAATTCGTTCAGTGGTTTTTGCGTGAAAGAGTAATAAACATACCTAGATCACACATACATCTCCACAAACTTTCGCATTTATAATTATTATTATTAGGATCTTATAGTCAAGTCCGTCTTTCCAACATGCTATTTCTATACTATTATTTATTAATAGTAAAATTAAGTTGGTTTCAGATTTACTTGAACCATTGAAAGAATTGAAATTTTCAGCCTGTGTTTATCGCTGAAAACGAGTTGTTTTCAAAGTTGTTTTAAAATCATATGCAGAAACTAAATAGTGAATAGATTACTTGACGATCGATTTTCGGAAAAAAATTGCGCATATAATGTCAGTTTATTTCATACAAATAAATTGACATCAAAAAAGAAAAACTGAAATGAAATTAACACATTTTCTTAATTAATAAATAGTTTATTTATTTCACCGCAACAGTTTTACAAATTATTTCGATTTGGTACATCATGATTAGCTATTACTTAATGTGGGCACAGATGTGGGTGACTGTTTTCTAAGCCAGATTATAGTAGTTTATGTAACTGGTACATAATGAGGGGTATAATATTATACACGAGTGTGAGTTTAAAAAACGAGCGAAGCGAGTTTTTTAATAGTATCACACGAGTGGTATAATACCTAGTTATGTACAGTTTCATACACTACTTTAACTACTCTCATTGAATACGAACATATCAAATAAAAGATAAAAATTAATTAACACTAACATTCATCCACCGAAATACAAACGTCAAAATTCCAACATTCCTATTTAAAGCGCGCGCAGCCACAAATAAAAAATAAAATAGATGTATTTATGGTCAGTAATCTGTATCATAATGAAAAAAAAAATGAATTATAACATTGTTTTGTTAGAGAAACAGTGTTATAATTTAATTTTTTAATTTCATTACGATACTCTATGGTATAAAGTATGTCATTATAAACTCGTTTTGAGTTTTGTATTTCGAATTTTACGATATGAGAGTAGATAAAAATCTTTATTTCACGACAGCAAATTCTAATAGGTATTGTAGTTTATTGTAGTAAGATATATTGATGCCAGTCAGTTTATCGAATTGCTACCTAAAGATAACGACTATTAATCGAGTTTAAGAGCTGTGTAGGTCAATATTGTTTGTGGAAAATAAATTGTGTGAAAAAAATGTAGAACAAGTTCATAATAAAACAGTAATTTAACGTTTAGCTGGAAGTTTATTTACAGTGATACATATTATATTACAACACATAGTTATACTTATCATATAAATTGAACATCTCTTTAAGTAAAAGTAATCCATAGAAATTATTTGGGAACCTAGATATGTGAATTGTACAAATATCTGTTTTTGGAAATAAATTATTATAATTAAGTAATAAAAAAAAATGTAACACAGTTTGAGAGCTTATAACTAAAGTAGCGCTCTATATAGCGACTCGTAGTACTTCGAGTATTAGAGTCGATATTCGAAAGAGGAGCTCGCGCGGCAAAATGCGCGCGTATAGGCGCCTAAATGTGTGCCCAAATAAAACGCTGTAAATACGCCAATTTGAAACCACTCTTGGAAATATTATTTATTAGGACTTTAAACTTTTCGTTACTCCGGTAGTATGTTTCCGTGAGATTACTTCAGACTTTACCGCTGACAAAGCCACGGCATAAGTTAGTAACAAGCTATCAATATCAGTCTTCATAAATGATAATAAATTATTGTATAATAAAACGGGCGCTGAAACCATAAACCAATAAAAAATCATTCATTAAATTCCTTAAAAAATAGGCGGGAGGATAAATGTGTTCTAAATTCGAAAATCTATTCGATTTCTTTTTTTAATTTCTTTAATTCTATCTCTAACATTTCCAGTCTGATTTGCTCTTGTTTAGTTTTCAATTGTTCTTGTTTCAAAATTTCTTTTTTTATCGACATTTCGACTTCATGTTTTTCCTCAGCTCGCAAGTTAGACTTCAATTGGAAGTCAAGTCTTCGTGTGTTGGTGGTTTCCTGTCTCATTGGAAGTCTCCTGTGATTCAAACTGGAACTAGCCGGTAGACCCGATCCTCTTACCACAGCTAGAGGTGCTGCCTGGCCTCTGAAATTTTGATTTGAATATAATGATTTTTGTCGTTCATTAGGTACATTGGTTCGTAACATAAAAAGTAATCAAGAAAAAATATGAAATATAACGATTCTAAAAGGTCCAGTTTAATTTGCTAGCAGAACACCGGAGATTCGATGCTTATTAGAACATCAGTTATCAACACAAGAAATATATTGGACTTATTTATTATGCAGTTTAGATACTTTAATTTTTTAACGAATTACAGACACATGAAGTGTATCAGAAAGATTGTATAAAAGAACCTAGCTAATGAAATCTGACCAAGCATTATTAACCCCATGGTCTAAAAAAACCAATTCGCAAGTAGGTATATTATTATACCATGATTAACCCTTAGTGTCGCCGCACACGAGCCACTCGCGACAGCCACAAACGCCGCGCCGAGAAGCTAGAAGCGGCTACAGAAGTAGCTGAAGCGCGCGACAGCCATTTGTGGCCGGTGGTCGACACTAGCGGTCGTTTGCTGCTACTTTTTTAACCAATGCATTACAGAGGTAAGAGAAAGAGGGGTGTGGAATCGCGCAAGTGGCGTGTAGCGGCGTTTTGTGGCCCGTGTGCGGGAGTCCTTAGGGCGTCCGCTAAAATCCACAATGGCGCATGGAACGAGATGGCGCAAATGTCATCTGTCAAAATTAAATGTACTAATAAAACTAGTTGCAGACCCATTCCAGTTTTAGTAGACGCCCTTACTTCTGGTAAGAAAATTAAATGGTTAACAGCTAACCTTCGAGAGTTTGGTGCTGGTGGGCTTGGTGACCTGACCACAATTGGGTTTACTGGATCTCCGGGTATAGTCATATTGTACTGGGACCAGTCCTGTTTAGACAAAATAATGTTTTAATGAAATAATTTTGTAAAAATTTACAAAATTCATTCAAGTAAATTTACACCGAGACGCGATGATGCGCGCACATTTTCATAATAGAGCGACTCAAAATGTAACTTTATTTACTACTCGAAAAGATACAGCTTGGCCAGAACGTCTTGAAAAGGAACTAATCTTTTTGTTTGCTGACAATGTTTTAAAATCTTTGATATTTGATGTAAAGAAAGACGCAGGTTTGTTAGATTTATTTTTGTGCCATAAACTAACGTAATAAGTGAAAATAAATAAAATGAATGATGTGGCGACTTCCGGTTTTCTACTGTTTTTTTGCCAAGCTGTACACTTTTCACCAATGATGCTTTGCCGCGCGCACGTTATGATACCGACTCAAAATCCAACTTTATTTACTACAAGTTATATAATAATAATAATATTCCACAACTATCACACAACGCCATCTAGTCCCAAGCTAAGCAGAGCTTGTGTTATGGGCACCAGACAACTGATAAACATACTTATATATTTCTAAATACATACATATTATAGATAAATTACACCCAGACACAGAACAAATGATCGTGCTCATCACACAAACATTTGTGCTGGGTGGGAATCAAACCCACGACCCCCGGCATAGCAGTCAGGGTCACTAACCACTACACCACCAGGTCAGTCAGTTAAGTCAGTTAAGATCATCATTCCCAGTATCGTCGCGTCGTATCGCATCTCTATGTGAATTGTGAACTGACCCTAAGTAATTTCCATCATACTTACAGATGTTGATGTGGTTGCAACTGGCTCCTCGCCCTCAACTTTCTCTTGCATCTGATCATCTGACATACTTCTACTATCATCTGGAAAAAATAATTGTATTTTGCGAAATAAAATATCTCATTTAACAACATTTTTGACTACAAAATCTGTTTTTAGTGTGGTTAGATACATACTAACACATTTACAAAAGAGTTATGGCGTTTAGTTGAAATTGAATAGAGACTTGTAACCACTTTGTCCCATAAGCTACTATTACACAGTTTTTTCAATATATTTTATGTTTTAGTAGTTTGTAATAAAATACATACCATTTAGATAAGAAACTTCTGGTTGTGTTGTCTCCAATAGACTGTTACTATCAGAACCTGAAATTAATATTTTTGTTTACCATACTGTTTTTAACTTACTCTATTATATGTATTAAAAAAAAAAAATGAATACTCACTTAAAGGATGTATCCCATCCTCTTCATCGCTATTATGAAATCTGGTTACTCCATTATATATAAGTTGCAAAACTCTTTCAACTGTTGGGTCTTCATTACATGCGCTTGGTGGCTCTCCTCCTTAAAATGTATATTCAAATGAATTTCCACCATAGGATGCTAATATTAACAAGAAAGAGAAATTCATAATACATACCTGTTTTCAAAAAATGTTGGTTATGTAAAGTTTGTTTCTGCCTAGCTCGTTTCTTTAAATTTTCCCAACAGTTTTTCAATACTACCCAATGTCGTGGGTATACGGTTGATATTGCTTTAAATTCATGCGAAACCTTTTTCCACTCCTCATTTTTTTTTATTATGCTCTGAGCATCCGTTTTCTTAGATTCTAGCACTTCAAAGTGTTGGCCCACCAATGTAATTAGGGTATCCCTTTCACTGGTAGTAAAGATTGGGTCCCTTTTCCGTTTTAAAGGCATATTACCGAACACAAGGAACTTAAAAGGAAAATACGCACAAATGTATAAAACATGTAAAGTGAAATAAATATGAAACTGTGAAGACTGTTTTGACAAATATGCGCGTTTTATGTGTTTTTTTTATTTACACCTAAGTAGGCAACTGTTACATTTTGTAGATGTTGAATGCAGTGAATATTTAGCTGACAATGTCTACATTCTATGTTAAAGAGATGTGGATTTCTTGAACACAGCATAAATATTGTTGCTGAACTTGGTATGATGAGAATGTTACATTATTAATTGTTGAATAATATAAAAAAAATACAGGTGGAATTCATTATTTTTCGACGTATAAATTAACTTGTGTGAGTGATAACATGTAAAACTGAAAAACAATACTTCAGATTTTTTGTATTTTGATGTGATCAAAGCAATCTCATACAAAGTAATGAGATCACAGATCATTACATGAAAGACAATTAGACTGATGCAACGTGACTAACAATATTGCGGCATTACTTTCACTTGCCGATGCCAGGCATCAAGTTATTAACCTATGATATTCGCGTCAACGAAATAACAAAAAAATACATTCCTTTAAGACAAAAGCAGAAACGTCCGAGTGTAATAGCGTAAGATGAATGTTGCAGAGGTATCATATGCCACTAAAACCTACCTCAGGTTTATCTTTCTGGACAGCTGGCGTCGCGCTCTTTTTATCCAGTTTTGCTTTCAGTTTTTCCAGCTTTGCAGCCTTTTTTGCTTCTTTCTCTAGTTGTTTAGCAGTCTTCTCTTGAGGCTGGTCCCCTGAGGGATCATTTTGTACTTCGTTGTCAGTCATATTTACGAAAAAACTAAATGAATTTAAATATTGAGCGAATCACACCACACATTCCGCAATGTGATGTGGATAATGTAATGCGTTTGACGTTGACAGTTTTTGTTCGTTTAGAAAATAGACGTCACTATTTGTTTAAATTTTGCGTTCGGAAATGACTGATTAGTGTAAATCCCATAAAAATCGACTAAAATCGGTTCACGTCTGTGCAAAAAATGAGCATCCTACGTTGACAACACTAACCCACGCCATTTTGTTTTTCGTTTCTTGCTGTACGCGACTGAGGTGTGCTCGCGAAATTTTATTCGAAATTTACGCATCAAAAATAGATTGAATACGTTTTAACTTCTTTTTGTTCATCGGATTCATCACGTCTGATAAAATGTCGGATCGAGAGGTACTATAATTAACTGTAGTTTGTCACGTCCGTCTCGCATTCCCGCCGCGTGTGTTTTATTTTGTCGGCGGATCGTTCTATATTTATTGACGGTAATATCGCTTGGGTGATTTCAGAGGAGTCGCTCGCGGACTCGTAACGGGTCTCGAGAGCCGGCACCAAAGCCTGCTGCAATGTCACGAGGCCACAGCCGAAGCCGGTCTAGGACGCCGCCCCCGCCAAAAGCATCGAGCAGAAAATATAGGAGCCCGTAAGTCTGCTGTTACTGTATGTTGGTTGTGGGTGCTTGTTTGATAGTATCATAAAGTTGACGAGTGTTCGACATTGTAAGTTGTTTTACTAACAAATACTCATAACCTCGCTCTCAAGGGTAACGCTCGCGTGTGTTGCGCAATGGTGTGTATCGTTAAAACTCAAACATAGTTTACATGCGACTCGGGAAGTGCGAAATAAAATTCGTAGTTGACGACCTTGCCGATATTTGTGACGATTCCGCATACTAATCTGTTAGTCGATAGGCATCTGTTTTTAATTACTTATTTTCCATAGTCAAGTCGAAAATAATTATCATAGCAACTGTTATATCAATAATTTTGTATGTTTGTGGGGAGGTGGGGCGCGCGGGGAGTGATAAGAAAGTAGTAAATACTAATTAATTTTACCGAACAAATGTTTGTCCTCAAATACCAGTTTCCTACCAACTTGGTATTTCATTTGTTAAAGTAGTTATTGAGTAATGATTATTGCATTTTCAACATTTTAATGAAATTTCAAGCTTATAACATTTAATTTAATTACACCCAAACTTACATAGATTCAATAATCAGGCTTTTTATTTATGTTGAAATAATCTAAATGATAATAATAGTTGATCATTAAAATACCACATGGAAATTAATTAATTACTTTGTTCATATTTTGTTCATACATATATCAATTCAAATAATCTTTCCTTGCTACATGATATCCACCTATCATAGCGTACACTAGTACAATCTATAGAAAGAGTTGTGAAACTCAGAATTTATCCTATTTGTATGTAGGTACGATCAATTTATTAACAACAATATCCTGTTATTCTGACACTTGAGCTTCAAAATACAAGTTAGATAATATATTATTGGTACAATGGAGAATTTGCTATTCAAATTTTAACTTCTAGTTTGATGCACTTAGATCATTGCTAACTACAGGTATTCAGTTGCATGTATTTTAGACTGAGCCGAGTTAAGCTGAGGACAGTTATACGAGTTGTTCTCAGTTCTAAATACAGTTGCAAAGTAGTATTTAGCTCTTTCCTGTATCCCAAAATCGTCAATATTAGGCAGTTATTGTTGTGTTTAACCCCTGCATCCTATAAGCATGGCTAAAAACAATGCATTTCTCGCTATGTCTTACTTTCAATATTATTGATCACTCAAATGCTAATCTATTCAATTTGTCTCACTCTATTGTCCTTATAATACAAATGGCCAATTACTTAGAAACCATAGAATGTGACCAATTACTTAAAAACCATAGAAACAGAATAAATAATAAACAATATGTGTGATCAATAATATTGTGAATGAAAACCATGGCAACTGTTTTGTTTGCTAACATAAATAGGCTTTTTGGTTGACCTCTTGTTATAGACAATGATGATAGAATGTTCCAGAAATGAATTCTCATTTCAAAAAAAATTTAAAAGAAATAAATATATTAGATTTTGACATTTCAATATAATGAAAAAAGTTTTCTTAGATTGTCCCATTTCTGTGAGAGCTTTTAACCAAATAATATGTTTAAACTGGTATTGGAAAAAAAAATAGAAAGCCTTTCTCCATCTGTGGGACTGTACAGGCCTTATAATGAGAGAGGTATACAGTATAAAGTAGTAAGCAAAAATCAATCGATTGGTAAACTATATTGTCCCAAATTATAAAATTGCATCTACACTTAAGTTACTCTTTGTAGAGAAACATTTTCAACTGATAATGGACAAAAAACTATATCGCAAAAAGACGAAATAAAGTACAGTTTAGTTAGTTTTGTTTCTCAACAAAAAATAATTTAAGTACTAATGCTTCTAAAGCCAAGAAATGTCAACATCCAATCAACGGTCACCAAAAAGCAGCTTGCTTCCTCCGCTTTGTGTGTTCTTGCATGTTAACTTGAGCGTTCCCGCTGACGCTAGGTCCATCTCCAGGTCGCGGTCGCGGTCGGGCTCTGCGCGGCGCGGGTACCGCTCGTCGCGGTACTCGCGCTCCCGCAGCCGATCGTACTCGCCTCGGGGCTCCTATCGACGCTCCCACAGTCACAGTCCCATGTCCTCCCGCCGCCGGCACATGGGTGACAGGGTGAGGAGTGATGTTTATGTGAATACCTTTTTTTGTAATTACTCCCTAGTTTTAAGTTGTCCCCGCATGCTTAAATGAAGGCTGGTACACAGTGGCCCATGTTTGGAGAAATAATTGCACTGTTTTTTTTTTCTGGAAGATATTGCCACCATACACAACTATTGCGGGTTTTATGATGATTGTCTGTTGTTTTATTCCTTTAAAAATGAGAAAACTGCCAATGCACCGCTTCAAAATTTTTAAAATTGGGTGAAAAACAAAGTTATCAAATTACTTGGGCCAGTTGATAGCCTTTTTAAAGTAATTTCCAGGAATATGAATAAAGAACACACACAAACAATGGCCATTGTATACTAAAGCAACAAAGAAAATGTCAGTTACAAGCAGAAATGCTTGTAAGTCCTGACTGTCGTAAAAGGCGACTTACAACCAACATATTGTTGGAACAGCAATTGGCTATTTTATTGTGATTAATCCTTTAATCACTTCAGTCCCCCAATAAGCCTTTTGCTTATTTTGCAAAGAAAGCAAAATTCTAGTTGTAAGCATAGTTTTAAGTAGTTCATAAGTTTTTTTAATTAATGCATGCCATATTTGAGCTATGAGCCAAAGCTAATTGAAAAAAAATTAAGTTTATGATAAGGAAATAATAATGGCCATAGCTCGATTTGAATTAAAATCAATATAAAACAGTGCAATATTAATAATTGTATTCAATTTCAGTATTCCCTTTTAAATTTTCTTGTTAATCTGTGTTTAATCTTTGATCAAAATGTCTTGCTCTTAAATAATATAATTTTTAAAGTCTCTTTAAAATCCTAGTATCACTACGATACTTTCGAGTACCCCAGTAAATACTGGGCTGTATACTCAAATTGAAAAGCAAAAGAAAAAACAAAATTCAATATCTTTTGTAGCTTTTCTAAGCATTATAAAAAGTGAGACTCGCCTACAAGAAAATAGACCCCATGTACCGTCAACAGGAGAATCCTACGCCGTCGAGATGTCTCGGCGTGTTCGGACTGAGTCTTTACACCACTGAGCAGCAGATCAATCACATCTTCTCTAAATTTGGACCTGTGGATAAAGTACAAGTCGTTATTGATGCTAAGGTGAGTTTCTCTCCTTGTTTTTTTTTTTGAAAAAAATGTGAAACACCTGTGAACCTGGGTTTTTTGTTCATCTGGGGAGCCTACAAACTAACAGGATCAGGTGATTCACAGCCAACAGCAACATGTTACAAATATTCAGACCTTCGAAAAATGAGAGTAATTTGACAGGACGAGTGGCGCAGTGGCTGAGTTAGCACACAATTGATCTATATTACCAAAAATAGATCAAGTAATTTATTTATCCTTCATAGAATAGATAGAATAGGTAGGTGGTAGGTATATATAATAGAGATCATCGACGATATAATACTAGACTTGTAATAACAGGCGATCGATGTCTGTCAATACATTAGGCAAAAAAGTCTTATATTTGTCTCATTTCGACCAATCCTGTGAGCCGTAAACATACGTTGAGACAGAACAGACCTTGAGTTAGCCAATCACAACGCAGTACCCCGTCCCCCTCGCTTACGTAGTACCTCAGCGAGTTGACAGAATAATTTTTGTTCCTTAGATCGTGCATGCGGAGTCTAGTATTTTATCGTCGTTGCGCGGTTGGTACAATTTTACAGGCGTTATGACGTCAGAAGTCTCTATGTCAATATTCATTGATTTCAGAAAACAAAGGATACGTGTCCATTATTTTTCAATACCTCAGTGTTTTTCAATCTTTTTGATATCGCGACTCATTCACGAGTTGCAAAATTTCGGCGACCCCCATGTGCCATAGACAGGCAAGGAAATATTTGTAATTAAAAGGCTACGTTAAAGATTTTTCGATATGTTTTGGATGAAAAGAAGACCATAATTTCAGAGCTGGCAAGGGAAGCTCTAAAAGAATAAAATTATTAGTGCCATTCGCCACTTCATCTTTATTTGAATTGACTTCAATTAGAAGCTGATTTAATAGTTAATATTTCAAAAATAGCACCACGATTTGACATTGTTTTGAAAAATAAACATTCATACATATTTTCTTATAAAATTATTGTTTTTATTGTAAATTAGAACTTTGCCTTTTTCTTTTTGCTGGCGACTCCCCGAGTAAAGCTTCGCGACCCTCCTTGGGGTCGTGACCCACAGATTGAAAAACACTGCTCACGCAGAAAAATACTCTATTCGAATTCTATAGCTTTGTATATTCTTGGTAGAATAGAGATAGAATTGGTCATACTACTCATGCAGGGAACTGTTCCCAAGTCTATATCCTCAGCAGTTGGTACCATTCGACCAGCGAGTCGGCAATTTAAACCTGTTGACACCAATGTAAAACTAGGGCTTATTACAGACCGGACGCTCCCGAGGCTTCTGTTTTGTATACTTCGAGAATCAAGAGGATGCTAAAGTGGCTAAGAACGAGTGTACCGGCATGGAAATTGATGGACGTCGCATCCGCGTGGACTACTCGATTACGCAGCGAGCGCACACACCGACACCCGGCATTTATATGGGAAAACCTACGTGAGTAAACAGATGTTTTTTTATTTTATTTTGCTCCATATAGTGATTCGCTCCGATATTAGGCAGGTGTATCATTTGCCTAATTTTGCAATTATTTGTATAATTTTGCAGATATAACCCGGTTCATTAAAGAAAAGAATCTTAAATAACGGCGCTTATCGTGTTCTTTCGCTCGCACACTAGTGCCGTCTATACTCACTCCCGCGCATAGCGTAAGCAGAAAAAAAAATAGTCTTGGTGTCTTGACGCATTCAGTGATCTTTTTTAAGAATATTTACTAGTTTTCTGTTATTTTTCCGTTGTTACCTGTTGATTATTGTTGTTGAATTTTGTTTTATTGTGAGGTTAAGTTTGAGAAATTATTGTGATCCAGTCTTGTTTTCATTATTTTTAATTTGAAAAAATCTTTAACTTGAAATCTTATATATGCTGACTGTACTATCTGTCAACGCAAGTACAAGCCGCCATTTTAGATTCTTTTCTTCAATGAACCGGGTTATACAAAATTAAACGTAATTTAATGTAGCGAAACTGCTCATACTTGATTTTAAGTTTGCCTTATATCATTACTACTCAGAATTTGATCCTTATTAGCGACACTATCAAATGGTGTCATAATACAGGGTGTATTTTTTTCCAAAATCAGCAGTTTTAGTCTTTTCAAAATCGGTCTCGAGACTTCTTTCAGTATTTTTCGATATTCCTCATAGTTTCGCAGACAATAGTCACTCACGCCTAGTTTAAAATTTCAACCTGTATACCTTTATAAACACTCCATCGTTTTTAGGCATGATTTGTAATTTTTTGTCGCTAATAAATGGTATTTAGTACTTCATCCAACATAGAAATTCATACATACTAAGAAATGTATGGATGACCCTATGTGTTGGTAGATCATAATATTACAACTGGATTTAGAGTAAATTGTCCTCAAGCTTTGGCGATTTATTTAAGGCCTGGTCGTACACTACTTCTTCATTATTCTTCCATCTTTATGAAGGTCTGCCTGAAATGTAATGAATCTATTTATTTTACAGTGTAAGCAGAGGTGGTGACAATGGATATGACAGGCGTGGTGGCCGCGACAGAGAGTGAGTATTATTTTCTGTCTTATTTCCTCTTGTTTATTCTCTGCTGTCTCAGTTTTGTTCTTTTACCTTTAACAGTAGCAACTCAATAATACCTAATGGCCCAATGGTATCTGCCTCCACTAAGCAGTGGTGGCTCTGTGGTTGTTGCCCGTTCTTACGACTTATAGGTCCTGGTTTTGTCTCCAGCCAGGCGCATTATTTGGGTAATTTATTTCATCACCATTGCTCTCAAAACGGTGAAGGAAAACATGAAGAAACCGGCATATACTAGAACAAAAAATCAAAAACAAGTGGCATCTACCAACCCGCTCTGGGCCCGCGTGGTGGATTATGTCCCACTCCCTCTCACGGAGAGGAAGCCTGTGTCCCAACAGTGGGAACATTACAGGCTGATGATGATATCACAAAATATAATATGCAGAAGCTGTTAAAATAACTGTCGGTACTAGTAATTTATTTGTGGATCATTGACCACTGTATGTCGTGTAGATTTTAACATACTGTAAAATGTTCTATGCAAACAGCGCCGCTACGAAACACTAGAAAATTTAATGTTTAAGGCTGCTTGTTCATTCAACATAACAGTGATATTTTATGAGCAACTCCAACGTGAGCACGCTTATTTGATAAGAGTCATAATATCAAGAATGTAGCAAATGGGATTCTGAAGCGTAGACTGCAATACTACGTCTAACGCCGGCTCCACACGTTGGCCGTGTTTGCCGAACAGAAGGAGACGGCGCTATACCAGAAAGCAAGACGCAAATAATTCTATCTCGTTTCTTAGTATAGCGCCGTCTCCCTCTATTCGGCCAACACGGCCAACGTGTGGAGCCGGCGTAATTTGTCAGTGACTGAGCGATCGACTGCTGCGTAGTGTGTCGTGGGTTCGATCCTCACACGGAACAAATATTTGTATGACCTAGTAGTTGTTCAGGGTCTGGGTCTTTGTTTATGTGAGTTTCTACGTTCGTAAACTCACCCACGATACCGGAGAAATTCCTAATGTAGGACAAGTTTTCAAAAAAGGTCTATGTAATGTAAACAGACAGTACCTACACACCGAGACAAAACGCGACGATATTGGAAATGTGTATCTTTTCGTGTAGTAAATAAAGTTAAATTTTGAGTCGCACTGTTGTTTGCGCGCAGGGTCGTCTCTCGGTGTTAATTTACCGAAACGTTTGTGTTCGCATTCAGAGTTTTAACAATGCGATCTCACATTCATGGTTACCACCATGTCACCAACTGATTGATAAGCCTCCCTTTTTTCTGCCATACATTCGGTTCTGTACGTCCCTCGTCTGTTTCTCGCGATTGTAACGATATCGTCAACCCAACGCTAAAACACTACACACTGTTTGTGTTCGCATTCAGAGTTTTAACAATGCGATCTCACATTCATGGTACAGTGGCGATCAAAATTCCATGCGTACGCTATCAAAGAAATTGCTTAACGTTTAGTGTGACTTATGACCTTCTACTTTCGAGATACACAATAATCCTTCAACTATTAAGTTCAAAATTTCAACGTCTAAATATGAGTTCAGTTGGCTCAGTGGTTTTGGCATTTAGGACATAAAAATACGTTAGTCGAAAGAGGTGCGAGTTCAAATATCACGCAGCAGTTGATAGACTTTTTGTGGGTTTTTACTCGATTGTTAAAAATTATAATTTTTTTCTTGTATTTGTTGGTTAGTGTCGTGTGATTTAATATAATTATAACGGTATTGTTAAATATTCTCAAAATGCAAGCAAAAATTAATATAAACACAAAAATAATACTTAATTCACTAATATATGTATAACTTATTTAAAAATAAATAAGCGTTAAAACAAAATAAAAATAAATAAGTCATTTATTAAAAATATTATCATAAAATCAACTGACATTTCAAAAGTTAAGATTCGAACTCAAACTTCATTGATCGTGAACCCACGCTATCGGCACAATCATATTGTTAGATCATTACTAATGAAAGCAATGCAATGGTCACCATCTGTTTTTGTTAGTCAAATATTTTTACTCGTTTCGTTAGTCTAGTACTACTTATTGTCATTTTATTTCGTTTTCAATTTTTACTAATGACGATAATTTATTACCTACAGGGCTTATAATAAAAAAAACATGTAATAACAATAATAATATATTTTAGTTGAAATTATTATAATTCTATGTTTAAAGTTATAAAACTGCTAAAATTATGAATATTATTACTCGACCTGGATATAATGTGAAATAGATGTCGAAAACGTTAGATGCAATTTTTATAAATTAAACAAAATTATGAAATTATTAAAATTAATATAAGTAATATAAAACAATAAATAAGAAAATTTAAAAATTCAAAATAAAAACATTATTATTCTCTTCAAATTAAAATAAGTGGTTTTAACAAGGGTAACTTACGTATTATTAAAAGCTAATTAGCAATTACAGGGTATTTTTATACATTGCGGACATTTTTAACAAAGTTATCATTATTAAAGCCGTTTATTTGGAAACAGTACCAAGGCACCGCGGCCATGAAACGCAAAGGGCCAGTTGCCTTTTTGCGTTCCAGTGCCGCAAAACCGAGGAAGGCGAGCTCGCTATTTGGGTCCTCCCGACTCGGACATGTTAGGTAGTTGCCTTTTGCCTTCCAGGTCCGCAAGAACGAGCGAAGTGAGCTCGTGACTTGGGTTATTCTGACTCAGACAGATTATCTTAGGCCCTGGAATGCAAAGGGCCAATTGACCTTTACGCTCAAGACACATTTCCATAATATAACTTTTTTTCACTAAATTGAATTTGGTGAAACTGAAGAAACTTGTTATGCTCAATAACAAAAATTTTTTGACACCGCGGTACTGGAACGCAAAGGGCAACTGGCCCTTTGCGCTCCAGGGCTGCTATGCTAAAAGGCGATTATTTTGTAACAGTAACGGGGCATAGCGGCCCTGGAACGCAAAGGGCCAGTTGCCCTTTGCGTTCCAGTACCGCGGTGTAAGTTTCTTCAGTTTCACCAAATTCGATTTAGTGAAATAAAGTTATATTATGGAAATGTGTTCTACTTCTGAAATAGAACCACGGAAAAAAATATCCAAACTATATAAAAAAATACCCTGTTACAAGTTATTGAGGTAAGTTTAAGGATCGTTTTCTTTACGAAAAGATGTTTGAAACCATACCTCAATTCTTAATCCTTGAATAATAAGTTATCAAATGATGTTCACGTTTTCAGTCTATTTACAATAAATAAACAAAATTCATATCAATAAAAGGTCCTCGAGACAATCTTAACGTTTTTTTTTTATTCCTTTAAACATAACAGTTTTTAGTTGATAGTCGTTGATGCCTTCAATATTGAGTACACGATGAACGGTTATTAATTTTGTGTTGAATTAGTTATATGGAAACCATTTTCCTTCGTATTCATTCACCATTCCCGGACGTCCCTGACGTCCCTGTTTATTCTTAACAACTCATCTCATCATCATGCCATATCTCATCCCACAGACTCATAGTATTTCGTCACTGGAACAAAACATAGAATACTATTATATTATTTATGCAAAAACAGCTGTTGATCTATTTTACTACTAAGAAAAAACTTTAAAACCACATACTAAGTATCAATCACTTTTTTTACTTTTAAACAAATACTTTTGAATAGGGAACCTTATTTATAAAAATATAATTATTAACATGTGGAATGATCAAAATTTAAATGTTAATACTCACACTTAGTCTGGTTTCATTTGATATTTGTTTTAAGTTTAATCCACATATTTATGCAGGGCTTTAATGTTCGCCCTCAATATTTATATAAATCCAATTGTTAATATTTCACTGCAAAACCACAGGACAGTGTAACACTTATATGCTGTTTACATCGTCACACAAAATAACCAAGAATCAACAACGTTCAATTAGGAGACTAAAAACGAGATAACATAGTTATGCCTACCGCACAAATCGAAATAATTCACTTTTTTTTCTACGATCTACCTACAAAACTTTATTAAACTTAACCATAGATATAGATAGACCTATATCTGATTATAACGAACGACCCACAACACTAATGACTTATATTAGTAGTTATACAAAAATTTATTTTAATTATCAAATTCCTACTAAAAAATTTATTAAATAAATAACAAAAAGAATAAAGTAATAATTAAAAATTAAATTAAATAAAGTATTTGGGAAAAAAAAGTGGGATTCGATCCTCCGCAATCGAACGAACAGAAGTTCTATCCGAGCACGATTACAATTGCGCCAGCATTACTTGTAGATCAACAGTTGAAATTATGAACTATATCAAAAGTTAATTTGATATGTATAGTAATAAAACAACTTATAACAAAAGGTCGTAAGTCAAAGTGAAGCGTCAGTCTATTGCTTTGAGAAGTTTATAATTCATTTTTGAACCTGACTGTACATAGTATCATCACCCACTGATTGATAAGATTCCCTTTTTTCTGCCATACATTCGGTTCTGTACGTCTCTCGTCTGTTTCTCGCGATTGTAACGATATCGTCAACCCAACGCTAAAACACTACGCTCTTTCAGTTGTATGTAGTACAGTAGGTATGATTCAATAACTGTCCAATTCCACAGACAACGGGCCGCTTATTGTCAGATCTATACTGCGAATTGGGACTTACAAAATTAACTCGGTCATGCTTCATCAGAAAATTGACTTTATTTTCAGAGTTTATGTTCTTATTCGTATGATACGTTTGATCACTGTCGCTGGTAGTTTTATCATTACAGGAAATGATGAACACTTGAAACCGCCAAAGTCTTAGGGCTGACTCAGTTTAGCTTTATGGACACGTAAAGGAATAAGTTTCTCACCATTTCGGCCTGGGATCACCTAATGCTGAGTACACTCACCACATTTTTGCCCTACTTATAGGTTCTGTGCTTCTCTCATCCACCTGTTCCCCGCAATCTTAATTATATCGTCAACCCAATGGGGTTTTCGGTGGCCCTGGTTTCTTTGTGCCGAACCTTAGCCACCATTCGGGTAAAACCTTACTCCATCTGCCATCTTCGCGTCTAACCAGAGGTCTTACCCTACTCCACTTTTTTTTCTGGTTTATCCCATCACTATATTCCCTAACCACTGCAACTCCTGGAAGCCAGAATCAACAATGACGCTCGGGTCGACCTGTCCCAGAGAATGAATTGTACTGTCTTGGATCCTGCAACGAAATTAATTTAACAGAAAAGAATAGTGGAAGGAGTAGGAAAATACGTAGACACTTCCCTCCATATCAAGCAGGAGACATTACAGAACAAGGCCAATATGCATAAAAGGACATTTATTTGGCATCACGGATAAAAATACTACTAATATTGTGCGTCCTAATTTGTGAAATGCTATATTTGATTCTAAGAATAGGTACGGCGCTTGTATCAAATAATATATCAATAATTTCTTTAATAACATAAATTATTTTCTAGCCGTAGTTACAACTGGGATAAGCCCTAACTTGTCTAGTACCTAGCATCACGGATAAAAGTACTGCTAATATTATGCGGCCTAATTTGTGAACTGCTATAGGTATTTGATTCCAATAAAATAGGTACGGCGCTTGTATCAATAATTTCTTCAATAACTTATTATTTTCTATCCATAGTGACTACTACTACCGTTCCGGCGGCTACCGCGAGCGTGACTACTACCACCGCGGCTACCGACACCGCTCGCCGTCGCCGCACTACCGCCGCCGCCGCTACGAGCGAGAGCGCTCCTACTCGCCGCGTAAGTCTTATTACCACCAGGAGCGGTAGACTGCCGTTGTCCGCTCCTTTATCGACCTACATGACTTGGTTTGCCAGATATTACTAAAACTTATTGATAAACAAACTTGTATACTAGTAATTTAGGCTTGTGGCGTACTAGTCTTGTCATTTTTATTAAATCTGCTGCAAAATTACTGAGCACAGTCATTTTGTGTACTCCATTTGTTAAATCATCCATGTGCCGTCAATACTTACCTATATGTTTTGAGGAAAAGTTTATACGAGAACATAAAACTGAAACATATTTATAAATATACAAATGGGGTAATGAAACCAGAATCGAATGAATAAAATTAACATAAGCTTAATAACTGGATATGATGTTTAATAATTTCAGCTAATTTATGAATATTCAGTTGTTTGTTTTCCTGCAAAATGTCCTACTATCACGTAGTATCGGCAATACGTGTTCAAAATGGTTATATCTCTTGAGTTCTGGTTAGCTGTCAAGCGTTATTTAAATTACACAGCCGCTTTTATCATGAATAGATTTTAAAACATTTCTTCAACAAAATTCATGGTGGAATATTAGGGTTCACAACACCACAATATGAGGTCAAATTACTGGTGATCTTCATTATCTTGCTAAAAAGACAGCTCTTTTAAAATTCAGTAAAGCCACATGTCTAAATTACTAGTTTTCCGAAAAAGTGCCAACAAGGCTTATGCGTCATTTCAATATCGCTAGTTTTCAAGCCAAAATAGCGCTTATTTCAGTATGCATGAGGGACCATGTTCCTGGTAAACCAATTCCTTGGGTGACCTTACATGCAGGGCTACTCAAACTTTGACGTTACTGGCAATTTAGGCTAGTTCAAATATAGTCATTTACTTTTGGTTATTTTGATAGATGTGTGAAAATAATTCTTTTTATTTCTCGGTGGTGGGTGGTACTTTCTTGAAAAGCAATACAGTGTGGACGTGTTCTTATAACACAATATCAGTAAGTCACCAGAATTTATGATACTTTGTGTGACACTTATTGGTTTGCATCTGCACAGTTTGCAACAGGTGTGTCTAAATAACTTTCTTATTGGCTGTATAGTAAAATTAATAGAGGTACTATGTAAATAGTCAATTATTTGGATAGAAATTAAGGAAAAGAAATGTGTTATGGGGTTTCCTAAACCTAATGACGAGTTCAAAATAGTGATAGCTCTTTATCTTATAAAATGATAGTTTTAGTAGCCCTGTTCGATTGACTTGCTAAATGTGCAGTACATAGCTTAATAACCCCTCAATGCCAGAATATGTATGACGATTGAAGCTCAAGCTAAATTGTACAAAATATTGTATTTTACACTATTTTTTTTTTGACATGAAAGTCATTATTTGTTTTTATGTTTTAATAGGCTAACTTGAGCCATTGCTCTCATTTGAAAATGAATTATATTTTCAGTTGACTCTACAGTTACTTGGATTACTTTGTTCTTGAGGTTTAAACTTTGCAATAGTTATGACAAAATATTGTACTTATTAATTTCAAAGAAACCCTTTCATATACCAAAGAATGGGCCAGCCCAAGCTCTTCCATATAAATTGGTAATTTGCTACAAAACTCCTGTACATAATGTATGACTGTAAGAAGTGGGGTCTGTCTTTGAATCTTTGTTTTACTTTAATTAAGAATAAGTTCTAAATGTTGTCTGCTATATCTGTTTTCTATCAATTTATTCTACAAAATATCCTGCATGTTGAGGATTGATTGGTATTATCCTCGCGCGGCCGGATTTTGTTACTTTTTGATAGAAACACGTAACTCGGATGACGGTTCGTAACTGTTCATCCTCGTGTAATATTCATACAACAACATACAAGGCTCTGTCCCATTGTTACTGCTCGCGGATAATACCTAGTGTAAGCAAACAAGACTATGTGATGGTATAATTAGTCATTTGATAAAAGAATAAATTGATAGAATAGTATGTTGCCACCTCACTCCGTAGCACCATATTGTTGTGGTATAACACATAGTTACTCCCCTCTTTGACTTTGCAGGTCGTTATTAGTAAGTGCGTGATGCTGAGTTCAACTTCAGACATAGCATAGCTTTTTGATACATCAACAGATCCCAACTATGTGTCGACCGGCTCCTATGCATTTATATACTGTTGGCCGGTGTAGTGTAGTAATGTTATTTGTACACCGGTAGGCGGCGGCGCTACGCCCGGCGCGCGCCGACCGCGCGGGCCCAAGAGAGAAGCTCATTTGTGTTAGTTGTATGTCATGGAAGGGTCTAGCATAAGTTAGCGTGTAACGCCCGCACGGGCATAGTTGCCTCTAGGATGTAACACTAGCTCTAATAAAGATTTAACACTAAGTCTAATATTGATTTTGTTTGTTTGAAAAGGTATTGAAACAAGAAGTAAAGGATGAAGTTCCTTGAAACTAACTGTGTTGAAGTTTTGAAAATGTTTGATTGAAAAGTCCTTTCGAAATGGCGCTCGCCGGAATCGGGACCGGCCGCCGGGCGTCCGTGTTTGTCGCAGCCGACGGCACCGGCTTGTCGAAGCGAAAAGAATATGATCGAGTTAGCCGCTAAGTAGGAAGCCCAAGCTTATCGAAGACATTGAAGAGAGAAGTCGCGCGCGCATAGATCATATTCTTTATCTTCCGACTACCGTACATACATTCTAGCGTTGTGGCGACGTGACCTTGCATTTCTCGTGTTGCTAGTTACATATGTATTATGTATTCGGTTGTATCGAGTCTGGCCTCTCACGTTCTAGAGTAGCGTTGTGTTGTACGACTTGTTAATAAACGATAGTTTTGTAATGTCATATGGTTCTTGTTCATTCACTTTGGTTCGTCCCACCTTTTCTATCCATTGTATCCTTTCTTTTCTTTCAACCGACGCTGCGGGGGTCTGGGAATGTTAAATGTAATGTACTGAATCCCAAAGTACGTATTGTGCTGTGCTTGCGCAGGATAAAGTGTACAAACAGGAAGGTGATAATGCTTATCATAAATGATTGGATTGAAACAGGAAAATAAGTGTGTATATTGAATAAAACATTGAATTAGATCAGTTTTCTTTTCAGCAGGTATAAAACGGCCTCTTAACAATATTCCTAATGATTCACTTCGTGAATTTAAAGCAACGTCATTGGCAATATTCTAATATTCATAAAATGCTACAAGCAGAAGTGCGTGTCTTATCTGAAAATAGACTTAGATCATGGACTGAATCTTTACTAATCTTATAAAGCTAAATAGTTTGGTTAAACGCGCTAAACTCAAGAACTACTTTTTCGAATTGAAAAATATTTTTGTGTTGGATAGTCTAACGAGGAAGGCTATAATAATTATAAGCTATAGATTATCCATTTTATACAAATGTATTTGACTATAATATCATGCTACAACCTCATAGGAGCCGAGCAGTTAGTGTGAAATAAATTAATTCTTTACATTTCCAAAGACTGTCATTCAAGAAAGTGGACGGCCCTAAAATGTTTTTCGCTATGCTCTGTCCACACTATAAAGAAGTTTATGTTCAGATATGACGACACGCAATTCTGCTTGTACCGTTTTATTAATAGAAGAATATTGCTAATGTTGCTGCTGGAAATTCACGAAGTGAATCATCAGGAATATTGCTAAGTGTACGTTTTTAGACCCGCTGTTACTTTGATGGGCTCGGCTATTGCTGGATAATTTTTTATAGGGAGATGCCAAGTTAAGTATTTTGCTCTCCCCTTTGAAAGGGTAATTTGCAAATCAGATCATTCCTTGACCCAACGTCAGCGTCATTACAGACAAATTGAAACCAACGGCCCGTTCACGATCATGCCACTGTGAGCAGTGTCATAGCGCGGGGCGGTAAAATCAAATGTATAGAAAAGTTTGAAACACGACAAGCGTCGCCAGTGGCGAATTCGCGTACTTACAAAGAAACTGTCTTATCCGCCCGACGCTTCGCTCACCGATCAGAACCAAGTCGTGAACCGGCTGTAAATTCTTGTATACATTGCTTTTATATTTATGTATTTTGTTCTTTTTAGTATAATTATTTCATTATTTAAGTATTTGTAACATTGATGGCATTTAGTTAGTTTTAAATAGTAAGACTTGGTTGCATAAAAACTGTAAATACATTGAATGTTTGACTCTTGATGTAATAGCATACTGTAGGATTAATCTATCATGTACTTTATAATCTGAAATAGAACGGTTTTTAATTCTACATGTGTAAATATAGGACATACAAACATAAACACACTAGGTTATTTACAGAAGTGACGAGTTGAGTGATTTTCTTTTTGGAAAGTGCGTTTTTTTTTTAAATTATATCTGTGTTAACATAGAAAGTTTGGCAAAACTACCTACAGTTTTTATGCAAAGTAGTATTAGAATAGAATGGGTACTATATTAGTGAAATAATATTAACAAACTTCTCACTATCAGATTTTTATTAAAATTCTTAACAATTATTTATGTATAATTATTAATATTATAAATATACCACATAATTGTGTCGTGTTGGCACTCACCATGGCGACTACGCTAACCGCTAATAAACTTAAAAATTCGTAAAATATACAAATAACATTAAAAACAATTTCATGGCAACGTATGATCGTTTGTTTAGCATTACTTTGCATTGGACGCGATTTCAATTATGGCGGAATTGTGTTACTTAAAGCTACGGGACGTGGAATGTGATCAAATATTGCAATGTTTGATTTGAAGCTGCTAACACCAACAATAAAGTTATTACAAGGTATTAAAACGAGTTCGTGTTTTCTCAATTACTGCACCTTGAGATCGAGTTTAGGGTCGTAAACGTAAACGCTCAATAATCGCGTTTTCGTTTATTATCGCTTACAACTTCATGCAGATGACGCATGAAGACTGTTATCAATAAAGCGAACTGAACTCAAGCTTTGTACAGTAGCGTTTCATTTGAAAATGAACCTTATAAAGTGCTCATATTCGTATGAAACTATCACGGTCTTGAGACAGTTTGTCAACATAAGTAATGCTACTAAAATCGTCAAGTTCGTTTTATAGATGGGTCTTAAAAACGTTTAAAGACTCAAATGAGTAATAGAGAAGTATGGAAAAAGACCTACCCCAAAATAGGGTAAGTATGCACATGAAAAGTACGCTGTTTACAAAACAAAAAAAACTCCCAACTTATGGAATTTGAATAAAAAGTCAGTTGGATTACCAATTAGACCGATTATAAATTTAAAAAGATTGTACTGTTACACTGCTTCAAATCAAAGTTGCTTTCAACATCTGGAATGCATACATATAATACTGCTAAAATAATAGTACACTTTAGGTACTTGGCAAGCAACATTACAACAGTATTTTACTTACTATAGCTAAGCTGAAAATACTATAGACAAATATGTTTAGTCTCAAGACCACATAAAATATAAAAAGTATAGAAAATACAAGTTTCGATATAGCAACCAGCTTTTCTTCACCCGACTGTTTTTATGATAACTATCCGTCAATATTACAAACAATCTTTTTTTCTCGAACTTGTGAATAAGATTCAATACATTGACGTTTAGTCATCATATAAAACGACACATTTCAGTTTCAGCGGTTTACAAAGATTTATTTAGCAAAGTTAAGACTACAAGATAATTTCTGGAAGGACTAGAATTTTTCAGCTGTCTATGAAAATAAATATTAAATTGGCAACACCGCTTTCTATAGCAACACTAATCTAGAGTTGGCCGAATAACTTATTTTCTAGTGGCAAGAGTAGAATGAGCTCGAAACGATTAGACTACGATGCAGTCAGTCACTACACTACTGCAAGAAATATAATAGCTAGGAAGGTATGTATTACATATTTATATTTGTTATAGATGGACCTACACCCTACTGTTTTTAAACCTGTTAAAACAAAGTTGATATAGTCCCATCGGTACAGTACAAATATGTTGCTAAATAGCCTAACGCCACGCCTGATATTCCCCGAAGACTTTGGTTTCCTATCATTTAACAGAAAAACAATATTTAGTATTATTATAGGGCGAATTGGCGGGCTGAGCAATTATGACTTCTACACTTCGATGATATGGGGCCTAAGTAGATTTCCAATTTTTAACGTTGATTCCATAAGGCCGCTATTCCACTGTCGTTTTACGATTGTTGGCGTCTTTCCAACGTCTGCGCAGCGTCAACGTTGAGCAAACGCGACGTTGGCGTCGCGTGGCGAGCGTTAACGTCCGCTGAACGCGACGTTAACGTTGCGAGGTCGCAAGGCGAACGCTTGCTACTAGAGAATACACGACGTCAATGTCGCGTCTGCGCAACGTTAACGCTGCGCAGACGGAGAGACAAACACTCGTAAAACCCCAGTGGGATAGCGGCCTAAAGTGAGATATATTAGTGGAACAGTGTAAAAATCCCGTATCGCGCAGGCTAGTCAGTGGCGAGTTCCATTTATTGGATTCATTCTGTATTTATGCCGATCTCCGATGGGCCTACACCAGCAGTCACACTACAAAATATAACAAAAATAATCTAATAACATCAAATTCGGCTTACTATTTCTAAAGGCTAACCAAATGGCACTAAGTATTCTGGCACAATATCATATTTTGGTGCGCAACAGCACTGGAAAGCTGCTCAAAGTGTTTGCTTATGAAAATAAGCGTTCATGTATAAAAATTATAATGAATACTTCATAATACAGACACCAGAGTGATACTCATAAAAAAGTTTCGACTAATTATTATTATTCTTACGTCTAAACAACAATTTGGCAATATTTACAAGCACTTGTTTAAATGGGTAACATCTTAATTTTTATGCCCCATATTTTTTTTACGCCTTGCAACACTGACAGAGTGTTGTCACTGTACTTTATCGATTGTCTATCGCGTGATGGGGCCTAGAACCACATTTTCATAGTCGAGTTGAATTTATTATTGATTCAGCAATATTTGCCGGCAATTAGTTGAGAATTTAATTATTAAAAAAAACGTGAAAACTTTGCTTTACATTGTAACTTAATCTTTACAAAATCAGATAAATTAATTAAAAAAAAATAAAAAAATATTCTATTTATTTGACAAACAATTTTAGGTTTTTCTTGACTTGTCCCATTTTTTTATGTGTTTTTCTTCAAGTCAACTCGAGTTTGAAAATATGGTTCTAGGCCCTTAATTACTCAAGTTATCCTGTATTTAAAAGTGGGATCTAAAGAATATGTATTTGTAAAGTCACCAGTTGATTAAACGAATCTAAAAACTATTGTGATAAAAATCAATATCAAAATATCACGAATTATGTACTCTTAAACATAACATAAAATTATCTGGAATAGCATCTTTGTAGGGTATAACACAAAATATGTTATTCAATGGGGTCTACAAAGGCCACTTTAGTAGAATCATAATATGAACTTCAGTAATAATATATGGGAACATTCCATTTTATTAAAATTGTATAAGCAATAGAATAAATAATACAGAATTAATTAAAAATTAAAAAATAAATTTGGATTTAGTCTTTTTCACATCACTGACACCAGTGAGGAAATCTGGACTTATTTAATAAATATATCAGTACAAAGCCATGTCAGAGGAATATGGTGTTCCCAGAGGCGGCAAAATTAACTCGTGACACCAGAACCTCTTCCTCACAAGAAAAAAATCGTAATTCTACTAAAGTAGCTTTTAGATCCCAAAGGCTACGTCAATGGATCAGTATTTGGTATAGACTACTAAGATTTTGGTATTACGTAGGTACTATGTTGCTGGACCCTAACTACATTGGAACTATAAGATATGTGATAATCATTTGGATTCATTTATAGCTACTACCAAATATATTGCATCAGAGCAACATTTCGTTAATAAAACGGCAATTAATTAATGCATAAATAAGACCGCATTATTGGATTTTTAACGCTCTGATCAACGCTGTGTGTTGAAATTCCAACACTGTCAAAATATTTAGGAATTAATTTAGGTGTCACGTAGTTATTGGAAACGAAATGTTCGTTTGTACATTAATAAATTACAGAAAGTAATTAGGTATTTTCAGTGTGTCATTATAAAATAGCATCATAATTGTCTTCATTATTCAGTGATTAAAGTTTTGTTTCTGATTAAGTAATGCTTTCTTTTCTGTTCAAATACCCACATAATTTCTGTCAATTTCCTTCAAAATAAAACCGTACTTGCAAGAACGAATCGTTTACACAAGTTATTTGTGTAAAAGATACGCTTTAGCAAAATATTGGGACTATCCGATAGCAATCACCACACTTCAGTACCTAACATACATTATGTAAACCTGTTCAATCTATACAACATTTATATTACATTTCAACGACTAAATTACATCGATCCCATACTAAAACATTTAATTAGGTGGTAATTGCAGTATCATTTTGCGCCACACATGGCGTACGTCGCGAAAACAGTAATTTTCCGCCCTGAGTGAGGACCCATCGTAACTCTTGTCTTTGTCCAGCGGGTATTATACCACCAACGTCTTAAAACCAGGCTTGTTCCGGCGAGTGAAAGTGACAGAGCTATACAAGTCGTCTAGCGCCATCTCGTTCACTCACTGAAGCAAGCCTGGTTTAATAATACCCCCCCTGGTGGCCTATTCTGACGTCTTAAAACGAGAGTAGTTCTACTGTGGGAGAGAGACAGAGCTATATAAGACATCTAGCGCCATCTTTTTCCCACAGAGGAATTACTCTCGCTGTCATGGTAGGCCACTTGGTGACAGAAACATGCGCGTGCGCCGCTGATTGCGTAGGCTGAATGCGCCGTCACCCAGGATGTATACTAAGAGCCTCTGTAGCGTATCTTTCGCATCGAGCGTACGTAATGCGTTATAGTGACGTAAATTATGCACCGTTGACTTGACGTCAAACAACGCCCGATGCAAAGACACCGATGCTGACTTTGTTTTACCGTGGTAAATTCATTAAATGAGTCCTCCCAGGGCAGGGCAGGAAGGACTATCAGACTTGTGCTGACTAAAATCCACGGTGTCCTTCAATAGCCCTTTACGTTCAGGGGTCACAGTAATTCTTTAGTTCCGCGACCCACCGATGATGACTTGCATACAATTCCCTGATATTTGGGTATACATGGTTGAAGATCCCATTAAGACTGCACCAAAGACTCCTTAGTTTACCTGTAGATGTCAGTTCCCCTGGTCTACAAGAGCAGCGTGGCGTGGTCCCGCTGCAGCCTCCTGCGCGCGCGCAGCGGGGCGGCCGCCAGCACGTCGGAGGGCGGCGGCGGCCCCGCCCCCCGCGCGCCCTTCTCCTGGTAGTACACCTGAGCTCCGCCGCAAACGGAACCTACGACTACACTTTCGTCGCTCCTGCAAACAAGTATGTATTGGGTTTAGCTAGTTCAGGGTAGAAAATCGTTATTACTTCCCGCCATTTTTTACTGCTGGTTCGAATAAGCACTACAATTGAAACGCCATTATGGCGCCATAATGGCGTTTCAATTGTAGTGCTTATTTGAACCATTTTTTACTCCTGGTTCGAATAAGCACTACAAATGAAACGCCATTGTGGCGCCATTCTGACTAATAATTAGCAGACTCGACACCCTGAATGTACGAGTAGTCAAAGTTTCGGGACACTGCACACTGTAAGCTAGTCTCAAAACATATGAGACAAAATCTTACCTCAATATAAATTCGGACATTTCAGGGTCTTCAGCGAAGTCATTGTGTATGAGTCCCATGGTGGCGATGTCGAGCGCGGCCCACGGTCCTCCCTTGCGCACGGTGCCCCAGTCGGGGTCCAGGGTCAAGTAGCTGTAGTCTGTGGCCTCGCCCACGGCTGCCAGAGGCTCCATGCACTTCTGTTCGATCGGGCCTAGCGCGTTTAGAGAGGTTTCCCACTGAAACGATATTCATAATTTATTGTAGGTTGACAGTTCTTCTGAAGTCGAATAAATGAAATGCCCTTTGCATTCTGGGGCCACGGTGGTTTGCTGATAGTTCCTTGAGCCGCGTGTAGAATACTACGCACTGTCGACTGGGGCCTGAGTCCTTGATCGGACGGCAAGCTACAGCAGGTAGATGGTCTGATGACATGAGTCTGTCTCAAGCGGTCCCCTGGGCATGTGGATGGAGAATAAAAGTTGACTCGTCGTCCGATCATGGACCATGCCCGGGTCGACGACGGTGTTCCACGTGCGGCTCAAAGTGTGTCAGCACAATGACGGGGCCCCTCTTATAGAGGCAACGCCTAATACAAGCTTAACATAAATGGAGATACATAAATCATTTTTCATACTACACACGAGTCGACCAATTTGCATTCGTAGCTCTTTACGGTTACTATCAGCATTATATTTGATGTATTATTGGTAAGCTATTAACTCACCAAACTGTTGATAGTATCCACATTGTTAGCGGCCTCAGTGTCTATAAGCGCTAACAGCGCCATGTTGTGCAGTCCGCTGACGAACAGCGCGCACTTGACGGCGTGCTTGCTGTACTCGGGCAGTAGCTCCAGGTCGCTGTCCGAGTCGTCGTCACTTTCTGAGTCCTGCCGCTGGGTTTTTGGCCTGTAACATTAGTTAGAAAATAGTTAAGTGTTCATAATCGATTTTGAATGTTCTGGGAAGGGGTAGGTAGACGATTATTATCCTTGAAATTTTAAACTACCTATAAAGTTACTTTCTTTCACTAACGGTATTGTCCATGATCGGACGGCGAGTCACCCATTACTCGCCATCCGCATAACCGCGCTTCGCGAAGTCCATTGCCGTGGGCGTGGGTTGTTAGAACATGGCTGTCCTCTCTCTCACGCGGCCCGCCTCCTCCTTCGCGAGCATGACCGCTTCCCACTCTGTCTCGCCCCGCAGCATGGCCTCGACCAATGCCGGGCGCGAGAGTCTCCGCCTATCGCCGTCGTGAGGACACGGCGGTGCTGTCCTGCACCATATGCTCCACCGTGTCCTCCGGGTGATCCTCGCATTGGTGACACCCAGGCGTTTCTTCCTTTCCAATCAGACACAGGAACCGCACCGAAACATCCGTGATACAAGCGGAAGGTAAGAACGCCGTGACGCCTCTTCAGCCGCTCCTCAAAGAGGTGTCATACCGCCGCGATTGCGGCCTGCCCAAATGTTAGCATTGGTGGAGTAACAATTTACCTGCTTGCCCAGTACAAACCAAGTTCCGTCATTTTTTCTATGCCTGGTTATATTTTAAATTAGCTAGCGAGCTTTTTAGGACGTCATGGGTGACGCCATCTGAACAAAATAAAAACAATACAGTTCATATACCTATCAGTAAACGTGATCTGCCTCTCCGCAGCGGGCGTCAGGAACTCTCGGAGCTCCAAGGGTGTCATGACCCGACTGCTGTACCCACTCGACTTATCAGAGAACGCTAGATGACTTAGTTTCTCCATCAGGGGCGTTAACTGCACCCCAGTTAGCTTCTTCTTGAAACTTGTCGCTTCGGATTCTGAACCTATAAATAGAAAAAAAAATTGAGCATTGAATAGAAAAAAAAAGTGGCGATTTTAGCAGGTCTAAAATCGCCACTTCGGCAACGTTGCTACTATTAATGTTCCTAAAATTATTCTTAAGCAATTATCTACTCTGTTGTTTGAGCAATAGAATAGAATATTCTATCTATCCTATTGCTAGTGGGTACTGGTAATAATAATAATTGATATGAGCAATGCTGCTAAAGTGGACATTTTATATCCCCTGACCTTGCACTTGTTGTACTTATTTGTATACCTACTTGTACTAAAACAAATTGAAAATGAAAAACAATTTCGGTCTAAAATGTTCATAAAATTGAAATTGGTAATTATTCTGATATTTCAAATACCTTACAGTCCCACGTAGTAGCGAGCGAGTCTTTTACAAACAACCGAGCATAGAATTCTGATTAAAAATTACCCTTCAAAACTTTCATTTATCTTGTAAACAGATTCCGGAAAAAGTAAGCACATGAGGGTATAATGGCATAAATACTGACTTACCTATTTGTGAATCCGTACTCTCATTCAAAGACTTCAACGGTAAAGACAAAGATTTCCTCCTCGACTGATCCGTCGGGAGCGTCTTCGTCGAATCCTTCGCTATCTTCTTCGGCGTTCTTTGTGGAGACCGATTTAACTCCGAATCGAAATCTTCAAACTTCTCTTGCTCACACAACTTCATGTTAAAAGTAAACATATTGTCGTTCGAATCATTTTTCATTTTCGAATAGTGTTGTTCTAGGTACTGGTTGAAAAGTGACTCTGATATGGCAACCCCGTCGTTTCTAAAGACGGGGAATAAAGGGTCGTTGATGGTCATAGTGCTAGGGTTCTTAGGAGTATGTTCAGGGGACGGAATATCATCATTGAGGGAGATTTTAGACTTTTTCAATTTGAATTTAGACGTCGCACGATTCGATAACTTTTTAATAGTTTCTTGTAGGTCTGTGACACTCGCCAACTTTCTTATAGGCTCTGGCTTGTTGATATAATGGTCAGCAATACAGTTGATGTCCAAAACCATTTTGTTGTCTCGTTTCTCGTTTTCCAAATTGATTTTGTTGCAGTTTTCTATACTTTTGAGGACATCCGGTTCTAATTCTAATTTGTCGTTGTCTTGCTGACTTTCTGGGATTTGGCAGATTGAGAGCATGTTGCCGTGGAGTCTTTTATACTCAACCATAGGGGTTGAGCAGACGCTTGTTTGGCCGGTGAAGACTTTATCATTCTCTTGCGCTTCCTCATCTAAAGATTGTTGTGTTTTAAAACTTAGTGATAGCTTCGTTGGTCTCTGCCTGGGTTTATTCGTGAAAGGGACAACGTCTGGCATGGAGGGAGGTTTCCTCTCCCTCTCTTCGTCAGGATTCCGTTCCTCTCTGCTCGGAGGTGATATCATGGAGTGGTCCTCTTCAGGGACGGCGGTGAAGAGGAGGGATTTGTCTCGTTTCATGCCTGTTTGGGGGAATTCGCGTTGTTTCTCCCGTTCTGCTTCTTGGTTCTGTGAAAAGTATTCTTTTTACAAACGTACTGAAAGTTGTGCAGGATCTTATCTAACTTGTTACAAATGCAATCATAAAAACGAGTTCAAGGTTTTTTATCAATGGAAAGTCATAAAAATACTGTTGCAATGATAAGAACACTGAATCACATTTTTTGTGCGAACATACATACATAACCCAATAACGCTTATATGGTAGTGGTAATTTGATGAATGCCATTTCAAGTCTACACAATGAATACTTTAATCGCGAGATATACGCTAACTATCCTAAAATGCTCGCAAAAGTGTTCAAACCTAGAAGAATACACATCCGGTGTCGGTGTGAAACGATATATTTTTTTAAACCATACAATTTTGTGTTAATAAAAATCAACCAAAAAGCATCGAAAAACTCGTTTTAAACGATGTTAGCTGGTAATGTGCCCAAAAAAGACTGGCGGCGGCGACGGAACCATTACAGATTTCTAATTATTCAGACGACGGGCGTAAAAAAAATACTGACCTTTTTAAACCTCGCGATCATCTCCTCTCCATTCTGCTGGAACTCTTGTATTTTATCTACCTGCCTCTTCAGGTTATCGTACAGCTTCTTCCCCACGTAGACCACCAGCAGTTGAGCTCCCAAAGGCAAGGGTGTCTCTGTTTCTAAGGTTTCAGCGGGAGACTTTATCCTGTAGGGATCTACTACTGTTAAGTAGGAGGTCAGACCTGGTGGTAGTTGCGTGGAGATTATTCTAGAACAAATAGAAACCGTTTATAATCTTCTTATACACTAGCGAGCAAAAGTATGGAATCACTTACTTGGAATTGATCTGCGATACCTCCTTAAATAATGGCGTGATTTGAATGAATTTGGCATCAATTTAAAGTAACAGGTAACTGATTCCATACGTTTGCTCGCGAGTGTATTAGATACCACGGAAAGCGTCAGTGAGCAGTCGAGCTTATTTGTATCACTTATAAGCGAAATTTAATTTATACAAATAACAGAATTGACTGTATGAATTTCAGCATAGGGAATGATGTGGAATAATCAATATGTAATGGTTCCCTAAGAAAAATCAGAAACACCTGGATGTGGTCATTGACCCCATTTTTTTTTATCAATCGCTAGCCATCATGTCGGCGCGGCGTCTCGCTATTTATTTTTTATTTTTTGTATGATGATAATTTTAACAATACTTACTTGTTATTATATAATATGACGCCGCCAAGCACGCCTTTACTTTTCCTACAATGTTCTAGTATTTGCATGGATTCCATGAAAACTGATGTTGCGCTCTGAAAGAGGTAATAAGGTTAAATGGCAAATTTTATCTTTATTCTCCGGGGTCCTATTTCTGCGTGCTAGCAACCGAACACGAAGGGGATGACGGGGTTTCTAAAACCCCCATCAATAATTTTGGAACAGTTGTTGTGCCAATTGCCAAACTAAACACATAATTGTGACGGTTCGGTAATATGTGTCGGACAACAAAGCCAACCCGAAGCACTTACTGCACTTTATCATCATCAGCCTATACTGTTCCCACTGCTGGTACACAGGGCTCCTCTCTCTGAGAGGGAGTGGGTCATAATCCACCACGCGGGCCCAGTGCGGATTGGTGGATGTCACATGTCTTCGAATTTGATGGTTCTAGGACATACCGGTTTCCTCACGATGTAACGGTTTACTGCACTTGTTTGGCTTCAATTGTCTTGTCATTAGGTAGATCATTTGAATTGACACATCATTCGGTTTGGCAGTATTTGCGGAACAAAAAAGCCGACCGGCATAAGTTGGCAAATGGCACCAAGTCGAATGGTTATGTGAGGCAGCTGAGCAGTTTATGATTCCCGAAAAAAAAACCAGCCGTGCTAATTAATGCCGACCCGATTATGTGTGTAGGAACCCTAAAATGCGCGTGTTAAATGTTTTTTTTCTATCAATCAGCGCCATTTTAATCTCCATACTTACAATCCAATTCCCGCTCCTACATTAGATACCACGACAGGGCAGTGGCACTCACTTCAGTTACTGTTACACTTCAAAATATTTGCACTGCGTTTGATAAGCGCTCAGTAAACATACTCCAAGCATATACCGAACTATAGTTGCTTATGATATCAATGATTCTATAAAATATATCTTGTAGATGAATCAACGTTGTTTAATTGCAAATTGTAAATGATATGAATAGGGAGGAGTTTTTGATAGTCTATGTTGAGACGGATGAAAAACATTTTGTTGTTCGAAAAATGGGACAAGTTGAGAAGAAAATGAAGACGTTGATTTATGAGTAGCATTAGAATTGAGTTTAGAGACCGCACTCTTCACGATAGAGTACGAAACTGGACGACATCCTAGGCGAATCGAGATGACGGATGATCAACAATCTAAGGGTCGTTATAAACCAACATTACAATCACAAGCTTTGATTTAACTTCCAATGATTGTGTGAATTTTATATTTTAGCGTTGAATATTTCACTGGGTCGAGGGACCGTCTGCTGTAGTGCTGTTCGCTGAGTCTTATAGAGAATAGCATAGCTGGGTCATGGGATGATCGTCTATAAAGGTAACCGGGTGGAAAGGGCTTTGTGTCTTTTGTACCAGGTGCGATCCGCCATTTTGATATTTTGGCAGTCACGCCGCGCTGTCAAACATGTACAAATAGCTACTTGTACATGTTCGACAGCTCATAACTCGGAAACGTGACGTTTTACGAGGTTTTGCTTCCAAAATTTTATGTTTGTATTGATATGATCTATAGATTTATGAATGTTTCAGACGTGACTGCCAAAAAATCAAAAACCTGGTACACTCCCCATACAAAAATTGTCAAACCCCTTTAATCAGTAAGAGTCTGACAGTGCATTCGTCTCCATCCAGGGAGAGAGGACTCATTTCATGATTAAAAAGCCTTCCTAGCTAGCTAGATCTCTCACCCTTCTCAGTGTGCGTCCAGGTCATCTCGCTACGTTTTTCTGGGCCGACATCACAGGTGTTAAACAAATCTATATAGGTATATAAAAATCAATGCCACTTTTCGTTGTAATTTTATAACTTAAGAACTTTTTATAACTTAGGCTTTTTTCGGACTATTTAGTAGATGGTTTAAGTGAAGCTTCTAAAAAATCAGTGGAGCAGTTCTTCATTTATCACATTTTTTGTAACAAATGAATTCAATAAATGGCGGATCATTTTGTTAATGGGGATTTTTCTGTCAAAGTAGCGAAGCACGTACCGGGCCGCTAGTTTCTTAAAAAAAAACCTTACCTTCGGCAAAGTCAACATTGGCACCCTCTGAAAAATATGACAGCCATACTGCAGGACCGGCAGGTAGGTCTCGAACACCTGGTACAGCTTCTCCGACAGTCGGCGCTGGTCCTCCATCTGACCGGCGAGGACTTGCAGGTCACCGTGGTAGACCTTGATCATGGAGGTGAGGAGGTTTGCGCGGTTCTTTAGCACCCAGTCTGGGATGTTCCTGTCGCTTCCTATTGCCTGAGGAGATGGAATCATTGATAAATGGATTTGTAGGTATAATAAATAAATAAATAAATATAAATAATAAATGTCCTAGAACCAATAAATACGGAGACATGTGACATCTACCAACCCGCACTGGGCCCGCGTGGTGGATTATGGCCCACGCCCTCTCACAGAGAGGAGGACTGTGTCCCAGCAGTTGGAACATTATAGGCCGATAATGATGATTAGGAAGAAAAACTGGTTGTGCATTATGCCGGGACCAGACTGGTGTAACGCGTAATGTAATCCATCGTTTAATGTAACGCGAATTTTTGAATTGTAAAAAGCGTTACTTACCTACATGTAATGCTCGTATGCCGTCGACACATAGGATATTTACAGTAAGTTACCTTGTTGGGTCCAGAGGAAAATATAAGGGTCAGTACATACCGAGACGCGACGTATCTTCGTAGTTGATAAATCAGATTTTGAGTCGCTCTATTGAAATGAGCGCGAAGTGTCGCGTCTTGGTGTGAATTGACCTTTTCAAGAAAGCCCCATGTAGTAATATCAAAGATAAACTGCCTTAGATTCCGCATACAAAGCAATCTATGCGCGCCAAAGTTAGTGCATTCGTCTATCATTATAAGTTGATGTTCGTTCTTCACAGCTGGTGACGCTCCAGTTTCTAGACATCTACTGTACCTACATTTTAACTTGACTTGAGAAAAATACCTAATTGATAGAAGACGTTCTATGTAGACAGCACAAGAGTAACTTAAGTGTTGGCAAATGCAGTGACGTGGGGAGCGCAAAGTTTGTATTGGATGCGGAATCTAGAAGAGGTTATCAGAGTTGAAAAGTTCTTAATCAATTATCTACTCTATTGCTTGAGCAACAAAATAGAATATTCCATTTAATGAATTTTATCGCAATGAATTATGATATTGCTAAATTGGCCTTTTTATTAGACCTGATGTGAATAAAATTCATCAAATTATTGGTTCCTCAGGTTCCTAGCCCAGTCCTCCTTCCTCAGGTTACTAGCGGTGCAGGTGGAGTTTCCACTTACCAATATGTATCTGCCATATTCCCTGATGATGAACTTTCCGCTCTGTAGCGTGATGGCGACTGGCTGCGAGAACAACGTCTTGATGCAGTGTGCTGCCCCCACAACCTGTATGAAAAGATTGTTTTGGAATAACTCTCCCAAGATCTACTACATTATGCACCCATAATGACGCCTATTTGGAAGACGATAGTTATCCTACGGGAACGTAATGGGACAAGATGTATCGTGTTCAAATGGTCGGGATCTATTCGCGCCCAAAGTTAAGGGTTGAATCGATTGTTTCGATATAAAATTAAAACCGGCCTGTTGCGAGTCGGTCTAGCGCACTAGGGGTTTCATACATGGGCGTAGCCAGCCCTGTGCACAGGGTGGGGCAAAATTCTAGATATTTGCTCAGGGTGGGACAAAATTCTAGATATTTGCTCAGGGTGGGGCAAAATTCTAGATATGTGCTCAGGGTGGGGCAAAATTCTAGATTTTTTTTGTGTCGTCTGACGATTGTCGAGTTAAGGTTTGTTACGGATATTAAGTAGGTATTGTATTAGGTAAGTACCAACATTATTCAATTTTGGTTAAGACACCTAAAAAGTCGGAGTCAGGGTGGGGCAAGCACCCCACTCTGCCCCACCGTGGCTACGTCCATGGTTTCATACCACTACTGATAAAAACGGCGAAAAAATAATTCAAGCCCTACTCTCTGTTTTTAGGAGGTATTTGTTTTTATTTAACGGTAATAGAAACACATCTTATTTGAAATTTTCAACTGTCTTGACTGTCACGATTCATTAGATACAGTCTGGTGACAGACGGACAGCGCGGAGTCCTAGTAATTGGGTCCCGGTTTACCCTTTGGCTATACCTACTGAACCCTTTGCAATAGGTAGGCTTGACAGCGTTTGGCATTTAAAGTATTAATTATGGATGATATCTACCAACCCACACAGGGCTCGCACGTGGTCGATTATGATCCTCGCTCTCCCTCACTTCACAGACGACAAATCAGATCATTTCCAGCCGTTGGAATATCATATGCTTATGTTTAAGCAACAGGTTATTTCAACTTATGTTTTGATAAAATATTTAATACTAGCCGTTGCCTGTTTCCAGAAGTTTCACCTCCGTTGCTCGGTTCCTCTTGGTTGTATCGTGATGTAATATAGCTTTACTCAATAAATATATTTCCTAACACAAAAAATTTTCGAACCAAATCTTAATCCAGGATATAAACTATCTGTGAACCGAATTTCAACCAAATCCGTTCAGTAGTTTTTGCGCGTCACGTTTATAATATTAGTAAGATTAGTTTATATGTTTAACTGCATTCCTAAGATACGGAGAAATCATTGTGCGCAAAATAACATGTTTTTTTCCTAGAAAAGATAAAATTATAAAAGGCAAAACACTGACGCGAACTGATCTATAAATAAAGCTCAGCTGACCTTTCTTGATACTTACCTTCCGAAGATTCGATCAATAATTCGAGTATTTATTTATTTATTTATTTATTTATTTAGGCTTCTCAACAATGAGTACACTGTTACTTTATAATTACTACATTGCAAACTTATGTCTAAGCGTCTCATCACTTACAGAAAAGCACAGCATGCACTACATTATGCGCAAAAAATAACATAATAATTATTATTAGTAGTTTAAAAAGAAAACACAGAATTACAACATAAAATAATTATAGCTTAATTAATTAGATTTAGTCAAGTTAGATATAAGATTTAATAAAATAAAATTGGATCCGGTCAAATAAATAAATTAATTAAATTAAATAAATTAAATTTAATGATTATGATTGAATTAAATAAAATTGAATTGAATTACAATTGAATTAAATTGAATTAGTTACTTTTAATGTCAATTATCAAATAATATTAACATTAAGATATGATACACATTTAAAATTGAAATAAAACTAGAATTAATTGGCAAGCACTGCCTTTTTTAGAGCCGATACTGATATATTAAAGAGATCAATGTCCACTTCATGCTCTTTGTATGTAGCATACATTCTTGAAAGTGGACAGAACTGTCTCAAGTTGGTATGACATCTTGGCATGCAGAAGAGTCTTCTATTGGAACTTCTTGGCAGATTACGTGGCACATGGAATAAGACCCTACTGAGCAGATCGGGACCGTTAAATGAGCCCGTTACTAGCTTCTTGAGAAAAACCAAATCCAACATATTCCTACGCTTCTCCAGCGACACCATCTTAAAATGCTTAAGTCTGTCTAGGTACGAGTTCAGCTTATGACCCATATTATAGGTGTAGGTAAGATGCCATAAGAACCGTTTTTGCAGCCGTTCAATACGCTTGATGTGGACCTGATACACAGGTGACCAGACCACACTACAGTACTCGAGATGGCTTCTAACTAACGAGTTGTACATAATTATTTTTATGTTCGGTTTTTTGAAGTTTTTACACTCTCTCATAACGAAGCCTAGCATCTTAGATGTTTTTAAGATAACTTTATCGACATGTTCGACAAAACTTACCCTTTTATCAAGCTGAACGCCTAGATCCCTTATACTTTCCACTTCCCCGAGCTGCTCACCATTCAATTTGTAAACTGATTGTATAATATTTTTGTTTTTTGTAAATTTGATATGATGGCACTTTTTTACATTTAAAGACATTTTATTGTGTTCACACCACTTGGTGAGACGGTCCAAGTCAGTTTGGAATAGTATCGCGTCCGCAGGATTTCTTATAGACTTTATGGCTTTGAGGTCATCAGCGAATAGGAATACATTCGAGTTCGGGAAGCATTTGTAAACATCGTTAATGAAAAGAGTGAATAACGGCGGACCCACATGAGATCCCTGAGGGATTCCCGATGTTGCAATATACGGATCTGAAGAGCAGCCATTTACCACAACCTTAAGCATCCGACCAGACAAGTATGTTTGAAACCAGCCTAGGAGAGGGTCCGTAATGCCATAGATTTTTAGCTTTTTGATGAGCAGTTCATGGTCTACTGTGTCAAAAGCCTTGCTGAAGTCGGTGTAGACTGCATCGACCTGTACACGCGCATCAACCGCTTCAACAATGCTTTCCACACAGGTCACCAAATTAGTAGCTGTCGATTTCCCTTTTATAAATCCATATTGGCTGTCTATTATTAGCTGTGATAAATGCCTAGCTAACACAGGGCATATGAGGGCTTCAAATACCTTTGCCAGTATGGAAAGAATAGCGATGGGCCTGTAATTGCTCACACTGGACTTGTCACCACTTTTGAAAATAGGCACAATTTTGGTTTCCTTCCAGATGGTCGGAAAAGTACCCCGAAGTAAGGAATGATTAAATATAATGCTTAATGGCAATGACAAAACATCTGCGAGGTTATGTAAAAACAAAGCAGGTATATTATCTGGACCAGCCCCTTTGTAGACGTCTATTTTTTTTAACTCTTTACGAATCTGATCTTGAGATATAGTTATTTGGCCTAACATGCAATTACTTATGCAACTATCTATGTCACCTGCACCTGTATGGACACCATTTCCATCACTGCTACTATATACCTTAGAGAATTGGGATGCGAAATAGTTACATATATCATGAATATTATCAGAGGTGTTTATTCCATCTGACATGGAACTGGGGTAGTTACTAGTACCGCCTCTTTTCATTTTTAAGTAACTCCAGAAATATTTTGGGTTTGAGGTAATTTTTTGCTCTACATCAGCGATGTGGGCATTGTAGCAGGAAGTAGCCATACGGTCACACCTTTTCCCAAGTAGATCTAGTGCTATAATGTCCAAAGGATTGTTGTACTTTTTAACTCTCAATCGAAGGCGGTTCCTTTCGTTTAGTCTTTTAATGAGCTGTCTAGAGAACCAGTACGGATATTTAGTATCTTTTATTGGTACTTTTGGAACGTAAGATCTAATCAACCCATACAATAAATTATAAAAGATATCTACCATCTGATCTATAGTCATGCTAGGATGAAGTTCTGATGACCAATTGACCTGCTCCAATGCTGCTTTAATAGCCACGTAATCTGCCTTGAAATAATTTAGCCTAGTTTTCTTAATACAATGTCGTTGCTTCTTGAAACAGGTAAATGAGAGTTCACACAGCACAGGTGGGTGGTGAGCATCTATTTTAGAAAGTACATCTACTGGTGCACTTACTACAACATGATCCAAGTTGGTTAGGACTAAATCAAGAATTCTATTATTTTGATTGCTTAAATAATTTAACTGTCTTAAGTCGTTTTGTAAGATAAAATCCCAAATAGTCTGTTCCAAGACTGTGCACGTATTTTGTGGAGCTTTTATCAGATCACCACCCGTCCCGAACCAGTTTATAGTACCAATATTAAAGTCGCCAACAATCAAACATTCATTGACATGTTCCAAGACATTGTTAGTATTAGCAACGAAGTGATCCAATACTCTGGGCTGTAAGGGTGACGGCAAGTATACAGTACAAATATGAATTACTCTAGATGTTTTACCCCCTTTGAATGATAACTTGACCCAGAGATCATTGCAAGAACTTTCAAATTTGGGCAATCTCTGCGATTCAAGTTTCGTAGATACAGCGATAAGAACGCCACCACCGTCAGATTTATTATTCAAAATATTATTGGATCTGTCTCGTCTATAAATAACGTAACGCCCATCCATGATCTCTGAGTCAAAGATGCCATCCAGTAGCCAAGTTTCCGTAAACATTATAACATCGTAAGAACAGCATGCAACTTTTTGATAAATGTCAATCAGCTTTGTCCTAATCCCCCTTACATTCTGATAATAAATTTTTAATTGATCGAATTTTAAATCCTGACAAAACTTATACCTTATCCTGTACACTTTTACATAGATTAGCAAGTTTATGTAAGAATTCACGTGTTTTTCCGTGTATTAGAAAAACTAATTTATTTAAATGTTCAGTAGATCAACTCTCATCTTAATTGTAATAGCTTTAATTATTATTTAAAATAATGGGTGGCTGTTTTGTGCTTTATCTTTATTTTCGCGGACACATGTATAATTAGCATACCGTGGGCTTTTTTTATCGTGGTAAACTCATCAAATGAGTCTTCCCGTACATTACTGTCAAACTTGTACTAAATCAACTATTTTCTTTCAATAGCCCTTTATAATTCAGGGTATCCCTTCACGTTTGGGATGTGGAACATACTAAAAAAAAACCCTAAAACCGGCAGTCACCGAAGCGAGCTAGGGTGGCTCACGTGCTTGAGAGTGGAGTCACTGGACTTTTTACTTTGATTAACTGACTTTTTTTTTCGATTTTTATAAAACTGCTCTATTAATGAACAGTTGAATTAAGTTTGAAGATTTGTACGCATTTCGCACGCAAAAATTCTTGCAAAAACTCATCTTCATACAAGCGCCTTGAATTACCCATAACCCAATACAGATTCTGATATTCCACTATACTTAATTATAATCTCTACTACCTACTAATATTAATTTAATTTCGATCTAATTATTCAAAGTGCTCAAGTCAATCTACGAGACAGTTAAAACCAGTTTTGGAACTACGCTTGGTTGCATAACTGATGTCTTCTGAACAGGTTGCATTCTACAGGCTGATTAAGTCAGAAGATACTTTCTAATGAGTTAGCAAATTAGTAGTAGTTAGTATCGAGTATTTAGGCCTTGGGTAGCAAGTTTGTGGCATTGAAGAGCTTAATTATTTAAATAATTAGTAATTCTATAAGTACAAATATTATTAAAAAACTCAACCGCCCAAGAAGCTTATCGGCGACGATGCTCGGGTTGATTCAAAGCTCCAGAGCCTTGAACATCGATGCCAAGTTGCCAGCCTGTCGATTTTTTATCGGTTACATTTCGGAGACAGTGCGATGGAACTGCTCAAATTGATTCCGTCTAGCCCTTTCTATCTTCGGACATCTCTCCGGCACGTACAAAACGTTTTCCCAATACTTTTATTCTGCGCACAGCCACACAGCTAAGGAGTGGAAATCCTTGCCGGGGTCTCTATTTCCTGATAGCTATAACCTTGGAGTCTTTAGGTAATTTCTAAGCAACCTTGTTCCATTAGTTACCATCAGGCGAGATAGTGATCAAACGCTAACCTATCGCCAGTAAATAAAAAAAATCTGAAGTTTGAGTCAGTTCAGTTGAACTTTCTCAGGAACTAGGTTCGACTTCAAAAAATCTTTTTGTCTTGGATATAGGTAGCCTATTTATCGAAGAAAGTTAGGCTATGTAACATCACGCCACGACGATCGTGGTTGGATCCGCGGGGAACAGTTAATAATTATTATAATATCTAATTGACCGAGCTTCGCTCGGTTTTTGAAATGTCTATATCTTGGGAACCGAGCTTTTCTCGAACCTGGGACCTTGATAATAAATCGATTCCTTGAGCCGAAAAACCCCTAATCTGTAACTTTCATGAAAATCCTTGGAGCCGTTTCCGGTTTCCGAGATCCTGATTATATATAAATATACAAGAATTGCTCGTTTAAAGATATTAGATTATGCGATTTTTTCGATGGCCAAGAATATTCGAGATAGCAAAAACAAGTTTCCGCAAAATTAATCCGCCCACTTTAACTCTCCTTGGAGAATTCTCCGGCATACGATATTCGCTACTAAATTGGTAAGGTAAGCCAATTAGGGGCCGTATTACTAATAGATTAAGAATGAATATTGCTAGACGGGGCTAATCGGGTTACGATGCGCCGGCCTTGAGGGATTTACTGAAGAGGGTAGGCAGCTACAATAGTGTTGTTTGAGAAGATAATAGTAAATGTTGACATACATGACTGTTCTGAGACATTTAGTTAAAACTATACTCAAACCTAGGGGTCCGCGGCTTCTGGTGCCAACTTTCAGGGGCGCCAAAATTTTAAACATGATTGCTTGCTTGCAAACAAAACTCTGAAATGTCAGAGAAAGGGGCAAAATTTTAGACCTCGCTACGCTCTAACTTTTTGCGGCTTTCTCAAAGTTGCGTTTAGGCAAAAATCATAAACAAGCCTGCCAAAAATCAGAACTACCGGATTTGACGCAAATTACCCCATACTTTCAGGCGACAAAGTTACTCGCACGACACAATTATTGCAAATGATATCATTGGGTTATAGAATTATCCGTAGCCATTTAAATAACATGAATTTTGAGCCTGTCGATCTTTGGGGATTACAGGCCTCTACAGAATTCAATTTCTTGAACATCATTGCAGAAACCAGCCAAACACTACCACAAACCAACTCAGAGATGTTGCACAAACCTGTCCTGCGAGTGCATGCCGCTGTGTGTCGGACACCCATCCGGGATGGAAGTACAGCACTGCGTTTATGGGGTCGTCCTCCTCGGACGTACAACACAGTGTGTCGTACACAAACACTATCATCATCTCCCTGTGGACAATAAACATTATTTCATTTCAATAATTTTATTGGACACTGTCTTAAAATAACCGGCAAGTGCGAGATGGACTCGCACACTAAGGGTTCCATACCATTATCTATTAAAATGGCAGAAAATCATGTCTGTTGTGTGGGAGCAGGTTAAATAGTTCTTTTATTTTGTTTTTTCATTATTTGATCTTATAATGGCCATACATGATCTGCAAAAATTTTAACTGTTTAACTATATTTTTTCATCAGATACTGCCTGCTGACATATGGTCAGACAGAAAGACAGACTGGCAAATGGAAAGTTAAAGTTTTAGTAATAGGGGTTTTACCTTTGGAACTTGTCGTATGGCTCTAAATACAATGATATTATTTTTGCAGAAGTGTAAATCTTATAAATCAATTTAGTAGTAATTAAGGTGAGAAAGGGAATCAAAAAACACCTCACCCTCATTTACTTAAAAAGATAAAGATCTAAAGGGATGAATATATTGTAAAACAGGTAGCAGATGTTTATACATAACTTGACAACAGAGAAATCTGTGAACTATGAGTATCAAATGCTAAATGAAAATGTTATCTCTATGATTGTGAATACTATTAAGATTTTCTCAGATTTGTGGCACTACAAAATAAACAGTCAATAGAATACAATATTTAAAAAAAAATGTGTCTGGAATATGTTCTTGTACTGTGGCTATTATTTTAATTAAGGACATAAACAATGAGCTTTGCCTATTATGATATTAATATTATAGACACATTCACATATCTAGTGTTTAAAAAATCTCAGTCAAACTAATTCTACAAAGAAATATTATAAATTTCAAAACGCTGAGTATTCTTCTTGACCCTAAAAATTGTTGCGACATCACAATTCAAGCTAAACTGGCTAAAAACATCGCTTCGAAAAACATGGATCTATGAATAAAGTTTTTCCATAATATTATCGAAGACTAAACACATCCGTAACCGGAGATTTCATCAGCCCTGTCTAATCAACCGCAACATAGCGTAGGCGACACTTTTGTATTGAGTTACTATCCAATAATCCACTTAGATTCCAAACAGAATAATTTTCACACTTACTTTGCCATTTTGTTAGTTTTTCTCGTCCCACTTCACAGATACAAAACGTTTTTTACACCATTTCAATAATAAAGAATCAAAATATAACTATAAAATGTTAATTGGTATTTAATATTTCGTTTATTTTCATATTTTTTAATAAAAATCTAATGCCGTCCACTGCACACTGCACTCTTCGATATCTCATTTGACACTAGTGTCAATATTGCCAGTGTGGCGACAAGCCTTTAATTCCATAAATGTGTCACCACCTTAAAGAATTATTAGAGGTAGCAACACCGGAAAAACATAGATACTTTTGACACTCGACGCCCCGCCAAAAAGATAGAACTTTGTACAAAAGTATTGTAAAACTTTATTTCATGTTGTTCCTGCTATTATACTTACTTTTACACCAAAAACCAATGTGTTTAATTCAGTACTGCTAATCGCCAAAGTGGTGACCCCGAAATCGGGAAACAACGTGCCGAAGTAGCTGGCCAGCGATCACCGGCGGCGTCTCGCTAGATCTCCACTAGTCCAGCTTACAATAAACTGCCGTTGCAAAGCGGCAATAGACCGGCACTGCTGTACCGTAAATCAAGACATCGAGTATCGAAGATCAAATCAGAAACACGTCGGAACCTGCACTTCTGGATTTCATCTCCGGAACCTGGTTGTAGAGGCGTGCAGCCTTCGAACTGTCCAACATCGGCAATTGGCAGCCGATTCAGTACTGGAAGCGCATATTTTGTGTATTTTGTGTACGCGAGTGTGATAAAAAGTGCATCGATCAAATTGTCTAAACAATATTTTCCCTGTTGCGTCGTAGTGACAAGAAAACTGCTCATCGAGTCATCATCGATAAGTGCCGTTCCAGACACGCAAGTAGACTTTACCATTTTTTGCATCCAACATCGACACAAGTTACACAACTTACAGGCCCTGAGGCCAGCATGCGGAAAGTGTTGATATTTTTTATTAACAATTAAGGACCCTAAATTAATAACTAAGTACCCTTATTTGCATAGTGGATATAATATTTTTGTTTTGTTTTTGCTGATTATTTTTTTTTTGCATTGCATATTCATTATATTACAAAATTAAAAATAACCTTATGCTGGCCATTCTAATAATTATTGAGTGTAAAGAAGCAGATACTAATAATCCTTTTACACAACAATAATTCTGTTCCAAATATTGTAATCCAGCTGCATGTGTACTTAAACATTTATTTATGTAATAGCCGGAGTGTGTTCTAACATTTGTTACGGGTTCTGGTGTATACAAATTTAACATCATAATTACGTTTGTTCAAGTTCTTATGAGATTAAGGATTGTTACCAAAAATTCTGCTTGCTATTGTAACACACAATAACCTGGGTTTTTGCTGTCGCTTTACATCTCCCACCTGCGGTGAACGGTCTCGGTACAAAATTATATTGTGGGTGGTAGTATCTGTCTGTATATTATAGGTCAACATTCTGAATCATGTCAGACGCCGAACTTAAGACACAACTGGATGACCTGCGTGCCAAGAATGCAGCACTACAGAAGCAGCTTGACACCCAGCAAGAATCCAAATCATACACTGCAACGGAGCAAGTCTGCAAGATTTCCATAAAATTACCACCCTTCTGGGCCGACAGACCGGCTGTATGGTTTGCCCAGGCAGAAGCCCAATTCCATTTAGCTGGCATAAATAATGACATAACCAAATTCAGTCACATAGTTAGTATGATCAACCAACAATTGGTAGGAGAAATCGAGGATATTGTTATGAACCCTCCCGAGACAAATAAATACCAAATTCTAAAGGAAGAACTCATCCGTCGGCTGTCATCATCAGAGCAGCAATGCGTCGAGCGGCTCCTGAGCGCTGAAGAGCTAGGTGATAAAAAGCCTTCAGCCTTCCTGCGCCGCCTTCGTTCCTTAGCTGGCCAGTCAAAAGACGAAGGGATACTGCGTCAACTGTGGATGCGTCGTCTGCCTAATCAGGTACAAGCTATCCTTGCTGCCCAAGCTGACCTTAGTACAGACAAGCTGGCAGAGTTAGCTGACAAAATAATTGAGGTGACACCGGGTCCCCAAAGAGTATATAGCCTGAATAAGGAGTCTGATGAATTGTCTTGCCTTAAGGAATGCATCACCCAATTGACCAATCACATAGCTGCTCTCACGGTCTCACAACAACGTGGTCGATCCCGCACAAGATCTGCTTCAAGCAGTAAAAGCCGTAGTGGCACACCGGAACCCAAACTTTGCTGGTACCACAAGAGGTTTGGGGCTAAGGCCACCCGGTGCACTACGCCTTGCTCCTGGAAGGAAAACTCCAACAGCAATCAGTAGAGGGGGCCACTGATTGCTGTTCTATTACACACAATGGCCGCCGTCTATTTGTCACTGATAAGGAAACCAAACACCAGTTCCTTATTGACACTGGATCTGACTTATGTTGTTATCCGTATAGCTGGCTTCGAGGGCAGAGAAAATCCTCCGACTGGGAGCTTAGCGCCGCTAACGGCAGCAGCATAAAGACATATGGAACTGTCAACCTCAAGCTTGACATCGGACTACGCCGGGACTTCAATTGGCAATTTGTAGTGGCTGACGTCAGTACAGCAATCATAGGATCAGATTTTTTGGCACACTACCATCTACTGCCAGACTGTCACTCTAAAAAAATTGTTGATGGCACCACTGGTCTGAACGCCATGGCTTTCGCCGCTACCACTGAGCAGTCCAGTGTCAAAGCTATTGGTTCCTCGAACTCTTCTTTTGCACAAGTGCTAGCAGAGTTCCCAGATATCGTCAAACCACCTGGACTGCCACGATTAATTAAACATAATACCGTGCACCACATACGGACTACAGATGGACCACCTATCTCCTGCCGCTCACGGCGTTTGGCCCCGCAGAAGCTGATTGCCGCCAAAACAGAGTTTGAGGACATGGTGCGAAATGGCACAGCAAGACCTTCTCAGAGCTCGTGGTCCTCCCCATTACACCTGACCCTTAAAAAAGATCAATCATGGCGTCCATGTGGAGATTATCGCGCTTTGAATGCCAGGACAATTCCCGACCGGTATCCAGTTAGGCACATAAATGATTTTACGCATAACCTTTCGGGTGCTAACGTCTTCAGCACCATAGACCTGGTAAAAGCGTATCATCAAATACCTGTTGCTGAAGAGGACATCCCAAAAACCGCCATCGTTACCCCGTTTGGCCTCTTCGAGTTCCCTTTTATGACTTTTGGATTACGAAATGCTGGCCAAACATTTCAAAGGTTTATTGATGAGGTCACACGGGGTCTCGATTTTGTCTTCCCTTACGTGGATGACATCCTCGTCTTTTCAGCAGATGAGGCTCTGCATAGGAAGCACCTGAGGATTCTCTTCGAGCGCTTGCAAAATTTTGGTATTGTCATCAACCCATCTAAGTGCGTTCTGGGTGTAAAAGAGGTCGTGTTTTTAGGGTTTCACATAAGCCCAGAGGGCACTCGTCCCCCTCACGATCGAATTCAGTCCCTCCTTGAATTCCCACCTCCGAAAACAGTCCAAGGCGTGCGCCGTTTTCTCGGGATGCTAAATTATTACCGTCGGTTCATCCCTCATGCCGCCCAATTTCAGGCCCCGCTGATCGAGGCCGTAGTTGCGACCAACAGCAAAGGTGCTAAACCATTTATATGGTCACCCAAGCTCCTGGAGCATTTTGAAGCATGCAAAACCAGCCTTTCAAATGCAACACTATTACAGCATCCGGTTAACGACGCGCCCCTCGGATTATTCACAGACGCTTCCAGTGTCCATGTAGGTTCTTGTCTTCAGCAGCAAGTGAGTGGTCAGTGGCGCCCCTTGGCTTTCTTCAGTAAAAAATTGACCCCACAGCAGACGCAGTGGCCTGCGTATTACCGAGAACTGTTAGCGGTGTACGAAAGCGTACAGCATTTCCGCTACATCCTGGAGGTCCAACATGTGACGATCTACACCGACCACAAGCCGTTGCTGTACGCTTTCGTGCAGCGCCGGGAAAAGCTCCCGCCATCGCAGTTAAACCAGCTATCGTTTATTGGCCAGTTTACAACTGACATTCAGTACATAAAAGGTCAAGACAACATTGTTGCTGACGCAATGTCTCGAATCGAAGCAGTTTCGGTAGACGATAACTATGAGGCTCTTTCTAAGTCCCAGGAGACCGATCGTGAGCTCGCTGACGTGCGCAAAGGAGATTCAAATCTTAATATAACTAAGGTTAACATCCCGGGGACCGGCATTTTTGTAGAATGTGACATGTCGACCGGAAAACCTCGTCCCTATTTAACCCCTTCGTTTCGCCGGGCAGCGTTCGATAGACTACACAACCTGAGCCACCCTGGCGTAAGAGCTACTACTCGTCTTCTTACTGACCGTTACGTATGGCCTTCCATCAGAAAAGACTCGCGCCGGTGGGCTCAAGCTTGCGAGGCTTGTCAACGCAGCAAAATCTCACGACACAATTCTGCTCCTTTAGGTAACATCGACCAACCATCTGGGCGTTTCGCGCACGTCCACATGGATATTGTGGGACCTCTTCCTGTGTGCAACGAATTTCGCTACTGTCTAACAGCCATTGACAGGGTTTCTAGGTGGCCAGAGGTCTGGCCCATGCGCTCCATTACTGCGGAGGAAGTGGCTGATACATTCATCCGAGAGTGGGTATCTCGTTTTGGCGTACCGTCTGTGATAACTACAGATCAAGGAACTCAATTCGAGTCAGATTTGTTTCGTCGACTTATGCAGACCTTCGCCACAAAACGTATCAGGACAACCGCATACCACCCTTGTGCAAACGGCATGATAGAGCGAGTCCACCGACATTTAAAAGCTGCTCTCATGTGCCATAATGATTCGTGGGTACGCGCCCTGCCTTTAGTTCTTCTCGGGATGCGAACAGCTTTTAAGGAAGACCTTAAAGCCACTGCTGCAGAAATGCTTTATGGCGAAACCCTGCGTTTGCCCGGGGAAATGTTGACTCCTGTTAGCTCAGATCAATCTGAAGACCCGGCCGATTTGGTCATACGGCTACGACGAAAGATGGCCGCTCTCAGACCAGTTCCAGCTTCCCGCCATTCAAAACCTACCTTTTTCATTTCGAAGGCTTTGTCGGCAGCTTCACATGTCTTTATTCGCGATGACACTGTTAGACGCCCATTGCAACCTCCGTACACAGGCCCCTACGCTATACTCACGCGTGCTGCCGATGGTAAGACTCTTACCTTAGACATTAAGGGAAAAAAGGTTGTAGTGAGCATTGACCGCGTCAAACCAGCGTTCACCGAACACGACAACTTCGAAAATCCTGCCATAGATGAGTCGCTCTCAGGTAGCTCCCCACTTGGGAGCCAATCAGACACTAAATTAACACCCCTAACAACAGATACTACCATCCTAGACAAAAGACCCGTTACTACCCGATCCGGTCGTCGCGTTAAGTTTAACGACTGCGACGATTTTTGTTATTTCTAATAACTTCATTTTCTCCGTAGGGGGGTGGTGTGGCGACAAGCCTTTAATTCCATAAATGTGTCACCACCTTAAAGAATTATTAGAGGTAGCAACACCGGAAAAACATAGATACTTTTGACACTCGACGCCCCGCCAAAAAGATAGAACTTTGTACAAAAGTATTGTAAAACTTTATTTCATGTTGTTCCTGCTATTATACTTACTTTTACACCAAAAACCAATGTGTTTAATTCAGTACTGCTAATCGCCAAACCAGTTTTAAAATCCAAATAAAGTATTTAAGGTGATTGCTTCGATGTAGCCCGCGAAATTCAAATTTTTTTACGTTTTTTGCAATTTGCAGGCCAGTGACATGTTGTAACTTTATAAATATTTGTGTTGCGCAAATAACAAGTATAATTTTAAATATAAAAAATATCAAAAAACTCGCTCCATCAGCTCTCACATAGAAAAGGTGCATCGTAGTTAGATTTCGGAGATTTTAACATGATGCACCTTTTCTATGTGAGAGCTGATGGAGCGAGTTTTTTGATATTTTTTATATTTAAAATTATACTTGTTATTTGCGCAACACAAATATTTATAAAGTTACAACATGTCACTGGCCTGCAAATTGCAAAAAACGTAAAAAAATTTGAATTTCGCGGGCTGGTTGGAGCATGCCCCTTAATATATTGTTTTTTTTTTTAATATTTTATTCAATTAATGGGGATGGCAACTCAAAGCTAATCGTAGATAGCGCTGCGATAGTTGGTCCCTACGTCAGATTACTGTCTACCTTGTACAAAAAAGAAACAAGATTTATTGTTATAAAAATTGAGTATAAATACAAAACAAATATGGAAAATTATTCGTCAATGCAAGTGCAAATACTAAAAGCAGAATTAAGACGCCGCGGTGCATCTACAAGAGGAAAAAAAGTGATTTAATTGAGTGGTAATACATTTGATTTTACCGTAATAAATCCACAATTACTTGTAGTTGAGGTTTCAATTTTTGAGTTTAGGTATGTTTTACCTGTCCTCTCCTATAACAAGAATATAATGATGCTTCTGACTTTCTATTTTGATAAAATATCATAATGTTTTAAGTCAGTAATTGTACCCCTTTTTTCTATTTAAATTCGAGAAATATCACAATATATTTAATTTCTTAACACCACAACTATCACAAAACTCGTTCCTGGTGATAATTCTTCCGCCAGACAAACCATTTCATGATTTATGGAGCGATGCAATACTGGTACTTAACCTCCAAAAGAAAAGTATATATTATTTTGAAAAGTGTATTCGATTGTTTAGTTATGGTATAATCATAGAATTTCATTAATAAACTCAAGTAACGGCCTGTCTCGGCTTTGCAAGGCTGGATATTTGTTTATTATATAGCTTTTCCTTAGGTATAATTCAATTTTTGTTCTCATTGCAGTCACAGCAGCTACCCATTATTTCTTGATAGTGTGAATCGTCGGAAATTTGTATGTTCCAACATTTTTACAGCTTATTACACAACATCTAGTCATTTTACATCAATAAATCGTTTTTTTTTTCAGAAAATTCCTTTGATTTGACAGTTCTTTTGGGACCAAACTGTCACTTGTCACTTTGACACTTGCCTTCCTCATTATATGCTGATAATACAATAATCTTACTATCTAATAAATAATGCAGCATCTAGCTTTGAGTCATTTGAATAATCATCGAGCATTATTATTGTTTGCAACACTTGATTCAAATTGTAGTTTACTAAATTATCAACAGATGGCAGTGACAGCATCACTCTCAGTTTCAAGATAGATTTTTTTTTAAATGTATCCGACTGATACTTTGCCAGGCTGCATTTTTTGGTTTCTAGAAATTGCCAAATTGTCCACCCAGAGAAGGGCCAGGAGGGATGTTCCAAAAAACAATGAGACAAAGTCGCCGACGACAGCGAGTTCACCCAGAAGCCGGTGCATTCTAAACTCTATCTTCGAATTTGAATTTGAAGAGGTTGCATTAGGGAACACGACTGAACCGATGCCGTCCGATGGTAGAAAGCTGGCCATTGACGATCAGTCCAAACATAAAACTAAGTACGGCATAAAACTAGGGCGTCACTCCAAATGGTTTTACTCCATTTAGATTTGCCCATTCACTGGCTTCACTCCGGCTCTTCATTTTTCGATCGGCCACCAGGCAAAGCTGACAAAAAGTGCACTACATTATAATTGTGTAAAAAAAAAAGAATTCTGATTCTGAAGAAGAAACATTAATTCTAACTGTGGCTACTATTTGTTGCCATATAGGTACTTATCGAGAAACGTGAAAGAAAGCAATGGATGAAAGAAAAGCTTTTTTTTTAGCGTGGTAAAATCATCAAATGAGTCCTCCCACCCCGGGCAGGGCGGGAGGGACTGTTAGACTTGTACTGACTAAAATCCTCGGTGTTCTTCAATAGCCCTTTATGTTCCGTGGTCACGGTAAGGAAATGAAAGAAAAGATTAGAAAAAGGAATCAATTCATTTGTTGAATGAGTTATCACTAGAACCAAGCGACTGGAGAAACAACTACATATTTCAAGCTTTTGAAACTTGTAATTCCATAAATATTGCTAAACAGGATATTAGTATCCAGCATATTAGTATGAGAGAAGCCCTCATGAGAGATGGACTGCCACTCATTCCACACATTCGTGCGAACTGAAGCCTTGGAATGACGATCGCGCATTGACGGTCGGTTTGGCGCGACGCGCCGCTTGGATTTATGGTAGTCACGGAAAATTTCCGTGGCGAGTCGTCAGTTAAAACTCTGGAGTGACGATTCGCCATTGACGGTCAAATTTTGGAGTGACGCTTTAGTTTTATGCCGCAGTTTTATGTTTGGACTGATCGTCAATGGCGGGCTGTAGAAGGGGTCTAACTGTGGGATGAGGTCGTAGAATTCCTGGACCGGTCAAAAACAAAACTTCACGGTCCGGTGTCATGATGGAAATAACGCACCTGTCAAAAATTTAAATGACCGTATCAATTCATTGGTATCAATGTTATTGTAAAACCTCCATATTTATGCAAAAATCATACAACGCGTGCTTTGAAAGTCAATCACAATGTTGGTAAGGTTGGTAATAATAGTTATAATATCCGTTTCCGTCGTATTACATCAAACAAAACTGTTTGATGTGCCGCTTACGTCCGGTCTGGCGGACATTAGGTAGGTAGAACTGATGGACGGGAGGTAAGGGAATCTTAATTACCTAGTAACCAAGGTTCTTAAACAACCTTATATATCCACTAATTAATTCATGCACCTGCGTGGATTCACGTTTACAAGAACTTAAATGCACCTTCGTGGATTCAGGTTTACAAGAACTTAAATGCACCCGGTATTACGAGTACTATCCGTGGAAAACGAAACTGCCGAGGAAAATGAACGAGGTGGCTCTAGACGACATAATACGTATAATAGCACTAAACAGCTTGGCAAATTAGAGTAGAAACCCGGAAGTCGCCACTGTGCTCTCGCTACCAGCACTTTGAATGTTTTTTTTTCACTTACGTTAGTTTTATGGCACAATAATAAATCTAACAAACCTGCGTTCTTTGTTTACATCAAATATCAAAGATTTTAAAACGTTGTCAAAAACAAAAAGATTAGTTCCGTTTCAAGACGTTCTGGCCAAGCTGTAATATAGCTTTACGTCATGGTAGGCCACCTGGTCCCCATTTTTTTTTTGTCATGCTGTCAGCAAGTTCACAAACTGTGCCGCTAATGCACGGCATGTGCACGGAATCGATCTCAGAAACTATCTATACATACGAAATATACAGACATATATATAGATATATTTTTTCAACTGGCGTGGATGGCTATTTCCTGAAAAACGTTGAAAACTGTCTCGAAGCTGATTTTGACGAAAACTAAACCTGCGTAATTGGATTTTAGAAAAATCAATAATCCTGGCTAGGAATCGAATTAGCAGAACTATCGAATGGTGTAATAGTACAGGGTGTGATTTTTTTTCCAAAATGAGCGGGATCAATTATTCTCTCTTTTACTAATAGTAAAGAGAGGATTGAGGGTCTTATCCTCAAAAAAACTTCACTATTGAAATGCAATCTGCAGCGGCATTTTCATCATACTTCTTAATTGTTATCATAATATCCATCCCGGTTTGTCTTAAATTTCTTTGTCCTTTTCCTTTATTGTGCGTTGATTCTAAGAAAAAAATGCACTTGCAGATTTTTCGAAATCAATCAGTCATTTCATAATGTGTTGTCGAGTTCACTGACTTGTTCAGAATTTCATCTGATGAGCAGTCTCGTCACGGACGCTGGGACAAACATGGTGATGCCATCGAGAAGTTTAGGACAGAAGATACACTGAATAATCCAACACAATTAGGTAATTTTTATATTTTTGTGGTGGTATAATTTGACAGATTGAGGTAGGTTGATGTGCTGGCGTCTGTAGCTTTTTGGGAATTCATTCTTCAGATACAAATAACCATGTTGTGCCTTTGTTCTACAAGGCTGTACGTGTTTATTTGTATCTTCGAATGAAGCGACTCATATAACAAAAATCAAACTTCACGTCAAGAAGTTCGTTTGATCTTTTATTATAGACTATTGAATCCAGATTTCTTCGGAAAATTTTCTTTTCTAATGGTGGCCGTAAATTGGATAACTAGTCACTATCTGATGCTGTGTAGGAATTAGGAACGTAACGTAATGTAAGTACCAAGTTCACAAACCTCGGAATCAGAAAGATAAACACAGGTCTTAGAATATTTTTATTCAAGGAGAGACTCCAAATGGGTGAGAAACCAAGCACCAACTTTAAAAGTTCAAGTCACAATATTGTCTATTGTTAAGATGACCTTCTGTTCTGTGCGACACTGCGGCAATTCTCTTTGTGTTGCGCCTACGTCGTGTGCAGAATACAACGTCCAAGGAAAGTTTATTTGTCAAAGAGATTAAAAAATAAAGTATCCGGTGAAATTTCTTGTTATGTACTAAGTAGTGTTGTAACTGTTTTTGAAAGAAAACGTACACTGCAACTCTAGACTCAATGGAGTGGGAAGACGTAACTCGAACCCTCAGATCAATTGATCTGTGCTCGAACCTCATTTAGTGGGACTGCCTCATCGAAAAATTAATGGGGTGTGGATGTGGACTGTGGATTGTGTCCGAAACCATGATCCAACTCCTGCCGGAGGAGGCGGGCGAGCGAGGGATAGGACAGCCTCCACCTCACGACCCAGCCTCGTGAAAGGCCCGTTGATGGAGTTAGGTGGGTTTTAGTCAGTATGAATCTGGGACCACACAAAAGTTTCGGCACGTGCCCGTATTTCATTAATGGTCTACGAGAGTAGACCCCCTGACACTCCTTCCACTCCACATAGAGTGGGAGTTTTGCCTATAACCTATCTTTTCCACACCTGAAGAGACAGATAAAAACTGCTCTTACTCTGAAGAATTCTATGGAAAGTGTAATCCACGAAAGAACTTGAAAGTCACCATGCTCTTGAAGTTTTAAAAATTGTCACAACAAAGGGCCTATCACAGAAATATTTATGGGGCCTATGCACACCACGTTTTTCAATCGCGCCGTCGCGTCGACTCGCGTTTCTGAACGCGCGTAGACGCTGCGTCGACGGCGCGTTCAGAGCAGACATGGCTGCGTCTAACTTGCGTGCGCATAGCGTCTATATGGCTACAAACGCGCGTCGACGGCGCGTTTAAAAACCGTGGTGTGCATATTCTCAAAGTTGTTGGGACCAAAGAACCAGAAGTATGTAATAAAGAATCATGACTTCCTCGTCAATAAAGACTTCCGCAGAGCCACAGGAAACTCTACTGGTTCACGAGCAGGCGAGCAAGCGAAAATCACGTACACGGGCTAGTTACGTAGTTACGAGTATTTGTAAATAATCTGGTTTGTATGTAGGATACAGTGCTTAGGTATTTGTAGCTATATTTTGTACGTATTATTTTAAGAGGGGGATTAACTCCATAGAGATACAAACCGGGCAATCACACTACACTACTGGGAGCAGTGGTGGCCCAGTGGTATCGGTCCCGACTTACGAGTTGTATATAGGTCGTGGTTTCGAACCCCGCCTGGCGCATTACTTTGTGTAATTTATTTCATCACCACTGCTCTCAAAACGGTGAAGGAAAACATCGTGAGGAAACCGGCATGTCCTAGAACCAAAAATTCGAAGACAGGTGACATCCACCAATCCGCACTGGGCCCGCGTGGTGGATTATGGCCCACTCCCTCTCACAGAGAGGAGGCCTGTGTCCCAGCAGTGGAAACATTATAGGCTGATGATGATGATGATGATGATGAACTACAGGCTACCAGTTTTTTTTTGTTTTAAGCGGTTAACGTCATCAAATGTGTCCTCCTCACCCAGTGCAGGACGGGACAGACTGTCAGACTTGTACCGACTAAAATCTACGTTGTCTTGCAATAGCCCTTTATGTTCCGGGGCCACGGTTACCTGATAAGACAGTCCCGCGACCCTGAGCATGCGTAACGGCTGAGGGTTGTGAGGGGTGTTATGCTGGCGGCAGCGCCATCTATACTCTGTAGGGCAACGATTTGAGGACAAAGAAAAACCGTCGGTGCGTAAGAGTTTTAGTTTCTTCTGGGTGCTCCAGCTTTGACCTCATCTTTGCTTATCTGCTTGACTAAGAATAAAAGTAAACTAATGATTAAATAGTTATTTGTTATACAAGGCTGCAAAGTTGATTTTTGGCGCGAGTACTTGAATTGAAAACTGAGCGAGCGAAGGATTCTAAGATTGAACCGCGAGAGAAACGAGCGGTTCAAATATAGAATCCTGAGCGATGCGAAGTTTTCAAAGGTACGAGGCGCAGAAAAACTTTGCTGCCGAGTGCAACACACAACTTTTCACCTCACACAGCGAGGAAATGTAGTGGGGGCGGCTCGCCTGCCAGTGTAGAAAAGAAGAAAACAATTGAATACAAGACGTGTTCGAATTTTAAACAACACTTTGTGCTCTAGAGCACAAAATCGAGTTTTGCGCTCAGATTTTGAATGAGAAATAGAATCTTTCCGAGCGGGTGAGGTGAAAAAAATATTTAAATCGTCTCTAAAACCACTGGATGAACTATACGAGTCTATAGACATTACTTAGACGTTTCTCGATTATTAGAATGATCTCAGAAAATACCGCAGTCTTGAAATATTTTTTTAATAAAATCTTTGACAAGACGTTTTTTTCGTAAGGCGCGCCGGTCTAGCTTGCTACCGACTGCATTCCAGTGTTTTCGTTGAACCGGTCACTCGTGATCTAGGACACATGTTGAAGGATTGTGTAGTGGAGAAGGGCGCTTGGTAGCGAGCGACAGATGTGTATTTTTACCTAATAGTGTTACTGCAAAGACGGGGGGTTATGATTTTTACGTTTGTGTAGGTTTCTATATTTGTGCGAGGGTCTATGCACACCACGTTTTTTAAACGCGCCGTCAACGCGCGTTTTGGAAACACGCGTAGACGGCGCGTTTTTATCAAACAGAGCAGTTTTTAACCTGTATAAAAGGCAAATTGCAAAGGTACACAGGCTGCGTCAGACTTGCGTGCGTATCGCGTCTATATCGCTGCAAACGCTTGCAAACGTGGTGTGCATAGGCTCTAAGGCCCGACGCTGCGTTAAACGGGCGCCCGCGACGGGCAACCGTCGCGGGTCCACGTCCGTGGTCCCGCGCGTGGCCCCGTGCGTGGCCCCGCGCGTGGCTCGCGCGTGGCCCCGTGCGTGGTACCGCGCGGGGACACGCGCGTGGATACGCGGCTGGTTTCCGTGGGTAAGCGACGGTCCCCGTCGCGGAGACCGATTTACGCAGTGTTGCTAGTTCAATTTGAAGATTTTTATTTCATTTTCAAGTTAAAGCGCGATATGTAAAAAGTTGATTTGGAGTGACACTGAAATCGAACATTTGTTGGATATTTATACTTTCCTATTCTAACTTATACTTTTTTTCCTATTATTTCATTTAAACAAATACCTACAAAAAGAATTTGAGACTGAGGAATTTTTCGCAGAGAGTTGTAAGCAATTTTCATGTTTTGGTAAAAAAACAGAACTTCTCGGCTAAAAAAATGTTGGATTATTGTGCATCTATAATCTGTATCACCTACTCTCACCATATTCCAAATTTCAGCACCGGAGGAATTTTTCGAAAGTCTTCATACAAAAAAAAATTGCTCTCTCCAGTTAAATGCACCGTGTATAAGCACCCTTATTGACTGAACAAGCCCGTGCTAACCGTGTTACCGCTGGCAGGCACCGCGCGTAGACCCGCACGTGGCTCCGCGCGGGCCCTAACACCTTTTTTACGTTGGTAAAGTTATCAAAATGAGTCCTCTCTTCCTGGCTGGAGCGCAAGGGACTGTCAGACTCTTACTGACTAAAAATCCACCACGCTCCTTACAATTACCCTTCACGTTCCAGGGTCCCGGTAACCCGCTTAGACAGTCCAACAGCCATTATTGCAATTGCCCAATTTCCTTAGTTCGTTTTATCGAAGACCGGGAAATGAAAATCATTAGCCGCTAATTAATCCATCAATTGAATATTCAGTGCACTACTCCTTTTATTTAGTGTGTTCAATGTTTTTTTTCGTACGTATTCATTGACATACTAATACATACATTGTGTTTGATGACTTGACGTGCCTGAGTATCGCGGTTGATAAATAAATCACTTCAATTGACTGTTACACCAACAGTTTTTGATATTCTAGTCAACTATTACTTTTCTTTTTCCACAAAGAAAGAACGTGTTTACGTTCCTTCTTTGTGAAAAAGAAAATTACCCTTTGGTAATCTACCTATTAGGCCTGTCAAGACACAGAAAAGTCGCATTTTCACTAAGATACATGTCGCGGAGACATATCGCCCAACATTCACAACTCTGCAACTTTGTGGAACAATGTCGCTCGTCAATTCCCTTGTGCACATTGGCCAGTTTCTACTAGAGTCAAGTTACGACAAGTTGCACGACCCGTAACTGTCCCGCGCGACATTGGGTGACATCGCGCGGGACACGTGTCTTTCGTATCGAGCGGTAGAGTCGCGGAACAAAATATGTCCTCTAGTAAAAATGCGGCATTAGTGTCCTGTTCCTAAGTGCTGGCATCATTTTGTCACTTAAGCCTTATTCAGACGGAGCAAGAACTCGCATGCGAGTTCACTACATTGCGGTATGTGTTTGATCAACTGAATTCGTTGTACCTATAAAGTCCGCATTGTAACGCAACTCACGTTCTTGCATTGTCTAAACGAGGCTTACGTGATGAGAAATAGGTGTGATAAGATCCATCATGTTTCCCTTTTTCAAAAAAAAAAAACTTCGGTCTTTGTAAGGCTCATCTTTCGATTGCATTCAAAGTTTTTATTTATAACTGTAGTCATAATATAAAGGTCAATTTTGGATTGTAGCCTGTAGTGCACAGATCACAAAGTCATTCGGTCTAGCTCGAAGGTTAGGTGAACCGGATCCATACAGATTGATTATAAGGTCGAGAACTAGTTACAATATAACAATATGTGACAAATACGTTCATTTCTATCTCTAGTATTTATCTATAGGTGAAACACGGAGTCTGCTCTTTATTTTTATTAAAAAGACTAAATTGGATTATAAGGTCGCAAGGGACATACTCAGGGTACGATTCTCAGCCCGCACAGATTTGACTACCTCCTTTTGGTTGACTAACGGGTGTAATTTGATTTATAATTTTTTCTAGCATACATTACATTTTTGATCACGGAATATTCGATTGGTAACTTCAATTATATCCATTCAATAGGCTTAATGCGTGAAAAGTAAATTAAAGGAAGTTTTAGCCGTTGTAAATAAAAAGCTTCAATGTTTGCAAACTGAGGAAAAAGTGCCAAAAGCTTCAAACTTTTTGGCACACTCACAGGTGTCCTAAAACAGATAAATTCGCGGAAATCAAATTTGACACGGGTTACATCGGCGTGTTACGTAAATCTTTATGCTTAATTACGAGTCGCATACGCCGTAAGGTCGTAGAAAGTGAATCGACTCGTGTGAACCGTCAAAAAAATAAGCGGCCATGTTGGCAGTCTGTGGCGCGCAGCCCGCGCGAGTGAACGCTTTCCGCCAAAACTTGAATTTTGAACGCGACTTTTCATACTTAACTTTTTTTTTTAATCGCGTGTTCACGGCCAGTGTCAATATAGGTTTTTTTTTTCATTTATGTGCTTTGGAAATACTTCGCATGTGATGTTGTGAATAATGTGAATAACAGTATAGTGTTTCAAAAGTACAATCGATAGATTCTTTGTGTACTTAAGTTTTATAAGGATGGGGAACTTTGACAGGACGAGTTGGTTTTATTCGATGTTCAAAATGGTAAGTCTTAATTCATAAGTTAAACGGAAGAACCGTAATGATCCATAAAATACGTAACCATAGACTTCAAAATTTTCTTTTTTAAATATGCAAGAAAGCCAGTAAATGAATGTGATTCAGCCTAATAATATTAATGAGCGCTATTCAAGTTTCGTAACAGCTTATGCCTTTATTTCCATAAGTCATACGTAATCGTCAAAATTGGTCACTTTTACGAAAGGCGAGGAATTCATCTGAGTCTGACTAGTTGAGTAACAAACTGGTTAATAATATAATCGGTATACAATCGTAGTATTCAGGCAAAACGATTGGAATTTCACTCGATTTGTTTTGCGATTTCTCTGTTTGGCTATGCGCGGTTAGGAAATAAGTTAGTAATTAAATATCAGGTCTTTTCTTTGAGACCGCTGGAACAATTTATTGTTAGAGCTTTCTAAAATGCCCTAATATAATCGATAATTGAATATTTCCATTCAATTACAGGCTGTTCGCCTTAAACACTATTAACAAAGTACTAATACCTCGATTATGACCTTACAAGCAGCAGCACGTTCTCTAGATACAAAATTGTTTGATGCAAATTTTTCAATACTCGTATCAGTGATACCTTATAAAATATCGGAGGTTTTTGGCCATAAATAGGGTAAGTATTTGACTGAAAAAATCTAATAAATCCGTTAGTCAGATTAACGAAAAATAAAATATACATGTCGAATTGAGAACCTCCTCCTTTTTTTTTTCGTGGGTAATAAAAAATTGACACGTATTTTTTTTTTGTAATGTAATGATGGTGTTGCAAAGTGACTCATTAGGAATATGACCTAAAGTGGCCGATTTAGACCCTCTGTAGTTTCAGGGCAGCTTTTAACATAAGGCTGCATCCTTAGGGAATGGCACGTTATATGACGCGACTCGTGCGATTTGCAATTTATACTAACTAAAAATGAAAATCGTCCTTGCTATCACGATATTATGATGCAATTCGACTGACTTGACGTAGTCGTGGCGAGCGTGTTTTTGTTTATAAGGCGCTGCACCCAAGCTCTATGTAGCAAAGGTAGTCGCGAGGGTGAAGCAGCTGAGCCCGGGGGCAAATTGTAAGAAAAAATGTAAGAAATTTTGCAGTTTTAACTTAATATTTAAAAAATTACAGGTCTGAGTTAAAAAAAAATTGAAATGTCTTTAGTATATGAAATGTCCTCTGTTATAGTTACAAAAAATATAATGGTTACTGCTGAAAAAATGGAGAATTTTGAGACGAAACGTTTTTTTTCGTGGTCATATTGACAATTTTTTTAGTTCTAGAACACTTTTGTAAATTGTTTTTGATAAATAGTCTTTATATTTGACTATACATTGTATTTTTTTCTGGCTTGTGGCATGTACAGATACGGCTAACTTTACGGCGTAAAACTAGTCGTTTACAGAGTGTTCGCTATGTACAGCGCCTTAATCTACAGCCGCATGCTTTATAGAGCGGGAGCCCGTAACAGATGTCCGTGACCAATTTCCTCTCAAGCGATAATTAGCAGACTACATGAGGGAGTCGTATCATGAACATTCGTGGAAGTCAGCTGCGATTCCGTTGGTGGGATAAGCAGCAATCGCCGTTCAAACACGTAGAAAAAATATTTTTTTTTAGTCATTTCCTCTCAATTGAAACCTGGTTTATATTGAAGATTACCTTGTATCACGAAGAATAAAACCAATCAGCCGACGGTACCATGGTGGAATACACGTCAGCTGGTCACTCGAACATGTAATTTTTTATTTTATTTTCAGTGATTTCCTCTCAACCCAAATTTTGCCTGATGATAGTTTACATGAAGATATGGCTAAAAACAGACGTCAGCTGGCTGTATCTCGGTGGAAAGGTCCTCAGCTGATACTTTGAAAATTATTGTACAAGCAGGACTAAGGGCTAGTACAGACTTGCGGAAACCGCGCGTTCATGAATCGCGCGGTTCGAAACCGCAAAATTGTTATGCAATCAGACTCCGGCGGTTATATGTGATTATCGTACAGGGATAACGTCCGTTTGAAAAAGGAGGTCAGCGAAAAATCGATTTACTGTGGTTTTTGCTCCTTAAAAAAACGATAAGAAAAATGCGGTATGCAATGCAAATGGGTGCATCCAATATTAAGTAACCAACCAAGTTTCCAACGTATTTTCACAATTTCCAAATATCTCCACTAACTCTTGCCAAGCTTGGTTATGATAGTTTTATTTGAGTAATCCTCACACTGAATATCCCATATTGCATTTCTCTTCTCCACTTCATCAATAAACAGTTCAGTGTCGAAACGAACCGTGCCAAACTCACGAGCTGTGATGTGCTAACCGCGCGGTATCCGCCACGCAACTGAACGCAAAGTAAAGACTCCATAGTAATAGAAACGCGCGGGAGCAGCGCGATTCTATTTTCTGGCGGTTGACTAACCGCGCGGTTATGTCTGAACGATTACTTAATAACTCTTACATATAAGACTCTCTCCTCTACTCCGCTTCTTTATACGCGCGCTTGTATCATCAATCCAAACGCAATAACAGCGTCTACGGCGCCGAAGAGGCGCGTTCCTGAAACGCGCGTCTTCTGCGCGTTTAGAATACGCCGTATGCGATGGGCCTAAGGTTCTCTGCCCATTCTTTGCACGAATATGCAAAACAATCATAATGAACTCTTGAAAAAACGTATAAATGGGTCTATTGATTTATTTTCTCAATTAGTGAAAAGTATAAGAAATAAAAAGCTTTTCTATAAAGAAAACCCCCAATCATTGCTTGATTAATTGTTTGATGTTATTGTCATTTACATTTTTCATTTACATTACATATAAAACAATTAAAGATACAAAATAAACATGTTGTTATGAAACATATTTCAATGGATATCTAGTTCGGACCTCAAAGATAGGAATTTCTTCATAATGCAAGCCGGATCGAGAAGCTCTTCACGTAATCTCCAAGCGAGAGCCTTGTCTCATCATTGAAGATCGTGCGGGAATCCTTCTGATTCTGTTGAACCGGTTAACGGACCTTCTTGATCAGGGTGTCAATTACTTATTCACTCCAGTAAGAACAGTTCCATAACTTGAACAAAATAACGAAATACAACAAGAAAATCATTTAATATTGATTTGAAACCTTATGACAGCAGAATGATTTGACAAGATTAGACATTAGGGATGACACAAGTTTTTTTTCCAAATAATATTTTTTTATGGCTTCTTCTATGTGTCATTATGACAGACACTCGTTTCCCTTATGTCCGTTTTGATATTGCAAATAAATTACGTTTAGTTATTCAGATTTAATAAAATATTTGTTTCTTCATATTTTATTTTACGATCTTTCCACCGAGATACAGCCAGCTGACGTTTGCTTTTATCCATATCTTCATGTAAACTTTCATCAGGTAAAATTTGAGTCGAGAGGAAATCACTGAAAATGATATAAAAAATTACATGTTCGAGTGACCAGCAGACGTGTATTCCACCATGTTACAGACAGCTGATTTGTTTTATTCTTCGTGATATAAGGTAATCTTTAATATAAACCAGGTTTCAGTTGAGAGGAAATGACAAAAAAATATTATTTTTTCTACGTGTTTGAACGGCTATTGCTGCTTATCCCACCAACGGAACAGCAGCTGACTTCCACAAATCTTTATTTATTTTATTTCATATGAGATAACAAAGATCCATTGGGTTAGTAACAATATTCTTAACCTATGTTAGTACCTAATTTCTAACATCGACAGAGTACAGGAGACCAGTGACCTCACCAACGGGCTGTCATGTCTCTCGATTACAGCGCCTAGAATGCTATTGGGGCTGCCACGGAGTCTGCTTAGCAGCGAGGCCGTTTTCTTACGCCGTATGGCATTAAAACCGTCGGTACGTGCCTCCGCGAACATAGATGACGCGCTACAAAACCGGGGCAGCCGCAACAACACTCTAAATGCGTTGTTATATTGAATTCGCAGAGCATTGTAGGCCTTTTGGGTATAGCTGAACCACAGGCCCCCCGAGTACAGCGACATGCAATATGTCGCTGTACTCGGTGTTTATGATCCGACTCCCTTATTTAGTCTACTAATTATGGCTTGAGAAGAAATCACTAACGATATTTTGGTCTGGCTTCCGGTCTATTAAGCCATATGTCGTAGTGGTAAGGATGATTTTCATTACCACTACGACATATGGCATAAAACACAATGACAATTGTGTCGCATCGCGTCATGGCGAAGCTTCCTTAGTTCAAAGACTTCCTCAAAAATAATTTCCGGAACAATATTACGCAAAGAAAAAAGTCTAATGGTTCTTAAACTTAATTAAAACGGATCTTTATGAGCTATCTACGACTTAGTAAGTTCTAACATTACGTAAATATGCTATAAGTAGTCGTTAAACTAATAAGAGAGACTCACTAATGGATCTCAGTAACGATCAGGTTTGTTAAACTTTCTTGACGAACTGGGAAATGTTCGGTAGAATTAATTGAGGTAGGTACTAGGTGTTCTTGATAAAAAATATTGAGATGGTATGTTCTACAAGAGGAGAGAGGAGGCTTAATTATTACGCACAGGCCGATCTTCCAGGTTAAGCCGCGCTTGCCGAGGTTGGTCTGTGGATGGGTGACCATCTGTCATAGCGAGTTTCCTCCGTGCCTCGGAAAGCACGTAAAGCCGTTGGTCCCGGCTGTCATTTGTAGATCTTTGACAGTCGTTAGTCACAGTCAGAAGCTCGAAAGTCTGACAACCAGCCTTACCATGGGGTATCGTATTACTCAGTGACTGGGTTGTGGAGGTCCGATAGGCAGTCGCTCCATTTAAAATACTGATATCCAGCTGCATCTGGTTCGACTGGAAGCCGACCCCAATATAGTTGGGAAAAGGCTAGGCAGATTATGATGATGGTATGTTCTACAACTTTATGAGTAATTAGATTGGTTTGTCAATTAAAAGATTTTTATTTCTAAAGGTCTGTGAATTAAGGGTCACGGGTCTGCCCGGGGTCGATGGACTGTGTAAACAGGGAACCGCGACCCTGGAATTTAAAGGACTATTGAAGGAACACCGTGGATTTTAGTCTAGCCCCTGAAACGTTCTTATTGATCCACCGGTGGATCATAAGGACGTTTGAGGAGTATAGACTATATACTGCCCTTGGTTGACTGGTAGAGAATGCCTCAGGTATTAAGTCCGCCAATGGAACTCTGTGTTGCATGAAGTTTTAAATAAATAAATAAATATAATCTCTTACTCCGATTCCGCGCGATCTTGAATACTTAATAAATAGTTAAGAATATTAAAAATGGTATCATTTAAAGGTTTCACTGTTCACTTTAAATTTAACCTAAATTCATTCAAATTATGCCATCATTTAAAGATCTATCCCGGGTCAACTTCAAGTTAGTGATTCCACACTTTTGCTCGCTAGTGTGGGTACAACTCTGCTAACTCAACAAGGATAAAGCTACATTGAAAGTCAGTCATTGGTCGACCAACTGACTAACTTATAATAATAGTGCGTGCGTTCGGAATGTTAACTAGAACAGACAGGTTTTAAACGCACTTTACGTAACGCTAACTCAATCCGAGAATCTATTGCAAATCAATAATCATTTCTAAAATGATACATTTAATTCATGTTAAAATATATACAGAACTAATGATATTCTTATATTACATACTAGCTGTTGCCCGCGACTTCGTCCGCATTGTATTTGGTTTTAAGGCACCTCAACTAATATTCTCTTTTTTAATTTGTTGAGAAAGTGAGAGTACCTGATGTCCCACTTGAATTGATTGTCCCAAATGAAATGAAAACTTCCAGACACAACACTTTCTATACGACATTGGTAGTTTTTCCCTCTGGTGCTAAAATAAAAAGGTGGTCAGCATTACTGACAGGCGAGCATGTGTTATATAGTTGGCCGTGGGAAAAACAGTTGGACCTTAGGTCGACATCAGCTTCCTTCAGGGTCTGTCTTTGGGACTTATTTATGGTCATAGCGAAGTAAGCGGCTACCGGGAATTGTGTGAGTTTGAACTGGAAAGGGAAAATTGTAGGAGATGAGTGGTATTCACGGTATCAATGCAGTTTCCCCTGAGCCACATCCGGTGAGAATTTCAGCTTCGCTTAAATTTCTGTGTAAAGGTGCGTACAGACCATGTAACATGTTATATAACATGTGTTATAAAACACTACAACTCTATGTAGAATGTTACCATGAAAAATGTTCAACAATTTCGGCTAATATGTTTTCATTTATTGCAGCGGTTCGGTCATTTTTTTAGTATCGCACGATCACATAGCCAAGAGTTTTCCTACTTGACGGGAATCCGAATACGTAATTTATCAATTCTTCTTACAACGGGCAGTGTCTGCCGGAATTTTACAGAGAACAGTACCTACCGTGATATTGTCCATGGGTCTATCATCATGGCGAATGTCTCAAAGTGTTCTGTCCACGGCCTCGACGGCTTTTTTGTTCGACATGGTACATTCAGATGATTACATTTTTTAGCGTGGTAATACATCACGTGGAACACAGCGTGCACCCTTACTCGCCGCCCGCATGGCCGCGCCTACAGTGGCTGGAGATCGTGTAGCGACGTCTGTCGCCATCGGCGTCTACCGCTGCGGCTGGGCTGGAGGTGGACATTGTCCTCTCCCTCATGCGTCCCGCCTCCTCCTTCGCTAGCATGACTGCTTCGCAGAAGGAGGCGACTGCTTCCCATTCTGTCTCGCCCCGCAGCATGGCCTCGACCAACACTAAGCACGAGAGGTCACCGATTATCGTCGTAGTGAGGACACGGCGGTGCTCTGCCCAAGCGGGTAGTCCTGCACCGTATGCTCCACCGTGTCCTCCAGGCGATCCACGCAGTGGTGACACCCAGGCGATTCTTCTTTCCCTATCAGACACAGCTACCTCCCGAAACTTTCGTGTCCGGTGAGGACCTACGTCATGTGGTAGGTCAGGCGGGACGCCGTGACGCCTATCCAGCTACTCCTTAAAGAGGGGTCTTACCGCCGCGGTTGAGGCGTGCCCGGAACTCGGTTGCGACAGTCGCTCTCTCAATATTGCCCTGTGATCACGCCGGAGCTCTTTCCGGGAATTCATCCTGGCGATTGTATTGTATAGCGGGCTGGTATCCGCAACTCCACGTCATATGCGCGTATTTTGTGTGCGGATGAGATGATCATTCTCCTGGCGATGCGCCTCGATAGACGCGATGGAGGGCCGTCGCCTCCAGGGGAAGACGACTACATTATAATCCTGAAACACCTTTGCTTTGTCACAGTTTCATGACTACGAACACGTTGAGTGTTGCAGTGTTGTCTTAGTCAAATGGGACTTTAAACAACAAAAAACAAAAAAAAAAAATTCGCATCTTACTTTGTTAGTGACGTACAACAGAGACTGCTCATCAGGCTGAACAACTTTGCTAAGACGTCATTCCTTTTTATGTTATAGTGTAGCTGGGCTCTTGGAGTTCCACAACAGGTGTTCCAGATCTTCAATTTTTATACGTCAACAGAGAGTGCTCATCAGGCTGAGCAACTCTTGCTAAGACGTCATTCCTATATATGTTATAGTTTAGCTGGGCTTTTGGTGTTCCACATTAGGTGTTCCAGATCTTAATTTTTTATATGTCAACAGAGAGTGCTCATCAGGCTGAATAACTTTGCAAAGACGTCATTCCTACATATGTTATAGTGTAGCTGGGCTCTTGGTGTTCCACATCAGGTGTTCAAGATTTTCAATTTTTATACGTCAACAGAGACTGCTCATCAGGCTGAACAACTTTGCTAAAACGTCATTCCTTTATATGTTATAGTGTAGCTGGGCATTTGGTGTTCCACATCAGGTGTTCCAGATCTTCAATTTTTATACATCAACAGAGAGTGCTCATGAGGCTGAGCAACTCTTGCTAAGACTTCATTCCTATACATATATGCTATAGTTTAGATGGGCTTTTGGTGTTCCACATCAGGTGTTCCAGAGATCTTCAATTTTTGTATGTCAACAGAGAGTGCTCGTCAGGCTGAACAACTTTGCAAAGACGTCATTCCTGTATTTGTTGTAGTGTAGCTGGGCTCTTGGTGTTCCACATCAGGTATTCCAGATCTTCAATTTTTATCATCATCATCATCATCAGCCTATAATGTTCCCACTGCTGGGACACAGGCCTCCTCTCTGTGAGAGGGAGTGGGCCATAATCCACCACGCGGGCCCAGTGCGGGTTGGCAGATGTCACATGTCTTCGAATTTTTGGTTCTAGGACATGCCGGTTTCCTCACGATGTTTTCCTTCACCGTTTTGAGAGCAGTGGTGATGAATTAAATTACACAAAGTAATGCGCCTGGCGGGGTTCGAACCCACGACCGTAAGTCGGGACCGATACCACTGGGCCACCACTGCTCAATTTTTATATGTCAACAGAAAGTGCTCGTCAGGCTGATCAACTTTGCAAAGACGTCATTTCTGTATTTGTTATAGTGTAGCTGGGCTCTTGGTGTTCCACAACAGGTGTTCCAGATCTTCAATTTTTATACGTCAACAGAGACAGCTCATCAGGCTGAACAACTTTGCTAGGACGTCATTCCTTTATATGTTATAGTGTAGCTGGGCTTTTGGTGTTCCACATCAGGTGTTCCAGATCTTCAATTTTTATACGTCAACAGAGAGTGCTCATCAGGTGGAACAATTTTTGCTATCGCACCATTTTTGTATCTCTTATAGTTTAGCTGGTCCGTTGCGGTTCTGCACCAGGTGTTCAAGTTTCCAAGATAAATTATAGCCTATGTGTTGGCCAGACTTAATACCTATACAGCAAAAAAAAAATCATTCAAATCCGTCCAGTACTTTTTGAGTTTATCCCGGACATACATACAGACAAACAGACAAACAGACAAACAGACAAAAATTCTAAAAACTATTTTTTTGGCTTCGGTATCGATTGTAGATCACACCCCAAGTATTCTTTTCAAAAAATATTCAATGTACAGTTTTGACTTTCCTACTATTTTATTATATGTATAGATACATAACTAAATTTAAATATTTACAAAAGATACTAAATTAAAATTAAAACCAAAATATTACTAAAATAAAAACACAAAATGGGAAGAGACAGGTGTCAAAGAACTCCTCCGCATCGCTGTCATCCGGGAAGGTGCCCAGAAGACTGGCAGCATTGCCACGTTGGTTGGCAATGCTTATTCCTATTCTTTCTGTCTAACTTATACCTAATCATTTTAATTCTAATCCAATATATCTTCGGGCATGCGGACGACGAGTAATGAGTGACTCGTAGTTCGATGCACTATGCCTGGGTGACAGCGCGTCGTTTGCCACGCGCGCCTCAAAGAGGTGGCAGCAATGTGACAGAGGCCTATAGAGAGCCAAAGCCTGCCGCCTTCGTTAGGCTGTCTATACAGGTACCCGTGATCATGATTAGTAAAGGGGTATTGAAGGAATACCGTGGATTTTAGTCAGTAGGGGTCTGATGGTCCCTCCCCCGGGCTATTTTTAGGTCTATACAACGTATAACGTTAATAGCGCAAAACCTCGTCGTAGTGGGGTAACTCAGCCCATGTTACTGAACAATGTTTGGTCTAAAACTTTTAGAAAAAAAAAAGAATTTTCATACTGATGGGCTCGATCAATTTCTCATTTTGGATGAAACATTTTTTTTTTTCAAAAGTTTTAGAACAAACATTGTTCAGTAACATGGGCTGAGTTACGGCACGAGAGGTTTTGCGCTATTAACGTTACACGTTGTATAAGGACTCATTTGATGATTTTACTACGATAAAATTAAATCGAATATATGTTCAACAATAGCGATATCCAAAGTTATATGGATTAAGTGCATCACACACGGCTAAGATACTATAATATTTTATCTTAAGATGATATATTGATATATCTTAGGCCATCACAGACGACGAAGATACGATACTATAAATATTTTATCTTAAGATGTTATCTTACAATATATTTTATATCTTAAGATACGAAAATATGAAATTTACATTATCTTCGTCGTATGTGACGGTCCATTGAATAGTATGGCGAGCGATATGGTATTTATTTATTTATTTAACTATTTATGTACACACAAAATACAGCACAGGGTATCTTAAGATAAAATATTATAGTATCTTAGCCGTGTGTTATGCGCTTTAAGGAGAAAACCAGAGGCTCTACTTTCGTTGTCAGACTTATATCAGACCGTAAAAGCTTTATCACCTTGATTGTAAATCGAGAGTTTAAACATTTCTCTGAGATGCAAGGGAAAACGCAATATCGCTCGGCTTCTAGTGGTTCTGGCTTGATGTTTATAGCCTTCCTCTATAAATGGACTATCTAACACAAAATAGTTTATTAATTCGAACCAGGTGGTTCCAGAGATATTTCAACTTTATTCTATAGCCTTTTTCTGTTTTTTGGAGTCCCATGCCCATGCATTATTCTTAGTATTGGCATATTGGGCATACATGAGTTTACATCCAATTTAATGACCGGTCATTAAAAGTAATAACTTTGACTTTTATTCACTGAGCTCAATATGTCTACTTGTGCAGGGCATTTATAAACACACTAGCGACCCGCCCCGGCTCCGCACGGGTGCAATCTTTATAATATTGTTAAAATTGCGACTATAATTTGAGATTTAAACTATCCTATCTCTCAAGTTGGATCGAACTGCACATGGTGTGCGAATTTTATTATAATCGGTTAAGTGGTTTAGGAGTCCATTGAAGACAAACATTGTGACACGAGATTTATATATATTAAGATATTTGTAACTACTGTCAAAGATCTACAATCTGTCTGTTTAATGTCACCTACAAAATAATTCAGAATAAACTACTAATACTCTTAAGCATAAAGTACATACTTGGAATATAAATTCTGGTATTTTAAGACGACTATTATACATTCGCGGATTGTCAAGGATAATCATTAACATTTTATAGCAATATTTTTTTTTATTTCTATAGATTGAGCTATTAAAATTTGCTTGTCAGGTCTTTACTTGAATATTTTAATGTTATTAATGTATTCAATTGACGTATTTATGTCGATATTATAGATTTTATTTTTGAGTAGGTACTGTCTACAGAATTTTGTAATATTACGTTAAGTTTATATGTTTACTAACTAACCCAACAGATATGTCTATTTAAAATATCCCACTGAAAAGAAGAACATTCAGGTATTTTATGTTTTTTTTTTAATTTCCACCAAATTTTCCGTCTCTTACTTAATCTAATATCTTTAACGGCCCAGACGCTCGTTTCATAGAGAAGTATGGGTACAATTTTTCGGGCAAATCATTTTTTTTTTCCATAACCTTTCGCTCTAAAATGATCGACACATAATTTTCTACTTAAATTATACTGTAAAGATTCAGTCAGGTTCGTCAGCAACAACAGCCGAAACTTAAAAGCGTACTAAAATAACTGAAATGTCACAGTTCAAACTCTATGACCTATTGTGCTGCATTTGGAGCCTTAGCAACATTAAAGTGCTTATATCTTAAAAGGCAGTAAAGGTTAGATATATACAATAAGTATTTATATGTATAATGTAATATAGTGGCATTCTTGAGAAGTTATGTAGGTTAGCAATCAATGCTATGCTAAAAATGAGAGAATTCTTGCAGTGTTGCTAGAGTAGTTAATTTTATTATTGTACAGTAATTTTGTCTATGGTTAAGCAGTGGGAATTATAGAAGTTAATAATTTATGTGTGAATGGCTTGACCCAAAGATGGCCTTTTGTCGATTATTTCAAGAACTTCTAGGTAGGTACGTTCTTATGGCTGTTAATATGAAGTCAGTATTGTTAATATTGTGGAATTGGCGATCAAGTAAATGAAGGTAATCAATTTAAAAAAAAAAGATAATCGATGGCCATACCTACGCAGCGATAGAGTTTATATTAAAACTTCTGTATTTAATTTAAATACTTATATAAAAACCTCATATTTGTACACGTTAATTCTGCTAAATCACCCAACTATTTCTAAGAAATCTAAATGTAGGTACGTTCCATCTAGAAAAACAGGATAATTTTAGATCCGACACGAGGCCCCGAGAAAAGCCCAAGGCCAAAGCTTGAAATATTATAAAATCACGAACGTAACCTGCCTATTATTGAAAAATACCATAAACTAAGACCTGATTCTTCTAATTACGGCGAAGGTCAAATAACATAATTTGCCAAGTGATCAACACAGGTTAGGGAACTGGTTTATTGCGTACTAATGAGGATTACTACCTGTTTTAGGTTTTAATGGCTCAAATATATTGGATAAATTATATTAATTATAGAGTAGAAGGTAGGTATGTTGGATGAGCGTGACATGTTTTCTAAAAATAATAAGTTTAAGAAAATTAAAATGTTGCATAAATAATCAATTTTTTCCTTAAAGCGTGTTTCCATTATACAAGTTACTTGTATACAAGATGAAAATAATAAGCAACTTGAACAAACCTGTATACAAGGTAAATGTTGCAAGTAAGTGGTTTTAATGAATTAGGATAACATTTCAAAATAACCACCTGTTTCTATTTGTTTGTAATGAAATTTTGCAAAAATCAACAAGTTACGATATCCAAAACTTCAAACGACTTATTATGAATAACTTAGACGTATGTTACCCTAATTCGTTTGAACTTGTACATTTTCTTTCAAGTAATTGTCAACCTACTCAATTGGAAACTATGCAAGTAAAACCTGCATGCCAGTTTGCACACTCTCGAAAACATTATTATAATTCATGCTACTTAGTATGCAAATGTGACGTCATACTTGAATGCAAGATTTACCTAATGGAAACGGAGCTTTTAATAAATTGGCAGAGTTCCAGGAAGTTTTTGATAAACTATAGTTTTAAAAATAGTTGAATTTACTTGATAATGGATAATGCGTGACCTGTTTTCAAGAAAATATTGCCAAACAGTCAACTTTTTTTGAATTTATGGAGTTTGTGATCTTAAGGCGCTCCTAGATTTAAGACTTAATTGGGAGCTAGAAATAAATGGCAGCGTCTTAGTGTTTTTATTCAAATAACAGGTTATATAGTTTTTTCTGAAATAGCCATTAGGTCCAGGAAATGATGATAGATACAATGCAGGTACAACGTGTTTTGTGATTTAATGACACAGTTTTTAGTGAATCACGATTTGAAACTGTGCTGTTCAACACAATTATCAAGTCTTTTTTTAGCTTATTTTTAAACTTGTCAGCGTAATTCCATTTAGAATTCCATTTAAATCACATCACCTAGAATAAAAATAATGAAGGGGTACTGTTGTTGGGAAGGAAAATTCATGAAATAGTTTTCAGAAAGATTGAAAACACAAGAGAAGACGCAAATACCCTAGTGCACCTAGATACAAATATTGACCAAAGCGTTCATTCGATTTTAAAATATTTATATTAAATACAAACGATCATACAGTTGAATGCAATTGTACAACGTACAATTCCGCTGTGTCTGCGACTCTGCTCACGAGTACTGACGACGCGTCCTTGGCTGCGCGGGCGCACATTCCCCGTCGCACCGCGGTCGCTATTCCGGCTCTTCACACAGATAATACTAGTGTTAAAGATATATTATTATTTGTACCGTATTATTGACTTGTTGACATTAGAATTCATTATAAAATTACCAGTGTATGTCCAGATCAGTCTATATCTACTTGCACATTCGCTAAACCCTCGTGAATACCAAAATATAAAATATACTTACTGTGAATTTAGGAACAATGGTGTAATTCTGTAAGCACTCGGCGTCGTGGCAGCGCTGAAGCCACGGTTTATTTTTATTGGATTTTATATTAAAAACAAAGTTTGTCGTTAATGGGCGTCTTAGAGTCTATTACAGAATAGCGAACCTGGATTCTCAGAAGTCCTGGTTTCACCAGGTCTAGCCGTATGCCTTAAGCCTTTAAAACTAGAACAAAAGAACAGGTACCTATACCTACATACATCTATGACCATAGGTATGAATTGCCAATTTAGGTTATTGCTATAAAAGTTAGTCTGTTTTTCACGTCGTACCTACATAAATTATGAATTCAGCACAGGAGTTCAAAAAAACATAAATCAATTGATCAATCAAAACCATAAATAATATACTCGTAAACACAAATTGCTGCTACTGTTCCCTTAAAACAAACATAAAACACTAAAATAATAGCCATCAATCACTACGTAATTGATTGCTCAAGGTCACAACAGTAATAAGAAACCATAGAGTATCTGACTTCTTTAGTAAAAACTTTCGCTTTTTATGATACAACTTGTCGAGTGAGAGTTTTCAACTTTTCACAGTAGCGTATTTCGCCCATTCTGTCGCCATACAAAAGAGTTCAACGCGCTAACCAAAGGTGCTATTCGAATTATTTTTTATTTGTATGTTTTATTTTGTGTTTTCTTTATACTTTTTGTTACGTGTTGTGATGAGTTATGTAAGTTTGAGGTGAGTATTACTGTGGATGGGTTTTTTGGCTGGTTATGACTCAATCGTGAGGAGAAAATCGTTTATTTGTGTTCGATTTCGATTCGAAAACTTTAGACTTTTGAAACAGCATGGAGTGATGTTCGAACAACACTATAAAAGTAAAAAACACTACTGTTTTGTTTAAAATTTGTCAAGCTATTATTTTGACCTAACCCTAAAAGAGCTGAAAAATCATCAAAATTAAATGAGTCCTCTCGCTCTGAAAGGAGCGGAAGGGGCTGTCGGACTTGTACTGACTGAAAATCACCCTCTTCGTTAGTTGTTCTTTGCGTTCTAGCTGCGGTAACATTTTAGGACAAACCCAGTACTAACCTCTCATGGCCACGTTGACCGAAACATCAGGGGACGACTGCAGACGATAAAGTTGTTTTAGGACGGTCTCGCGATATCCTTGCTCGGACGGCGAGTTACCACAATACCTAGTCGTATTTTCCTCTGTGGGTCTCCTGTCCGCAAAAAAGAAAAATCTATAAAAAAAAAGAGTTACGTTGACAGTAAAATTTGTGACGTTTAAAAATTGTATTATAATTTATTGTTCTCAAGTTACGCAGTTTTATTGAAAACCTTCTGATCCTCAACACCTCTAAAATGTTCGTTAGATGAATCGCTTGCCCTTTTCAACATTGATACTAATTTAATACCTCCATAACAAAGACATTAAACTATATTTGAGCAATAGACGGGACATCACGAAGAAATTTGTGATCCAAAACTTTTTACCAATAGGTAAAAAGTCCCTCAGTCTAGTAGTCGCGTTGCTATGCAACGCTTATATAGCGCTACTGACGCACGGCATCAACAATTTTGTATGACAATTTTCCCAATGCCCGCTCTATAGGTTCTTGTAAATCTCTTTGCTCCATAATGAACCACTATAATTTTATGTTATCCGAATTATACAACATTAGTGGGTCAATCAAATTCGTTAGACACCAACAAAAAAGGTTCATAAAAAGTAGTTCAGACATAACATGCACGACTTGTTTCATAATTATATTTTTTACTCTGTGGTTCAATATAGACGCTAAATTGTTCGTGTGGTGTTGAAGAACTTTAAATTAGGATAGCTTTACAGTTATTAATCTTGTTTCATGTGTATGAGGTATTTGTATGAGTATCTTATTTGTGTGATTTCCTGGTAGGTGACTCATTCATTGTGTGTTTATAGGCCTAAGCAGCTCTTAACAATATATAATAATATAATATAATATTCAACAACTATCACACAACGCCGTCTAGTCCCAAGCTAAGCAGAGCTTGTGTTATGGGTACTAGACAACTGATAAACATACTTATATATTTCTAAACTCATACATATCATAGATAAATTATTACACCCAGACACAGAACAAATAATCGTGCTCATCACACAAACATTTGTCCTGGGTGGGAATCAAACCCACGACCTCCAGCATAGCAGTCAGGGTCACTAACCACTAGACCAACAGGTCTATCGAATATATCTTAATATATATAAATCTCGTGTCACAATGTTTGTCCTCAATGGACTCCTAAACCACTTAACCGATTATAATAAAATTCGCAAACCATGTGCAGTTCGATCCAACTTGAGAGATAGGATAGTTTAAATCTCAAATTATAGTCGCAATTTTAATCTTAATATATATAAATCTCGTGTCACAATGTTTGTCCTCAATGGACTCCTAAACCACTTAACCGATTATAATAAAATTCGCACACCATGTGCAGTTCGATCCAACTTGAGAGATAGGATAGTTTAAATCTCAAATTATAGTCGCAATTTTAATAATATTATAAAGATTGCACCCGTGCGGAGCTGAGGCGGGTCGCTAGTATAGTTATAAAGGTTATTACATATTTAATTTTAGATGTATACTAGCTGTTGCTAACTCGAAAATTATCCCACGGGAACATAAAATCGGGATAAAAATACTATCCTATGTATTAATCCAGGTTATAAACTATCTGTGTACCAAATTTTAGCCAAATCCGTTCGGTGGTTTTTGCGTGAAAGAGTAACAAACATACCTACATGCACATACACACATCCTCACAAACTATCGCATTTATAATATTAGTAGGATTGACTGCTTCGCCCATCTAGTGGCTGTAGAATTAGTGTATAGTAAGTAGTTATAAAACAGTTGTGTAACAGTTTTGGTGTACGATAAAGTATATTCTATCTATCTGCAAGTGCAACAGCCAAGCAAGAAGTTCTAGATTCGATATACAAGTCGGGCAAAAGTTTTTTCATGTTGAAGGGGATACCGGACCCTTTAACATTGAATTTCAACAAAATAGGCGATATGAGTGTGTACTGTAAGGATTATTATGTACAATGACACATAATAATGTGTCAATTATTTAAATAAAAACTTTATAGGGAGGAGGCGAGCGAAAGCGCAGGCGACATATAGTAAGTATTATAAAATGTAGGTAAGTTAAGAAAAATACCTATGGACTTGTTGACAGTATTTCAAGTTACAACATTTAAGTTGGCAAACGTTATATTTCCTCATGTACAACATTTACAACTTACAAAAACCACCAGCCAACCGCTAATTATTACTGTGTTAAACATTCACCTAAATAAAACATGATGAAAATTTTGATGCTCTCATTTATTCCAACATTGCTAAGGTTTCAGAAGAGTTCATAATTTCAAGTCAAGCATTGCCAATGATGCCGGGGTCGCGGAACTCTAAGCAATTCTGCTTTCTATTTCTTACTCTTCAGAATCAACCGCGGCTCTGGAACGCAAATAGTCTGTGAACAGATAAGGAATTTTTAATCAGTAAAATTTTGATTCACCGTCCGGCTTCGTACTGTTTTAAATTTTCTACCTTCTAGGTAGATTTTCCAAAAACTTCCCTTCTAACAATAACGAGCACAACAAAGAAATGATTATCCAATTTAGTTTAGTCATTCAGAAGTAATGCGCGTACGTACAAACATCAAATTTTAAAGATAATAGGGGGTAGTAACATGATCAGACGCCATCATGCTAAACTGTAGTACCAATAGAACAGGTCTAACATTACAGTAAAGGGTTACACGCACAGCGGTCGGCTTCAAGGGTGCGCCCGCGCCGCAATGTCGACCAGTACTTATTTATTAATTACACGAGAGATAAGATGTAGATAGTGTTGATTGGTGGAAATTGTTATAGTAGTAATACTAGTTATTACAGGTACTAGGAGGGTACACTTTTGCTTAATTATTTGGGGAAAGCAGACATTACGCGATGTGTTATGTATATTTGTGAAGAATTACATTGTCTTGACAAGAGAAGTAGAAGGAACAGGGGCAGGTCTTTTTTTCGCAGTAAGTCAGGGTCAGGGGTAGGTCTGAAATAAGCTGTCCCTGTTTATGTGTATAGATTGGGTAAAAATATGTGTATGAAAAGAGTTAGACCAATTTAGGAATTTTTCTTGCATCGTAGGTCCGTTTACAAACATAGAAACACGTATACACAAGCACTCAGACCCAGAACAACAACTTGAACGTCATACAAATATTTGTTCCGCGCAGGAATAAAACCTGCGACTCGCTGCGCAGTACTCAATCGCTCAAACATGCCGTCAACTTGCCCAGAAGTGTGACAATTTAAATAAGTAAAAAAAACAATGTTATGTACTACTGTAAAAAGAGAGCTTTTCTCACAGAGAAACAAACCAGCTTCAAAAAAAAAAACAAAGCAATAGTTATTTTTAAAAACAATTGTTTTTTTGACATTACTTACAATAAATTGTTCATTTGACATAATTCACATCACTTAGAGGTCGAAAGTTAATTTTATATATTTATTTAAATAATACATTTAAATAGTGTTATCACGTCTGTTTTCCCAAAGAGTTAGGACTGGCTTTCTAATATTAAACTCACTTTCACAAGTTATGTCAAATAGAATAATAGGGGCTTGCTTACGGCCATCATTCGGATAAAAATGCATTGAGAAATCCAACCCTGGAAAGCAAAGAGTAAACGAAAATGCAGGTTGGATTTTTGGTCAGTACGAGTCCCATCCGCTCCACCAAATCCGAGAGGGCTTATTTGGTGAGTTAAACACCCAAAAAAGCAGTGAAAGATTTCTCATTCTTCATCTAAAAATTCTACAGCTTTCGAGACGATTTCATCCTGGATTCCCAAGGTCAACAAGCAGAACATAAGGTTCTGAGGTCACAAAGCAGTGCTTGCAAGCAAATAAAATGAAACTTATTAATAGAAATGATTGTTAGAACTGAAATAATAGGTTTTACAATACAATAAAAGAATCCACTTGACATTAGCAAGCTAAAGTTCAACAGCCAACTTGCGTCACCTAAAGATCCGCTTAAAAACGTTTAGATGTTGATTCAGAACTTTTTGTTCAAGGCTATACCAGACTATGATGCATTTTATGAAACTATTTATGAGTCAGACTTGCATCTTATCAAGAGTAGAATGTCAAATATATTATGAGAATTGTGTAAAGGTGCTAATAAACTTAAGCTTTCACATTTAAAGAGCATTTTTGCGAAAATTACCTACATTACAGAAAAACAAACTAGAACGTTCTAGCGAGCCTTATGGCTACGTGGTGCTATTAAGTGTTCTGTGTTATAACGAACTTTCTAGTGAGTTCCTTGCCGAATGTCGATTCGGCAAGGAACTCACTAGAAAGTTCGTTATCGAAAAAGGTCGTTCGTTCAAGTCTGACATCTTCATGAAGAAGAAATTTTTTATGAATGTCGACTAGAGAGTTCGATAGAAAGATCGTGAAAATATTCATAAATCATCATCATCATCATATCTGTAGGACAACCACTGCTGAACATAGGCCTCCCCCATAGATTTCCAATAGGACTGGTTGGAAGCGGATGCCATCCAGCGCGATTCTGTGGTCTTTATTAGATTGTGTCCCTGTTATGTTTTATGCGAAACATAATATCCAAGTCTATTCATATTATAATAATATTAAGCCAAAAGAAATATTCTTCTAACCTCCGCGAAATATTTTGATCCGGTTTTCACCATCGTTTAGAGAATTTTTTATATAATGTGTAAACAGATTAACTTTCCGGACACGTTCATAAATTAAACTTGGATATATTATTTAACTCAGAAATCTTCATTTTATGTCAAGACGTAAGCCGAAGCTAAGAATATAAAATTGATTTTCGTTCATTTAAATAAAAATAAATCGGTAATAATGTTGTAACAGTCACGTTTAAAAAGTACACTGTTTAACATAAAAATAAAAGAAAAAAAATAAGCAACTTTACTACAAAGAAGCTATCATCTGCTTCAAGCTGCGACTGCATACCAATAGCAAACATCAGCCTGTTGTCACTAATACAGAGCGTCGTCGTTTTTTTTCTACGTGGTGATATTGTCAAAAATGAGTCCTCCTGCGTTGCGTGGAAAGGAATGCCAGACACCACGACGTCATCCCGCCAGCCCCCTTCTATCATCGCACATCTAGAGCACGGCAAATTACCATCCTTACCTCATTGCTACCATCAATTCGCACTAAGCGTTTCCAAACGTCTTTTATAATGCGGACAGCGAAGGAGTGGAACTCTCTGCCTGCGTCTGTGTTTCCGAACACGTACAACCCTAATCTCTTCAAAGTTAGAGTGAACAGGCTTTTTCTGGGTAAGCTCACTCCATCGTCGACCTTGTCTTAGTCACTCCTGACCTAAAGTCCGTTTTTTAATCTCGTAGACTGAATTGACAGGTGCAAATGGCAAGCTGACATAAATTTCAATAGTATTTACGTCAGTTTTAATGTTATCATTTGTCAATTTGGTCTACGAGATTAAAAAACAAACTATAGACTATTTAAATAAATACTAGAAATATTTAAATAAATATCACTTTGAACTTATGTTAGCCTGGTACTTTTGCTAGATAGTCAATGATCAAGACAATTTCAGGTCACCTTTAAAATTATTTCAATTCAGACTACCTTTGTCGCCAGTCGGGACAAAATGGCAATAGACGATTAGTTCTACCATGGAACTGTTCAGTAGAACAAGTGGGAATAATGATTCCCACTAGTTCTACTATTTTGTTCTACCTAATATCGTAGAACTAGTGGGAAAAATAGTTCCCATTAGTTCTACCGTATAACTGTTCAGTAGAACTAGTGGGAACAAACCTTCCTTCAATAGCCCTTGAGGTAAGAGTCTCGGTTACCTGCTTAGATGGTCCGACGGCCAGATAAGAGGGCCCTGTCAGATTGTTGACAGCTCTTTGAGCGCATTGTCACCTTGGGGATGGTCCGTGCATGGGAGCCTATTAATAAGCCATGTCACAAAAGAATTTTCAAGAATAAAATATCGTTCCACCAGACACACATTGATAACAGAAGAACACATTATCGAAACAAAATAAAGCAATACAAAAAAGTCACCTGCCTCCACAATAATTAAGAGCACTTCGTATTTAAAAAAAAAACTTAATAGGTACTTGTTTATTCCGTATAAGACTCATAAGGAACATGGGTATTATCGACATTGGTCGTCTTCCTTGAGTCACCTTTAAATGGACTGGTATCGTTAATAAGTGCTTTATTTTTGTTCAGTTTTGTCTTAAACTTGCTTTTTAATTAAATACGACTTTTTTGCCCAGTTTTATGTCGCTTGTTTTCAATGGAAACTTTTAAAGGATTCGCCATATTTTGGGACAAAATTAAATTTTTACGGACCAATATTTGATGGCTTTTTAACCGACTTCAAAAAAAGGAGGAGGTTCTCAATTCGTCGGAATCTTTTTTTTTATGTATGTCCCCCGATTTCTCGAAGACGCCTGGACCGATTTGGATTTTTTTTCTTTTGTTTGAAAGGGTATACTTTCCAATTGGTCCCATGATCATCAGGTCAGGATCTGATGATGGGATCCCAGGGAAATCGAGGGCAACCTTCAAATTTTATAGGCACATAGTACCATTTTCATATATTTTCTAAAGCTGTTCAAGTATTTGCGTCTGTTAATCATCATCTCAGGTGGATGAGCTGATCATGGAAGGTACAACTCCTCTAGTAGGGAGTCGACATCGACTGTTTTAGTAAATTATGTTTGTGTTCGCATATCTCCGGAACTACAAGTCCGATTTAAGTAATTCTTTTTATGTTGTACTAGGTATCGTTCAACTTAAGGAATACTGCAAGTTTCATCAAAATCGGTTCAGTAGTTTTTGAGATAGGGAAGGAATGAAAGAGATGTTAACGATGTTATTACCGGTGCTACAGATTTCTTACATAATTATGTAAGAAAATGATGTATTTGACAAGAATTTTGGCTGAATATTTATACTAAAAAGAGTTAAAAAAAAACTTTTTAGAAAAAAATGTAACCGCCTTCAAAAATAACCACAAAAAAGGGTAAAATAACCTACAAAACTTTTCTTTCGGAAGTCGGTGGCAAAAATACAATGAAATTAATAAAAAAACCACCGACTTCCGATAGAAAAGTTTTGTAGGTTATTTTACCCTTTTTTGTGGTTATTTTTTTGTCTGTATACTTTCGGCCACTGTCACAGTGGTTTAACGTGGTAAAATCATCATGTGAGTCCTCCCACCCCGGGCAGAGCGGCCCGGCGGCGGCGCTGCGCCTCCACGCGCCAGTCATAGACGCGCCACTGCCGGGCATAGGCCTCGTTTTCATAATTAGACTAAATTAATTTTAACATTTTATTGCAATGTTTTTGTTTTACGTAATAGAAAGGCATCACCGAATGCTTCATTCATATTTGCCTGTTGGTCTAGTGGTTAGTGACCCTGACTGCTATGCCGGAGGTCGTGGGTTCGATTCCCACCCAGGACAAATGTTTGTGTGATGAGCACGATCATTTGTTCTGTGTCTGGGTGTAATTTATCTATAATATGTATGTATTTAGAAATATATAAGTTGTCTAGTACCCATAACACTAGCTCTGCTTAGCTTGGGACTAGATGGCGTTGTGTGATAGTTGCAAGATATATTATTATTATTATTATTTAAATATTCTAAGAAAAACAAAATGAAGAAGACATTTCATCAAGCTATTGTAACGAAAAATAAAATAGAAGATACTTACCCATTTCATAACTTCATACTATCTAAATAATTAAAAAATAATCGATAAAAATTGATTAGAAACCCATCTTAATGACGTTAAGGACCACTAATTGCACTAATTCAGTTAACTATGGTTGCGCAACCATGAACTACGGGTGCTGGTTGTCTGTAGCAACCGCGAGCAATCGCGAGCAACCGTGAGAACTGCCAGCGAAATCTTTGGATTGCAAGGAAATGGAAAATCATCAGTTTTACAGCGATGGTGAGGAAATATTGTCAATTTCCTTTATCTGTCGTTAATTTCAAGATTCCGTTTTGTGTAAAAATTTATCTGCGGTTTTGATCTTCAACATTAGGTCAATTAAATAACCTCTGGGTGTGAAGTTAGCAGTACTTATAATACAGGAATATCTATCCTGCTAAGATAATATCTAAAGATTCTTGATCCTATGAAAGCTGTTAATAATAAAAATTATGCTGGTTTCCTCTAACATCCAGTATTCATGATTTTTTAATTATTCGTTTCATTAATTATACTGACAGGTTTTACTTTTGAAACCTGGCAGATACAATACGTTGAAAATCTGTCAAAAGAACATTGTATTAAAACTCAACATGACTGTAAAAATTAAGACTTTTTTTAATTTTTTCTTCCGGATCGCTGAAATAATTAGACTTTGCGGAAGTCCTACATTATCAAATAAAATTTACAAAAATAATGTTTCATTATCCCAATTCTTGTATACAACTGAACAATAAAACAAAAAATAAGTTCGAGTCTGACCATTATCTCGCCTGATGGTAAGCAATGATAATGGTCAACGGCGAAGTACGCTTGCCTAGAAGACCTAGAAATAATCGTAAGTTGTAGCTATTGGTCGCGGGACTTATCAAATTACCGTGACCCAAGGACACCGTCGATTTTAGTCAGTACAAGTCTGACAGTCCCTCCCGCCCTGCCTTGGATGGGAAGGACTCATTTGATGATTTTACCTCGTAAAAAAAAAAGTAGTTATTAGGATTTATTGAGCTTTTGAACTGCCTTAACTTAAACTATTCAAAGATTTTGTACTTATGACAATAGCTACCTGTATTGTTAAATGATGTTCATGCAACCGATGATCTTCACCCACTCGATTCTAACTACTACTCGTGTCGCAATCAACATTACGTTACTTGAGTTGTACTAGTAATTAGTGTTAGCTAATAAGTCCAAACATTTGGCTTTCTATCAATATTTCCTCAAGGGATATCGCAATTATTTGTTTTGTCGGCGTATTGAACGAGGCCGGAATACTCGACGAGTATTAATTGTTGATTATGCTGTTTATGTAATAGTTTTAAGGATGCTTTGTATATTAGTTAATTGTTTAATTATATTTTTACTGCCTTGTTGGTCTAGTGGTGTCAAACGCGACTGCTGAACATGAGATCACGGGTTTTTGATCCAGTTCAAGCAAAGTACACACATCAAAAGTGTCTAGGGATCAAGCATTTTTATGCGGATTTCTTGAGATTGAGATGTGGCTTTGTAATAAATTTATGATTTTATAAATTTATATGGATCCTTTTTGGTGCATTTCATAATTTGAATCAGGAACTGTAAATCAAATTCGAGTAAAAGATGAAAATCAGCTGTCAATATTTTCCCTATAAAAACATACAACGCATTGAAGACATTATTAGTGCTACTGTTTCCCTACTACTGATTAAAACCAACGTTATTATGGAGCGGCGACGTCATTTAAGCAGGGAAGAAATGCTCAGAGCCGTGGGAATGATAGAAGCTGGTTCCCGGCAACGTACTATGGCTTTAGCTCTGAATACAAGTCAGAGTGTTATCAGTCGACTTTGGACACGTTACCGAAGCACTGGTACCGTGGCTGAGCGCCATGGAGGACGGTATCGCTGCACCACACGGAGACAAGACCGATACATTCAAATCTTAACTCGAAGAGCTCCAACAATAACCGCCATTATGTTAGCCGTGAGGCTTCATCACTCTTCAGGGAACTTAATTAGCGACCAAACAGTCAGAAACCGCTTGCATGAAGTGAACCTTCATTCCCGAAGACCGCTACGGGTACCACCTATAGCAATGCACAATCGTAGGATTCGATATCAATGGGCTCTTGAACACAGAAATTGGGCAGAAGAACAATGGCGTTTCGTGTGCTTTTCTGATGAGTCTCGTTTTGGTATGAGACCGGATACAAGACGTATACGACACTGGAGAACCCCTGGACGCCAACAGCGATTAAAATCCTGCCAGGAAGTCCATCCTTATAGTGGTGGAACCATCATGGTATGGGCGGGTATTTGGATCGGCGGAAGAACTGAGTTGATTTGGATCAGAGGCAACCTCAACGCTCAAATTTATGCTGAGACGATTGTATCAGACGTCATCGTTCCTCTACAAGTGCAAATCGGTCCCTTATTTCAGTTAATGCATGATAATGCACGACCGCACACCGCAAGAGTTGTAAGACAGACTCTCGCCGCAGCTAACATCAATGTTCTGCCCTGGCCTGCTCAGTCGCCAGACTTGAACCCGATTGAGCATGCATGGGATATGCTACAGAGAAGAGCTCTGCCGAATATGGAGGGTATCCAGTCGCAAGAAGACCTTTTTTTGTTGTTGCAACGAACATGGGCGGCCATTCCACAGCGTGATTTGGATGAACTCATTTTGAGTATGCCAAACCGATGTTCTTGTGTTGTTAGTGTTCGCGGTAGAAACACGGATTATTAATTGTTTAAGTTACCCAATAAAATTTTAAAGAAAACTGTTATTTCAGTCTTTTTTTCGAACTTTAATGTTAGTGGTTCAAATGTCAAAAATCCCTTTATTAGGAAAATGGCAAATTTCTTTATGAATGCAAAGGTGACTTGGTTTATCGTTACTGTGACAAACGATAACACTTTATTTGATGAATCCTTAAAGAACATTTTAATTAATATCAATCAGGAGAAAAGTTATTGCAAAAATATATGTTGATCCCTAGACACTTTTGATGTGTGTATAATTGGGTCTTTTCTAGCTGGAATTTCTTATTAACAATTCAGTCGAAGGACTTCCGGTACTAATCAATCATGGGTTAAAACGATATACTTCGACCGCGTTTCTGATAGCTGTGATAGCTTAGTTGGTTAAGCTTCGGGATGCTTCTCAAGAAAGGCGCATGTTCGAGTCTGCTCGCAATCAAATTTTTATTTCCAAAAATATTATCACGATTTGCGCAGGCGTTATTGCGTACAGATTTGGTTGCTTTTCACTAACAAACTTGTATTTTAACACCGTCAATACAACAATCAGAGATGTCTGAGAAAGGAATTAGTAATTAGCATCTGGTTCTTAGCTATTTATCGTGGAAACAAGAACTATGACTACATTTCTAATGAAGCAATCATGCAAGCATTGGACTTTCGCTTGTAACCTCTGACCTGCAGTCTTGGCGAGCAAGTTTGTTTACAAGCTTACCTTGCACATAATCGTTGGAGTTTCGACTTCTCATTTTAACTAGTTTTTTTGGTTTCTTTGATGGTTTATCTGCCGACAGAGTAGTTACACTACTGGAACTGACCTAAATTTAGTTGGGAAAATGGGTAAACATCCTATCATATTAATTGTTGGGACATTTAAAGAAATTAACCTATACAGTTTATGAACACTCTTTGTATTTCTAACAAAACTACAATTTACAGGTAAGTATTTATTTATTTAACTTTTACTTTAAATCATCAAATGAGTCCTCCCACCCAGGGTGGGACGGAAGAGCTGTCAGACTCGTACTGACTAAAATCCACGGTGTCCTTCAATAGTCCTTTACGTTCCAGCGTCATGGTTACCTGAGAGAAATCCCGCGACCCTAAAGATTAATCCCTGAATAAGTCTATCACAAAGGGTGTATTTATTACATTTTACGGGACGTCAAAAAACATAACATAACAAAAAACATAACATAACATAACATAAAAAAAAAACATAACATAAATTATAAACATTTCTTGTTTCTTTTACAAAACTATAATTTGAGACCAATGTTGCTATTTACTCGGATAGCAAGAAACTATGTTGCAAATCGGAAAGAGTGTATGAATAAATGTAAACTTACGTTTAAATGTTAAGTGATTGCAAACGTATGGTGTGCTAACAATGGCGTGTTTTTACCGCATTGATTGACAATCGATTGATCAATTGTTATCATTTACAAAGGAATTTATTAAGACGGAGATAGATACGAGTTGACTTATGTACCGGAAAAAAAATTAGTTTCCTCTTTTTTTCAAGAAATTTCAAGTAGGTAGCGTTATGACTTACCTTACTTACCTTCTGGAAATGTTAACTCTTTATAGTAGGATATAACATTTAAAGTTTTGTGTTTGTAGATATCGACACTATTTAGACTTTAGCCGTCGTACCACAAAATGATAAACATCGGTTGAACATTTGTCTAAAAAAAGTGTCAACTGCAAAACACCATATGACGTTGATATAAGGGTCGTTTTGCATTTGTACTTTTTAGTAGTAAGACGATGAAGCTCTAAGAAACGCTTAATATGACAGTCTTTATTTGAAAAAGAATAGCCATGTATTAAGTCCTATTAACTATGTTTTTATATGCAAATGAAGTATAATTAATAATTGATAATATTCAGAAAAATACGTGTTAAAAAAAAATAGGGGTAATTAAAATTATGTTCGTAAATGATACATAATTGTATGTGCTAAGTAGGTACTTAAATGCAGGTTACGATTTTAAACCGAATATTCTTTAGATTTTTTAAAAAGTTTATTGATTTTATTTCCGCTTATTATCCTTGTTAAATAATAATATCTAACGCGCAGTTTCCCGATATTATTGATAAGGTTATTACAATTATTATTATCGTAATGAATGATTGACTTGAATAGTAACAACAAAGAGGCAATTAAATAATATGGGTACCTATAGCTTTGGAAGTATTAAATAAAATTCTAGATAAAAACCCGTGAGGAAAAGTTAAAACACTCAGAACTTTAAAATAAAATATTGTCTATGACTCGATAAGTATGTCGCTTTCTTGAATTAAAATCGGTTTACTGATTCCAGGGATAACTTCGTACAAACAAACTCACAACCCTAATCTTTTTATCTATCTTCCCTCTCCAATATTCTTGATGTATCTATCTTTCAGGTGACACTTATGTACTCTATGAAATACGAAACTCTTGAAAGCATTCATCATTTTTCTTTAAGTTTTCCCCTTATAACAAGCTTGAATTTTATCAAAAGCTTCTAGATGTCAAATCAAATCAAATCAAATCAAATCAAATCGTTTATTTCAACTAGGCCAATTACAGGCACTTTTGAATTGTCAAAAGACATAAAATAAAGCTAGTACAAAAATAGTTATGGTGCTACAGTCCCAGTCATAAGACATAAAAACTGTGAAAGTACCGTAGGTGCTCATTCCAAATAGTAGATCTCTATGGAGAAGAACGAGCAAGAAACTCCATGGACACTCTTTTTCAATCGCCAAAATTGTTACAGAACTTTGTTACATTTTTCATCATCAGATGGTACATTATGTGAGAACGATGTGGCTAGTTAATAGTGTCCATAGTTAAATAAAAAGACAATTCAGAAATAAAGTTATTACAAGTAATAATTAAAATAGACCGTGGCAGATAAGAGATGACCAGTCCCAACTGACAGCGCGCGTTCACGAACATGACACATACATCAGCACCATTCAGCTCAACCATTTTGAAGGGAACTAAATGATCCGACATACACGCCACCATCAGCGAGACCTTTGAGTTAATATAATTGCCACTAGCATTAATTAAAATGCCCCGTTCACACAGAAGGGCCACAAAACTAATAGGCCTCAAGTTTAGAACCTCTTATCTCCCAGAAGGGCGTCTCTATTCCATTGTGAAAAAACGACAAAGGAAGGTGACCATAAAGGTCATTCTCACGAAAAAACAAACAGAACAGCTTTAAACGATAATCATCTTGAGCTATACGTTGCCGGTTTAACACAAGGTTGTTTTTCGCTTGTACAATAGACAAATGTATTAGATATCTAAGTGATATCTTGAAGAAGGTGATCAAAACAATTGCGACCTTACATACCTTGAGATTGTGTTTGTGAGATACTGTGATGTATTTTGAAGGTTCTGATTTTGACTTCTGTGTTTAGGATAGAGATGTAAGTTGGTTGGTGTCTCAACTTTGTGATAAGATATTGTCGTACATATCAAAGGGTCATCTGTATATCTCCGTCGGTCGTAGACTTTGTCTATGTCGCGATCTAGACTATAGAAAAGCAGTCTCAAATTTTAATTATTATAAATGTCTACATTTTGAACCCCAAGTTTAAGTCAAGTTTAAGTTTAATGATTTTTAACCGACTTCAAAAAAAAAAGTAGGTTCTCAGTTCGACCTGTATGTATGTATGTATGTATGTATGTATGTATGTATGTATGTATGTATGTTTGTCCGCGATTATCTCGCGTTTGGCTTAACGGATTTTGATGCAGTTTTCAGGAAAGTGTTCATTACATTCTGGAGAAGGTTTTAGTATATAACACTAATAGATATCCCGTGACGTTGCCCGCGTGGATCCGTTTTGCTTACTTGGGTCGTAGATTTTTAGGGACGATTGCATGTTTGTCCGCAATTATCTCGCGTTTGGCTCAACCGATTTTGATGCAGTTTTCAGGAAAGTGTTCATTGCATTCTAGAGAAGGTTTTAGTATATAACACTAATAGATATCCCGTGACGTTGCCCGCGTGGATTCGTTTTGCTTACTTGGATCGTAGATTTTCAGGGACAATTGCATGTTTGTCCGCAATTTTCTCGCGTTTGGCTGAACCGATTTTGATGCAGTTTTCAGAAAAGTGTTTGTTACATTTTGGGGAAGGTTTAAGTATATAACAATAATGGATATCTCGTGAAGTTGCTTACATAGATCCGTTTTGCTTAATAGGATTGTAGATTTTCAAAGACGCCGATTTTATGAAGATTTTTGTTGTTGATTATCTTAACTAAAAAGGGAAAAATAAAAACTTTTTGAAAAAAAGGGAACCGACTTCAAAACCAAACACAAAAAAACTATAAAATAACTTTTCTTTCGGAAGTCGGTGGCCATGTCAATGAAATAAAAAAAAAAACAAAGCCACCGACTTCCGAAAGAAAAGTTATTTTATAGTTTTTTTTGTGTTTGGTTTTGAAGTCGGTTCCCTTTTTTTCAAAAAGTTTTTATTAAATCCCAAGTTTAAGTAAAAATCCAAGCTTAGTTAGAGTTAGGTCCGTTTCTAACATTTTCTTTTGAGATTCAATGCTTTGGCTTAACTACTTGTAGATCATAAAAAATATTTGTTCCGTGCGGGAATCGAACCCGCGCCACACGCAGCGCAGCAGTCCAATCTCTCACTCAGCCACTGCGCCAACGGTGCCGTCCAGTCCATCCATCCTTATGGGTTTATTGAAGGTATTTCAGAAACATAATTAAAACCCCTTCTACACGATCAAACCCGACCGCCCGACAGAGGTGACCTTGGTCCGGTGGGTGTGAAAATCTACCGTGTAGACGTTGGTCGGGCGACCAAATATGGGCGGAGTCAAACAACCTTTGGATGACCTTGGTCGGGAGCGCATCCATCCCGACAGGCTGCGTCCGCGGTCGGACCCGACGGTCAGCCGACAGCGTTCCAGACGGTCGGGTACTGTTGACGCGACCAAGGTCACCTCTGTCGGCGGTCGGGTTTGATCGTGTAGAAGGGGTTTAATAATGTTCTTCTTCTTTTTCTTCGCTTCACTCTTGACAGAGTCGTCGTTGTCAGCATGTTGCAGCGAGACATCGTGCTGCCATAATTCGCCTCACAATGCGACGCCATCCCTCCCTGTCGGCTGTAATCCTTGATGTGCACTCATGTAGCGGACCACCTACAGCAGACTTAATCTGGTCAGTCCACCGAATGGGTGACCTGCCGCGTGCTCTCTCTGCCTTCTACTTTCCCCTGGACAACAAGCCGCTCAATAGAGTCGTTGCCTCTCCGGCACACGTGACCAAAGAACTGAAGTATTCGAGCCTGGACCGTAGCTGATAGACGCTGCTTGATACCGAGCTCTTGGAGAATGGATATGTTGGTACGAAATTCAGTCCAGGAGACTCCAAGCATTTTCCTCCAGCACCACATTTCCAGAGCGAAAATTAAATTAATAATGTTACTCTGCAAAAATTTGAGAAAATTACAAAGTCATCTCATGCCCCAATACAGTCACAATTAGAAACTGCAACACTAGCCTCGGGGTGTATTCTCATAGCTATACATTCTACGCAGATGTGCGAGAAAGTGCGCCGTGATTCGACTACCGATTGATTACTTATTCTTTCACTTTTCGCCGGCATTTTTGCGAAACGGTTGCAATGTCGAGCGATTTCTAGAATAGGTTCCTTATCGATGTATCGAGTTGAGAATGAAAGTTTACTTGCGAGCTTAGAATTTAAATATGATGCGCAGGATTGTTTGTTGTTAAAACTCTAAAACATCATGCTTGAATTTTCCAAAGGGTTCTGTTAGGTGGAAGTGTTCCTACGGTATTTTTTGATTTCCCTAGTTAAAAGACGGACAAAATAGAAGAAACTTAGGATCGTTGTTTTCAGTCCCATTAATTAATTAATTTATCTATAATGTAAAAATCAATTGCTGTTCGTTAGGCTCGCTAAAACAATAAAGTGTTCTGTGCTAAAACTCGAAAACGGCTGAACCAATTTGGCAAAATTTGGTTTTAATTATTTTTGGAAGTCCAGGAAAGGTTTAAAAGGTGATTTTGAGGTGGTACGAAGTTTGCCCGGTCAGGTCATCATCATCTGCCTAGCCTTTTTCCCAACTATATTGGGGTCGGCTTCCAGTCAAACCAGATTCAGCTGGATATCAGTATTTTACATGGAGCGACTGCCTATCGGACCTCCACAACCCAGTAACTGGGTAATACGATACCCCATAGTAAGACTGGTTGTCAGACTTTAGAGCTTCTGACGACTTTCAAAGATCTACAAATGACAGCCGGGACCAACGGCTTTACGTGCTTTCCGAGGCACGGAGGAAACTCGCTATGATAGATGGTCACCCATCCACAGACCAACCTCGGCAAACGTGGCTTAACCCGGAAGATCGGCCTGTGCGGCTGTAATTATTTAGCCACGAGCTCCTCTTTGCCCGGTCAGGTAGTCATTCATAAATAATAACGTTTAAAATTCAAGATTTCGGGCTGGTACTGCGGAATCCTTGAAAGTCCCGTGAACGTAAATAGATTAAAAAGTAATTAGGACGATTCCATGACGACCAAAACTTTTCCCAATAAAATGATTTAACATAGAAAACATTACTTTGCTTTGCTGGCTGACGCAAAATCTATTTCTCAAATCTCCGATTCTACTTGTAAAACCATTTATCCCTCACAGCTTAGGATGATAGCGTGAGCTTTACCACTTATGCGGCGTTACCAAACTCATTACAACCACTTCAACCATTCAAACATTGCATGATCCGCGTAATATTTGACAATCTCACACCTACACGCGATTTTAGCCTTTATTTTTACGTCTTAAACGTGAAATTCCCAAGTTTAAATAGCATTTGTACACTGTCCTACATATTTTGTAGGTTAAAATTGCGTGACAATTGGAAATATCTTCGTTTGTAAACGTGTGTGTATCGTACCTAATAGTCGAGATTTTTAGCGCTGAGAAAAAGTTTATTATACGCATCTTCTTTATTGATTTAAGAATATGATGGGTGATTATTGTTTTTTAAAATTATGGTTTAGGTAACATTATTTTGTAATAGTTAGTTTGAACGAGCCTTTCTTACGAGTAAGAAAAATCTTCGCCTGGAGTTTGCTATCCGATTTTGAGATAAATAGGTGTCCTTACATCATGCTCTATCCCTCTTCTAATATCTTTGTGTCGAAATTCATCACTTTCATCAGTATACACACAATCCAGTTCATAAGTTTAGACGTGAAAGGGTTAAAGGCAAAGTTGCTTTCCTATTTGTAAAATATTAATTTATTACGCTTGGATTCAGGCCTCTCCAAATATAGATAGATACGCATAATAATATTTATAAGGTATAAGCTAAAATACCTTACCGGATGCTCTACAAAATATCAAACCTACAAAGTTAAGTTCCCATATAAATCAAATAGTCCGTCGCATACATAAAATGTACTTCTAAAATATATCTGCACATAATCTAGGTTAAAATCCGATCACCTAGTTAACAAACTGCCTCTCTAACTTGGAATTTACTACATTCATAGTTACTATCTGCGGTGCGGTGGTAAGATGTTGAAATATACGTAACTATGTACTATTACGATCAAAAGTAATAGACAGCACCGTAATCGAAACTATTGGAATCGAATCGACATTCGGAATAGAATAGACGATCCGAAAAATCAATTAAAACAGTAATTGAATAGAACAATCTCATAACTAAAATTCATTTAAATGGGCTGTTAAAGTTACATTCATTTTTTATAGTTGGTAAATTCTTCAAATCAGTCCTCAAGCCCTGGGTGGTGCGGAAGGGACTATCAAACTCGTTCTAATTAAAATCTACAGTGTTCCTTTAATTGCCCTTAACATTCTAGGATCGCGGTAGTCTCGACAATCCCGCGACCCCGGCAGGCATTGGCCCTCTGTGGGAGCCCCGTGAGATTACTGATACTGGATACCCCGTGATTTCTTGAGGAGAACGCGTGGAACATGGCTCGCCGTTGTCGAACTGGACATGGTCTCTGATCGGACGTTGAGCTGCACCCATTACTCACCATCTACATGCCCAATATTCATCCCTTAAAGCAAATTCTTAGAGATGATTTTACTGAAATTATTGAAAAATCATTGTCTGTAATAATTTTTTAGGTCCATGACCTAAGATACAAGAGAAATTCCTGCTCTACATCTTCACATGCTTCAAATAAAAGACATTACGTCTGTGCAACTGAATCTGTTAATTTATTCGTTGATTATGCGTATAAAAATACATAAATGAATAACCCACTTGAGAGAGAGAAAAAAAATGTGCAAGTGGATAGTACATGTATGGTTTATGAGGCAATATATTACCAAACACTGTCTTGAAGTACTTCTGTAAATAATGAAGCGAGGATACCCAAAGAAAACTCCCAAAGAAAACATTTCTGCATACTCCTTCTAATAGGGAAGAACAATCGAGATCAGTGGCCCAGTGATATCGGCACCAACTTGTAGAGTGTCGGTTCCTCAGAGGAACATAACTCAGAAGACGAGTGAATACCACTTGGTGAATTAAACTTGTACCACTACCAACTCGCACTTGGGCCAGCGTGGTGGATTTATGGCCCTGTCGGCCCACTCCTTAGTACAACGGTGTGATCCGTGTTAAAGAATTACTGGCAACTTAGGTTAAGGCTAAGTGAATAAACATCACTATTAATGTATAAACGTCCCATTATAGTTAACGTACAACTATTGTACATCCAGCTATACAAAACCAGTTTGTCATGGACTCGCTTTTATAATCTTTCCGCACATTGAACGGTCAGCTTATATTAGTTTTGCATAGCTTGATCCGTTAGCCGTGTGTACTTTCACAAGTTATTTAGTCTTGTGACTGGAACTAAAGCATCTTGCTTTTTTATTTTTTTGACTATTTCAACCGTGCCTGTAATGATCAAGAAGAAATGGCCGCCCAATAAACAATAGCATAAATCATATTTGTTGTAACATTTAAATAAAATTATTAAGAACTATCGAAGCAGGAAAGTGCAGTTTCATAACTGTTTGACGCACTACTACTTTCATAATAAATCTTCATGCAATGTTTAATTTTATGACGCTATGAAAAAGCTGTAGTAATATACCTATGTAATAAAATGACAAATTATAAAGAGACAGTGACAACATCAGTGTTTATACTGGTAGAAAAAAGACAGGTTTGAAAAGTGCACTGACTGTTTTTTTGTAGCTGTAGATAATATTTTGACGTGTAGGCAAGATCAGAACTAAAGTAACCTTTTAGTTTTGTAATTCAACTTAAAAAAACTTTGTGTTTTATAAAATACTAATTCTGAAAAGTTAAAAAAAAAATTACACTTCATAAACAACGACGTTATAGGGGGTTCAAAAGTACAGTAAGTAAACTCAAGAAAAATATGGTACGCGGATGTAAATTGCTCTACTTGGCTGGGGCACTGCCGTGTCCACTGATACAGTAAAAGCTGGTCTTATGCTATTTGTTTTAAATAGTTAAGTTAATTATTAACAAACGTGTTAAGGGGTTTCATTTGATAAATGAACAAAGAAAAAAAAAAACACTTAATAAAAACAAATCAATTGAATCTGCTTCCAGAATCCAACAAGACATTTTATCAGTGCACAAGTCATCCATATAAGTACATCAGTTTCTCATACCTCCTGCATATTAATAACAGTAAAAGCACAAGTTATTATCCAACAACTACATCAACTGCGCGGGCGCCGAACCGTAACAAAAGGTTACGTTCTTATTTATATATTCCAGTTCATTTCCTCCGTTTACTGTTGTAAATTAGACGAATATTAATTACGAACGTGGCCTAGAACGATCGGTTAATAGAAATTGTTAAATGAGTTGTTAGAATTTGAGCGGTATGCTTTGTTGTTAGTAGTGAAATCTTGTGCCGGCTTCATCAAAGCAGCTGTTCTTGATTGCAGTTCCTTGCAGCAAAACTGAATAAAGCTCAAAATGGGGCAGAGTGTACTAAAAAGCACAATTGGCGCTGTGTACGCGCATTCGACTGCTGGCAGCCAGGGTGTCGCGGGTTTGATTCCCGTACGATGCAAATATTTGCATAACCCACAAGGTCATCATTCTGGGTCTAGCTTGTTGTGTATGTGGATTTAAATGTTTGTTAAAGCACCCAGAAAATCCTTAATTGCGGCAATGTTAAAAAATAAAAAAAAAAAAACAAAAAACCCGACTGCGTAAAAAAACTAAAAAGAAAGAAACAAGCCCAGTTGTTTAGAATTCACTCATTCACACTCACAGTCGGGGCCCATTCAAATTATACCAATCAAATCTTCCCAAGGGGCCCCGACTGTGAGTGTGAATGAGTGAATTCTAAACAACTGGGCTTGTTTCTTTCTTTTTAGTTTTTTTACGCAGTCGAGTTTTTTGTTTTTTTAAATATTTATTTTATTTTACTATTTTTAGTTTTTGTTAGCATTTATCAGTCCAAATTAAATTGAAACATATAAATTTATATATATATTGGTAAACCATTATTAAAATCCTTTAATTTGATACCCCACTTGATAGAATGTGAGAGATTTAAAAAAAATATTTTTAGTTCGGAACCCTTTGCACACGAGTTCGACTCGCACTTGGCCATTTTTATGTACCCAGTGACACTCTCACCGCTCACGCTTAAGACGAATCTAACGACACCTCTCAAGTTAAAATCCATCAAGCCGTTTAGGCTGCAGAGCAACACACAGAAACATACATACATACATACACTCGAAAAACATAACCCTCCTGGCGCAGTCGGGTAAAAATAAACTCTTTTAATATAGGAACAAAACTGAAATAAATGCTTCGTTCATTTTATTGTAGAACATAAAAATGTATGGAGACGAAGCAATGTTTTTTTTTAGTTTTCTCAAACATAAATTACCTATACCACGTTCTATAGATCACGTAACAATGCAACCTTGCATTCCTCTCGAGGACGTCAGCCATGACAGTTACGTAAGCAAAACAAAAATAACAAAAATGTAAAGAAACTAAGGAAGTGAGTGCGCCTGCGCAGTAATGATTCGTCCATTTTCTACAATAATCCGCTCGTTCGTGAGATATGAATGTGTACTTTCACATGGACGAGTGTAAGTTATTGTTAGAAACTCTTTATCTTATAGTCGGATTTCCGGAATCGTTTATGCATTTTTATGTATTTAATTTGATCAATTTATAGATATTAATTGTGTCTCGTTTGTATTTATATTAAATAACAATATTTAAAAGCTGTTTACATTATTAATAAAAATTAATTAAATTAAAATTGTTATCGCACGCACTACTTCCGGTTATACCATCACGTTTTAATAAAAATATTAATTTAGGCTGTTTCCGGTAAAAAGATATTTGTGGTGGGAAGTAGTGCGCACGAACGTTAGGCAGTCGACATTGGACAGTTGAAGTGAACACAAGTGTTAAGTGATTTTGTGATTTGTTATAACTTAATAAATATTGTGAGTGATAGTGGACAGTTTGATTTAAATTCCCCTGAACTACAACAGTTCAGAAGTGGGATTTAATCGAGATAACGATAATTAATCGCCCTCGGTGAAGGACTGAACGCCCATAAAAAGGAATACCCACGTAAATATAAAATTAAAGAACATTAACTTTTTGTAATTTTTATATTTCCAGCAATCATGACTCGCAAAAGAAAGTCTCGACAACATACGAGGGAGTCATACGACTCTTCGTCAAGTGGCTCTGAGCTTTCCGTACGGAGACGTCGTAAGACTCGTCGTAACTATGACGAGTCGAACAAATCAAGAATGAGCGAGTCAAGAGATCGCAATCCACATCGCAGCAGTCCTGGTAAAAGGGGCCGTGATGCGGCGCGCGACGCTGCGTGTGATGTGACGCACGATGCGTCGCAATCGCGTGTTGCGTCGCGGGTGCTAGGTGCGTCACGATCGCGCCACGCTTCAGGGATGCCTGCTGCGACGCAAGATGGGACGCGTGATGCGTCGTGCGTACGTGATGCGTCACGGGTACGTGAGGCGCCGTGGGAACGTGATGCGTCGCGGGTACGTGATGCGTCGCGGGTACGTGAGGCGTCGTGGGAACGTGATGCGTCGCGGGTACGTGATGCGTCGCGGGTACGTGATGCGTCGCAATCGCGCCATGCTTCGAGGGTGCGTGGCTCGACGCGGGCTGCGACGCATGATGCCGTCACGTCACGATCGCGTGATGTTTCGCCGCTGCGATCGCAGAACGTGTCGCCCGGTCAGGAGATGGCTCATAGTCGCGACGCATCGTGCAGTCGTGACATGCCGCGAAGACAGAGTCAAGATAAAGTGAGAGCTTCGCGTACAGACAATGCAGCATCAGCAATGGTGAGTCCTTTTGATTCTGTCAAAGATGTAGATACTAATACTAACATTTTAGTTTCGGTTTTTAAAGAGTTCATGCAGACAATGAAAGCAGACGGGGGTAGTGAACGTTTTCCGGTTTTGAATGTAATACCAGAATTCGATCCCAGTAAACGAACTCAAACAATAGAAACATGGATAAGTAAAGTTAATGAATGTGCTCAGATGTATAATTGGACCGAAAGACAGACTATTCACTATGCTCTTCCTAAATTGGCGGGATTGGCTCAGAAATGGTATCAAGGCCTACCTAGCCTTCTGTTTTCATGGGCTGAATGGCAGAGCAAATTAAAATTGGCATTTCCAAGTGACCAGAACTATGGTCAGCTGTTAACGGAAATGCTTGCTTGTAAGGCTGATTTTGGCGAGTCTTTGGAAGAATATTTTTATCAAAAGGTTGTTTTACTGAATCGCTGTAATATACAAGGCAAAAATGCAATAGATTGTATCTTGTTTGGAATTGAAGACAGGTCTGTCAGAACAAGTGCAGAAGCCACACAGTTCACGGAACCTGATAAATTATTAGTTTATCTCAGAAATATAAGAACTACAAAGAAGTTTAACAATCCAAATTCATCCCTGCGGGTGGGCAACACTGATAGCAAACAGTCTAAGACATCAAAAGGAGCTCAAAATGATCATGATAATAGAAACAATAGGAACTACAGGCTTACAAAATGCTATAACTGTGGTGAAGAGGGGCATCCATATTTCAAATGCAAATTACCAATCAAGCGTTGTGATAAATGTCGTCAAGTAGGGCACTTAGCTGAAAGTTGTCCAGGCACTAAAGAACCTACTAATAATAAGACAGTTTTAAGAATTTCAAAAGAACCGGATAGTGACTCTAAATATTTTAAAACCGCTGTTGTGAATGGTCTGAATTTTGATTGTTTCGTAGACTTTGGAAGTCAATGTTCTATGCTGCAAGAATCTGCAGCTAAGAAATTGGTTAACTCGTGGTCGGTAACAGAACTACCTGTATTGAGAGGGTTTGGGGACAGCGTTGTCAATTGTTTAGGTAGACACAGTTTTGAGGTAAAAGTAGACTCAGTCACTGCTACGGTAGAGACTCTTATCGTTCCTGATAAATTATTACAAGTTCCCCTATTACTAGGACAGACCTTCACAGAACAAGAACATATTGTGGTTCTGAAAACTAATAACCAGCTCCAGATAATCACGAATATAACTAAAAACATACTGGTTTACGTTAATAACTCACTTATTATACATGGGTATACCCCAGTCAGTATTTATACTAAACCAATGTTTTCGGGTGACTTATTTGTTGAACCTAGTTTTTGTCAGGATACTCATAAACAATATGAGATCATTCAAAGTATAGTACAAGTGAGTAATGGACAGGGAACGATTGTTGTTAAGGGCTTAAACTCTGGGTTCGAATTGCGGAAAGACACTTTACTGCTCCGCGCCCTCCCTTTGAGTGAAATACAGACACTAAATGTTGGCAGAATAGAACACTGTCCAGATAATACAATAACACCCCAAATTACAGCCTGCATGATACAGGTGGATGACGATATTGGATCCGGTCATAGAACCAAATTAGTTGACTTACTAAATGAATTTAGGGACTGTTTCGCCTTTTCGGCTAAAGAGTTGGGGTGTATAAGTGGTACAGAAATGAACATAAACCTTAGCGACACTACACCTGTCGTATATAGACCTTATCGGTTATCCCATTCAGAAAGGCAAGTAGTTCGGGAAATGATAGAAGACTTGACTGATTCGGGAATAATTAGACAGTCTTCATCAAATTACGCATCCCCAATCGTATTAGTACGTAAAAAGACCGGTGACTATCGCCTTTGTATTGACTTCAGGGCGCTCAACAAAAAAACTGTCAAAGAACACTATCCTCTACCCCGTATAGATGATCAGTTAGATAATCTATCAGGTCATAAATATTTTACATCTCTCGATCTCGCATCCGGGTATTATCAGATTCCAATGGCAGAATCGGCAAGGCATTTGACAGCTTTTGTGACCCTAGATGGTCATTATGAATTTAACCGCATGCCATTTGGGCTAGTTAATGCTCCGTCAACATTTCAAAGAGCTATTAATAGCGTTTTGGGGAACGCGAGATTCAAGGAAGCGTTCGCTTACATGGATGACGTAATCATACCATCGAGAACAATAGAAGAAGGGTTACAAAAACTAAATGACATATTGAGCCTCTTTCGATCTTCCGCGATCACACTAAATTTATCAAAATGTAATTTTCTGAAGCAATCTATAGATTATTTAGGTTTCGAAGTTAGTGGGTCCGGAGTAAAACCAGGCAAAAAGAAAACCGAAGCCGTGGACCAGTTTCCCAGACCAACAGACCAACATAAGATTAGACAGTTTGTGGGATTAGCGAGTTTCTTTCGAAAGTTTATAAGGGGTTTTTCAATTATCGCAAAACCACTAACACAACTCTTAAAAAAGGACGCCAAATGGCGTTGGGGAGATGCCGAAGAATCCGCATTTTTAAGCCTAAAAACAGAACTAGTTAAAAGACCCATTCTCTCATTTTATAATCCCGAATTTGAAACACAATTACATACAGACGCTTCTAAAATCGGAGTTGCCGGAATCTTGATGCAGAGGCCAAATAAAGAGGCTCCTTTTAGTGCTGTAGCATTTTACAGTAGACAGACATCCCCAGAAGAAGCTAAATTCACATCCTATGACCTAGAAACTCTAGCTGTAGTAACGTCACTTCAGAGATTTAGAGTATATTTGTTAGGGATCCATTTCACAATTGTTACGGATTGCAATTCACTCCGCGCAACCTTTGAAAAGAGAGACATATTACCAAGAGTTGCAAGATGGTGGAGCACAATACAAGAATTCGATTTCCGAATAATTTATAAACCAGGCACAGGTATGGCTCATGTCGATGCTCTGAGCCGAAATCCTATTTCATCAGAAGTAATAGACTTACAAGTAAGAAAAATTGATACGGATTGGGTAGCCACGGTACAACAAAATGATCCTGAGTTGCAAAGAATTATCGCCATATTAAATGATAAAGAAAATGATAATGTTATAGAAATTAAAAATAACTTTGTTGTTAAAAGGGGACTATTATACAGGAAAACAGATACTGGTGATCGTTGGGTTGTACCGAAAGGCGTTCGATGGCAAATATTGAAGTCAAACCATGATGAAATTGGACATTTCGGTTTTGATAAAACTTTAGAAATAATTAAAAAAAAATTACTGGTTTGCTAAGATGAGACGATTCATTAAGAAGTATGTTCAGTCGTGTTTAGAATGTGCCCACTCTAAATTACCAACTGGGAAAAAGTCAGTCAAACTGCATCCGATTGAGAAAGTTGAACAACCATTCCATACTATACATATTGACCATTTAGGTCCTTTTGTTCGAAGTAAGCGCAAAAATGCATACCTTTTATTAATTGTTGACGCTTTCACGAAGTTTGTGATAATTGTTCCCGTTAAAAGTACGAAGTCTGTCCACTCCATTAGAGCTATTAAAAATTATTTTCACACATTTAGTGTTCCAAAACGTATTATTTCCGATAGAGGGACGTCATTCACTTCTAAAAGCTTTCAAGATTACTTAAGTTCATTAGGTATTAAACATGTAATGAACGCTGTAGCGACTCCGCGGGCCAATGGCCAAGTGGAGCGGTACAATCGAACGGTTTTAACTGCTTTAACAGCTTCTAATTATAGCAAATCTGAAAATAAATGGGATGAAAATATTTCAGAAATTCAGTGGGGACTTAATAACACAATAAACAAGGGTACCGGGAAAAGCCCAGCCCAGGCACTATTTGGTCTTAATTTAGTAAGTACCTCAAATGCGTTATTACAGCTTAACATTTCCAACGATTCAGAAAGTCTAGCCACTTCGTTAGAAGACACTAGAAAAGAAATTTCAGAACATATTAAAGAAAATCAACATAAACAAAAAGAACGTTTCGATAAAACTAGGAAAGAAGTCAATTATAAGATAGGAGAGCTTGTCAGGGTAGAAAGAGATGTTCCATCAGTAGGAAAAAGTAGGAAATTAGTTCCTAAACTTAGAGGTCCGTATCGTATTGCAGAAGTTCTTGATAACGACCGATACGTTATAGAAGATACACCACTATCTAAAAAGGGTAATAGAAAATTTAGCGGTATCTTTTCAGTAGATAAAATTCACCCCTGGGTAGTTTTTAATAGATCGGATTCAGAGTCCGTCGTGCCGGAAAATGACAACACAGACTAAGTGAAAATTTAAAATACAGACAAATAAAACTATTTGGTATAACTATCCTCTATAACATTAAATCGTAAGTCTAATTTTGATAGCCTTATCTGAGAATATGTCTGAGGTTTCAGCTGGGGCGGGTGTTAAGGATATGTTTGAGGCCTTAACATCTTAAGTTAAATGGCTTGGCTGAGAATATGTCTGAGGTCTCAGCTGGGACAGGTGTTAAGGATATGTCTGAGGCCTTAACATCTTAAGTTAAGTGGCTTGGCTGAGAATATGTCTGAGGTCTCAGCTGGGACAGGTGTTAAGGATATGTCTGAGGCCTTAACATCTTAAGTTAAGTGGCTTGGCTGAGAATATGTCTGAGGTCTCAGCTGGGACAGGTGTTAAGGATATGTCTGAGGCCTTAACATCTTAAGTCAAGTGGCTTTGCTGAGAATATGTATGATGTCTCAGCTAAGACAGGTGTTAAGGATATGTATGAGGCCTTAACATCTTATGTTGTGACTTGGCTGAGAATGATTATGTATGAGGTGTCAGCTAAGTGTGTGTTAGGGCGATAATGAACCCTAATATCTCATTTGTAGTATAATTTTTATTATATTAATTAAGCTGGGTATATTGTACTATTTTTTTTTCTTTTGTATAATATTTAATTTTCCCGGGACGGGAAATGTATCAGGAAAGGCCGACTGTTAGAAACTCTTTATCTTATAGTCGGATTTCCGGAATCGTTTATGCATTTTTATGTATTTAATTTGATCAATTTATAGATATTAATTGTGTCTCGTTTGTATTTATATTAAATAACAATATTTAAAAGCTGTTTACATTATTAATAAAAATTAATTAAATTAAAATTGTTATCGCACGCACTACTTCCGGTTATACCATCACGTTTTAATAAAAATATTAATTTAGGCTGTTTCCGGTAAAAAGATATTTGTGGTGGGAAGTAGTGCGCACGAACGTTAGGCAGTCGACATTGGACAGTTGAAGTGAACACAAGTGTTAAGTGATTTTGTGATTTGTTATAACTTAATAAATATTGTGAGTGATAGTGGACAGTTTGATTTAAATTCCCCTGAACTACAACATTATGTACAGTCAGCCAAACGGGTATGTATGAAGGTAGTAATTTTCAAACGCGTTTCCTGTATGCATGCGATATGCTGTATGTATGCACTTTTTGGCTGTATGCTACATGCAACCAAAGAGTTTAGTATGCAGACACATTGAAACTTGACATAACATAACCTTTGAAAACCGTTTGGTTTCTGACTGTATACCGACCTGTTTTGCTGAATGTACTTGTGTAGTATATATTTCGTATTTATTACTATGATTACTTTGAGTTAGCAATTTACGCTGTCGTTTGACTGTTTTGTTTCGAGAGAAACTTTTTGTGACGAGACATACGTTTAGATTATAGAATATCCAGATTCCTAGTAGGCTACTGAAAATTTAAGCCAAAAAAGGAAGAAAAGTTCCCCTGTTCGATCCCGACTTCACATGCCAAGAAATAACATTTAAATGTGAGCGCAGCGTTCACTCACACAGTTATAAAAAAGTGGCTTCACGGAAAACGTTACGTTTTTGTTTAATTGTTAATTAACCTGGAGTCTGGTAATTTTATAAACTAAGCATTATAGCAATGGGTTTCGAATGAATTAGAACCCTTAAAAAACAACGTTGGCCCACACTAGGAATTTTCCCTTTATCGTAGGTGCGTTTACAAACATTTAAACTGACATACTCAAACACCCAGATCCGAATATCTACTTGTAGACCATTCAAGTATTTGTTCCGGGCGGGAATAGAATCTGGGACACGCACCGTAGTAGCAACTGCGCCAAAAATGCCGTCTTAAAATTTTACTTCATGTTTAAAGATGTAGGACTTCTGAACTTTGATTAATCATGAATCACATTTGACCAGCAAAGGAATGTGATGCGATCTCTTTTGCGAAAATTATACGACCTTGACATGCGAAATAAAATAAAAATTATTGCAGGCGTTAGATGGCCCAATCATTCCACTTTTTGGTAACAGAGACTGGTTGTATGGCGAGCACTTGTTACTCTTATGATGTTGACTATTAAGATGTTTCCTATTTCTTGAACCTAAATAGCTATAGGCAGTGTGAATTTGTACTATATCGCTCCCTATATCCTTATAATGCCAATACCTTCGGGGATTACAGGCGTGATTTAATGTTGTTACTGCTGTGAATTATCGATTCTATAGTAATCATGTAGTTCTCATGAAGTATCTATTAAATTACACTTCGCCATATTAGATGATTAGCGATGCAACAAAATCATCCGCATCTCGTGTCTGTTTATACACAAAATGTCAGACATTTTTAGTTACGAACATAAACTGCGTGCTTCAAATCGCTAGAGTGGCATAATACGCGCATAGACCATAGAGTATTAAAAATATCCGTTAGTTTAATGTCAAAGTCGTGCTGTGCTCTCACCCCTGACATTTGAGTTGTCTGTGGTAGTTATAAGCTGTGGGCTTACGTTTTGGACTTGTAGTACTATTGAACTGGTATTATTGTAGCTTGTAATACGATTTATAATAACATGGTAACGTGTAAGTGTTGAAATATTTCTTTCAGAATGTAGACTAGTTAGCCAAAACGGCCAAAACTCTCTTCACATCGTTGACAACGGCTTCGACCGCAATAACTCTAAAATTATTCAACAGGAACATTATATTGGGATGAAACTATCTTGTGTGTTAATATAGGTTGTAAACTATTTGTGCAGCAAATTTCATCCAAATCCGTTCGGTAATCTTTGAGTTAAAGAGTAACAAACATACATACTCACAAACTTTCGGATTTATAAAATAAGTAAGATGTGGCGAATCGACCGGCAATTGCATATAACAGTAGGCATCTAACTAATGTTCCTGCTGTTAGTAGAAAAATAAATCTAAAATTATTATATAATTTCGTGCCAGCACTTGCCAATTTATTAAAAATGTTGTTCATCACCATTCTTAAATTTTTTTAATTATTATGACCTTTAAAAGCCTACATATTAATAAAAGTGAAACTGAATTAAAATTAAAAACTTAATGACCTTAAACTACAACTGCTTTTATATAATAAAAAAAAACACAATCAATAAACGACTAAATTGTCTGGCAACTCGACTAATTTTAAACATGTGACATTCTTTTCGGAGAAAAAATTAAATCGAGAAGGGATTTATAAATAACATCTTATCATCAAAGAAAGGAAAAGCGACCTTAAGATTGAATCTTAAAATGTAAAATGAAATGTCAAGACGGTATTTTAATCGGGATATGTGGCCTTTTGCAAGGTCGTTCAAATGTTTGAAATGTCAACTTTGACATTATTAAAACCAGTCGCCGGCGCCGTATTGCAAAAAAAAAAGATGAGCTCAAACAGGAATTTCAATAAGTAAATAAATTATAATTGATAAAATATTATAATGAACTAAGTGTGAGTTAGTTTTATGTTTTTTTAACATAGTAATAAAACATTATCAAATGTAAAGGGTTAAAAGATTTTAACTGGTTATTAATTTAGAAATTGATTTAAAACTAAATTATGTTTAAAGTTCAAGGTAAAAGTCGTATTTTTTTAGTTACAGCTTGACATAAAAATGTAGAAAACCGGAAGTCGCCACTGTCTTCGCGCTACCAGCACTTTGAATGATTTTATTTTATTTTTTTTCACTTATTACGTTAGTTTTATGGCACAATAATAAATCTAACAAACCTGCGGTCTTTGTTTACATCAAATATCAAAGATTTTAAAACGCTGTGAGAAATAAAAATTTTAGTTCCGTTTCAATCCGTTCTGGCCAAGCTGTATATGTTATTTACACAATGATTTATTAGTTTTACCATCTTTTTTCCAATCTATTGACTTATCCAACATGCCAAAATAAGAAGAAATTGATTCCGTCATACGATTACAAGTGCATATCAAATGTTACACAAATATGAATCGATTTAGTGAAAGTCTACTAAAAAATCGACTAGACAGATATAATCGATTCGTTTATGTGTTAAAACAAATTGAATGACAATTGTTTTGTCACACTTTAACATACAATTGTGTCTTTATTTAATTGAATGTTGTTATTGTTTTATATTCGACATGGGATTGTGTATTGTGGCTTTCAGTTACCCCCGTTAACTTATTCATTTTACCGACCTATATTCTAATGTTTTTGATTTGTTGCCGTGGGACTATCTTATCAGGTAACCTTACCCTGGAACGCAAAGTCGTATTGATGGAAAACCGTGGATTTTATTCAGGGTGAGTCTGACAATCTCTCCCGTCCCGCCCTTAACGGGATAACTCGTTTGGTGATTTTACTATGCTAAAAAAATGTTTTTGGTTTTACCAGTACGCCATTTAGCTTTAGCAATATACTCTTAACAAAATTTTCGGTCTGAACATCACCAGTCTTACCAAATGGTGATGATGTTATTGATTATATCTAGCCGATTTCAGCTACAGCATCTGTGCCAATGACAGCTTTGTAGGTTGGTTGTGGCTTTCTCAAGTGCTCACAAGTACGAACACAGTAGCTAAATATCTAGAAAAGTAAAGCAAACAATAGATCTGAAGACAAAACTAAGGGGCATCGTACTTCCCAGTGGTTAGATTGTAATGTACAGTACACTTTTTTTTTTTTTTTTTTTTAAGGTGGTAAAATCATCAAATGAGTCCTCCCGCCCTGGGTGGGGCGGAAGGGACTGTCAGACTCTTACTGACTAAAATCCACCCGTGTTCCTTCGGATGCCCTTTACGTTCCAGGGCCACGGTATCCTGGGTTAAGAAAAAACCTGCGACCCCAGCAGGCATTTGGCGCGAAACACGACGCGCCACCGACCCGGGCTTGGTCCCTGGTCGGACGGCGAGCTACCCATCACTCACCGTCCGCAAGCCCGCTCCGCCGCTGTGCCCTCTGCTGACCAGAGGGACACGCGTTGGAGCGTCCACACGACAGGCTATTCGCATACGGGCAAAGAGACCCCTTAGACACACAGTGCCTAAGGAAGAGTTTTTGCCCGCATCCCAGGGTGCACCGGCCCGAAAAACTGGTCTTCCCCCCGGACGTATCCGAGAGGGAACTCCAGTCCACGGGCGCACGTGGAGGTTTCCTGTCTTAGCACCCCATGTACAGTACCCTTAGCACGAGTTTTCAGTATTTGAGACGTAAAGTAAACTGAAACTTTGACATTTCAAATTGTCAATTTTTAAGGAAATAATTAGTTCCTTCTTCGCACACCAGAGGCGCTGTTCCATTTTTTCATACAAGAAACGTTGTAAATACTGGAAAGATGCTGTAAAGTAAAAGAGTGAAAATTCGTGCTAAGGGTACTGGTCATCAGGCAGACACTCTATGTCAAATACGTGTATTCAGCTGCAATCACTTAGGTTGATGCCGGCCTTACTCTTGTTGAAAAAGGCTCGGTAGTTGATGATCTGGGGTGCTATTCTCTAAGGAGATCGACTTGCGACAGCGCGGCACCAGCGTTAAAGCTAATTAGCCATCTAAATTATACATTTTAAAGTTTATGTTCTAAAGCACAATTAATATGAAAATACATTACAATTTTTAATTACGTGGACGAATTTGTCGATGATGACTTAGATAAAAGCATAGCTAAGCGTTGTCTGCCAACCCGGTCATCAGTTACAGAACTGTTTCAAAAAGCCAAATAGACACGACATCGTTAAATATTAGTATACATATCAAACATTGTACATTACGTAACGCTATTTAGTTAACCATTTTAGTAATGTCTAAGCTTTTAAAAGACGCCCAAGGCCACGGTAGTGTTCATTGTAATGTTCAAAAGAAAGTTTGTAATGTGCTGTTATGTAAGTTTTGCTTCGTAATATTTACCTACAGGAGATTGACTACAGAGATTGCATTCGCGAATATTTTTGGTAATGCACTAATGAATCCACCCATATAAATGTAAGTATGTATCCAGAATTATGATCGGTACTCAGCTAATTAGGTGCCTTCTTGTTTTTCTTACATAAGGGCTAAACACATTTTTGCGTTAAAATATCTCATTTATAAAAAAAAATACTATCGCATAGGTGCATTTGAAAAAAAGTATCGAAAATACTATTGACAAGAGAGTTTTCAAAATCGGTTTAGTAGTTCTAGAGATTACGCCTTAACTATTTAGAAAATTTTACTTTATTTGTAAAATTAGTATTGATTCCGGATACGAAAGACTTTAATTTGCCTATCTAAAGTCTAGATGGGTATGTTTTTCGGCCATTTTGTGTTATGCCAACAACTTGAATGAATTCATGAAATAGCAAAGCTGTTTTGGTTCTTATTAAAAATGCCAAATTAGTTAAGTAGCAAAATCATAACAACTCATTACATCAGCCATCAAAAATACAGCAACAAAACATAACAACAATTTTACTTACTTTTGCGTAAATCACTTTCTTTCGCTCACTGTAACTTTTTCTTTCTTTCTTTCTAAGTATAACTTTATTAGATGTAATGGCTACGAAATGGTCGACAGTAATCTGGTGCGGTCTACTCCGCTCCAATAAGCCCATATCTAATTAAGAACAGTGATAGGCTCGACTGGTTTCACAATAATATCGTGATTAAAGACGATATTATTTTTTGTGAAAAAGAAGGCATTTGGAGGGTTTACCTATTTATTATCATGAAGTTTTCTGGTGAATCCCAATGGATTGATTTAACTACGATACTTTTTTTCCCGTGGTATTCTCGCCCACGCATTCGCCTGACTTTTCCATCACTTTTCCTATTCCATGTAAAGTGGACTGCGGACAAAAGGCCCGTTTCTTCCTTTTTAGGGATCCGTAGCCAAATGGCAAAAAAGGGAACCCTTATTTTTTCATCTAATCAAATCAAATGAGTCCTCCCACCCTACTGTCAGATTTGTACTGCCAAAATCCACGGTGATCCTTCAATAGCCCTATAAGTTCCGGGGTCACGGTTACATGATGAGACAGTCCCGCACCCCGGCCAGTTACCACCTTACTCAAAAATTTCAAAAGATGAATATAAGTACTTCCTCAGCTTCCATATCATATATCTATAAAAATCTCAATATTCACCGACATCCAACACTGCTGTAGCAAGCGACGTGTGAAAGCGACGCGCGCGCAGCAGCCGGTGCGCGCTCATTGCGAAACTCCTGCGCACCGACACCGCCGCGTTCCGAACTCACGCCTTGTGAAACACATCCAAGGAATCTGTGAGTTATTAATTACATTGGACGCTAAATATGCAAATTATATCAATCTGTCGGCGATTCTGCAATCTTGGAGTGAGAGGGTCGGAAATTGGAATAACTATGAGTAGTTTGTCGGTATTTCGTTCCCTAACATCACTATCGATAAATTCTATTAATATTACTGAACACTTCGTAATTCCATTGCCAATAGTTGAAAATGTGACGGTGATCACTTGCACGTCAAAAATTTATTTATCAAGGTCTTTTTGTGCCATTTTGATAATTTCAACTTTAGTGCAGTTTGCTCTAAAGATCATTCTTGATTTCGTACAGGTAGCAAAGTTCAACAGATTTTTTAGGGAAATAGGTATGTTCATAATATTCTGTCATCATGCTATGTATTTATAATTTCATGCATCATGGCTACGCGCACTTCGTTCCATGTGCAATTCGTATCGCGTTCGTAGTGGTCCCATTCGCAGTTCGTACCATTCTAGGTTCGTCCCATTTGCGATTCGTACCATTCTCGGTTCGTCCCATTCGAGATTCGCACCATTCGCTGTTGGTCCCACTTACATTTGGTTCTATAGAAATTAGTCCCGTGCTTATAGTTTGAAAGTTAAGAGGTAGCCCCACGGAACTATTACACTAGGTGTCATTATCAACAGTAATTATCAATGAGTAAAACAGGTAGCCACAGCATCCGTTCCACACCAGTAGATCAAGTCAGACCAGTACTACTTGTCAGGCCGTTGCACGCGGTACATTTTTATATAGAAATATGGATATCCTGTGGTCTTCCGTATCCGTTTGGAGCAAAGTGATCAGTATTATGGGGCTGTGGACTGGTTTTGTGGGGAATAGTTTTTTTATAGAGGTGGTTCCGGGGTTCCATTTTTCTGGTGTTTTATTTTTGGGTCATACCTACCATATAGCAATAATCACCAGTCAATAAATAGACTGCCGAAAGTAATGATTTTGACGTTTTTCTTCAAGTAGCACCTATTTTGTCAAGGAACTTTTTCAAGAATTTCATTGATTTCCCTTGCTTACTTTTCATTTAAATTGGCTAAGTAAGTTATGAACTGGTTCTGATGTTCTCTCTGGCAGTACAATGCCATTTATGTACTTTGCAATAAAAACGTAACAGCCGGATTTCATAGAACAATATTTTAGTGAACTATTTTAAGCCTCTTTTCTTACAAATTGCAAAAATATACAAATGAGTACAGCATATTTCCGTAAATTCTAATTACAACATCATAATATCTTAACTCGTTAATGTTACACTACCGCTAAAAAAGAAAGTACAACCACTTATAATGCTCATCATATTTTAATTACGACATCAATTAACTTGCCTTACTAGTGTCTTAAGTAATTACAAATCTACATGATATCATGCTTGTAATCCTCAAAGTGTTAAGCAGAGGTGTACTTTATAGTAGGTACACTCACGTTCAAACAATCAAACATACATTCGTGGGTTCTAAAGTTTTAGTCATGTAATAGGGGGCGAGAATATTAGCATCATAATAATCATCATCATCATCATCATATCAGCCGTAAGACGTCCACTGCTCAGCATAGGCCTCCGACTTCCAATGGGTGGACGTCCTACGCTGCGCTTGCCGGTGCGTGGTCTCCATTCGAGAACCTCACGGCCTTATCGGCCATCAGTCGTTGGGCTATGTTGGCAAATTTGGGTCGTCTACGAATCTCCTTGCGGCCAGCAAAGCAAGCTTAGTAGCTTCAAAGTAATTAGTAACTTCAAGTTAGTTATTTGTAAAGATTACCTTCTCAAGACAAAGGCTGCGTTCAAAAGAGTTGGTTTCAAAGATTCGATGCCTTGTTTAACTTGTTAAATGTAGGTGAATCATAGCAGGGGCTATTTAGGGTTGTCAATAGGAAAGAAATTATGAAATGATGAAATTCTCTTTATTTATGCAAGTAGGATTTGTCAACACTTTTACGTCATTTCATAAAACTAAGAGAGGTCGGTCATTTTAATAATTTCGCTCATTTAATTTAATAATTTGACAACGACTTTCAGAGCAATAAAAGTATATTTATTGAGTTTTTCTTAATGAACTGGTATTCTAAAGCTCATGACAATCGATCAGACCATTATTCAATAGGCATTTCATCATTATATCGATAAACAAAAATATAAGTTTTCAAATGACCTACCTTTAATGTCAATGCGTCGTAATAAGTAACCCAAGTGTGATTAATTATAAGTTAAAAGATAGTTGTTTGAGGTTTTGAAACTTTTCAAAAGTTTATTCCTTGTGAGTAACATTAAACCCTTATTTACTTCCGTGCCAACCCTGCAAGTCGTGCACCGTTTCATCAAAGATTTCAAACACAGAACTCATTGATCGTTATCGCAGCCAATGATCTGTGAAGAGGTTGCGCCGGCGCAATGGGAAAGAAAGAAATTCATTACAGATTGTTGTAAACAAATTGTTTTACTCAACGCTTCTTGGTGTTGATAGGTAATACTTTTTATGTTTAGAATACATGTTCGCGCCGTTGCATTGGCGCTTCTTTATTTTAGGTATAGTTTTCCTTATACCCGCCTTTTACTTTATATTTTGATTTTTTCGCTGCTTGGTTTTGTACTGAGGGAGAGAGATACGACTGACACCGTCGCCGCGTGGTCGTGTCCGTGCTGCTCCATTTAATATATCATCAATTTTGGATTAAAAACCGCTTTGAGGTTGTTCCGTGCCGTGCACGATCCTCACATCGTCCTCATCATCAAGAAGACCGAGAAGAGCGCATCAAGGTCGCAGCAGCGCTGGCAGGTGGAGCGAGGCCCTGAACTGGACTGCCCGCCGTGGTGCTAAGGTTAGTCAATTTTCTTCCCTTAATCGCGAGACCAGCAGCTCTTCTCAATCTTGTGTTCTTTACCCTTTTCTTTTTTTTTAATATAACCTATGGAGATACAACCACTAGCCAGCTAGTACCCACCCGCGACATCATTTTTTTTTGGTCCTTCGAGCCGGATGTTACATTCTTTTTCGGCCTCATAGCCGTATATCACATTTTTTCCCTATATCCCGCTATTTGTTTTTCCGCTTAGTTTTCAAAACTATTTATTTTCCGCTTAGTTTTAAAACTATTGTTCTATCTAGTTACGAAGGTAATTTACCTGCTGTAATTACCTACATACCCGCTTTAGTTTATCTACATCATTTATTCGTGTTCCATTTTCAAACGGATAAATTTCATTCCCTTTAGTAAGTACCTAAACGTATTTATGTTGCATTTTTGTCGAAAGTTATAAGCTAATTAAGGAAGCGTAGGTAACAACGTGTTATCGCCGGCCGTTCCGTGAGTTCTTTTGTTCTCGAAGTCGTCTATGTTGCAGTCAGTATCGCTGTTTCGGATATTTTATAACTTGGATATTTTTTTAACAATATCTCATCATGGCCCCGGGTTCTAAGGAAGAAGAAAAGCATAATTCAACCATTAAAAGGCTCAGGGGGAAACGCGAGGAAGTTTATGCTAGGCTTCAGAGAATATATGACTCAAGAAAGGAAATGATTAAGGACCCTAGTGATAGTAAGGAGGAGGATTTTCTATGTAGCATGGTCACCATTGATACTGTGCGTGACGAATTTATAAAAATTGTCGATGATTTAAATATGGTGAATTTGATGTTAGATCCGGATTTCATACCTAACTATCAAAGTTTGTCTACATTTGAGGACCTATACTGTCGCTGTAAATATGAAGCCAACAAAATATTTGCTAGCCGTGATAGGCCCAAAGATGAAAAATTATCTTCATGTTCCAGTAACGGTAATAAAAAATCTAACTTGTATTTGCCCAAACTAGAGTTAGTGAGTTTTTCCGGTTCACCCGCAAATTGGTCGACTTTTTACGAAACATTTAGGACTACTATACACGAGAATATCGATCTTACCAATAACGAACGTATTCAATATTTGATGGGTCAGTTATCGGGCCGGGCACTTGCTACTGTGTCGGGAATTACACCGAACGCTAACAATTATACTTTGATATGGACCACGCTGGTCAAGAAATATGAAGATAAACGTTATTTAGCTACCGCGTATTTGGATCAAATGTTCGAATTCAAATCCTTTTCCGTTGCTAACACTAAGAATTTAGACTCGTTTTTAGAACATTTTGCGTCTGCCGTGTCGAGTCTAAAAACGTTAAAACTTAGCAACTTGTCCGATTTTATTCTTCTTTATCTCGCTTTAAAGAAAATAGACCCGGAGACCGCTCGCGCTTTTGAAATGTTTAAGCGAGAGACTGCTTTGCCTAGCTACGAGGACTTAATCACATTTCTGCGTGAACAATCGAAAATATTAGACCGCACTTCGGCTAACACTACGACGAAGCGCGTCGGTACCGACTTAAACAGAAATGTTTCTAAGTCTACCCACTCCTTTGTAGGTACTAGCGCGCCGTTGCAGACAAAAGATAAAAATAAATCTTGTCCGTTTTGCGAATTGGCAAATCATTTCAACTTGTTTAAATGTTTTAAATTTCAAAAATTACCGCTCGATGATAAATTTAATTTTGTCAAAACTCGTAATGGATGCACGAACTGCCTCAGTTTGTCCCATAACAACGTCGCTTGTAAATCGGAAGTACGTTGCCGCTATTGCGATTGTAAGCACCACTCGCTGCTATGTAGAAAACAACAGCTGACTTCCCCCGCGTCCGGCGCAGCGCCCGCACCTAATAATGTTACTCCGCCGCTGCCGGCATCTACCTCGCAGCAGGTACATACCACTGCCTTATCAGCCCTGTCGTCGCCTCCTCCTGTGCAAAATAATAACCGACGTGATAATAATATTACCTGTCTTTTAGGCACGGTTCAAGTTTTAATACCTGACTCTGCGGGTGTGCTGCACAAGGCTCGCGCGCTTATTGATTCCGGATCACAAAACAATTTTATTGCAGCGACATGCTTAACAAAACTTAACGTAAATTTTAATCGAATAACGCGCGCTGTTGTAAAGGGGATCGGTTCGTCGCCTAATCCGATTAAGGGTTCCGTCAGCATTGATTTGTTTTCAAACAATAAAAATATTTTACTTACACTGGACTCTTACGTCATTGATAAAATTACGGATAATTTGCCTTCTGCTCGTATCGAGCCCGCTTCGCTCAGTTATTTAAACCACGTTCAGTTGGCTGACAGTAGTTTCCATTCGCCTGGGGAAATTGACATCCTCATCGGTGCACCGCAGTTTGCCGAAATTTTACTCTCCGGACGCGTAAACGGTCCGCCCGGGTTACCTACCGGTATTGAAACTATTTTTGGTTACATAATCGTAGGAAATTGTCCTATTAGTAATCCGTCTACTGAGTTCGTTTCTTTGTGCTCGTTTGTACAGAATGAGCCTCCGTTATCAAATATGTTAGAAAGGTTCTGGCAGCTCGAAGAAATAGCGCCCAACCGCCCGCTGAACGCCGCGTCTAGGGAGTGCGAGAAGCTGTTTGTCTCAAGCGTGTCACGTGATGACACAGGACGTTATAGTGTGGCGTTACCTTTTGCGCGCGAACTCTCTGAGCTCGGTGACTCATACAAAACTGCTATGTGTCGTTATATGTACCTGGAGCGTAAGCTAACCGCTACCCCAGAGTTGCGAGTGGAATATGACGCTATTATTAAAGAATACCTATCGAAGGGTTATATCTCGTTACTTAATAATGCTGGTTCGCTACCTACGGGTTTTTATATACCACATCATGCCGTTATTAGGCAGGATAAAGTAACTACAAAGGTGCGAATGGTTATGGACGCCAGCGCCAAAACTAGTTCGGGTAAATCACTCAATGATTTGTTATATCAGGGTGAGAATTTACAAAACGATTTGTTTTTAATTTTACTTGACTTCCGCTTATATCCCGTGGCTTTTACCAGTGACATACATCAGATGTTTTTACAGATTTTGGTTAAAGAGGATCACAGAATGTTTCAAAAATTTTTATACCGTTTTGATCGTTCCTTACCGCTTGATACCTATCAATTTAACCGCGTTTGCTTTGGATTGCGCTGTAGTCCTTTCCTCGCCATGCGAGTTTTAAGACAACTTTGTGACGACGCACGCGCATCTTACCCGCGCGCCGCGGATGTTGTTGTACATAATTGTTACATGGACGATATTTGTTACTCCGTGCCCACCGTCCAGGACTCCTTGCGGCTCAAGGATGAGCTGTTAGGATTGTTTACGGCCGGGGGCTTTAACCTTATGAAATGGTCAAGTAACTCAACAGAGTTACTCGAGTCATTGCCTGATACTCACCGCTATTCTTCCAAAGTAAATTTCGATGAATCTAATCAAAGTCTAAAGGTTCTTGGCCTGGAATGGTCTCCCACTACAGATGTTTTTTCCTTTTCTGTCACTCTTGACAACCGTCCATGTACCAAGCGCAACATCTTATCGGTTATTGCTCGCCAGTTTGATGTCTTAGGTTTGATCGCGCCGATTATTCTTTATGCGAAATTAATCTTACAAAAGCTCTTTGTTCTCAAGTTGGACTGGGATGACAAGCCGCCCCAGAATGTAATGATCCTTTGGGAAAATTACCTTCGCGAACTGCCCGCATTACGGGACCTAAAGATAAAGCGTCATCTTGAGGTGTTTAGAAATTACCTCGTCACTATTATTGCATTTTCCGACGCGAGTGAACGAGCTTACGGAGCCGCCGTATATATCAAAGTTCAGCAGGATCCCCATTCCCCACCGGTCGTCAATCTGGTGTGCGCGAAATCTAAAGTCGCTCCGCTCAAAACGATATCGGTTGCCAGACTTGAGCTCTGCGGCATTGTACTTATGTCTAAACTGGTGCAACGAGTTAAGAACACTTATAAACCGCGTCACAAAATTGAAAATATATTTTGTTTCACCGACTCAATGGTCGCATTACATTGGATTCATTCAGATCCCCAAACTTTAAAAACATTCGTCGCTACGCGTGTTACAAAAATTTTAGATTGTCTTCCCGCGGAACATTTCTTTCACGTTCCCGGTACCGACAACCCTAGCGACTGCTTATCGCGAGGTTTGTCTCCTAAGCAATTGTTGTGGCACCCGATGTGGTTCAGTGGACCGTCGTGGCTTCAACGGAGCGTCGATACGTGGCCTGTTACCTCTGTCGACACTAGTGCTATCGATGTACGATTGCCGGAAACCAAAGTGGTTTCATTGCCGGTTGTAGCAAATGTATGTGTAGACCCGCATCCACTTCTTGCATTGTCGCATCGCGTTTCTAAGTGGACGGTGCTGCTTCATTCCGTTATCTACGTTTACAAGTTCTTGGGTAAACTGCCGCGATCTAAATCGATTACCGCATCAGATATGATTTTTGCTGAAAGGATGTTAATTACCGCGTTGCAAGAATTTTACTTTTCTGACGAAATCGCACGATTAAAAGCGAACAAAATTTGTCGCACCGCGTTAAGACGCCTCTCCCCCTTTATCGATAGTGAGGGCTTATTGAGAGTCGGCGGTCGACTCCGTAACGCTGATTTGACCAATGAACAACGGCATCCGTTGCTGCTTCCGCATAAAGACCGTATCACCGATTTGATCGTGTCGCACTATCATCGCCACAACTGTCATACTGGTCCGGTGGCTCTTATGTCAATATTGCGGCAGAGTTATTGGATACTGTCTTGTCGTAATGTCGTACGTCGTATCGTGCATAAATGCAATTTCTGTTTCCGCGCTAAACCCAAGGCCGTGCATCCCTTCATGGGGGACTTACCCACGTGCCGCGTAACGGAAGCTAAAGCCTTTACACGCACAGCTGTTGATTACGCGGGTCCTATAAGCATTATCCCGCAACGTAAACGTGGAGTTCGCTCTATTAAGTCATATCTATGCATTTTCGTGTGCTTAGTTACTCGCGCTGTTCATGTCGAGTTGACTACCGATCTTAGTACGAGTACATTTCTCTCAGCGTTTAAACGATTTCTAGCGAGACGGGGTGCTGTACAAACTATGTACTCTGACGCAGGAACTGTCTTTGTCGGTGCGAAGAACGCTCTTTCGGACATCTACGCTTTAGTCAATTCTGAAGAGTATCAAACCGCGTTCTCTAACGAGTTGGCCGAACGGAAAATAACGTGGAAAATCAATCCGCCGCGCACTCCACATTTCGGTGGACATTATGAGATATTCGTTAAGGGCTTCAAAACTCATTTACATAGGACTATAGGTTCTCAATTGCTGACCTACGAAGAGATGTTAACTGTTTTAACACAAATTGAATGCGTTTTGAATTCGCGTCCGCTCACGCCCCTTAGTGAGGATCCGTCTGAGCTAAGCGCATTGACTCCATCGCATTTCCTGACGTCTACGCCGCTAAAGAGTTTACCCGCTTGCGAAGCCACCGGTGATAACACAAATCTAAAGAAACGATACGCTTTGTTAGATCAATTGGTGCAATCATTCGCAAAACGATGGAAACGTGAATATCTTCACCTTCTACAATCCAGAGGGAAATGGAACACTCATTCAGATCCTATCAAGATAGGTAGCGTCGTGGTTGTAGTTACTGATAACGTTGGACCTCTATCTTGGCCATTAGGTATAATTCTTGAAACCTATCCCGGTAAAGATGGGATCAGCAGAGTCGCTCTTGTCAAGACGGCGACAGGGATCTATACGAGACCTGCCGTCCGCCTCTGCCCTCTACCTTCGCAATAGCGTCTCTTCAGCTCCCCGGCTTATAGTTTAGTGTATTTTTTTTTTGTTTATTTTAAAACCGATGGTTTTAAAGCCGGGAGCATGTTCGCGCCGTTGCATTGGCGCTTCTTTATTTTAGGTATAGTTTTCCTTATACCCGCCTTTTACTTTATATTTTGATTTTTTCGCTGCTTGGTTTTGTACTGAGGGAGAGAGATACGACTGACACCGTCGCCGCGTGGTCGTGTCCGTGCTGCTCCATTTAATATATCATCAATTTTGGATTAAAAACCGCTTTGAGGTTGTTCCGTGCCGTGCACGATCCTCACATCGTCCTCATCATCAAGAAGACCGAGAAGAGCGCATCAAGGTCGCAGCAGCGCTGGCAGGTGGAGCGAGGCCCTGAACTGGACTGCCCGCCGTGGTGCTAAGGTTAGTCAATTTTCTTCCCTTAATCGCGAGACCAGCAGCTCTTCTCAATCTTGTGTTCTTTACCCTTTTCTTTTTTTTTAATATAACCTATGGAGATACAACCACTAGCCAGCTAGTACCCACCCGCGACATCAATACAATAGGTACAGTTTTGAAACTGCGTCTTTGAGGCTTGGCATTTTAAAACGTTCGTAATCTGTGGCTTCTTAGTTTTTTTATCTACTGTACTACTCACTCCTCTAGGGCAATTCACGTAACTAAAGAAGTGCTGTTGCAGTGCAGTTGCAGTTAAGTTTCGATCTAAACAACGCTTTTCGTATTCTCTGTCGCTGTCAGACACGCTCGCGTCAAGTTCGCGTCACGCGTGCGTATTTTGGATCTTTGGATCGCAACATAATCGGTATTTTACTATTCGTTTGACGTTTTATAATGACAGTATACAAGTTTCAATTCGATCAACGTGCACCAACAGTATCATTGAACGGACACTTCCACCGTTCTAAATTTGTGATTTTTTTCTCAGCACACTTCCTGCTTGTCCAGTTCATCTAGAATCTTAGTTATTGGCAAATGGCCGACCCAGCCTATGCTTGCCATAATAAAAAATAGAATAGAATAGATCAACGTGCAGTTTTAATGTCACATTCATTGAAATGTAATCGATTCCATTCGATTATTCAGTAGGCAATAATTTTTCTCTCCTGGTTTGGTTGTCGTACAGTTGACGTGCAGTTCACGCGCAGCTTACGCGCAGTTCAAAGATTACATACCGCTTATCACTCGAACGTGAACTTAACTGCAACTGCACTACTACTTCATCGGCGCGTCATAAAATTACGTGAATTAGCCTTCAGAAACGTATTCTTGATGGCACGGTTGGTTGTTCAATCCATGCACGATACAATAATTTTTATGACCTGCAAATAATTTTTTTGGGTTTGGGTGTTTGTGTATGTGAGTTTAGATGTTTGTAAATCCAGGTGAAATGCCTAGTGTGAGGCAAAGTTTTTTTAAATACTTAGATAAACATTCGTACCAATGGTATTCAGTAAAAGAGCAGATTTCTAGGAGATTGCTACCTAAATCCAAACTTACATTTGCATCTTTAAAGTTTTTAACAGATTTTGAAATACAGTGACCTTTATTTCCATATAAATAAATTTTATTTATGTCAGACGACGAAACGAAACAGCTTAAAAACAGTTATTTCAAATTGAATGGGTAATTATTTTATATTGATACCAATACATTTAGTCATCGACAGTTATGATGGAAAGTCGGTCATGTGCACCAGCCCTTATTGATACGGGAAGTCGTTGCACTCGATAGAAACAATTTAAGTATCGCCCATAAATATTAACTGTAAAAGTGCGCAAGTTTCCATTGTAAAATAATATAACGGTTTCAATTAATTACTTACAGTTGAATTTTACCGCAAAACCAAGTGAAGTCGAAATATTTCAGAAAAGTCTCAAAAGATGGTTTTAGTTCCTAGTGTATAGGTTTTCAATTTATAGCATTACTAGCTGAACCCGCAAACGTTGTTTTGCCATATAAATTTTAAAAAAAATAGATAGTAGCCGATTCTCAGACCTACTGAATACGCATATAAAATTTGGTAAAAATCGGTAGAGCCGTTTCGGAGGAGTACGTACGGTAACTAACATTGTGACACGGAAATTTTATATATAAGATTTAATGATTTTACTGCCTCGAGGACCTTACGTCAACCGATTTTATCGTGTGAAAAACGAATGAGTTTGTTTCATTGCTATAATATTAACTTATATGTCACTTAAAAATAGATAAGAGTATAGGTACATACTCGTAATAATATACTAGTAGTGTGATACTAGTTAGATAATGTAAGTCGGGACTTCTAAGTCATTATCATCATCAGCCTACAATGTTCCCACTACTGGGATACAGGCTTCCTCTGCGAGAGAGGAAGTGGGCCATAATCCACCACGCGGGCCCAGCGCGGGTTGGCAGATGTCACATGTCTTCGAATTTTTGGTTCTAGGACATGCCGGTTTCTTCACGATGTTTTCCTTCACCGTTTTGAGATCATTGGTGATGAAATAAATTACACAAAGTAATGCGCCTGGCGGGGTTCGAACCCACGACCTACCACTCGTAAGTCGGGACTGATACCACTGGGCCACCACTGCTCTAAAACTAAACTTCTCTAAGTGGCTCACTGAAACAGATTCTTACATAGTATTCCTTTTCTGGGCTTCAGATATGATAACAATGTCGCGGGACTATCTCATCAGGCAACCGTGATACTGCAATGTAAAGGGCTATTGAAGGACACCGTGAATTTTAGTCAGTACGAGTCTGATAGTCATTCCGTCCCGCCCTGGGTGGGAGGACTCATTTGATGCAGGCAAAATATGATTTGTGCCTAAACCAACAATTATAACAAACTGGTATTACCTATATTGTATGCAAATAAATTATTCTTTATTTCTTTCAAAATAAACAATACTTTTCTTTTTAGCTTGGTAAAATCATCAAATGAGTCCTCCCACCCCGGGCAGGGCGGGAGGGACTGTCAGACTTCTACTGACTAAAATCCACGGTTTCCTTCAATAGCCCTTTCTGTTCCGGGGTCACGGTAAGGAAATAATCCCGCGACCCCGGCAGGCCTTGGCCCTCTGAGAGGGGGGCCCCGTCATTATGCTGACGCTCTTTGAGGCGCGCGTGGGACACAACGCGCCGTCGACCCGGGCATGGTCCTCGGTCGGGCAGCGAGTTGCCCTTTACTCGCTGCCCGCATGCCCGCGCCTACGGTGGCCGGAGATCATCTAGCGACGTCCGTCGCCATGGGCGTCTACCACCGCGGGTGGGGCGGAGGGAGGACACTGTCCTCTCTCGCTCGCGGCCCGCCTCCTCCTTCGCGAGCATTACTGCTTCGCAGAAGGAGGCGACCGCTTCCCACTCCGTCTCGCCCCGCAGCATGGCCGCGACCAATGCTGGGCGCGAGAGGTCTCTGCCTATAAATAAACAATGCTAAGAAAAAAAAAAAAAACGGGTGCGAGCCTTTTGCCATAAAAAAAAAAAACTTGCAAAGATTTTGCAAAATAAAGACTCCATTACCAAATGAAATGAAAAAGTTGAATTTACGAGAGTAAGTTAGCCCTACATTCATTCAGTTTTGCAACATTGCGCTCCCATTTCCCAACTTTTCCTTGCAAACAACACTATTACCTAACAAACTATCTAATTATTCACTTGTAGCGTCAAAAATGTGGCAACATATGACCTAAGGGTCGACTTGCGCCAACAATTACCACGGCTATGCTAAACTGAGTAAAATCTATACCGTTAAACTGATTGACACGAGTTCTGCGCGTCTGCTCTTGCGCCGCCGCGCCGGTCCAGTGTTGCGCTTCATTTAAGGAGAATAGCCTGGGAAATTGTTTTGATTTGTGTAATTTAAGGTTAACGGCTACGACTTACGAGTTGTAGGTCGTGGGTTGAAACCCAGCCCGTCGCATTACTTTGTGTCATTTATTTCTTTCAAAACGGTAAAGGAAAACATCGTGAGAAAACCAGCATGTGCTAAAACCAAAAAAATGAAGACATGTGACATCTACCAACTCGCACTGGCCACGCGTGGTGGATTATGGTCCATTCCTTCTCACATAGTGTAGGCCGTTGTCCCAGATGTAGGAACTTTGTAGGCTGATAATGATGATAATGCGGGACGAGCTGGACGAAACCAACAACTAGTGGTCCACTTTTGCCCTGGATCGCAAAACTAGAAGTCATGGGGAGATAGACGCCTTAGCCCAGCAGTGGGATGAAGTAGGCTAGCAGTATCAGTATAATCATGATGATTATTTAAGGTTTTAAATTTTATGGGAAAGAGGTTGTAATTATAATTTGATATGATCACCCTCAAGATTATCGCCGGGTTAATAACCACAATTTAACTCACGTATGTATGGAGAGGTTTGTGTTATTCTTTATGAGTAGTTTGTTTCCTGTTTTCATGAACTCATCAGGCCATGAGGTGGCCAGACAAACAATTGAACAATGTAAATTGAAGGGACAATGGGATGAACCGAAATACACATCCACATCAGAAAACATGGAGCCAAAATATTATTTATATTATGATGACATTGTGTCACAAAATACAAAAATATGTTTTGTTAAAATATACTACAATTGCGTGTTTCGTAAAGATTTGTTTAAACAATCGAAACCAAAGTAAATTGTGATAAATATTATCATTTAACTTTGTATTATTTTAAATTATTGAGTAGGTTTATTTGTAAAATACTCAGACACGTTGTAAACTGTTATTGAATAAGCTTTTCACTGTTGTTTTTCTTTTTGTAAATAATTTATTATTTTATAGAAAATAATCTGACTGTTTTTAAAATGGCAATGAAAATCATTACAGTCTAAAATATACAAAAGAAAAGGTTTTATTGAAAAAAAAATTAGAATAAGTATCGACATTATCGTTAGATAGATTAACATTATTGCTAAAAATCGTAAATGGCTATCTAGTACTACAAACACATTCTACAAGTTATTAATCTAAACGGCTAATCAAAAATTGAGGTCAGCATTAACAGAACAGATTTTATTATGTCAGTTTGTTTTGTAAGATAAAATAGTTTTTAAAATATTCTTATTAGTTGTCATAATTGCGTGAAATTATAGTTTTGAAATTAGGTATCAAATTGCATTAGGTATAACCATTATTATAATCCCTCTGAAGAATTCCAAAAAAAAGGTTTGAAATTAATGATGGGTTGGGTGAATATTTTGATATATTGCATTTAGAATCTTGTATACCTAATCGATTTTGCGAAATCTCGATGGACAAAGGTGTTAAAGAAAAATACCTATATAATAAGCATTGCAGCAAAAATGTGAATGTACATGTATTTGTTTAAGTTAAAATAAACTAATTCCTACCTCGCAAAAACCACTAAACGGACTTTAATGTTTGGTACACAATTAATTTATAACCTGGATTAACACATGGGATAGTTTTTATCCCGATTTTACCTTCCCGGGGGATAATTTTCAAGTTGTAGCGGGCGAACCTGCTGGCAACAGCTATGCAGCTATAATAATTGAAAAACCCATGTTTCCTCTTTTTAAACTTAAATTCCGACTGCTTTTATTTTAAGTTCCTGATTGACTTTAATTTCAGTTTATAAAATCAAGCAGAAGACTCGTTTCTTTAAAACCATTTTTATGTTTATTTACTTGAGACAGTCAACAAGAACTTTAACTTTCGATACAAAAGGAATGTTAAGTGGACTCGACAACGTCGCGCCGGCCATTGATATTTATAAGTTATTTTAATCTCATGTTTACTTCCTGTTCTGAGCGATATTCATATGTATACTAGCTTTTCCCGCGTTTTCACTCGCTCAATTAAGAATTTGACAATATATTCGGCGACATGTTGCGCCATCTTCATTATAACATTATTAGCCTTAATCTGAATTAGGGGTTGCAGAACCGGTACTTTTTAAAGCCCGGTACCGAAGTTTCGGTACTGGGACGTGGAACCGGGATTTCCCGGGAAATTCGGTACTTTCGATACTCACTACTCACGTACAAATGTCGCTATTAACTTATCGTATGAAAGGTACGAGTGCGTGCACACTACATAAAATTGTCAAATCAGTTGAAAAATGAACTCCCAAATGTGGGTGGGATGGAGTAGTTCATAAAACTCTATTTTATTCGTAAATCTATAATTGACAATAATCATCAGAACATAATCTCAAGGAACCGAATTTAAATGCTTTTTTAAGCTATTGCATAGCTTTTATCGCGGGCTCTGATCGCGGCGCGGCGCGGCGACCAAATCAAGACAGTCCCAACAAAAACCTAATCTGAATCTTAATCTTGCTGTTATTATCATCATCATCAGTGTGTAAGAGTCCACTCCTAGACATACACTCCAATCCCACGCCATTTTTTTCAATCACCTTCCACCTTGTCAAATTCGTTACAATAGGTGCGGCGAAGAAGGGGTCGTTTTTGGGTTTTCAACCGCTTGGATAGCCCCCTTGAATTAATTGTCAGATTAATATGTAATGGTTATCAGAAATATAAAGCGCATTTACACTGTAAATAGCTGACGCGCTCGAGTACTTCTTTACAACTGTTTTTTTTTACAGTTTTAAAAACGTTTACACGCTCTCCCCCCCCCCCATTAACAACATTCTTCGAACGTTAGCTGATAGGTGGGACTCGCCGATGCTGGGGAGGTGGATACGACTGCACGCAGTCAAGTAGACATCCCCCAGGGTTGGTGTGCCTCACGCTAAATATTATGTAGTACTAACATTATTTTTTAAGATTTGCATTGTTACTAACAAATATGGATGATTCCGAAATAAAATATTTATTATTATATTATTATTATTAAAAACTTAAAACTTGTTTTAAACTTTTTTCTTTTTTAAACATAATCTTTCAAATCCAATAGGTTGTTGCGCTCGAGGAACTGCAAATTTAGCATCCTCGGCTCCCCTACTATTACTGTTGTTATGGAACTTTCATATTCAAATATACAACAAATGTTGCCAGGAATCACCAGCAAAATTAACAATCGCACCTAATATTTATGTTTAACTCAATATTCAAGTATGAAACTTTCAATTCAATACTTGGCACTAAGGGTTAATTGCGAAACCTAGGTATAACCCGCCACATTAATTAGCCAATAACGTCAATCGTATCGAGGTAACCCTGCACGTGCTGTGCTGTAAGAATACCAATGATTCATTTCTTTGAAACTTGGTAGTAAATGGTTTATAGGACAAGTTATAGGAGGAAGCGGGATTGTAACTTCCACACTGAGTATAGATATTAAGATTTACTCGATTTAAAAAAAAAAGGTCCCTCCCGCTCTGCCCTGGGTGCGAGGACTCATTTGATGATTAATTGAACACGCAAAAAAAAGTGGTGAAAAATGCTTCATACTGAGTAAATTAAAATAAGTAATTAAAAGTACACAGCTAAGGTGCGAGTTGAAGTATCTAGGGTAATAGGATTAAGGAATGAAGACTTCGTCGTAATCAAACCATAGATAGACATCATACCTCTTTAGGACGACCAAGGAGTCACGTAACGCAATTTCCGCGAAAGTGTTTAAAAGAAAAACAAGTTTTTCGCTTTCTTGTTTGCATAAATTACTAAGATTTGTACTTATTTTTTTTTTTTTGCTGAATTCGCGTACATTCTTAGTTGTCATTACATAATTTATTATAGTAAAGCCTGCCATTTTCTTAGGGCTATGCAGAAGTTGTACCTAGGTCTTAAGGTACACCGCATTTTTTCAGTCATTATTAATTTTTTGTAAACTGGGGAGTGGGCCTGTTGCCAAACACTGGGCACTAATCTAGACATCGCTGTTGCTTCTGAGAGATTTTTAATAGAATAACTCAATAACACTTTTCCTCTCGGGAATTAAACCCAAGACCTACTGCTTATTTAGTAATAGCGTTTACAACAACTAGATCATCAAAGTTAAATGTTAAAGAAGAATTCTGCTGTTATCACAACCACCAATTTCGGAGCTGAATCGCAGCAGCATTTTTCTTTTCTCAAAATATCTTAACTCGATCATCACAAATTCTAGGATCGTTATAGTCAAACGGGTTATAAATCAGGGTTAAATGTGACAAAGAACCTTTGTTATTTGTCACTTACACCACACATTTTGCAATTCGACCCGCATAGTGATGTCCCTAAACACGAAGACAGCATTGCACACAGTTCTTATTATATTTATGTGTAAGAGTCGCATCACTATTCAGATAGAGCCGTCTTTATTTTCCTCTTTTTATGGGCCACAGTGGCACCATTCAGTCTTTAAGAAAAGCTGTTGTAATTTATTGCCACCTATAGCCATATTCAGTTGTGTCTATTTTGACTAATTGGTAAACCTATTGTTGGGTTTAAATGAGTTCATTTTAACGGTTTGAAATTAGAATGAGGAAGTAGCAAAAAGGTTTTCATGTTCCGTATCTATGGAATGTGTTTTTTTTTTCTTTGGAGCCTGTGCGCTTTTCTGATTTCTCCAAAATGGGTATGACCTGCAAATGCCGTTTCAAAAGGAATTTTACTACGAATAGCTTAATTATATTTTGTTAAGGCAAATGTATTTAGGTTAGACGTTTCTAGATTTATATACTACTGTATTACGAATTTGATATCTGATAATATCCTAGTCGATTCTCACCTGTCAAATTAGTCGATTTATTCGAATAAATCAGAGCTGTCACAAAACCAGTTTTCATTTGTAAATAATTAGGGTCATTACATCATTCTCATATTTGCCTTGAATTTAATTATGATAAAATCAAGTTTTTTTTTTTATGACCAAACACCTGTATTGGACAACGCATACCATGTTAACGAAATTATGCAGTAGAAAGCGATATTACGAAGTGATGTAAGAGGGCGCGGCCGAGATGAGCCGACCGCGCCCGAATGTGCTTTCCATTTTCAAAATCGAAGGATTTGATTGGCAGTTACGAATTTATGATTGTTTTTTGTTTCTATTGTTTTAGTTATGAAGTGCAGAACACGAAAACAATTGGCATTATAGTAAAATATAGGCAATAATTTTGAAAGTGATAAAATTGTTTAGAAATGTAATTTCTCTGCCTCTCAGTAGGCATTAATTTTTAGTACCTAAGTTGACCTTATTTTATATTTTTCACAATCTCATGTTATATTTTTCTTGTTTCAGGTATGTTCTGCTTTCGTGCAGATGATGAGCTGGAATCCAGTATCCATGAGACCTCACATGAAATTGAAACAACAATCAAACAATTTCAGAGAAATAAACAACAGATGTGGTCTCTGGCTTCGAAATTAGGTTTGGATACATACTTACATAGGTACATAGTTACATGTACAACAATACTCGCAGACGCCTATTCATATATCAATATAGTGAAGGCATATATAAAGATTCTAGTAAATCATTAAATAAACGCCACGGAAACAACTTTCTATCATCAACACTTTATTTTTAATAAAACAAATAATTGCTACCAGTGACTGGCAAACTTATGAAATGGTATTTCCTACAGTCACAAACATGAAATCATTTAAAATGGCTGCCGATCTAGATATGTTTTTAATTGACTAATGTAACTAGATTGTTGTATTATGTCGCTATTTACAATTTAAATTCTTGTATTTTCTAGGTCATTGTCTGTAGCGGCGTGATATAGCTACATATGGTTTTGTATGGTTGCTGCTGTGCTCTGCTACTATGAGGGTTTCGTGATGGATTTAAATAAAAACAACGTTCGTGGTAAAAGTCGAAAAGCGTAATGCGTGTATTTTCAAAAATTATGTACAGCGTTCGAGGAAGAGGGTGTGTGGGAACAATATATTTGATTGGTCATTAAATATCACGTCATATTGCTGCGCTCCGATTGGCGCACTCGTGATCGCGCGATATGTGACATATGTAATTCGTTATGGCCCTAACATACCCGCGGCCTTGAAAGTACCAGCTTACAACGTGTTCATTTCTTCCACTAGGGGGCAAATTTTCGCGTAGGGGCGTCTCACGATCCCTGATGACGTCTGGATGTCCGCTACTCTCGCGACACCATCCCTACCAGGTATCGTCTTAACGATTCGACCCAATTTCCAATTTAATGGTGGAAGATTCATGTCCTTGATGATAACGAGCGTGTCTGGTTTTAGATCGGTTGTATTTTCTTTCCACTTTGCTCGAGTCTGTAGCTCCGAGATGTATTCATTAGCCCAGCGAGACCAGAACTGCTGCCGAAGTTGCTCCACCCGTTGGTAGCGCGTCAGTCGATGAAGAGGAGAATCACGGAGATCATCGTCGATTACTGGTGCGGTAAGTGGGCGTCCGATCAAGAAATGTCCAGGGCTGAGGGGCAGAAGGTCGTGAACGTCCGAAGACATCGGTGACAGTGGCCGTGAATTCAACACAGCTTAATTCAATCTGTGTCAACACCGTAGTCAACTCCTCGAAGGTAAGGTGAGCGTTGCCAACCACTCGGCGTAAGTGATACTTGCACGATTTTACTCCAGCTTCCCACAAGCCACCAAAATGCGGAGAGTATGGAGGTATGAAGGTGAAGCTGATACTCTGACTTTTTGCAAAATCAGCAATATCTTTATGGCATTTTGACAAAAACTAAGCAAAATCGTTTTTTACACCTACAAAGTCATTGTCTGAAAATATTTCTGCCGGTTTTCCGCGGCGTGCAATGAAACGCTTTAGTGATAGTACGTATGCGTCAGAAGAGAGATCACTAACGAGCTCCAAGTGAATAGCGCGCGTCGCGAAACAAACGAATAAACAAATGTATGATTTAGTTAATTTTGCTCCTCTGCCTTTCCGACTTAAAATGAACACTGGCCCTGCATAGTCTACGCCTACACGGTAGAAAGGAAAGTAAGAAGTAATTCTTTCTTTAGGTAACTCACCCATGAGTGGAGTCAAAGTTTTACCTCTTAAACGTTTACAGATAACACAGTCATGAGTCACCTTCCGAGCTAAGTTCCTACCGGACAGCGGCCACCAATTCTCGCGCACTCGGTACAACAACGCTTGCGGACCGGCATGCAAAGACTGGACGTGTTCATGTCGAAATAATAAAAGTGTAAACATATGATTACTAGATAAAATAATTGGATGTTTCTTACTGAAGTTGAAGGTAGACGAAGCGCTAATTCTACCTCCTACCCGAATTATTTTTTCGTTATCATTGAACGGATTTAAACTTGCGATTTTATTATTTGTCTTTAAGTTTTTTCTATTTACAAGTAAATCGTATTCATCTTTAAAAGATTCCATTTGCGACAGCCTAGCGAGTTTATAACTCGCTTGTTTTAATTCAGAAGCGGTGATTACACCTTTTCTCCATCGTGATTTGTCGCGAATACTAACATTGTAAACAAAACGAAAGACATAAGCAGCGACGCGATTCATTTTGCCAAACTGTGAGAAGCGGCTAAACGGAAAGAATGACTCATACGTATTGTGATCATCGCATTGAACTATCAATGAATTCATTATATTTGACTTAAGTTCTGGCAATTGATCCGCAACATTATTTATATTTGACGGTGAATTAAGATGATCACTTAAGTCTATGTCCTGCAAGAATGGAGGACCGGTCCACCATAAATGTGACGACGACAAGTATTCCAGGTTGACACCGCGCGAAACTAGGTCAGCAGGGTTCTCCTTGCCACTTACATGCCGCCATGGAAACTCAGTCGTCAGTTCGTGTATTTCAGCGACTCTGTTTTGAACGAAAGTCTTTAGTAAATTAGGTGCCATACGTAACCAACCTAATACTATGGTCGAGTCTGACCAGAATGTGACGTTATCAAACGAGCGGGTCAGTGAATTACGAATCTTATCGTAAAGCTTCGCACCTAACAGCGCGCCACACAATTCTAACCTGGGTATGCTTATTGGTTTTAAGGGTGCGACTTTGCCCTTAGCAATTAGCAACCTAACCGTCACATTGTTATCGTTTATAGTTCGTACATAGGCGCAGGCACCGTATGCTGTCTGTGAGGCGTCTGTAAAGATATGCAACTCAGTTCGTACAGAATTACATTGATAAACATGTCGCGGTATAGTAATTGTGTGAAGACAGCCTAAACTCTTAACGAATCGATGCCATTTTTGTTCAATATCCGTGGGAACCGGATCGTCCCATTCCAATTTTAATAACCATAGACTTTGTAACAATACCTTGCCAATAATAACAGACGGACATAACAATCCCAACGGGTCGAATATTTGAGAAACCGTTGACAAAATTACACGTTTACTGACCGTTGTGTTACCGGTTTGAATCTGAGTGGTAAAATTAAAAGTATCAGTGACGTTGCACCACCTAGACCGAGTGTCCTGCACTGACTGTGTTCGCCTAGATTTAAATTATGAAACATCTGATTATCTGATAAAGGAACAGATGATGACTCATCGTCGAGTTCAAAGTTAAAATTCCACTTACGTAACGGAAAGCAACCCGAATTTAATACATCTACGGTTTTCTTGCAAATATTCAGAAGCTCGACCTTATCCTCGCATGAGGTCAAAAGGTCATCAACGTAAAAATCGTCATTAATGACTCTTTTGACCCTAGGATCAGTGCACTCTGCCGCTAATTGCTTTAAGCACCTTACACTTAGGAAAGGCGCCGATGCGGTTCCGTACGTAACTGTATTTAACCTATAATACTCAAGTGGCTTATTAGGATCGTCACGCCATATGATCAACTGCAAATCACGTTGAGAAGGGTTTACCGTCACCTGTCTATACATTTTTTCACAGTCGGCCACAGCCGTGTACCTAAATTGCCTAAAGCGCAATAATATTCCTAACAGGTCCCCTTGAATTGGAGGGCCTACTAGTTGGATATCATTAAATGATTTCCCATTACTTGTCGCAGCACTGGCGTCGAACACAACGCGAAGCTTAGTAGTCGTGCTGTGCTCCCGAAAAACACCGTGATGCGGCATAAAGTAATGTGAATTAGCGTAAGTATGAACACGATTCATGTGATTTAAATTGATGTACTCGTGTATAAACTCAGTATATAATTTCTTATAACTGATAGGTGCGCGTGATAATCGTTTTTCTAAAGACAGAAACCGACGTTCAGCCTGGAGAAGTGACTCACCCAACGCATCGGCAGATTCTTTGAGCGGGATATGAACACAAAATCGACCACTACTATCGCGTGTAGTGGTAGTGGCGAAAGAGTGCTCACAGGCCCGTTCTTCGTCTGTGTGCGTATCCCGAATGCTAGGTAATTCTTCCAATTCCCAGAACTGACGTAACTGTTTGTCCATAGATTGAGTGAAATTACATTGGATATGTCCTACGTCGCGTGAAATATTATTTATAGGACCCGAAATTATCCAACCTAACTTCGTGTTCTGAAGGAACGGACCGTTCGGTAAACGTATCTTGCCATCGATAAGCAAGTCCCAAAATCGATCCGCACCTATTAAAACGTCTATATTTTGTTGTCCTAAAAATTGCGTATTTGCTAACTGTACATTGTCAGGAATCTTGAAACGTGTGCCTTGGACTTGTACAGGAGGCAATGAGGACATGATTTCTTTTAAAACAAAACATTTAATGTTCATTGAATAAGCATTAATGCGTGATTTAATTTCAATATCACAGGACTGCAACGCATGTGATATCGAATTGCCTATTCCTCGTATCTCGTGAGTGGACTGTATTAAAGGAATATTTAAACGTTTGCAAAACGATTGCGTAATAAAACAGCTTTGACTGCCACTGTCAAGAAGCGCGCACGCTGTGTGATAATTATTATGACTATCGGGAATCTCGACTAAAGCAGTAGATAACAAAACTGGTTCTACGTTAATGGATTTCGTATAAGTGTGCGTTTTTGTATTAGTAACTAGGACGACTTCCTTGTTACTGTGATTGTTTAGTGAATCCGAGAGTGGTGGCGAGTGGGGCGTGCGCGCATCGCTCGTCTCAGTCGCCGCCGTCACCGCGCAGCTAGTAGTAGGATTTGAATCTATAGGATGCAATAATGAGTTGTGCTTCTTATTACATTGTTTACAGGGACCGAATAAGCAATTTTCTATAGTGTGTCCGGAACGTAGGCAGTTTTCACATAGATTGTGATCATTAACAATCTTTCGTTTCGCTTGTAAATCCATATTTGTGAATTTAGTACATGTGTAAAGTGGATGTTTACCGTTGCATACGACACACAATCTATGCGAGGGACGGGCCGTTGTTTTATTGGAAGAAGTGTTGCAATGTGTTACTTGAGTTTTAGCAGATGCATTAGTTTAACATCGGAATTGCTTTGCCGGTCTTTACTATGTGAAAGTGCCAACGTTTCCAATATATCAGCTCGGTGTTTAAGGAACTTTAATAATTGGTCTACCTTCAAATTAGTTTTAGAATCGGACAATAAAGAACCTTTATGCTCTTCCCATTCTCTTTCGGTTATCCTATCTAACTTGGAAACAACAATGTAAATGATGAGCGTATCCCAAAATTGCGTTGGTTCACCGAGGATTTTTAACGCGCGTAAATTGTTAATCACTACATCAATAAGTTTTCTAATTAGTGAGTGAGGGTGATTCTTTAGGTAGTACTTGAATTGAGAATAACGCTTTAACATGACTGTGCACTAATAACCTAGAATTATCGTACCTATTGAGTAGCAATTCCTACGCAACCGGGTAGTTACTCGACGAAATTTCAAGTGCGTTTATGACTAACTCGGCGCTTCCTTTTAGTGACGATTTTAAATAATGGAATTTCTGGATATCACTGATTTCTGTAGAATTATGCACTAACGACAAATAAGTATCCCTATATTCAAGCCAGTGTTCATATAAACCGTCGAAGGTAGGCAATGTAATAGTGGGTAATTTTACGGATAAATGATTTTTAGCGTGCTGACACGTATTTGAACCGTTAGTAATCCCTTCTATATCGCTAAGTATAGATTCAGCCTGCGCAAGAGTGCTATAGTACGTATCTTCAAACAGCTGACGCTGATCTAGCTGCTCGTCTATATCACTGTCTGGAACGATTTCCTCCATTTTAGATTGAATCTCATTAAACTCAGAGAAAAGAATACCTGCGCCCTGCACGCGTAGCTTTAAACCGACTTTTGATTGACTAGTCATATTTGTAACGTCTATATTATTCAAATAGGTATTAAATTTAGTCAATCTACCCTTAACGATAGCGCGTTTTCTAATAAGATTGCGAACAATTTGCTCAGTTTTTTCGTTCATGTCCCTGTAGGGAGATTTATCGCGGGATTTACTATTATCACCATCCATAGCTCTTAACGACATTATAGTGGCCTGTAAAAAGTGGAGTACTCACGTGTGGAGGTAACCGCGTATGAAGCGTATGGAGTCGCGGTGACGCTCTGCGCAGTGGGCAACCCTCACCAACCAACTGGAATTAGATCACAAACGGTATTAGACTTGTAAGCTTGGCAGGTCTTGAAGACTGGAACTTGATGAACGCACCGTAAATTGTTCCTCTAGGGACCAGGTCTTCTTTCTTGTGCTCCAATCGTTGAAGCCTCTTGCGTATATCTGCCCTTGACTCGTCGCTTGTGATGACTCGTTGTTTCACCTTGTGGCAGCGGCGGTGCAGTAAATCCAAAGGTCGCTTTCTCGATGAATCTCGATGAATTAGCTTCGATGCTCCAAAATTCTCGAGGATGTGGCTCCGAATTAATGAGGATATGGCTCTGAAGGTCCAAAATATGTAGCGGCGTGATATAGCTACATATGGTTTTGTATGGTTGCTGCTGTGCTCTGCTACTATGAGGGTTTCGTGATGGATTTAAATAAAAACAACGTTCGTGGTAAAAGTCGAAAAGCGTAATGCGTGTATTTTCAAAAATTATGTACAGCGTTCGAGGAAGAGGGTGTGTGGGAACAATATATTTGATTGGTCATTAAATATCACGTCATATTGCTGCGCTCCGATTGGCGCACTCGTGATCGCGCGATATGTGACATATGTAATTCGTTATGGCCCTAACATTGTCATTATTATTTACTGAAACCATAAAAATGGCTAAATCTTCAAAAGGCACACATGTTTTTGTTATTTTCATCATGATATATTTTTCAAGTGTCAGTTATTTCTAATAAATCCGGTTGCTCGGAGGTGTCTTGAAACTTATTTATTTGATTTTTAAACCCAAGTGAAAAATGAACGAAGTGAAAGAAATGCTAAAGTCGTACGTAAAATATAATAATGCGATAATACTTTTATATCACATATTTTAAGTCACATAAGCGACCGAATTATTTGTCATAATCATCTCATAAAGAAGGTATTACATCAACGACAGTACTTAGTAAAAGCGTAGTGGCTGAATAAATCACGGACCGATAACCATTACATCACTAAATGCATTAAAAAAGCAGATTATAAAATAATTAGTCGATTCATTTGCTAATCGATTAAATTGTTAACGATTCTAATTAAAAATTTAGTCGATTTGTTGTCAATCACGAATAATTTGAATTTTAATTTACTGTTGCTTGGTTTTTACGTTAATTTCTTTATTTTGTACAGCCTAAAGCTGATTATCATTGTAGAAATTATTATGAACGAATGAACTCTGCGTGCGAAAAATCCATTGAGCAATGGCCATTTTGTAACTGGCTGTTTGTATTGTATTGTCTGTGGGGTGGCGTGTAGACGGTGTTCTAATTTTGAAATAATAATTATATTGTTCGAATTATGCTTTTATTTTCATTTCGTGGACAAAATGGGGGATAATGATGTGAAAATTAAAGTTTATTTTGAAATCTGATTGTGAATTTCGGAATGTCATTAAGCTTATGAGTGTCTTGTAAAATCAAGAGAGTAAACACAAAAGTCTTGTAAATGCTAATAACTATGCCAACCACGCTCTAGTGCACGACTCATTTTAGTAGATAATATAATATTCGTGGGTACCAACATTCAACTTTTTTTTTTTTTTTTAGCGTGGTAAAATCATCAAATGATTCCTCCAACCCCGGGCAGGGCGGGAGGGACTGTCAGACTTCTACTGACTAAAATCCACGGTGTCCTTCAATAGCCTGTTATGTTCCGGGGTCACGGTAAGGGAATAATCCCGCGACCCCGGCAGGCTTGGCCCTCTGAGAGGGGGGCCCCGTCATTATGCTGACGCTCTTTGAGGCGCGCGTGGGACACAACGCGCCGTCGACCCGGGCATGGTCCTTGGTCGGGCAGCGAGTTGCCCTTTACTCGCTGCCCGCATGCCCGCGCCTACGGTGGCCGGAGATCATCAAGCGACGTCCGTCGCCGTGGGCGCCTACCACTGCGGCTGGGGCGGAGGGAGGACGCTGTCCTCTCTCGCTCGCGGCCCGCCTCCTCCTTCACGAGCATTACTGCCTCGCAGAAGGAGCAGACCGCTTCCCACTCCGTCTCGCCCCGCAGCATGGCCGCGACCAATGCTGGGCGCGAGAGGTCTCCGCCTATCGCAGCCGTGAGGACACGTCGGTGCTCCGCCCAAGCTGGGCAGTCTTGCACCGTATGCTCCACCGTGTCCTCCGGGCGATCTTCGCAGTGGTGACACCCAGGCGTCTCCTCCTTTCGCATCAGACACAGGTACCTCCCGAAACTTCCGTGTCCGGTGAGGACCTGCGTCAAGCGGTAGGTCAGGACGCCATGACTTCTCTCCAGCCACTCCTCAAAGAGGGGTCTTACCGCCGCAATTGCGGCGTGCCCGAACCAACATTCAACTTAGTAATTTGCTTACCATAAAAGGTGGAAAACAACTTACAAGTTATTAAATTTTGTTCTTTTATCAGTAATTATTTGATTGAAATTATTGAGGACTTCGTCGACTATGTACCTACTATGTTTATATATTTATCTACATACAAGTTATTAATACCTAATAAGGTATCTATTTCATCTCTAACTTTTGTCGATCGTATCAGCTAATCTCGATACCTACCTTCTTAACACGATGGTTAGACTCATTTATCAATGTTCAGACATATTTATTATCTACTAGCTGTTGCCAGCGGTTTCACCCGCTGCAACTCGAAAATTATCCCACGGGAACATAAAATCGGGATAAAAACTATCCTATGTGTTAATCCAGGTTATAAACTATCTGTATACCAAATTTTAGCCAAATCCGTTCAGTGGTTTTTGCGTGAAAGAGTAACAAACATCCATACATCCATACATCCATACATCCATACATCCATACTTACAAACTTTCGCCTTTATAATATTAGTAGGATTTGCTTGCCTTCAAAACCTCGTGAAAGCTATGATTAATAGATATACGTGCTATTAAATTTTCACCGTGAGCTTTGGACAAGGATTCAAAATAACAATTTATGGATGTGTTTGAAAAGTAAAATGAAAATTATTTCAGTGCAACTACTAAGTACCTAGAAATCTGCTGAAATGTTCTCTAAAATATTGCTATTTTCTTATTGTCCAAACGTAATTTTATTGTTAGCAACGATGATCAGAAATGAGGCCATGTAAGTCTAAGATAACTTTAAGTCAGTTGGTTGATATTTGCAAGTTATATGATTTAAAGGCCTTAACTTATCAATTTCATGATGTCAACAAATTATGTACAGACGCCAGCACATCAAGCTACCACAATCTGTCAGATTTCTTTATTAGAATTTCAACCTTATTACAAGAGTAGAAGGTTAATGTTTGATTGGTAAAATCTGACAGATTCGGGTAGGTTGACCTGCTGGCGTCTGTACAATCTAGAAAGATACTGGTTCGGTTTTATTTAATTAAAATTAAAATAGAACTTAACATGTTATTGCCATCGGAAATACTAATCACATAAATAATGTCAGTAATAAATATATAATTGATATAATATTAATTTATGTTTCCGATAAGATGCATGAACAACGTAATGAAAAATATGTTGTAACGCAATAATATTTAAAATACTACCGTTACAAACAAACCTCAATTCTATATTTAAATAACATTGACAGCATAAACAATGCACCGCTCGCTATTTTTTTTTCGCGACAAGGGCACAATTAATATTCAGCCAGTAATTCGGAAACGACTGTGTTTCTAGACGATAAATCGACTAAGATCATGCTTAGTTTGTCTAAACAGTATAATTTAACATGTAGATGATCTAAGCTAACCCTGACCAGTGTCCGAATGTCTACGTGACGTAATTGACCTTGATAACTGGTGAATTGGACGTTGACAAATTGAAGCATCATTCTGTTTCGATGTTTTAGTGGATTCGATTTATTTTGTAATCGATGCTTTGATATGGCTGAGATAGTCAATGTTGAGTTACATTAGGGCTTAGGTAACGGTTGCCTAACTAGGAAATATTTTTGAATAAAAAATAAATAAATGACGAAATAGCAAAGACATCGCGTAGAAACCGGTGTTCAAGAGCCAACATTTTTAAGACATCTGACGTCTTTAAATCTGCACTGGGCCATGAGTGTGATGGGTAGCCGCTGTTTCCTCATGGTCATCTCAAAATGTATAAGTAAGAATAGGGAGTCATTTACAATTAGCGAAAAGAAAAGCAGAAATATAATGAGTTGACAGCGTAATATTGCGTTTTTTTTTTGGGGACAAACCCACCACACTATTCCCAAACCACTGCAACTCTTGAAAGTTAGAATAAACAGTGCTAACCACCAGAAAAGCGCCGAGTTAGTGAAGCTCGACGTGTCCTGGAGAATGAATTTACCTGTTTAGTGTGTCAAAATTATTTTGAAATTATTGTTGTTTTTTTTTTGCTGGTAAACTTGATATTTACACTCCTAGGTCTTATACATTTTCCTTTGTTTTATTGCGTGCGAAAATCCTAGTATGACTACGACTACGTCATAATTATTAGTATGATCACCACCACACAGCGATAATTTTCGAGTGACACGCGGTTATAACCGTTGAAAAACAGCTATATACAATACAGCACTATAACATTTGACCTGACCAGACAAGTCGTAACTGTCTGACTGTCTGCTCATTTTGGAAGCATGGCATGGTCTCAATGTCCATAAACAAAGTCTACCTACGTGCAATAATTAATAAACATGCATGAGACAGGAACTCTCAGTGGAACAAGGAAGCTATGAATGGAACTACTGTTATAAACAGTTACCCATAGACTTATTTATAGAAATGTAAACTTCGTATTCTCTATGGAATTGGTTATGAATATGGAATAGTAGGCCTTTCTACTTTTAGAATTGTTAGTATTAAACTTGCAGGTTTCCTCATCGTAATCAGTCTATAAATTTTAATGTTTCCACTGCTGGAACACATGCTTCCACTCTAGGAGACGGAGTGGGCCTGCTTTGATTTTGTTATTTCTAACCACCGAAATTCAAATTCTATCCCATTCCAAATCGTGTTCCTTTATTTTTGACAGCTGCTTCTGTTTGGATATCTTTAAGACTGATAGGCAATAACGATTGTTGATATAAAGATCGGAATCAAGAATTCAAGATAGCCATCGCGATAGGTTATGAATTTCCAGTATTTTGAGGACTTTATCAAGACATTAACTGCAATTACAAAAGATGTGCAAAAAACTATCATATTTTAACAAGAAAATCAAAGTAATCAATGGCACGAAAATCTAACAACTAGATTTACCAAGGGAAATCGTATTATCCTGTGCGTACTGTCTTGTGGAGGTCAGATACTTATCTTATTAGGTACGTCAACTCAACTTTATCCACCTGCCAAAGTTATTACGTATGAGCGGTTGAACAATGTCCACACACCCATAATATTTGTATACTGACATAGACAAGAGTCAACAACACGGATAAACTCGTGTGGAATGAAAGTGAGAGCGAACCGGAACCGCCCGGCATCCACCTGCCAGTTGCGCCTCCGCCGGTGACGTCACTGCTACAACTATTACAAGGTTGTACTGTTGGCGAAAGAGGTTGGTGTGCAAGCAAGGTGTCTAGGAGATTTGTGGTACGTAGGGAATATATTATGTTGATGACACGGTTTTGCAGTGGGTTCAATGTACAGACGCCAGCAGGTCAACCTACCCGAATCTGTCAGATTTTACCAATCAAACATTAACCTTCTACTCTTGTGATAAGGTTGAAATTCCATTAAAGAAATCTGACAGATTGTGGTAGCTTGATGTGCTGGCGTCTGTACATGATTTGCTTTTACATGTTTTTTTTTGGAATATTTTTTTTTATGGCGCGTTGTGCATAGCGTTGTTAAGAATGAAACAAAATATGTAAAGCAATAATAAGACGTCCGTGTCAGAAAGATTGAAAAGATACGGTCTGTAAAGAGGATAACTTTTAACTTGATGAACTATTAGTTTCAGTAATGGACCACATTAACAGAAAATAACATTAATTGTTGCGTTAATAGACGTTTACACGAATATTTAAAGACTATTGTCGTGAAAATTAAAGGGACATGCCGTTAGTGTGACTCGGCTATAAGAGCTGCCTGCATATCTATCTCTTTTGTTGTTTATACTATACGCTACCGATAGTTGCTTTTGACTATTTTTAAGAGATAATTGTGTACAATTCAATTATTTGTTCAATTCACTTGTTATTTCTTTTTGATCTAGATAGTATTGCAGCGTGACTGAAGATTTTAGGAAAAGATTTAGAAATTGACCTGTAACATTTCTTTTCACTTGTCTTTTAACACAATTGTCTCTTTCATTGATAACTTAGGAAAGTACACTCAAACTTTTTTAAGCTTGTGATAATTACTAAATCATTCTGGTTTCACTAAGCACTTAGTGATACCTAACTTCCGCAATGCTTAGGACAAACAGACTGTGTCATGTCATGAAAATTAAACTGCTTGCATTTTTACCTTGAACCGTTTTAGATAGATGACAAAAGCAAGTGCTTCTCATTATGTTTTTATGGTAGTGTCAAACTCAAGAATAAACATGGTTAAATTGGACTGTCAGACTCGTACTGACTAAAATCCACTGTGTTCCTTCAATAGCCTCTTACGTTCCAGAGTCGCGGTTTTTTGATAAGACAGTCTCTCGATACCAGTAGGTTTTGGTCCTATAAAGCGGGTCCCGTCAGCTGTCAGCTCTTCGAGGTGTGCGTTAAATATGATCATGGCTCAGGTCCATGATCGGACGACGAGTCACCCATTACCTGCGCCTACGGTGGCCAGAAATCTCGTATTGTAATACTTACCTGCAGAAACGGTTATTCCAGGTAAATCTTTTGAAGTCTGATGATCTCAATTTCAACTGAGTAGCTTATTCTTTGTAGTGTCTTTACCACAAACCGCACCTTCAATTAAAAAAAACTTAAACATCCGCCATCTAATCACGAGTGTTATTCTTAGCACCACAAAGTCCACAGACTATAAATTAAAAGTGCCACAGTATCAATGACATAATGCTATAAAAATGTAACAGGAGCCGCGGGGCAAGGCCAGTCGCGATACGTTACGTGTTCGTTATGTAATGTTATATGAAGTGACCTACGTCTTATTAATTAATTATAAGAGGGCAATGAGACATCTAGCTATATTTTTCAAAGCAAGAAATTTTCAGCAGAAAGGAGGTAATCGATTCTGGGATGCACAATTTACAAAATAATTGTCGAACTGGTTCTTCTTCAACGTGTCAATGATTCCTTAAGTTTAAATGAGCTTCGACCAAAACTCTGCCATACTTACGTCGTTGGTGGTGGCGTCGGACAGGTCCCTTAGAGTGCAGGTGGAATTACTTAAATCTCAAGACGTGAGGAGGTGGGCCATCGTTTGTGATGAGGCTCCGCAGTCGCAACTTTCCTCATTACAGTACCCCCACAGGACCATGATAAACTTGCAGTGACCAACCTGGCTTCGTAATAATAATAATATAACTACTACTAGTAATAATACTAATACTGTAGACAATCGCAAAAAATACTGAACTGAGTCTAAAGCCGACTTTGATGACAACTAAAACTGTTACTTTGGATTTTTGAAAAATCTTTATTCCAGGAATCGAACACGGTTATTTTGAAAAAAAACACGCGTTGTATACTGTACTGTAAACCATCCGATAGTGTCGCCAACAAGGATCAAATTCGGGCAAGAAATTTCATATTGCCCGCATATTGCATTTTTTTGGTGAGAAATCTTAAGTCTCATCAAGTTTTACAGGCTGGAAGAATTAGTTCATAAAATCGACTGGTCGTAGGCCACAAATGAAAAACAATGGTCTTTACTTTTTTCCTATAGCTCCTCAAAGCCTTTACTTTTTCAACGAGGCGTGGTCTGTTTTCATCTGTCGGGCCTTTTAGATACGACTCTAGTCCTCTACTTTTGTGCCTACCACGAAGACGTTTCTTGTTTTGTTTTGTTTTGGACCTATTATGTTAATATTTTAACATAAACCCACTTACGTTATCCTCAAGTTTTGCTAAAAGTCTCAAAAAAAAATCTACGAATTATCCAACAAAAACTATTAATAGATTCATTCAATTCTTCATTGCGTACAAAGAAAGATGACCCGTCATTCTGTCACTCAAAAAACCGCAAATATCAAGTCTTAAAAAGTTTCTACATCTTGTGTCATAAAGCTGTGTCGTAATCACAAAAAATATTTAGCTGTCCCAGACGAAATTTTTACACTACATTCTTCCCTTATCGATGAAGTTGTTGGCACGGCTAGTGCCAAGTATGACCTACACTTCAGGCAACTGCGCAACTCTTTTTTGGTTGGTAAAGTCATTAAAATGATACCCCCCTGTGTAGAACGGGAGGGACTGTCAGTCACCTTTTACATTCCAGACGATACTACGACCTCAGAATAGTTGCGTGTAGGCTCTACAGTAGTTGTTCCAGGTGTAGCTGATGTTGTTTTGAATTTCACCGCCTTACCACAAAAAAAAAATCTGTTGAACGTTTGTCTAAAAAAAATTAACTGCAAAACGACCCTTATATCAATGTGAAATGTCGTTTTAACGTTGACAGTTTTTTTAACAAGTGTTCAACAGGTGTTTATCTTACTTGTGGTAAAACGGTAATGGTTTGTAAAAGGATCCACAACACAGATAAAAGATAAATAAAATTGTTGATCCGGTTTTCATTTTGATGACCACCCCACCTTTTAAAACATGCTATAATCCAGTCTAACACTTGTTACCAAGTGTCGTCAAAAGGTCACAAACGTTTCGCAAAAGCGAGTTAGCATCGAGTTGCAACCACAGCACGTTATAGTGTCAAGTGGATGTCGTAAGGGATACCTTTGCCTTCGAATTTGAATTTTAATTGTTCCATAGTGAAAGAAATTGTCTGTGGTTTGAATGGCTGAGTTTTTCTAGTATTTAGCCTAAAGCGTTTCAATTTTTGAAATAGGTTTGTGAGTTGGTCTATTGGTCGCAAGCGCGAATGTCAAGCATGAGGTTCTAGGTTAGACTCTCAAGTTAGGCAAAGAGCTATTGGGTTCCTGTATTAAGAATTTTTCAGTAGCAGTCACAGATTTTTGGTAAAATCATGAAATGAGTCTTTTTGCCTTGGGTGGAGCGGAAGGGACTCTCAAACAGATACTAACCAAAATCCATCTTGTTCCTTCGATTGCACTTTACGTCCCAGGGTTACGGTAACCTGATGAGGCAGTCCCGCGATCAGCCGTAGAGTCTGCGTTTGTGTAGGATTAATTAAAATAAGTTCGCCTTCTATTACAATGGGACTTAAGCGGAACTGGTGAAATGTGTTTGTACTAAGCATTAGGTATACATCTGCCAAGAGGGCCAAAGCCTGCCGGGGTCGCGGGTCTAACGAGCTACTGTTAGACCCGCGACCCCATATTACCTCAGAACGTAAAGGGCTATTGAAGGACACCGTGAAGTTTAGTAAGTACAAGTCTGACAATCCTTCCTGCCCCGCCCTGGGTCCCACCCAGGACGGGGGATTCATTTGATGATTATACCACGATAAAAAAGGTATACATTGTAACAATATTAATAAAATTGTTTTAACATCTGCCTATCCCTTCTGGGATTATAGGCGAGATATTCTGTTGTGTGTAAGTTTGGTATTCTATGGAAGAAGATATTTGGCACATAGCCCATTTCTGCCTCGGTATACAGCACTTGACCGCTTGTAACCTTCGTTGTACATAACATGATATACCTACTTATGTAATCGTATAGCTGTAGGTGTTGTGATATACATGTAAACAGAATACAGAAGGCCACAACACTTGTTACTGCGTTTGAAGATAAATAAGCATCACTATTGATGGTGAAATCAAACCACAGATTCAACATTTCTAGGTGGATTATTTCAATCCACCTAGCTGGGCAACTCGCTGTCCGATTATGGACCATGCTCAAAGACCTACTGTCAGCAATATGACGGGGCCTTCTTAGAGGGCCAATGCTTGCCGCGGTCGCGGGACTATCGGGTTACGGTGGCCCCGGAACGTTAAAAATTACTGAAGGGTACCGTGGATTCTAGTCAGTACAAAGTCTGACAGTCATTCCCGTCCTGCCCTGGGAGTGAGGACTCATTCAATGATACTAAAACGAAAAAAAAATGTTGTACTTTTTTCGCCTCCATCTTTCTTAATCAGTAGAGTAATTTAAACATGATACACAATCATCCAACAAGACTAACATTTAACTCAACTAACGAACAGATCTGCGGAATTCTCGTGGTCGCGTGTCGCGGTAACTGGAGCGGCGCTGGCGCAACGCCTCACTTGCCCGTGCGCATATCACAAGCACTGCCGATGCTAATGTCATTAGTGTACTGCTCAAGTATTGGAGTCTTTATGACATTACTGTTGGAATATATGCATCTTTAGATACCAACATATAATATACGAGTATATATGTAAAGGTACCTCTGACTTGACTCTTCTTGGTAATTTGGTAACAATGATCACGAACTTGACATTTGCTCGAACTTGACTTTTTATTATAGGTATAAATTCTGACGTCATGTTACTAAAAAAATAATAGATTTGTACACCAATTTCATTGGTAGGACTAGAGCTCGACTAAAATGTATCCATAAGACCTTTATTGTAAATACCTATGTTCACAAATAAAGTTTGATTTGAAAAGCGGTTTCACGGCGATTAAAATCGGAATAAAAACTATCCTATGTGTTAATCCGGGTTATAAACTATTTGTGTGCCAAATTATATCAAAATCAATTCAGTGGTGGTCGCGAGACTTATCGAATTACCGTGACCCTGAAACGTAAAGAGCTATTACGTTCCATACGTACGGGCCTATTGAAGGACACCGTGGATTTTAGTCAGTACGAGTCTGACAGTTCCTCCCGCCCTGCCCGGGGTGGGAGGACTCATTTGATGATTTTACCACGATAAAAAATCCGTTCAGTGGTTTTTGCATGAAAGAGTAATAAACATCCATCCAAACAATCTTTCTCGTTTATATTATTAGTAGGAATATAAATTAGTTGAATAGTATGATACATCTTATATGTATATAAAATTTCCGTGTCACAATGTTAGTTACCGTACTCCTCTGAAACGGCTTGACCTATTTTTATGAAATTTGGTATGCATATTCAGTAGGTCTGAGAATCGGCTACTATCTATTTTTTTTAAATTTATATGGCAAAACAACGTTTGCGGGGGGTCAGCTAGTAATATTATATTAATTATGCCCTCAGATTAAGAAATACAGAATTAAGATGAATTTTTCATTGATGAATGCAACCCATTTATTACGAAATCGATCTAAATATTTGACGTAGGAAAAGATCTAAATATTTGACGTATAATATCTCTACCCATATGTAACTCTTGCTCAACAGCGGCGGCGTAATTTGATTGAATAAATTCAACTTAATTTGGACAAGTTCTGAACTACTTTTTGGATATAATAAGTATCCAATTTATTTGTTAAACTGGCTCATGAAGCCTCAACTTCGATTGGACTCAATTTATTATAATTATTCCAAAGAACCGTAAATAGCTTATGGCACCTTTCTACTGTTTAATCGGATATCGTTTCGAAATCAGATTCACAGTTCCAGACATTACCCAATACGTCCAAACATACGAATTGGCTTCTTTATTTATAATGTTAGTTTAAATTGTAGTATCATCACCACTACATACTACGGATGATAAATGATGATGAAGTAGCAGTATAAACTACAGTTGTCCTAAATTGAAACACGACTCAAGTAAGAGGAACTAGGATTGCATTATGACTAGGTAGTCTTAGTCTTGATTGACTGGCCTCTTGGTCTAGTGGATATTGACCCTGACTGCTATGCCGGAGGTCGTGGGTTCGTTTTCCCACCCAGGACAAATGTTTGTGTGATGAGCACGATCATTTGTTCTGTGTCTGGATGCAATTTATCTATAATATATGTATGTATTTAGAAATATGTAAGTATGTTTATCAGTTGTCTAGTACCCATAACACAAGCTCTGCTTAGCTTGGGACTAGATGGCGTTGTGTGATAGTTGTGGAATATTATTATTACTATTGATTAAGAGTGCAAAGTCTATATACACTAACATAGTTTTCATCACTAGACGCAAAAAAATTAAGCCAACAAAAAAATGTTCTACAATTGCCAATGTCCTTTCACAATGACGATAAATAAACTCGTTTGAAAATCATCTTAATAGGTAATCTCACGATTACACATGTAATCTAATAACATATTCTATTTATGCTAAACAGACCGAAAATCAAATCAAACTAGCAGGAAATTAAGGAGTCAGAATCAAATTTTGAGAACAATGGGACAGTGCGACGGTAAAAAGAAACGTTATTACGAATGGGGTAACTATTGCTTAAATAAATGCAACGAAGTTGTTGACAAAATATTGCGCAAAGTAAATTTAGATGTACACCTAATGAATCACGCTACTGTACAGGTACCAGCAATGCAGTTTGCACATTACCTCCTCAGAGTCCTCCCGTCCGGACCTGGGTGGAGGACTCATTTGAAGATTATACTGCGGTAAAAAAAATAATGGATACCTATGCACAGTGGTGATTCATGTATAAATTAATAATAATACGAAAACAGCTGGTAACTACGTTAAAAGTTCTTCGAACCACACCCATGGCTTAGGTATCATTGAGAAACTTGCTAGACAACGTAAGAAATACTAACCTGATAATAATATGATTCATCGAAGGCTATAATATCAAACAAGTTATAACAAACTAAATCTACATTTAATGGCTAGGGGAAATTATAAAATAGTTTGTGTTTTTTATAGAATATTATGGGGCAGGATGTATAAAAAACATTCTAATGTTAAAGTTTTAATCTTATGTCTTACTAATATATTTTTAATTAATGCGAATGTTTGCGAGGACGGATGGATGAATTTTTGTTACTTTTTCACGCTGAAACTACTGAACGGATTTGCATGTTTGGTACACAGATATTGGGACAAACCCACCACACTATTCCCAAACCACTGCAACTCATGAAAGCCAAATTCTGCAGTGGGAACCAGCAGAAAAGAGCCGAGACAATGAAGCACGATGTGTCCCGGAGAATGAATTTACCTGCCTTGGACCCTGCAACGAAATTAATCAGAAAAGAATAGTATCAGGAGTAGGAAAAATATGTTTCCACTTGGTACACAGATAATAAAGAACCTGGATTAACACAGGATAGTTTTTATCCCACTTTCATGTTCCTGTGGGATAGTTTTCAAGTTGTAGCGGAAGAAGCCGCTGGCAATAGCTGGTACTTGTATAAAAAGGTTTTAATACAAAAAATATGGCATAAGGCTCTACTAACCAAACAAAATGCTTCTTTACTAGTTTGGGCTGTAGGTTGACTATCAAAGAATTTAATTAAGTAGTTATTACTAGTTTCTTATACATAATTTGCCTGCATTAAAAACATACGTTTTAACTAGCGAATGAAGTCCGTTTTCAGTGTCGGAAAAATCTAGGTGAGTGCTGCCTTTACCAATCTGATAACTCCTTATTTATAAAGCCGTTGTTCTATGGAGAACAAAAGACGGAACCTGGGACTGCTATTGAAGAATTATGGACCTAATGACTATGAAGGAAGCATCTTTATTGTGGCAAAGGTACAATGGGAAACATGGAATCTAAACTAACTACTTATTATCACGGAAGGATTTATTGGATGTAACATTCCCTAAACAAATTTATATCCCGGGTCGACGCGGCGCGTTGTGATCCACGCGCGCCTCAAAGAGTGTCAGCACAATGACGGCCCCCCCTTTAGAGGGCCCAAAGCCCGCCGGGGTCGCGGTACTAACAAATTACCGTTACCCCGGAACGTAAAGGGCTACTGAAGAACACCGTGGATTCTTGTCAGTAAAATCATCAAACCCGTCCTCATTTGATGATTTTACTACGTAAAAAAAACAACAAATCTATACATATAAATCAAATTCAAAACTGACTGACTAATCGATCAACGCACAACCGAAGCTGCTGGGCCTAGAAGCATGAAATTTTGCATAAGCGTTCCTTAAATGACGCAGATATCCACGCTCTCTGCAATCTGACGGGGCCTCCCTTAAAGAGCCTAAGCCCCTGCTGGGGTCGCAGGATTATCTTATCAGATAACGTAAAGGGCTATTGAAGGACACCGTGGATTATAGTCAGTATGAGTTTGACATCCCTTCCAGCTTGGGTAGGAGGACTAATTTATTGATTTTACCACAAAAAAAAAACAAACAGTACCCTTAGCACGAGTTTTCACTCTTTTAATTTTCAGCGTCTTTCCAGTATTTACAGCGTTTCTTGTATGAAAAAAAGGAACAGCGCCTCTGGTGTGCGAAGAAGGAACTAATTTTTTCCTTGAAAATTGTCAATTTGAAATTGTCAAAGTTCCAGTTTACTTTACGTCTCAAATACTGAAAACTCGTGCTCAAGGGTACAGAGGTCAAAATGGTAAATGAATACAAATCTAAGTCGACCTCAGCATAGATTTGAATCCTAATTCTTATTCCAAGTTAGAAAATGTCCAAATCCAATGCTACACATAAAATCTAAATACCAAATCCACTCACGTTGAAACACAGGACATGTGGTCACCGCCTCAGAGTACCAGCCGTGCCTAATGGCAGTTTCACTGCATTTCACTATGGTAACATGGTGGGTTGTACTTCCTTGTTGGGGAAAGTGGATGCTCGTTACAGATCATATTTACCTGCTCTTGAAACTGGTGGTGCGTGAGAATGGTTCGTGTTTATGCTTTTAATTTATGGGGTAGGAATAATATAAAATCCATGGAAGGTGTAGGTAGACCGCTTTTTATCGTGGTAATCAATGAAAAAATTCAATGGACCCACTCAGGGTGCAGCGAGCTGTATGACTCATCATCATCATCAGCCTATAATGTTCCCACTGCTGGGACACAGGCCTCCTCTCTGTGAGAGGGAGTGGGCCATTATCCACCACGCGGGCTCTGTGGGGGTAAGGCAGATGTCACATGTCTTCGAATTTTTGGTTATAGGACATGCCGGTTTCCTCACGATGTTTTCCTTTACCGTTTTGCGAGCAGTGGTGATGAAATAAATTACACAAAGTAATGCGCCTGGCGGGGTTCGACGAACCCACGACCTACAACTTGTAAGTCGGGACTGATACCACTGGGCCTCCACTGCTCTGTCTGACTCAAACACTAAATCTCAGAAGTTCCTTCAATAGCCTTTTACGTTCCAGGGACACAATTGTCACGGTTTATGTTTATGAGATTGGAAGATGAACACTCTTCAATCAAGGAGTTTCTATTGATGAATTGATTTTTGCTATATCGAACACGGTGTGTTAATAATTTATTCAATTGTACGATGTTTTATTGCAACGATGCTATATTGATGCGATGTGAATGTGACGGCACGATTAACACAGCGGCTGAGCGATTGGACTGCTGCGCTGCTGGATTCCCGCACGGAACAAGTATTTGTATGATCTACAAGTACCGTAGTTGTTCCGAATCTGGGAGGCTGTGTTTGTGAGTTTAAATGTTTGAAACGTAACCACGATATAGGAGAAATTCCTATGAGAAGATAACGTTTAAAATATTATCTCTCTTTAATTTTGGGTTCACTGAAATCTTATCCAGTGATCAGTTGGACTATGTTGTTAATTTCAGTGCATAACAATAATGGTGTTTGCCCGTTGTCCCCGTAGGCCATGTCCCCGTTAACGGGGACAAAGGGAATTTAATGAAATAATTTAAATTACTTCCCGTTATTACATCAAAATCAACGTGTACTTGAAACAGTACTTGATGTCAATGCCCTTTAGCAAGCGCGCTCGTTACTCATCCAGTAGTCAACAAATGACGTAATTACGCATCTTCTCCGGCAAGAATAAGAGCGTAAAGATCTTATCTTTCGCACGCACGCACTAGCTCTTTATTTTTATTAAAGAGTAGTCCATAATATAACTTCCATAACTATACTATAATGTGACAAGTATCATGACTAAATGTAACTTGTTACGACATGACTTATGTACCGAAGTATGTATGGTGTGATAATATGCATCCAGTCGTAAATATTTCTTCCACATTATAAGATGTAGGTACAATCGACAAATTTGAATCATGACCCATTTTGACAATAAATCGTTTGAATCCGTCAAATTGACAAAGATCAAAGTCGTTACCATGGAAATGTATCTTTACGCGAATGTGGACCTAATTGAAATGTCTGTTAGAAAATAAGCTTATGGTGGGTCATAATTCAATTTTATCGATTGTACACTACATCCAGGTCATACAGAAAAAAAGTAAGTGTGGCAGATGAAGTGAGAGGCCTAAACTGAGCTGAAATGATGATGGGAAGGCCTGTAGTCGTTAGATGACCTCTGCTAGAACTATCTCATTCAATTGTACAATCAATAAAGTTAATGAATTATGACCCACCATAAGCTTATTTTGTAACATACATTCAAATATAATTAAGTAGGTCCACATTCGCGTAAACATAAATATCCATGGCAACGACTTTGATCTTTGTCAATTTGACGGATTCAAACGATTTTTTGTCAAAATTGGTCATGATTCAACTTTGTCGATTGTACAACTGACTACTTTCATATAGCTTCTAGAGTATGTATGCAATGGCCCATTAAGGATAAGTAAACCGATTAAGGATAAGTACTAAGGTTTTCGATTCAATAAAAATCGGCTAAACGCATTTCTTCTAGCACGTATGATTTAACGCTTACCTAACTACTACATAAACGTAGGTATAACTTTACCTCAGCGTAACAAATATTCCCACAGCATAATTCACCAGTTTAATTATTACTACTACTGTAAATAGTAACTAGAGCGATGACCGTGACATATTACTGGTAGGAATTCATCGGTAGAGCCGTGAGCCGCTCTCCTTTTGAATGGCTCGAATAGTTTACGAGCTATCGCGGTAACAAGGAAACTGTGAACGGAATTCAATTTGTTCTATCACGTTCATGAGACACAAAAGTTACAAAATAGGGTACAAGTTTCACGACAGTTTTAGTTTACTGCCATGATACTCGTATTTTGTAAACGTCAATTTCTTTGCACACTACGATATGCTCGTCGCTGAGATAAACATCACATCGTTCACTAAGCTACTGACAGTAATTGTCGCTGTCAATAGCTAAGTGAATACCAAACTGAAATTTTGTCTCTGAAGCAGCGCTGTATACCTATACAAGACTGCTTCGGTTTTTTTAAATATACGAGTCAGTTTGTGTTTTTTGTTTTGACTGTTTATTTTTCTTGACTATTCTTGAGGGAACAATTGTTATTTTGCCAAAGCATTAGTTCCGCCTACGCATATTTCCTGATACATAGAATCTTCTAAAGGAAGGCAAAATATTTTTTTAAGAATCGACTTGATAAACATACTAAGGAAAGTTAAAGAAAATAATAGCTTTAACTAGAACTACCACCTCTATTTAACACTCAAATCCAGTTAAACTTGAACTAGGAAATGGAGAACTAAGTGAAACTTCCATTAATAAGGAAAGTGTGGCTCAGTCCAGTACCCGCTCAGAATACAATAACATAACCGGACGCAGAAAGTAGCTCCACAGTGGACAGTACCGTAGATAAATATCATGTAACTGTGGCACTAGTAGGAATTTGTGTGACGACTTGTATGTTGTTCGTTTCACCTTAAAACCAACAGTATTTTGTTTTTTGATGACTATTCCCTAGCCTAGGGCTCTGTCGTAATGGCGGCGAGAAATGGGCAACTTGCTGCCCGACCATGAACCATGCACGGGTTGTCGGCGTGTTGTGTTCCACGCGCGCCTCAAAGAGCGTCAGCAAGATGACGGATGACTCTAGAGGGCCAAAGCCCGCCGGGGTCGCGGGACTTATCTCATTACCGTGACCCCGGAACGTAAAGGGCTAATGAAGGACACCGTGGATTTTAGTCAGTACAAGTCTGACAGTCCCTGCCACCCTGCCCTGGATGGGAGGACTCATTCGATGATTTTCCACGCTAAGAAAAAAAAATGGGGCCCCTCGTATTTTTCCCAGTAATCTTTTCGAGAGTCATCGTCTCCTCACAAATGCACGTCCTAGTCATCCCGTTGACATTTTTTCCGGGCGCGAGAGGTCTCCGCCTATCGCCTCCATGAGGACACGGCGGTGCTCTGCCCAAGTGCCAGTCCTGCACCGTATGCTCCACCGTGTCCTCCGGGCGATCTTCGCAGTGATTCACAGTTACCTCCCGAAACTTCCGTGTCCGGAGAGGACCTGCGTCATACGATAGGTCAGGACGCCGTGACGTCTCTCCAGCCACTCCTCAAAGAGGGGTGTTACCGCGGCGATTACGGCGTGCCCGAACCTCGGTTGCGACAGTTGTTGTCTCCATACTGCCCTGAGATCGCGTCGGACCTCTTCCCGCTGCGCCTCGACTTGTCAGGGCAGCGGGAATTCTCCCCGGGGCGCTGCGCTTTCACGCGCCACTCAAAGACGCGCCTCATCTAGCTTTAAAAAGTATTTTTTGTGACGTGTAAAAGTGTTTTTTATAACCAACTTACAAAATAAATATAATTTATCATTATATCGGTATTGGTTTTTCTTACCGCTAATATATTGGAATTTATTTTTGACTCATAAACATCGACTCATAGGAATCGAAGGACGACGGTTTTCTTCCGGTTTTTTTGGCTTCAATTCTCAATAGCCTATTATATTCTATAAATAGTCTAAGAACCTGTAAAAGGTTACAACACAAATAAAATCATCATCATCATCATCAGCCTATATTGTTCCCACTGCTGGGACACAGGCCTCCTCTCTTTGAGAGGGAGTGGGCCATAATCCACCACGCGGGCCCAGTGCGGGTTGGAGGATGTCACATGTCTTCGAATTTTTGGTTCTAGGACATGCCGGTTTCCTCACTATGTTTTCCTTCACCGTTTTGAGAGCAGTGGTGATGAAATAAATTACACAAAGTAATGCGCCTAGCGGGGTTCGAACCCACGACCTACAACTCGTAAGTCGGGACCGATACCACTGGGCCACCACTGCTCCAAATAAAATACTGTGGTTGAATTCGGTAAAACATAGCTGATGAATCTTTTGCTTGAACCTCCTCTGCCCAAAAGATCTTGACGGTAGATTGTACGCATGCAATCTTGATATAAAAAAAAACTATTATTGTAAGATCATAACTCAGATAAACTATTTATATTGAGAGCGTGTGAAGAAAATAATTAAGCAAAAATAGATCAATATGAGGATAAGTAGCTCATTGAAATAATTATGTAAGACAATCGTTATAACCTATAAGTAACATTAGGCCATTAATACCGGATTAGCTAAGGGCTCAACCGTTTTGCTATCAACCGGACCCAATTTCGATTTCATGCTGCTATTGAAAAAATCCTGAAGGAGAAACCGAGAATGTCTAAGTTGGAAATTGAACTTGGGACCCCTACGGTCGGCAGTATTGCTTGTGACCGTATTTTACGTACAGCGTACCTGAATTATTTACAGCGGTTTTGTATGGAACATGAAAATGCGCCTCTTACACCAGAGGCGCATTTTCATTTTCACGGGGAACTAGGTAATTGTTTTTCATCAAAACCTCAAAGTTCCCGTTTACTTTACGTCTCAAAACGTAAAAAAAAATGCTGTAGGGCCTCCGAAAGCTTACATTAGCATGCACAACTGAATATAAAAATAACTTTGTTTAGATATCTTTATAAAGCTGCAGTGTAATATGACAATGTCCATTTTTCCAATCACAAAGTTAATTATGACATCTGTCAAACAACAACCACAGACAAAAAAAAAACATAACAAATGATTGTGATGAAAATAAAAAGTAAGTCTCAACCAGTCGTGCGTACGTTGAAAGTGAAATGGCGACTTTCGTCCGAAGAATGCTGCCTCGCACAGGAATCGATCCCGTGGCTATTGCGTAAGAGATGTGTGTTGGATTCTTGCGTTAGGGTTCGGTGGACTACGGTGATGTTGATGTTAAAGATTTTCTTATATTCTTTCTACTAAATACTTTATCACAAACAAGGCATTTCTTCTGTACTTATTGAGTTTTTTGTTTGATATGGATTTGTTCTTGATTAATCTAGGTCAGAGAAGTGACAGAAACAAAGTATACGATGGAGCGAGCTTACCTAGAAGAAGCCTGCTCACTCTAACTTTGGAAAAATTCGGGTTGTATGCGTTTGGGAACACAGACGTTTATGTTTATAAACATTCTACTTACATAAACACTACATCCGGCAGAACTACCTGCAGGTCATGCGAATATTTGCTTCGTTCTGAAATAAGTTTCCTTTAAAATCTTATCGGTATAAGTTACTAAAGCAAATCTAAGCAAGCATTATCATCTTTCATTATTAAAATGTAAGAATACTCAGTAACAACATGGATTCAAAGTCCTTATTACGAGATTTTACCTTTTTGTGACGGATAAAATTAGTTTCTCGATATTACACTTGAAGCGCTTTTTCATTTTCAGTAAATAATCATCTTCTAATAAATAATCTTAATCACTTCAAGTACGAAATACGTATAATTCCTGCTAGAACATCTCGATTTGTGCCAAGTTGATGGCAAAAGGGTCTTTGTTTAAGATAACTTGAACGTACGGAATACTAAGCGAGCAGGTACTCGAATAGGCTTACTTAGAAACATACTTAACCTGGTCAAGTTTTTCTAATTAGTGACGATTCCTTACATGTGATTCCTAATTCATTTACATGCATTTTCGGTCACTCGTTTTGCAACTTGAAATGAGTTTAAATAATATTAATTAAAGATAGCTTTAACTAGCAACTTCTCTTGCATGGCGTTTGGATATTATCCTATGGATCGAACGATTGGGTTCAAAAGTATCCTTTGTTCTAACACATTTTTTATCATGGTCTATCTGGATAAAAAATAAAATAATTAGAAAATATAAAAAAATGCTTTTAATAACCAAAGTTACGTTTATTTTAACAAAATAAAACAACAAATGAATGCTATAATTATATTTTAAAATGTTACATTTTAAATTACTCTAGCAACACTTCTAAACTAGAATTTCGTCTATTCATGCCACTGTGCAGTGTTGCCAAAGTAAAAATGAGAAATATATAATAGTATGCACAATGTTCCCACGAAACAATGGTTTGTGCTAACAATATGATATAATTTTACTTTCACATGTAAATAATGCGAATCTATGGGAAATACGTTTTGACGTTACAATAGTGTGATATTACTTGCTTTTTAGTTATTTTTCGGCTTGAATGAAAGTTATGTTGAGTTGGAATTTTTAAGGGGTAACAAAGAACTTGTATCTTGCTTCACATTGTTGGCACCAATTGTTATTTGGAGATTTTACAACTTACGCAAACGTACGCGATCCAAAAATATTTCATTCAAAGTAAACAACACTATCTTTTGTTCATTACTATTTTCGCTTTACAAAATATTTCTGAACAGAAAATCTTTACCCAGTGATTTGACAGCGTTTTTTGAATCAACCCTCTGTATGCGAACATTGCGAACAGAGGAGTAAAAACTTATCACTAAACGTATCACAGAGCCTTTAACTCATTGTAAATAGGTACTGCTGAGTATAAAAAAAAACATTCTCTTCGTGCCAGCCTCAACCAGAGTTTTCTCTTGTTTGGCAACAATTGTGCCTAAAACCCCGATTTAGTATTAGGTAGGTCAAAACTATGATTAATGAACTAAAAAGCGATGAATTCTAGACTTTTATAGACTAGGCCTTTTTTTAAGCTAGTCTTTTTTTTAAACAAAGGCTTTTTAAAAGTAGGTGTTTATTTAATAATAATAATAATATTCAACAACTATCACACAACGCCATCTAGTCCCAAGCTAAGCAGAGCTTGTGTCATGGGTACCAGACAACTGATAAACATACTTATATATTTCTAAATACATACATGTTATAGATAAATTACACACAGACACAGAACAAATGATCGTGCTCATCACACAAACATTTGTCCTGGGTGGGAAGCGAACCCACGACCTCCGGCATAGCAGTCAGGGTCACTAACCACTAGACCAACAGCCAGGCATTTGTTTATACTAGGGCTGTTTTGTTTAGCCTTTTTTAGTCATAAAACAAAGGTCTCTATTACAGCATTTTCGACCTTCAACTAACCAAAGTTGCATAATTCAGGTCATCAAGATTGTAAGACTCATCTTCAAAACTAGTCGGAGAGGCGGTTACCCTGTCGGTGCACTTACTCAATACATACGACCTTTAGATGAAAGAATGCCTGAAGAAAAAATGAGGACGATAAGTTGCGCGTATTAGCAGAAGATTATGAATAACCTTTCACGAACTTATGTAAAGAAATAGTTTAAAAAAAATCATGTGTGAGTTTTAATTTGTGTCAACGGAGTATTTGTCAATAATTTTTTATTGCTCTTTTCACAATGAACCCTTAGGCATGAATTCGAATTCAGGTTTTAGTTCGTATACTGACACTCCCTTCCGCCTTAACCAGATCGAGAGATATATTTATAAAGAAGTCGGTTACAAATACGTATTAGATCGGGTGATCAAGCAAATGCTGAAAAATGGATACAGGACCTTAAAATCGCTTTAGGACCTTACAGCTTAATCTTCGTTTAAACGTTACTAAGATAAAACGGCGACTCAGAATTAATTCCAAACTTTTACTCTTAAATGAAGTTTATTAAATTCCATGTTTGAGTTCGTGGCTCCCCAAAACGGGTCATTTATTGATTTTCTGAGCCATATTTAAATAATAAGCTTAATTAGTAAATGATTTGTGTGAGAATCGATATCAAGAAGAATCTTTTTCTAATGCTCCAGATTACAGACACTACTGCACTCAAGGCGTGTCTCCATATATCCCTGCTTGCCTCATAGGAAGTCGGCGTGATAGCCACAATAATCAATGAGAAGTGGCCACTACCAACCATTACAGGCCACTACGCAGTGGGGCAACTTCCCGTGTCATAGATGAGGCAACTGTATGCAGCTTGGAAATGCGACTGGCTATCTTTCTGGGATACTTGTTTTAATTTTTAAGTGTATTTAGAAATAATGATTAAGAATTTCGAATATTAGTGGAGCTGGATAATAGTAACACTCAGTTATGGACAGAAATAAAGAATCGAAACAGGTAAAAAAAAAGTATTAAGTTTGGAAATACTAAGATAATCTTCGAATAGGCTAAATTGTAATGAGGTTACATTACAATTTAGTTTTCTTAGTATAGTATTTAGTGTAGTTAAATCTTAAATACATATAACTCGAAGGTGACTGACTGACATAGTGATCTATCAACGCACAGCCCAAACCACTGGACGGATCGGGCTGAAATTTGGCATGCAGGTAGATGTTATGACGTAGGCATCCGCTAAGAAAGGATTTTGATCAATTCTACCCCAAGGGGATAAAATAGGGGATGAAAGTTTGTATCAAATTTTGACAATTTTATAAAAAAAATACATTGTTAAATTCGACATCCTCGCGAACGAAGTCGCGGGCACAGCTAGTATTAATATAAAATATTAAATAAGAAAATGTAAGACTTAATTAACTTTTTATAAGATATTGTTGATCTCCAGTTTTTTTTTATCAAGTTGGTCTATCGTCTCAAATAATAATTGCGAAACATTCACTTCAACATACTTTTTCGAAGCGCGCTCAATTCTAACGTATCACCAATAACATCCATTTACGCCACATATTCTAACATACTAGTTAACAACATTACCCCACGCCAATCATACCACGCCACACTTCCTTGTTCTTCTATGCAAAGCGCTTTTTAAACGCTCCCCAACGTTATGCAAGTGAACATAGAACAGCAATAACAATAGAGTATGCAATTTATTATGTAAACTATGCTTCTTTATGCGTTGGGTAAACTTGCACATCGTTTGTGGGATTTTCAGGTTCGATACTGTTTTGAGCAGCCTCGTTCTAAAATGAATATGGGTGATGGCTTTAAAATACTTTTTTTACCCTATATTCTACCAGTGCTGGGCAAAGGTCTCCATTATAACCTTCCACACTTCCTGTTTTGCAGCTTTCTACGGCCAATCTCCCATAATCGCGTCTAAAATACTTATGAATTAAATATACAAAAAGTCCAACCGGAACGACAAACAAACAAGAAAATTGAGTGTATAAAAACATGGGAAAATATATAGTAAAAATACTAACTAATGAGTTAATAAGCCAATATTGTCAAAGCTCTGTTTGGAGTCGTCAAGTATCAAAGACGTAAAATATGTTACCTGAGATCTAAGTCTAGCTTACCTAATTTCTATTTTTATCGTGGTAAAATCATCAAATGTGTCCACTCTAGGCTGAAATGGGAGGCACTGTCTGACTTGTTCTCACTAAAATCCACGGTGATACATCAATAGTCCTTTTGGTTCCAGGGCTACAGTTACCTGATATGACAGTCCCGCGACCCTGGCTTACCTAATTCCTAGCAAAACTTTGTGTATAATATCTTCAAGAACTTTCTTCCGTTCCACCAATAATGCTGTAAGGCGATTAGTGTTTAAAAACAAAACGCACTCAGCCTTTCTACAAAAACTTAAACATCTGTTGAACACTTGTCTAAAAAAGTGTGACTACAACACGGACCTTATTTCAACATCATAATCTGACATTTTTTTAGACAAATGTTCAACAGACGTTTAAAAGTTTTTGTGGTACGGCGGACACTGTTTAAAACCTACAAAGATACGTTCATATGTTTTTTAAACAATGCTATCATATCACAATCATATTACTCCAACACGGCCTTATCAGACGATGTTCAAGCTGTATGTAAACAGTAATTACATTATCTAACTCGAGTTAACCCAGCGATGCCCATCATTGCGCCACAGTAGCGGTTACCCAACGGTAAGGCCTTGTTCACGACCTCGTGATATACGGATTGCAGTAGTCGGCAAGCGCGTGCTTCACTTGTTAGTTTCGCATGAGAATTGTCGCTTCCAAGTCGTATTGTAGTGACTTGAGGTGCTTGTATACGGCGCATGTAACCCGCGCAAGTGCCTCAACATGCTCAAGCTACATGCGCCGTGTGCAAGCGCTTGCGCATGTTACTCGCGCGGGTAAACCGCAAACCTGCACCTTTACTTGCGCGAGTTGCATGCGCCGTGTACAAGCACCCCGCGGGTAACTTGATCAAGTAGCTTGCGCATGTTACTCGCGCGGGTAACCCGCACCTTTACTTGCGCGGGTTACATGCGCCGTGTACAAGCACCCTTAAGCAAATGATTTAGCGTGTTCTGTCAATAGTCAATTACAGGGATCAAACGCAGAATGTCGCATTCTCTTTTCACTTTTAAAACGAATGTTTTATTCTCAAAATCCCATTCCTAGAACTGATCAAAATCAAAAACATTTAGCCACCGCCACGCCAAGAAGTTGTACCATAGTCTATTGTATCCACCGCTGGAAATTGCCGGGGTTGCGGTATCTTCTTTTGTAACTGTGATCCTGGAACGTAAAAGGCTATTGAAGGATACCGTCAGTACAAGTCTGACAGTCCCTTCACTGTCCCCTTATTTCATGGTTTTCGCAAGTAAATAGAAAGAACCCATTCGCCTACCGCAATTACATCTAACTAACTCGGAGCATAGACTAAGCGTATTCCTTTACGTCTGTAAAGTCGTAGTCGCCACAAACGTGACGCTTGTGCGTGTAGATCGTGGCCAAGTGGGTTACTGTCAAGTAACCGCTAGTTATACGTGTGGTTAATCGGTTAGCTATGGTTAACGTTGGAATTTAGAGTTATTGAGTTCATATTGCTACTATGAATTAGATAGGAATATTTTTTACTGTCAAAAGTTTTTACATAGCTTTTTATAGAATTTATACGATTGGGGGCTGTATTTTAGGATTTTAAGTAAAGAGTTAATTTATATTACTTCTAGGCAAGCGGGCTTCACCGTTGATTGCATCAATTCGCTTAGAAAGGCGAGATAGTGGTAAACGGGCACCAAAATATTAATTAAACATATATGTTTGTACCAAGTCTTGATCCTGATTCCTGTATATTATGTAGCTATAACAAATAACCAAATATCGCAATTAACAATAATTTGTACAATAGTGCCTATCGGCACAGAATATATAATACATAGTACTAAACGCCATCGGTCGTAGCAGTTAGGATAATTTCCGTATCCGAGTGTGACGGTTGACTGACATGTACAAGATATTATAGGTTTATTTTAAAATATGTATTGTATAAATACATTTTATACGTTTATTTTATAGTATGTGTGTTTTTTTATATCTTATTCATTTTTTTTTGTACACTGTGTCTACGTTTTGTTGTCTATCTCTCTTCTGTCGCTGGTCTGCTGGAAGAGATTTCTTAATGAAATAAGCAGTGCCTTTGTGCTCTTTTATCTTAATGTTATTTCTTGTTTTTGTATGTTCTGTGTACATAAATAAATAAAGTATTGTTTCTCTCTGTTTCCTATTATCTATAAAATATGCATACGACGCCACAGGTAATATTGTAGTTCAAAGATCAAAGTTATGTCATAATTTTACAGGCTTCTAACGTAATACATTACACATTGTTATCTGTATCTCTTTTAGATGATTTTTCCTTATGATATAAGCTTGAGTATTTGATAAATGATGAGGATGAACACACAATTTTAAGCAGCGGAGTAAAGTGACATAATCTAATAATATGATTCGTTGAGGAAATATGATCTGAAAACATACAATAATCAATCATTTCCTCACATTATGCTATCGGAATGTTTATCATTATAAGGGTTTTAATTTAATAAAAGTATTGGTAAACCTAAAGCTAACCTTAAATAGTTAGTGAATGCAAGTTAGCCCTTGACATAAAATGACCGGTTGGTATGTGACTCGTAATAGAAATGAGCCCAGGCCTAATTCCTGCTGACATTAAAAAAATCCTATAAAGATTTTCTTAGGAAAGAAAATTTCGATCCGCGGGCAGGATTCGAACCTGCGACCTAAGAAAATCTTTGAATTTCGCTACGCATGCGTTAATGCGTTTAATATTTATAAAATATTAAATCCTATAAAACCTAAAACCATTTTACCTGATCTAGGAATTCTGCTTATGCTCTTCAATAACGCCAGTACCACTAGCTAGAGTGTAGCTAGTTAGTTCAAACACAAAAAATCGTAAATCTTACTACCTAAAATTACGATCGCGACAGTTTGAGAGGATGAAGGGATATTTAAGATTATGGATATTTGTTTCTTTCACACAAAAACAACTGATATCTAAGAAATTTGGTACGAAGATAGTTTCAACCTGGATAGTTTTCAACATGGATAGTTTTTATGGCATCTTTATTGGGACATACTCAGCAGACTAACTAACTAATAATTCCTAAACCAATGCAAAAGCCAGAATCAACAGTGTCAAACACCAGAAAAGCGACGAGTCAATGAAGCTCGACGGGTCTCCGAGAATGAATTTACCTGTCTTGGATCCTGCAACGAATTTAATCAGAAAATAATAGTGGAGGAGTAGGAAAAAAACTTTTCCACTTCCCTCCATGTCAAGCAGGACACAGAACAAAACAAGGCCAATGGGGACAAAGGGACATTACAACGGGGAGAAGCCCAGTTGCCTAGCAACGCGGGTAAAAATGACTATACTAATATTAATGGGTAAGACCGTAAGACAATTATCGAACCTGAACGCCCCGGGCATAAGCCTTTTATTGTTCACCCACAGACGTCCCATATTCCCAGTCAATAAAAACAATTGAATATTCATAACTACAGTTCCATTACAGTTATCTAACGGTTGCGCCTGGTTGCGCGTGGTTGGTCAGCAACCTCAGCAACCTTCAGTGGTTGGTAACGGTTACATCAACCTATATAACTTAATTGGAATGTTTGCGCGGTGAATATTAAGGAGCTCGTGTGTGGTTGATGGGTTATTTTTAGTTAACGAGTTGCGAGATTGGAATATTTAATTAAGGGACCACCTTAAGTGTCTGGGAACTGTACTTTTTTATAATTTTGGGGTAAAGAAAGGGCCTTGGCTGTTAAAAAGGTCCCGTTCTTTCTAAAATCAGGATTAAACCCATATCATATAAATCTTGCTTTATCACATTGTAATATGTGATACGCTTTTGTGTTGGACTATTTAAGCTGTGTTTATGGTATTAAAAAGTCACAGATTTCCTGGACCTTCCACATATTTAAACAAATAAAAAAATAATTTGCAATTTTATAAAAACTAATTTTAGTGGTGTTCCAAAAGTAAAACCACTCTGTTCCTTTGACATTTGCGTTATTGGGCCGCGGTACCTTCTATAATTCATAAATAATGACCACAATGACCTCTCTTTTCAATTTCAATAATTTCATTCTTACGCATGTTAACAAACTTAACTAAACGTCAATTAAATAATTACATTTTATAATATTTAGATAGCTATTACATTATACTTTATAAGGTTAAAATGAGCTGTCACACGAAATATCAGGCCAGTATACAATACATTTCAGAGTGGTTATATAACGAAATAGTTTCGCACTTATGAAAGAACTGCAACAATTTCTTTGCAAGAATTAGCTGTAGTTTCAATTGACCCCATTTTTCATGCATTGTATTTACAGTATGTGACACTACTGAGACTGACCTTTCTGAATTTGCTTCCTTGTGTTTCAGTAATGATATGGCAAGCTCTTGAAACGCCGCTCGCATAGCGGCGAGTATAGGGTAACTCGCTGTCCGACCATGGACCATGCCCGGGTCGACCGGCGCGTTGTGTTAGAGCGTCAGCATAATGACGGGGCCCCCCTCTAGAGGGCCAAAGCCTGCCGGGGTCGCGGGACTTATCTCATTACCGTGACCCCGGAACATAAAGGGCTATTGAAGGACACCGTGGATTTTAGTCAGTACAAGTCTGACAGTCCCTCCCGCCCTGCCCTGGGTTCCGGGAGGACTCATTTGATGTTTTTCCACCCTAAAAAAAAAGCTCTTGAAACGTATTGCGGTGGCACGGTTGGTCGAGCGATCAACTGCTGCACTGCACGTCGCGGGTACGATTCCTGCAATGAAAAAATATTTGTACGATCCACAAGTATTTGTTCCAGGTGTGGCTGTTTGTGTGTAAAAAATGTTTGTAACTACACCCATGGCATCGAAGAAATTCTCTGTATAGGGCATCGGGTAAAAAAGTGATTAGTTATTAATATATACACCGTGACTTTTTAGTCGTCTTACAAAAGTGGTCCACTTAATGTATCGTATCCGACCTAAAATACCTCTAGGTGAGTTTTTTTTTTAATCGTTAATAATAATTTTTATTATTAATAAATTTGTACATTATAACTATGGAACAGCCTGTTAAAATGTTTACATATCAAGCTGTAGAGTATACCTACCCAGCGCAATAGTCGGGCAGATCATTCTATCTCCATTTTCTATGAGTTAAGGGTGTTTCTAACTACGCCTTGCGTCTTAATAACGAATAAAAAATTTACTTTTAAATTTTTCATATCTCTTAAATACTTTTCTACTTTTTTTAATTATAAACGTGTACTAGTCATTGGATACATGAACTGGGCTGCCGTTGTAAGACGATTAAAAAGTCACGGTGTATACATTTTACATACAAAGACTACGTTTTCTTGATATAATACTCAACTGGATGAACTCAATATGATAACAAACGGCAGAGATTCACTTGAAAAAACATAACCTATTTATTACGCAGTCGATTAAAAACTATAGTGATCTTAAGAACAGACAGATATGCACAATTAAAATGAGTTGTGGAGGACCGATAGGCAGTCGCTCCATGTAAAACACTGATATTCAGCTGCATCTGGTTCGACTGGAAGCCGACCCCAATATATTTGGGAAAAGGCTAGGCAGATCATGATGCACAGTTAAAAATATTAATTGACCTTGCTAAGGTTTTCAGGTCGTAAATCTGTAATTCCTGATCCTATTATGAGTTACTTGTAAGTTAAAATAAAAACCAAAAGAAGTCTTGAGGTATAAAACTTGTTCGTATAAAAAAAGGCGTGCTTGCTCAACTTGCTTATTCCATAGCAACGAATGAAACACTTTAATTAACATAAACTTTTGGACATATCCTTCTCAATACAACTAGTAAGGACCTACGTGTAATGAATTTAAAGATGGCGGAAAAGAATATTTGTAATTAATTAATGAAGATACGAGAAACTGGTTTAACCATCGCGAAGAGACTCTTTATTAAGAAGATATCCTTGACTCACTATAGAAATGACAATGCCAGATCCTGCCCCACCTTTCAGCCCAAGATACAGGAAATATAAACTAATGAAAAATATTAAATGAAAATAAGACCCCTGATTACATTGTTATTCTGCAAAAGATGCTTTTAAAAAGTTAGTGATAAAAGGATTTCGAAAACCCAAAAACCATTTCCTGTTTTCATCGCGGCCATGTGCGTTACGCATTAAGCATACCTACACGCAATGACACCTTTTAATGTGTTATTGTTCGGATTTAAATATGCAATATTCAGTTTTAATAAAACATTATTTTCAATAAGTGTGTTTAACGAAAATAATGTTTTTTTTTTAATATAAATCACATTATATATAAACTCTTAAAAATATTTCACATTTGAGCATGAATGATTAGGTACAACGAAACGTCATTGACGCGGAAATACCTAATCAAAACATAGCCCTATCATAAAATCTGGACTGAGCACTTCAAGTTACCTAGTACCCAAAAATGAACCGTAATCGCCACCGTTTAGGTCTTTATTTATTTACTATAATTAGCATGACGAAAGAGAAGAGCAACTTGGATGGCGCTTGTCCCTTTCCTCCTATTCCCAGAAAGTAGTATGGATAGAAACAGTAAAATATAACTCTTACTTGCTAACCTTATTTACTTTTTCGGCTTTAAAATTGCTTTCAGGTTTATTTTTCAATATTATTTTTTTTTTTATTCGGGCTATTGTCCCTGATATTGTTGTGATAGACAGATCGGTGCGCCGCGTAATGATAAATAATCGATGATACCATCTCGCATGACGAGAACCTTCTGAACGGAAAGCTGAGAAATATAAATAAATGAAATATCTCAACTTAGCACGCGCGGTTGTCGGAGTGGGAATGTGAGCTCGGCTATCATTGTGCCGATTTATCGTTACAGCCAATGGCCTGATGGCAAAGGGCCTCGACGAATACCTTTCGAGGCTCTCTCTAGGTAGTTGGATCAAGGGCCTGATTTTGAAGGCAGTGTTCCTAAATACGGCCCGCATTGTGAGGAGGTTCCTGTTTCTGTAGCCCTAACCACCGGTAGTTTGGACCCCGCTCCCACACCGGACTACTGTTTTTATGTTTATAAATGTTTTTTTTAAGAAATATTTAAAAACGTAATAACATGTATTTTGGTTACCTACCCTATTCATCATCATCATCATATCAGCCGTAAGACGTCCACTGCTGAACATAGGCCTCCTTTGGACTTGTAGTAGGACCGGTTGTAAGCGGCCTGCATCCAGCGTGATCCTGTGGCCTTCATAAGATCGTCTGCCCACCTAGTGGGTGGACGTCCTACGCTGCGCTTGCCGGTGCGTGGTCTCCATTCGAGAACCTTACGGCCCCATCGGCCATCAGTTCTGCGAGCTATATGGCCTGCCTACTGCCATTTCAACTTGCTAATTCGTTGGGCTATGTCGGTTACTTTGGTTCGTCTACGAATCTCCTCATTTCTGAGTCGATCGCGCAAAGAGACTCCGAGCATAGCCCTCTCCATAGCTCGTTGGACTTACTGAGCTTACTAATGAGGCCCATAGTAAAGGACCACGTTTCGGCGCCATACGTCATCACTGGTAACACACATTGGTCGAAAACTTTCGACTTGAGGCACTGAGGTATTTTGGACGAGACCTACCCTATTAGAAAGAGACAACTGGCCCCATCGGAGCTATGTCTCTCAGCACGTTTTTACGGCATGAGTGCTCAGTCCATTTCGTATATTGTTTGTGTATTTTATCCTTGTGTCAAAATGTCACAACTGGCATTATTGACAAAGTCATTTGATTTTTGGGTGGCTATTGTGTTTGTTTATTACAAATTATAAATGTGTTTGAATTATCTTACAGCTTCCACCAACATCTGTAATCCGTCAAGATTGTAGTATTGTATTGTGTGTGCTTTGTGGCTAGACCAGCATTGTGAAAATAGGGACGTGACGTTAACGTATGCTCGACATAGGTATCTAACCTAAATGTGATATTTTATCCAATAAAACAGAAACTGCACTTTTAAAGACATTTAATCATAATTTTAGTTATCACTGATAAAGGACAAATAGAATGCTACATTTGGTATAGTTGGAAGCCAACTTTTATTTGGTGGGTCATAGCTCTAAGTAGCAACTGGCATTGTCTTTTCTCCTGTATCGTTGGATATAAACACACATACACAACTACTTGCAGATCGTACAAATATTAGCTCGTAAGGGAATCGAACCAGTGATACGTAGCGTAGTAGTTCAATCGCTCAGCCACTGCGCAAGCCGCGCCGTTGAAATTGAATGTACTAAGCTTTTTGTTTTTGTTATCAATCCAAGCCTCTGCCTTCCGGAGTCGCGGGCCTTATCTCATTACCGTGACCCCGGAACATAAAGGGCTATTGAAGGGTGCGAGGAATTTGATGATTTTACCACGCTAAAAAAATGCCATGTGTAAATATTTACCAAGAAAACGTAATAGACAGCTATAAAGGGCTATTGAAGGGTGGGAGGAATTTGATGATTTTACCACGCTAAAAAAAATGCCATGTGTAAATATTTACCAAAAAAACGTAATAGACAGCTATAAATATAATAAATAAATCAACCGCAAAAAACAACCTTCACTTTTCAAGTGAAGCCGCCGCCCGTCGCGCGCGCGCCGCCCTAATAACTCTCTATGCAAAAGACATCAACGCGCGACCATCGCGTGTGCATCTTTTTAGTCCATTTCAAAAGTAACATTGTCTTGCAAACAATGCACAATGAAGGTTTTCTTGCTTCTTTTCTTGCAAGGAAGTATTTATTGTATTGTGTGGTCGAGTTCATGAGTTCGGTTCAAGTTCTTGAAATTATTGCTTATAGGCTATACATGCCTTTTTTTGCGGTTGTTTGGTAAATGGTTGACTAAGTTAGCGTTGTGTATTTATTTAACTTTCTCTTGTACGAAAAGTAAGGCTAAAAGTATGTAGTTTGATTTGATATGAATTTTAGATAAGGCTTGCCTAATAAATTTTCAACTGAGGTTTTATTTTATTATGTGTCTGTCATAGCCATTTTTTTTTTTCAATAAAAAATATTTAGGGTGAAGTAACCAGTTTCTGATGTTTTTATGAGACGGTGAATGACTATTGACTACCTACCTTTTAAAAAAAATTGTTTGTATTTTGCGCATTTAGGTTTCAGTTTTGTATTAAATCTAAATGCGCAAAATTTAAACAAAATGTTCTTGTTATGTTTTTATTTTTGATGAATTGCCTTACTTATATTATATTTCTCTTTTGTTCACAGGAAGTCACAACATGGCTGTCACTACTGTTAGCAGTTATAGCATTAGGATCCACAGGTAAATACAATTGAATTAAATACAATTTTAATCAGTCTGACTGTTACTTTATAACTCTAAAACTACTGAACACCTTTCATCAAATAAATAGGCACAATTGTTTATCACCTTTTCAAGGTTTAAGTAATTAGATGAGAGTAAAACCATCCGCAACGACTAGTATTCCAATGATGTATTATTCTTCAATACGATTTGTTTTAAAATAAAGCTTTCTCATGTTTATAAAAGACTCATTATATTGTTGTGTTATTTGAAAAATATTTATCGTTAGAGATATTGAATAATCTATTATCTGTATTTTTATAAACTTTAGTCAGCCTCTTACACTAAAGATATTGTCAAACAGACAGGCGAAGGCGAATGCGATCCGAATCCTGTCTTATAAAAAAGCGAAAGCGGTCCGATAGTCTATGTGACAGGCTTCAAACAATTCCATACATTACAAACTAAAACGCCTCGGCACGCATTCGCTTCGTCCGTCAGTTTGCCAAGACATTAGTTCTCCGTTTCAAAAGAAAAAGACACAGTAGAAAAAGAAAAAAAAATGTTAAAGAAAAAGTGTTTAGTACTTTTAACTAATTGTTTACTTTATCACTGTTCAAACAACTGCTCTTAAATGAAATAGTATTAAAGGGTAGAACCTCGGTGGCTGGGTTGGTAAAAGGGTCGGGTGTACTAAGTCTAGAGATTTTGAGTGGTTCAAATCCTGCTCACGGTTCAAATTTTTCTTTCCACAGAAAATCTTTAAATGCTATTGTTCGATTTTGTGACTCAACAACAATAAAATAGTTAATTTATATTTACGATATACATACAAATAAACAAACGTTTCCGTCTAATACCTCAATTAGCATACATGTAGTACTTACATGACGTCATACAACCATATACAGCTCAAATACAAAGCTCTTCAATTCTTGGAAAAATAAAAAAAAGACGACTACCTTTTAAGGCATGTTTTAACCTTATTTAAAGACTTGTCGTAAAGTCTTAAAAAAAAACAACTTCAGCTAATATTGACTTTAAATAAATCGAAGGCTTTGTAAAGTTTGTCAGTGCGGTTGGCTGAGAGAGCTACTGCAGGGCTACATGTCGCGGATTCGATTCCCACACGCAACAAATATTTGTATGACCGACAAGTAGTTTTTCTCTGTTTGTTTGTATGTGTGTATGAACATTTGTGAAATCACCCACGACATAGAAGAAATTCCTAGTAAAGGGCAAAAGTATTTAAAAAGGAAAAATAGAATATCGGCCTTAGGACGTCCACTGCTGAACATGGGACTCCCCTATAGATTTCCAATAGGCCTTGTTGGAAGCGGCGTGTATCCAGTGCGATCTTTTGGTCTCCATCAGATCGCCTGTCCATCTTGTAAGAAAATAATAGGATTTATATTAAACAGTTTAACCTTAGGAACGCAATATATCCTCTACAGGATGTTAATGATTTATACTCCCTGTAACTTACATCCTTTAAAAGCTCCTATAATAGCAAAGATCCGAGAAAACCCAAGGATCAACCTTTAACCCAAAAAACAAAAAATATACTCTATGTTATACAAACTACGGTTCACAGTCCATCAGTAGATTTTTCAAAAAGAACTGATAGTAATTTACAATGTCATAGAATCGTGAGTGGAAGTGAATCCTGAACAATGGCTCGTTAGTCCCACGTACTCCCGCGCACCGTGAGCTGCGCCGGCGCAGAGAGTGACGACCTTTACTTACTTACAAGTACATGAATTATTTATGTGTTGTACAGCATGTTTCAGATAGATAAGAATACAGGATGAATTCTTCAACTAAGCGTGGAAATTATGAGAAATGTCGAAAAATTCTGAATTTTAATCAGCCTCAAGACTCCTTTTTTGAAAAATTCACCCTGTCTATATTTCAGGATGTGATGTGATTTAGACCGTAATTATCATCATCTGTTCTGTCTATATATATATTTTTACATTTCTCTGCCTTAAGAATTTGTCCTGGAACGCGGATGCGTTTACAAACATTAAAATCTCACAATATGTACACAAACACCCATACCCAGAACAATTTTAATACCTATAAGAATTTCAGATTTTTTTATCTAGTGGACGTTATGTAGTATTTTTTATATCACTCTACTCAAGTACAATCGACAAAGTTGAATCATGACCCATTGTCAAAATAACAAAGATCAAAGTCGTTACCATGGAAAAGAATGTTTACGCGAATATGGACCTAATTTTATTAAAATGTCTGTAAGAAAATAAGCTTATGGTGGGTCATAATTCTACTTTGCCGATTGTACGTTTATAAAATCCGTCTGTATGAACAACTCATCTTTTTGAATTTCCTACAGTCGGATAATAAATAAAGTGGGCGCACCCATACAGCTGTTTTATGGTATGTCTGCATTTATCTCCACGAGCATAAATTCCGTACACCATCAGTCGTTATTTCTTTGTGTCTGGCTACTGACCTTTAGATATTTTTTCTTTCTTTTTATCTGAAAGACATAAAAACCGGCCAAATGGGTAGTTGACCACGCACAGTGAAGGGTTCCGCCGTAATCTGGTTAAATATTTTTGCATGCACTAGAGCAGCGGTCGGAAAAGCGTTGCCCGGGATTGTTTTGTAAACTAAAGATTTTCTTCTATTAAGAAGTAGATAGTCTAAATTTAAATAAATATTCTCCTCGTTTTTAGTTTAAAAATTGCCACTTTGCGGCCTTTGTGTGTGTTGCCAGTGATAACATATGGCTCTGAAACGTGGTCTTTGACTGCTGGCCTTTTAGAGAGACTAAGAGTCACTCAACAAGCAATGGAAAGAGCTATGCTCGGAGTTTCTGTGCGGGATAAAATCCGGAACATGGATATTCGGCGAAGAACCAGAGTCACCGACATAGCTCATAAAATTTGCAAGTTGAAGTGGCAATGGGCAGGCCACATCGCTCGTAGAACTGACAACCGATGGGGAAGAAAAGTTTTCGAGTGGCGACCACGGACCGGAAGACGCAGCGTAGGCAGGCCTCCCACTAGGTGGACCGACGACATCGTGAGGGTCGCGGGCAACCGATGGATGCAAGTGGCGAATTGTCGTTCGGCGTGGCGGTCTAAGGGGGAGGCCTATGTTCAGTAGTGGACGTCTTCCTTCTGATGATGATGATGACTTTGCGGCCTTTAACTACCAAAAGGTTGCCGACCGCTGCATTAAAATATTGATTTAGCGGTGATCAGAATAAACACCGTAATCGGGTTAAATATTTTTGCATGCACTAGAGCAGCGGTCGGAAAAGCGTTGCCCGGGATGGTTTTGTAAACTAAAGATTTTCTTCTATTAAGAAGTAGATAGTCTAAATTTAAATAAATATTCTTCTCGTTTTTAGTATAAAAATTGCCACTTTGCGGCCTTTCACTACCAAAAGGTTTCCGACCGCTGCATTAAAGTATTGACCAGCGGTGATCAGAATAAACAACTTATATATTTCTATCTTAAATTCCCTGCTTCTTCTAAATAATGCTGTGTCAACTGAGTACAAATCACTTCTAAATCAAATAATCATCAACATAATGCAATAATCTATCGAAGTTAAATAGCTACCCAACATGCAATCCTATGGATGGACAGACAAAAGGATATGACGAAACTAAAGGGTGCCTTTTTTCCGTTTGGCGACAGAGCCCTAAAAATCTACAGCCGTTCGTCCCATCTTCCACCCGACGCAGTCAACGAATTTTAAACTTTAAATACAAGTTTAAAAACATACGTACATGTTTTTGTACAGAGCTCGCTCGTTTTATGACATTGGTACTAAATTATCGAAGAATAAGTACTGGATGTAAACTCGTCTTGAATGATTTATTCGTCGGAAGCTTTTATGGTTATTGTCTGTTAAATTAAAAGTGTTATAAGAGAAGCTTTCTGTTGTGGGTGCTATTTCCTAGTTGTTCCATAATTTTAATTATTTTCTTATTTTTAAACTGTCAAAATCAGACTACGTGAAGCGTCAAATGGTCACAGGTATTTAGCTTTATTTCCTTTTCGTCTCGGGTTCGATTCTCAGGAAGTTTCCGTTTGGTGGCACCCCTCGTGGAACTGGTGTTCAGGTTTTTTTAAGTCCTGGAACTCAAACGGCAACTGAAGAAACAGGGAGGTTTTTGATCAGTGCAAGTTTAACAGTCCTTTTCGCTCTACGCAGGGCGAGAGGACTATTTTGATGATTCTGAACCACAGAAAAAAATGTCCGTAGTTGGGTACCTACTGACAACTCGTACTGACACTAGCTATGTTTAAATACCACGTTATAAGAGCTAGTGTTCTATAGGTATAGGCTTTCAAAGATACTGTAGTAAACTACGTGCTTTCAAAATTATTGCTTTCGATACATCACAACTTACCCAGATACAAATTTTCATTTCAATTTGCAAAATAGGATATCCGTAGTAGCTAGCTATGTGACTCACTATTATGTTCAAACGTGAGTACCTAGGTCAAATAACAATACATTTATAACTGCGTGTTGCATACAGCAGCCAGACAATATATAAAAGATACATATAGGTGCATACATACATAATGTCAGAGGCTTTACTCATTGTTCAGGAATTCGCATTGTGACTCACAAGATGATCAGTTTTCAACGTATTTCTGTGCTTATAAATAAAGCTTCCATTTGGTAAAGTACCTAGATGAAATAAGTTGTTTTATTCAGGTAGTACCTTATTGCCCTTGCCTTTTCTTAGATTCAATAATTATCACACAGTAACGTCATACTGGGATAAAACGTATCCTATTTGTATTAACAAATAAGGACTCACTGTTTCCCTGAAAAGGGTGTTGATCTCAAGAAAGTACAACATCCTTTTAAGTTAAAATGCCATTGTGATTATTGTGTAAATGTTTGAGAATTCTGTAAACAATATGAATCACTGGAAACGGCATTGAATGCCTTTTACTCATTCCTAATACTTGTGTGTGTGAATGTGACTGGCCTGTTGGTCTAGTGGTTAGTGACCCTGACTGCTATGCCGGTGGTCGTGGGTTCGATTCCCACCCAGGACAAATGGTTGTGCGATGAGCACGATCATTTGTTCTGTGTCTGGGTGTAATTTATCTATACATATAATAAAACTGCAGAAAATTAATTTTAGTACATTAAAAAAAAACTCAAAAAATATAGCCAGGGTGTTAAAAGACAACCAATAGAACCCATTTCTAGCATTTTTAGAATTTTTGTCTGTTTGTCTGTATGTCTGTTTGTCTGTTTGTATGTTTATTTGTGCGGGCATCACGTAAAATGTACGAAAGCTATGTAGATAACTTTAATACACAACGACGGACCGTAACTTGAAGTAACATTTAGTTTTTGTTTCATTGAAACCGGTTCAGTCTATCAAAAGATATTTGAATTTGTGAAAGTGTTCCAGAAGTAAAATTACGGTCAGTTCACACCGAGACGCGCAGTTCAGTAGCGCGATCTAGCATCGAATAGAAAAACTACATATTCAAATAATAAATCTAAACATTTATTCCAACGCACGGCAGATGGCGTTAAAAGAAAACCTGGAATAGAGGTGTTTAAATTGAAGTAACATTATGTATTTTGTTTCATCGTAATCAGTTCACACCTTATAAAAAATTAATTGAAGCGATTTAAAGGAATCATAGAGTAGAACAGAATACCTCTCGCGCCCGGCATTGGTTGCGGCCATGCTGCGGGGCGAGACGGAGTGGGAAGCGGTCTGCTCCTTCTGCGAGGCAGTAATGCTCGTGAAGGAGGAGGCGGGCCGCGAGCGAGAGAGGACAGCGTTCTCCCTCCGCCCCAACCGCAGTGGTAGGCGCCCGCGGCGTCGGACGTCAGCAGACGATCTCCGGCCACCGTAGACGCGGGCATGCGGGCAGCGAGTAAAGGGCAACTCGCTGCCGGACCAAGGACCATGCCCGGGTCGACGGCGCGTTGTGTCCCACGCGCGCCTCAAAGAGCGTCAGCATAATGACGGGGCACCCCTCTCAGAGGGCCAAAGCCTGCCGGGGTCGCGGGATTATTTCCTTACCGTGACCCCGGAACGTAACAGGCTATTGAAGGACACCGTGGATTTTAGTCAGTAGAAGTCTGACAGTCCCTCCCGCCCTGCCCGGGGCCGGAGGACTCATTTGATGATTTTACCACGCTAAAAAAAAAAAAAAAAAAAAGAGTAGAACAGAATGGAATGGAATGAAGTGGAGTGGAGTGGAGTGGAGTGGAGTGGAGTGGAGTGGAGTGGAGTGGAGTGGAGTGGAGTGGAGTGGAGTGGAGTGGAGTGGAGTGGAGTGGAGTGGAGTGGAGTGGAGTGGAGTGGAGTGGAGTGGAGTGGAGTGGAGTGGATTGGAGTGGAGTGGAGTGGAGTGGAGTGGAGTGGAGTGGAGTGGAGTGGAGTGGAGTGGAGTGGAGTGGAGTGGAGTGGAGTGGAGTGGAGTGGAGTGGAGTGGAGTGGAGTGGAGTGGAGTGGAGTGGAGTGGAGTGGAGTGGAGTGGAGTGGAGTGGAGTGGAGTGGAGTGGAGTGGAGTGGAGTGGAGTGGAGTGGAGTGGGGTGGGGTGGGGTGGGGTGGGGTGGAGTGGAGTGGAGTGGAGTGGAGTGGAGTGGAGTGGAGTGGAGTGGAGTGGAGTGGAGTGGAGTGGAGTGGAGTGGAGTGGAGTGGAGTGGAGTGGAGTGGAGTGGAGTGGAGTGGAGTGGAGTGGAGTGGAGTGGAGTGGAGTGGAGTGGAGTGGAGTGGAGTGGAGTGGAGTGGAGTGGAGTGGAGTGGAGTGGAGTGGAGTGGAGTGGAGTGGAGTGGAGTGGAGTGGAGTGGAGTGGAGTGGAGTGGAGTGGAGTGGAGTGGAGTGGAGTGGAGTGGAGTGGAGTGGAGTGGAGTGGAGTGGAGTGGAGTGGAGTGGAGTGGAGTGGAGTGGAGTGGAGTGGAGTGGAGTGGAGTGGAGTGGAGTGGAGTGGAGTGGAGTGGAGTGGAGTGGAGTGGAGTGGAGTGGAGTGGAGTGGAATGGAATGGAATAGAACAGAATCATTTATTTGCACAGAGCGGGCATTAGGAAAATAGTCACACAAAAACCTGGAATAAAGATGTTGTAGGATAAAATTAATCTTATCCGACAATTAGTTTATAATTTTTTTCCAGCGACCTTTTCAAAATCTAAATCTTACCATTATATTATTCTATGATCTTACCTAACCTACTTAATATAAGCTGAGCCCAAGCTTTATTTTTTGTTAATATTTTTGTATGTCCATTGAAAGTACTTACATGTTTCTTTGACAATTAGATCGATTTTATTTGTTTTGAAGTTTTAACACTTTTTTTCGCTTTACGTTCACGCGCGCGGATTGGATTTAGACAAGGTTCCATCATTTTTTTTTCCATACCAACATTTATTTAATTTATTAAAAAAAAAATATACATATATTAAGGGATACCTAAGCTTTAATTTAAATTTATATAAATATTTGTAATTTAATTCGAAATGTTTATAATTTAATTTTATTGTTAAAAAAATTAATTTATATTATAAATATGTAATTTCAAAAATATCGAAAATTGAAATCGATAAACAAACTACTATAATCCAGTAGCAATTGAATGGTACTTACTGCCTTTGAACGACAGAGGGCGTTTATTACAAACACGTCAAATATTCTTGAAAAATCTAAAAAAAATCTAAATATCGGGTTTATATGAAAAACGTGGCGAGAATTAAGCGCTTCGCACTAAAAAATACATTGTTAAATTCCGACATCCACGCGAACGAAGTCGCGGGCACAGCTAGTCTATAATATGTATGTATTTAGAAAAAAAAAAAAATGTATATACAAGTATGTTTATCAGTTGTCTAGTCTAGTAGATAGATAGAATACTCTTTATTATACAAATTACACTAATTTGCAATTCACAGTATCTTTTAAACTGAAAATATTCCTCCCGTGTGTCAACTGCTGTTGAACATAGGTTGAACAGGAGTTGAATCACGGGACAACGGCTATTCATGGGACTAGCAGCGCAGTAGCCGATTTTGCAAACACTGGGCCAACCATGCGGTCAAATTGAAACTGGCTATGTATTATTTAATGAAAAGGTTTTACATAATTGCCAGATGTCATTAAAAGCATAAATAACAAAGTTCTCTTAGACAATCCTGCCCTATTGACCACGGCAACCGATTTATCCTCAAGTCAAGATGTCAAGCACTTGCCACTTGACTAAAGAGCGTGTAAACTCGCAACAAAGTCACAGACAAAGTCGTTGCTCGCTCGGTCAGCTATGACGATGCATTTAGTCGCGCCTACATACTTCATCTTAGTGACGAGATGGACATTGAGATGATTGCATCTCAAGAGATAGGCAGTTATGGAATAAATCTCCCTATCTTAATATTATAAATCACGTTTTGAGTGGCCCCTCTCTCAGCCCCGTAGGGTTATTTTCTTATTCTAAGGACATTTAAAAACGTGGGATTTTATATTTTTTTAAATCTATTAATTTTTTCTCTAACTTCAGTGCACAACATTCTGTTCACCGAAATGTTATAAAGCGCATGTTCCAACCTATTCATTTAGTTAATCAAATTACTTTTTAATAAATACTCTATTCTCCTTATTATTAACCTCCAAATTCAACAGTCTTAATTCTTATTACAAATATACACCATAATCTTTTTCACATCAATCGACGTTCTAAAGTCAAAATTGTATCAAACCTCATTGTTGCCACACGCCTATCAAATATCACTTTTCTCAAGTCTCGCAACAAACAAATAATTGTAAATTAATTATATTGTTGATTGACAAACGATGTATTGTGTCTATGATAGATTTTATTAATAGCGTATGTTTCGTGTATCATGATGATTAGCGTATTATTGCTTAATACAGTAGCAAACGTTTCTTTTAGATTTAACAGTTATTACAACATTCACTAGTGTTTGACAATCCGTTTTAATTTCGATTTAATTAAATTACAAACATAAAATAGATAGAGACTTTTTTAGATCTAATAAATACTTGAATCTCCTTTTAAAAGTTTTAAAAGCAAGTGAAACATGTTTTATGCCGACGCAATATATTATTTAAACTTCGAATATAAATAACTTCGAAAAAAGAAAAAAAATAACAATTATTACGCACATAAACCATGGCAAACATACAACGCGAAAAAAACAAAATGAAAGTAGTGTAGGAAAAAAGATTATTTGTGTGTCTCACGGCTGCGCTAAATCTGGGCCAGTTAAACGTTTTAAACTCAAAAAAATAATCAATGATTAAGTTTAATTACATTTGCTACATGTTCAGTCTGTTTTGGATTGAAATCGATTATCGGAAATCAAATGAGTAAACATTTTGTGGATTTTCAAATAAGCAAATGATGACATTCGGTTAAGGAAAAAAACATTCAAATAAACATTTAACCTTACGAAATAATATGCACTAGTTATACAAGTTATTGGTTTTTAATCAACTGTCATTTTCGCATAGAATTTTAAAACTTTAGACTCCACCAACCTCCTGGATCGCGGGACTGCCTTATCAGGTAACCGTGGCCCCAGAACATAAAGAGCTATTGAAGGACACCATGGATTTTGGTCAATACAATTATGAGAGTCCCTCCCGTCCCGCCCTGTGTGGGAGGACTCATTTGATGATGTTACCACGTAAAAAAAAGAGTTAACCAACCACTGTTTGGTTCTGCTATAAATAAACCTGTGATTTGAATAAAATACAATTTAATAAAATTCTTACTCAACCGTACTGCAAGTTTCACGGATCGACTGCACAAAATAAAGTATTATTTTTTTCATAATTTTCCGCTGCGTTAGTCATACTGATTGGCGGGTAACGCCGGGTGGCGGGCCACTGCTACAGATAAACTGTATCAGGTGGCCTACCATGAACTCTTAAAGCGTGAGTCTTTAGCCTGTGGGAAAGAGATGGCGCTAGCCGACTTGTGTAGCTCTATCTCTTTCCCACACCCTTAACTGGATCACGTTAAGAGCTCGTGGTAACGCCTCAGGTTGCACTTTCAGTTATTCAATAAGTCTAGAAAACCAGTTGTGTGGAAACTTTATTTGCCAACAAAACTATAGTTTTATTTCTAGAAATAGTCCGAGGCATTTAATATAAAAAAGTTTGCAGATTATATTTATCTATGGTTGATGAAACAGTGGTAGTTTTGTTTTTATTTTGTTTATGGTTTTTAGTCGATTGTTTTGGTTCATTAGACGAATAGTTTCAAATTCGAAACTATGGAATTCTGCAATATTTTCGATACCTACCAAATACGTTATCTATAATTTTATTTATGTGATTAATGACTTAACTTCTGAAAGAAAAAGGATGATAATTAATTTATTTGAGTGAAGGCTTTGAACAACAAAGTATCGGATTCTGTAGTCGCTCTGCGATAATAAGTTTACTAAACTGGGACAAGCATTTAATTTTCAGACAATAAAATGTTTTAGACGCGGTAAATAAATTTTAAACGGTTGCAATATTTAGCAAACAAAAAATAAGGCTAAACTTATTTGAAATGTCAAAGACAAAATGTGATGTGGTCACTTATTGTTGAAGTTATACTAATAATCTGTGGTTATGCTCTTAACAATTTTATTATTATGCGGGGACCACGCTCAAACGAAATGCCATTAATTATCAAGATAATAGACTTTAACCGTGGTAACACAAAAACTTTTAAACGTCTGTTGAACACTTGTCTAAAAATGTATGTATATCAAATTACGACGTTGAAATAAGGTCCGTTTTGCAGTCACACTTTTTTTTAGACAAGTGTTCAACAGATGTTTAAGTTTTTGTAGTAAGGCTGTAAATATTCGTATAAACGTCCATCATCACAATAATTAACGGCATTTCTTGTTAGTGTGGCCCCACAATTAGAGTTGTTCGTTTTGGCAAAATTGTGGCGATAATTGTTAAGCCAAAAAAGCCCACTCCTCATAAATTTTGATACCTAAGAAATAGTAATTAATAAATCATCAAATATTGCATAACAATGTAACAGAACTTTCTCTCAAATAATAATCCTTCTTAATCTTTGTTCCAGCATCAGCGAGCGAGCCACGCGTGGTGTGCTACTACACGAACTGGTCGGTATACCGGCCCGGCACAGCGAAGTTCAACCCTCAGAATATCAACCCTTACCTCTGCACCCATCTTGTGTACGCCTTCGGTGGATTCACCAAGGAAAACACCTTCAAGCCTTTCGATAAATATCAGGATATTGAGAAAGGTTAGTACATTTACTTAAAATTTTACGTCAGCGTAAAACGAGGGAATAGAAGATTCAGCTTCTGAGTGTCAGTTGCAGTAGCCTGATTCGTAAGGCGTCTCCAAAGACGCGGGTTCAAATCCCAATCACTGCTGAATTTTTTGATAGTTTATGTCAAATTATGTCAACAGTTCAACATTTAGTTTAAAAAAAAAGAAACTATGAGTCCCACGTTGGGCGCCAAATCTTAAATTGATAAAAAAACAAATAAAGATAAATTTTTCTAACTTCATAAATTAGCTGTATTATCTTCTAATATATGTAGCTAAAGTTGTTTGGACAACAATGTAAAAAAGCTTTATTTACAAATCTAATTGGCGCCCAACGTGTTCCTCGATGGGCGACTATTCTATGCTACCGTCCAAAATTACTAACATGCATTCAATATCATACGTTTGATAAATAATTCTTCGAATTACCTTTATTATTAGTGAACTGATTATGCCTCGGAAAGCACGTAAAATCGTTGGTCCCGGCTGTCATTTGTTGATCTTTGACAGTCGTTACTGTTAGTCAGGAGCTCATAAGTCTGGCAACCAGTCTTACCATGGGGTATCGTATTACCCAGTTACTGGATTGTGAAGGTCCGATAGGCAGTCGGTCGACGTAAAATACTGATAATCAGTTGCACCTGGTTCGACTGGAAGCCGACCCCAATAAAGTTGGGAATGATGATTAGTGAACTGATTATAAGATCTCGAAGAACAATATAGTCTCATTTGGACGCCAATTACATTTAGTACTTTACTCCAGGTGGTTACGCCAAATTCACCGGTTTGAAGACATACAACAAGAATCTGAAGACGATGCTGGCCATCGGCGGATGGAACGAGGGCTCATCCAGGTTCTCTCCCATGGTCGGCTCCAGGGAGAGGAGGAAGGAGTTCGTCAGGAACGCTATCAAGGTACTACATTCTCCATTTTTGGTTGTGCTACCCCCACTCTTCTTTTTGTCGTGTTGTTGGCAATTTTATTGAGCACGTAAAGCCGTTGGTCTCGGCTGTCATTTGTAGATCTTTGACAGTCGTAAATCACAGTCAGAAGCTCGAAAGTCTTACAACCAGTCTTACCATGACGTATTGTAGTACCCAGTTACGTGGTTGTGGAGGTCCGATAAGGCGGTCGCTTCATGTAAAATACTGATAAGCAACTGTATTCAGTTCGACTGGAAAACGACCCCAATATAGTTGGGAAAAGGCTAGGCAGATGATGATGTGGGCAATTTAATTAAGAGAGGACTTTAGCCATCAGTTATAACCATCTAGTGTCTTTGTTAGTGGAACAGTAAATAATCAGCCTTTGTAATTAGTAATGCATTGTGTTTTAAGAAGGTAAAAGTTTAAAGATAAGTAAAAGACCTATAACTAACGTCTAGTTTGTATCGTACTTCTCTAAGTACGATTCTCTAAGATGATTTCCCGAAACACTTTTTTTTTATATTTCCATGTCACTACTCTATCCATTCCTAAATGTTCTCTAAGAAAGTAATCAATTTCTTGATTTTTAAGTTAATGTATTTGAACAAGTAAAGTGTGTTCTTTCTAATTGACACATGCAAATATCAAACTGTCAAATTTCAATAGTATTTAAGTCAGTTTTGACATGTCAATTTAGTCTCCGAGTTAAAAAGCAGACAAAAAACGAACTTGTCTTCAAGATCATTGTTTTCTTAAAATAAAAACCACCTGTATAACTGTCATTATTTCTTTGATTTACAAGACATCCATCAATAGCTGTCAAAGAACTTCATACAAAACACAAATGACATTACCTTTTAAAGTCGGTTGTCATTATAATTTTCTCTTCATCGATAAAGTCTTTATTGCGAAGATCGAACATATTGCACATGGAAAGCTTTTCTGAACCATTTGCGAAGCTATTACTTTCACCATAGACTCGTAATTACATTGCACCTTTCTACGTGAAATTAGATTAGAAAATGTATTACGAATTATACGGTAGTCATGACTGAGAAATTTTGCAGAGTACTTAAGGCCATTTGTTCCTTTGTTTAGTTTTACGAGGTTTTCTATCGTAAATATGAGTAATGATGTTACTTCTAATGTCATAACTACTGTTCTTAGTTTAGTTTTGGTTGTCAAAATGTTAATAGTCTTTATTTGCTTTGCGATTAAGTTGATATTTGGTTGTTGCAATACAATCATCAATGAGAAGAACCAAGCGAGTCTGTCAAATGATAGTGAGCTTTATCGTTATTGTTTTAAGGTTATTATTGACCTGTTGGGTAGCCATTGTCAGTGGTAAACAAACGAAAGGATTGTATGTGACTTCTCCGCCATATTGTGTCTTTTATGTAAATAAAACTTTTAATACAATGAAAGAATGAGAGTGTCGTAAGTGCAGCTCTCGAATATACATCGTAACCTTGCCTGGTGAACTACATTTTGAATATATTGACTTAAGAAATTCTTATGATTTTAATAATTTCCTTTCACCTTACTGTTTCGTATTTCGAAATAATATTTGTAATATTAAGGATTTATATGGGACTCTTAAAAAAAATACTTGAAAGTAGAAGTCTTTTGCAGAGCATACTAAATGTTGCCGAGCTCGCCAGGATGTTCCTTTGAATGCTCGCGAAAAAGCTCTCGTTTGTTTTTGTTAATGTAACATTCACAATGAACGCTCATCACAAATGTAGCAAACAAACATTCATCCATCGCTACAAACTTTTTTATAGAGTAATAAATCCATTACAGCAGGTCATGTGTGGATCACTTGGATCTTTAAGGTCATATCTTGAGTAAAAGATGCCGATTTGAGCTGACCAGCCCAGAAACTGCAAGCAAGTTACAGCAAAACATTAATTCACCATTTCCTCCTCCACAGTTCCTCAGACAGAACCGCTTCGACGGCTTGGACCTGGACTGGGAGTACCCAGCCTTCCGTGACGGTGGGAAGCCCAAGGACAGAGAGAACTACGCCAAGCTCGTGAAGGAGCTTCGGGAGGAGTTCGATAGAGAGTCCCAGAAGACTGGCAAGCCCAGGCTGCTCCTGACCATGGCTGTGCCTGCTGGTATTGAGTACATTCAGAAGGGGTTTGATGTGAAAACGTTGAACCGGTGAGTTTTTTTTCATTTTTATTACAGTATTAGGTATTGGCCTAATGGAAGTACAACCTCTATTGCTGAGTTACATGGGGTCGTTGATTAAATTCCCAAATCAGGCAAAATTTTCATTTTAGTTCTTTATTCATCACTATTCATAAAAAATTCGCATTTTTAAGTTTCGGTAGGCAATATAGTGACCCTCTTATTTTTAGGCTAATCCCATAATATATGTGGCTTAAACATGAACAAAAACCATGTAATGTGGGTTTACTGTAATGTTTGACTCTTTGAGGATTACAGAGGTGATATTATGTAGGTAATTAAATATACAAGAAGTTTAAGAAAAACCTTCAAGAAAAAGCAATGACAACATTATTATGAGAAGTGAATATTATTCAGTGCACAAAATTAGTGAAAATAATTGGATATGAATATACCTTTAAGAAAATGCAAGGACGACACATTATTCAACACTGTCTAAGAAAAGAAAGAAAACAGCTCAAGGTTTACTCAAACTAATAATTTAAACAAAAATGAAATGAAAAGTTCAGCTCGACCTTACTATAATGTCAAAAATTATGCAAAAACATTAAGATCCATCTTTTATTTTGTGTTTGACATTCAATTTAATATATCCCTAGTTATTTCACAAACAAAACACACCTATATTTAAATCTAAATAAACCAAAAACAAGCAATCATGACATTGTACAAATGGCCAAAGATTACACTGTGCCAATACTTAATTGTCACATGCAAATACATTGCCTCATACACATTACATACATACATTCATACACCAGTCATACACACGACACTTGCTTAATTTACTAGTTCAATGTCATATTGCCTAATATATTGAATGTGGTGAAAGTTATAAGCATATGCGCATGTGATGAGCTTGTTGGAACCGATTTGAAAAAAAGATTATTTAGGTGGGATAATATTTTGTTTTCGAGGAATTATTATCAGCTTACCCCCTTCTTTTGAGGCGGTAAAATCATCAAAAAGCGGAAGCGGATGTCACACTCTTAGTACTGACTGAAAATTCACCGTGTTTGTTCCCTTTTCTTCCCAGGGGTTTGTTGCCCTTTTAAGACAGTGTCGATCCCCTTAAGACCATCATGACCTATTATGCTTATACCTGACTTGAATCTTCATGATGACGTTCTGACCTCAGTAGCATTCACATTAATCAAAGTCGCAGTCTGTTGTAACATTCCATACAACAGTCCCTTTCAACATCATCACCTTCCTGTCCGGATACTTTTTCTTCTTCCGTTCTTCCCTGTCAGACGTCACAGTATTATTCACTCCTGCATAACCGCCCCGTAATAGTACCCTATATCTCTTAGAGACTTCCTAATTTGTGTTTTCATTATGGCGATATTTTGATCTCGGTTTATCATATCATGCATCGCTTTAAATAGACATGTTCAAGTCGCTCTCCGCCTTAAACTCACTCCAACCCGCAATCCATGCACCCAAGAATGTCACACGATCGAAATCGGAATTTTAATGATTGTAAATGTAAAGCCTAACCGACGCACGCGCAGGCTTAACGACGTTACTGCTGAACTGCGCTTACGCCTCATCAAATATGGCCGCTCACATTTTATAATTCAGTACTAAGAATCAAGCCGACAACTTACAAGAATTCTGTTTAAATTAATTTGATTCTTATGAACTTTTGAATGAAGTCTTCGGTTTATTGTTTCATCATTCATTAACATTTTATTTTGTAACATTGACTCATCAGACTTAAAAGATAAAGTCTTTCTGTCTTAATTAGGAAATATAGCCATTCAGCCATTTTGCTATCTATAATAAATAATTATATTCACACCTAAATATCACTCTAAAATTTAATTGTCTTTCATTCTCTCTTATTCTATCCATTTTGTTACCTTAAATCTAAATGAGTACTAGGAATTCCACGATGTCATGTAATTATATAGCTAAAGCCTTAAGGCCGCATAACCAGAAAGTTGGCAACGTCGCTAATAGCTAGTCAAATATTTACAAGTTTTAACTAATTTGGCAATGTTACTGTATGGAAATAAGAAATATGGCTCTGTAGTGCAATAGAAAACTGATATAGGAATGCAATTAAAACACTGAATTTTTCATCCCACCTATTCGAAAAGGACGACTTGGTTCGCCTTTAAGTGCGCCCAAAACTAGTGTTTTCTATAGGGAACTTTTAGCGGGCAGGAATGAGTTTTTAATCCTCTTTATAAGTGCGCCGCAAAGAACTTTGCCGCGCACTTTTTGAATTTGTAACATCTTAGTGCTCGGCACCAAAGAAATCGAACGCAAATAGTGTTTGAATAAAGACTGGCTGGAATGACGGCCCATAGTCACGCCACGTCGCTGGCTGAATAAAAATTGTAGATTGTATGACAAGGGACAATTATATAAATAAGTACTTTTTTTTTCGGACAGTGGCATGGATGCATTAACTGTAGGTTGTAATTTAATGTTTTTCACGATGCGTTCACATGTTTTCGTCTCGTTCTCAATGGAATTTTGTATATAATTTTCATAATTGCGAAAATGTCTCAAATGTAAATATAAGTTTTTAGTTGTTTTATTATTAGATAATTTTAATTAAGTTGTTACTATAATGCCTTTGTCAAACTGACAGACGAACCGAATGCGTGGCGTAGCGTTTTTGTTTGTAATGTATGGAACTGTTTGAAGCCTGTCACATAGAGTATCGGATCGCTTTCGCATTTTTATATGACATGATTCGGTTCGGTTCGCTATCGCCTGTCTGTTTGACAAAGGCCTAAATGTTTTAAAAAGCGCCCTCGCCGTAAAAATATAATTTTGCTCCCTTGTCATACAATCTACTATTATGTTGTAACCGTTTCAGGTGTGTATAAGGCATTTGGAAAGTTTCCAAATGTTTTTTTTACGTCTAAAACTATATATTCGGTGTTACGATATTAATTTTTGCATTTCCTAATCATTTTTTTAGTGCACTACAGAAATTGTAAAATTAATCAAAAACTTGTAAATATTTGACAGCCATTTGCGACGATGCCAACTTTCAGAATATGCGCTCTTAATAATATCCTTGGGAACATACGTAAAAAATAGGTAGTCGGTTGGCAGTCCTAGCGCCCTCATTATCATGTTGTTTTCCTACAAATTTTCTATAAAAGATACCCCATGTCCGTTTCTGTACACTCTCAAAAAGTAAACAGATAATTTGACAATGATCGCTTCAATGAAAAGGTAACAAACAAAATAGTGAACTTAGGTCTTTTCGCAATTATACTTTTAGATAGAAAAGGATTATAATTATGATCCACAGAACATTAAAAACACAATTAAAAACCACTACAATCCCTTCTACCTTCGAATCCCACACCAAATTCTCATCACATGCCTCGTTCACTATCCCAATGTTAGCAAGTACAAGTACTAACGCGTTTCGCAAACAAGTACCAGCTGATTTGAATGAAGCATACAATGCATGGAGGTTCAGAATACACAATGGGAATTGCTATAGTGACCATGGAGTAAGGGTTATGCAAGTAGATAGCCTTGGGAGTTCGTGTGATGTGCAAACGAAGCATAGAGGGTAATTTTGCACTTGTTAAAGTGTAGAAATCAAAAACTGTATGCTAATCAATTATGGCCATCATGTTTTGTAATGAAATCGTGCTAGTTATTTTTTTTTTCGCTTTGCTACTGTTTTTTAGTTAAACAACTTTTAGGCACTACACGGCATTTTACTTTTGTGAATGAGCTTTCGGCACTTTTAATTGCACCCTTATTAAAAGTCTGTCTTTTAAACACAAATGACATAGGTCATCTTCTTCAACATTGTACCCCAAACCTCACCATATCGCATGGTCCTGTGCTTGTATTCCAATTCGTACAGTAGGGCTATTTTGTGTCGCGGGACTGTCATATCAGCTATTACCGTGACCATGAGGGCCATTGAAGGACAACAGTGGATTTTAGTCAGTACGACAGCAAGGAGGGAGGGCTCATTTGATGATTATACCACTAAATAAAGAACTATTCTGTAACGTTCACGAGCTCTCTCTTCACTCAGCAAAACTGAACAAAGATAATTATGAAAAAAATTACGTCTGCTGTAAGAAATTTCAGTGTTCATTTTAAAATAAGATTACCTACATCCCAATTATAACAAAATCTTGGCAGCCCTGCAAAGTTCTAAACAATGAGATGTGTTAATTCTTCTCCGGCGTCCTTCAACGCTCTGGTTCCTTCGCTCAGCTTTGTCTTAAGATATTTACGCAAAGTCTTGAAAGACAATGGCTTAGCTTACGATTAGGGATTTACGATAAAATAAGTAGTAGTCAGTGATGAAAATCAGCGCTAACTATTAGTGCAAGCTTTGTCGGTATCTGTTCTTTCATGATTTCAATTTTGTAGAGTCTAATTAAGTTTGCTTTTACGATTACGAGTTCTAAATTATTATCTCGTGTTTACGCTTTTGAATCCAAATTGTGCCCTTATAAAATAACAAAATGTTACGGAATCGTGTTTTCAAGCAATATAGACTTGGCAGTAGTCGTCTACTTTGCAATATCACACGTTTCTGTAATAATTTCAATCGAGCGATATTCAATTTAAGCAAGTTATGGCCCATAAAATACTATGGCAATGGTTTTTAAAAATTGAAATAATTCAAAACGTTTAATAATCAGGACAATTATTGAGGTCAGGCAAATACCTGACATAGTTACCTATCCATGAGCATTAACTAATTTAAATTACACTTGATGAGTTTTTTTTTTTATGTGTTAAAATCATCAAATGAGTCCTCCCACCCCGGCCAGGGCGGGAGGGACTGTCAGACTCGTACTGACTAAAATCCACGGTGTCCTTCAATAGCCCTTTATGTTCCGGGGTCACGGTGATGGAATAAGTCCCGCGACCCCAGCAGGCTTTGGCCCTCTGAGAGGGGGCCCCGTCATTATGCTGACGCTCTTTGACGCGTGCGTGGGACACAACGCGCCGTCGACCCGGGCATGGTCCATGGTCGGGCAGCGAGTTGCCCTTTACTCGCTGCCCGCATGCCCGCGCCTACGGTGGCCGGAGATCGTCTTGCGACGTCCGTCGCCGTGGGCGTCCACCACCGTGGATGGGGTGGAGGGAGGACACTGTCCTCTCTCTCACGCGGCCCGCCTCCTCCTTCGCGAGCATTACTGCTTCGCAGAAGGAGGCGACCGCTTCCCACTCCGTCTCGCCCCGCAGCATGGCCGCGACCAATGCTGGGCGCGAGAGGTCTCCGCCTATCGCCGCCGTGAGGACACGTCGGTGCCCTGCCCAAGCGGGGCAGTCTTGCACCGTATGCTCGACTGTGTCCTCCGGGCGATCTTCGCAGTGGTGACACCCAGGCGTTTCCTCCTTTCGCATTATACACAGGTACCTCCCGAAACTTCCATGTCCAGTGAGGACCTGCGTCACGCGGTAGGTCAGGACGCCGTGACTCCTATCCAGCCACTCCTCAAAGAGGGGACTTACCGCCGCAATTGCGGCGTGCCCGGCACTTGATGAGTTAGTAGCAAAGTTAAATTTTTGTACATTTTATCATAATAGAAAATGTGTTAGATTTTATGTAAATCGAAGTCATTGCTTCTCATCCCACCGATATCCTACGTACAGCAAATTAACATGTCAATAAAAACTTAATGACACATGCACATAATTATTTAACATCATTATTCGCCTACAAAGATGTGCACAGTATGCCAAACAAAAGACCGTCTTTGAACCCACATAAATTCATCTATAATTTGTTATATGCAGGAAATACACAATCATTTTGTAAACGTATAATCAACCATGCAGTTATCGAAGGTAGCAATTTGAGTTCAATAACGACTATATTATCGACGTTGTCAGGCTCAACGGCTCACGACCTCGAATGATGCGATTTTCGATAAGCGACCTACGATCTCTTGTTCTCTTTTGTAGCAAAAGCCTCTTAACAAGTCCCGACGCAGTGAATAAATCACTTTTGTTTGTTGTTTTCCCATCTCCTGTGGCGTCTGGATCGTGGAAGATGTTCATTCCCTCACTTGTTTCGCCTCCTCCTTTGCTAGTATTACTGCTTCGCAGAAGGCTGCTTGATTCCCATTCTTCCTCGCCCTGTAGCATAGCATGGAGCTCCGCTTACACGGGTATATTCATTTAAATACCTTGGACATGTCTTGACCGCCGGCATGAAAGATGATGACGATATTGAGCGAGAGCGGAGGGCGCTGGCGGTTCGGGCGAATATGATAGCTCGCAGATTTGCACGTTGTTCAAGGAGTGTTAAAATAACTTTGTTTCGTGCATACTGCACTCCTTTTTACACGTGCAGTCTGTGGGCCGATTATACCCAGAAATCGTACGGCGTCCTTCGCGTTCAATATAATAATGCGTTCAGGATGTTGATGGGGTTGCCCCGTTTCTGTAGAGCGTCAGGGATGTTTGCTGAAGCCCGAGTCGATTGTTTTTATACAACGATGAGGAAGCGATGCGCCTCCCTGGTGCGCCGTGTGCGGGCCAGCCCCAACATCATCCTGCGCTGTGTGGCGAGCAGACTCGATTGTTTATATGTGAGTCGCTGCTGCAAGCTGTCCACATCAGTGATAAGTGTGTGGCAGTGACTCATATGTATTCATGGTTTTAGGTTAAGTGATTAGAATATGAATACTAACATAGAAATAAGGAAAATTGTTACTAACACAATGAGTCCATGTTACTTGAAATAAAGATTTATATTATAGCGTCAACCAATGTGGGGCGAGAGGTCACGGCCTATCGCCTCCGCAAGGACATAATCCTTGGCCCTAGAGGGACAGGTCTCCAATATAAATAAAAACGATGCAACCCTAATATTTCAATTGCTTACGTAACATCACAAACATTTCATTCTCAATTTTAGGTAATACTGCACATTTTAAAAATTGAATGTGTTTTTCCACAATTTAAATTTTTAATTAACACTTTCATTTTTCTAAGACGCGAGGTAGCTTGTGGCCAAGGGATAATGGCGGTTAACTATAAAATTATGTGGCGTTGGCTGTATATAGCCAATAGCTAGAAAACACAAGTTACTAACATTTTCCAATAATACCATGCGTAGGCGAACTGGTCAAACAAAACACTCCACTGATGGAATTAGATGTACCTTGTAGGAAAGGCCAAGGTGAAGTAGTTTCGGACCATATTTAATGATCGCCAGTTCCCATGGATCGATCTTGAGACAATAATGATGGCCTGTCAGCTGTTAATGATAATTGAGAAGTTCCGCATTTGATAATGTCAAAGTTATGTGTGAATAAATACCAGTTAATTAAAGTAGTTAAAAAAAAAACAACAAATGTGTCCTTAGGTGGAGCGAAAAGGACTGACAAAAGGAACACGGTGGTATTAATTTACACTATCCGTTCCTTTACATTATCTTTACGATACAAAACTTTCTAATACGTAAATACATTGCCAGGGCGTTTGGCCTTATAGGGCCGCTGTCAATATACTCGTAATTCTTCTTTTTTTTTTATAAAACGTTGCCCAACACTTGTAAGTTCTGCTGTACCGTGCGTGCTTATTGATCATAATTATAACACAAATGCTGCAACAAATTGTCAAGCAACTTATGAATAATAATACATAAATTCGTTTTAGTTTCTGCGCTCTTGATCGTGCTTCTTAAGTCACCAAATGTCAGTTACTGTATCAAATTCGTGACACAGGTTCAATACGGATACGCCCATGGCTACTTGTAGCTTAAGCTTATTTTGTATTCTAGTTACACCCGTTTTGCAAATTAGTGCATACTTGCTTACTTTTATTAAAGATTCTTGTTGCATATAAAATCTTATATTATTAAGTACTCGTACCTAAATTAGCAGACATTAAATTAATTTAAGTAATCTTAAAGTTACTTTATGTGCAAGACTGCTAGCTAGAACCAATCAATGTACGAATTTTGAAGTACCTTTTGACAGGAGCTATATGTGGAATAGATAAGGTGCTGTAGTAGCTCAGGTGCCATTGTCACCAAGTGTCCTATGTGGAATACCTCCAAATTTTCTGTAAAATCATTTACGTAACAGTGATTGTTAGGCAAAGGTAGACTGTTAGTGGCTACACCTATATTTCGCCAATTAAAACTAAAACCACCCAACTATAACAATCTTAGACCTTACTCGTTGAACTTTATGTACTTTTTTTTATTATCAATTGAGACCCCCCGTCCTGGGACCTGAAGAGACTGACAGACTGTAACTGAATAAAAACAACGCTGTTCCATCACATGTTCTTTGTATTCAGTTTGTAGCTCCTCGAGGCGCGCAATCAGACGGCGCGCGAGCAAACCATTACGGTGGCAAACTTTCTCTCCTTACATTACCTATAGTTTATTGAAGACATTACTCTACTTCATGTTCTAAATCTAAACAATCTGTTACAGATACCTGGACTGGATGAATCTCCTGTCTTACGACTACCACTCCGCGTTCGAGCCTGCAGTCAACCACCACGCGCCACTGTATCCCCTGGAAGAACCCAACGAGTACAGTGTGGACAACGAACTTAATATTGTAAGTCATGCTTTACAGTGTCAAAGGCTTTAGACAAGTCAAAATGTTTCGTAGAAATCAAAATAGGATAACGACTGATTTATCTTGATCTTGGCTAGGAAAGCTGTCTTTTGGGATATTTTCAATTGAAGCCGGTCCAATGATTTGAGCCTGACGGCATATAACGTTAAAATATCCAGCAAGTTTGCTAAAAAGAGAACAACATTTTGGTGGCCGATGTAAATAATCAGTTTCTAAATAACATTTTCAATACTGGAGCTTTGCTGTTTGAAAGAAGTTAGAGAACACAACTAATATTTTACTATCATACACTTTATTTCATTGCTCAAGCTTCAAAGCTGTCAATAGGTGCTTTTAAACTCTCCGAACGTTGTCACAGTCAGTCTGCTTAAGGAACCGGTTGGACCTCAAATCAATCAGCTCAGCCTATTGTAGACGGCTCCTAGACGTATGCATTTCAAAATGTCTTCACGATTTGACCTTAAAAACCGGTCAATAAACAATGTGGTACCAAGGTCAATGACAATGTGTAACAGCTACTGAAATCAATACAACTTCTATGAGCCCAGATAACTGACTATTGGTTTCAAATTGTTTCTTTTTCTTGATGATGACTAACGCCAACAGACTGCTCATTTATTCGGCAACGCTGCTGTAGTCTACACCTCGCCTAATCTTGTACTAATTATTGTCGTCGTTAATATACGAATCTTCGATATCAACAGCTCTCTTTGTAGCAGATATTGTTACCTTGTGATTGTTCGTTTTTGTCTGTGCTTTTTATGTCTGTATACAAGTACTTCCGACAGTTTTGATTTTTCCACTATCATTGACCAAACCAAAAAAATAAGACTTGTGACCTCTATATCAATGCATTGTGCACGCCGCGTGGTGATTTATAACCTACTCGTACACTTCGGACATAGAGGCATTGTACTTCAGCAGTGGGATCATCATTGGCTGTTTATGTTTACGTACCTAATCTTCCATGTTTCTCTTTCAGGACTACACAATCAAATTCTACATTGAGAGTGGTGCTGACCCATCCAAGCTGGTACTAGGTATCCCAACATACGGACGCTCCTACACGCTGTTCAACCCTGATGCTGTAGAGATCGGCTCACCGGCTGATGGTCCAGGAGAACAGGGAGACGCTACCAGGGAAAAGGGATACTTGGCTTATTATGAGGTAAGGAGGAGCTTTCAATTACTTATTATAGGTATTACGCGATTCTCACACGAAACTTTTTCTTTCGAGGCCCCGAGCACAGACGGTGAAGTAAATGAAAAGGTGCGCCGCGCCAAGATGCGGTCAATGCATCTCGTTTGCGTCTCCGGTTGGTGTACGTGTGTTAACCATCATCGGATCTTTTAGAAGCAATTTGTGTTTTATCAGAATCCCTTTAATCAGACTTAAGAACGAATATGTGTTACTAACTATAATCGTATCTAGAAATGTGAATCTCATTTAAGCATAATATCGAAGCATTAAGAACAGCAACAATGTCATCAACTTCGCTGATTTACCAGCGTCTCTTGTGTTTACATTCAGTGTCACTGTGGTGACGTTTGATCCAATTTCGATAACCAGATCCCGATAATTTATTGGTAACACATCAACTACCTATCAACAAACGGCATTCTTGCCACTAGATCATGGTTTGCGATTAAGAACTACAATGTCAACAGCCAATATTGGAAAGTTAAGCTTTGTTGTAACTGGATGCTCTTGAATTTAAATCGAATTAGTGAAGGCCGCAACAATAATGCTGGTGGAAGATATTCAGCAGATCGTGGGTTATACCTGCAGTACTATTCTCTATAAAGACAGCCAGCGTGGCCTCTGCGATCACCCCACCCTGGAACTAAAGTTTGCTATTCACTATAGTTACTGATAGCGACATTAGCGTTAACCAGGTTCGCTGTACGACCGGTCGATCTGAAAGCCTTCATTCCAGCGATGAGATTTCTTATAGAGAATAGCCTAGCTGGTTTAAACAAAGGTGGTCATAGAAATATTGCAAAAGGAGGAGATCTATACTCAGCAGAGGATGAAGCAGGGCTGACAATCATCATCATCATCAGCCGGAGGACGTCCACTGCTGAACATAGGTCTCCCCCTTAAACCGCCACGCCGAACGACAATTCCCCACTTGCATCCATCGGTTGCCCGCGACACACGATCGTCGCTCTACCTAGTGGGAGGCCTACACTGCGTCTTCCGGTCCGTGGTCGGCCGCTCGAGAACTTTTCTTCCCCATCGGTTATCAGTTCTACGAGCGAGCGATGTGGCCTGCCCATTGCCACTTCGATTTGCTTTACGAGTTATATCGGTGACTCTGGTTCTTCGCCGAATATCCTTGTTCCGGATCTTATCCCGCAAAGAAACAACGAGCATAGCTCTTTCCATTGCTCGTTGAATAGCTGAAAATAGTAATGAAAAATGCAGATTTAAGCAATTTTTAATCTAACCTTATTTTCTTCTAGATCTGTGAAGGCCTTAAACCAAAAAAGAAGAAGCGTCAGGCATCTGAAGAGGATTCAGAGGAATATTCTGATGAAGAAGAAGAGGAGGAGGAATGGACGGTGATGCACCCCAACCCCGACGCGATGGGCCCAGTGGCCTTCAGGGGCAACCAATGGGTCGGGTACGATGATGTTGATATCGTGAGGAAGAAGGCTGAATATGTTGCTGAGAATGGACTTGGAGGTTTGCATGATTAAATTTTATTATGGACACTTTTAACTTGCTACATCGTTCTCACATAATGTACCATCTAAGAAAGAATGATGTAACAATGATTCTGTAATAATTTTGGCTATCTGAAAACAGTGTCCATGGAGTTTCTTGCACGTTCTTCTCCATAGAGATCTACTACTTGGAACGTGCATCTACGGTACTTTCACAGTTTTTATGTCTTGTGACTGCGACTATAGCACCATAACTTTTGAGTGTTTAATACTTAATATTCCTTTAATTGTCTATGACAATTCAAAAGTGCCTGTAACTGGCCTACTTCCAGAGGTACAAGGCCTGCTCTCATTTGAATTTTTCTTCCCACAGAAGCGATTTTTTCTGAGGCCTTATCATATTAACCTGATTGGGTTAATTTGGCTAGGCCAAAATCAAGACATCAACCAATCAATACATTTTTAGCACTTTAGTTTATTTTTGTGCTTTACGTGGTGTCAAAACTGTCGTACTGTTACAATCTCAACAGGTTGCAACAAGTTTTAGGCCGCTCTCACCATTTAGGCGACTTTTGATTTAAAATGTGTTTCTCGCTGTTAGCGTCCTAATATGAAAACGGTCTTAGCGTGTTCCATCGTCAGCTACTACGTCATAAATTGTAGCAGTTGGAAGCGAATGCCCTCTCAAATCTACCCAAGTAGAAATGATTATAGAATACTAAAACAAACCAAATTTTCTATTCCAGGTATTATGTTCTGGTCTATCGACAACGATGACTTCCGCGGCACATGTCACGGCAAGCCATACCCACTTATTGAAGCTGCCAAGGAGTCCTACTTCGCTAAGCTTGGGTTAGTACTGGAATTGTTTTAATTCTTCACTTTCTTGCTTAACTGCTCGCCCGAGCGTGAGATGTTAAGGCAGTGGTCCGACCGGGCCGCGGGCGGCGAGAAAACGAGTAACTATCGGCGATTTTCTCTCTCAAGATACGCACAATGAATGTACATTCCGTGTAAACGAAAGAGATGCATATATTAAATATTTACTCTCTGACTGTTCACACTGCCGGCGATAACTCGCTTCAAAAATGAATTCTCTCAGCGATACTCGTTCAGCGATGCTCGCTCGGCTCGCTTGATCATTTCTTTACAGAGTACTGAGCAACCGCGGGTGAGTGGCGCGAGTAATCGCTCGTCGCACTTGCACACCGGCGACAAAACTATCGAAACTACACTCGCTTCCCGCTGATCGTCAACTCTTTTATAATTTCTAGTTCTACTCGTTACTCGTTCATCGTCGGCGGTCGGACCACTGCCTTACGTACCTAACTTTAATAGTTTGATTTTTGAAAAAAAAATGTGATTATCAAAAAACACTCGCGAGCTAATCACTTACTCCGATTCCACGTGATCTTGAGTATTTATTATCTAGTTAAGAATGATAAAAATACTTCTATTTTCCTGTATTTCATTAATGTCAACTCGTGGCGGCATTCCACCTAATATTTTAAGTTTATGTAGTCAAGAGTGACATAATGATTTCTTTAATTTTATTATAAATACTGAAACATTGTCAAAGTCACTTTTCTTCTGCTCTCTTTAATAAAGTAACTTTTTCTTAAGGCGGCGCTAGTCGCGAGCTCGAACTCACTGGCAGGCATGGTCAAAAACCATGATATTTCACCGGAAATCGAGCCTTATTGTTCATGTGTGCGCGAGCGTCATCCCCCCGTGGAGAAAACAGGGGAAAACTTATTCAGTGAGATGCACGATCATTCAGAGTAAAAGGCACGCGTAAAAAAATACGAAAAAGCCTTTGGAAGTTGGGGTTTTATGAAAAAACCACTGCACCAATTAATTTCAAATAAAATTTATTAAATTCTTCGATAAATTTGCTGTGTCGGTACGGACTTCGTTTTGGAAATTTGATGCTTCTTTAGCTTCTAATTTACACCTAAAGTTGTGTTAAAATTAGCAAAAAAACGAATCTTTAGAAGCTCGTAACTTTTTAATAGCTTCATATTTTACAATTCTGCTTCCGTACAGACAAAATTAATAATGAGACAAAACGATACCATGTTTAATTTTGGATGTACCTTCTCAAATAGTGGAGTAAAACCCCAACGAAGTTTCTATGGAAAAAATGTTGACTTGTTTGACCTTAAATGTCATAAATACTCGTATTTCTCACTACAAAACTTTTCAACTTTAATAAAATGGTCTTTCTGAATAGATCTGGGGACAAAGTCGTTAGAGAGAAGGTACAGACCAGCACCAGGAGGAAGACCAGGCCGAGAAGTTCCACCACAACCACCACCACCACGCCCAAACCCGTTTCCAAGTGAGTTGCTATTCTATTTCAGCCTGTTTTTGCAGGGCGTCTTAAGCCGGAAACACATTATTTAACACGCCACGCGACGCAACGTGTCGACACGTACCCGATGTGCAGTGAGCGCGTGTCGTCGCGTCGGGTGTTCATAGTGTCTGGTCATAGAAAACAATACATTTGATTTGACTCAACACGCATCACGTTTCATCGGGTGGCGTCGGTTGTTAATAATGTGTTTCCGGGGAACCGATCAATTTATCGAATTTTGTTTGTTCGAATTTCATTATACCGAAAACTATTGACCGACATCTCTTTTGCTATATGCATTATTTGACTTATTTTCAGATCATCGAAGTTTCATTAGCCATAAGTATTATTTTACCGAAGTATGTTCCGCCGATTAACAAAATAACTTTTTACTATTGACCGAAGCCTCTTTTAAACTTTTTTCAGTTGCCATATGATTTATTTGCCATATTTTCACCATACCGAAACAACATTTTACCGAAAAATTAAATTACTGCCATAAAAATTCAATATATTGTGCTACAAAACATTGTGGCGGAAACGAAATGCAGCAAAGCCGACTTTACGTAGCCTTGTCTGCCCTACTCCTAGAGTGTAATTTAAAATCGCGTAGGCGCGGAGGGGTGGGGTGGCCCGCGAGCTGAGGATCAGGTGGTTAGAACGACCGCCGCCGCGGCTGGCCGGCTGAGCCGGCCAGTAAGCCGAAGCTGCTGTGATCGGTGATCGTTCAAATCATCTGCGACGATAAGCTCGCGTGGGGCCACCCAAAACCCCGCAGTGCCGGAGCCATAACAGAAACAATGCTTGTTGCATGTTGCATGCTTGCTTGGCTGCGTGTTTGCTGCATCTTGCATGCTGCGTGCTTGTTGCATGCTGCATGCTTGATTGCAAGCAACATACTTGCTTGCTTGCTGCATGCTTGCTGCATGCTTGCTTGCATGCCGCGTGCTTGCTTGCATGCCGCGTGCTTGCTTGCATGCCGCGTGCTTGCTTGCATGCCGCGTGCTTGCTTGCATGCCGCGTGCTTGCTTGCATGCTGCATGCTTGCTTGCATGTTTTTGTGGTGCTTGTTTGCAAGTTACATGTCTGTTTGTATGCTGTATGTAAGTGTATCACAATACAAACCTTTTTACAAACACAAGAACAATACAATAACAAGTCACCATAGAGTTTCAAGAATCACACAAAACGCGCAAAAAGATTCGAACACACGTGCTAGCCAGAACACCCCTAATAGTCCAACTATGTAGGTAATTAACAGCAAATGTCATTAATGATAATACAATAGAGTCCGTCAGAGTTATATTATCGATGACATTTGCACAATTATTTTGTATTATCTACCTACATTTCAATGGCGCCTGCAAAAAATGAATAAGCAATAATAATTAGTGTGCACTATTTTCTAGGCGTATGGTGAAATGAAAATATGGCAATTAAAACAGTGGTATACTGAATGTTAGGAAACATAATACTTCGACCAACCATCGTTTCGAGTAAGTGTAACATCGGTAAAAAGTTTTTCGGTCAAATGAAGTGTTGCAGTAACGAAAAAAAACGAATAGATAATAGGTTAACTGAAACAGTGGCAAACGTGACTTCGATGAAGTAAAAAAAAACCAAATGAAAATAGTTGAAAAGTTTTCGGTCAAATGAAATTCGGTCAAACGGTTTTCGATCTTATGATAGGTAACCGTGTTTCCGGCTTTACTCGGTAAAGGACATTATCTACGGCCCTAGTAAGCAGGACTGGCCCTACTAAGTCTTTAATAGATTTTCAATGATAAACCCATGCGAATAAAGTTGAAAATCTATTCCAGAATTACAGAGCGTTTTCGTTCGTTCCGTTCTCTATCTCACAGCAGTCTCCAATGTATTTTCATCTAAATGCACAAGGGTATAAAATTGAAAATGTATTAGCGACTGCTGAGCGTTACCGATTATTGCTTGCCCTTTGGCTATAGGGCCTGTATAAAAATGTTGTACATGTGAAAGAATCTTTTGGCGTGCATGTGAAATGATCTTTTGGCGCCTGACAACATCAATAGCGATAAAATTCATGACATGGTTTTTTTTAAATTAGGTAGCTAGTGGCCTACCATAACGTCTTAAAGCGAACGAGATGGCGCTAGACGATTAGTATAGATCTGTCTCTTTCCCACAGCCTAAAGACTCACGCAAGACAGACTTCATGTTAGACCACCTGGGGGGGTATTACAACGTCTTAAAACCAGGTTTGTCGCGCGACTGAAAGTGACAGAACTATACAAGTCGTCTAGCGCCATCTCGTTCACTCACCAGAACAAGCCTGGTTTTAAGACGTTGTAATACCCCCCCTGGTGGCCTACTATGAACTCTTAACGCGATCCGTTTCGGCTGTGGGAAAGAGATGGCGCTAGACGACTTGTATAGCTCTGTCTCTTTCCCACAGCCTAAACTGAATCGCGTTAAGAGCTCGTGGTAAGGCTTCTGTGTTAGTTGTAGCGTGTTAGTTGTAGCGTGATGTTTATATCGGCCAAAAGTAAATATTTATAAAGATATACAAAACGATGGCAAATTTAACCTTACTCGTATTTCCACAGGAGCAGCAGACGTAAGCCGAGCACCAGCGTGACCAGCACCACTCCAGCTTGGAACATCATCACTCCTGAACCACCAACCACACCCGACCCAGGATCAGGTACTTTACCTATTTGACATGGGCGCCGGCAAGGGGGTGCACTTGCACCCTTTGGGAATCTCGGGATCAACAGGAATTATTGAAATAAAAAGCCGCCTGTTGGAAATATTTTTTTATTCATAATAATTAGAAGGCAGTAATTACACAATTCTCATTTAAAAAGCAACTGCAGCCGGCGGGGTTTTTGACCGAACTTATTAACCCTTAAAGTCGCAAAACATTTCATCGAAAAATGACGTTCATCTTTTTATTAACATATACGGCAAAGATTGTAAGAAAACTAAAATCTGCACCACCTGGAAATTATTTCTGCCGGCCCGGCGCCCATGTTGTCTTATCTTTTTATAGTTATTTAGGGTCCATATTTTATCAAGACACTCGCCTACAGTTAAAACGAGAAATAATTCTATCACGAGTCAGAAAAAAAACGCGCATTAGCTGAGCATTTATGTCGTAGTTTAAATACTTTAGCATTAAAACAAGCATTTTAATATTTTGTTTATACAAGTAATACTTAACAAAGCTTCCGAGTTCCCCGGTTTTTGAAATCCTCCGAATTCCGATAGTTTTCTCAAGTATTGTTTGACAGTTATTATAATTTTAGGTTTAATAAAAATATTCATATTCGTAGCGCTAATAAATATTGTTAACAAAATAACTATGGTCGTACAAATAGAATTGGTCGTAGCTCCATTCGCCTGTGATACAGGTTTATCCTAGTACAGGCATGTAACTTTGAGTGACCTGCATCATTAATTTAAGATTTATTTTGGTTTTTTTTACCTTTTATTCTGAATAAAGATTATTATTATTATTATTATAAACATTAATGCAAATGATGTTCCAAAAAAAAAAAAACCAATAGCATTACATAAATCGAATAAATAAACTCTAGGATACAAACCACAATACCAAAGGCCTTCAAGATATTATCAAAAGGTAAAGATTATCATAATGTTTCACTGTTCTCGTTTTTTTTCCAGACTTCAAGTGTACAGATGAAGGTTTCTACCCTCACCCCCGCGACTGCAAGAAGTACTTCTGGTGTCTCGACTCCGGACCTTCCAACCTTGGAATTGTGGCTCATCAGTTTACTTGTCCTTCTGGTAAGATTTACGTTCAATTCCCTTAAGCCCCCTTGCTTTTTGTGACGGCAACGTGGGATACTCCTCGAGCTCTATTCATCGAGACATCCAATTCCTTCTTGATCTTGTAACTTCATATGGCTGCTATGGTTAACTAATACTTCGTAGTAGGTGTAATCTCCGCGGTCTTAAAAGGGCACATTGTTTGCCAAAGGCAGTAGAAGGAACTGGGTGGTTTTTAATCAGTCCTTCCCGCTCCACGGCTTCAACCAGAATTTAATTAAACGGTCCTGTCAGCATGTCTATTTTCATTTCGTCATATTTTTAAGTTGATAATGTTCTGTTACTCTCCAATTCAATCATCACTTTCATAAGAATTATCATCAATATATTAATCACCATCCAGAACACCAATTATATCACCTTCCCCTTCTTCTTCCAGGCCTATTCTTCAACAAAGCAGCAGACTCATGCGACTTCGCCCGCAACGTGATGTGCAAGGTCAAGGACATCACCACGAAGGCCCCCGCCACCCGCGCCCACACAACCAAAGCCGTCACCACCACGACCACCACTACCACCACCACTAGGAAGCCTATCAGACTCAGCACCAAGAGCTCCTCGCTGTTCAGGACTACTTCGAGCACCACGCCAGAGCCTGAGGTAAGGAGCTGATGACGGCAAGAAATTTTTCAAAGACTTCTGTCTTATTTTTTTGACGGCATAATTGGAGTAATGGCTGAGCGATCGACTGCAGCACTGCGTGTTGCGGATTCGATAACCGCATGGAACAAATATTAATTTGTTTATCCTAACCTACAAGTAGTTAGTGGACTGGGTGTTTGTCTATGTGAGTCAAATGTTTGTGAGTGAATACGCGACTCAGGAAAAAAAAGTTTACGTAGTTAAATATATTATGCAACAGCTTAGTCAATTCTGTTGCTTAAAAGATGTTTTGGTTTGTTTAAAAAGTTATAGACGAACTGGAATGGATAGTAGATTTAACTGAACCATCCTTCATTTTTAAACTGTAAAATGACATTTTGAGAGATTTTGTAGGGTACGACGTAGTAATGTAGTACTTAAGTGAGTTTTATTTATTTTTATATAGGAAGAGGAGTACGAATACGAATCTCGTGAAGACCCTACTGATGAAGATGCGGAGGATCCCAGAGTCATCAAGGAACTTATTGATTTAATCAAGAAAGTTGGTAAGTGCAAGGCGTTACAAATATTAGGAGTCAACATTTTATCGTCTAGAAGAAGACTACTCGTACATACACTGATTTCTAGACTTTTGTGTAAGATAAGGTAGTTAAATAATTATGTTCATGCCTCTTTTCACAGGTGGTATCGAACAGCTAGAGAAGCAGCTTCACTTCGGCGAGAACAACCAGGCTAGCACGGGTGACGTCACCACCACACCGTCTCCTTACAAGAAGAAACTGTACCAGAAAGTATTGGAGAGGACACGTGGGCAAAACAGGTAGGATTGGGTAAATCAAGGTGACACATAAACCATAGAAACCCACCTACTATAATTCTCACGGAGTATACAATAGCTAATATTGCAATTGGTATGATGATCTGCAAGGATTTGTTCCAGGTCTAGGTGTTTGTGTATGTGAGTTTCTATATTTTTAAACGCACCCACGATACAGAAGAAATTCCTAGCGTGGGGCAAAGTTTTTTAAAAAGAAAAGAAAGGAAGCTAAGATCCATTGAAAAATTCAGCGGACTGAACGTTTAACCTCTAGAAACAAGCAACTTTAATTTCTTTAAATGAATTAATAACATAATGTCTTACAGATACACTGGACCTAACAGCATACTAGAGAGTTCTGGACAGAACAGTCGGCGAGGACCTCAGAATGCTGGAATAGAACCATCAAGCGATAGAGACAAGCTGGTCAGGAAGGACAGACCACAGTAAGTTACCTATTTTTAAAACGTAGATTGGGTTTATTTGGTTACATTTTATGGACAATTTTAAGAATAAACTGTTAGTGGTTGTGGCTAAAAAGTAATAACCATATTCGATCTTCAAGATTAATCAACATTTGCTTGGAAGTTTCATGGATGGGTTACCATTAATTATGTAATGATAAGCCTGGTTAAATTATTTTCGGGTAACTGACTATTTATAAAGGCCATTGATGGCCAAGACATACCATTCAGGTTATAAAAGTTAGACGGGCAGCTATCCTAAGAAATGATGATGAGCGTTTCACTTCATACTCATTTACTATAATATCATCCAGGTACACAACGATCAACCGTCAACGTGGTTCCAAAGCAACGACTGAAGCTCCAGAAAGTGAAGAGGATGAATACGAATCCGAAGAGGAAGTACAACAGACTCTCAGATTTAAGTCTGTGGACACAGAGTCTAGAGTCGGAACAACTGCCAAGCCACTGCAATATGTGAATATCCGCAGAGCGAGACCTACAACTTCGGATACGGCTGATGATTCTGCTTCAAGGTACGTTAAAAAAAGACAGCGTATTAATTGGGTGTTTGAGGTCAACTGCTTATAGACTGGAGGTTAAGCCAACGCTTAAAACAACATCGGATAAAAGCAGCCAGATACTGATATACAGGTAGCGTCAGTGTCCAATTCTCCATTGTACTGTAATACTAATATTTTTACAGGAATGCTTTATTCGAACGCTCCGAGCCTTTCGTTTCCGTATCGGACACACCTAACTCGCTGGACATCATAAGTGCAAGACGAGAAAATCAACCAGAATACGTCACAATCAGGAGACAGCGACCGACCACTGAGGAAACTACTACTGTGCAGTAAGTTCCACTTTCAATACAATCCTCATTCCAATAAGAAAAAAAAACTTCAAAAAGTGTATCTCAACAGTAGATCAAAATAAAACGAAAATATTCTTCTTTACAGATACCAAAATTCCGAGGAAGAAGTAGAACTCCAAGAAACGGCATTAGAAAGAGAAATATCAACACAACCCCAGTACACTTCTATCGTTCGCTCTCGCTCTACCTCTCGTCCCACTGAAGAGCCTAGCTCTGAAGCCCCCGTACTTCGAGTACGTTCCACAACCGTCGCTACTGAAGAAACAAGTAGTCCTGACCCTACTACTGTCCTTTCTGTTCAAATATCCTCCTTACTTAACTCCCCGAGCTCCGACGATATCGAAACTCCCGAGACTGAATCACCAGCTCCGACTACTGTAGTCGAAACTACGACCCCAACCACCACTACAACTACAACAACGACCACTACTACGACTCCAGCACCTCCAAGTGTCCCTACTCGACGTACTGTGATCAGACGGCGAGGCTCCACCACCCCTACTCCAAGTACAGCAGCCTCATCAGGCATCACCCAGGTGAGTCCCAGGAATTATGCTTTTGTGAACCGGCGCCGACCTCTAGCAAGGCCAAACGAAATATCTTCGGATTCAGACGATTCTGCTGAAGTATCTCGAAAAATTAGATCCACTACTCCAGATAGTCGTGAAATTGATGAAACTATACCTAGGGAAACTGGTCCAACTAGCAGGAGGTTTAGAAGTAGGTTCCAAGCATCAGAAACTACCAGCAGTGATGACTCTATTCCCGCCGCTGCTTCTCCTGTTTCAAGGGGATCGTTCAAACCTCAAGTTTTAAGCCCGGATGAAGTCATTTCTTTGACTCCAATTGACGCGGAACCACAATTCGTCCCAAGACAAGTTTCTAGCTTTAGTTCTAGAACTGTCAGTCGTTTCCGTAGGCCCCTCGCCAGCACTGCCTCAGATACTATCCCTGATAGTGAAGGTTCTGCTGCTACTGTAGAAGCCAGTCGACCAAACCTTCTCCCACGTGGGCGAAGTCGCTTTACAATAAGTACTACCACAGAGAGCACCGCTCAACCAGCTTCTATTTCTTTTGCTCAGAGGAGGCCAACATTTGCAAGATTCACCCCAAGACCGTTTACACGACCGTCATCTTCAACTGCTTCACCAGACGTGGATGATGATGATGAAAATACCGAAGCCCCTGAAGAAACTACAACACCCCGACGAATTGCACCTCGTCTGCCTTTTGGTAGAACAAGACCAACACCAACCCCTTCACCAAGAATCATAGGCAGAAAGCTGCCGTTCCCGTCTCGGCAATCAACTACACAGCAAACCTTATCTAATGATGACGACGATGACGAAGAACCAGAAGGCAGAATTGATGATATTTTATTATCTGAAAGTGCCAGAGAAGAGAAAGAGCATGATGAAGATCATGATGAAGAAGAAGTAACCGAAGAAGCACCTAAACGTAGAGTTATTATTAAGAAATTTAGGGCTCCAGGTGCGGCCGACGATGACACTGCAGTCACTGAAACAGTTCCTATTGAAGATTCTGGTAAAAAGCGGTTCAGAATAATAAGACGCAGGCCAACTTCTACGACAGCTGCTCCAGAACCAGTTGTTACTAATGAAGCACCTTCCGCACCTGGACCCCAGAGAATTCGCAAAATCATACGGAAGAAACTGAAACCAGCTGAAAATGATGCTAATCTGGCAGCTAAGTCTATTGGTTCTCTGAACAGTTTCAGAAGCTCTACAACTGAAGAATTAAACTACGGAGAAAAGACACGACCCACTACAACCACTACTGAAACTGTTACAGAGCCAATAATTGAGGAAGTTACTGAATTCTACAAACAAAAGAAAGTAAAGGTGGAGTTACAAAGTGAAAACGTTGAGAAAAAGGAAGAGGTCACAGAAAAACCGGTAGAAAAGGAAGAAGAAAAACCAGTTGAGCAAGCAGTTGAGCCAACTACGGTAGTACCTACTACCATTGAAACTATTGCAAATCCGCAAACAGATGAACTTAAAAATACAGAAAACAAACAAGAAACAGTAACAGAGGTCAAATCTGAAGCTGAAGTGAGTACGGGCAGTGAGTCTAAGTCTGTGGAAGCAAATAAAGAAAGTTCTGATAAGTCTGAAGACCAAGTCAAAGTTGAAACAGATTCAAAATATGAAACAGAAGAAAAAGTAGAGGTGACAGTCATATCTGACGGAAAATCTGTCGATATTTCTGAAAACCAGGACACAACTGGAACTGAATCAACTGTTACTGAAACTGATGATACACAACCAGAAACAACAACGGTCAGCACTACTGTATCGACTACATCATCAAGCAGAACTAGGTTGCCTTACAGACCACGTAAGAAACTTTATACACCCACCACGGAATCATCAGTACCGTCTACCAGTAGAGTGTTTAGCAGGAAATACAATCCTGGCGTTTATACCAGTCCTGCAAGTGCTGATAGGCCACTGTTCAGACCATCTGGAACTACGAGGAGACCATTCACATCTAAACTTTTTACACGAAAGCCTTTCACTCCCAAAACTACTCAGAAAATCGAAGATGATGAAGAATACAATGACGACGAACTTCTCGAAGAGGATCCAGAATCTGATAACCCATTCGTTTTTGTACCACCAAACCAACTGTTCACAAGGAAACCTGATTCAGAAGAAGAGGGTGAAGAAGACATACATGATGAAGCTGCAAACTCCGAAGAATTATTGGACGAGGAAGAAGAGGGAACTGATGATGGAGAAGCAGTAGATGAAGATGAGACACCAACAAAGTTTGCCCTCTCAACAAGGAGACCAGGTTTTAGACCTCGCGTAGTAAATTCGAACACGTTCAGAACTTCTACTTCTACAACAGAACTACCAAAAAGATTTTCAAGTTCTCAAAATAGAACTGGAATCATAACCAGATTTAGTAACAAACCAGCAGTAGATCCTAAGAAACGTGTTCAAAACGTCCCACCAGGTTACAACTCTCCCGTTGCCGCCCCTAGACCTAAAGGTACTTTGCCAGTTACTAATAAGAATGGAACTCGAGTCGAGAAGGAATCTCAAGATGTAACAACTACGACTATTGGAGTTACTGACGGTGAAACCACTACATCATTTGATGATGATTACCTCACAGTAACATCAACAACTTTTACTGATGGTCAAGATTCCACAACCTTTGAAGATTCATCAACAACGAATACTGATGAAATGGAAACAGCAACATATCAAATGGAAGTGGACAATAGTACAGATGATTACTTAGAGAGTACAGAAGGTACCACAAACTATCCTACAACGCAAGATATTACCACGCAAACCGAAGCTGAAATCAAAACAACAATCGTACAAAATACTGTTGTTTATACTGCGCCTAATACAGAAACAACAACTGAACCTATACCTACGACTGTCCCCACAACAACAACAACTGAGGCATCTCCTCCTCCACCACCACCAATCATAAAGACACAATTCGACAAGTTATTCTCCATCTCAAGAGTTGTTGAAGTGAATTCAAAATTAGATAAACACCACATAAACAAAAATAATGAAACCACTCACATTGAAGAAGGCCAACTTATGGTTGAAAAAAAACCTGTCTTTGATAAAATTGGTGAAGTCAGTAGATTCAGTCTTATCAAAATAGTCGAAGATGATATTCCAATATACTTGACTAAGTTCGGTCACATATACCCAGTAGAGCACCCACCAGAAAACCATATTCGAATTGATGAAGCAAGAAATGCGAGGGCTTTAGTTAATACTTACCCTGACATACCCAGAGAAAATCTAGTTGCGTCGGAGAGTGTTAATGAAGCCTACAGACATATCAAGACAGTATCTGATTCTAAGACCGAAGATACTAAAGATCATGTGGAACATCTGCCCAGCGATGACTTCTTATCTTACGTAAATGAAGAAAACAAAACTGACCAAGAACAAGATGGCCCACTCTTTGCTTCTTGGCAATTTGTTCCCGCAGCATACGAAAATGAAAAAGTAAGAACAGCCAAAAATTTTGATATAGTTACTCCACGTTCGATGCTGACTAACCCATCCACATTACCTCTAGAAGGACTATTTAAAACTGAGAACCCACTCATGGCGCGCAAAGTAAATGATGACAAGAATCAACCGTTTGTCGTATATTCCGCATCAGTACCAAACCAACAAGAAGACGCAAACATCGTGAAAATAACCCCCTTGAAACCTGAATCAGGTCGTAGCATTCTTACTTTTGCTAAAGGTCAAGAATTTAACGGAGGCTCTGCCGACGAAGTGGCTACTGTGAAAAATCCGGTCATTAGTATCTCAGTGTTGCCACAAACTGAAAGTTCAACTGTTACGCCCTCTTCTACGACATTCACTACTAGTGGTAGTATTATTTCCTCGACTTCACCCACAACAACAACAACTACAGAGAGTCCACCGAGTTCAAGTCCAATCATAGATATGCTGTCTTCTACACAAGCTACCACTGAAGTCCCAACAACTACTTCAACTGAAACACCATCAACAACAGAAACGGTACTGGAAGAAACGACCACAGCCAAAATATCGCCATTAGACGCCAAACGCGCAAAATTCGGATTCCCAAGAAGATCAATCATAAAATCCTCAAACTTAACTAGACCAATCGTAGCTCCACGAACGGTTAAGAAAATAAACGCGACTGTAGCTTCCAACCTAAATCAGAAATCAAACAAAACCGCTTTTAGTCCGTCTAAATCTCGTTTTAGTGCAACCAGAGTTCAAAACATCCCAGTGGACATTAAGAAGAAAAGCAACTCTCCCAAAGTAGTTATTAAGACCTTCACTACAGCTAAAACGTTTACGACAGAAAGTCCAAAGACGACAACAGAGCGAAAAATATATTTCAAACCAAGCAGACCTAACTTTAGACCAGCATTTTTTCCAAGAAAAACAACGACGACAAATCCTCCCGTAACCGAGGACACTTAAAAATCCGGCAGAATCTAGTTCAAACTAGATTTATGCGGCTCCCACTAGTAGGATCCGGTTTCTCTGGCCATAATAACATGAATGACTGATATTATTTGTATAATTGGTTAATAATAATGCACACATTTCGTCCGAATCCGAAAATATAACCGTTAAAAATTGCAAAAGATTTTAAAATTGTCATTCGTTGATTTTTCAAGGCGTAATATTTTTGACATGATAATTTTGAAAATACTCTTTTATACTGATGGGATAACTTGTATATATAGGTACACAACATCATTAAAGTCATATTTCTTAGACATTTTAATAGCTTTAATAATATTCTAGGTTTTAATGAAAGTTTTATTGTACCAAATAATTGTATTTATTAGTTCGTTTTGGTAGAAGAGACTTTCACTTTACAAAATGTCATAGGTTATGATTAGTTTACATTTATTTAAAGGTTTTATTATTATATTAATAATTATTAATCGTTACCATTAAATGTACATAAATGGATGGTTAGGATTGGGATGTTTTTTGTAATAATGTGAATGAAATATTGTAACATTCAAAGAAAAAGGTTTGTAATAAAGTATTAGAATTTATTTTTTATGTTATTTTAGTTGTAATAATGTTGTCTAACAAATGTTTTGTGCTCGCACCCCTTTTATCTACAAAGTCGTCACAATATCGTTATAATTTAAAAAGCACATTCAAATTAGCACAAATAGATAAAATTTTATTATTTTTGTGCTCATTCAAGACCGGGATTGGCAGGTAAGTACTTACTTTTATATTTTTTCTAGTTAAAATTATAAGGTTGGCTTCTATTATGAAGTCATTTCTAAAACCGTTTTTAAACAAACATATATTATGGCACACAGCTCCTTACCTTAATAACTATTTTGTTACTGTCTTTTTCTTCTTCTTCGAAATGAATTTATATGGCAATCAGTTTGTGATTTTCCAAAAATTATGTTTAATAAAAACTGCACCCGTAATTGCAGAAAATTATGTTCTCAACATTAACCTTCAATTTTATGGAACGATCAACTTAGATATCTTTATTTATATACTTATTCCAATTGAATTGAGTCATTACCACGCTTTTTCTAACAAATCTATTTTCATTACTTAGACAAATTAGTTCCTAGAACCAGCGAACACTTTTCTCAAATCTTTTTACCTTACAATTATTACCGTCATCGAAGTTTTTGTCGACACCTTTTAAAACTGCATTGTACTATTTCTTGCCGTATTCAAAGACAATAGTTGACTATTATTGAAAGACAATCGACTCTCATTGTCAAAAGGTTTTCTCAATGGCATGTCAAAATAAATGAACACTGTTGTGTGGACATTTTCATTAGAAATTGCGCATCGAATGTCTAAAACATAAACTTTAAAAAAACCGACTGACTTTTACTAAATCGCCACCGGTTGCATCGAATTTATAGCTAGGTACAAGTCATCCATGTGACATTACAATACGAAATAAAGTCGAAATTCGTTTAGAAAGAGAAGAAATACAAATACATCGGAATTTTATGAATAAAAATAAAACATGCAGAATTATTGTAAGATCTTTAGTTAAAAAAACTAATAACAAAAAATCATAAAACAGTAACATGAATTTCGTAAATTACAATAACATGTTTTGTTGTCAATCATTTTGGAAACATGTCTATTAATTATAACTATTACTAAAACTAAACTGCACACTTATCAGTGCATAAACTAGTGATTTATTATCCTTTCTAAGTGCATTAGACATTGCAATTTTCGCGTATATTTCCTCATTTATTGTCTGGTAACAATATTATGAATGTGGCTAGACCATCACCTGTCTACAATGGAATTTATAGATATACAAAGATATTTTGGCGTGTGCTCAAATATTTAACTAAAACGGCTCCATTTTTTTTCAACTAATTGTAACATTGCGCAAAAGAGTATATCTAGTAGTACACCCACATTTTACCAGTTTTGTATAAGTTACATGTGATAAGAGACGTGATTATTGCCATCAAAAGAGCTTATCTATACTAATATTATAAAGAGGTAACATTTGTTTGTAAGTTTGTATGTAGGGGGTAATCTCCGGAAGAAATGAACGGATTTTAAAAATTGTTTCACTGGTAGAAAGCTACATTATCCGTGAGTGCTATAGGCTATAAATTATAAAGATATCATACATATTACCCGAAATACTGACCAACGAAGTGGGCACGGGTCAGCTAGTTTTAAAATAAATGACTCCGTATTTCTGGTGGCAAAACCTAAAAACACTTAACCTGACCTGGGAATCGAACTCAGCATCTTCAGCAGTTGTAGGTACTTGCGATCTCAACTGAGACCAACAAGTAATTAATAAAGAGTGCTTTTTTAAATAGTAAAACTGTTTACAATCAGCGCCATCTTGGCAATGTCATTCAAACGCCAAAACATCCTTGCAGTTCTGTCCAAAGACTGAATTCATTCACAAGTACTTTTTGTAAGTTATCTGACTCATTCATAGCTAACGGCCTGAATAATACGACTTTGCCATTCTCGGCAGCTACATTATTATAACTCAATGATTCTGAAATTAAATCCGTGGCTCATTGCGTGCGAAGACTAAACTGATTGGTTTATCTACTGTCAAATCTGGTGTGAATGTTTGACAGATTTTCGACCGAACTTTCAACTGTCAATCATCTGTCAGTTTATTTGACAGACAAGTAAATAGATTTATTCTTTACAGAATCACTATCTTATCTGTTTTAACGAGCCGTCTTGAAAAAAATTGGTATTGAAATTAATAACGTTTGAAGATTTACGGCTCCTCTTTCAATTTCGCCCGTCGAAACAGCTAAGTTGTTGGCACTGCTATATTTAGGATTTTAGAACAATCTTAATATAAACTAGCTGACCCGGCAAACTTCCTCGTACTTCGCCTCAAAATCACCTTTTAAACGTTCCCTGGACTTCCATAAACAATTCAAAACAAAAATTTGCCAAATCGGTCCAGCCGTTTTCGAGTTTAAGCGAAACTAACGTAGCAATTGATTTTTATATTATAGATGAGAAAGATAAACAAGTACTAACTATTGATCGATTTACAACAGAAGATGAATTAATACTTGGTACAGATTTAGAAGCAACTACAAGAATTTGAAAGTTAAACAACGTTGTACCGTAAATCTATAATGAAGCCTTCAGGCGTTAAACAGAATTCTTGCAAAGTGACTGTGCGACAAACGATTATTTCGTAGTTACTGAACTAGCTATTAAGCCCGGTTTCCACCGCGAGCGGAACGGACCCATTAAGGACTCCGTTAAACTCGCAAGCGTAAACTGCATACTTGTATTTCCATCAACAAAGAGTTTTTTAGTTCCCGGAGCGAGCTCATTTTTACTCTTTTCACCCGTTGAGTCATTAATGTGTCCGTCCCGCTCGCGGTGGAAACCGGGCTTAAACAGTTACATGATTGACTGACTTACAGACAACGGTCTGGCTTAATCACTAATAAAAATACCTCCCATTTTTCTTAAGGCATAAATAATTACACTAAAATGTATACTTCGTATGCGAGTGTTAAGGGTTTGCGGTTTATAAGCAGAAAATTCCAATTTTCAGCGCCAATTTCTCAATAATCTTAAGATTTTGATTGATTTTGTTTAATGCATAGTTATTCACGCATTTTCTCACTCTTTTTGTGAATGCACCCACGACGCATAACATATTCCTAATGTAGAGCAATGTATACTTTTTTTTTATTATTATTAAATAATCCTGGTTTCCTTATACTTTCGAGTCAACCAGATAAATCAAATCTGTGCAAGCTTGGATTATATTTTCTAACAGTCATTTTCTCAGGGCCACAGGTGACTTATTTAAGAAAAGTTTAGTATAATAGCAATGACCCGCATTGCATTAGAATTTTAATCACACATGAGACCCAGCATGTACCTAATGCCCTTCACTTTTATGCCCCAACAGCCGTTTCATGAAACCTAAAGTTGGGTAACCTAGCTTTACATTGATAGTAGTTAACAGTAAATCATACCTTGATTGATATCTACTAGTAATTGCGATATAGATTTAGTTAGAATAGCAGTGGCCTGCAACAATGATGGATGGTCCCAAATTACAATTGGAAACTCTGTCTTCCATACCACAATTAAATAAATATCTGTTGAACGCTTGTGAAAAAAAAGTGCAACTGCAAAACGACCCTTATATCAACGTGAAATGTCGTTTTGACGTTGACAGTTTTTTAGACAAGGGTTCAACAGATATTTTATCTTTCTTGTGGTAAGACGGTTCATGATTAGCGGAGCCTAAGACTGTGTTTAAACAAATGAAAAGTCGCCTTTCCTCGTCTTAATAATTTGGTTCGTGACATTAGCTTGCAATTCAGCATTCTACCAGGTGTTTTTGTTTTAACGCGTAGCCTTCTTCTTCTACTTCGCCAACTCACTTTTTTATAAAATCCGCATACATTTATAGAAAATAATCGTATGTTTTCATGGAAAAAAAAATCAGTTAATCTACTTAAAATATAATATCTACTAGCTTCTATCTAGTCATCTGCAGCTGCAAGGTTCAAACCCTAGGCCATATTCTATAGGTACTTTCAGTAATAAATAACGAAAAGTCGTGACTCCTGCGCATCTTACGATACTGGATCCTCGTGATTCTCGTATACAAACCTGCTTACATACTGGTTTTGTCTATTCATTCATCGTACTTACATGGTCCATGTTTCATCATTCCGTTGGAGCCTTCTGTAGAGGGCTTAGCAAGTATCATGTAGCATGTTTTTGTAAACTGATTCTGACAAAAGCTTTATTTGTACGGCCTACTCACAGTTTTTAGTCTAATTTAAAGTTATGTTAATTAAATTCAAAGTATTAGCACCGGGATTTCATCCAGGTCGAATATGACTAAAGAATGGGATGGCCGAATGAATCTTTACTAGTGTTTGAGCTGACAAAATTAACAGTAATTAATTTTGGAGCTTCGATTCATTATTTGCGAAAGAAACAGCTTAAAGTGTTTGTTAAGTATTTCGCAAACTAGGTAGTAAGTATTTGGTTTACATGGATGACTTTTTATTTGTCTGAACAAGTCCAAGTGCTAAGAGATCTATTTTGCTATTGCCGGTTTTTCTAGTAGCTTTATGTATATTTATCATTTATAATTTCCTATGGTTTGAGTTACAACTATTAATGTTCGTGTTATCAGTATTTTGATTATGACAACTTCTAGCGTGTTCCAAAAGTGGGTTCAAAGTTCGCTCTATTTCCATTTCAAAATAACTCAGTAACCATTTACGTAAAGTTTCGACTTCTCTAATACTAGCTTATAAATTACGAGTGTTGTATCATCCGCGACCCACTTGTGGGCCGGTTTAGTAGACACCGCTATGAATACCAAGTAGATCGTTTACAATTAAGCTATTTTCCTTGTGCGGTAGGCAGAAGTATTTGTTAGATAGAATCGGCATTGTTATTTTGAAAGATAATATCATACTTGTAGACTTATGCTTGTTTTGATTGTATGTTAGGTCTATGTAATAACTTTGCTATTCATTTCTAATATTAGGCATTCCGGAATAACAAGTGTATTGTCTACCCTGCCCTCTTTATGAAATAATCTTTAATTCTTTTTTGAGAACCTATTTACGAGAACCGTTATTTGCAAAATTTTAAACTTTATCTTGGTTTTTTTTTAATTTTAACTTGACCAGGCTCGGTACCTAAATAATTAACAACTTCCTCTTCGACTCTTTCAAAAACTTCTCAGTCAGTATTATGTAAAACTGGCTCCATCATATCATCGTACTGAAATTAATTTTATATTTGTGCAGTGAAAGTTCTGATCACAATCATGTTGTTTTTATTACGATCGGTGTAAAAGTAAAATACTACTTCCAATCACGATTTTCAATATCAATTTGCATCTTTGTCTAAGAAGTCTACTTACTCTTTACTTTTCCTACGACATTGTCGTTACTTAAGAAGAGTGGATTAGGGTTTCAGGATCAATCAAGGAAACACGAAAATTGACTTGTTTTATTTTACAATCTCTATCATCATTGTCTCCTTAAAACTACCCTGACATCGTTAGGACTTCTTCGAGATTGCCGTGTTCTAGTTCATTATTGTTCTTCATTTCACTAGATGATTCTTTCTTTGATGTTCAGTTTTCCGTGACATTCTTCTTACTTCTTCTCCAAGGTAGTCCTTTTTTGAATTTTGTTGTTCATGTCATCAGATGATTCTGGCTTCTAAGTCCATGCTTCATCCTCCGTCCATGTTGAACTGTAACAATAAAAAGGAAATACGTTAGTACTATAATAATTTTCTTCTCCGTTACACTGGGGATCATTATAAATAGTTTTTGGAAAAAATATTATAACTGCTGTCCTGTCATCTTCGAAAAATTCAGGCTTAAATAAAAACAAGTGAAAACTTATAAAGGCATGAAATAAAATACAGACTGATAAACCGAAAGTCATGTTTATGTGTACACCCACCCCAATCTGTCAAGTTTTCCCAATTGAACAATGAACCTTTGTACATTGTGATAATGTTGAAAATCTATTAAATTTGTCATATTCGGGTAGCTTGATGTCCTAGTGTTTGTACATAGAAATTTAATGTAATACTGGCTTAATAATCTATAGATTTCTTTATTTTAGATTTCGCCAAAAGCCCGTATTTTGGAGGTTATTGTTACGGCATATTATTAATTCTTACAAAAGTAAATAAGAATATAATGTTCAGTCACAAAAGTATGTGTATCGTAATTATGACGTCTAGACTATATTAAATACATAGCGTGTATATAACGATTGGTTCCCACGCAAACTGTGAGAGTTGCTCGCTTCAGAGAGGAACGGCCGGTTTCTTGCAAATGCGATGCTACTGGTCGTTGATTTCACATATTATAGCTATATATATTGGAATCTTGAGTGTTCGACCGTTGTTACGTACCTATAACATACATAATCTAGACACAAGTCATCATTATTTACTTATATTTAACGAAGATGGCGGTTACTGCCTCATAGTTATCTTTTGACGTTTTTGCTAACTAAATTAATTAGAAACTTTTATGTTTCCGTTTAAAAGACATAAAACTCACGTAGATTTTAATTGGTAGTTATTGTCTAACCAATCATAATAATTTACTGTCTTTTTATAAATTGAAACGAAAGAAATTTAACAAGATAGGTTTTATAAAAGTTAGTTGGTTTTATTAACCCATTAAAGACTAGCGTTGCCATATGGCAACGTGAGTGATCCATTTCATTTACAGATTATATATCAAAAACTAACAACCTCAGCTATGCTTTTTTGATGACAATGTAAAGTTAGATATCCAAGTCACAGATAAAAAACGATTTGTGGTCATTTCTTGTTCTAGTTTGTGGGTAGTGGTTGATTCATTTATTGGTAGTCAGAAATTTTGCAGAAATGGAGCACAAAAAAACATAAGTTTCATTTATTTATTTATCGCGTAGATTTTTATTTTTTCTTTGTCTAATAAATGTGCAGATACATCTCAAGTTTACAATAACACTATATGGTATATAATTTTTATGCAGATTTGACGTCACGGAAGTTTTTTTGAATGTTGCCATATGGCAACGCTAGGCCCTTATAGGTACATTTTTCATGAAAGTGATAATTTATCTTTTTAGATTGAAGTTACATAAAATTGTAGATTTATTGGAACAAGAACTTGATGATGATTTGCAAAATAAATATATTGAGCCGAATGAAGTGAGTCCAAGCCTTTGACTTCTGATTCACTTGAAAGAAATAGGTTATGGAGGAACAGGCACGCTTCACCAGAACAGATTGCCAAAAGAATGCCCAATGAATTACAAAGGTTGGATCTATGAAGAAAATGCAAGAGGGTCATACGAATATGCCTCTCAAGGCGATGTTGATGTAATACGGTGGATGGATAATTCAGTTGTGACTGTCGCTTCTAGTGATCACAAAGTAAATCCTGTGGGATTGACGGATGGGTATTCCAAAGCCAGCCAACAAAATATAAAAGTACCGAGACCCAATCTCGTGGGAGGGACAGACCTCATGGACCCTCATGTAAATAATTACAGGATTGTAATTCGAGGCAAAAAATGGTTTTGGACTACTTTTATGTCATCATCAGCCGGAAGACGTCCTCTGCTAAACATAGGCCTCCCCCTTAGACCGCCACGCCGAACGACAATTCGCCACTTGCATCCATCCGTTGCCCGCGACCCTCACGATGTCGTCGGTCCACCTAGTGGGAGGCCTGCCTACGCTGCGTTTTCCGGTCCGTGGTCGCCACTCGAGAACTTTTCTTCCCCATCGGTTGTCAGTTCTACGAGCGATATGGCCTGCCCATTGCCACTTCAACTTGCAAATTTTATGAGCTATGTCGGTGACTCTAGTTCTTCGCCGAATATCCATGTTCCGGATTTTATCCCGCAAAGAAACTCCGAGCATAGCTCTTTCCATCGTTCGTTGAGTGACTCTCAGTCTCTCTAAAAGGCCAGCAGTCAAAGACCTACTTTTATGTGGCTAGTAGGTATTACTAAAAACAATTTCTGGATCCTGATGTGCAAATCAGGAAAGGATATTGAGCAGCTGGTCTAAATCTGGTGGTCGAGCATCTACCTCGAGATATGGGTGTAGGGTTTTGGAAGGAGTTAGATATGACGGAGCAAATAATTTTCCAAAATCAGTAGAAAAGTAACGCAAATGTGTTGGAGCTAACTGTAAAAGTATAAGAAGAGTTACCTATATATTCAAAATGTGACGTTGGTTCACCAGGTATAATTACCTGGTGTATTTTCATAAATATATTATTATACTAAATAAATAAAATAAATATTCAAAAGCTTATATTTTTTTGAATCGGTAAAATTTTGTACCTAGTTTGACCTAGCGTTGCCATATGGCAACAGTCTAAAACTCAATATTGGGAGATTACGTTTTTTTTTTTTAGTTATAATAGTATTATCTGGTCAACATTTAACTAAAATATAACGTTAAAACAAAAAAAAATGAGTTTCAAAAACTCAGTCCCTAATGGGTTAAAGAAAAAAGAGCCATAGTTGGAGAGGTAACTTTATAATACAAATCATTTACTGCAAATAGACTTTAGTGTAAGGGCATTATTGAATTTGAATAGACAAAAATAAAAAGATGAAACTACAGTCAAATCATAAGGTGTAATAACTTTGAAAGGACTGTTTAATTAAACTTGCAAAGCAATAAATTATCACGACGGCCATTTTAAAATCAAAATATTTAATTTTCATTTTATGTAAGTACTTATGTCTTCTAAAATGTAAATTAAATGCTAGAAAAGAATATTTAATACTAGTTTGATTGTATGAGTACTATACCGACAATAATGGCCGTAAATATACTACAACTACTCAGCTAACACCTACATGCTAAACAATCTCATCAATCCATCTAATTTGCGCGCGCGCATTTCACCCACAGATCGACGCGCAGCATCCAACCAGAGAAAACTACTTTCTCTGTGCAATGACTTGTTTAGCGAGATATTATCTAACGATTGCGTCAGACGATGGTGACACGTTTTGATTTCAACACTCTTTTATTAATTACTGTTTATTTTTTTAATCCGATTAGTTTATTTTTTGAGTAGTCTATGGATTCAAAATGGCTGATGGAATTTTGTCAAAGTAAGGATTGTTTTACAACGATTGTACAGTTTTTTTTTATTCGTAGTTTATGTTAACTCAGAGGTTTTAAAGCATTTCAGTGGTCATCAGTTATTAAATTGTGTTGTCATATTTTTGTGTTGTTTTAGGATTTATATGCTAGATTACAAAACACTGCCCTCTTTATGAGCTCTATCACAATCGGTAGCTAATATTGGATTATTAATTGGTAAAACTAATAAAACTCACTGACGAGATAAAGGCAGACCAAATTAATATAAATCAAATAGTTAATAACATGATTAATATTGGTTTAAAACGACCTCTGACACATCTTATGAGTAATTTAATTGATTGGAGTTACATGTTAACATAATTACAATTAGGTAGGTACTTACATATAAAGAATAACGAAACTGATACTGTGATCAAGAGATTTATTAGATGTTGGTGAAGTTTTGGACGAACTAAATGTAAAATACTGTTGTACCAGAGACACGTAGAAATGGGCATACGATCTCCTTTTTATGTACTCAAATAACGTGTGTACCATAATCACACAGAAACATTAACTACTTTCATAATAAAGGTATCGAAAACACCTAATGACTTCGTTTCCTCATACCTCAACTAAAACATAAATATCTTTCTGAAGCAGTTTTTCTATCGATCACCTAATTATAGTTCGAATTAATACAGTCAGCTTTTTGTACTAATCTCGTGGTGTGTAGGTACTTGTATAAGTAGTAGATTATTGAGTCATTGTGGTAGGACCTAGATGTAGGTGTGAATGGAGTGCCAATATGTGTCTATTGAATGTGTACTTCCATAATGGAGGTCTTAGTTGGCGCAGTGGCGTGGCTGAATAATTAGCTGCTACGCTATGTGTCTCGAGTGCAGTTGTTTCGAGTCAAAGTCAAATGTTTTTAAACGTAACCACTGTTCAGGAATCATCATTATCATCATCAGCCTATAATGTTCCCACTGCTGGGACACAGGCCTCCTCTCTTGTGAGAATTTCAGGAATACTTCATAGAAAAGAAAAATAGTTTAGCTGAAGAAAATGGATACCAAACAAACTGGTTCAAGCAGCTTGGGCCTTGACGAATGGCAACTGCTATCTTTTTGATTTTCTACAACGAATTCCTGCAAATATGACAACCTTTTCCAAAGCTTATGTTAAGCTTAGAGCTTCTCTGTAGTTTTCCCTCAAAGAGATAAGCGAAATATTTTTAGCACACATTCCAAAACTTATTCACAAATTACAATAATTCACACATGAGCATATTACTATACATTCATATTACTCAAGTAAATAGCACCTCGATGTAGCTACTGACGAGTTGTGTTATAACATAACGAGGTGCGATCATAGGCTCGTACTTTTGGCAATGTGGTGTAATGTTGGTCGACCAATATTTACAGGTGATTGAGTATAGAGCTCAAATAAAAAATATTATGTGTTAAAAAAGAGTAAATATTATGTAGTAGTCTATGGGTGGCCCTTTGAATTTTGAAAATATAATATAAAGATTTGGCATAAAGAAAGGCCTCGAAGCCATAGCAGAAACATTAAAATAAAATGAAATTGGCGTTTTAGAACGCGGTCTGTTAAAAATTGGATAGGTACCATAATTTGACGTTTATTAAAATAAGGTTTTTTTAAAGAATTCCGTTAATGTTTAAGTTACAAAAAAAAGGAAATCGAGGCGAATAATTATAAATCGTGTAATAGTTATAAAAGTATTATGGAGGAAGCGTGAGCTATAAATAAATAACAAACGTGATACATTGTATAACCACCAGGAAAACTATAAAACGACAAGTCTAATTTAATTATTGCTGAAGTAATTATAAATTACGATAACCGTGGAAATTAATAAGACTTGAGAATCATCTTAAATTACAGTTTTATGATAATTCCTCATTACCACGGTAAAAAAGATTTATAGTGTTGCCACAATTTCACATTTCCGCTTCCGTTTCTCACTGTACCGGTTAATTTTGCAAATTAACCGGTGACTGACTTAATAACTGGTTCATATTCACGTTACATTAACCAATGAGGTAATGACTTATATGTAATGTTCGTTTGGCCCCGAATAGGCTGAACAGGACCTTTTGTTAAATTCCTTTGCTTACTTGAAATGCTAATTTGAGAGAGCCGTCCATGGATTTCCTTTAAGAGGTTTCTAAGAAGGTTGAATATGTATGTATGGCCCCATATTTGTGTAATGAGACCATTTCCTGTGCTTTAGAAGATATTTTCTGTTGAGACATAAATGCAGACGAATTATCTTGAATACAGTTAAGTCATTCTGTCGTCATAAAATGCGTGTGAAAATGTTTACGATTGTTGATCATAGATTATTATGCATTCTTTTACCGCAATGAAGTTTGAGCTGTCATCTTGTATTTCTTTGTTTGTTTTATTAATTAAATTTTGTATAGAACGTCATGTAACTTTAAATATAATATAAGTACTAATGTCTGCTTCGTAGGTCGTTGTGAAGATTAAAATTTATAATTATGTTATTATTTTAATGATCTCTTAAAGTTTTCTAAACTCGATTCCACGTAGATCTCTTAGTATTGACAAGGTTTGCAAACGTAGGTTCTGCCGCAATCATAGTCCCTTTTAAGGCCTGAATGAAGCGATTCCAATGTCCGTACAGACATTTTTATATAACAAGACATCATTGCGCATGTCACATTCCTCATCAAATTGGTATAACAGGAAGCCGTTGAACAACAATAATTACCTAACATCTAGTTAAATAGAAAACTCATCTGTCAAGTTTTGCCGCTATTTTCGACATGTTGCGACAGTATCACGCAAATTCTATTCATGGCCAAACATAGCGTAAGTTGACACGCCTCTGTGTGAATAGTCGGCTTTACTCTATGGTTGTAGTAACTCTGTAAACAATGTTTTTGGGGGGAAGGCAAAGAAGACATGCGTAGTTGCTAGGAGTTTAAATATCGAACGCTTTAAATTAAGCCGGAAACACATTATTAACACCCGACGCCACCCGATGAAACGTGATGCGTGTTGGGTCAAATCAAATGTATTGTTTTCTATGACCAGAATCACACTATGAACACCCGACGCGACGACACGCGCTCACTGCACATCGGGTGTTGACACGTTGCGTCGCGTGGCGTGTTAAATAATGTGTTTCCGGCTTTATAGATGCGCCATTATTCTATCAACCATTCCAATATTTTATTTTGTTACTGAAGTTTGTTCAATATAGTGTTGTATCCAGTTTGCCAGACTTATAAGTTTATTTATTTAATGGGCAATTAATCATGGGAACGGGAACGTTCCTTATATGGATAGAAATTTACTAGATATTATATCAAAAGCATAACTGAAATAATGTGCACTGTAATTTCCGTCCAAGAACTAAATAACGCTTCGAAAATAACTAAAACATTTTCATCATGAAAATAATACTAACTTTGAAATTTAAGAATGAAAATCCCATTCATACAGTTCAAGAATGTCATCTGTCCCTATCATAAGTCGTTGCACATCATCACATGGTCAGATATGGTCGGTGACACGGTTGGGCAACGTAATCCCATGTAAGTGGACCCTCAGTTCCGACACAGATGCTGGACTGAGTCATAGACTACGTGACTCAGGATTAAAAGGTAGATAAATGGTTTATGGTAATTAAACGATAAATTATTTATGTTTTCCACAAAGATGTTACTTTATAAGGAAGAACACAATAATGCAATTCCAGTTTTACTGACAAATCTCCTGAGTGTCACCAAACCAAAGTTTTCTAGGAAAAGCTTGACACAAATACATTAACTAAGTTATTGCAACAGAAATATTCAATGAAAACATTAAGGAACATAAAAAAGTTTCTTCTGTTCTGTCTTTCACGTTATACGTAGATACCTACAATCTCAAATTAAACGCCCCCCTAGACAAATGGCAAGCGGTAAACATGCACAGTAGTCTTTAAAATATTATCAATTGTATACCCTAGTGCATAACGTTGAAAATCTATTAAAGTTTACAGAGCGTTTTCGTTCGTTCCGGTCGTTAAAGTTCTGTAGTTTTTATTAGATTTTAAACTTTATGCGCTGAATGACAAACTCTAGTAGACCACATGTTAAGGAATTTAATCTCAAATTACACAACTGGTTCTATGTGGCCGTTATGCTAATATATAGACTATGTAATACTAACAAAGCGATCAAGGCCCACGTATGGCATCCGAACAATGCTAGCCACCATGATAAACGATTTAGGTACCTTGTAGAATCGGTTCTAGATTCGATGAGGTTAATTTTTTTGACAAAATTGTAGATAGAATTGAACCTTTTTGTAATCGAGGCAGAACTTTAAAAAAAATTAAAGAGAAATAATAACATTTAAAAATATGAAAAAAAGCAGTCCACCAGCATCGGGAACAGGGTCCGGGCTGCTGGTGGTAAGGGCTCCTGAGAGAGGAACCTCCTAACATTACGCGTCGTGTTCAGAAGTACTGCCTTCTGAATCAGGCGCTTGATCCAGCTGCCAAGCGAGAGGCTCCTCAGATGTTGTTCGAGGCTCTTGGCAATTAAGCCATTGGCAGACACGACTATCGGCACAATGACTGCTGTATTCACGTCCCATATGTCAACAACCTCGCGAGCCAGATTAAAAAACTAAAAGCAAAGATATTAAAAGCAAAAATATAAAGATGGCCCAATTTATAACCTTCAATAAAACTACAGCCGTTGATCATCAAATTATCGATTGCTTCAGTTTTACGAAATGTCTTATTGATTTTCTAATATGTTAAATAAACTACTCCACAAATCGATTCGAATATCGAAAACGAGATCTCATTAAGAAATATGTATGTAGGTACTACGTAGTTTCGTAACGAGTTACATAAAAACCTTTTTTTAATAAATGGGAATGAACATTCAACATGAACGTTTTTTGCCATGGCCGATTGGCAATCTGGGTGTTGTGTTTCATGTTATTTTTGCCTTTATCTGAAGTGTGATCTAGTTTATAGCGAGCCCAATAAGAAACATACCTAAGAACATAATAAAAAATGGCTGATATTTGCGTGATTAAATGAAACAATGAGACTTGATACTATAATGGATTTTTATTCTACTTTGTTCATGAATCTGTCTTCTATAAATCTTCAGTGATTTTGATACCTTTTTCAGTAACATTAATTACTTGTCAACCGATGATGAAGCACTGAGCTTTTGGAATAAGAAAAATATTTTTAATTGTGCCTGTAGCAAATCTAAATGTCGAAAACTAACACATGCAAGCAATAAAATATTAGTGTTCTTAACTTCTGAATACCATAGAGTAAAATGTTGCGACAAAACTTCACATTATTAGAGCTGTCACAATCTGCGCGGGAAAATGAGAAACTGTCATGGGTGTCATGGCTGCCGTGTGCAATTGTAATCATGAGACACAAAAATGTTTTATTATTTACCTACGCAGTGACATTTTACAGAGGAAAATAATATAGCTGTAAAAATGCAATAATATTGACCAAGGAGATGGAATGCAATAAAATTGATAAATAAATAAGAAACCAAAGAGTTGGAAAACATGTAAAATATTGATTATCTCATGCTTTAAGTTAACGGTTACCAGTTTAAATGCTTAATTATTTTCCTGGCAGACAAGCCTGAACTTCAATTGTATTATTAATTAACAACAGTTACTTGTTTTACCAAATATATACGTGCTCTTTTTGATCTAATGTACAGTCGTCTGCGCATTGTCGTATCAATTTCGTGTATTCCCGTTCGTCCACTTGACTTCGTCCCCCTAGTGGGACGAACGGGAATTCGTTATTTATTTTTCCGATGGTCCCACTAAATTTTTTGAGTGGACGAATGGGAATAATTTATTTATTTCTTTTTTGTAGTTCTATTGGTCCCACCAAATAATATAAGACTTGTGGTTTTAATTGGTAAAAAAACAAATTTGGAATAAAAATCTGTCATTTATTAACTCGTGTCGAATATATATTATTACATTAACAACCGTGCACTTTCATTGTTTTGTCAACACTAACCCGACCGGTCTAATTTAAGGATAGGAAAGGAAGAGAATGTCAGGTAAACCAATAGGATTTACGCAAATAACACAATGTTATCGGCACTCTTTTGTTAAGGCGCTTTATTCACGGTCCATCTTGCTGGACGTCCCGCCAAAAGTTAATTATTTTGATTTGTGAGGTAGACGATATGTTAGTTCGTTTCGAGTGTCTTAATAGAACGTTGTTGATTCCTGGTTATTTTGTGTGACGATTGTTTGCATCTACGCTGTTATGGTTTTGCAGTGAAATGGGAATTATATAAATATTGAGGGCGAATATGATAGCCCTGCATAAAATATGTGGATGAAACCAAATATCAAATGAGACCGGACTAACTGTGAGTGTTAATATTTAAATTTTAATTATTTCAAAAATTAATATCTAACTAAGGTTTCCTATTCAAAAGCGTTTGTTTAAAAGTAAAAAAAAAATGTGATTGATACTTAGTATGTGCTATTAATAGTTTTTTAACCGACTTCAAAAAAAGGAGGAGGTTATCAATTCGACTGTATTTTTTTTTTTTTTTTTTTTTTTATGTTTGTTACCTCATAACTTGCGACTGGGTGAACCGATTTTCATGATTCTTTTTTTATTCGAAAGCTAGTGCTTCCCGTGTGGTCCCATTGTCACCATTTCAGGATCTGATGATTGGATCTTGGAGAAATCGAGGGCAACCCTCAAATTTTATTGGCTGACACGTAGTATTTCGCAAATCTTATGAAGTAATTCAAGTATTTGCGTATGGAAATCATCATCTCATGTACCTGAGCTGATGATGGAAGGTACAACTCCTCAAGTAAGAAAACTATGTTTGTGTTCGCATATCTCCGGAACTACAAGTCCGATTTAAGTAATTCTTTTTTTGTTGTACTAGGTATCGTTCAACTTAGGGAATACTGCAAATTTCATCAAAATCGGTTCAGTAGTTTTTGAGATAGGGAATGAATAAAGAGATGTTAACGATGTTATTACCGGTGCTACGGATTACAAAATTCTAGTGCACATGTAAGAAAATGATGTATTTGACAAGAATTTTGGTTGAATATTTAAACTGAAAAGAGTAAAATAAAAACTTTTTCTAAAAAAAATGTGACCGCCTTCAAAAACAACCACAAAAAAGGGTAAAATAACCTACAAAACTTTTCTTTCGGAAGTCGGTGGCAAAAGAGACAATGAAATTAATAAAAAAAGTCACCGACTTCCGAAAGAAAAGTTTTGTAGGTTATTTTACCCTTTTTTGTGGTTGTTTTTGAAGGCGGTCACATTTTTTTTAGAAAAAGTTTTTTCATAATAATAAAATAAATCAACAGCTATATTTTGCATAAAGATAATAATAGTATTCCATGTTTTGTTCTAGTGATGAAATTCTGATAGTCTGTGGAATATGAGATATAAGGAAAAGAATAATATAGCGCTTGTCGAGAACGAAGTGGAGTAAAGGACAAGCAAACTACGAAACAACGAATAAACATATTTCTGCACAAATCTTTTTAGTGGGACGAATGGCACTAATCGAAGAACATATTCCCGTTCGTCCCCTCTTGAATTAGGAGTGGGACGATCGGGAACAAATTAAATATTATTTTTGACTCGAGGCAGTATGGAGTTAACTACCTATGTACTTGTTTTATTACCATCAACAAGTGTCGTACTGTACTAAACGCCATTACGATTACAACACAAGGACGTACATTTTAAATATTTATTACAAGTGTTTGAAAAACCCACTGGTTTTCATGGCCAGCCGTTCCATCACGTACAAACAAATATTTTTAGATTTTCGCGCAATATTATTGATGCATAGACAAAATAGACACTTGGCGCGTTAAAGATGAATATGATTATTATTCAAAATTAAATGCATTATTAATGGTTCGTGAGAAACGCTTTTTTAGAATTACTTCCTGGTTCAAAAAAGGTGCAGATGCCGACTTAATAACGGTGTTTTTTAGACTGTATCACGTAATTATAAGTTATTTTTAAAAGGGTAAAGATCTAGGCTGTCAACAGCTGTCTAAAAACTAACTGAAATATAAATCTTCGGGCCCATAATTAAATCTGTAAAAAGATATGGAAAAAATAAGTTAGCAAACCTAGACCGCTTACTTATACGGCCTTTAAAACGTACATTATTATATCCTTTTGTATATCCAACCTTCACAGAAAAACGCGCAACGACAATTTTAAAACACTTCATAAAGAATCCAACTAGTCCATAGATAATTCAAAGTAGCCAGCTATCAGGAAAAACAAAGGTTCCACAGTTCCACTTAACATTCCTGCTCCGTATATTGTAAAGCAATAACATTGTTATTCAGCGTTCAAAATGACCTTTAACTCGATTCACAAGTTGTTGGATCGCGATGAGCATAATATTCATGAGGGTAGCGTAAAACCGTGTTTACATGTGCTATACCTACTTGATTTTATATTGCGTAGATACAAGTCGATTTCAATGACATTTTGTGGGTCCGCCTAAAAGGTTATTGGCTGCCGAACCGGGCTCTCATCTAGCCTTGAAAGGAAAGGAAGACTTAAGATTTTGTTGAAGCAATGTTTTCGCGCCTAATTTTGACATTGACAGAAGAGGCTGTATTTAAACATTTCTGATTGTCTGTGGAAATACAACAAGATGGCGAAGTTAATACTGATTAAGGGCACACAACAAATGGACCTTGTATGAATGTTCATACAAGAACTTAACATGCTCAGCTATGTAGCTGAGCATGTTAAGTTGTGACGTGTTTGCAAAAAGATTCGCCAGTCCTGGTATATAGTAAGGGTTTTTGGTATGCGAGTGTAGTAACAGGTATTGCAAATTACGTAGTATAGGACTGTGACACGTATTTGTAAGTAATGTCTCCATGGCTTCAATGTACTCATTTTTACGACATAATGACCTTAAATCCCATTGAATCGACCAAGAAACACAGTTGTATGTAATAACACAGATTCCATTAGACAACCTTTTTATATCAAGGAAGTTAGTCTATGAAACCTAACCCAACCTACTTGCTAGAACCTACTGTAATACTCTATGTATGCACGTTGTATTATGTAACTAAGGTAGGCTTAAGTTAGCTTACATAGACTTAAGCACAACACACCTAGTTGTAAGCAATTACTGATAAACAAATGAGAAAATGTTTGCGAAAGTAAAGTGAATTCATTATGAGTTATGTTTTCATGAATAGGAAATGCCAATTTCCAATTTAAAGCGCTGTATCAAAATAATGTTATAAACTTGTTAAACTTATGGGTGGATTAAAATTGGAAGCTTACATGACTGTATTCCAAATATGAAAGTATATGAATAATAGAAATTAAATAGGATTTTTATTTTATTTTTCTTTCCATCTCAATTTTGACCCTACTACAATATTTATAATCTAAAATGTTAAATGCAAAGAAATTCGAGGGAGTTTTTTTTTAAATTACTTTGACTCACAGACTGATATGATTAAAGATTAAGCTCATAAAAATACGGGATTAACCCCTCTATTATCTTTAATATTTCATCACAGAAAAAGCCAAATTCCTTGACAAAAGTAATTCCAGTTCACCGTGATCCATGCAATCTTCACACCTTTTTTGGTACCACAAGGGCATCCAGATAATTTTATAAACTGCTTTGAAACGGTGGCAATTCCATAAAGACGTAAGCGTAAAGTAAATTAAAATTGATATTAGTAAAACGCACGAATTTTCAAATGAGTATCTATATTTATATTACATTTAATATGTAGACGTAATTACAGGTTAGATTTATATTTATTGTCTGAATGGCAGACATTTAAAAGAAAAATTATAGGTTATGTATGCATCACACAGGTGATCCCCCAAATGGTAAAAATGGGGCATAAAAATGCTCAAATTATTACTTTTTAAATATTTTCAATAAAAAATAACAAAATACATACACTATGCTTATGTCGTTTATTCACGGTATGGCCTCTGGATAATAAACATAATTGAAACAACACAATAAATGGCCTCTGGATAATAAACATAATTGAAACAACACAATAAAGCGGGTTATGATACCAATCAACGTGTAATCAAAATGGTTTCCGTGTTTTTTTTAATTCGTAGTAGGTACGGTACGGTATTGTTGTTCGGCATACAGCCTTAAACTTTTTTGGACAGATGATTATAATCTGGTTTCATTTTTGTTTTCCTATGTCATTAAAGACATTATTATATTTGATTGATTACCCTTATTTGTCATTGTTGTGAAGAGGAATTCCATAACTAAAGAAGTGTTTATTTTCTGATAGCTACAATTTTAATGTCTATAAGTCAAGAGTGAATTGAATAGGTTACTTATGGTAGCCATTCACCATCCTGCCTATCGTATGACGCTTGCAATTGTTTCAAATTGGCAGTTCGTCCATATACTTACACCATACACCATACTGCCTATCTTACGATCGATTTGACACAACTTCAAATCTGCAGCAGCGATGCCAACTTAGCAACTTTATAGCTATAGATCTAGCTATTATTCGGTGACCGATAGCTACAAATTTATAAAATTGTAGCTGTCGTCACCGAATAATAGCCAAATGCATCACTGCTGCCGATTTGACGTTGTGTCAAATCGATTTGATGACCTATCAAATTGGCATGTCATGCCATCAAATACAACAAAACAATTGCAAGCGTCAAATCGATCGTCGATAGGCAGGATGGTGTATGGCCACTATTATACGCAAGCGTGCTTGACCGTTGACCATTTCAGGCGAAATAGTGTACAAACGCGAGAATTATAAAGAGTATGATGAATTGATGATATTAGCTTATCTTTGGCCAAATTGTTTACCGACTCATATAGATTCTCAACAAAACGCGCAAAAGAAGAATTAATAATTTTATTATTATTTAAATAACTCGCTAGCAAAACGTTTCCACCCGTAGGTAACTATTTATTGATGGTCTTATAAACATATTAAAATATTCGTTTAAATAAGTATTTGTCGTTCTAATAAATCAAATAGCAACATGGTAAGGCCAAATTCAGATGACATAGAACAAAGATTAATGATGAATGAATAGTTCGCAACTCAGTGGACGTGTACAATTGTACATAGGTGTACAAGTGTTCATAGAGCTTATTGTTTGTCGTTCAGAATTAATTAATTAGTTAATTTTTAAATGGAATATTCCCTTTCAAAATTCATTATAGTAAGTTCTTAGGTAGGTAGGAAAGTCTGGTTTATATATTACTAGCTTCCGCCCGCGGCTTCGCCCGCGTGGTGTTTTGATAGCCTATGTTCTTTCTCAGGGTCTAAAGATTGTCTGTGCCAAATTTCATCAAAATCGGTTGAGAGGTTTAAGCGGGAAAGCGTAACAGACAGACAGACAGAGTTACTTTCGCATTTATAATATTAGTTTGGATGCTGTAATTTACAGTGATAATAATTAATGTAAATTGCTTATATTAACGTTCACGGTATTTTTTTGTCTTGAAAAGACATGTTCATAGGTAGTTTGGTAAATGAAAAAAATAAAAAGGTTTCAGTAGAATAAACTCACACGTTTCCTTCATGAAAGGATTGGCAGATATTTAGAAAACCTATTAATATATTTCTTACATTTCAATACTTATTTTTTAAAAATTAAAAAAGTACTGCTGTTTAGAAAACATACCATAAACTAGCTGGATTCAAAAACTTGTTAAAATATTATGGTGATTTTAAAAACGGCACGGCTGGCTCTGTGGTTGAACGATCGACAGCAGCGCAGCGTGTCGCGACTCGATCCCAGCACGGAACAATGATCTGCAAGTACTTGTTCCGGGTCTGGGTGTTTGTGCATGTGAGTTTCATGTTTGAAAATGCACCCACGAAACGAGAGGAAATTCCTAGTGTGGAAATAGTTATTTGTTATGCAAGGCTGCAAAGTTGATTTTTGTGCGCGAGTACTTGAATTGAAAACTGAGAGAGCGAAGGATTCTAAGATTGAACCGCGAGAGAAACGAGCGGTTCAAATATAGAATCCTGAGCGATGCGAAGTTTTCAAAAGTACGAGACGCAGAAAAACTTTGCTGCCGAGTGCAACACACAACTTTTCACCTCACACAGCGAGGAAATGGTAGGTGTAAGAGAAACAGCTTAAACAATTTACTATATAAGTATTTATTTATTCATTTTAGAAATTAAAAGTAAAATTACTACAATTGTTAATATTGAAAGTTAAATGTTTTTTTGGAACATTAATACTTGTGTTTGTCACTTGTGTGTTATTATTACGTAAATTTGCGGAAAATTGCTCAAATTCATTGGATTCCATTGTGAATGTTGGAGACAGAGACAGATATAAGGCGGTAGAAGACGATTTTCTCGAATTTTAAAAACTCAAACTTACCTACGACATCTACTACTTAACACTAATGTTCAGAAAAAAAAAATAGGTTGGTGCACTGACATGCAGTGGGGGCGGCTCACCTGCCAGTGTAGAAAATAATTGAATACAAGACGTGTTCGATTTTTAAACAACACTTTGTGCTCTAGAGCACAAAATGGAGTTTTGCGCTCAGATTTTGAATCAGAAATAGAATCTTTCCGAGCGGGTGAGGTGAAAACGTTATTTTCCCACGATTTTATACACCCACTTTTCTTGTTTTTATTGTATTATGCACACGCTCTCAGTTCTGATGGCAATATATGACCAGCTAAGAAACGTCATAACAAATCCAATATGGCGGCCTCCCCAAGATGGCGGACTGGCTGTTTGAAAGCCACCCCCATGATATGGGTATCAAATGAAAGGGTTTGAGGTTAGGAATACGAAAAAAAATAGTCACGTGACTTAAATCCAATATGGCGGACGTCCAAGATGGCGGACAGGCTATTTGAAATGCACCCCCATGATATGGGTATTAAACGAAAGGGTTTTCTGAATGGGATACATAAATAATAATAAAATTACTAATAGATTTAAAAAATCTAAAAACACACGTTTTTAAATTCCTAAAAATAAGTTCTACACTATTGAGAATTTCAATACCTAATATTATATTATTTAGGCTTATTATGTAGGAATGCGACGATCGCTAGTAAACACTATAATAGTTATCATAACCTGCTTATATCCCAAGTCACCAGTAAGTTCGAATACCATTGAGGAACCTGTTATTGTAATCTGCTCTATTATTGAGTTAAATAAATGCTAAATATTCGAACTACTCTATTTGATTAATGACTAAAATGAAGAAGAAAAATAGATGGCAATTAATAAAACAAAAAATAGAGTCTTCTCTCAGCATGATAAATAAAGAATTAACATAATTATAATAAAGCAAAAAATATCATCTTATATAATATAAAAATCAAAGCCACTTTTCGTTGTAATTTTATAACTCAAGAACGGGCTCACCTATCCAAACCAAATGTTTAGGCTTTGTTCGGACTATTTAGTAGAAAGTAGATGGTTTATGTGAAGTTTGCACAAAATCGGTCGAGCGGTTCTTCATTTATTACATTTTTGTTACACGTAGCGAAGCACGGGGCGGGCCGCTAGTTATTTATCCATATAATGTCAGTCATAAAGTGACAGTTTCACCGCCAATTTTACATAATCATTACGAAATATTTATGAACTACCAGGAAAAAGAAATCATTGAAACCAAGCTCATAACATAGTGCTCTTCTCTTCATTATTTTTTTACTCAATGACCATAGAGCAATCTTTTTTTTTCTTTCAAAACGTACATTACACAACAATACACGGAAATACAAATAAACGTAACCTACATTACATCGCAAATATAATAATAAATTCTTGTTTACCTTACAAACAGCCTACCGAGATTAAAATTGGAATATTAAATCTTCACTCACGGTAAAATATTCCAAGGGCACTGGAACGGGTATGGTCGTCGCAATTACAAGAGTATGTTATAATCTGTGCCGCGATGATCAGTGGTTGATCACCTTGAGTGATGTTGTAGTGTGATTATGTTATGAATGTTGAGCGTCCCACCTGTACACCTACGATTGGTTTAAATCATTGTATACGTTATGACAAGGTTTGTTTGCAGAGCTAATTGTCAGGATTTGGCATGCTGAAATTAAATAAGCAAGTCGATAGTATTCTAGCTACTGATAATTCAAATTGTATATGTCAAAACTGCGTGAAAAGTTTGTCGGTCGGAAAATATAGTGAAAGAAAGTTGTTGCCAACGAGTAGGCAATGATTTTCTAATAAATTTTTTAACAGTAATATGAAAAATTGGTCATAGTAATAAAGATAGTTGGTCTACAAGTTATGGCCAAACAAGGCCAACAAGTCGTTACACTGCCCATAACAACACCCATTGATAAAATAGTTTGATACACCTAATTATTTCTTGCAAATATTATGTTGCTTATGTATAGACCGATTAGAAATTAGAAAGCATTTATGTAGTTTTCGAATTTAAAATTCTCTATTACCGATTAAGATAAACACTGAATTAGTTTCAATACGATATCATAATTAGGTATATAGTTTATGTATCGAATGAACTCTACATAACGTAAAAAGGTACAAATAGCAACTTTATAAGGAAAATTACAACAAAAAACTCGTAAATGTAAAGTTACAAATAAAACCTTAATCCTACAACAATATAACCCGTTGTTTATAAAAATATCTTTTAAATATTCAACATTTTTGCCGCCATTATTTTTTATTTTGCGACATAAGTACCATAATGGGCCTGTCATGATCTAAGGTTAAGACTACATTGGCGCAAAGCGCGTTTTTTTGCAACATATAAAGCGACATCGTTTTTATAATAATACATAATAGGCTGCAAATGCATAAATATAGCATGTGACATGATTACCACAATATTAAAGTGTTGCAACTTATGTGCAATGATTCTTGAAATCGTAAAAAACTTGAGCAGTAAAAAAGGTTAAATTGCCTGACTGGTACTTTAGAACTGTGTGTCATTTTCTGATGCATTTATTTTGAATTGATTATGTAAGTCACCACAAGTACCTATAATTATCTTGAAACTGTTTGCAGAAAAACGAAACGCTTTTGGCGATTGGCGAAGGCTTTTTGTATCGGCCCGCCAGCGAAGTTTTTTAGGGTTTTCCATAAAGACAATATTCATGTATTTTAAATACTGAGGTAAAGATATTTCTTCACAAAAATATGTATCACAACTTGAAACCACGTGGTGCATTCATACTGCATTCATTTTAAATGAGTCAGTGTGAAAATGTTAATGAGATAAGGTGTGCCAATGACGAACAACAAGACCTTACGATTAAATTGTTAAGATATGAATCAATTGAGACAGGTACATAAACAAGCTTCATCATTGTCGAACGCTGGAGACAGCTACTAGTTTACCCCCCTGGTCATATTTTATATACATACATAAACAAATATTATTTTTAAATCTGTCCGGAAATTAGAAAAAAAAACAAATTTCCCATCCATGTTTCCTGAAAATTTTCAATATGAGAATGAGAATCTTAACAAGTCGATAATGATTAGATCTTTAAGAAATTGATTTCATAATAAGCCTATAACTATGGCCATAAATCTAAATATGTTTTAAGCAAGAGCAATTATATTTTATTAATAAGAAATCTATCATATCAATGATATAAATTTTTATTGGAAGCTAAATAAAACCGTTTGAAAATCAGCAAACGAATATAATTGCCTATGATACTTTCATGTAGTAGTAGATGTAAACCATAGTCAATCTTATTTTATATAGGTATTAAATTCTACCGTCCGACTTGGCAACCAATTAAGTATCTATATACCTTTATGCCTAGGTTTAGTGGGTCAGCTAAGACCATAGGTTTAGCATATAACCTTTATTATCGGGTTGAGTAATGATGACTGTCTCAAACCTGTTATGTAAGAGATTTACGAGTTATTGCCTGTTTGCTGTTGTGTTATACCTTAAGCCATAAACCACTCTAAATTAATTAAAGAAATTGAGGTTAACTGGTTGATACATTTGTTTACGAAACATTGAATAATCAGCCGAAATTAAATTATCTATATTTATCGACTTATAATACACAAAGAATATCTATTCAAGTCACCCGTTGATAAATATAATAACAATCGTGTAAAAAAACTTAGTGAAAATGTATTTTTTCAAACTCGTAAAATTATCTCTAGACAGAATCAACATTCGACCGTTGCGAACAAAAATGTCAAAACGAAAGAATAATTTGATTTCAATTTGAGAAATAAAATTACATATGACAGAATGATGTTTCCGCTCCGCTCATCACAAACTTCCAACCGTCACGCTCAGTTTGCTCGGCAACCGACCGTGCCTTACCACAGACGAGAAAACCCTGATATTGTCCGAAATATGTTTAATTAATATCAGATTTCACCTTATGATTAAACCCTAGCGTGTAATTGGTGATGTGAATGAATTTAAAAATATTTTTAAATTGTTTATGATTCAGAATCAGCAGCGAGGCGCGCACTTGCGATTTCTTTTTCGTTTTGGATGTTGTGGTATGCAGCCTTGTCAGTTGTGTTGTGAAAATTGTATATAATGTTATTAACTTTCTATAATCTCTTTACGTTTTCTAATTTGAAGATTTTTAAAGTTATGTTCTTGATCTTACATTGTAAATAAGTATAACAATCTTAAAAGTCTAACCAAAACAAGATAAATCATTACTTAAGTCATATAAATTATACAAAAAAATAATTAAAAAAGAACGCAGAATTATAAAACTTGAGACCATAAAGCAGAATATTATGAAGATACGAACGTTCATTTAAAATTCAAATGAGATAGAAATTCTTTACGCAATAAGTTATGTTTTATATAAACTAGTTTTTGACTGGTTTTCACTGACTTGGAGAAAAACAACTATCCGGCTGTTGACCAAATTGGCCGAAGTAAATAATATAAAGAAAAATTGTGTCATGCCACATAATATAGTGTCGGTACACCGTATTTTTCTTATAGAACTTAGTTTTGTTAGTTAATATTTAGGATTATCCATAATTGTACCCATAGAGACATAAAAACTGCAATATATTACGCTGCTTCATATGGGGATCGGTTCATTGGCTCCCCGCTACGAATTCAGGATTATAGGCACAAATGATGCCTATTGTACCTAAGTTCTTAGTGGGTAAAAAAACGCGACATTTGCAAGTTACTATGTACCTGACTGACCTGACCTTTCTGAAAAACCTTACTAGCATGAATAAACACTCAAAACCAATTAGTCAGAGATACTTACATCTTACATCTACGTGACGTGAAAATCACGTTTCTCAAAAATTAAATGATGGAATTTTTTAAAACCTTTATTTACAACCGCTAAATCTGTCCTACGTTACGTTAAAAATGTAACACATTAGAATTTCAAATTATGCCGATAATTAGGCATATTTTTAAATAAGATTGATATTGGATTTCAAGTTTTAACACGTGACTTATAATGAGAATTAAAAAAAAAAACAAGTTAATCCAACAGATTTAATCTTGTATATTTCCATACACTAGAAGCAAAGAAACACGATTAGTACATATTTTTTAATAACTCTGAAAATGAACGTACTTAGTAGTAAAATAGTCAAAGATAAATAAATTGTCATATTATCTTACAACCGGATCCAATAAAGGATTGGAATTTAGAGACTCATTCTGTTATTTTATAAGGTGAATAATTATAACAAATATTTTATGAAATATCATAGCCGAAATAATCATTACCTACCTACTGTAAATCAACGCCGTTTATTACTCCAATGGCCAATTTAATTTTTGGCAACAGCGGATTTATTGCAAGTCACATTGCTGATGTGTCACTATTCTAAACATTAAATTCCGGACATGAGTAATTTAATCCAAAACATGAGCAAATAAAGTAGGCGGTAATGTGGGTCACAATTTTTTCGATTCAGTAATTTCAACCGCAAACCAAACCGCAGTGTCTTGTATTACAACTTCTATGACTTGAAATAATCCCTAGACCACAATCAAACCTCACCTTCGGGTGTAATTCGCGCCATTAACAACACTAATTTGACCATAGACAACCGTGAATTATTTCGTAAAAAAATAGAAACACTGTGGAAATTGCCAATTAGTTCTAGAAAAAAATGTTTATCCTTAATTTATCATTCGGTTTTACTAACTATAACTAATTCTTTAAAGTTCTCTAAATGGTTATTTGTTTAAATTGCGAAACACCATCACTTAATTAACAAATTATCTTGTGAGTTGATTATTTTATTATAAACTTTCTAATAATTATAATATTTATTTTAGTTGATTCCAATGAACTTTATCTTTAATTCTACGTAGTTTATACAATAACTACACTTAGATGCCTTCACTTGACTAAATATTGCACATTTCAAATATCAAGCAATACTTTTGCATAATATTCACATTTTGATAAATAACTTAAAGATATTTTGACGACTTTACAAATCGAAATAAACAAAGCTATAGTTCTAAGTATTCATTTAGCAATAAACAACATTCCTTTCAGGTCAAACCCCAGACACAAGTCAACACAAGAAAACTATTTAACAAATTAATGAAATAAAACTTTACTAACCGTTTATTTTTGTTCACAGGCTCCAAGGCGTAATTTCCTTCGCCGTACAAAAGCGACCGCGCCTCCAGACACAACGGAGACGGAATCCACCACAGACAAACTAGAGACCACCACAAACAAGTTCACTAGACGCGGGAACTCCAAATTCAAATCGCGAAAAGAAGCTGAGCTTGAGAAAAAAGGTGCGACTGCGAATGAGGTTGAAAATGCTTCGCGTCGGCCATCGTTCAACGGCGGTGCGCGGCGTAGTGAGCGCCCGACTCGCAAGTTCGTTCGCGTGCGGCCTGGGGGGGCAAACGGTGAGTCCGGTTTTGCTCTAAGCTATTTTGTCTGTTTATTTTCTGTATAGATTCTATCAAAGTTTCCATGGAAAGCCGAAGGGAAATTTGCGGTGAAGCAGAAGCAGTGGCTGGTTTACCTAGAGAATATGATTTGACATTGCTTCTGCACTTTCTAAATCTGAGTGAGGGTTGATATGCGCTCAATTTACTGAGCGGATCTTCGTCATTCAACTTAGTTAATTTACTCGATGATTTACAGATTAATTTCTTTGCAAACTAACTGAAAAATTCTCTACCTAACTTCCAAACAGGTTCTACAGAAAATTCTTTAAAGGAACATCTCATACTGTGACTGAAGTACGTCACTTCTAAAAACATTCTAATACAATCGGAAGTTTTCCGCCTCGGCCCTTACTCTTAGAGTGGAAATCGAAGGTCGTGTCGACTGAGTATCGTCACGATTTCATGGTGTAATGATAGTTGTTAGTGCTAACTATAGACTTTAGAAGGGAAGACTTGGATTATTGGCTTACGGTACCTACGAATTGATTGATAAACATTTTTGAATTTAAGGCCAACAAGCAGCTCGGCTAAGCAGGAGTAACTATTTGTGGTCTGAATGTGTGCCATAAACAAATTATAATAATCAAGTAAAGAATCCTCCCACCGTGGATGGAGTGGAAGAGACTGCCAGTCTAGCGAAGCGTCAACCATTACCTACTATTGATTCTGATAGTTATCTCTCCACCACTTTTGGGAATGCCTAAGGAATTAAGTCCTTTCCTATACTTTGTCTTTTTTCATGTCCGAAAAGTTCAACTTTTCAAAGTAATAATAATTTTTGAAAATTAAAAATCCAGGTATACACTCCACCTATAATTCTACAGCCTGACCCATTTCTTGAAGATTCAGCATTGCCATCCAGGCTGGCAAATGGCAATGCTGCCAGTGTTCTGGATAATTTTCTCAGCAATGTGTATTGGATTTTTGAAGACCTTTTACTTTTCTTTTTATTTTCCTTCTTAATTTCGAATTTTTCATAGGTACTTTCATTTGTTTGAATTAGCGGTTATTGTCCCACTTCTGGGCAAAGGCTTAATTAGACGTAGGTATTTCATAATGTATTTGAATGTCGAAAATTAAACTTTTGCAAAAGTTCTGTATTTAAGAGCTTCAATAAATTAAAATTACTGGTACCAGAATAATAATTGCAGATTATATTTACATTTTGGAGGTCATTGATTACATAGAGCCTGTGGGCGGAATCCGTCATCATAATATACGTACTTACAATTGTAAGTACAGTATTGTGTATATGTAACGCCCACTATAACCAGTAACAATAAGGTGCCTGATTTGCTGGGTGTTACCAACAATTGACATTCAAATCACATCAGTCTACCATGTTTGATTTATCCTAAAACATACATGACTCATGACGAATTGGGAACCCTCTCATTTATTTTGAATTGACTGTACCCTTAGCACGAGTTTTCACTATTTTACTTTACAGCGTCTTTCCAGTACCCTTAGCAGTTAGCACGAGTTTTCGCTATTTTACTTTACAGTGTCTTTCCAGTATTTACAGCGTTTCTTGTATGGAGAAATGGAACAGAGCCTCTGGTGTGCGAAGAAGGAACTAATTTTTTCCTTGAAAATTGTCAATTTGATACTCTACCTCGATCTAACTACATCATCAACATAGCCTTTTCCCAACTATATTGGGGTCGGCTCCCAGTCGAACCAAATGCAGCTGAATATCAGTATTTCACATGGAGCGACTACCTATCGGACCTCCACAACCCAGTAACTGGGTAATACGATACCCCACAGTAAGACTTGACTCCACCTTGATCTAACAATATGATCTCTTTTTTTTTTAGATTTAATTTCACCTAATGAATTTACAAAAAATACATGTAATAGTGTAACCTTATTTTTAAAATCCCTAATTATTTAGTAACATAATTAAGACGGTTACTCAAACTGTAATTAAAACACTATCCTGCAAAAACGTGACTACAAAGCATTGATTACCTACTGTATTTACTCTTCAACCATTAAATTACAATATAACGATAAAAAGTTCTACTCATGATTTAATCTCCTCTCACCTTTGACCGTTATTGCATAAACAGCACCATAGAGCATGACCCTTACCATAGAGCAAGAGAAATCGTTCACTCTCACTATTTGTACCATAGATGAAAGTCAGGTTTCATTGTATAGCTGTAGGTACTTTGCAGAGGTGTTTTATTGAAGTTTGATAAAAATGTCTTGCACTTTCATAATATAACTAGCGGCCCAGTACGTGCTTCGCTACTTTGATAGAAAAATCCCCATCGACAAAATGACACCAAGGACCTGACACCAAGGACATGTTGAAGATGCTCGACTTCAATAACATCAATGGTCAGCAAACGACACAGCCTGCCACACAAGGCGGCTATGGTGGCAGACGTAATTAAGGATAAAAAATAATTTAAAAAAAATAATTAAAAAAAAAAGATCACCATTTATTGAATTCATTTGTTATAAAAATGTGATAAATGAAGAACCGCTTGACCAATTTTGTCCAAACTTCACATAAACCATCTACTAAATAGTCTGAACAAAACCTAGACATTTGGTTAAGATAGGTGAGCCTGTTTTTGAGTTATAAATTACAACAAAAAGTGGCATTTATTTTTATATAATTAGACTAGTTATTTCCCGTTTTTTCAGCCCCGCTGCTAAACTCCTTTTGGTCCCAGCATGATGTTTTATAGTCTACAGCCTTCCTCGATAAATGGACTATCCAACATAAAAATAAGTTCTCAATTTGAACCAGTCGCTCCTGAGATTAGCGCGTTCAAACAAACAAACTCTTCAGCTTTCTAAAATTAATTACTGCATAGATATAGAGTATATACAGAGGTAACTAAAGCTAGATATAAAAATAAATAAAACTATAATTATATTTACAACAAAACTAAAACAAAATACCTATTTATACTACTAAATACCTATTTAACTAAAACAAAATACCGTATTTAAAAAAAAAAAAAAAAACACAAAAAGGCAGAGACACCTAGGCGTCAAAGTACTCCTCCGCATATTATATACTCTACATCTTTACAATAAAAAACCGGCCAAGTGCGTGTCGGGCCACGCACAGTGTAGGGTTCCGTAGTTGCCCATCAAAATACTTATGCGAACTAACTAAACTGATTCGCTGAATTTAATTTTAAAAAGAAGAATTTTCAAAATCGGTCCAGGAGTCTTTGAGAAATCGGGCAAAATACATTTAAAAAAATGATTACGACGAATTAGAACCTTTTTTTTTGAAGTTAGTTAAAAATAGTTGACGATAAAAACCTACCTATCCCCAAAAAACATACCGTAAAACATACCTATTAAAGCTGTAAAAATAAAGTTGACAAACTTACATTTGCAGTTGAATAACATGTTATCCGATACATTTTGTTTAAGAAAAATATTATCCAAGTACATTTTATAAGTTGGTCGACTATTACTCGTAAAGTTGTAAAGCCTACTAAGTCATGACAATTTTCTTTTAAACTTCGTTATATATACTACTATTGTGAATTTTTTCATACCCCCACACATAACCGTTTAGCTGGTAGAGGGGGGGGACACTCGAGTCGAGCAAAATTTAGCACTTTAAAGCTTAATATTTCACAAACCAATTTTTTTATCAAAAAATTGTTAATGGAAACTGTCAATATTTTTTAAAGACCTATTTAATGATACCCCACACTATGGGGTACGCGAGAAAAAAAAATAACATCCCCACTTTACGTGTACAGGAGATACCCTGAAAAAAAATATTTTACGAGATTTTATTTTACCACTTTTTCGGCACAACAAATCCATATATTTACACCAAATTACAGCTCTCTAGTACTGTGCGTCTCTGAGCTAAACTGCGGACAGACGGACGGACGGACGGACATGGCGAAACTATAAGGGTTCCTTGTTGACTACGGAACCCTAAAAATGATTTGACTCTTAAAAAAATAAAAAAATTACTGCATTATTATTATTCTATTGAAGGATTTATAGACCTAAAATCTCTTTCTTATACTTAAGTTCAAGTGAAGTAAAATAACACAGACATTAGTAGTTAGATACGGAAAGCCTGACAACTTATTTTACCAAATGCCAGTTTCCATATAACTTGTCTATGGAAGACCAGGTAGGCCTCTATTGAACTTCTGAATTTCTGGTACATAATCAGCTAAAAACCTTATTATCGTTCTTTTTTTTTTATTCATATAGAAAGATACTTATCTGAGGAGATTATCGTACAGTCAAGTTCATGACCTCTCGATCGCCATCGTCTCAACGTCTTCAACTTTCTAGAACTTGCTTTGCAACCTGTTACGTAGGTATCAGCTTCTCATAATTGATTGAAAATAAAATCATGACACCATAACTAGATACCTACGTGTTATAAGAAAATACCTTGACTCTATTCTTCTGTGTCTTCGAAAACAAACAAACCGGAAATATATATATTTGTTTTCGATTTTATTTAATCGACTCAAACCAATGACATCATCGACCTCAAAATAAACCGCATTAAAACAAGATTACAAAATAAAACAATAAAAAGATCAAAATACGACACTCAACAAGAAAATGACGATGCGGTCAGCCATAACCTGGTATTAATATCTTTAGACATTTGACCATCATAAATATCATAATAACAATAACATTAGGGTTAAAAATAAATATTTATTTCGCTTTCAAAGCCTTATAATCTATCATAGCCATCCATTACTAAATCGACATTCAACAGAATTATGGTCTCTACCCTTTGGAATGACACTTGGCTTAAGAAAGAAAGAAAAGAAAGAAAAACATTTATTCGGCGCAAAGGACACACACATTCAAAATAAACACAGAAAAAGAAAAAAAGAGAAAACCTATATCTAACACAAGAAAAAAATAAAAGAATAATTTTTGGGTGTCTCACGGCTGCGCCAAAAAGGCCCAGTTCAGCAAACTGTCGAGACTCATCATTCATTCTTCTCCAAGTTAACTTCAAATTAAGAATACCTAAAAATCTGCCGCTATCTCTATCTACAATGGTGTGAACTCGACTAAAAGATCAACACATCAAATTAGTTTTTCAAAAAAGGAAACTTCTTCTTCTTCTGGGACAACCCTACAGAATAACAAACCAGCTCATTCAGCCAGTACGAAGCACTAAAATAAACTAAAACAAGTATGTATACAGCCTAGAGCTACGACCTAGACATTCCGGGGACGTTGTCCTCACTAGCCAGTGCGGCTCAGACCTCCACGGAGGTCGGTCGCCTCTGCAGATGTCAAATAAATGCGAAAATTATATCCTGGCTATGTAAAATAGACCGTAGTGATGTCAGACCATGTCAGACGTCTTGTAGAGATGCGATAGTTTGCATATTTATTGAGTTTAATGTTGGAATGGTACAATACTGCCCACGTAGATGAGCTAATAAATTGTTTTGTATGTCTCTTAGTCCGTAGAAGTAGAGGATAATTATCTCTGAATGCAAATACAAGGTATTCTATACATATATAGGAAATAAGTACCAAGTCCATTTTCTGAACAAAAATATTAGCCATTATCTTGGTAAAGTTATCAAATGAGACTTCCCGCACCCACACTATCAGACTAATTGTACTAACTAATGCCCACGGTGATTCTTCAATAGCCCTTTACGTTCCAGGGTTTCCTGATGTGACAGTCCCGCGACCGTAAATATAACCATGACACTGGCTTGTTTATTAGAATCAGGATCAGGAGTACTAATCTAAATCTTAGCACGAAACCCGTGGCTTCGGTCAAGTTTCCGGCGATACCTTGTCTTTGTCACTTACGGACATGAGATTAGTTAGTTAACTAATCTACGACAAATATGAACTAAAAATTGGGGACAGTTGCCCGACTACCGATATATTATCAGAATTTATGAAATCAAAATTAATAGAAAGTAGGATTCACAAAAAAATTCAAGTCACGTTCGGGCGCGTATCTTCGTAGTCGGGATAAAAGAGTACACCCTCAACTTTTCATCTTACCCGTTGCGGCTGAATACCAGTATATAATACAAAAACATAGCTATAAATCTAGCTCAACAGTTAATAAATATTCAAATCAGTTTAATAGTTCAGTGTGATACAGTATTTAGCACAGCACGCACCGGTAGCGGCGCGGAACTGAACCACGTTCAAGTCCAAGATCACGCAATGCAATATCTGAGGAAAACTTGAATGTACGAAGAAAATTTTTCAGCAAATATATAGCTGTGTTCGATGGGAATTCGCTGTCAATCAAAAGTAAATTATAGTAGAAAACTCTGTTTTTGGTTGAGGATTGAATGTCTGATTTCATATTTTAATATTATAAAAGATAGACGTATTTTTATTAGGTGATATAAAGCAATAAAGGTCGCGAGTTGATCAATAACTTTCATTGAATTATGATATCCTGATACCTTTCGTGTGTGCAATGATATGAACATCAAAAATAGGGTAGGTACCAAACACAAAACTATATACGAGCAATAGACGGGACATCACGAAGAGTGATCCAAAACTTTTTACCAATAGGTAAAAAGTCCCTCAGTCTAGTAGTCACGTTGCTATGCAACGCTTAGATAGCGCTACTGACGCACGGCATCAAAAATTTTGTACGTGAATTTTCCCAATGCCCGCTCTATAGGTTCTTTCTTTGGTAGGTACAATAGGTTTTGGATTGATACAAAGATTGAGTGACTCCAGTCCAAGAGATATCAGTATTTAGTCGCTTCTGGTCAAACCAAATTCGAGTCAAAAATCTAGACTTCTAGACGCATTATGTTTCTAGATTAATCTCAATTACCTACTCACGCAATGAATGGAACTCATTCAGCCATTAAACGCAATATTGGATATCTGCAATGTAAATGTATAAATTATGATGATATCCTGCCGGCCTTGTATCTTTCTCCACATCTTGCCGTTTCCTGTCACGAGTTTTCTCTTTGCATAAAATAACGAGTTTTCCTCACATTAGCCAACAAGTTATCAGAACATAAAACTATATGTAGGTACACGGAGATATTTTCTTCTGAACTTGCTTTGCTGTATCCGGTTGAACTGGAAAAGGCTAGGCTGACGGTCATATTAATGAATTGCTTCGGTATACAACAAAATTGCAAAAACGTAAGATCGTCAAATAAGTGATCGTTGGCTAACACTACCGAATTTTTACCGAATATTATACCCAATAAACTATCAGAAAATAAACTTTTCAAACACTTTATTTTTAAATACTTTGTAATGGGAAAATACCCAGCAGCCACACTTCAACCAACTACACCAAAAATATATTTTAATTTCATTCATTTATTTCAGTCCGTGCGGAGCATAAGAACTTCCAGACTCATATTGACTAAAACACCCTGTTCCTTCACATGCCTTTTGCATTCCAGGGCCGAGGTATAGTGCTTAGACAGTCCCATGACCCTGTCTTATCCATGGAGACTGAAAGAAAGAAAGAAAAAACATTTATTGACACATGCCATAAGTACACACAACATAAAAAAATAAATTATTAAAAAAAAGTAACAACTAAACGCTACAATATAGTGTGTCTCACGGCTGCGCCAAATAGACCCAGTTCAGCAAATGCCGGACAACTAGTGCCCGACGCTGGTTTTCAACTGCTTCCAACCATTCATGAATAAATAATCTTACAAATTACTCTTTTCAACCTTTTACTACAAAACCGTGTTTTCCATACATCAGTCACGGCACTATTTCACACATAAACTCCATGAGATACCAACTGATGTAATCTCCTATCTTTCGTCACCCACGTGGCGTGTCGCGCCAAAAACAATAAAGCCTAAATACATAAGGTGATGTCACACGTTCCCATACACTTTCCACCCAACAATGGGTGGCTCGTTATGTAACTGGCCTAATGATGCGCCCGCGCAAGGTGTGATGACCCAGAACTTTCTCCTGTTAGAATAATAACGTCTTGTGGACCGTAAAGTCTTTGGTGATAATCTGTAATACTGTCAGATGAAATTACTGTAGTATTCAAAGTCAAAGTCAAAGTCAAAGTCAAAGTCAAATCATTTATTTTAAATAGGCCATCAGTGAGGCACTTTTAAACGTCGAATATTAAAATTAAGGAAAGGGATGGGATGGGATTGATTCTACACCCATTCGCTAAGGTAGGTTGTATGGAGAAGATATGATATATTATTAATTTATGTAGTCATCAAATGAGTCCTCCCACACAGGGCAGGGCAGGAGGGACTGTCAGACTGTCAGTCAATACATTGACTAAAATCCACTGTGTCCTTCAATAGCCCTTTACGTTCCGGGGTCACGTGGTTTAAGTCAGTACTAGCCTGACAGTCCCTCCTGCCCTACCCTGGGTGTGAGGACTCATTTGATGATTTTACCACGATAAAAAAAATGAATTTATTTGAAGAAATAGAGTTTATTTAAAACTCTGAAGATACTAATTCTGCTACGGAACCTAATCTATCTAAATAAATATAACTCAAAGGTGACTGACTAACATAGTGATCTATCAACGCACAGCCAAAACCACTGGACGCGCGGATCGGGCTGAAATTTGGCATGCAGGTAGATGTTATGACGTAGGCATCCGCTAAGAAAGTTTTGATCAATTCTACCCCCAAGGGGATAAAATAGGGGATGAAAGTTTGTATGAAACTTTGTCAGTTTGATAATACATTGTTAAGTTCCGACATCCACGCGAACGAAGTCGCAGGCACAGCTAGTCAAAAATAAAGTCGTTAAACCCCATACATTGTAATAATGATGACTGACGAAACGATCAGTTGCCTCCATTGTTTGGTAACTTGACCGTGAACGTTTTAACATCTGCCTGCTAAGTTGACCAGCTCGAAATGATTTGTTCGACCCTCTGAAATAGCCGGCGTTGATTTCAATGAATGATGTATTTGTTTAGCAAGTTGGTTGCAGGGTCAAATTAATTATGATCTATTGTAGCAATGACCCCTGGTTTGAGGTTTTGTTCTTTATTTACTATAGGTACATATGTAGGTATGTGCTTGTACTTCTATGTAAATTGAAGTTTCGCGTGTTTCTGTAAAATTACAAAATTGCATTATTTACAGGCTAGGTAAACGCAGGCCGTGCACGAACTTGATCGCTCGTTTGAGTGCTCGAATCTTGTAGATTTCATTGTTGAATTTAATGCAGTGTTGTTACATATTTTTTGTAACATTTCATACCAATTGTCGACTATTTTTGTGTCATTATGACAGGATTTCTGCTATTGTCATTCGTACGCCCTAGATTATTAGAAATGCTCTTGTTTTCTGTGCTTTTCTCATTAACCATCAATATACCTTCTTTACGTCCACATTAAAAATAATTGCGGACAAACATGCAATCGTCCCTGAAAATCTACGATCCAAGTAAGTAAAACAGATCCACGCGGGAAACGTCACGGGATATCTATTAGTGTTATATACTAAAACCTTCTCCAGAATGTAATGAACACTTTCCTGAAAATTGCATCAAAATCCGTTCAGCCAAACGCGAGATAATCGCGGACAAACATACCTACATACATACATACATACAGGTCGAACTGAGAACCTACTTTTTTTGAAGTCGGTTAAAAAACCATCTCATCCTGCCGGCTTCGCGGGACTATCTCATTAGATAACGTGACCCTGCAACGTAAAGAAGAATCACTATGGATTTTAATCAGTACAAGTCAGACAGACCCTTCCTTTCCACCCTGGACACAGTTGATGATTTTAACATTACAAAATAACATTACAAAAAAAATGTAACAAAAATATAGAACAAATACATGCAAAAGTGGTAACGAAACATTTTGATTGACACTTTCAAACATTACAATAATTGTTTGTACTTACCGCTGTCTATCTCTGAATCATTTCCATACGCTCTGCCAACACCAAGGTCCCGTCACCACCGTGACACCATTCTGTCACTAGATTGTCTATCAGGATCATTGTCATGTTTATACATGCTGTCTTATTACCTGTTCCGTTATACAAGTGTGATTATTTATATAATTATCAACCTCTGTTTGTCATGATGTCTTCTTGAGTATAATTTAGTTGTCACGGACGTATATTTTTTTTTGTCACGGGTACTCTTCTTGTATCATTCTCTCTGCTATCTGTATCAGCATGACTCTGTATTCCACATTGGGCACCAGCTGTAATGGTACCAGAGCTAATGGCACCTTAACTATTCCACATACGGAATCTGAATTTTTTTGCAGGTGCTAGATGCCCAATGTGAAATAACTCGTGTGAATGCTTTTTTTGTGTTTGTATCATAATCTTAACCCTTATCTGGAGTGGTTTTATCATATCTTTCTTCAATTGAATTCAACGTTAAAATACAAATGTCGGATGAAAATCTCTTAAAAAATTATAAAATTCGCATAATAACCACGAATCTCAACCACCAATGTCATTTGTGTTAATCAAATTGTGGTTATTCCGGAAATGCATTGGGTAAAGTACATAACTCTATTACAAAAAATTATTTTTAGTTTCTCAATAATTTTGTTTACGATTTAAAAACACAATTCTGTGCGAAACTAGAACCAACATTAGTAACCCCAAATTACCTGTAATTTTCGGAAACACACCAATTTTTTCAACACCTTGCATCATAATGTCTTGTGTCCAACCATTATTATTGCCACATTACTCCTAAACTGCTCGACTCATCGCGCCAGCTCGCATGAGAGTAATCGCAGTAATTATCATTTTCTTCAGCTGGTTCCTATTCGCTTATGAACATATAACGGAAATTAATCATTGCGCAACCAAGTGAGAAATATTGAGATGCCAATCCGTCTACAACACTTACGAGTACCTATGTGAAATTTTTGCATGGTGAAGTGTTAAAATAGTAACCTACTATTTTATCTTTACATATAAGGCAGAATATGTTTTTTTAGTTTTGCACGTAGGTATATTTTGTAAGCCAGGCTTTAACCAGGGTGCCTGCCGGGGTCGCGGGACTATAGGGTAACCGTGGCTCCAGAACATAAAGGGCTATTGAAGGACACCGTGGATTTGTCATTTTGTAGCATTGCGTATAGCATTGGCCACGGGAGCCAAACAGGCTGCTGATGCTGTATTGATGGGAAGCGTTGGAGCGGTATGTGGAGGTGGCCCCGGAACGTAAAGGGCTATTGAAGGACACCGTGGATTTTCGTCAATACAAGTCTGACATCCCTCCCGTCCTGTCCTAGGTCGGAGGATACATTTGATGATTTTACCATGTAAAAAAAATGCTGCATATTTCCAAGGAAGTAACTACGGAAGCTCTCTAAAATTTGCATACAACATCGGCATAAAATTTAAAAGCCACAATAAAATTCAATTCAGCACTAAAAATTTGAAAGTCAACCGACTCAACCACAAAAACAAACATCAAAGAAGCCAGGCAATCTATTACAATAACACAACGATTATCCACACTTTTCAATATTGTAAAAACACTATATAATCTGCATTCTTCTTTAGAACTGCAATAAGTATACAGAAAGCGACTGGCGATAACAATAGCAATTATGAGCGGAGATGAGGTGAAAGCGATCGGTCAAGTGTAACCGTTGGGGATAGCGACTCACTTTCGTTGGCTACACGTAATACTGGTAAGAATGATGTGATTAATGTATTGGGTGATTATGAAACCATTATTGGTGATGATTATCCTGTTGGTTTAGCTCTATCTGTGGCTGCACTTACTTACATACAATGAGCAAAATTTTAAACCTCTCGTTTTTTTTACTTTACTATAATCATAATCTGCCTATCCTTTTCCCAACTACATATATTGGGGCCAGCTTCCAGTCAAACCGGATGCAGCTGGATATCAGTATTTTCCTTGGAACGCCTGCCTATCGGACCTCCACCCTGTGACTGGGTAATACGATACCCCATGGTAAGACTAGTTGTCAGACAAAGATCTACAAATGACAGCCGGGACCAACGGCTTTACGTGCTTTCCGAGGCACGGAGGAAACTCGCTATGTCAGATGGTCAGCCATCCACAGACCAACCTTGGCAAACGCGGCTTACCCCGGAAGATGGGCCTGTGCGGCTGTAATTATTTAACCACGAGCTCCTTTTACTTTACTATAATATTATAGTAGTAGGTAAGTTATGACAAAATATTTTGTTCTTGACTCGATAGGTTGAGTGAGGTCGATGCCTCGACTTATAAAAATAGTAATGATACGTTTGCGAAAAGATAATTTGATATTAGATCGGTATGAAAAGAGTTTAATGAGGCGAAAGTGAATAGAAATGGCTGCCGTCACTAAATTATAGGTAGACTGCGAATGTGACGGATTGTAGGTTAGGACGTACATACTTGAATTGCATGGTGGAAGGTATGTTGATCGAGAAATATTGAATAGGATTTTCTTTGGACAAAAGCAGATACAGATAAAATATTAATAAACTTAACTAGGTACTATAACCAATAAAATTAAAATACTCAATTAAATTCTTGTTGAAAACTAAAACAATGGGACACTTATTTTGTAGGCGTCAAAGTACTCCTCCACATCGTTGTGATCGGGGAACGTGCCTGGACGACCGGCAGCATTGCCACGTTGAATTGCAATGCTTATTATTTGGAAGAAAACTAGCTCTTCTCGACTAAAAATTGCGAAACAGGTTTTTTGAATAAGGTTATAATTTCTAATATCTGCCACAGTTTAGATAAGGAGCCGTTCCTGGCAACTTATAGGTATCCGTTCCATAGAGTTTTGGCTTCTGCCATCCTCCGGGTATATCGGGACTTTTCCATACAAGAAAGATTAATGTCGCAAGATCACGACATCATCTATCTACATCAAGGTTGCCCATACGCATGCCTGCTTCGAGTTTATCACGCAATCGTCATATTATACTCACAAAGGCGTGAGAAACTAGACTGAATTGATTGCACTCAACCCTAATGAACATGTGATCATGTGGTTTTTAAAGGAATGCCATACCACGTGTTAATGAGCACATGTTAGTGCTTAATGTTGTCTTTCTCTTGAAAAATAGCGTCCATGGAGTTTCTTTCCCATTTTTCTCCATAGAGATCTACGCATTGGAATGGGCATCTACGATACTTTTACAGTTATTATGTCTTGTGACTGGGACTGTAGCACCATAACCATTTTTGAACTGTTTTTAATTGTTCGTGTTTTGGCAATTCGCAAAAAGTCCCTATATAACCGGCCTACTTGAGATAAATGCTTTGATTGATCTCGTTTTAGCATGAACTAGATACCCATATCTGAAAAAAGCGTGTGTTCATGAGACTTTGTTTGGGCGAGCAAGTTTGTTTTCGGGCTTTCAGTGTAATCTATTTTGGATTATTACAATATACTGATAGCTCTTTTACGCGGATTATGATATTCCTTATTGCATTCAGCTTTTTGTTAAATTTCCTTGCTCTCTTTATCACCTTGACTGCACACGTTGCGGTGGAAGCATTTTTAAATTGTTGCAGATTTCAGATTTTTTTATAACAAATTAAAATACTTTTGAATAGCCGTAATTTACGGCTATTTGCGCTAACTATACATTCAAGTACTGTTATACCTTCACTACATGCGAATAACATATGCAATTATTATAAAGCGCCTCGTCCACGATAGATTAAAATAACGTAGAGCGAGTCTCATAGGGCAATCTACGACGTGTACACATTAGCGAGACTACCCTAGCTAGAGTATCACTATACAGTCTACGTAGACACGCTCAGCTACTCTCGGAAGGCGTCGTGGACGCAGGTACGAGACCGAGACAAGCGATATGAATAGAGAGCTCTCGAATTGTCTACCCGCCTTAATCAGTCTAGCTAGGGCTTGAGTAGCGAAACACGTTTTTTGTTATATTTAATGTATAATTCTGAATTGCTTTATTACCTTGAAGAATGTCGAAACGTGTTTGGTCAAAAGACGAAACCATTAAAATGATACATGTATGAAAGCTTTCCAGATTTATGGAATATATCTCATAATGATTATAAACATCGTAACAAAAAAATCATTGTTTAACAATTATTAGTGAAGCATTTAAGGTCTATTGTTTAACCCAGCAGCTTCTTTTAACATTTTGCTTTTTTTTTTCTTTTTCAATAACAAAGAAACCACAATCGCAGCAGTTAAGCGTGACCGCGACATGTTTTCAACTGAGAGAGCTATGATTGAGAGTGTATATCGTGACCGAATATATATTTAGTCTACGAGTAGTGTAGTGTACGCAGGCCAAAATTTCTCTATGATAGAGCTACCCTACGATAGAGCAAAAAATGCAATAGGGTGCTCTAATGATCTCTACGTGTACGTAGAAATGAGAGTATAGATTAGATTAGTCTCCAAGCTGTCTAGCTCTATTCTCTCTCCGTGGACGAGGCGCTTAAGAATGTCGTGTTCAATCATGACAGCTGTACATTCAAATGTGTTATTCTACGCAAAACCGCAACAGAAACGCATACCCTTGTTGCGTTTCCCACGCTCTGATTGAGCCACGCATGTTCCATGGTGTTCTGTTAACTAGATAACGTTGGGAAACGCGTTAACACCGTGACTTTACACAGGTTAACGTTTAAGACTGGTTTTCCATGACAGTATGTGCGAAGATGTGTCATAGTGATTTGAAACGGTTCGTGTGCGAAGTGAGCATGCATAACATCTTCATATGTCTAGACTTTTCTTAACTATTTGGAGAATGGTCTCCCAGTGGAATCGAATTTAGCTAAATATCAGTATTTTACATGGAGTGACCACCTATATCTGGGCTCCACCAGCCAAAATAATACGAAACCGCTGAGTAACATTGGTTGTCAGACTTTAAAACTTCTGACTAACAACCTGTTTTTAATATTTCTGTGCTAACAACTATCAAAGAACTATAAATCACAGCCAGGATCAATGGCTTTACGTTCTTTTCGAAGCACGGAGAAAACTCGCTATGATAGATGGTCATTCACAGAAACCCTTGTAGATCGGTCTGTACGGCTGTAATTATTTAACCAAGCAAGGATGGGTAGCGAAACTGTGATCTTGTGTCTATCAGGATACGTAGCAGGGAAAAAGTTATCATAAATTGAATTTTTTTTTAATACGTATCGACTAAATTGACCTTTTCGAGCCAAAACTGCGATAAGTGAGCCTAAATGAAACAATTCTAATGGTAGATTTTTTCCTCACACTGCGTATAGCTATCTCGCAAGTCTTCGTTGGAAGTTCAGCCTTACACCTGCATTCGGGTTTGTAGGCTTTGAGATCAATCATCGTGATGGTGTTGCGTGATGCCATGATTGGTGCGATTAATTTTATTGCGTGTGATGTGCGCTTTGATTGTGTCGTGCAGTTGTCATTGCAATTGCTATTCTAGTGTATTTTTTATGCTTGTGCTTGAGTTCCAGTCTAGATCTAGTCAGTCAACAAGCGATATAGGTATTAAAATCCACAATAGCCCTTTACATTCCAGGGCCACGGTAACCTGATGAGGCAGACCCAAGACTAAAATCAGAGTTAAATTCGGAGATACAGCTTGGCCAGAACGGATTGAAACGGAACTAAAATTTTTATTTCTGACAGAGTTTTAAAATCTTTGATATTTGATGTAGGTAAACAAAGACCGCAGGTTTGTTAGATTTATTATTGTGCCATAAAACTAACGTAATAAATGAAAAAGAATGAAATAAAATCATTCAAAGTGCTGGTAGCGCGAAGACAGTGGCGACTTCCGGTTTTCTACATTTTTATGTCAAGCTGTAATTAACATTCGCTAAGATCAATTAATTGCCCTTACTTCGATTTACAGGTTACGTATGTAGCATAATGATTCCAAATAAAACTTACTAAAGAAATGCCCCACTTCACAAATGCGTCATCGCCCCATACAAGGATAAACTAGATCTCCATTTACTTCAAATGAAGTAACGAACTACATAATAAGTTGAACTCGATACTCATTCGGATTACTTACACACGATTACAAGATTGGATTAAATAATTGCTCTGCACATTAAAATAACGAGGTTTAATTAATATGAGCATCAGAGAATACCACGGCGCCAATTGTTGTATGTGGTAAGATTGTGGTCATAATCTATAAATTAATCTTTATACTTAGTAAAGCTGAAGAGTTTGTTTGTAAACCAAAAAAACTCTTCACACGCTAATCTTAGTAACTATTGATTCGAATTCAAATAACTTTTTCAAAAAAAGTAACCGATTTCAAAAACAACAACATAAAAGCGTGAAATAACCTAATTAATAACTTCTTTCGGAAATTGGTGGCTATATTTTTATTTTCATTGATTTTAGTTTATTTATTTATTATTTAATCAACCCAAATTCTTGTATTGTAAAATACATCTTTGTCTTACATGTGCAATCTTGTAATCCGTCACCACATAAATATCCATATCTCAAAAACTACTGAACCGATTTTGATGAAACTTGCAGTGTACCCTAAGCTGAACAATACCTAGTATAGCAAAAAAAAGAATGACTTAAATCGGACTTGTAATTCCGGAGATATGCGAACACAAACATAAAACAAACATACATACATACGCTTTCGAAATTTGGCACATTTGTTCAGACGCTTATATAGACTAACATATTCGAAAACTGGACAGTTCTGGAAATATTACATACATACGGGTGAATTTATTGATAACCTCCTTTTGAAGTCGGTAAAAATCTGTTTGTGTTGGTAAGTCTATTTATTGAGGGAGGCTATAGGCTGTACCTATAACATCACGCTACGTCAATAGGAGCCGAGCAGTGGTCGTAAGTCAACTCGCACACATAAACAGACAGACCCAAAACAACAACTTTTAGGTCATCCAAACATTTGTTCCATGCGGGGATCGAACCCACGACCCGCAGTGCAGCCTTTTCCAACAATAATTATCATTAAAACCCATTAATTCACATATTTCTCAACGTCAATACCTAACCACAGAAATCAATAATTAAGTGGGTAGTTCGGTAGTTGGCCTGCCGTGTCATCAGCAATAGCTACCGTAAGTTAAATATAAATAAATAATTGCCGCAAGGTAAAGTGCTTCTTGTTATTAAGTATTGCTACAAGATTTGATTATGCAGAGATAAAAGTTACGATAGTGATATAAATGAGCAGTCTTCTTCAGGAAACATGAAATGGTGATGATAATTTTATGGTTGTTTATTTTTTTCTTTTTAATGAATAACGGGTTGTGTATTACGTGTAAGTATTTTAAAATTACTTTTACTTTTTATGTGCATATTTTTACTTTTAAGCCCAAATATGTTTTTGCATATTATGGCGTATTAGGTACGATTCCCAAGTTTTTCACCGAATGGCATCCCTCAGTACCTATTTAGTCAAATTGATTGATAGTTATGTAGACAAATTACGTGTTAAAATATTAAATGTAAAAGTGATACTTTCAAGATAACCTTTGGATGCATTCAGTGTTACTAGTTTACCAATCATAGTTTTTTTTTTTACAAAATTAACTAATTAGTTTACATAGTTATCTAGATACTAACATTTTATGAAGATTTCGACTACTTTCATCATCAGCGTATCATCTAAATATTCTAGATCCATCTCATACCTCGCTACCTTTCTCCCAAACTACTTTTTTTATACTATACTTACTAATTTTTAAAGCCTTATAGTAGCCATACACCATCCTGCCTATCGACGATCGATTTGACGCTTGCAATTGTTTCAAAATGCAATTGTTTAAAAATGCCAATTTGATGGCATGACATGCCAATTTGATAGGTCATCAAATCGATTTGACACAACGTCAAATCGGCAGCAGTGATGCATTTGGCTATTATTCGGTGACGACAGCTACAATTTTATAAATTTGTAGCTATCGGTCACCGAATAATAGCTTGATCTAGCTATAAAGTTGCTAAGTTGGCATCGCTGCTGCAGATTTGACGTTGTGTCAAATCGATCGTACGATAGGCAGTATGGTGTATGGTGTATATGGACGAACTGCCAATTTGAAACAATTGCAAGCGTCAAATCGATCGTTCGATAGGCAGGATGGTGTATGGCTACCATTAGAGTATGTTATGTTAAACGCGCTAATCTCAGCAACTACTGGTACGAATTGATAAAATCTTTTTGTATTGGATAGCCCATTTATCGAGGAGGACTATAGGCAATATGTATGACATCACGCTACGTCCAAAAAGAGCTAAACAGCGGGTAAAACCGTGGAGAACAACTAGTCATAGATTTAGATGATGAAATGCTCCGTAGCTCAAGAAATTGGGGTGCTAAGACAGGAAACCTCCACGTGCGCCCGTGGACTGGAGTTCCCTCTCGGATACGTCCGGGGGGAAGACCAGTTTTTCGGGCCGGTGCACCCTGGGATGCGGGCAAAAACTCTTCCTTAGGCACTGTGTGCCTAAGGGGTCTCTTTGCCCGTATGCAAATAGCCTGTCAGGTGGACGCTCCAACGCGTGACCCTCTGAATAGCAGAGGGCACAGCGGCGGAGCGGGCTTGCGGACGGTGAGTAATGGGTAGCTCGCCGTCCGACCAAGGACCAAGCCCGGGTCGGTGGCGCGTCGTGTTCGCGCCAAATGCCTGCTGGGGTCACGGGTTTTTTCTTAACCCAGGATACCGTGGCCCCGGAACGTAAAGGGCGTCCGAAGGAACACGGGTGGATTTTAGTCAGTAAGAGTCTGACAGTCCCTTCCGCCCCACCCAGGGCGGGAGGACTCATTTGATGATTTTACCACCTAAAAAAAAAAAAAAAAAAGCTCAAGAAATTGGATCGAATTAATCAATGTCTTCCGCGTGAACTCATCTGTGTCTTAAGAACGAGATCACATTGCGGCATTGATATAATATTATTGGTATTGGCACAAAGTCACCTTGGTCTGTCCATAAGCTCATGACGTCCAAACTAAAAAGTTTCGGAAAATCTACCAGGAATGTTGAAAAGTTCTTTTGTGAAGCTGCGACGGGCCGCTTGTTTTCACCAATATTTTCACCAATATTATAAAGAGGAAAACACGTATTGTGTGTAGACCTATGTTTGTAACGAATAAACTCAAAAACTACTGGATCGATTTAAAAAATTCTTTCACCAATTGAAAGCTACTTAGTTGCAAAATAATAATATTACTTAGTAACAAAAATGTACAAATTCTTTTCTTTTCATTTCAAGCAGAATATTGCTTGAAAAGAGCATGTTTAATTTTTAGCAGCGAGATATCTCAATTGAGAACGAACACGCTTGTGTCATCGATGCCATATGTATCGGTTGCTATTTCTAATGAAATGCTCTTAATTCCTTGTCTAACATTCACTCACGACCCTCTTATTAGTGAACGTTGCGACAAATCTATTACAAACTTAGAATGTACATTCTGTGATCTGAAAGGATTACGTATTATCAAAATAAGGTGTAGCTGTTCGACGTGCACGACTTTCCAGAAAAAAATTAACATGTTGTATAAAGCAGAAAAATGCTACAGAAGATTGAAGACAGATTATTCTAGTGCTTCCATAACCCACCACGTTCATAATTCTTAACTCTTTATTCACAATGAAAAAACATGTTTTCAAAATCCTACAAATATTTATAAACGCGAAAGTTTATTTGGATGGAGGTTTGTTACTCTTTCACACAAAAACTACTGCACGGATTTGGAAAAAAAATTGATACTCAGATAGTTTATTAACTGGATTAATACATAGGATAGTTTTTAAGCCGAATTTCCCGTGGAATATTTATCAAGTTGTAGCGGGTAAAATCGATGGCAACAGCTAGTAGGCTAGAAATTAATAATCAGCACTTTATGAATGTCAATTTACGAAAGACAGTTCCGTCTTCATTACTTTCATTTCCTCCTACTAATTTATTTATCTTCCTGACAAATTCCTAAAATTCTTCCTACGAGTTTGATAAGTTCGAACCTAATTTCGAAATACTTGTTAAGAAGATTTTACTTAAGTTTAAAGGAAGCAAAACCCGAAGTAAAACTAAGTAGTTTCAGAATACTCACAATCGACACACCACATAAATTGAAACGATACATTGTATCTTTGTCCGTCCGTCCGGCAAGCGTCCGGCTATTTCACGGTCTGACTCCGAACAATGGCCACACTTGTTTGTTTGAACAAAATGTCTGCAAAGACCTTACATTTATGTTTATTTTGCAAACTTTTGTATGCATCATTTAAGATTATGACAAAGAATGGAAATAGCGAAATTAGTAGAGCATAAAATGGTATCAACGCTTTGTATGTTATCTTGTTTTACATATAGTAAATCAGAAGGATGCTTATCTACAGCACGATAATTTGTCATTCGCGGCTGTACAGAAACAGTAACAGTCGTTACTGTTAGTCAGAAACTCATAAGTCTGACAACCAGTCTTACCATGGGGTATTGTATTGCCCAGTTACTGGGTTGTGGAGGTCTGATAGACAGTCGCTCCATGTAAAATACTGATATCCAGCTGCATCTGGTTCGACTGGAAGCAGACCCCAATATAGTTGGGAAAAGGCTAGGCAGATGATGATGCGGCTGTACAGAAACATTTTGAAATATTACATCGCTCAATGCAACTATTCATTCAAGTTTTAGTTACTAACAGACTTTTAGATGCAAGTTCTCGTTATTTGCTTTCTCTAGAGCTAATACATCAATAAAGATTATGAATTGTAGGTATCCCTAATCTCTCACGAAACTCCTTTGACGCCCTTACAACCGTGAACGCAAAGGCTGAAGGAATAGGTTGCATTTTTAGTCATTAAGAGTCTGACAGTCCACCCAGAGCGGGAGGACTCATTTAATAATAAAAAGAAAACGGTATCCTTGTTCCCCAAACTTTTTCCCTATGTTTTTAATAGGAGTATCCTTGTTCAATTTTAACATCCCTATTGCATCCTTAATTTACAACATCGTCGATCTTCTTTTACATTTCCACAAGATGCTCATTTGCTCTAAGTCACACAAGAAACACTGAATCACTATTAGCAACTAAACCTCCCCTATCTTTGCAGCCACAACAACATCAACATCAGGGCCTCTATCATCGTCAGCATCAACGGTAGTAACCCGCCGTCCGTTCCGCGTGACCAGTCGCAGGCGAATAGTACCCTCTACTTCAACCACTACCACTACCACTACCACCACCACACCAGTTCCTACCACCACAGAAGTACCAACTACTGCTGCTCCTCAGGCGGTGACGAGCGCGTATGAAGATGAAGAGTCACTGCAGGATATTGGTGATTTTGGTAAGTCAACAGCTGCATTTGATTCCACAACTGTCAGATGACACACAGCAAAGATATGTCTGCAAATTAATTAAACACTGGGCTGCAACGCCATGCTTCAGACTGATATCATAACACTTCGATAAAAAAAAACACTAGGTTTTACAAATCCAAGAAGATAATTCTCCTATAATTAACATATTATTATAATGCTCAAACATACAAATACTTATTACTTACTCATACTTACTTATACTTTCAAACTGAACGCGCTTTCTAAAAGCACACTTTGTACAATAGAAAAAAAAGTCTACACTTAATTGTGTCAAGAAAATACCAATATAGACTTACCAATTTTTTAGGGTTCCGTAGTCAACAAGGAACCCTTATAGTTTCGCCATGTCCGTCCGTCCGTCCGTCCGTCCGTCCGTCCGTCTGTCCGCAGTTTAGCTCAGAGACGCACAGTACTAGAGAGCTGTAATTTGGTGTAAATATATGGATTTGTTGTGCCGAAAAAGTGGTAAAATAAAATCTCGTAAAATATTTTTTTTTAGGGTATCTCCTGTACACGTAAAGTGGGGATGTTATTTTTTTTTCTCGCGTACCCCATAGTGTGGGGTATCATTAAATAGGTCTTTAAAAAATATTGACAGTTTCCATTAACAATTTTTTGATAAAAAAATTGGTTTGTGAAATATTAAGCTTTAAAGTGCTAAATTTTGCTCGACTCGAGTGTCCCCCCCTCTACCAGCTAAACGGTTATGAGTGGGGGTATGAAAAAATTCACAATAGTAGTATATATAACGAAGTTTAAAAGAAAATTGTCATGACTTAGTAGGCTTTACAACTTTACGAGTAATAGTCGACCAACTTATAAAATGTACTTGGATAATATTTTTCTTAAACAAAATGTATCGGAGAACATGTTATTCAACTGCAAATGTAAGTTTGTCAACTTTATTTTTACAGCTTTAATAGGTATGTTTTTTGGGGATAGGTAGGTTTTTATCGTCAACTATTTTTAACTAACTTCAAAAAAAAAGGTTCTAAATTCGTCGTAATCTTTTTTTTAAATGTATTTTGCCCGATTTCTCAGACTCCTGGACCGATTTTGAAAATTCTTCTTTTATAAATTAAATTCAGCGAATCAGTTTAGTTAGTTCGCATAAGTATATTTTGATGGGCAACTACGGAACCCTACACTGTGCGTGGCCCGACACGCACTTGGCCGGTTTTTAAATTGTATGATAGCTTCAATATTCATCAATATGTAATCAGTCCTTTATTAATAGTCAAAAATCAGAGCAATGATTCGATGAATTTCTTCCATTACAGATGCAATCGAAGACCCATCTCTAGATCCAAAAGTGCCCACAAGGACCAAGAAAATCCAACGTCGTCCTCTAGTCAATTTGAAGGGTGATGCCAAAGACCAGAACCCTTCAGCTACCAACGAGGAAGAGAACAAGAGACAGAGTAAGAAGTACAGCGCGGCTATCAAACAGAACCAGTTGAATGATCTTCTGAAGCAGAAGAGTCAGGAGGAGACTTCTACAGAGAGGAGGACAACTGCTGCTGAAGGTGAGTTAGTTGTTGATTAGCATTAAGAATCAGAGTTGAGATCTTGGAACTGTACCTAGTTGATAAAAGCAATGTACAAATTGAAATTTTAAAGTTGTATTTAAAACCAACTATGCTTATCGCTTTAAATGTTATCTGAAAAACGGGATGATTTTTTAATGGTAAAAGGGAATTGACAAAACACTTAAAATATCAGTAGGTACACTGTAAATTATATTTTTACGCAAATCTATAACAAAGACTAATGCTATTTCTCATCGATGCCTAACACTGCAAACACTCTGCAAAATACACTTTACTGACACCACAAATTCCTTTCCAGAATTCAGTGCGGAAACAGCGCTAGCGATAGCAGCACACCAACTCATCACAGCACCTATTCCGAGCATACCAGACTTCGAAGAAGATATCAAACCTACTAGAAAAACTCAAACAACCGTCGAATACAAATACACGAGCCGAGAGTACAATGAGTACACTGACATTAGCAGAACACCCACCTATGATGAATATCAAAGCACTCCAGTTTACAGAGGCACCGTCAACTACGATCAGACTACGGCATACAAGAACCCCACTAGCTATGATACTGCTAAAACAGCTACCGACTACGATACCACTAAAATAGCTAATGACTACGATACCACTAAGATAGCTAGCGACTTTGATACCACTAAGATAGCTAGAGACTTTGATACCACTAAAATAGCTAGTGACTTTGATACCACTAAAGTAGCTAGTGACTTTGATACTACCAAAATAGCAAATAATTACGATACTACTAGAGGTGTGACTAATTACGATACTAATAGAGGAGCCACTAATTACGATTCTAATAGAGGAACCACTAACTACGAAGCACCGAAGTTCCAAACAACATCAACTATTTACAAGAATGAATATGCTCAAACTTCTGTCGAACCTTTTACTTCAGAGTACGATGCTCCCAAGATATCTACGACCACTTACGACGTTCCGAAATCAACTACTTACCCTAATACTGTGAATACAGCAAATACGGCTAATTTGGAGTATATTAGAACAAATTCAAATGATTATACTCTTAATACCAATGTTTATGAACCGCCAAAGTTAGCTACTCCTACATACAGTCCAAGAGAATCTTCTACCAACTACCCTAACACGGATCAGGATGATGTCAGGACAACCTTCGGAGGTGGATTCGATACACAAACCAACTTCTTTAACACAAACACTTACCTTCCGAAGGCAACTGCGACCAACTTCCCAACCAACACGGTACCCTCAGAATTCACAAGAACAACTGCTAATACCTACGTGGATACTTCAACAGAATTGGTATCGAAGACCTCACCGACTTACGTCCCGAAATTCCCGACAACGGACTTCCAGAACACGATCGGCCAAGAATTTGTGAGAACGACGTTGAACTCTTATGATAATACTCAAACAGAATTGGATGCTCCCAAGATCTCTTCGACTTTACCTCCTGTGACATCAACAAGATACTTCGAGAAAACGACCTTCGCTGATACTCCAACTGAGAATACTGCAAGAACAGCTTTTGTCCCAAGATCTACGGTGTCTACGGATACAACTAAGTTCTCAAGAAGTAGGTCCAGATTTACTCCATCGTCTACAACCGTTACTCCGACTGGGTATACTGGAGTCCAGAGGTCTTCATCTCAGAGGTACAGAACTGAGAAGCTGATACCGGTGCCAGTGGAGAATACTGGTTACTCAACCGTCTCGTATACTGGACCTAGTCAAGAACCTTCGTACTTTACCAGGGAATATCTTTTGGAGTCGCCTGTGACTAAGACTTACGATGGTAAGTCAGACTTTGTTTTTTATATTGTGCTATTTTGGTTGGCTTAGAAGGAACGGAATAGAACCGATAAATGTGGCAAAAAAGGGGAAGGCCTATACCCAGCAGAGAGTCATTCCAAGCTGATATGATGATAATGACGGGGGCAACTATGTTATTTATGGGAGCAATCACTATGATTATTACAAATCTTGGCAATCGATTCCTATATTAAATTTATAATATTAATTATATAAAACTTTTCCAACACCATTTTGGTCCCTCTTTACTTTTCCTCTTTTTGTTGTGTTGATGATTCATAATATATTTCAAGTTTTTTCCGTTTACCTTTAAGAAGAATAATAATATTATCTAATCATATCATATTATGTACAAGGTATTTTTATTTTTCTATTCTTGAAAAACATTTTATTCCACAGAGGAATACCAGTATCTATCACCGATCACGACCCCACTAACGCCCGCAACCCCACCAATTCGCAAGGTCATCAGAAAGAAGATCCAGCGCAGGATCTCCACCACTTTACCACCCACGGAAGCACCTTCATCTTCCACCACCCCTGTACCAAGGCGAAGGCCTGCCAAGCAGCCGTTTGAGAAGGTTGCCAAGGTTCCCAAGAAGACGTACAGGCCGATAGCGAACTATGACTATTATGATGATAGCGACGAGAAAGTGGCTGTGAAATATGTGGAGGGGACCAAGATTGTAATGCATGATAATGGTGAGTAAAATAAAAGAAGTTGGAAGTCTAAAATTTAGGTTCTAAGTAATTTTAGAGATAATGCTATTGCTACACTTCCGAGCTCTACAGCAATGTGTGCTGCTTAGTCTTGGATATGAAGCTGTTATTAGAAGAAAAGTGAGACAAGTGGGAATACCAAAACCAAATTCAGAAGAGAGAACCTAAAGAACCTAAAAATTCTTGCTCCTTTACCGTATAATTACCAAGAATTTTGATGTCCCTCCTAATTGCATTCGAAATCTTGCGAGTTACTACTCTATATCCTGTACTTTATCCATACAATACACAACAACTATTATCTTAATGTCGTTAATCCACCAGATAATTCCCATACACATTCATTCATTCACGATTTCTTCTCCACAGGACAAATCGAGTGCCTCGACATCGGTAACTTCCCTCATCCAAAATCCTGCAAGAAGTTCATCTCCTGCGCTCGCATAGACAACGGTTCCCTCCTAGGATGGGAGTACGTCTGTCCTAAAGGTCTCAGCTTCGATCCCGTAGGAGGCATCTGTAACTGGTCTGCGGGTCTTGGCTGCGATGAGAAAGACATCTGAGAGTCAGATTCAAGTGTTTCATAGAAAATTAAATGGAAATTAGGATCAAATCGGACTTTACGATCATGCTTGATTTTTGCGGATTTTTTGTTATTATTATTTTGAAAATTAAAAAAAAAATACTAACGACTACCTACTTATTTCAAGATAATTGGAAGTTTAATTAAATTCATTTAGAAAAATTTCTAAAAGCTATTTCAAAAAATATCAAATTCATTCAAAAATAAATGTGTAAATAAAATAAAAATTGTAACCAACTTCAAAAAAGGAGGTTCAATATTGATCGGAATCTTTTTTATGTATTTTATATTACCATTAGAAATTACAACGGTATATATAACATGTTTATTATTTTTTGAGTTTCCAATATATCGGTACTGTTGCAAGCGGCATGATATGACCACGGACAGACAAAACGGTCCACCCAGTTTTTTATTAATATTCTGTCCGTTGCGTTTTGCGCCCCGTTAACAGTTCTAATGGTAATACTACTGACCATGATTGTCAAACTTTATTTTTTATATTGATCTAAAATATTATGTATTTAATTTAATCTCACATTTTACTTATTATTTCAGTCTTTTATTGTATCTTTATTTTAATATTTATGTAAATTTTCATCATTTCAAAATTTCGGAAAAAAAAAACTATGTGATATTTAACTATCTTGTATCGTTGACTGAACAAAAGTAAATTAAATTGTAAAAATAAAATATTTTAGTAAAAAACAGGAGTAAGCACAAGTGAAGGCACGATCTGTGTGGTCTGACAAAATTTTGTCATTTTCCACATGACAACTTTTTGTCAATGTTACAAGATTTTGTCATAAGTCATTGCAATATTTTGTCAGTGACTGACAAAGTTTTGTTAAACACAAAATATGACCTTATTTGGAAAATATTCCGTCTTATGTTTACTTTATTGCAATTTACTCCTTGTAATTATAATTCTAAGTCAAACCCTGGTACATAAGTATCAAATTCGTGCGAACACTGCCAATAATATACTCGTAGACTAAGTTCGTCTATAAGCGTTTAAGTACTAGGCAGAGGTCTTGAATGTACCCGCCGTGATGGGTATACATACATTTCAGAATGTGCCTTAATTATTTTACAGTTTTAGCTATAAGATTATTGAGACAAATAAAAATATTAAAATTATTTTTTGTTTTAGTAAAACTTTTACATCTACCCACATTTAAAATGAAATAGTTCAAAAATAAAAACATCTAAATCTTAAAAATACTATTTATTTAACTATTTACAGCGTCCTCTTACTAATATTAACGTAACCTATACCGACACACGTCATCTTGATCTTGCTGGCGGGCGTCACCTCTTCATCATCAGAGTCCTCGTCTTCCGACCCTGAGCGCTGCACCTCCAGCTTGAACATCACGCCGAAGAACTCTTTGAGGTGTTGCAGGAACGTTATTGTGTAGTCTGAGAGGGGACCGATCTGGAAAAATGATTTAAATTGAATATTATGGCATTTTAATTTAGATGATAATTTTATTATATTAGACAGAAAAAAAAATTAATAGCAGAATGCATTTTATTTGATAAAATTACTATTGTCTATGAAGCTGAGAATTCAGCACTTCATCCATCAGTTTCCAACTTTCTACATAAATCAATACTAATATAATACAGAGGTGATCCTGACCATCTACGCATTCTAATGGGCATGGCAACTGGGGAACTAATGGCGCTAGTATAGCTAGTTCTAAGCATCGTCATTGGTTCAAATCTTATAGGTACGGTCAGCCAAGAAAGTGGTGTACCAGTTTTGATTTAGTTTCCCGGTCATCGAAAATTACAACAAGGTTCGTTATAAAAAGATATTACTGAAAGCGACAACATTATCATGACGTAAACCTATGTATTTAGTATTCATACGTCATATGTCACATATAAGTACATGACATTTTAACCTTTAGTATAAATGAAAAGGACATTAGTTTCTACAAAGCAATTGAAATGTTTCCAAACAAAAGTAATAAAAACTATTTAAATAGACAACCGAATTCCATTTGAAAAAGAAAACTGACAATTGACATTTTGTCAAATATATGCAAAAAATCGATATATTTTCCATGTTATTTTTCAATCAACTGCATATAAAATCATCTCAATGCCTGCCAACTTGACCATTGCCGAAAGAGCACAAATAATTGCCCAATTTAATGAGGGAAGCAGTATCAGTGCGATATCCCGGAATTTGAATATATCGAGGCGTTCTGTCCGCTTTTGGATTCGTCGTGAAGGAGAGGAGGGAAGTTTGTTGGATCACAGAAGAAGTGGTCGCCGGCCTGCACTCTCCAATAACGATAGAGAATTCATGAGACGGGAATATGAAATCAATGGTTTTAAGCCCACAAAACATTTTGCGGAGATGTTCGATGTGAGTGCCCAAACAATAAGGAATCATCTACATTACATGGGGTTGCACCACAGGCATTACGCCAAGAAAATATATTTGACGGATGCTCACAGACTTGCTCGTCTGAACTTCGCCAGAGAGCACTTAGAGTTTGATTGGTCCAATACAGTGTTTTGTGATGAAAAAACGTTTAAATCCAGTCAGCATGGACGTCTTCACCTTTGGCGATATAATTCAACACGGTATATAGATGATCATGTAATTCCAAATAGAGAATCAGGTCGAATTTCCGTAAATATTTGGGGCTGGATGAGTGCGGATGGTGTAGGAGAATTGTGCTCTCTACCTCCTCGAGCGACGGCTGTAAATTATATCGACGTGCTTCAGAATGCAATGCTACCGACAGTCCGTAATGTTTACCCGGAGAACGAAGTGCCACAATTTGATTTTGTTCAAGATAATTGTTCAATTCATAATGCGAGGATCGTAAGAGCCTGGTTTCGTTCACACACTGACGTAAGGGTAATTCAGTGGCCCTCAAGATCGCCGGACCTCAACCCGATAGAAAATCTTTGGGGCCTTATGGTCCAACGATGGTCGCATCAAAATGAAAGAACCAAACAAGCTCTTATTAGTCACTGTAATTATATTTGGGAGGAAATGCGGGGAACCGATATTTGCTCACGGCTTGTTGGTTCAATGAGGTCTCGTCTTTTAGAGGTTATAGAGGCCAACGGCGGTTACACCCGTTTCTAATTTTTAAAAATTTTCAATATCTTCTAAATATTACTATATATGCTATGTTTTTGTTTGTTATAAGTATTTTAAAATTGATTGTAGAAATTTAATAATAATAATCATTTTTATTGCAAGTAACAAGACTCATAGAGTTAGTAACAATATATACTTATAAACTATGTTAGTAAAATAATTACAGAGACAAAAACCAGACATACAATGCAAACATAAACAAATTAAGACATCACTGCTGCAAGGTTACAGGCGCAGCCGAAATCTTGCAGCAGTGATTTATAAACACACAATCCAGCCTACTTGCTATCATAGACAGGATGCTGTTGGCGCTGCCCCGCACCCTACGGACCAAGGATGCACATCGCTTTCGCATAGTCGAGAAAAAGCAGTTTACGCGAGCTTCAGCGAACATCCCTGATGCGCTGCAGTATCGGGGCAACCCCATCAGCACCCTGAATGAATTATTATACTGGACGCGAAGGGCGCTGTATGATTTTTGAGTATATTGTACCCACAGTGCACAAGTGTAAAAAGACGTGCAATAAGCACTAAATATAGTGCACTTGACCTCTTTAGAGGCACGCCTGAACCTGCGGGCAATCATGTTAATAAAAGGATAAATCTATTTTTAGCTTGTTTTTTATTGATATTGTAATTACAAGTTTACAGAAATTGTAGGTTTGTGGATTCGCCTTGTGCCTTTACAATTTTATGTAACTACAATTTTGTCATCAAAATCTACAGCCCCCCGCCGTTGATTTTACGACGTCATTGGTTCCATCAAGTTCAAACTAAGAACAGCTGTCACGTTACAAACAGTAATAGTCGTTATCAATAATCAGATAAAGACAGCAATAGAAGTTGTCAGATCGATCTGCAAGCGAAACTAAGCTTTATCACCTATGAATCTGCAAGCGATATTCAACCTTAGGGTGGTACACCACTTTCTTGGCCGACTGTACTTCAAAATAGTACTACCTCATTGGTCGGATTAGGACTAAGCTATAGTGGCGCCATCTACAATTAGATTTGACTTGCCTTCCCCATTGGCACATACCAGGTCGCTAATTTGGATCTCAATGTTTTTTCTTATCCTTGAAGCTAGCAAAACTGATGTTGAAATGTAGTGTGACAATTGTTTTTCTCTAACCCTGCTCTGTTCCACTCCAACATTTCCTTCATCTCCTTCCACCTTTCTCGACACATTTCCATCTTCCAGTTCATAAGGAGGACTAATGACTATTAAAAGAAACTACTTACAATACATTCACTGACATCCTTCTGTCCGAGCGCCATCCACAGCGCGCACAGCCACTGGAAGGAGGAGTCGACGGCGCCGCCGCGGTAGATCTCGTCCAATAGCCGCTGAGCGCACTCGCGGCCCAGGTCTTCAGGTAGTGTTATGTCGCCGGTACCGACGTCCGTAGATTTCTGGGGAATACAAAGGTAGTTAACCAATTATTTAGGGTCTAGAATTACTGCGAAACACCATAGAAAAGTAAATAATGTAGGCTGAGAATTGACAATGTAAAAGTCAATAAAGTTTACAGTAAATTACTAAAAGCTGTGTTCTCACGCAATTCTGGTATATCATTATGCTAGTGTAGCGGCTAAGTGTCATTGTGTTTGTAAAATCTAAGAAAACTTTAACCTCTTTTTTACCCGACTGCGCCAGGAGGGTTATGTTTTTTCTTTTATTATTATTGATAGAATATTTTTTTGATGAAATAATCATTGGCTTTTTTTGGTCAAGTGTGATTTGTCCATAATTATCATTTTATGTAAGAATGATTTAATTGTTTCAGAATAAATAACAGTAACATCGGAACAGTGTAAGTTTGCGAAATAAAGTAATACTGTTAATAACAGGGATGGTACTTACAGCCTCAGCGCAATAGAAGGTCTTCTCATTGGTTTCGGCGACGAGACTGATCCCGAAGCCGGGACTCTTACCGGCGTTAGAGCCGCGGCACTGGTCTGTGTTTATGTATACGTCCGGGATGAAGTTTAACATTACCTGGAAATAATTTCAATTGGTCACTTATGGAATGGGATCATTTATGCAAGAAAGCACAGTTCATTATGATTTGAATTTTCTGTTACGTTTGGTTGTGTTGGTAAGCAAAATTGGTAAATAAAAGAAAACACTTGTTTCTGCCTGAATTACAGACACTACAATAAAGAACAAGGCAAAAAAAAAATACTATGTATCTAATCGATTTTGTAGATTTAAAAGTTATGACAGCTATGTTTTTTTTAAGTTTTTATTTTATAAAAGCAAGCTGCTGTAATCATTCTAGCTTACCCCTTTAGCGGCGTCAACAACTCTGTTGGCCATGGTAGGCGACACTCGCAGCGCATACACGACGCCTCGTATTCTCTTCACTAGCCCCCATTGTGTCCACTGCAGGGGTCGCAGGCTGCGTCGGACTGGACATTTGAATACTACCTCGCCGCCGCCGAGAGGTGGCGCTCCTGTGGAAATATTAGAAACAACATTAATAAACAGTATAATATTGTTTATTAGAGAGAAGAGAAAATACAAATCAATATGCTAGGTAAGCTTTAGAGCTGCAGTCAGCAAGACAAGCAAGAGCCACACCAAATGGCAGCATTTTTATAACAAAGCCAGGAATTTTTATTTAAATTCTATTTATAATTAAAGTATTCTCATTTACAAAATGGGGTACAAGGAGGTAGCTCGTGCATCCCGACTGCTGCTTTCGAGACAATCATTAGTGAGTTGTAAACATCAAAATTAGCAGAGTTTTGATTATTTAAATTATTTTTATCTACTCTCATATCGTTAAATTCGAAATACAAAACTCAAAACGAGTTTATATAGAAGTACTTTACAAATACCTATATCGAAATGAAATTATAAAATTTAATTATAGTACAGGATCCGTATATAGAACGACCTTCACCGATCGAGTAACCGGACGAAATGTGTTTTTTATGAATTAAAATATGTTGAAGAATGTGACGGTGATGGGTTGCCTCATAAAATCCTGTCAAGGATATTTTTAATTAATTTTATAAAAGGTTATTTTTTTTCAATACCTTCACCGATAGAGTAACCAAAGAAAATTAACACCAATTGAAAGTCCGAAGTCTATAGAATATGCTAACGTAGGGTTGCCTACCTTTTTCTTGTCAAGGTTATACGGTTGCCTAATTTGAACAGGTAATAAAAAAATGCTACCTTCACCGATCGAGTAACCAAATAAATTATATATCAAAATAAAGACATTTTTTTTACGAATACGATGGTATACGGTTGCCTATGAAAAACTTGTCAGAAATTAGGGTTGCCAAGCGTTGAAGTTTGAAAATTTTAGACGGTTGGAAGCACATGAGTAGATAAACGGACTAAGCTTCTTAAGAACGAGCAAAATGGTTACCTATTTTGGTAGGGTTGTCACAATAGGGTAGACAAATTAAACAAAAAAATATTAAATAGCTTTATTATTCAGTATGATAGAATCGAATCAAATAATTTAATTCAACTAAGCAGGCAATTTTGAATTGTCAAAAGACATTTTTAAAGGTGTTTGGTCACCAATATATTAGAGACCAAACACCTACCTTCAAGAAGGCGCGCGTTGTCAAATACACCGCGCTTCGTACCACTTTATATACCGCCCGTTCTTACCTTATAGTAACTTCATCATCCTGCCTATCGTACGATCGCCGATCGATTTGACGCTTGTAATTGTTTCAAATTGGCAGTTCGTCCATATACACCATACACTATACTGCCTATCGTACGATCGATTTGACACAACTTCAAATCTGCAGCAGTGATGCCAACTCAGCAACTTTATAGCTAGATCTGGCTATTATTCGGTGACGACAGCTACAATTTTATAAAATTTGTGGCTAAACTTTTTAGCTACTTTTTCTAGCACCATTTCATTTGTATTTCCATACAAGTACAGACCAGTAAATAGGCAACGAAGGATGAATAACAGACCGAACAGACCGAATAATTTTCGACCTTATCGACATTTAAAATTTAATTTGTTTTTCTCACATTGTCGTTAGCTAACATTGCTCCTTCATTAAAATCCGGTGTTTGCATAAATGTCAATAAGGTCGAAAATCGCTTGAAGGTCGGAAAACATTTGCTTAACGATAGCAAGTTAAAAAACAGGTGCAAGGGATTTTCGACCTTATCGACATTTAAAATTTAGTTTGTTTTTCTCACATTCTCGTTAGCTAACATTGCTCCTTCATTAAAATCCGGTGTTTGCATCAGTGTCAATAAGGTCGAGAATCGCTTGAAGGTCGGAAAACATTCGCTTAACGATAGCAAGTTAAAAAAAGTGCTGCAAGCGATTTTCGACCTTATCGACATTTAAAATTTAGTTTGTTTTTCTCACATTCTCATTCGTAAACATTGCTCCTTCATTAAAATCAGGTGTTTGCATATACAGGGTGACTTTTTTACCACCGTCCAAATTTTTTTTAGACATTAGGTATCAATCACTAACCCCATTTTTGAAAAAAAATCGATACGTCAAATTGTCATAATAAATCATTTTCTCATCCGCTCTGTGTGGTCACTAAGTTAAACGTTAATAATATACACTTGCCGACGCATGAAACGGACAGAGCGCACCCCGCTGACCCCCCGCCCCGCCCCGCTACACCTGAGCGACACATCACAGCGCAGTGTCCAGATTCATCAACTTTTTATAGATAACATTGAGACGTGATATCTCGATATTTTTGTATTGAGTGATACAAAAAGAAAAACACGTATTCAATGAGTTTCGCCAAAGATTAATATATTAAAATTTGGATGGTGACTAAAAAATCATCCTGTATGTCAATAAGGTCGAAAATCGCTTGAACCTTTTTTTAACTTGCTATCATGGTCCCTTGACACCTCCCAAGTTTTCAATCGTATTTTGGTTTAAAATAAAATGAACAACACTTTTTTTTATTAAAAAAAATCCTAGACCTAAAACTATTAAAGTTACACAAGAACAAAAGTTTGATTTCACAAAAATTGCATTGCAATAACTTGAAAACTACTGGACCGATCTTCATGAAACAACTTGTGACTCTATTTTTGTAATGAAACACAGCCCTTTTAAATACTTTAATTGAAAAACATACATAAACAAAAAAGTGAGTTTTCAAGTTACGTAATAATCTAAGTTTTAAACTTTTACAATTTTCCACTAAAAAACTTATCTAATTAGAAACTAATAAGAACGTACAAGATAATCTATTATGAATCTAATATATACACAACACAATCACTGGGTTCTGATTAGAAAACACTTGTCTTAAAAATCACCTTATAAATCACACTGTTCAACGGCAAAGGCCCTCCCACTACTTGCACCCCTTGTCGTTGCGTGGGTCTCGTCGCCGACAATCACCTTCTTTCATAATTTAAGGCAAATTTCAGTTCCGGATCAGTTATTATGTCTTGTGACTGGGACTGTAGCACCATAACTATTTTTGTACTAACTTTATTTTATGTCTTTTGACAATTCAAAATTGTCTTGGTTGCATTAAATTATTTGATTTGATTTGATTCGATTCTATCATACTAGATAATAAAACTATTTAAGATATTTTTTCTATAAATTGTCTTACCCTATGGCCCATTGTGACAACCCTTCCAAAAAATGTAACAATTTTGCTCGTTCTTAAGAAGCTTAGTCCGTGTATCTACTCTTGTGCTTCCAACCGTCTAAAATTTTCAAACTTCAACGCTTGGCAACCCTAATTTCTGACAAGTTTTTCATAGGCAACCGTATACCATCGTATTCGTAAAAAAAATGTCTTTATTTTGATATATAATTTATTTGGTTACTCGATCGGTGAAGGTAGCATTTTTTTATCACCTGTTCAAATTAGGCAACCGTATAACCTTGACAAGAAAAAGGTAGGCAACCCTACGTTAGCATATTCTATAGACTTCGGACTTTCAATTGGTGTTAATTTTCTTTGGTTACTCTATCGGTGAAGGTATTGAAAAAAAATAACCTTTTATAAAATTAATTAAAGATATCCTTGACAGGATTTTATGAGGCAACCCATCACCGTCACATTCTTCAACATATTTTAATTCATAAAAAACACATTTCGTACGGTTACTCGATCGGTGAAGGTCGTTCTATATACGTATCTTAGACTATTATAACACTAATTCTCTAACAAAATAATGTTATAATATTTTTTTTTTCATTACGATACAGACTTCAGATACATCTATTTAATTTTTTATCTGTGGCTGCATGCGCTTTGAGAAAAACGCTTCATAGAAATTTTGAAAAATGAAAACTTACAATAACCAATAAATAAACTGTGTCAATCTTTATCTTTTATTTTTTATTTAATATTGTTTGTGTTCAATGAGAGTAGATAAAGTAGTGTATGAAACTGCACTTAATTAGGTCTTATACACTCGTGTGATACTTTTAAAAAACTCCACTCGTGCATAATACCCCTCATTATGTACCAGTTTCATAAACTACTATTACACTACAGTCCTACATAACTGTTTTTCAACATAATTGGCTAATTTTCTAATACATGCCCATTTTTATATTTCTAAGATTCAATAAGCTATATGGGTGAGTATAGGACTACACTAGACACTGTTTTAGTCTATTTTGTTATAAAATCTTACTGACCTCTCCTGACGACCTTCAACTCCAATCCATCATCAACTAATATAAACTTCAGCAGCACAGGCAGGGCACAGGTTTTGATTTTATCAACTGAGACATCCAGGTCACTGTGTGTCACACCCTGGAGTACTGCATTCAGAGGCTCCTTGCAGAACGGTCCCAGGGCTAGTAAGATTTCTAAGTAGTAACCTGAAAGAAACATTTAAACTATTTTTAAACGCAAATCAGTATTTTTTTGTTGGATATGATAGATTCTTCTGAGTTTCAAAGTACCAGTCAGTTCAATGGCGGAGTTGATCATAATCAGTGTCTTTTATTTGTTGTAAAGTGAATCAGGTACTTTTCTATGATCAACTAAGCAGATGATATGCAAATAAAATACTTTATTGTAAGTTATTCGGACGAAATTAAGTGTATACTAACCTATACCCCTCTGCGTGCTACAACTGTGTGTAACTTGCCCGCCGACTAATATACCAGGTTGATAGTACACAGAAGTACCCGTCTCACTCAGTTCAACCCTTGTTCCATTCGTCACTTTGTCCAGAAGACGTATCAGACTCACTTCATACTCCCGAAGACCCGGGTCATCATGCGTACTCCGAATCTCTTCTATTTTAATTGTACGACCACTGAGCGTGGCTAGCAAAAGCCTTTGGCGAAAGAAATTGCTGCCCTTGTAAACGATTAAGTCATTATGCACTGTCGCTACCATTTTAAACAGATTTTTGGAATAGTTTAGATGTAAACATTGGGGCAAATAAAAACACGTGTGCACCACGTGTGATACGAGCACAGACAAAATAATGTCAGTGTCACTGTCATACCATTTCACGTTTTGTTTCTCTCATGTTTCTTTAATCAGAGAAAGAACTCGTTTTTATTCAAATTATTTTTGTCATTCAAACATAATCATTTATTACTCAAAACGTGCTATCAATGGATAAAACCCTAAATGATTAACCCAACCAAAAATATTTATTGATGGATGCATATGTTTTAACCCCTTACTGCATGAGATCTTTGTTTTGTCTGAAAAAAATATATGTGATAGTTAAGGTGATTGCTTCGATGTAGCCCGCGAAATTCAAATTTTTTTACGTTTTTTGCAATTTGCAGGCCAGTGACATGTTGTAACTTTATAAATATTTGTGTTGCGCAAATAACAAGTATAATTTTAAATATAAAAAATATCAAAAAACTCGCTCCATCAGCTCTCACATAGAAAAGGTGCATCATGTTAAAATCTCCGAAATCTAACTACGATGCACCTTTTCTATGTGAGAGCTGATGGAGCGAGTTTTTTGATATTTTTTATATTTAAAATTATACTTGTTATTTGCGCAACACAAATATTTATAAAGTTACAACATGTCACTGGCCTGCAAATTGCAAAAAACGTAAAAAAATTTGAATTTCGCGGGCTGGTTGGAGCATCCCCCTTAATGATAAATAATACAAAGTTTTTTTTTTATAATAATAATAATAATATTCCACAACTATCACACAACGCCATCTAGTCCCAAGCTAAGCAGAGCTTGTGTTATGGGTACTAGACAACTGATAAACATACTTATATATTTCTAAATACATACATATTATAGATAAATTACACCCAGACACAGAACAAATGATCGTGCTCATCACACAAACATTTGTCCTGGGTGGGAATCGAACCCACGACCCCCGGCATAGCAGTCAGGGTCACTAACCACTAGACCAACAGGCCAGTCTAAAGACACTTTTCCAAAAACCTATTTTTTTTCGAGATATTTAAAAAAACTTAAAAGTCCCATTTATGGCATAATATGCTGTAATGCCGGCTCCAGACTATTGCCGTGAACACCCGTGAACAGGCGCGAACGAGAATGTGGATGCTTTTCGCGGGGTTCACGGGCGTTCGCGCCTATTCCCCGATCAGTGTCGGTATTTTGTCCCGCGACAAAGGGGTTCGCACCTCCTTCGCCGCGCGATGTTCTCGCGTACCCATCCACATTCACGGGCCCGTGAACTTAATAAATTAATTACTATTTTTTATTTTTAATGCAATTCTATATTTTTTTAATTAAATTCGGCTATTTGTTCATAGAAAGTCTGAAATGGATTTTATATAATTAATAAAGACAGTTTTAATCATATTCCTACAAAGTAAATTCAGCAAACAAAGTTAATTAATGCAGCAGCAGCACCTACAGCTTGGCAAGAACGGATTGAAACGGAACTAAATTTTTTATTTCTGACAGCGTTTTAAAATCTTTGTTATTTGATGTAAACAAAGACCGCAGGTTTGTTTGATTTATTATTGTGCCATAAAACTAACGTAATAAGTGAAAAAAATAAAATAAAATCATTCAAAGTGCTGGTAGCGCGAAGACAGTGGCGACTTCCGGTTTTCTACATTTTTATGTCGAGCTGTACGTCTATTTCACGGCAGGTTTCACGAACGACTGAGAGCATCCCGATAGTGTGGAGGGCACGACTTGTGCAGAGAATTCACGGCGAGAATTCGCAGCGCGAATTCACGGCAATAGTTTGGAGCCGCCATAACGGTTACTAACACAAAATTGCCAAAAATGGCATGTTATGTATTAAAGTACAGGCTTCTGAAAATAATTGCCATAAAAGGTACTGCATGCAATAAGGGAAATTTTGATTCAATCGACAAAAGGACTTTAGAACTGGATTAATTTCGCGTATGGCCTGTGAACACGATGATAAGCTTGATCTTCATGTAGATAAATAGTATCATCACAATCAGAAGGATAAATAACAATATTTCTCTACCTCGTCAAAATTCTGGGTTCGTAATCTTGATCCTCCGGATCATCACCCGCTAACTCATTGTCATCAACTTCGCCATCATTCGGTATTTCAAGACCATAATGGGATCTATTTATCTAGGAAAAAACAAATAATGCCAAGCTGCATATAGTGCCAGATCTGCAGACTGTTCAAAAGTGAAACGAATGCATGCTATGCCAGATATGGAAAACTGATTTACGTGTTATTGCATAATATTCCAGATTTGACACATCAAAGTTTGGCATGATTGTCGCTAAACTGTATATCTTTAGTTATAACCTGGTTCATTGAAGAAAGGATTCTTAAATGGCGGCGCTTATCGTGTTCTCTCGCTCGCACACTAGTGCCGTCTATACTCACTCCGGCGCGTAGCGTTAGAAGAAAAAAAATTAGTCTTGATGTCTTGACGCGCTCAGTAATCTTTTTTAATAATAATATAATAATAATATTCCACAACTATCACACAACGCCATCTAGTCCCAAGCTAAGCAGAGCTTGTGTTATGGGTACTAAACAACTGATAAACATACTTATATATTTCTAAATACATACATATTATAGATAAATTACACCCAGACACAGAACAAATGATCGTGCTCATCACACAAACATTTGTCCTGGGTGGGAATCGAACCCACGACCTCCGGCATAGCAGTCAGGGTCACTAACCACTAGACCAACAGGCCAGTTAACCACTAGACCAACAGGCAACAAGACAGTTTTTAGCCAAAATGGACGCGCGGGTTAGCTAGAGACTAATTGGCTATGACGAAAAAAACCAGGAATTGACGTTCTGCCGGGAGACACAGAGGGTTTAGAATGCAGAACAAGCTAAGGAAGAATTGCACTGAACCTTTTTCTCCGGAGATAGTCTTTGTGAGTTGATTCGGTGGCTTCGACTGGTGCTGTAAGGCTCTTGAAGCTCGATAGCTAAGAAGACACTTGCGATTTTGTTGCACAACCAGGAGCGCGCGCGACGCGATACCTTTCGTCTCGGATTTTGCGAGCTAACAGCGGGTCACTTGACCGCAGGCGAGAGGTAAGCGCATGAAATTTTTCCTTTGTTCCCTGTTGATAATTGTTGTTTTAATTTTGTTTTATTGTTAGGTTAAGTTTGAGAAATTATTGTGACCCAGTCTTGTTTTTATTATTTTATTTTGAAAAAAACTTTAATTTGAAATATTATATGCTGACTGTACTATCTGTCAACGCAAGTACAAGCCGCCATTTTAGAATCCTTTCTTCAATGCTCCCACAGACTATTTAGAGATACTACAATGCTCCGGCTTATACATATCTTTAGTGTTTTGGGAGCTTACAATACTCTTCTTTGAAGCACAATAAAAAGATCTTTGAAAAAAGCGATACACAGTCAGAAAATCAATTTTCAAAACATGCGCTAATCTCAACCGTCGTTGACTGATTTTGACAAGTTCTAGTTTTGTAACGTGTAATACTAGATGGCTGCACTTGTGTCTTTATTGAAGTTTAGATGTTCCCGAATGTGCCACACACAATATGCAGTGAAGCGAAAAGTAACATGGTTTTTATTTCTGAGGGGTTCAAAATAAGTGCCCATATCTGGGTACCAATGCGGTAATGGGATAATAAGACGTGCCGATAGCGCATGACGTCACTCGAGAGGCCCGCGGCACAGAACGTCAGGAGCACCATATTGGTCTTGGCATACGAAAGGATATTAAAATTGGTCTGGATCACTGGATTTTGTCCAGTCAGACATATTGACAGTAGACTTTTGTAAATTGTTTTTGGTTTTGGCACCGGGCGAAAGAGGGGGTAGGGAATGAACGAGAGACGCAGGGTACTACGCCCGTTACCCCGCGTCCCTCACTTTAGCGAATTTTCTGGCCATAGAGCATACGGTTGTTTATTCCATTCAGTGAAAACTAGAGATGCGCAAAATGTGTCAGTAAAAAGAAATGAATGAAGTATATCTTTTCACTTGATGAAGTAGTTCATTCATTTAGTTCAGTACTTCATTTAGTCCAGCAAATCAGAACGAGTTCCTGAATGAGATGATTCACTGAACTAGTTCACTGGACTAGTTCACTGAATTAGTTCACTGGACTAGTTCACTGGACTAGTTCCCTGGACTAGTTCACTGGACTAGTTCACTGAACTAGTGATTTAGTGAAATGATGCATTTCATAAATCACTAGTTCAGTTTTATACGAATGTCGATTTTCCTTCATATTTTAATTAGGTCCGTTTCCCGTAAAGACTATATTTTTATTACAATAAAGTTCATACTTGGTGAATAGAGAAACTACTGATTACATATTTCCGTGGTCATGTGGTGGCGAGGCGCCGTATTCGCTCGTTACTTTAACAGCCGACGTTATCCGATCAGCCGACGAAGCAACACGAACATGTACGAGTGAGAGAGTGCCTTGGCTGAATGTGTGTGAGTAGAGCGGGATTATCGTCAATGGCCCATTGTGTACTCAGCCATCAGCCATGCATGAGCGAAAAGAAACACTGAACTAAAGACACATTTGAATGGCCAGTGAATGAATGTAAAGTTCATTTTGGGAAATGAACTAGTTCATTTACTTCATTCGTTCGCGAACTAATGTCTAGTGAAAACTTATACCAGCGGACGACCGTAAACGGGGCAGATCGGGGCAGATTAAATTTAAGTTAGTTTCATTTTTCACCTCGCGGTGTACTTAAACGGGGTGTTTGACATTTAGTCGCATACATTTTAAACTGTATAATTGACATAAACGACATAAACGCACCCCAGGGGTGCGTTTAAATCTTCCGGCTGTATTTCGCCGGAAAAAAATTAAACTAGCGAGGGTTCGCTGAACGGAGTCATAAGTTTCTGTCAATGTTAGCTGTCAAATTCAATTGACAGCTCAGTTTATTGAACAAATAATCAATTTGCCGGTGTATTATAAATCCATAATCCAAAAATAATATTCACTCTCTAAAATAAAAATAATATTCGTTTTTACGGCAAGAATCGAGCAAAACAACAAAACTTAATGTCAATCTGACAGCAGGATAAAATTTTGCGTGGTAAAAAGGTCGCAAAAATTTATTCCTTTCAGTAAAAACATAGACCAGCGGACGACCGTAAACGGGGCAGATTAAATTTTAATTGGTATCATTTTTCACCTCTCGGTGTACTTAAACGGGATGTTTGACATTTAGTCAGTGTAAATTTAAACTGGATAAAGGATTTAAGGGGGATGCTCCAACCAGCCCGCGAAATTCAATTTTTTTTACGTTTTTTGCAATTTGCAGGCCAGTGACATGTTGTAACTTTATAAATATTTGTGTTGCGCAAATAACAAGTATAATTTTAAATATAAAAAATATCAAAAAACTCGCTCCATCAGCTCTCACATAGAAAAGGTGCATTATGTTAAAATCTCCGAAATCTAACTACGATGCACCTTTTCTATGTGAGAGCTGATGGAGCGAGTTTTTTGATATTTTTTATATTTAAAATTATACTTGTTATTTGCGCAACACAAATATTTATAAAGTTACAACATGTCACTGGCCTGCAAATTGCAAAAAACGTAAAAAATTTTGAATTTCGCGGGCTACATCGAAGCAATCACCTTAAACGCAGCCCAGGGGCCGTCGTCTGTCAAGTGTCAACAAAACCAGTCAAAACAATTTTTGAGGTTATGTTTGTGTGGATGATAAAGTTTGTGGATAATACAAATAAATCAAACTAGCTCATTTCCAAAACGAATGTTCTGAGGAATCAACCATGAAGGTAGCAGTTGGTGACGTTGTCCTACCAGGAGATTTTTCCGAAGAAATTGCTGCAGTTGGCGAGAAAAGTAAAGTTATCCTCGGACCAGGTTTACGGAAAGAAATCGACGGGATATTCATCACAAAAGCGGGGACTTTGAAGAAACGTGCGCCTAACACGTACTGGGTGGATAACTATCAGAAGAGGTACATTCCAGCTCGCGGGGAGAATGTAATAGGAATTGTGGTGCAGAAAGCTGGTGACATATTCAGAGTTGATGTTGGAGGCAGTTGTACCGCATCTTTGTCCTACCTGTCCTTCGAAGGCGCCACGAAGAAGAACAGACCAAAAGTTGTGAACGGTGACGTAGTATACGCCAAAATGCTCGTAGCCAGCAAAGACATGGAGCCTGAAATAGTTTGCGTCGATTCCCACGGGAAAAAAGGTCGCTTGGGAGTCTTAGAAGATGGCTTCGTGTTCAAATGTTCCTTAAATCTTATTAGAAAGATTTTGAACCCTGAATGTCCATTATTAAACTCTTTGAAGAATGAATGGCCATTTGAGTTAGCTGCGGGCATGAACGGCAGGATTTGGATAAAAGCGAACACTATGAGAGAGACTATTGCTTTAGGGAATGCAATCTTGGGATCGGAGTATCTTAGCAATGATGAGATTAAGAGCATGTGTACTAATATTGCTAGTATATTGGCTGGCCATATTTCATAACATTAATGCTGTATTATAATTTCTTTAATAAATATATTTTTAGGGGTAAATTAAGTTTTTCATTGAACTCCTTTTATATTATTAAATTATGGAAGGTCTGATGCACAAGAGGTTTTTTCTGATTGTTGTTAGCCCAGATAAATGTTGATAGCAAATAATTCTCTCAAATGAATATATTGAAATTTTCCTACAACCCTAACTGAAATCACTTTTTACAGGATGTATCTTCCATGATTGATTGGTTGGTTCAGAAATAATGTAGAATAAAGCCCTTCTCCCATTATGATACGCACAGGCGACTCAAGTATCGGAAACTAGTCGCCACCAGGTATCTCACATACATTTGAATGCAGTCTCGCACACTACGCTACTGGTATCCTACGCGTCCGCGACTAGTATCGCGCAACTCGCCGTGTCGGTCGCTTGGGCGTCGCGTCTTTTACGAGTCTCGACAAGATGGCACTATTCTCTAAATATTGTATTTTATTGATGTATAGCAGGCTTTAATAATGTAACAAGATGCAGATAGGACTCTTTAGACATTCGGTAGAAAGATAAAAATTTGTTATCATCATGTTGTAGTACTTGTGCTGCTACAAAAAGTCTACAATTATGTTTCTTTCAATAAATGGATGAATCTAGAATTTTCTAGTCTTCTGTTTCTATAAAACAGAAAAACCGCAAGTGCTTCTTCGTCACTTGAATCGCTTGACATAACGTCCGTTCACAAAAATCGAGGCACAAATGATAAATTTAGTCATTTTTCAGTAGCATAATATGCGAGCGTCGAGTGGCGAACTAGTATCCAACCAGTATTCTACTCGAGTATCGTACCCTACAAGTATCGTAATGGGAGAAGGGCCTAATGAAGATTTCTTCTGGTGAACGAATTTCCATAATTGGTTCAATAGTTCCTGAGATACTTTTCTACAAACAAACTTATAATCTGTACCTCAATAAAATACATAAATATTAAAAATAGATAAGTAAAACAACAAAAAAACAGTGATCGGGAAATTTATTTTGGCAAATGCAACTAACCTTATCATTTCAAATCTCAATACCTTATGTAAAACTACATCCATCTGCATTCCAACCATTGTTCTTTTCTAATAAATATATATTACAAATGGCGGACGCCGCGCAATTTTCATATTTACAGTTCAGTGCGACGCCATCACCTTATATTACAAACTAACATATTAGGAGTCGACTGACCAGAACAATTTTCCTTTATAACAATAATTTAGTAAACAATAAATTAATGAGCTGTTATTTTTCGTTTTTTTTTCATTATAAATGATAATTTTTGCTAATTGATGATTTGATGATAGCCTTTTATAGCGGGCTTGGATGTGACTGGTTTTACACAAGTTTTTGCACTTATTTTTAGCAATTTGTAGTCATTTCATGAAAACCTTATGCCTAACCAGCAGTTTCACTTGTCTATGGTTTGTCACAATAGTTCACAACTTAACTATGTTTTTTTTATGCTCACACACACAGCACTGTCTTTTTATCCCTGTAATACACTGAACTTCATTTCAATCACTTGTATGACTTATAGCAGTCTATTTTGTATAAAACGCAGTCACATCTAAACCCGCGACGCAGCACAAACGTCTTCTGTATTCAGCCTAGACTAACGATAAGCCTCTTAGCAAAGATATATAAGAAAGTGGTAACTTTTAAAAAGATACAAACTGATGTCCTACAGCTTGAATAGTAACTATCAAGTTTTAAACCTCAACAACCTACAAAAAGGAATGTTAAATTCTTTTTTATTTACAAAACATATTTTGTTTTTGAACAGTTGTAGAGAGATTATTGGAATTTTTAATTAAACTGATTAAATTAAGTCAGTGAATCTTTTTAGTCTATATAACCAAAGGTATAAATAATTATGAAAAATCTGATTACCAGTAGGGATGTTAAAATTCATCATTGGCAGTGTGAGATAAATGCCCAAATTCGCACTCTTTCCTTTTTTTTTATTTACTTTTTGTAACTCCAATAATCTCAACAACTGCACAGCTAAAATTTTGACTTCTGACATTTAAATAATTATATAAACTGTCGTTATACTATGTATTTTACGAAATAAATTCGTGTCGCACCGCGAGGTGACTACAATAGACGTTATAATAAGAAAACCTGTAAAAACAATGTAGTAGGTATGAAAGATGTCAACTCTTAGCCTAGTACAGATAGAATATTTATTTGAATGCACTGATCTTTTTGTTTTTTAATACATTTATATATCACTTGTACTATTTTTAGGACATTATTATACAGGCCTATCGGTTTAATGTAGCTGGGTCTAAGCTTCCCTGGAAACTCTTCCCAATGAAACGTTAAGCCTGTAGTAACTTGAATAATGCCCATTCTTCATAGTACATAATATTATTTCGTAGTTTAGACATTGATTGCTAGGTATTGCTCGATTATTCACTTCACATGTAATCATTACAAAAATAACTGACTTTCTTTTATAACTAAAACTACACACTTGTTATTCGAGATACACTATAAGGCTTTATCTTGGTATTCAGATCAGTGCATTCACTTTGATTGTTCTAAAGAAGAAGAACCATTGTTTTGACAATTTTGGAGGAGCAGTATCAAAAGACTTTCTTGAAATCTTATTAGGATAGTTGCATCTTTCGAGGCCGAATAAAAATAGATTATTCCGATCACAGAGAAGCTAGATTTCTAAAACCAAAAGTGTCCAAAATGGTTTTTCTTTTTAGAACATTCGATTCTTCGATCACAGCAAAATTGTAACACTGTACAATATATTTACATTCTATCAACAAAGCAGTCATTTTCACGTTTTTTTTTTCCTTTTTTTACTTGAATTAATTATTATTTTAATTACGAAAATATAATTTACTCTATCGATTATTCAGAGATCAAGATTGTTTACTTACAATAGACGATATTAACATATTTTACATTTTATTTATAAATGTTTATAGACTAAGTATCGAAAACCCGTTTGTTGTGTTATACTGAATATAACAAATTGTTATATTTTTTCGTTTACAAGTTGGGAGGACAATTTTTGGAACATTTATTTTTTTATTTAGTGATATTTCCGTGAAACTGGTACAGGCTTGGATGCAAGATGCTGCCCCACCCTCCCGCCCGAATAAAATCAGCATGCAAAATGCATCCAAACTCATACTCGACACATGGTAATCAAAATTCGATTGACTCGACAACCACTTTTTTAATGTTGTTGATTTCCGTAAAGTGCCACCTGATAAGGGTCGCAGATAAATGAAGTATTTTGGGGAGGTATTACACCCAAATACCCCGAAATTCCGTGATAGCAATATTATTACGGATAACCTATGAAATCGACTCGATGTTATGCAGTATCTCAAAAATTCGTTGAATAACGCTCCATTAAAAATAATTTAAATAAATAATGCGAAATTTTGGACGACTTAAGTAATGCTCACCTAATCATTAATCCTACTACTATTATAAAGGCGAAAGTTTGTAAGTATGGATGTATGGATGTTTGTTACTCTTTCACGCAAAAACCACTGAACGGATTTGGCTAAAATTTGGTATACAGATAGTTTATAACCTGGATTAACACATAGGATAGTTTTTATCCCGATTTTATGTTCCCGTGGGATAATTTTCGAGTTGTAGCGGGTGAAGCCGCTGGCAACAGCTAGTTTAATATAAATAACTTATATTATTAAAGAATAATTTTGCTACAATTTAAATTGTTCTCCCAAATTGTTGAATTGAAAGAAATCTTTTTGACACTCCAACTTATAAATTTAAAAATTTATAAACAGTTCTTAAAATAGTCACTAGTTAGTTCAATTTACGAGATTTGTGAACTTTTTGTAATAAAAAGTGTGGTCTAGATGTTTTTTTTTAATATTTTATCCTCTTTTCCATTAATTATATTGCAGTTATCACTACGTCAAGTAGATAACTAAGAGAGTCTAATACGGAAAAGACCAGACAAAACGAGCCCAATATTTCTGCCAGTTCCCTCCCATAATACAAAATTTTGTATATCTACAATCAATCCACAGACTGACCTTGGGAAGCGTTGCTTGACCGAGAAGATCTGAGTCTTGTGATTGTTACTTGTAACAACTGTACCACACTTTACATTTGGTGGCTGTAAACTCGCCGAGGCAACGCGACTGTGAGTCTATGAATAAGACTACGACGGCTTTAATGCGTGTCTTTCTGCGATCCCCTATGTCTACGAACCCCATCGACAAGGACTCAGTTTAAATATGTAAATATAGTCTACAAGAATCTATACAGTCGCCCACAGGTTACGACAAACTGAACCGAGTAAGGTCACTAAAGCGATCAGTTTATAGTATCTGCACTCGTCTAGCCTAAGGCCCGTATCACAGAACGAAACTCAAGCACTGATCTCTATTTAAATCTAGATTTCAACCAATGAAATGCCTTGAATCTAGTTTTAAGTAATAGGTACTTGAGTATTGAGTGACGTTCTGTTATACGGGCCTTAGTGTTCCTCGATAATGATTTATTCCGTGTCCATCTTTACTACCTCGAGTGTACAGCCACAACACAAGTATAGTTACCGACAGTAGAAAGCATACAATGGTGTTTAAAACGAGATAATTGGTTAGTTCAGCGTTCGTAGAGCGTTCTCTGTCACAGACTATCTACGAGAGGTTCTCGGTGCAGGTTACTATAGATCGGTGCAGGCAAAATAAACCCATTTTATCTTCTGCGCTCGTACATAATATTATGTATACACAGGTTGAAGACTTCACGAGACGGTTGGCGCAGTGGTTGAACTATTACTGCTACTGTTCGATCTAATTCTCTGTTCAATCCCCGCACGGAACAAATATTTGTGTGACTTACTAGTACTTGTTCCGGTATTCTGTTTGTGTATGCGAGTTTCTATGTTTGTAAACATCCACGATACAGGAGAAATTTCTAGTGTGGAAATAGGTTTTTTAAAAAAAAAAAAAATTGTAATGAAAGAAGAGATGGTTGTCTTGCCGGTTTCTTTAAACAAGTTTTACCAGTACCGATCAGCTACTTTATAAACGAATCCTACGAAGCTAAAATACAAACGTTTTACCTAAAATAAAACGTAAATTAAATTACTTACCTAAATTTGAAGCCTAATAAATACATGAGAGAGACCCCATCGTTCTGTCCCTTTTTCGCATCCGTTCTCCCTCCTTGTCGCGTACTATCGCCTTCTCTGTCTCTCCTCCCACCACCACTAGCAGTCGCAAACGTCGGTTTGCTTTTGGATTTGCCTCATTGAAGTCGTTGTAGAACCAGGCAGAATTTAAGTTATTAGGCTTCAAATTTAGGTAAGTAATTTAATTTACGTTTTATTTTAGGTAAAACGTTTGTATTAAATAACTTGACCGTAAATTTGAAGCCTAATAAATACATGAGAGACGTGTTTGTTATCGCCTGGTGGTGGTGGAGACGTCAATGTGATTATTAGATTGAAGATTAATTAGACCACACAAAAATGAAAAGGAATGGTCCTTTAGCTAAATGATTATGCTATCATCGCACAGGCAATATACATAGCTATAACTGTAACTACTGGTAGATATGCTGTTCCAGAGGAGAAAAAATAAAAATGAGATTAACAAAATAAATGAGTTTTATTTTAAAAATATAAATAACAAACTATGTATTCATTATTTAATCACACTGCAATAAACGAATTAGAAACTAAGTTTGGAGCTTCTGTTTGCTTTACTTCTTTACAGTAAAAGCGCCTGAAAGTATTTTCGGATCTCCAATTGCCTCTGGAGAGAATGTCATCAACTGAACAATTCTCATACCAGCTTTTTGACGCCACAGCAGATCTACAACTTCCAGGTGGGGCTTCAACTCCAGCATCTTTTAAGATTTTTTTAATCCAGTTAGCTATTACACAACGTGATGCAGCTCGAGCTTTACCATATACAGTAACAAATAAACTATCACATTTCGATTCCTTTCTTCTGCTTTCTCCAACGGCAATCAACTTTAAAATCCAGTGTACTGGATCTAGGCATTTATTGTCTTTATTGATCAATAACTTCCAACCTGATTGACGATAATTTGCGGAATCAGTTTTTGAGCCAAACACTGGCCAAAAGATAATATAATCATTAGTGATTTCACAATTATTAGGATTTATGCTCAAGAGGGTCAGGTCATGGACCCTACGACCCGAGCACAGTAATAAGAGGCAGGCTGTGTGTTTCGATACCTCATAAACTTTATCTATATCAGGGTTCTGTTGACATAGTAAAGACACAACTTGGTTAACATCCCAGATCGGGGTCTTTGAAGGTTTTGGATTGTCTAGTGCTATAGATTTTAATATTCGCTTGACCAAAGGATGCTCACTTAGCCGATCTGATGCCTCTGGATTACTTAAAGTTGAAACTACGGCTTTATGGACAAGTATAGTATTGTAGGAGAGCCCATCATTTTGGTAAAGATCTGATAAAAATCTAGCAAGAGCCGAACCAGTTGGCTCGTTTACAGAAATATGATTAACCTTAGCCCATTTTATCCAGCGAGCCCAGGCTGGGTTATATGTTTTTATAGTAGACGATCGCCAGCTTTTCATGAGAAGATGCTTTTGCTGGGTTGTCCAGTCAGTTAGTTTTTCATTCCACCCCCACATTTCCAAACTTCCAGCGTCATTTCGTTGGCTTTGTGAGGTGGTTTGTTGGTTGAGGTGTCTACCAACACTTCGCACAGATTCCTGATCGTCCAGGGGCGATCTATTGCCCGATTTTTCAGGTCCGGTCTCCAAAAGACTTGGTCCCATTTCGGGGCCACTATCAGAAATATTCCTTGACATTTGTTTAGGTGGATCAGTACCTTGGGTATTAAGAATGGTGGCGGAAAAATCCATGCCAATGGGTAGTTCCAAATCTGGCTGAAGGCATCTTGAAACTCGGCTTGCTGATCCCGGTGATCCAGAGTGCAGTACTTGGAGACTACATGGGCTCGCTGTGACGCGAACAAGTCTATCACTGGAGTTCCCCATTGGGTAAATATTAGGCGCGTTACTTGAGGGAGTAAGTGCCACTCTGGTAGTCTCTGCAGTCGGGATAAACTGTCCGCTTCTACGTTGTATAAGCCCGGAATGTGGTAAATAGTAAATTGAATCTGGTAAGAATCTACGATTTGCAAAATCTGGTAGGTCAGGTCTATGAGGGCTAGAGATTTTGTACCACCTTCGTTCCTCAGATACGATACCGCGGTCCTGTTGTCGCACTGAACGTGTAGATTGGCTTTGTACAGGCTGTGACCGCAATGAAGAATAGTTTTTAAGATCGCGAGCATCTCCTTTTGATTGCAATGAAGGAGTTTTTCTTCTGCTTTCCAAGTGCCGGACACATAGGTATTGTTTATGTAAGCACCCCAGGCGTTGTCTGATGCATCGGTGACAATGTAGTGTGTTGGATTTGAGAGATGGATAGGAGATGAGGTCTTCAGATAGTTTAGCCACCATTGTAAATCTTTTTGAGCTGCCGCGGGAAGTGAATTCTTTGTGGTAGGTCTCACGTGTAACATGCTGATGCATAGCCTTTGAAGTTGACGAAAATTTATTCTTCCCCGTGGTACAACAAAGCTTGCGAAGTTCATCATTCCTATGATGCTTTGTAATTCTTTTAGGCATGCTTTTTGTTTGTCGATCAAGTGAGTGATCATAGTTTTCATTTTCAGGCACTTTTTTGTTGGAAGTGACTTCAGGTTGCTCCACGGATCCCATAATATGCCCAGATACTCTATCGATTGGCTTGGTTGTAGGATAGACTTTTCGTAATTTATCATCCATCCTAAATATTTCAGGATATCCATTGTGGTTTTGACGTGACTCACGAGCATATTGTAATCCTGATTGACCAGGAGATAATCGTCCAAATAAATTACGACGCGTATACCGCGGTCCCGAAGAATCTGCGCAATCCAATTGCTCAGGGAGGCAAATGTTTTTGGTGCTGAACTTAGCCCGAAGGGGAGGCAGTTCATTTGAAGCAATTGGCCTTGGTAAACTAATCGTAAAAATCTCCTGTGAGCCTCTGCGACTGGTAGATGGAAGTAAGCTTGCGATAAGTCTACTTTCACCATCCAATCGTTTGGTTGAAGGAAGTCTGGAATTCTGAAAATATTGATCAGCCGGAAGGTGGAGGCATCGACGTATCGGTTCAGAGCTTTGAGATTGAAAATCGGTCTGAAATCTCTGTCTCCTTTGGGCACCAGAAACATTGGCGAAATGAAACTTTGAGTCAGTGGCATGACTGTAAGCACCTCTTCTGATATCATTTTGTGAATAATCTTGTCCATTTCTGGGGAATGAGGCGTTGATTGGATTGAATTTTGCAGATTTGGCATATGAAGTGGTGGCTTTCGTACAAACGGAATTCGGTAGCCTGATATTATTTTTAATATGTAACTCGGGGCGCCCATTTGTTTCCATCGGTCGTGAAAATGCCTCAGCCGACCGGCGCGAAACGAACTCGTTGAGTCAGAATTTGCGTGAATTTCCTCTCCTATCCCGGTGGGATGAGGGTGAGGCCTTGTGTCTGGTATTTGAATCATCATGAGATCTGCGGTAATTTGATTGCTTACCGCCCCTGCCCCGAAAGGGCTTGCCACTGTTATAGAAAGGTGTATTATTTGTTCTTGAAGAGGAATGCCCCGTATGTTTATAGGTCACCTTTCTCTGACTCGGAAGTGATAACTTTCGCTGAGTCATGGATGTGCTTGGATCGGTCTGCGGTGCAGTAGCGCGATCCTTGTCACGAGGCCAGAATACTTTATTCACGCCTCCCGCTTTTTCTAACGCAGACGTAAGTTGCTCAGCTCCGAAAAGATTATGACAAGATGGTGGAATTTTTCTCATAATGCTCTTGTGTAGGGGATCCTTGACATTAGCTAAGATAGTTTCCCTTCGCTGCTGGATGCATTCAGCGCGGTGCCCGCAAATCATTTGTAAAGTATCGCTAGTAATTCTTGCATACTCACCATTTACAAAAATGTCCGTTATTTTTTCACTAATCGCGTCAGCATTAAGATTATTTGTTTGCCTAGTCCAGCTTAAAAATGAGCGAAGCTCCGTTTGCAGCTGTTCCTTTTGCTTAATAAGTGCGAAAGATAACGACCCAAAAGCTTTTTCCGTATTAATTAAAGAGCGCGAGGTGTCATAACGTTTCAACTCATCATTCGCATCGAGTTCTGTGAAACCGGGGGTATGTCTATAATTTTTTTGTACTTCGGAATACCTCACATTTGTCCAATCAGGATCGTTTAATCGTTGAATATTTTTTAATATTTCTAAATATGCACTAGGTGTTTTTAAGATATCAGGATCTTTCGTTTTCGTTCCTATTGACAATGAAATTTCCGGGCCTAACTCGGAATTATCCGGTTCATCCGATACCTCATCGCAATAAAGCTGGCGGCTCACATTATCATCTAAACAAGCTTCACGATCACGTTCATATAATGACGCGCGATCAAGTTCATTAGTACCACACACAAAATTTTTCTTAATATCGGCTACCTCTTGTAATAACTTTTCTAATTTACGGTCTCTTTGACTACGTTTGTTTCGTTTACGCGAACGACGAGAACGCTTATGGTTTGGTGAACAATCAGAGCTACTAGAACTTGAACTGGAACTTGATGACGTTGATGAGCTACCTGATTCGCGAACACGGCGTTTTCTTTTTCGAGAATGCGCGGTACTACCTTTACTTATATCTTGAGTGCTCATATTTTGGTTAGGTAAGATATTTTGATCACTCATAATACAATTCGCACGCTGAAATACAATTAAAATAACTTTACGCACAAAAAGTTACAAAAAGGAGGGTAAATAAATATTCGATAACATTAAAAACGAACGGTAACACCGTTAAAATCAAATACTGATTTCGAACAAAGCATTCGGTTTTTAAAATATTAAGATCTTATTGAATTCAAAGATTAAAAAATTTATAATTAGATAATTTTTACCTTAGTGTTGAAACTGTTAAATGTAGTGATAATATTTCTTGAAAATTTCACTTTAGCACTTTAAGATAGATTTAGGTTTTTACCTTACTTTATTCGGTGTTATCAGGACAGGAACAACGACGTCAATGAGGCAAATCCAAAAGCAAACCGACGTTTGCGACTGCTAGTGGTGGTGGGAGGAGAGACAGAGAAGGCGATAGTACGCGACAAGGAGGGAGAACGGATGCGAAAAAGGGACAGAACGATGGGGTCTCTCTCATGTATTTATTAGGCTTCAAATTTACGGTCAAGTTATTTAATTAGCCGATTATCTCTAGTTACATGTTACATTTACTGCCGATACCTGTGTATCACATAACCTCGGTCCATACGTCCCTAGTGCTCAGAACACGGAGTCAGCAGATCGTGAGAGATGCACCGGGTGTGAGGGCGAGCGAGCCAGGCGCTTGCGAGGGAGCTTCTGTAGCGTCGTCAGCAGGTGAGGGAAGTCGGGGCGCTCGGACGAGCGGTACGACCAGCATAGCATTAGGATGTCCTGGAAAAGGTAGAATAACGATTATGAATTGAATGAGGATTTAGTAAATCATGCGTGTTAAATGACGAGAAACGGCAGTGTATTTGAAGTATTGCGTGCGTGCCAAATAAATGGCTATCCATAAATTGCTTTCTCACAACATTATTGATAAGTACCTAGAGTCCGCGCCACCATTTATGCGGAAAATTCGTGGTACTACGTGATGTAATAACATAGACACTAGAGCCGGGTTAAAAGGAAAACTAAATAATTCTAAAAATATCTAAAAACTGGCTGATGACGGCTCTAACAATTTGTTTGTACGTAGGGGGTAGTCTCTGAGAAACAAACCGATTTTAAAAATTCTTTTTCTTAATTAATAGAGGCGTGCGTGGGTCAGGGGGCAAAACTTCATACAAACAAATTCATTTACAGACGCTAGTGTAAAAATGACGTAAGTGTGGCGTATTACCTTGATATCTCTAGAAGCCTGCATGTTGGCTAGTGACTGCTTGACGCCCTTGCCGACCTGCCAGATGACGGCCTCGGGCGGCTGACTCTTGAACGGGTACTCGCCACATAGGAGCTCGTACCATACCGTGCTGAAAACATGTATTACACAGTAATGAAAAATGACATATGAAAACTATGAATCAAGTAAATGTTCTCAAATGAAATTGTAATTATTTCTGTTTGTATGGAAAATGTAAAATTGGTCTAATTTTGCTGTTACACTAATTTTTAAAACGTGAAACCAACTTAATTTAAATATCAGACAACATAACATACCCAAAGGCGTAGACATCAGTGGCCTTAGAAAAAGGCAGGTGGAGAGAGGCGTGCGGCGTGAGCGCGCGACACAGCTCGGGAGCCAGGTAGCACAGCCAGCCCGCCGGGATGCCCAGGCTGTCGCCGCGGAGGCTGAGGGAATGATCACCATTTATAATACTGTACCAACTGAGACTTGAACATCTGACGTCATTCCTAACAGTAACGTCTATGACCAGCGGGCCTATTTAGGGCTCTTGTACACAGTAAGTTTTTCGGTCGTGAAAATCTACGGTGCCATGTGTAGGCACGGTCGTCAGTGTTGAATGGAACACAATGGGAGCTTGTAGACGCGACCGTGCCTATACACGGCGTATTAACCGTAGATTTTCACGGCCGAAAAAACGTACTGTGTACAAGAGGCCTAAGGCGGGTCGCAGAACTGTCCAAACGGGTAACCGTAAAGGCGCTCCCTCACCGCGAGCATTCATCTGTAATGTAACGTTACAGATTCGAACATTTCATCAGTGAGTGAAGACAATCGAGCATCACAATGCGCACCTTGTATCAAATCTATACTAAATGTACGCGAATGCTCGTCAGTCAGGGAGGTAGTATTGTAATGTAATGCTCAAAGTCGTATCTATAATGTTACATTACACGCGAATGCTACCGGTGAGGGAGCACCTTAACAATGAAAGGTACAGAATCATTGAATGAACATAATGAATTTTAGTCAGTACGAGTCTTAAAGTCAACCCAGAACGCGATGACTCATGAATTTGAATATTATAGTTTTGTTGAGATCCAAAACAGTTTCATTCTCGTATCCTTACGATAGCTTGGATACAGGTCAAATAAAATTCAACAAATTTTCTTTTATTCAATGAGCTGGCAGACACAGTGGTAGCCCATTGGCAACGGCCCCGACTTACGAATTATAAGGTCGTGGATTTGAATCCAACCAGGTGCATTACCTTGCATTACCATTGCTCTCAAAACAGTGAAGGAAAACTTCGTATGGAAACCGACATGTTTTAGAACCAATAATGATTGGTTCTGAAGGTTCTAAGACATGTTGATTGTTCACTAACTGTTTCTAATCAAGAAAGAAGGTAGATATCACATGACTGAATTATATTTCAGTCATGTGACATCTACCAACCTGCACTGGGCCCGCGTGATAGATTACAGCAGTTGGAATATTTTAAGCTGTTTAATATAAAAAAAATCCTGTAACTTCATGCTCAGTGATTTTCCAGCCCAAGATATTGAAAGAGGTGCATATCATTAAAGGTAGATAGTTTTGCAAGATTGCTGTTCAAGACAGGACTGATTATATTCGTGCTAAGATAATATAGAATAATTCCCCACTCCTTCAAGTGTCGTGCAATGCAGTGATCGTGCAACCTCGTGCTTAAATAGTATATTGCATATTCAGACTGGTATATTTCAAAATGCTCGTGTTTAGTTTAGGATTCTATAAAATTAGTTTCAATGTACACACGGCGTAAATCAACTCTAGGGCTGATAACACTTCGAAAAAATAAGACAGTATTTGTACACCATGTAAAAAGCAGTATAAAATTTAGGTTAAACTAGTACAGACAAATCTTAGATCACCGGAAGGAATACCAGACGGAAGATAAAAGTAATGTTTGATTCAAATACGTTGCTTTGAATTAAAGATAATTCAGCTTGTTTTTTTTTTTGTCAAAATCGAGAGGTTCGATTCCTGGCTAGGCAAATTGATTTTGCAAAATCCAATGACGCGAAATTCTAGTTAATCTTAAATAAGTGGTGGCCCAGTGGTATCGGTCCCGACTTAAGAGTTGTAGGTCGTGGGTTCGAAACCCGACAGGCGCATTCATCATCATCAGCCTATAATGTTCCCACTACTGGGACACAGGCCTCCTCTCTGTGAGAGGGAGTGGGCTATAATCCACCACGCGGGCCTAGTGCGGATTGGTGGATGACACATGTCTTCAAATTTTTTGGTTCTAGGACATGCCGGTTTCCTCACGATGTTTTCCTTCACTGTTTTGAGAGCAGTGGTGATGAAATAAATTACACAAAGTAATGCGCCTGGCAGGGTTCGAACCCACGACGCACAGGCGCATTACTTTGTGTAATTTATTTCATTACCACTGCTCTCAAAACGGTGAAGGAAAACATCATCAGGAAACCGGCATGTCCCAAAAATTCGAAGTCATGTGTCATCTGCCAACCCGCACTGGGCCCGCGTGGTGGATTATGGCCCACTCCCTCTCACAAGAGAGGAGGCCTGTGTCCCAGCAGTGGGAACATTATAGGCTATGATGATGATGATGAAATTCCAGTTTTCATCATAATCGGCTTCAAGACCCCGTTCAGTAATGTCTGTGTTCACGCGCGAACGCACCCATAACGCGGGGAGGCGAGGCGCGGGACGGCAACGCTGCTCGCCATTCGCCGCCGGCCGCCCGGCGCGCGGCCGGCGGCCGAACCATTCCATCTAAATAAAGTGACTCGACAACATGCGAGCGAGCAGGGCGTTCCGCCATTTTATATAATACCAATCTCATGTAGTTTTCAATAATTTTGTCATTCATCTTCATTAAACCTTCATTAAAAATACAGTCCACTTATTGAAGAGACCCAGCCCGAACAGTCTGCTATTCCTCAGTTTCGGATTTGGCCATCGGAAACGTTGGAAAATTCGCCTGCATATTACACTGGGGAACAGTCATTTTGCGGCAAGGTAGATTGAAGTCAATTTTGTATAAGTTCAGGATGCTGAATACGAGAAAAATATCAGATTTGTCAAATTGACTCTAGTTTATGAGATAAAGACTAATAAATATTTGACTAAAAAGGTCAAAATAATAAATACAATGACGTATTAAAATATAAATACTTTAAGAGCGGCTATAATCAATGATTTAAAACTAAATATATATGCTGCTAAGACAAATGATAATAAAAAATATTACAAAAAACTTTTTTTGTAGGCTTTTCTATTGTGTTTTTGATCAGGACAATCCCTAATTAAAGTCCGGCAGTAGTCTGCCATCATATGGCTCCCCACTGCTGTTCTTCTGACTGAAAATTTCAACTTCATCACAGTTTACAGTCGATGGTCCTGAAAACACTGGAACTGGCAAATCTTCACTGTGTAATATTGGGGGCTTAGTCGATTCCACATTAGGATAAACCCAAGTACGTTTTTTGTACCTATTCATGCCTTTCACATGCACAGCACAAAAGTAACAGTTATTGAAATGATTGGTTGGCTCAGTCAATATCATCGGCACTCCAAATTTAAACCCTTTACGTTCTTCTTTGGTCCATTGTCACAGAGATTCCACACATGACCTACACACGATATTGGGCACCCAATTTTTTTTTTGGGTTAGCTTTATTCCAAAGTATGCGAGGGAAACAAAGAAGAAAGATCACTGAGTTTGTGAAACAGACCTTCACAAACTCAGTGATCTTTCTTCTTTGTTTTGGTTGACAAAATTTGCCACATATAAAACAAAAACTGTTAGGATTGTTAACGCAAGACTTTCGCGACGAACTCATATTTTTCACGAAAAACAAGACAATTTTATACTTAAAATAGAGCACGAACTCATAACCTTAAGGTCTAATATTTGTAATCGAAACTATTACAACAATCTACATGAATAGAAAACAAAATTTAGTTGGAAATACTCCAATTAATACAACTCGGGAGGGTAGGTTCATATTTTTTCTAATGCTTTCTTTTATGTCATTTATCTCAAGAACCAGAGTCAATAAAAAAAAAGTAAATACATTTCGTGTATGTCTAATGTAAGTGTTTATTAAAACCAATAACAAAATTCTTGCCGCAGAAAAATAATATTTTTTTGTTCCCCAGTGTTATCAATGCCAAAAGCTAGTCTACACTGATATTATAAAGAGGAAAGATTTGTATTTTTTTTGTGTGTATTCTAATGAATACACTTAAAAAACTACTGGACCGATTTCAACAATTCTTTCATCAATCGGAAGCTGCTTCGATCCTGAGTGACATTTCTTTCTTGACTGAGCGGGAGAAGCCGCTGGGAAAAACTAGTTTTCTATAAAAAAATGTGTTTGGATTCTTCATCTACGATTTGCCCATACCGGTTTGATAGAACATTAACCCTTATAACTAAGTAAGTAAAGTGCATTTTGTATTAACCTTTGTACTAACTTGTTTCCAAAGCACAGTTTGGTAACACTGAAGAGACCGAAGTCGGTGATGACCACCTTGCCATTCTCCAGGAAGATGTTCTTCGTCTTCAGATCTTTGTGGATGATGCCTCGCGCGTGTAGGTAGCCCATACCCTGGTGAACAAGAGAACAATATAGCAGTTGTAAGGTAGAAAAAGACCATTTTTTATCATGGTAAAACGTGGGCCATGCTCTGGTCGACGGCGCGTCGTGTTCCAGGCGCGCCTCAATGAGCTGATAGTAATATGACGGGGCCCCTTAGGCTTTGGTTCCTTAGAGTGCCTGAGGGCCTGAGGGATTGAAGGATTTTAATTAGTACAAATCTGACAGTACCTTCTGCCCTGGGTGGAGAAAATCCTTTGATAATTTTACCACGTTTAAAAACCCCGGTTTCTTGATTTGACATTTTGTGTTCCAGGGCCGCGAGCCCTTCAAGACAGCCCCAAGACCAGTCAGTTTACCACTTGTCTACGCGCAATCAAATCTGGCCTATTCTTTGATCGGACGGCGAGCTACCACGTACCTGTGATATCTGCTGTGCCACGATGACGCTCTTGTTGGCTGTGAACTTGTCCTTCCGCAGGTGGATGTGCGTGTACAACGTCATTCCCTTACAGAGCGAGGTGACGATGGCCAGGCGCGGCGGCTTCATGCACGCGCCCATGAACAGTACTAAGTTTTCGTGACGGGTCTTACGGAAGGTTGCCACCTGGAAAAGATATGGTAAGATTTATTTTAATACAAGTGATTATAGTTTTAATCCGTCAAGTTACAGTTACCGCTTGTTAACGATGCTAAATCGTTACCGTTAACCGTTACATGTTTAAACGATTACGGTTTTTGTTATTGTTCGATAAACCGTGCCGAACTGTGTTTACCTCATGTTTGAACGTGTCGAGCGGCACGCAGTCGTCGCTGAGCACGTGCAGCACCTTGACGGCGACGGCGCCGTGCCAGCTGCCGCGGTACACCGTGCCGAACCGACCCGTGCCGATCACCTCGAACAGCTTCAGCTCGTCGTACGGGATATCCCACTCCTTCATTGATAGCTGAAACAGAAAATATACAATCAAATATTTATGTATTTTTGGAAACAAGTTCCTTATCGCGCGTTGCGAAAGGATACGGAAAAAATTAAGACGAAAAGTTGTAACGACACTTTTTGCTGAGATTGCGGCCGCGCGGCGGCGGCTCGTCCTTTACCACGCCCCGTCTAATCATGTTTATTTTATGGTGTGAGTTGCTAGTACGGATAAATCAATTATTTTACAAGCTTGCCACACTATTTGCAAACTCCTGAGAGCCAGAATAAACAGTGGAGCAACGAAAAAAATCAGAAAAAGATTAGTAGAGTAGAAAGTATATAATCTCTATTCTTTCCTTCATATTATCAGGCATATGAATCATTGTATTGCATACATTTATTTTAAAGTTGCTGTACTTCATAATTTTAACAAAACATCCACAAAATTATTAGCTCAAAATGTGTTTCAAGTCGTTATTCAAAAACCGGTGTAGGTACTTACTTCTTCAAACAATCTACGTCTTCGTACAAATATAGACATTTTAGACTCCTTTTTTTACTAACCTACGCCAGCAGAAGAGCTATTTTTATTTTTAGCACTTTGAAACATAAACTACAGTTACAACTTAATTCTAAACTCAAACATTTAAAAAATCATAAAACAACATATACGCTCATTTAATCTACATAACAAAGCACACTAAACTGTAGGAACGCTCAAAAAATCTTTGAATAAAAATCATTAAGAATTTTCTTAAAATTTTTTAAGAAAACAAAATTATCAAAAGCTCTTTAGAAACAAAGCTTCCAAGTGACAAGTTTACTAGAACAATACAGTAAGTTGAATGTCATGTGTCAGTCGTTATCGCGAGGAGACCGCCCTCGGCGCGTTATCAGAATAATGACCGGAACTGAACCTACTGTGCGCATGAGTCGAGTTGTAAACGGACATTATTTTTAACCGACTTCAAAAAAAAAAGTAGGGTCTCAGTTCGACCTGTATGTATGTATGTTTGTCCGCGATTATCTCGCGTTTGGCTGAACGGATTTTGATGCAGTTTTCAGGAAAGTGTTCATTACATTCTGGAGAAGGTTTTAGTATATAATACTAATAGATATCCCGTGACGTTGCCCGCGTGGATCCGTTTTCCTTACTTGGATCGTAGATTTTCAGGGACGATTGCATGTTAGTCCGCGATTATCTCGCGTTTGGCTTAACCGATTTTGATGCAGTTTTCAGAAAAGTGTTCATTACATTCTGGGGAAGGTTTTAGTATATAACAATAATGGATATCTCGTGAAGTTGCTCGCATAGATCCAATTTTGTTGCTTAATAGGATTTTAGATTTTCAAAGAAGCCGATTTTATGAAGATTTTTTTTTTGTGGAATATCTCAACTAAAAAGGGAAAAATAAAAAACTTTAAAAAAAAAGGGAACCGACTTCAAAACCAAACACAAAAAACTATACAATAACTTTTCTTTCGGAAGTCGGTGGCCACATCTCAATGAAATAAAAAAAAAACAAAGCCACCGACTTCCGAAAGAAAAGTTATTGTATAGTTTTTTGTGTTTGGTTTTGAAGTCGGTTCCCTTTTTTAAAAAAAGTTTTTTATTAGTTAAGCTTTCGGCGGCAAGAGACCTATTTGAAAGTTATTTGGTGTCATTTCGATGTTGTACTTAACCTCGTAAACTTCTGAAGTTTCTGAAAAGAATGACTTTTTGTCTTGGCAGGTCCAATAAAAAAAAAAACTGTAAAGAAACCACGCCACTTTATCGATTTTGGACTCGTCAAATTTGTCTTGAAGAGTACTTTGTCTTGAGATAGTAGTTATTTTTATTGACAAGTAAAAAAGTTTGTCATTAAAAAAAAAAACAAATAACTTGTTTGAAACTGCTGACATCGAATTAGGAACGAGGAGATTCGTAGACAAACTCAAGTTGCCGACATAGCACAGCGAATTAGCAAGTTGAAGTGGCAGTGTGTAGGCCACATAACACGCACAGAACTGATGGCTGATGGGTCCGTAAGGTTGGAGAATGGTAGGACGTCCACCCACAAGGTGGACAGACGATCTGATGAAGACCACAGGATCACGCTGGATGCAAGCCGCGACAACCGGTCTTATTGGAAATCTATGGGGGAGGCCTATGTTCAGCAGTGGACGTCCTACAGCTGATGATGATGAACTGCTGGCATCTATAGATCAACTTCTTCCTTCGTCGTATCTAGACACGGACAGCCTTACTGCAAAAACTTAAACATCTGTTGAACACTTGTCTAAAAAAGTGTGACTTTAAAACGGACCTTATTTCAACGTCATAATCTGACATTTTTTTAGACAAGTGTTCAACAGATGTTTCAAAGTTTTTGTGGTACCACGGGATATGTAGCAGTCTCATGAGATCTTGTATCAAAAAGTGTTGATACGTACGCTATTCTGTCGTGGCCACCGTGAGTCGTGCTTGTTGTTCTGGTCCAGCGAGTCAGCTCGCTGGCAGCCGCCGCTGTCTGTGGAGCCCGAGCCGGACAGGGACACGCAGCGGGAACTGTCGCCTGGAGGGGAGAATACTTGTCATTTAGTCACATATCATGTGAGAATGTTCAATGTTATTTAGGCTATAATACTAGAAAAATACGAAATGGAGATAGTTGTTGAGGTTTATTTTAATTTTTGATCTTATTTTTTTCTGAATTTGTTTTTAAATTTCATTATGGACACTTGTAACTTGCTACATCGTGCTCACAAAATATACCACCTCAAAATGAATGATGTAACAAATGTTCTGTAACAATTTTGGCGATCTAAAAAAAGTGTCCATGGAATTTCTTGCCTGTTCTTCTCCATACACGCACCAGCTTCAGATCTACTCCTTGGAATGGGCGTCTATTATACTTTCACAGTTATTATGTCTTGTGACTGGGACCGCAGCACCATAATTTTGTACTATTTAATTATTATTTTTTTGTTTTTGACTATTCAAAAGTGCCTGTAACTACTTGAAATAAATCCATTGATTTTGATTCTAATACAAACTCACCACTTTTGACGCTGGCTGTGAGGTCTTCCTTGTTGTCTTGCTGTACCTACTTGAAATAAATCCATTGATTTTGTTTCTAATACAAACTCACCACTTTTGACGCTGGCTGTGAGGTCTTCCTTGTTGTCTTGTTGTCTCGCCGGCGACTGTATCGACGAATGGTTAGGACTAGATACCACTGGCTTTAGTTCTGTAGGCAGAATTAAATGTTTATTAGTCCCTCGACCCTGGCACTTGTAAACAGCTCCGTGAGGCGCGCGTGGATATCCTCGCGCCGGCGCCTCGAGCTCGGACGACGACTCTCTTAGGCCGTCAATGAAAGTACGGACACGAGCCGAAACTTTTAAGTGTAGCTAACTCTACTCTCTATTAGTTCTGAATTCATAAGTTCTGACAACATATCAGCAGCCTTACTCTCGACACTCGATCTCAATTGAAATTGAAAATTGGGATCGAGATCTTGTCATTTGGCACTCTTGAATGTTACACTAGCTCACGATTGGAACAGTATTGGGCGGATTTTTTTGGAACTAAATGAAATCGACTTTACTCGAACGAAAATAAATAACAGCACACATTTATTTATTGATTTAATGAGTAATTAAATATTTTAAAATTTAGTAATTACGTTTTCATTTGTATGGCCACCCCATGACAATCAGTGTAGGTGTAGTCAAACATGCAGACGATTCAAATCTCAATCTCGACTTCGTTCAAGAGTGCCAATTTTCTGAATATTGGAATTGAAACTGAATCAAATTGTAATACGATCGAGATTGGGATTGATTTCAAGAGTAAGGCCCCAGGTGTCCGGACAACTGTCCAATCACTAACTAATCTTATATTCGTAAGCGATAAAGAATAAGAAACGTCCAAAACGTCGGCGCAACTTATGGGTTCGCGCTTATGTAGTAGTACTCCTGCTCCTTGTTCGGGCGGCGAGCTACTCATTTACTTTTAAGGGACTGCTAGCGCCAGAGAACTAAATTTTAAGTGAAGCGCTGTCGCCGGCGTTCGAGCCAACGCGCGCGTCTTTCTTCGCGTCCTGTGACAACCGCGGCTTCCGTTTCCGCCCGCCTTCTTCTCTCGGACCGGTCAAGGGACGGACGTGCGTTCACATCCTCCTCCATCGTTATAAAATTGTGCAACATTTTTATCAATAACAGTTACAATAAACCTCATTCTCATCAAATAATAGCAAATTTTAATTGAAGAGCTCCCGCTGCCGTCCTTCTCACGTCACACTACTACAACACCCAACATTGCTGGCCATCCGCAAGCCCGCGCCCTACGGTGGCCGGACATTGCCTCGCATTTCCGATTCACGAGCGTGTCCCTCAGCGGCCGGGTGGAGGAGTGCCTCCTCCTTCGTTACCTGGGAAGTGGAACTGCTGCTTGGTGGTGGGCGGGTGGTGCGGGTGGTGCGCGTGGTGCGCGTGCGGCGCGTGGTGCGGCGTCAGCGGCGGGGCCAGCGCTGGGGACGACGGCGTCGAGCTGTTGCACGACGACGTGTTCGACGACGAGTCGGGGCCGCCCTAGGGATATACCACCACTATTATTATTGACAAGCCAAGAAGACATTTGACCTCATGAGGTGGAATAAAGTTTAACTGTCTGACTACAATAAGGTTACACATCTGTTGAATACTTCCAAAAAAATTGTCAACTCCAAAACGGCATTTTGACGTTGATATAAAGGTCTATTTACAGTTTCACTCTTTTTAGACAAGTGTTTTAAAGATGTTTAACTTTTTGTGGTTCGACTGTAAAGGTTTTAAATGGCGATTTTTTTAGTTCTTAGGCGCGAGAAAATACAACAATCGCGAATTTTTACTTTTCTTCACGATTTGATGTTCCTCTACAATTTATGGGTGCTATGGAACAATAATTACTTATATTACTTTCGTCTGTTTATTTATTTTTTCATCTTATTTCCATAAAGAAGGCAAACTGTTGGCAACATTAGTTTATTGAAATCTCAACAATTAAGACGTTCATTCTTGTTAGAATTTAAAGCTACTTTTTTAAGTATCCAGCCTAGAAAACTTAAAAAAAAACAGATAAGGCCTGTATATCGCTCCTGTAACAGATACGTACAGTATGATGCGGTACGGGCGGCGCATGCGGTCTTCTGCGATGGGTCAGTGATGAAAGGAAGCTGGATCCTCGACCAGGCTGAGGTGATACGTAGCCGTAGTAACCACCTGTAGGACACGTGTACAGTTTTAAACTTTGATAATAATAATTTAAGTTATTGTTTAGGTAAAGCAGCAATCGGCTACCTTTTGGTAAGCAAGGGCCTCAAAATGAAATAATGGTGGTCCGTATTTTTTTTTAATTGTATAGGCATGTTGACAACATGAACAAGTGTATCTCCTTATTTGTAAAAGAAAATCTTCAGATCATAAAACAATCATGGGCCATAAGGAGGTAGTACACGGGCCATATGCATGCCGCGGGTCGCGTTTTGCGACCGCTGCTTTCAAGTAATCCATTTCGTATTTTGGTTATCTGCGCGCACGCATGCGGTTACTTACAACTGAATTTTATAACCGCCTACGAGATTAACAATTTAAAATTAATGCCTTAACGATAAAATCATGATACAGGACTCGACATTTTTAAAATATTAAATACTGGAAATAAACGACCACAGAAAAAAATATGGTAGTGATGGGATAAAATATAATTATTGGAATTTAATAATGAAACATACTTACCGTCTTTATGGAACTTTTCTTTAAAAGCATCCACAAACTCAGGTGGTAAACCACATGACGGAGGTACTTTACTTTCGCAATCCCTGAAAGTAATAATATTTATTATTAGATACATCTTTGGAAGGAATATACATTTGTTGCTATTGAGGTATTTAAATGGGTTGATTTGCCTGATGACTTCCCATGCAATCTGCCCTGCGAGTCATTACTCGCATCGCTTACAAAACTATGTAGTAATAAACCAGTCTGTTATTTATTTACGGTACCTTTAGTCTAAGCTGTGAGCGGTACGATGAGCGGAATAAGATATTAATTACAAGCCTCGTGGCGTGGTTCGAACACCTGGCAACTTGGCAAATTGAGCGAAATATCGACCCGTGTAAATGTCACATAACTGAACGTTTGACGATTGCGGACGACGTCATCTTAGGAAAAAGTTGTTGAAATAAAACTAGTAACTAAAAAACGGATAGATAAGAAATTATACTGATACTGCTAGCCTACGTCATCCCACTGCAAAGGCCTTTCCTTAGCGATTCCAATAAATTAGTAGCAACTATAAATCGACTTAAATAACCATACCTGTGACACTTAAACTTGCACTCCTTACACTTCAATCCGGAGCCGAACAGCATCTGTTTATCACAGTAGTCGCACGTGGCGATCATGTTGAAGGTCTTGGTGAACCGGTGCGCGATGTCGTGCGCCATGCAGCGGCTCACGGTCGGCGTGCGCGGCGACCGCGGCGCCACGCCCACTACCACCGCCTGTGGGGAGAAGGAGGTCATGAGTGGATAGTGGAGTAGGTGTGCTGGCACAAGAGTAGAAGTATTTGGAGAATATTCATGTTATTTTCTTCTGTATCTTTTAAATGGATAGGCTGACTGTCTGACCTCCACAACCCAGTTAGTGGGTGACATACATCTTGCTAACTGATTGTCAGAATACTAAATAATTGAAGCCAAAAACAAGGTAGAAAGTTTACCCTGTCGTTCGATTTCTACGTAAAACAAGTGAAGATTTCCAAGGAAAGCATTTCAATGTGTGTGCGTGGAGCTCACTCACACATTTATAAAAAAAGAGGCTTTACTAAAAACGTTACGTTTTGTTCGAATTTAATAATCTAAGACTACAAATTATTCAATTCAACTGTCAAAAAACTACAAATTACTGTTGTGACCAAGGGATCATCAAGTGTAACTTTTTTAAATAGCCATATAGTATTTTTTGTATGACACCACAAACAAGATTAATATTTCAACAAATACACCTTTTTGAAGTGCCAGAAGTGCCAGCAATAAAAGAAGATGTGTTGGAACAGTTTGTTTTAGAAAAAGAAAACTCCATAGTACTGCAGACATGTCCTAAGAATTTATTGAACAATACTTTACATAAAATTCAAGAGACATGTGTCCCAGCAAGCCTAGCATGACAACGTATGGAAGAATAGACAAATTGTAGAAGACTCATATCGTTCTAATCATGCCGATATTAAAGAAAAAAAAAATAGCTTCCATTATTCAATTGTGATACAACCCATAGAGAGTTGTAACCCATAGAGGGTTAGTGCCACAGTTGGATAAAAAAAAATCAAATTGTTCAGAGAGGTTTGTCTATTCTTGGTGTCATGCCACGAGTGCTAGTGTTCCACTTTCATCAATTGATTTTATCTTCCTTGAAAGAACTGTGAAGTTTGTTTCGGATTGTCAAAGAAGCGCACTGCAGTTTACCTAGTGTTTATGTTATTTAAATATTTACAATGATGTTGGATTTACTGCATAAAATACAGTTGTATACTGAAGGGCCCGGCTATTATAGCCCAACAGCTGTGTTTTATTGAGTTTGTTTTGCCAATTCCCAGCGAAAATACTAGTAGCTTTATTAAAAAACAGTTCAATAACTGTTAAACACTAAACTTGTCTAAAAAAAAAATGCTAATTGAAAAACGGACCTCATTCCAACGTCAAATGCCAACACCTTTTTTTAGACAGATGTTTTATTGTTTTTGTAGAAAGACTGCAGTTGAAGAACGTCGTTTTGAAGTACATAGTGTAATTGTAATAAGAAGTTGTGTTCTTTAGCTGAGTGTACAATGAAACATGCGTGTGTAAGCAATCGTCGGGCGAGCAGTGATCATACTAACCTAGCTGTGGGTACCCACCGTGTCGTGCGTGTCTTTGCGCGGCGCGTCGTGTCGCCGGCGCGGCGCGGCGCAGGCGCAGGCCATGATGCTGGCCAGGCGGCCCGGCCGCGCGCTCAGGAGCGAGCCGCGCCGCCCGCGCGCGACCTCCTTCTCCACACAACAAGGTCTAGGTCTACAGTCACGTCACACCCAGCCATATCACAGACCGAGACACTATACATCCTAACTTGGGAGCTCCCAAACTATGCGCCCAACAGAGAATACGGAAATTTTAACCATTCTCCGGATCGCATTTCAGTGGATCCAAGATTCTTTATTTTGGTTCAAGAAGAGTGTCCTTGAGCTTTTTTGTAGCCTTTCAAGTAATTTATTTCAATTAGGCCATCAGAAAGGCACTTGTGAACGTGGAATATTAAAATTAAAGGAGATATAATGATAGATGAGATTGGAACCATGGATGGGATTGGCATGAACCTTGTCGGTTCTTCTCCTTGAAAACAACCAACCCGAAGCGTGCCAAACTTTTCCACGTACACATTGAGGCCCATGAAAAATAAAAATATTTAGTTTTTTTTTTTTTTGAACTGATTCTACACTTATTTGCAGGGTAGGTTCGAATCGGGATTGGGCAAGAAACTCCATACTTCCTCGTTTAAAAATGATTTACAATATTTGATGTTGTTTTCAACCAGTTAGTATTAATCAGCTAGGGTGCCAAGGCAAAAAATGCGTCGCGAAACTAAATAGTTTGGAAACCCCTGTCCTAAATAAATGCCTAACTATTACTTTACCTGTACTTCAAAATATGTACATTTCTGACAGTGGAAAGTATGTACATTTTTTCAGCTACCGCTGAAAATCTAACTTAGTGAGACGGCACAATAAGCGGCAAAGCATCCTATCATGATTAAAAATATCTCTAGAAATGTCCAAAATTTTACATAAAAGTGCTAATGGCATTTGCTTGTCATAAAATAAAATAAATTTTAAATAACGACGTGAAAATGTGATAATTATGTACAAATATTGTTAGAAAATTTCATCCTGTTAAAAGTAATTGTGCTTTTTGTGTGAGTAATTCGATGCCTATTCTAAACCTACCATTGAATATTTAGTGAGTATCCTAGAAAATTCTTGTTACATATAATAAATTCTCTGGTTATCTAAAAATAACCTCTATAGCCTACAAGAGAAAGCCTAAAGCGCTAAAATGTACAAATGCATTTCTATAATTGTAATAATAGTGCCAAAGACACCATAGGGTGTCGTCTAGTCCCTATAGCTTCACACAGGCTATTCAAAAATGATCTCTACAACCTACAGAGCATGATCTAAAGCGGCTAATGCTGTACAAATGCGGTAGTTAGTTATAAGCATAGGTCGGAATTAGGTAGAGTTATTTATGTACTTACACTGATTTCATACAGCGAAAGAAATAAGTGGATATCAAATCTGTACCTAATTTATTATACCAAATCCCGGAATTACTTATAAAGAGCAGAAAAATCCCGTGATTTATTAAATAAAAGAGTTATTTACTTTTACACAACTTCTTTGTCTAATGATCTAATCTATCTCTGATGTTTTTATTGTTAGGTATTTATTTGTAATACTGTTTTCCACACAAGATTGTCTATTAGAAATCCTGGGAAGATCCATATTAAAATCAAAATTTCGATGCAAGTATGTACTAAAATAACTGTATCTGATTCCGAGCTCTGGTTATAAGTGTGCGTCTTACATTATTGTTGTAGTAGGCCGGCGGTCGATGCTGGGGCGTGTTGTCGGACTCCGTGTCGTGCGGGGATGCCGGCGGGGTCACCTCCACTGTACCCACGGCGGAGGATTGGCTGTTATCGCTGCGAGGAAGGAAGAAGCGTATTTCAGTGGAACTATGTGACTTTTAAAGGTTTACGGCGTTTGAAAAACCGCTACATCAAAAGCTACCCAGTTCCTCTTTGGTGTAAGCGGTGCTTGTGCGGGCCGGAGTGCGGTGGACCGTTATCCACGCCGCCAAACTCCCCACTCCTGCGCCCTTGTCCGTAACGCTGTTTCGTCGCATCGCTTGTACTTTTGTTCCCACCGCTGCTGTAGTGACTCGCTCGGAACAAACCGCGCGTTTTAGTTATGAGCGACGTCTCGTGACGTGATTTAAACATTTCAATAAAAACACTGGATCTTACCGGTCGTCCCACGTCCACAGCGGCTATGTTGTGAACGGGCCGCGGCCGTTAGACTTTAAGAGGATTGCATAGCGGCTGCCTTTTCAAAAAATAGGTATTTAGAAAAAAACTCGTGCTGTCCCTCTCGCTCGTTGAAAAACCCCCGATCGTGCGATAGAGAGCGTTGCAGCTCGCGACTGACTGTGAGTATTTTTTATATGAAATTTGTCTCTCGGGAGAAAACGTTTTTCACATACTAAATCACGTCCAATCTCTTAGATTCTAGTGTCAATCATTTCAGCATATTATATTCTAGGTTTGTAGGTTTTGATTTTTTTCTAAAACTTCTTTGTTTTTAAAATACAAAGGTTTTACTTCAATGAAGATTTTGTCATAAAAATAGTAACTTTTAGGCGCCTGTTACTTTCAAACTAATATAAATTTTGAAAAAAAGAAAACCTATAAACCTAGTTTTTTACAGTGTCAGAAGCATTCTAAAAAATCATTGAGATAGGATAACATTTAGGGGCAGGAAAACGTTTTCTCTTTTAGTATGGACGAGCGCTCGGTAGACGATAGTCTTAATAACACCCACGGGAGATATGGTTCTACCATTCTGGCGTTTTGGATTTTTCTTCTGCCTCCAGGGTTAATGATATTCTCTTCTGTACCACTTACCTGAGGTCGGAGGCGTCCGGTCTGACCGACAGTTGCGACTCGTGCGAGCGGGACTTGGTGAGCGCGGCGGGAGGTGGGAGGGTACTGTTCTGTTTCCGCTTGGCTACCGGCGTGGGAGGAGACTTGCCACCTGGAACAAAACGTAGATAGGTTAGTCCTCCTCGTGACCGATTTCGGCCAAGACGGGCAAGCTCAGTAAATATGAGTCATCGGCACGGAAAAAATTACAGTGCACAGAAGTTGTTTTATTCTCATAATCTGATGGGATGGCAATCCGACACGACCGGTGAGATCAAGTGCAGGACCAAAGTTTGATAATGCTTTCCGAGACACAGGGGTATCATATTGCTAATTTCCAAACTCGAAGCTACAACTGAGAATTCAGGACCCCACTCTCAGAAGTCGCGCTTGCGACCACAAGACCAATGAGACAGTCATAGATAAGATATACAACGTGTAACGTCAAAAGCGCAAAACCTCTCGTAACTCAACCCATGTTCAGTACCACGGGCTGAGTTACCCCACGATATAATTCAATTGCATTTAACCCACCTTGGCCATGTTTCATATTCGTCCCATCAAATGGCAAAAAAAAACGGAGTGTTTGCGTACTTGACTTCGCGATTTTGAATGTATTCGAAGAGCCAGTTTCCATTCAATTCAAAGCATTTTCTGTTAATTTCCGTTTTCATTTCTAATTAGATCTTTTAATTCACATCGAAAGTGTAATATACCTTTCTTGTTATGCGGCGTGCCATGATGTTCGTGGTTAGCATGCCTGGCTCTAGGAGCCCTAGGCGAGGCCCGCACGGTCCGCTCCCATGAGTCCCAGAACAACTGCAGTTCCGCACCGCCCTCGCCGCGACCCAGCGCCTCTGTGGACAAAAAAACAACCATGAGATTTAGAAACTGATAGAGATGGGAGAGCACTGCGTTCGATCTGAATCTATGAAAATACGTTCCGAAGTAGCCATAACGTAGACATAACCTAATTGTATGAAAGTTAATTGACCCGGAATTCAGGCCAAGTGTTTTTGGAAAAAATTCGGTCCGTGTTTTTTATATCCGTGTCTGCATGGATTCGGATCGGACACAACGCGTTATCTACAAAGGTGTAGTTATCGTCAAACTCGATGTGCTAGATGACTTCAACAGTATGTTAAAGCTCATAACTGGTGCTTTAAAATTGAACTTGGATTTGGTATCTGCTTAAAGAAGTTCGATCTACGTGCTGTTGTCAAAACAGGCTCTTCACTCTAATTTACATTGAACAGGTTTTTTTTTTATCTTTGAATAAAAAAAAATCGTCGAATGAGTCCTCCTACCCTGGGTGGAGCAGAAGGGACTGTCAGACTCGTACCGACTAATATCTTAGATGCTCCTTCAATAGCATTTTACATTCCAGATTACCTGTTTAAACTTTAAATAAGCCACACTGTTGCTTCTTATTTCTAGTTTATCGACTTTTAGCATTATATATCTCGTGGTCAGAGCTTCAAACTCACCTATGTAACTCCTGAGCCGCTGCATTGCTCGACAGAGGCGCAGAACCTCCTCGTCGCGCGCGCCGGCGAGTAGCGCGCGCATCTCGTGGTCGGAGCGTTCCCGCAGCGTCTCTAACGACGCCACGCGGGAACATACCGCCTGGGGAACAGAACACGTTGTTAATAGAGGTTATAGTCGCAAATCAAAGATGAGAAGCATATCATTAAGGCATTACATCGGACAGAATAGATTATCTTCCAAAATGTGACCTGCCGATTACAGGTCATTTTTAGCACGACTTTGAATATCTTAAAATTTTCGGCCAAGGGAGGAGGCTTGCGTCCCAGCAGTGGGAACATTATAGGCTGATGATGCATATAATTAAATCATTCTTCATACATTTATAGAACAGTTTCAACTTATAACAGGGAAATCCCACAACAGATATTTATTTAATCAACTTAAACTAACATACATGATGTTTGCTAAATGTTGTTATTTGATTGCGAAAGTAAATTTAAATTTTCTTCAGAAGTCCACACCGGAACCTTAGTATCTTATCACACCTTTTCTAAATATTTGACGACAGTTTTCACTACTACAATACGTCTAAACTAATTAGTTATTTCCTGAAGTGTTTGATTTATATTTAATCTGAGGATATTTACATCCTCTTTTTTTATGATTCTATTGCAAACATTTCCTCTCATATCTTATTGGGTTAAGTTTAAGGATTTAAGTATAATTTGATAGGGCCGATTGATAACATCGCCAAGAATCGCGTCACCGAATTCTTGTACATAAGATACGCTTCAAGAAGCTTATGTTTCTGAAATATCTTGATGTAACATTGCAATTGCACTTCATGATATACAGTTTATTTTTTCCGGTTTCCTCAAAAGCTGTTCCGTGCAGTGTGGATACAAGGAGCATTTAGAAAACAGGTCATCACATTGATTGAAGTCACATCGCTTCTTTCGTTTCTCTTGGTGCGGCAATGCGGCAGTGATTATTTTCAAAGAAACCCAAGATAAACCTGATTGTTACGAAGCGATTGAGATTGCGTTTCCTTTCAACGTCACCGCCACCAGGTGACTCGACACCGCTATTGCGTGGCGTGCGTCTGTTTTGCGGCATATTACATTTTAGGTTTATTTGATTATCCGCAGTTTCTTCTGTATAAACTGCGCTTTATTTTTTAATTTTGCAACTCTTTTCCACTTCGCTCGTAAGATATCGGGCTAAATAATGCAACAGCTTCTATAAATATGACCCGCCTATATCAACATCATCATCATTCCTCCTTTGTGTTCTATGCATCTAGCAGTCCAAGGGACTATGACTTGTGCTCCCCAGACTTCAGATAAATTAAAGAACGCATCCTGCATGTACATTTGCATGTGGGCGAGAGTGTGGGACTGCATCCTGCATACAAGCCAGGATTTTTGTCGCGCAATGAAAACTAGATATTTTTCATAACATTTACTGCCTGACCTTGTATATCGTGGTAAAATCATCAGATGAGTACTCCTACCCAGGGCAGAGCGGGAGGGACTGTCAGACGAGATGTGTACTGACTAAAATCCACGGTGTCCTTCAAAAGCCCGTTACGTTCCGTGGGTCACGGTAGTTCGTTAGTCCCTCGATCTTACTGCCAGACTTCAGCGGTGATTCAAATCTACGTACCTCGATGGAATCGGGGGTGAGCCCCACAACCCTGAGCCACTGCGCGAGACACGGCACATCGCCGAGCTCACGCCGCAACTCCTCACCGAAGCTGGCCTTTATCACCAGCTGCCGGGAGAAGTGTTTCACCAGCTTGCCCTGGAATATAAAGAGAAATGATTAAGGAAGATGGAATAGTTTTCCGCTATGACGACAAGACATGAGACTAATGGTTTTAAACTTTAGAGCTGTCGTTTGCGAAATTGATAGGTGCAAATACATTATTTTTCAGCATTTCAGTGCAGTTCACCCTCAACAACGGTACCACAGGCTAACTGTAACCCACAGTGATGTCTTAACGATCTCAATGGCGGTAGCAGGCCTCATAGGGGCCGCCTGGCTCGCGACCACTGACTTACCTGGGGGGGTATTACAACGTCTTAAAACCAGGTTTGTACCGGCGAGTGAAAGTGACAGAGCTATACAAGTCGTCTAGCGCCATCTCTTTCACTCACTGGAACAAGCCTGGTTTTAAGACGTTATAATACCCCCCCTCTTGGAGTTTGGCGCCAAAAAGTTTTTACTGTGTTCCGTCGGTGCGCCTCATCTTTGGCATTGGGCTAGATTGAGACCAAGAGCAATTGTTTGAGGGCAAGTGGCAAGCCTGAGTACCAAGCGCGAACTTTTGCATGGCTCCTAGATATGGCAAAGCGTAATTGGAGTTCTTCTAGACAGTGCCGTAACTAGCCTTTTATGCGCCCAGTGCGAGCTTCTTTAATTGCACCCTGCTCTGGCCAATTTTTTTCCTGATCTGCCTACTTCTGTGCCGCTCCAGAGCATTTGCTCTCTGTGCCTGATATGAGCATTGTTGGCTCATCTCTATTTTCGGCGGACGTCAGGAAATTGGCAGTAAGACAGTCCGTATCGCCGTTCATTTTTTTTTACTATTATCTCTCCATGTCGTTGTTTTGGATTATGGCCGTCCCATCGTACTATGAGATTAAAGATAAAGAGAATGCCCCTGCGTTTGGGCACTTTGTATCTAGTATTCACCGAGATTGCCACCATGACCGAAAACGGGTCAGGAACATAACTTCCAGAGGACTGCACGTAAATGAATAATTATTTTTCTAGTTTTATGTGAGCTATTGACAGGGCAAGGTATTTTCTGAAAAACCAAAAGGTAGAACGAATATTTTAAACTGAATACAGCCAATACCAGTCAAATAATGTTTAATTATTTAGTTTCTCACCAAGACATAACTATGTAGTTATCCCGCGAATCTTAAACACGCATTGAGAATCATACAATCATTGAATCGTAACAAATAATTCTTGTAATAACAATTGGTAGAGAATCTTTTAATAGTGATTATCGCGGTTTCAGAACATGGAGAAATCGAACTTTTACGATTGAAGATCATGAAGATATCTGAAATATTCCTCCTGGATATTGAGATCAGTGCAATAACATTAAGGTATTAATGGGGATGGCAACTGACTGGGAAACGAATGGCGCTAGTATAGCTAGTTCCAAACATCGTCATTGGTTCAAATCTCAATTTCACACTAGCTGACCCGTGCCCACTTCGTTGGGCAGTAAATATCTTTATAATTTATAGCCTATAGCACTCACGGATAATGTAGCTTTCTACCAGTGAAAGAATTTTTAAAATCGGTTCATTACTTCCGGAGATTACCCCCTACATACAAACTTACAAACAAATGTTACCTCTTTATAATATTATATTTCACATAGGCCCATGAGGGCACTTTTAAAACATTAACAACCGGTAAGCACCGGTTGTTAACGTTTTAAAAGTGCACTGCATTAACTTTACAAAACCCATCCATTACACAAGCAGGGCATCAGACATCTTGACCCAGTTCTACTCGCACTCGTCTAAAGCACCTGGAAGGATTAGATTTCTATATTTCTACCTGAGCAGAGTTTGTTCAACCAAGTATTGAACCAAAAATTCTATGTTATGTATCTAGATCAGCTATATTCAAAGAGTGCTCCGCGGAGCCACGGGACTCCGCTAAACCTTTTTGGGGCTCCGCGAGAATACAGCTACCAAAACAAAGTATCGCAATAGACTGGATGCTGAACCTGATACAGGAATTCAACTCTCTTCAATCAAACCTAATATAAACCGATTAATGAAAAAAATAAGAAACAGTTTCACACATCTCATTAGATTTTTTTTTTCATTTATTATAGTACATACACTTTCATTGATTCCCTGTTATTGAAGAATGTACATTACTTTTTGTTTAATTTTGGGGCTCCATCAAAATTTTAGCATTTCAAAAGGGTTCCACCACGAAAAAAAAGTTTGAAATCACTGATCTAGAGGGTTTAATTTTGTATCCAGCAGTAAAACAATAAAGGGAAACAAGTCATCAGTAAGTGTGATGATGCATATCAGTATTAACATTGAATCACTGGGCTAAATAGCCCGCCTATTGTTGATAATGTTATGGCTCTATGACACATTGGCAATACACATGACAATTTTTTGTGAGTGTAAACTTTGGCTTTGTAATGTGTCATTTAGACTTTTTTTTAAATTATTAACTCTTGATAGCCTGTTTTTTTTTCTCTATAGCTATTAAATTTTATTTCTTCGAGTCCGCATGTCTGATTCATTTCTTGAAGTTGTCCTTTTATTTAAGTATGTTTAGTATAAACCTTTAGTTTTCAAAATATTGTTACTCAAGCAGACTTTATGGCATCCCTCTCTGATAAGAAAACAATGAATTATTTAGTCAACTTACTTTAATGGTCCTAAAATAAAAAATAACTGTAGGTACTTCAGTATCAAAGAAACATTAGTTCCAGCTAGTGGCAAACAAAAGTAATGACAAGTTTAAATCACATCAATCAACTTTTCTACTATTTATCTTGTCTAATCCATAGCAGTAGAAACCAGTGGATCAATGTAAATTATGAGATTCCTTAGATATTGACCAAACAACTAGCAATCATTCTGTTACTCTCTCATATGGAATGCATTCTTACTCATTAAAATTCTAAAACATGCCACATAATGCGAATTCTTAACACAAAAACCTACTTTTCTGCGAATATTTACGCACATTACTTGTATAATTTTATGATAAACTAGATTTTACAACCTAACTGTGGCAACAGAATACAAATACCAATAAAATGATTACTACGTTTTATCGTGTGAAATTAAAAAAGTTAAACATTCAAGGTGAGAGGGAGCGGCGCGCGCGTACGGCAACGATTTCCACTACGGCAATGAACTATTCACCCCAGTCCTTGAGTGCAGCAAAGTCCTTGAAGCCCGGCCTCTCCGTGTAATACTTTCAAGGGCACTGCTCATTTCCCCTTGACGTTTAACGAGTTATGAAGGTTAGCACCCCTACCTCCAGGGTCCGGATCTCCTGCTGCGTCAGCTCGGCACTTGTCGAGCATTGTGTCCGTAAACCCTCAAGTCTATCAGCTGAAACGTCGATCATGGACTGGATAGTCTCTATCGTTTGTATAGCATCACGAACTTTCTTTATTTCGTACTCGTTCTCTGCATCCATTACAAATATCACAGCACTGTACACGGTCCGCTAATCACTATACATAAGTAAAAAACACCTTATTCATTTTATAAAAATGAATTTACAAAACATTGCAGATGTTGTATTGCCGATACAGCGGCCATATCCGAAGAAAATCTATATTTTAGTCTATGATCATGCATTGTAAAACCATAGACAAGTGCTTTCTGACAGTTGTCAGAAAAATTAAATGTCACTTTCACAAAAACACAAAAAGTTGAGCAGAATTCAATTTTTGTGGATTCAATAGTTATCTAATATTTTTTATAAATGAAATAGGGCTTTATCACTTTATTTCGAGGGGTCCATTACAGCCAATGCGACTGCAAAGCGTTAAGATTGTCTATGGACCTAAAGCAATTAAACTCACAATCTATGATTTTTTTTTTTTTTTTTTTTTTTTTTGTAGTAGATATTTATTAATTACATAAAACATAAGTACTAAGAGTAAATATAATACATAATCTAAACTATAAATAAATCTAACTAGTAATATGTACAAATAATAATATTCAATCTATTAGTTGATTTCCCATTCCTGACATAAAAAAAATGACTTTGTGACATAAAAACCAAAATACTTTTTATCCTTCAAAGAGTGAAAACATTAGTGGAACTTCTTTAGGATTTCAAACAAAACAACTAACGCTAGTGTACAACTAACCTTACTACCTTGCAAATGACATTTATTTTTTTGATTAGCAATATTGTGTAGCGACGATTGAAGTGAGGCAACATAATTTACGACAAAATTAAATTAGTCTATGCCTTTTATCAATGGAGTGAAGACGTTTGTTGTGAGATTAGTTTCCTATTATTTCGCCTTCCGTCGTTTAATTAATTCTGTGTGATGTAATAAAAATAGATAGGGAATAAATCTTTTTTACTTTACCAAAAGTATAGCTCGAGAATTTTTCTAAGTGTCTAGATGTAGTTTTAGTAGAATGTTTTTCGAGCGTATATTGTTGTCTGTGTTCTGCCTTGGATTAGAAGGTAAATAAAATGCATTTGTATAAAAACCGGCTTTAATTAAATTCGCTGATTCGATTTCGTTACTAAAAAAAATTATCAAATTTAATTGTATCTTATATTTTTTATTTAAAAATTAAAAAATGTTTCTATTTTTTTTAAGCCTTCCACTTGGCTCTGGCCGAGGAGGTGGAAATCAGGGATGTGGCTGCAGACAAGGGCACTAATGTGACTATTCCCTGTGGAAGTTTAGAGGCATTTCCTGTGCCCAATGTGCAGTGGGTGTACAGGGGCAACCGAACACACCATGAAGTTTTGGTGAGTTTAGATTTTATTAAAAAAAATAAACATTCAGGGATCTTATGTGCTTTAAAAATATTAAAAACTATAAAAGATAGGTACCCACCTACATAAACATAACATGTGTAAATAAACAAAGTGATATTTTTAAGATTAAATTACCTATTCTAAAATGAAATGCTCTAACAGGACTTTTGCCTTGTATTTTATTTAATAAAATGGATTGCATTAAGAACCTTCATATTTTTTAAATTAAACACTCATATTTTTGTACCTATTTTGTGCCACAGACCTTAAAAAATTAAGTCTTCAATCTGGTTGAGATAAACAATATCTAATGGCTGTAATTTGCAGTTACTGAGGTGGTTATTTACTTAATTCTTGCATGGAGTCAATTTTCAAGTCAGCAACAAGAAATAATTGGTCATTTTAGGATATTATTGGTTGTTAAGAAAATAACACTGTGGAAAATATGTTGGAACTAATAGGAATATAGTGAGATTAGATTCATTTAAAAAATCAAAATTTATTTATTGGCACATTATTCAATTCCTAATGTATTTATTTATTTGGAATATGCAACACAAAGATACTTAGGCAGTCTTTATGCCTGAAGCATTCTCTACCTACCAGTCAATTTTGGTATTATACATACTTCCATACCTAGAAAAATACAGTCATCCATTTGGAAAATATAGTATCAACAAAACAAGAGTAATTTATATCTGCCTACTGGGCCAGTTAGCAGTTCCAATAAGAACCCATTCCAGTTTCCACTACCATTTTCCCATTTTGTAAGACAACCACAAATTCAGATCCTCGGATCTTAAAACTTCCGAGTTTTCCCCTTTCCTGTTGGCCATCCATATTCTCCCATGGGGGAGTACAGTTTTATGTCGGACGCCTTCCGACCAAAACCCCAGGTATCCACTGACATGAGGCGAAGGCACGAGAACCCTGGCATTCCTGCAACAACCTTGAGTCGAGGACACGGGAGACACTCGTAAATTCTCGCGCAACCCCTCGACTGGTACCGGAACGCTATGCTTTAGAAGCTCCCATGCTGTACTCGAAGAGATAACATCTACCTAAAGTAATAAAACTGTTGACATCGAGGTGTTTTTTATTGGGGTTGTAAAATCAAATCAGTCTTCCCGCCTTGGAAAGAGCAGAAAGGGCTGTCAGACTCCTACTGACCGAAACCACCGTTTCTTCAGTAACTCTCAATGATCTGAAGTGCGATCTGCGGAACTGCAAACTTGTCTTGAGTAGCATAATCAGACGTTTCTGTTGCTGGAATACGAGGTGGGCCGTTATAAGACCCGCGGGCCAAGTGAAGTAGGGCTAGATCGATATGTATTCGAATTTTTGCTCCAATACCTACGTACTGGTTTTCTCTCGATGTTTTCCTTTATAGTTTTGATAGTAGTGGTAATCAAATAACTAAAAGTAAACTGCTCTAGCCCGATCCTATAATCTCCAGCTTGTCCATTCCATTCTTCTAGTCAGTGCATAAACTTCCAAGCTACTGCGTCAACAGTCTAAATAAGTTATTTATGCATGTCTTATCATAGCGGAACTAATGGCCATCAATATATTTCTTGCGGCTGTTACTGAATGCCACGTGCATCAATAATTGTTGGGTTCAAAGACCACACACAAAATGATCTTCCTCGTCTCGTGTATATTATTCGTAATACTTAATAGATAGAACTTTGGATTTTTGTAGTTTTTGTGGGTTGAGAATCTTCGTAAAGATTAACCCTCCTTTTGAAAACTCGGGTTCATTATTTCTAGCTAAGTTTTCGTCCATGGCGGCCGTCTCAACGGAAACTAGCAATCAACATTGAAATATGGTATAGGGCTCAATTTGTGGGCACAAACATAAATCCTAATGGAGAATGCACCTACATAAATTTTCTTCATGCGAATGATTCAGGCAGATACCTAGCTATCAATGTCTATTTTATCAACCTTCATAGTGTTTTGAAACTTGCTAAAGACCATTTCTAGTCCGTTTCCATCTTCATCACGCACGTCGTCAGATGTCTTTTTCAAGTCATCGCTAACTTGGACACATCTGCCGGGACCCCGTTTTGATTCCTTCAAAGATTGAATTAAAGATCTTGTGATGTCTAAAATAACAATTCGCAGGTCAAAGAACCCTCGAAATTGGTTAAAATTTTATGAAAACCAGTTGATCAATCACGAAAGCCATCAAAATAAATGCGCAAAAACTAAGCACAAACATCAAATAAAAACTAAACGACGTTGTTGTTATTCAGTTGACCTCAGAAACTCTGTACCTAAGTCTTTATTTGGAGAACAAATAGCATTTGCCAGAAAACCACTTAAAACTTTTATTGGTATGGTTGGAAATATTTTATTTGAAGTCTCAACGATTGTGTGATTATAAATGTAAGTATCTTCAAATACAGGTAAATCGTTCACCGGTTTTTGTTTCGGCGGACAAAATAAAATACCGCCGTTTGAAGATGTGTTTGCATAGTGGTTCAGACTTATTTGTCTATTTGACCAGTTTTTTCTAAGACGCTCATAAAATACATTAGCATTATACTATAATTACGAGTATTTTGCTAGCCAGAGTATATCTGGATTGGATGTATAGCTGTTTCACACGATGCTATAATGAAATTCTTATTTCGATTCTTTCCCTCATATCATACTATCATCCTCAAATATTTTGCTTTCAGTGCAGTGGGTCTAAAATTACCACTTTATCGACATTGCGAATATCAACGTATTAGCATCGTTGATAAAGTGACGATTTCAGACACGCAGTGATCCAATACAGATCTTGTTTTTGGGTAGTTTAATCTAGTCTTGGGCATTCTAGTTCACTACTGAGAGCGCTCAATTTAGTTCTCCGCTCTTCAACGAACTAGTTCGTTCTTCTAGTTCGTTAGTTCCTAGCTCGTAATAGAGACCGACCCATCAAGAGCGATCAAATCGTTCGCTCGCAAAGAGATTTTAGATTTAGTTTGTCTTTGTTCGCTCGTTTTAAATACGGTTCCTGCTGCATGCGACAATTTGTGTAAAGTGTACGAAACGGGATGCGCGCATGATCGGTGAGCGAACGGGAGTAATAAAGTGTAGTGCTGTCCCGCTCCCGTGCAACGATCTTAGTTCAGTCGATCTCTTTCATTCTGTCCAAACTACTGAACTACGGAGCGGAAAATGTGGGAGCTAGTTCACTAGTTCATCTGTGGGAGCAGTTCTTTCGAACTAGTTCGTTCGCGAACTACACAAGACTAGTTTAATCATCAAATTAGTCCTCCTGAGGCAGGAGGCATTCCTTCCCTTTGCGTTCTAGGGCTTTGGTAAACTACTTAGACCGTCCCGCCACATCCCATACAGACCTTTAGCTGTTATTTACGAAGTAATATGCGAAGATAGTCTCCTTAAATCAAATCTATTTCTTCGACCGAGCGCATCACCATAATAGCTTCTTACCATGCCTCGCTACTCAAGTGAATCTACTGATGAGGGTTAGAAATAACGGTAGTTGGCATAAGCAATAAAACTCCCATCTCTTTTGTGGATCCAATCCCACTCGTTGTAGGGAAACAAGTCATTTCCTCAATCAAACTCTTTTTATAGTCTTCCAGTTAACAATCATCCGCCAGTATTAAACCTCTCCACAACATTCGTTTTAGACGTTCATAAAACATTTACGTTTATTCATAAAAATCTTGTCGTTTTGTAGACCACTGTCAAGTTTATGTTGATAGACGAACGACTAGATTCTAAGACATAGATATTCTAAACAAGGGATAAAAAATATGAAGTTCATGAATTTTTGTCTAACATTAAATAACTTTGTTGAATGTAATTTGTGCGAAAACACAAAATAATGTTTACTTTCTAACTAAGTTAAATGCGCAAGTGCGTTGGATCATTACCTATGCTGTCATACCTAAACGGATACACCGCATTTGATTAATTTTGGTATAGAGGTAAATAAGCCCCTAAAAAGAAGGGTCATAGGGCATGGAGGGGAGAGCGAGCTGTGAGCGTAAATCAGAATATGTATTACATAATGACGATAAAATTGTTGACTAAGTAGCTGATAATCAATGTTCATCTCCAATAAACCTGTGTTTTCCCATAAAAACAATGTTTACATTGTGTTGAGAACATAAGCACGAAACCTGTTTTAGTATGTAAACACTTGTATAAACATACTGCTATGATAAGAAAAATCAACTTGACACAGAAAATTGCGAAGTTTTTTCGATGTAAAAATGTATTGTACTTCACTTTTTTGGGTCTTCGACGAAGCTATCATTAAGTACATCGTTTTAGTATTTTCCCAAAATTGTCTCTCCGTCAATCAATTCTGTTTGTCAGCAAAAAAAGCAAAAGTTTTTATTGAACCCTCATCATGACTTCGTAATGCTCGTCCGCCATTGATGTCCTACAGGGTCGGCCCAATGTCCCCAAACGAAGGGGGTGAATATGTAAAGGCAACTGTGCCTCACTCATAGAGATTTCGCATCATTGATTTGGTCCCATTTTCAAAGGACGACCTTTCCTAAAGTCCTGTACTTTTTCCATGTCGTTAGAGCATAAAGAGTGACTAAATTACGGTATATGGAAACCAACGTAGCGAAGACGTGATGATTTTTCTATCCGTGATACTCCACGAAAAGAAATGAATACAGGAGTAGATTAACTTTTCCATTTAAAGTTTAAATGTCAGCTAAAGAAAATAGGATAGTATTTTTTTGGAACCAAACTCTGGAAACTTTTTGGGTACGATTATTTTATGAAACCGTATTTAAATTCTTTGCGAATATTTCGTGGGAGCGAAAAGCTTTGGACGTTTAAGTAGTATTGACAATTTTGGCAAGAGTTCAGTACAAGAGATCTCTAAAACTGACCCAGAAATTCTGAAAACTTATCTGTGCCAAAACACAAAATTTTCTAACCAAGACCCTACAAATGAAAGACACGGAATTTTATGATTCTTAACTCCGCAAACATGAAAATGCATTTAAAACTTCTAGTAGTAAACTAAAAGCAAAACCCACGGGTGGTGGCAATAATTGTGATAATGTTACTGCCTCTCGGCTATTTTATGGCAAATTGTTTAACGACCGCATTACGTCACGAGTATGGGTTCCAATCTAAAAATATGGTTTGAATTTAATTATATGAAAGTGAATAGGTATAACGGTCTTTCAAGAAATCGGAAAAACACTTCGGAGGAGCTTATATGCATTTTAGACGGGGACTACAGTTAGCTTTCAGGTGCTGGGTTCCTTCAGTTGTCAGATACGTCGTAGATTGATGCTGTCTTAAATTTTTGTAATTGAAGTAGCTGGCACAAAAGCAGAGGGAAAATTGAGAAGGAATGTGAGAGACATTTTCCCATCAGTGTGACGGAAAAGGATGATAAGAAATACTCAAAAGAAAAATTGGAAACAAAAGTGAAACTATTGCAAGGAACATTAGCCTACAAATTTCTCCTTGCTACTTTAGCGAAATAGCTGCAAAGCCGCCTATGGGAAATCAAATTGACTGTCGTAGTTTGCACGCCATAAAGTCTTACAATGCTATTAAATCAAATGGCATTGTCCTTCCGAAGATAGATAGTAAAGAATTCGAAACATGAATGAATGTCTTGTGAACCACAGTTGGACAGTGAAATATTGTCTTTTCAAGCTGCGTGTCTTTATTCCCCATCCCCCCTTTTATATTGCTTCCATTATTGTCGCCAGTAACTTTTCTTTGTTTGTCCAGTTCATCAAATATTGAAAATAACACATCAACGTCATCAACCAGTACATTACGTAATTGAATGTATACGTAACTGTTGGTTTTGGGGGGTCCCGTTGTAAATTTGATAAATTATGTTATGATTGTATCGAATTCCCTTTGGCCCTAATGGGTTTTCACACCTGGCTATATCGTAATCCTTTACCAAGCTTTTTCCTAGTGTGAATAGGGGAGCCTCAATAACAGTCGAGCAAGACGATTATCGATAATTATAGATTCGAAAAGTGGTGGTAGTTTGTGTGTCATGGTGACAGTATAATTTTGATTTTGTAATTTGTATTGAGTTGTCTAAAACGTTTATTTGTTTGGGAATAACAATATCATTGTGTAAATCTTTCTCTATATTTTTAAAGTAATCAATCACCTGGAGTGCTGCTGTGTTAAAGCAGTTATAATTCATTTTGTAGCCTCATATTCTGTTTCATTTTCGTTCTTCATTTCGAGATTATAAAACAAATAGTATTTCGTGCTTGCTAAAGTCTGCACAGTCTCTTTGCTATGCTAAGGGTGACCCGCCTCTCTCTCTTTGTCTGTGGCTAATGTTACACTATTAAGGTCTGCCACTTTACAAATTACGTAACCATCCTTAGTATGTATAGGCTTAACGTTATTTTTAAATCTTATAAAATCTTTTCTTATTTTTGCGTAGGTATCATTAAAACGAACGTTCATTAGTTCTTCAACTGTAGTTAAAGCTACAATGCATAGAGCTTCTATAGCGATCATATCTCTTTTCTTATTGTAACGATAATTGTTATTACAATCTTAGTTAGTTCTGAACTGTCTAGCCTGATGGTCGTATTTTGCGTCGCTAGAAATTGCACTTCCAAGAAACAATTAATATTAAAGTCAAGAACTTTGATATTATAAACCGCAACACGTTCCTTGTTAAATTGCCTGAATCGAACTGGAGTTCGTCTTCGTCGTACTCTGCAATTTAATGGTTAAAAAGAAATTGGTAACGATTGGTCCTTATTGAATCATTGGTCTTTCTTCCACTGCAGCTTCAGTTATCCCAACAACATAGCACAATAACACGCTTGAAATCCGTGAAGGGTTAGGCAGAGGTTTACCTAACAGCACACCCACATTTGGCTAGCTTAACTGTAAGCAATTTCTTTTTTTTTATTTAGCGGTAGAGTCGCGTTTGACCATAATCTCGCCTCCTGGTAAGCAAATAATCTGATCGACAGTGAAGCACGCTTGCGTAGAAGTAGCTCTTGACTTACATAGCAACGAATAAAACCACTTCTACACTATTTCCAAATATGTCACTCCCTGCTTCATCGAAAAATATGTTCTCATACACAATCTTTCCAACGACGGATATTAAATATGTATCTAACAAACAAGTATTGTGTCACACGGCAGATGGCTTACATGAGAAGTGGGAGCTCCTTAGAGACCTTTTGTCTCTAAAACGGAAAGATGAAACGAGTTTTAAAAAGAAAAGAGAGCATGCTTTTGTCTTCGTATAAAACTCAGGACACTTGACATTTCTCGTGTTCTCACACCTTCAGAGGAAGGAAACTAATGGACACTTTTGATAATACAGCACTAGAAACGGCTGGCTAAGTGCTGTTACTAATTACTTACCTTTACCAATTCGTACTGGAACCGCATGGTGAGGCCATATAGGCCAGTAAGGCCCATACTTTCTCTGTGAGTCTCTTTTGATTTTAGTATATTTTCATAGATATGATGATGACATATGTAATATAAAACAAAGTCGCTTAAGTATCTCTGTACGCACATAACTTCCGAACCACAAATTGGATAATCATCAAATTGGATAATCCTTGTTTTGCTCTGTTTGTTAATGTTGGGACAAAATTCGTATCTCAGAAAATTTTCGATCCGCCGCGGGTAGGCCAAGAATTTGTCGTACGCATGAAAAGACCACTAGTTTTTATAAGAGACAGAGGCTCGAAATAATGACTAACAAAATGTATTGTAAACATAGACGTGAATAGAAACGCTTAGAAGGGACTACCTTTTAAAACAAACATTGATCTCATCATTTATTGGTGATGTTCTTTAGTAAGTTCAGGGGCATAGTACTAGTACGTAACTGAAGTGTGTTTATGACCAGATTGATAAACGAAAATAAAGCAAAGGGAATATCTATGGATCGCAAAAGATGGCGTTTTGTATCTTCTGCATATCCCCATGGTAATATGGCAAGAGTTAAAATTCCACACAATCAACCCTTTGATATCAGCGCGCAAAACCACAAAGTTTTAAAGAATGGCTTCGTTAACAGAACCCAAAGCTATCGATGCGCCGTTCCCGCCAAACCTCAACTATCAGTGGTGAAAGGCTAATTGGGTCAGAGCCCTTTTGAAACCTCTATTCATAGAGGATATAGGCAACAGTCGGTGGGTGTCCAATCATATCAGTGACATTCACTGGTTCAATCAATCAACTCCAGTCCGCTGATGTTACACAATAGCGGTGCAGACGGTTTGCAGTGATTTGGCAATATGTAAGCGATTTACATACAATACAATACAATTTGTTTGGTAGACCTACAGCTAAGCCTAGTTCACAAAGCTTTGGGTTGTATTTTTACAATTTCTATGTACCTTATCGTTAGCCCGTATTCTAGTCTTCGAACACCTTTATTTGAATTCAGGAATCCGATATACTAACACTAGTCATTCGAATTGAATACAAGATGAAACAGAAAAATGATGCCGGCCAAACTAAACAAAGACGAGCGTACTGGACCCCCTTCATTTACACGTGGTCGTTATCCCGAATTCTAAAGGTAATCGAATTCGGGCGAACAGCCACGTTTAATAATTGCGCAATGAGACGTGACCATATTGTACTGCAAAAATAGTATAGTTTCAACAAGTCGTACAACCAAGTCGATTATTTGTATTTGTCTGAAATCTTGCTTATAAGGTACAATCAATACTGAACATTAATTTTTATACACCCAACAGAGAATAAATATATTACTCCGTCCAATGTCCTTGAACTGGACCTTTACCAAAACAGCTACAAGCAATGAATATTCGGATATGCCCAATACAGTATCTATACATCTATACGTATACAGGAAGGGAAAAATTGGGTCAGCGCCCTGTCCGGACCTTGGTACCAATCCGGACCAAATAGCCATCAGAGCATATCGGTATAGACCGCATGTAACCTTGCACTTGCATCCAATTTGGAGCAAATAGTTGGTGCCTGCGTGTCTAGTATCAATTGAGTTGCGAAGTGTGATTACTATTATGTGCTATGAGGGCCAATCAGAGATTGGAGCAAGATTTGCTTTAGAAACGTGATTCGTGATGATTATTGGTCCAAAATCTTGGAACCCTTTAGAAGAAAAAACAACCGACCGTATTGTGTACTGGTCTTTTACATTTTTCCGCACAGATAAGCGACGTTCTAAGTGAGGACGCGGGATATTTTTTACCCCTGTGGTACATGCCCGTGGTGTAATTTCCTACATTCATGTGCGTGCGACCTTGAATAAAAAAAAGCGAAAAGAGTCTAAGTAAATGCGTATTGACACCACATGTTTTACGAGCTTTCGAGCATACAATTTTGGTGGTAAAAGGAACCAGAATTATCGGTAAAAGCATTAGCGGTATCAATGCCAGACGATTGTCCTCGATGATTACAGTCGAAGCCCCCTTTACACTGTGTATCGGATAAGTGTCTTCAAAAATTCTCGGGGATAATTTAGCGAGTTTTGTTCCGTTTCGGGGGATTTGACCGTGTTTTCGTTTCCTTACGTAAGCAGAACATACTTCAACGATTGTTGTGAATAGCAGTTTTAACTTTCGTCCTACATTCCCGAAGATAAACCTAGTAAAAGTTTCCTGACAAACAATCTGTAGATTGCATCGCTTCACCCAATTTTGGGAGGAAAACAGACTTGTAGACGTGAAGTTTGGAAACGGATTCCGATCTTACTTTGCCAATGTACCAACCTTATCTAACTTTGAAAGTGTAATTAACTAGGCTGTAATGAAATCCATTAGTTTAATGATAATCATAACTGATGGATACCGTTTTCAGGTAGTATGAGATAGTAGTTCTGAAAATCCTATAAAATATTTCAGTTTAACTACTTGTATTATAGGTAGAGGTTTTCCCAAAACTTGTATTTCGCTAATAGGCCATAGATTTGAAACAATATTTTGAAAGGTACCAGTATTTTAAAAAAACTGTGTAACAATTATCATATTATAACAATAAAGTATCCTATATCTGTCTATCTTGATCATATTTCATGGCACCAATTTACAAAATTAAATGCAAATAAAACATCGAAATCGCTTATAGCCATTTTCAATGGCGTACTTTAATGGTGGATCCTGTTCTAGGGGCTCGCGAGTTATTCCTCCCTTCAATGCATTTAATCAGGATTAGGGTCGTGCATTTTCCATTTGCTTAACTCAGCATCGGCTTAGGGGATGAAAAACCAGTTATATGCCGCGCTTTTGAAGATTCGTTGAAGATAAGTTTTAATAATAGTCATATTTCATGGGAGAAATTGTCTGGTGTTTCTGCTACAGTGTTTGGACCGGAATGTAAAGTTACAGTGTTTAAAACTGAAATATTTGGACATATTTATGAGTGTGTGTGATACCGACGATTTCCTTGCAAGATCCAAGATAGTTAATTCATTCTCTGGGATTCCGTCGAGCTTTATGGTCTCGGTGCTTTTGTGATGGTCGCCACTGTTGATTCTGGCTTTCAGGAGTTGCTGTGATTTGAGTATAGTACGGTAAGATTGTTGCAATAAGAACGATACATACTATCAAATTGATCAACAGAAAGTCATTGGAAGTACATCTTCGAATTCGCGAAACTATCTACTACTATCCTTAGTTCCACTCAAAAATTCAAGGTCTTTGTAGTTGTAGGTACAGTTTAATGGTCTGTACCAAATATAACACCCTCTACTACCCTGTACTACCACTCATATTAATTTGACATAACAGTTAAATATTTAGAGCAATGATATTTTAGTAAACAGATATGTTATGAGCGCGCAAAACGTGAAGACCAGAAAATGTCCCACGTGGGACAATTTGCTAGTCTATGATGCCGACGTGCGGGGGGATTGATGACGCGTGGCGCTGTTTGCTGCTGTTTTTTTATCTAGCTGTCACTTTTTTTCTTATTGCGTTTTATCAAGCCATCCTTTTTACTTGTAGTGAAATGTAATGTGTGAATAAAAAAGTGTGTAGGTATGTGTGCTGCCGCTCGGCGCGGAACAGTTTTTTCTTTTGTTTTGTAAGTGCATAACATATCTGTATAATAGAATATCATTGATTTAGAGAGAGACTTTAAAGGAACAAACTCTGATATGTTTGTCAAGGCCCAAGGCTAAAACTTTATCATTAACGATTGCAGTAACCATTACAAAAGTTCTCATCTTACATAAAGCCAAAACAACAACAATATCAATCTGGCACACTTAACATCCAAATATTATGTTTATCACAATTTTTATTACTACCTACTGCAAATCGTCCCCAGTGTCCAACTGACGGCCTCGACAAATCTGGATACAACTGGTATTCATTTGGAGATAATCAACGTGCTCCACTATGTTTCTTCCCACTCTATCATTACTGTAACAACAAGGACAAGAATCTCGACTACCTATTATTGATTCTCAAAAGATTTGTGGGGTCCTAAGCAGTCCTGGGAATCAGATGACGGAATTTTGAGGAACAGTATGTGTGGATCAACTGGGTATTTGGCACTATTGACCACGAAAACCCAAACTTCCAAAAACTGTTCAATTGGATTTAAAACAAATAGTGAGATCATTAAGATTAGTGACGTCACTTTCCTTTTTCCATACAAAATCTATGAGAGAATCGCCTTTTGACAGCTCCTAAAAAGTATGTCAATTTGTGGTTCAAATACCCTATTTCTCACATGTTTGTCTGTTTTGCGCAGTGTTAGAGAGGAGGTGATATAAATCTTTAATCCCGCCACGCTTTGTTGCACTGTCTCCTATTCTCTACAGGTCTGATTCTACGTCTTGTGAGATTTAACAAACGACGTGAGAATATTTCGTTCAGAAATATTTGCTGTAATGCTCTGAATCTTCATTTGAGTTTTATTTTTGAGTTTTTAAATTCTTTCTGATGAGTCACATTGTAAATATGTCATCAATGTAATCTATCGAAGGAGAAGTTTCATTTTTCTATGAGACTTCGGCGATAACTTGTACCTTTTAAGAAAGTTGTAAATCTAACCCCTGTATTGAATAAACTGTAATTTAACCCGTAAAAGCAATTAAAATGTTTAACGTTACAGTAATGATAGCCATTAAAGGGTTGTAATGTAACATAACAAAACGTATTCCTTGAGGATTGCACAAGGATATAGTCTGTATTATTATAGTCATCCACATTTCCACAGTTATGTTCAAATCCCATGTAACAGAAATAATACCATTCTATTCTAACGTTATTTGCTCCACAGACGAAAACCCATAAAAATCTCCTCGCAATACAATTTAGCAGTATCAATTGTGTCGAGATATAAGATGGCCGCCGTGCCGTAAAGTAAATTGGCCGATGGCGATGTCTCAATTCGGACAGTGCTCCGTCTATTTTTAGTGGTCAACCAGATGTGGCTTGATAGTGCTGATGAATTCCATCCTTTTATTGCTCTGTCAAGTTCAATATGGGGGAACCTGATGGTTAGTTTCTTGTTACTTTTAACATGGTTATATGAGTAAAATTAGGGTAAGACTAAGGAGACTAGATGGATGATTTTTAGTGAAAGATGATAATCTATAAGTATGTACTTAATATTATAAAGCTAGAGTTAGTTTGGTTTAACGCGCTTAGCTCAAGAAGTACTGTTTTTTTAAGCCTGGTAAATCAAATGAGTCCTCCGACACAGGGCAGGGCAGGAAGAGCTGTCAGACTTGTACTGACCAAAATCCACGATGTCCTTCAATAGCCCTTTACGTTTCGGCGTCACGGTAATTCCTTAGTCCCGCGACAGAACTACTGCTTCAAAATATTTCTGAGTTAGATAGTCTATTTATTGAAGAAGGCTATACATACCTACGCCCAAAAAGAGTCGAACAGAATGTACAACCGCAGGGAACATCTAGTTATGGCTAGAAAGAAGGTAACTATTGTAATGTCATGTTATAGAGAAGAGTATTTATACTCCAATACTTCTGACAGCAAACCCATCGAGTTAAAGGCACGTGAATAAAATCTAGTCGATTGTACTAAACGATTTTTGTACAGCATAATTGCGTTTCCCATCATTGTCATAGTGTAATCATCTGCATCCGGTATCTGACTCAAACATAGTTTGGAACAAGCTAGGCAGATGATGATGATAATAAAATTGTCATCAGACAGTACTAAGTCAGTTTCTTAATTATTGACGTCATTGTACCTATAGTAAATGCTGTCGGCAATGACAGCACGATTAGCGCAGTGGCACTGGCTGAGCGCCCAACCGCTGCACAACATACCGCGGGAATTTTCTTCGCACGGAGCAAATATTTGTATGAATTGTGGTTGTGAGTTTATATGTTTGTAAAGGCATCTACGATGAGAAATAATGATCGTGGGGAATAATTAACCAAAAAAAAATAACAATAAGAACTAGTACTACGAAATCTCGGATTCTACAAAAGCTACTTCATCAGAATCATAATAATATTATGATTCTGCTACAGTAACCCCCATGTTTAATGTTTACAGAGAAAGAACTACAAGTACGTATGCAATATATATTAATAGTTCAGTGACTGTTCCAGAAGTTCCAGATTTTAATTAACTCCGCTAAAATGGTTGTACTGAGAGGAAATTGAAACGTTCTGGGGCTTTTTCCACGCCGAAACAGTATTGGAACTTTTTGTTTCACTTTGTAGAGATGAAACAAAAGTCGTTTATTACTTTCATTGATTTTTAGAAGGGTCTTCAAGTTTTTGAGGATATTGGCAGTTTCGTACAATTGCAAAGAAGTAACTGTACGTAGCTACAACCTATAGAGTGTTTAAGTCAAAAGTGAATAGGTTACTTCTGAAAAAGCGTGCTACGTCGTCGACCACATCATCACTTACCTTCAGCCAGATAAAGGTCAAACGCGAGCCTATCTCTATAAAAGATACAATGTATACAACCATTTCATTTTGAAAGTTCTACAAAATTCATTACTTTAATTTCGTTGTTTTTAACTATGGATATTTACATTTGATTTACTTTAAAAGATTTCGATTTATTAAAGAAATACTCTTGTTATATGTTTTGCAGGTCATTTTCTAATTCCAAATTACATGTTTCGTCTTTTTCATTACCAAAATGATCTTCATAATGATCTTCTATTCCTTTTTCTTCCTAATCCAGTGTGTTTGTGCAAACAATAATCTTGTAATTATTATTTCTGTCTAAGCTTCCAAAGTTAGGGTTATTGAACCGGAGTATCCTCAAGGCTCCTACTTATTTCAATTAAATGGAGGAGGGAGAGGGATCAGGAACTATCCAGTTAATTAATACTAACGGACTAATATATGTGTGGTCTGCTATGTTGTGTCGTTGGCCACGTCGTTATCTTTGTATGAAATCAAATTTGTTTCTTTCTCTGAATTAGTTTTATTGACAGACTTATGTACATTAGCCGGTAAAGTTTGTAATTTTGTTTGTAAGGGATTATCTCCGGAAGTACTGACCAGATTACAAAAATTCTTCCCCTAATCGGAAGCTACAATAACTTCAAATGCCTTGTCAATTGTTTTTGTTGTACTCCTCCGATCTTGTATCTTTTTTGGATATTTACTAGGTATTGAAGATGGGCACGGTTCAGAAATTCTTCTAAAATAACGGGAAAGCACTGATGAACTTTATTTTGAAAGTTATTCTGAGAGCAAACAGACTTTGCTACGTTCTCTCTTCTATTTATCCAGACATTTTTGACTCTTAACAATGGTGTTCTCAATCAGTGAATATAATATTCGCTTCTTCATTGTCAATGTCTTTTCCATTTAAATCAATCTTTCAACCTCAAACACTGCTCTATCAGCATGTGTAACTTTCATATTATAATCAACATCACTTTCAACTTGAGCAGTACATGTTTCCAACATCAAACAGTCGACTTTTATGATCATAGTAATCTACTTTTACGAGTCAGTCAATGTTTGCCCTCTTTTCTCGCTTTTAGTAATATTTTTAATCAACAACTCTCGGGAATTAATGTGGACTTGCTTTTTCATTTCATATGCGATAAGCCGAGCTGTTAATGGAAATGTGTGCCACCGAAAACTTTAGACTGCGTTTCATGTGATTTTGACGTGTGGTTTTATAATTCTGCGAAAACTTAAGATTATAAACACGTACACTATAGTTTTCAGAGTAAAATTATAATTTTCAAAATGGTTTCATTACGATTTTATTATATGTATCGTAAACGAACGAGCCTTACAGCAGTCGCATAATGATTATGATATGTTACATCTGACCTCTCCCCTTGTTAATAAGCAACAAGTTCGACTTCGGCTTCGATTTTGACAAAATAGACCTATTTTACTTTGGTTTCTCATCCAAAAAGGACCTAGACATTGCTCACCCATCCAAAGACAGACCTCGTCAAGATTTACTACCATCTAAAAACAGCGCACGCGATGTTAGAGTGAACCACTCTAACAATTCTCGCGCGCTATTTGATTTGTCCAATCCTGTTTCACATTCGCTTACTAAAATTCTCCCACAAAAGTGATAAAAAAAACAAATGAAATATTTAAATACTTTGCAGATAAATTATATTTATTCAACAGCAATTAGAAGTTGGAAGCAACAAGATTGAATCCCTGTAATTAATTTGAAGTAAAGCCTTGGTTTGCTTATCTGAGCTTTTGACATTTTGGTAAATGGATGAGCTAAATCTTGAATTGCCTCTTAAAACCTACGCGTCAGCCCACGCCTTGCTCTATCTTCATCTAGCCTAGAATCTTTGTCTTGTTTGTTCAAATCAGCGCTGGTAGTATCCAAAATTACTTTTGGCAAACCTTAGGCATATTTTGTATTGAATCATCCCACCAGCCCCCTTCTATCGTCGCACATTTAAATGCACGGCAAATTATCATCCTTACCTTATAGCTATTCCATCAATTCGCACTAAACGTTTGCAACGTCTTTTATAATGCGAACAGCGAAGGAGTGGAACTCTCTGCCTCCGTGTGTGTTTCTGAACGCATACAACCCTAATCTCTTCAAAGTTTGAGTGAACATGCTTCTTCTGGGTAAGCTCGCTCCATCGTCGACCTTGTCTTTGTCACTCTTGACCTAGAATAAGGTCAAAAGTAAACCCATTGAAAATAAAAAAGGAAATAGAAGAATTTTAACGAACCACAATTTGGTGACATTATCTACCGAAACCGTGTGGGTGAAACTGACCACGAAACCGCCACAAGTAACCCCGCGAACTAGCGGTTAGCCACATCAAAATAACAGTAATCTGACCACCTTTTGTCACTGGTGTGGTGTGAATGGTGTGATTGTGGTACAAGCCCTAATCAGTGTGTTGCTATCCTATAATTTATATTTTTCATTACCGTATTGCATAACAACTGAGCGTAAACAACGAGTGTGTTGACTACGCAAGAAGGTATTCAAAAAAAACTATCAAGGCTCATCTATCTGAAGGGGACGGTCTTTAACAGGTAACCGTGGAACATAAAGCTATCAAAGGTACACCGCGGATTTTAATCACTTACGAAACTGATAGTCCTTCCGTCGCACCTTATGCATTTGATGATTTTACCACAACATAAAATGCTTTTTCATCTCTCCGATTACAGTATTCATCATCATCAGCCTATAATGTTCCCACGGCTGGGACACAGAGTGGGCCATAATCCACCACGCGGGCCCAGTGCGGATTGGTGGATGTCACATGTCTTCGAATTTTTGGTTCTAGGACATGCCGGTTTCCTCACGATGTTTTCCTTCACCGTTTTGAGAGCAGTGGTGATGAAACAAATTACACAAAGTAATACGCCTGGCGAGGTTCGAAACCCACGACCTACAACTCGTAAGTCGGGACCGATACCACTGGGCCACCACTGCTCTATTTTCGATTACAGTATTACCTTGCACAATATTTCAAAAATCAAAAATACTCCACCATTTTCAATCTGTTTGATAAATGCACTCAATTTGATACTCGCGTGCGGTTCGGACCTTTTTCACTTCAATCCAATCCCACTTAGCCATGTTTGGATCTACAATATTTACACGCAATCGCAACCGATGTGGCGCTCAACTCAACGACCGGTGTACTGCAAACACTTTTTGTAACCGTGCCACCATTTTATCAAACTTGTATTTCCCGAAGGGGTTGGTTGAGCAAATCGCTCATAACTTGTCAATTTGAAATACGACAAACGAGACCTGATTTGGAGACGCTTATTGACTAGCATGGTGTGGGACATGACTAAAGACATGCAATAGGTGGCTAGAAAGACTGGGGTTTTTTCTCCATCAGAGAATTGCGATAAGTAACAGCTAATCAATCAGAACAAATGCTATCTAATGCAAAAGTTGCCGAAAAATTACACGAGAAAGAAAGAACGCTTTAGGAGAAATACTTGGGGTATTTACAGACTGTCAGGAACCAAATCTCAGTAAGTGATTCTTTACTGAATGCTTCTGTTCATAGCCAATACATGAATAGAACAACGCCACTATAGGCAGTAGTCGAAACTGTTTTTATAACTATTGTAAAAATACATTAAAAAGTCTACTTCATGGCCTTGGTCGAATCTGCATAGATTTCCTCTACGTTCGTTAAAACCACGTGGTGCAGTTGTTTTGATGTCGAAATGTGTAGGCCTTGCTTAATGTGCGTATTTGAATAAGAAACTGGTTTTTCGTAGGAAGCTAATAGTATTTTGTTATGGTATGTTTTATGGCCAGTTCTTGCTTTGTTCGTTGTTCGCGAATTTTGTTGAAATTGTATTATCTCTACTGATGTTAGATGGTTTATTTGATGAATTTGCTTGATTGCGTTCGTCTAGTAATTGTTCTGTGTCAAAAAGACCAGGACCAAAGGCGTCATTCCGTAACATACTCATAAATCTGTCTGTTCAAAATACAGATTACGAATTCTCTTAAGATTCCTTTGGATCGTGAAAGAAAACTGCGTTATGCAACTGGGATACGGGTTTATGCACTATTCCCGATACTTTATTTGTACCTTTCTGGTGCTGTCAAAACGGACTGCTGGACTATCTGCAGCAATCATACTTTGACTGATAGTATATTATTATCTTAGTACATTAACAAGTCGCGGGACTTGTATTGTCAGGTAAACGTGTCTCTGGATCGTAAGGGGCTATTGAAGGCTCACCGTGGATTTTAGTCAGTGCAAGTCTGACTGTTCCTCCCTTCCCGCCCTGGGTAGAAGGACTCATTTGATGATTTTACCACGATAAAAAATTACATTAACTGGGTTAGGCCAGCTCAGGGAAGCATAGAGATAAGGGAGGAGGCCGATACTCAGCAGTAAGTGGAACAGGGCTGCCAATGTTGATGATAATATTATCTGCCAAAGTCCGGTGTCCGCAATCATATCCAAAGACCAGAGGCCTTACCACGAGCTCTTAACGCGATCTAGTTTAGGCTGTGAGAAAGAGATGGCGCTACACGACTTGTATAGCTCTGTCTCTTTCCCACAGCCTAAACTGGATCGCATTAAGAACTCGTGGTAAGGCTTCAGTTAGCTCAATTCGTCCGCAGCTTATTATACGAGATTTGTAATTTCAATTTACTCGAATATCCTCCAAAGTCCAATGGAACACCTAAAACAAATTCGTTCTCAAAAATCCCTTATCTTCCCTCAAGAAAAAACAGACGTTATCATAATCAACATCCAACGAGATGACAGCTCTAATCTCCTGACCTACCTCACAAATCCAGGCATTTACTGGTCTCCAACTTTGTATTGAGGTCAGCTGGGAAGTTGATGGCCGCAAAAACTAAGTCAACGTCAGATACAGGACCGATTCCGATTTGATAGCGGTCTCAAAGTTTTTGCTGCAGGAAATTTTGACGTTTAGGTTATGTTGGTTAACCGATCATTAATCAGGTTGTCAAATGTGTTGCAGCTGTTGACATAGGATTTATGGTATCCAAGGGATACTACCTATATCCGTATATGCTTATAAACTATCCGTCAGGTCTTTGAGCAGAATATCCATAAAAGTTAAAAAGGATTGAGTAACCAAAATATCCAAACTTCGCTTTTAGTTTTAAGTTGGGTAAGGAAGGAGCAGGTTAACTGATAAATGATATTTATTTTGTAGTTACACGTCACAACCAATATTTTTAAAGCTAGATGACGCCGATGTTTCCTTACTACTCTGAGATGAAACAGTCGAAACAAACTCAGAGGTCTGTTAAAGAAATTATATTACTCAAGTCATATGAGGACCATGCAGGTGTCTGAGATGGTCTTTTGAGGAAATAACCACACAGATTTGAGTGGACCTTTCCAGTCAGTGCAAGCATTTGTCAATTATCGCATAGCTCAACTCTTAACTCAAGGAGCTCACGATACCTATACCAAAAAAAGAAAATTGTGTTATATTTTGTTCTACGTATCGTTACTGGAAAAATAGTGGCAAAGAATTTATAAAACAAACTTTTGTTGCAAGCACATCAGTGTGTACGAGTACCTTACTGCACCTCGACGTTTTGTCTCACAATACCTTTGTTGCCACAAGCTTTTTGCTTCAGGCAATTTCTCCGTGTTACTAGCAGACTTTATTTTTTTCGTTCCTATAGCAAAATTTAAGCTAAACTGCGTCTGTTAGAATACAATCTGCATGTACACTATCATCATTACTTAAAGTGTTGTTTACGAAGTATCGGAATTTTAAAAGAAATAATAAACATGGTAAATATACACTATTCATCATCATCATGTTTATTAATTATTTACAAGTCTAATGATATTATTAGTGACAGAATGATATAAAACTTAACTCAGTAGGTATAGGCTGTTTAAAATCGATAAGTACTTACTACCGTATCAATATTATAATTGCGAAAATAAATGTTGTCTGTTGGACTGTTTGCATGTTACATTTTGACCTGTTTCGTTGAAATACTTCAATACGGGTCGAAGTCCACTCATATGACTCAAACCTGTATATCCCAAACTCCGCGAAAATTGCAAAACATCAAAGATAGCTGTACAAAATACTATCCCTATAAGAGATCACTTCATCCCGATATGAAAAGCTATAAAAATCCGCAAAGCCAGTCCACGATATAATTTGCCAAGCGCCAGACGTACCTACCGGATGTGTCTTTTATCAATATCCCATCTGGCTAGCAGCCACCCTCGCCTCCCCGGATGAGAACCCTCGTTCTTTGTGTCCAGATATAGCACCCGCCTTAAACGTTTTCTTAGATATATGAGCTACGATGTTTGGCGCTTAAAGCGTCAGGGCATGTATCAATTTAATAAGAAGGTTTTATTTCGGTATTTTGAAATACAGGCTGTTTTTCCTGCAATGGCTGTTTATTACCAGGAAAATAAAAACGTTTCGGGGAGAACATTCCAGTCCAGTGTTTGGTTTATCGAGTTAGCAATTTTTGAAATTGCTGCCTTTATCTCCGAGTATTTTTCTTTTAAATTGCTCTGTTGATTCATTGCTAGACATCGCTTATTCTGCAAAATAATGTGTTTACTAAAGATTGTTTATTTATGAATCATTCGCTACTAAATACATGTTAGGTACCGTTATGATAGTCGTCAATTATAAACGGATTAGTGCGATGCTCGCAAGCCGCAGTGTCAGCCATCTTCAGACTTAATTCAATTATGATCTTAATCAGTTTGTGCTCTGTCTTCAGTTAAGACAGAAACAACACCATTCCGTGAGAGATTAAATCCTGGGAAGTTGGGAACGAACGTAAACAACATTTTGAAGTAACAGTGACAATTTAAAACCAATCCATGATTTTCATTCACCCTAGTTCGGATGTAGTGGTTACAAACAAATGGCTGGTTCCCGACTCATCAGAACAATGCTATTCATTGTACCGTCGTTTAATTATAGACAAAGAGCGTGCTAAAAGCAACTGTGCGTTGTAATGCTCCCTATTGTCATACAATAAGACTGTGTTTGTGCCACAATATTGTCATTTTAATGTTTGTGCTGCAATGTAAACACGTTTGTTTGCGACCAAAACATGTTTTTCTTTTGTTATTTTAATTTTGTGTTTTAAAGCCCTAAAACCCCTTTAGAGCCTTTGCCATTTTTCTTCTATTTCGACTTTGACCCGTTTAAATCGCGATATATCGTAGAGCTCCGTTTAACTTAGGTACAATCAAAGATTAATGTGGCTATTTACGTGTAATGAACCCCGTTTAGGTCAAGCCAGAGCTATTCGACTTAACCTTTGGTGTCTGAAGTCATTAACGTCGTTATAAAACGTTTAGCGCGTTTAAGACTTTTTATGGCAGTGTAGGTATACTAAGTAATATCCATCAAACCGTATTTACTGGGCCCACATGGTAAATTAATGTATGTACTGGATACTTCAATAGGCCCAATCCATATCCCATGAATAGAGAAAGAAACGTCATAATTGGTTATTTATACCAATCGATCAAAAAATACATGAAATAGCTACCATTCAGCGATGGTTGGGTTTCGACCTCACGTGTACAATAATTTTATTGACTGAATTGAGCAAGCTACCTCCTCTTTCAGTTTTTGCAGACTGAAACCAGACATATTGTATACCTTCCTTGAGAATCCTAATGAACAACTTTAATTTTACATGGAGCGACTTTCTATCTGATCTCAATAACCTAGTAATTAACTGGGCAAAACGAAACCCCTTGATAATACTGATTGTCAGTCTTTCGAGCTTTTGACCAACAGTAATGACTTGTAAAGATCTACAATTGACAGCCAGGAGCAACGACTCTACGTGCTTTCCGAGGCACGGAGGAAACTCGCCATGATAAATGTTACCTGTCCACAGACCAAACTCAGCAAGTGCGGCTTGGTCTGGAAGATGGGTCTGTATGTCTTTAATTATGTATGTGACGGGCTTTTAACAAATTCACTTGAAAACAATGATGTCTGAATCAATCGTCCAAATAGTTTTGGTCGCCTACGTGCGGTAATAACCGCTCCATTCGAATCATACTGGCCAAATTGCACACATTAGATCTAACCGCATTCATCCGAAATGGACTCAAATTGTGATAGAGCAATTTTGTGTGTATGCCGTTATGCAAGGTTTAATTCTTAATGTGTTGTGTGATGTGAATTCTAGTGTGATATTTGTCACGAATATAGTAGAACAAGCAATGCGAACCGTGTGTCTTCACAAGTTTTAAGGACCCTTGTCACTGCTAAAGTCCTTTCTAATTGTAGTGCATTATATTAAAGAATCAAATAGGATTTGTTTATTAAAATAAAACTGATTATTGGTACTTCTTGAAGTCACTCACAATTACATAAGACGGTCGACCCGAATCGGGGAGAAGAAGTGGCCGACATCAGAGAGACGCATTTTTTCAGATAAGTACTTAGGTTAATTAAAAAAAATAAGGCTCATAAGAGCTAGCCATCTAGCTGATAGGATCGTCAATTTACTTCAATCTTCCTTAATCTTTTCCAGAACTCATTGGTGGTTTATATTATAGTTCCATTTCTTCCGGCGGAACTGTTCTTACTTCTCAATTAAGGTAGAAAAGGGCGGAATGTTTAAACAGCTGGTCCCCAATCCATCATGACTTGAGAGAAACAATGTTGCAATCGATAGGGGAGTGTGTAACTGAAAGGCTCTCAACGTACAGATAATTCGTACCCGGAACGGAATACAGGAAAAAATCGTATCAAATTGTGGCTTCCCGACTCGTGTAAGTCGTATGTATCGTATTCCCGGAAATTGAATCGGGAATTCCGAACCGAAGTTTTTAGTGACATTCAGGATATATGCATGTTATATGGTGAGGTTTTTTTTACTTGTTAAAATCATCCAATCGCCCCACCCCGTGGCGCATGCTGTGCACGGGCACGCGGCGCATTTTTGCTGCGTGTATTAATTTAGTTGACAACGTGGATCTACGTTTCCACTGGAGTACACAGACACACGACTATGTATATCGTGGTACGGCGCACGAAGAGGTTACGCACGTGCCGCTGCAAAACTGCGCTGCGATAAGCGAGCTGTACATAGTCGTGGATCATAATATTCGTGAACTCCAGTGGAAACGTAAACCCACGTTGACAGCGCTGAGCTATGTAACCGCCTATTCGAGCAAGCCACGCGTGTATCAATGACGTCAATTCGTGCGTAGCCTCTCCGTGGGTTGCAGTGGACACAATCACGTACATTGTCTTACAAAGCGAAGCTTAATACACGTGCGTAGCCTCACCGTGCACCGCGGTGGGGCCGCGCCTTTAGACTCGCTCGGACTTGCGGTAACCTGATAAGTCGGTCCCGCGAGAGCTTTGGTAGCAAACGAAAGTATTTGTATTGCTTGACCTAAAATTGACAATTCAAAATTGTAAGTGAACTAAAAACTGTAGAACCGTATTAGGGAGTGTTGCTCTCGATCTCACAGGAGACAATGAGGAAATCATCATCATCATCAGCAGCTTTGACCCACTGATTACTAAGTAAACGCCTCCTAGTTCTTGTTCCTTTCGTCTCAGGTCAGCTTCAGCCTCAACCACGACCTCTTCCATAAGTTCTAGCTGTTGGTCTACCAATATTTGTTCTACCGTAGACAACTCACAACTTCACAATAACAAAAGACACCCTTATTCGATTTGGAAGTCAAAGTTATGGAGACAGAAATATATTTACTCTATTTTCGTCGCGTATGAAAACTTTTTGTAAAGTTGTTAGCAAACAACTGAAGCCCAACAAAACAGCTGGAACCGTCTGCTATGGTTCAGTTTCTTTGTAAACTATAACCTTAGTTAGATACTTACAAATAATTTTTCTTTACAAAAACTACCAAACATTAACAATATGTATTAATTTTAAAACGCATTAACACATGCGACGCGCACCGTAATGATGATTTTTGAGGAAAGAAAAATTCATCTGCGACTGGGATTTGAATCCGCGTCTTCTGGATAAATAAAAAAAAAATACTTTAATTCAGACCGTAGCCCATATTATGTTAGTAGTCACACACCCTTAAAACTATGTTAGTAAAAATAAAATACAGCACAGATCTTAATTTAAATATCTCCTGCGTACACTCAACACACCGGGTACATGTACCTGCACCCAGTGTGCAAAAATGGCGCAACACGGCTTATCACTAATGACCCTCAGAATGCTGTTGCCGCTCCCACGCACTCTGCGCATCATGGACGCTACCCCGATAAGTACTCCCAAATCTCACCCGCAGCTGAATTTTATGTTATGAATTTTTAGTCAGAGTCAAATGTAATGTTTTTTTCAAACATTACATTTGACTAACTCTTCCTAGTTACAACCCTCACACCAGGGATTAAAATATAAATACAAAACTAAGGCCACCACAAGTTCAAATTCCAACTAAAGTCACAAATAACAATCTTTCACACGAAAGTATTAACAAACTTTTCAATTAAAATCCACCCCGACAAAGTTACAACACTTTGGCAAAGTTGGACAGTTCCCATACGTCTTGCAGTCCGTGGTTATGATTCAGGCGACTTCACGACTTCAGCAGGGGTGCATGGCATTAGGTGAGGGTGCGTTGCCCTTTGAGTGACTCATATTTAGAAGGGGCGTTGCAAGTTAGAAGGGATGGCGGGTCTGTTATCGTGGGACTTGTGAGTCAGGTTTGTGGGGGTATGTGATGTGTGAGTCAGATTCAGGGATGTAGGGGGGTGGTTGCTAGACTATAGTAAATTGGGGGATGACTAGACAGCCGTTAGGTTTTTTGAACGTCGGTAATAACTTTGAACACTATTTGTGTCTGTTTGAATGAAATATTCGTTTCAGCAGTTTCAGGGTTTTTCTTTTTCACGTATTTGTCTACGAGTGGGTGACCATTTATTATAGCCATTTCCCTCCGTTCCTCGGAAAGCAAGTAAAGCCGTTGGTCCCGGCTGTCATTTGTTGATCATTTACAGTAGTTATTGTAAGTCAGAAGCTCGAAAATTGAAGAAATGATGAAGAATAATAGTGCCTTTAAATATTTTTAGCCAAGCCATTATAGGCTTGAATGAGTACATGATCCTTGAAATACGTTCATTTACAAACAAGTTGCATAACATTTGTATATTATAAGTTCCATTCATTCTACAACAACTACGTGGGTGTGGGTATAATGTTACATTCATAATTATTTACGGTTTGTCTTTACAAGCTTCATTCAGAAAAATTTTGTTAGCATACACTTCGCTAATATTATAAAAAGTATTTTTTGAGTTTGGATATCTAACTAATATTATAAATGCGATAGTTAGAATGTTTCTGATGGATAGATTTATGTGGATGGATACGAGTATTACTCAAAGACACCGAACGGCTGAATGGATCGCGATAAACATTTGGTGCAGAGATGGATTATAATCTGGAATAACACAGAATGCAGTTTATTCGAATATTGTATTCATCCCAAAGATACACTATCCCAAAGTGGAAATAAAATAAAACGGACGTTCTTTCCTGGACACAAAGTTAGTAAAAAATAAGCGATACTTTCAAACTTTTACTTTCCAGGTATTTATTGCTCGTTTCTCATTTAATACTCTCTGTAGCGTTCCTAACTTTACCAAGTTGTATTAAGTTAGTCTCTTTAGTTCTTATTCAGTTATTCTCTGTGCCAAGTTTTCCGTACACCGCCGGTTACCCGCTACCGGCACGTTCAAGACGTTAGTATAGCGGTGAGCGGTGAGATGACGATAAGTACGCGAATTCACCATTGGCGGCGCCTCGTCGCATGTTTCAAACATTTCCATACATTTGATCTTATTGCTCGCCCTCGCTACGTCACCGCTCAGAGCGGCAAGATCGTGATCAAGGCGTACCGCTCATGCCTTGGGCGGTTGTGTTATAGTTGACTAAGGTAATAAAGTGTTTACGAGTGACGACTGTTAGTCGCTTTGCGGTCGCCGTGTAGTCACCTGCATGTCTTGGGGGGTTAATGAAGATGTGGAAACTAAGTTTTGTTATTATTTCTGGGAGTTGTAAGTGTGTCATAGAAGGTACATTACAAAATAGGGACCAATGTTCACTACACTCCTCAATTCACTCAAACCCTTTACTCATCCCATGCACTCATTTCCCACATTTACTTTTACATACATTATCTTATTTTATTTTAGTTCAAAGTCAAACTGTGTTTTAGTTTTAAGTAATATTATTAACAGGCTTTGTATTTTATTTATGAAATATGGAAGAGTGAGGTCTTCTGGCACAGGTATCTTCATACTTAAAAGAAGATCTCTACAATGTTTTTGTTAAAACCTGTTAATTTATGAAATAAATTATTATTAAAAAAAAAATGTTACTAGGGAGTTAAATCCGTAGGCAAGTTTTGGTCCGATTCGATTCATGTGCTAAAAATTAGGGATGCTTAAACAGTAAATGATTTATTCAATTTATTTATTTATGTACACATTCAGAAATACGATCAATTTCAAGAGGAACGAAAAGTACAAAAGCACTGCTAATATTTCTGTAAGAAATTTCTTCCAGCTGACCTGGAAGAGGGTTTGGCCGGCCGGCCGCGATGCCTTCTGGTTGTATCAAATAGTGGTTATTTTGGGCCACAGTTCATTGGGCATCCAGTTCACGTTTATAAATGATCTAATAAAAAAAATAAGGAGGAGTTTCCTGTATCTGAAGCCATAACCACCGGTGGCTTGGACCCTGCTCCCACACCGGTAGACTACTTACTGTAAAAATATGTCATCTAAATGAATAAACGAAATGATAATAAATAATAGAGGTCTAAAATAACTTAGTCGTGTTGCCCAAAACCCAACTCCTGCTAACTTCAAGCTAAAGCATCACTTCCTTGCAATAACTTCAAGAATAGCTAGACACCATTTTAGAACCAGCTCATAAACTACACTTACCGTAGTTCTTGCTTCTTAAAATATTATTACAGCAAGTCTAAGTTACAGCGGTTCCGCCTCTCCACATAATTCATTCGGAATAGCGGCTAGACGCATCGTTATTTTTACTAGAAATATAAAAATGGTGAAGGCACCTGCACTATGTTAAGTGCTACTTATAGTGGTTCCTCGTTCAAGTCACGCTGAATCGCGTTAAGCAACATTTGTGTACTAATTGTTACCTTTGCGTTGCAAGTCGCATTAATCGATTCAGGCCAAACCCAGCACACTATTCCCAAACCATTGCAACTCCTGAAAGCCAGAATCAACAGTGGCAACCACCAGAAAAGCGCCGAGACAATAAAGCTCGACGTGTCACGGAGAATGAATTTACCTGTCCAGCACGCGTAGCATGGCGATTCTATCTCTATTCTACGAAGAAAACACAAAGTTATTTCATCGTTATTCCTATACAAATCGACTGTTTTTTTGCACAAGTATGACACGATTCGCACACCATTATAGAATAGAAATATCTCTTCTATATTTTAAACATTGCTATGCTTAAATCTATAAAACGCTTTTACGTACTGTCATTTTGTCTATTCTCGCGTCGACAAAACCCGTTTCTACGGCGCCATACTACGCGTGCAGCTGGTCCAGCCTTAATCTTGAGGTCTGAGTAAATTTAAAGTAGAAGCGACCGCAAATGCTGAAAAAACACGTGAATGTATATCGTGGACAAGCAGTAACTCATTTTAAATAAAGGTTAAACGGAAAGTTAGTACTACAAGAAATGTAAATAAAAACACCTGCATTAAATAAGCTCCGACTCAGTTCCGCGACTATTTCGTAGAAGCGTAGCAAAAGCTCTGACACGGAAAAGGAATGCCGGCCGGCCCGCGTAGCGGGTCTACGAGATTTCGTAGCGTTGTTTTTTGACAGTGCTACGAGGGCACGCTGAGATGTTTGATTAGGGTAGGGATTTGATTTCGTTTACAAAGATCCGCATCGTTTAACAATACAAAGAAATCAAATGGGCTATTGAGTTTTATTGTGCAACGATGTGAGTAGGTAGTTACAACCCCTGTGTTAGTTTTTCATCACTCTCAAAACTAATTCGATTGGGTACGTGTATGCTAGTTCAGTTTTACTACTAATCGAAATATATGTAGAGCGATCGAATCTTACTTTTTACTAAATATTGAAAATGCGATACTTTGGATGGGTGTTACTGTACAATAGCGGAGCTGATCAGTGTAATAAAAAAAAACAAAGATATAGTTTGGAATAAAAATATGCTAACTTTAATCTCGGTATTACAGTATAATTTTTAGAATACTACGTGGACGAATCCGCTGGCAAACATAAGCCCTCTGGCCACGTCATAAACTTTTCTATAATTGAAGTTACTGTTCCTCCGTCTTTTCGTTCAAAGTTTTTGTCAAAACTCTTCTATAATATTACCACAGGCAAGTAGCTATAAACCACTCCTATCCCAGACGCCTGGTATTACCGCCGCCTTACTTTTGTCCGTGCTCGCAAAAACGTGGAACCTGCATACCACAACGCGCACCACTAAACATTGACATTGTGCTAAAAACATTCTCGGATTTTGAGAGGTGCTAGCACGAGTGCGTGAGGTAAGCAAAAAGAAAATATTTGTATCAAAAACAGAAGTATCCTTTAGCATTCAGGTCTATTTTTTGGAGAAAACACAATTTGAATTTCTCAAAGATACAAATTAACCCAAACGAATTTTTATATTTAAGCAAATTTCTCCATGCAAACTAAGGACTTAGAACTATCCATTGTATGCCCTTAAAATAATTGAAGTACCTACTTGCAAAACGGTGTCTGTCTGGACCTTACAGGACACAAAAAAAATTTTGTACCCCAATTTGCAATTCAGACGCTGGGTCTTACCGCACTGATGAATTATGTAGGCAGATATTTTGTAACCCATAAAACCTACCCTACAAACAATTTGTTTAAGTTTATTTTTAGTTTGACAAGGGAAAAGGCGGGATTAAGGGGATTGGTCAGTAAAAATACGGTTTTAATTTTTACTTTTCTTCGTACATATCTGGACTACAGATCTTACAACTTGGAATATAGTTATTGACTATATGATCTAAATTCTCACAAAGTTGAAAACACGATTCAATTAAATTTTCTCGATACAAAAAAAATGCAAAGTTCGGTCTATGTTTTTTATTTTTTGGACTTTATGGAATAACTACTATGAGTTATTGAAAGGATGTTGTTTTAAATTGTAGAAAATACTAGTATCTAAATTCTGTAAAGACATTTTTTCAATTAATAACAATTTTAATTCATAAAAAGACGTCAATAAGTTTGGGTACATACGCCGTTTTATTCTGAGCACAAATTCACTATCGTCCTCTCATCTTTTGCCTTTTAAAAGTAGTGTCATCACTTTCGTTCCTTGACGAATCAGTCAGCCAGCGTGGCTCTTACAGGCTAGACCTACGACACTTTTTTTCAGATCGCGGCTGTCAGATTTTCGTAATAATAAAATTGGAAATGGATAAAAAGATCGAGAAAATAAAAACGAATGATACGTAGGCTTATAGATTATTCAAAACTATGTTTCGCTGTGTTCAATGGGACGTGATTAAACGGATATGACTGTAAATAAGTCACGCAAATTTTGTATTTTAAATAACACATTAATTTCATTAATAAATCAAGAATAAAATAAACCAAACTTACTGAAAATCATCTCATGAAATTCTTGACGACCCCTACAGAGAAAACAAGGGAAATGTTAGAATACGTATAATTCTATACATTACGAATTGTTCCTATCAATATAATAAATTACTCACAGTGATATTATATGAATGCTATCGTGTTAGCGTACTATTGTTGTCGGATGGTTCCTCTGTGTCCATCCTCCTCTCATCTAATCTTTATGCATCTAAATACCATTTCACATGAACTAATGATAAATGCACTGATTTGCAGTCAACAGTTTGAGATAATTTATGTAACTGAAAACAACTTCTAATCGTATCAAACTGCGATATAGGATAAGAAGCACTTCACTTTTATTATTATTTATTTAGTTTCGTCACAGATTTATAACAATTTCGAAGAAACAGGATTAAATTAAATTAAATGAAAACTGCTGTTGTCATTTTGAATACTTCAAAATTACTTGTCAACTACAAATAAGGCATAGCACCCACCACCCTGTTAAATATCGCCTATAGTATAATGCTGCGACTACGATGAAAAATCGGTGGTCATTGCTGTCTTACCGCGTGTTCGGTACAAGTTGCTTCTCGCTCTATTTATTGCTTTGGAGTCAAAAAAGATCAGTACTGGGCTCATGCTTTTGGAGTCGATAGATAATATCTCTAAGGGTTTCATTTATCAGAAAAGTGATATTACAACCTTGTCCCAAAAAAAAATACTATAAAATGGATAAGATATTATAAAATGAAGATTTAATTATAAAGAGGTCACTAACATTATATTATTGTACTATACCTGTACCTCATATGAGTAAAAAACTACTAAATCCACGCCGCGGCTCGACTAATGTCCATTTTACGCGGCGCTAGTCTGTCATTACATCAAAATGCATCAAAAAATAGTACCAACACCAGATGGTGGAGGACAGGGTGTCAAGCACCCTTAGCTTTCCACTCTCGAACATATAAAGATATCACGCAACCAGCTTTGTGAACGCACGTTAATAAAAGGAGCGTGTGTTAGGGGCTTTTTTTAGCGTGGTAAAATAATCAAATGAGTTCTCCTACCCAGGACAGGGTCTGGAGTCACGGTATTCGTTAGTCCGCGACCCAGGTAGACTCTCTAAGGGGGAGCCCCGTTATTGTGCTGTCACTCTTTCAGGCGCGCGTGGAACACAACGCACATGCCCATGCCCGTGCGCGCGTGTGTTTGGGGCTTAACGATAATTGGGTATTGTCACTTTCGTAAGGTATGCCAATAATCATAAATTTTCTACCAAATAGTAGTTTTTTTCGTAATCTCGGGACGTCAAAATCTGTGTCAAAATGTTATAAAATAAATTCGCTCGCGTATCGTAAACTCCGTCCCGTCCTTGACATTTACGAGCGCTTACGTCATCGCGCGCGTCAAGTGGCGGCCGCTTACATTAACCGTTATCGCTCCAGTTAGAATTACTCAAATGGCCAACTGTAAACACTTTCGTATTCGTTGATAAAGAGTCTTTGTATTACAACATAAACAATTCTTGTATGACTACTTTGGTATTATAAATATCCCATAGATAGGAGAGATCTCGCCGTAACTAGACCCGTTGACGTATCTTATTTATTTTTGATAAAACTACTGAATCAATTTACACGAAACTTTAGAACTAATATAACGAATATATAAGTAATCTAATAAGAAAATTCCAACATATAATGTTATAAGATTCCAACTCAAAATTCAACTTACATGGAGCTATTATTTGTTAATATTGCGCGACTGTCAACACTGGCCGACGCTCACAATAATTGTAATCACTCGAGATACAATGACTCTTATCTCAAACGGTAAAAAGTTTCGTGTTCCTTAGTAACGAGACTTTGTATTTCAATATAAACACCTCTTGTATAAGTACTTCGGAATTAAAATATCCTGTAGATAAGAGATCTCGCCGTAACCACAGCCGTAACTAGACCTGTTGACGTACCTTATTTATTTTTGATAAAACTACTGAATCAATTTACACGAAACTTTAGAACTAATATAACGAATACATAAGTATTCTAATAAAAAAATTCTCACATACACTATTCCTATAAGATTCCAACTCTAAAATTCATTTATTTATATGGAGCTGTAATTTTTCCATGCGCAGTTCAATGCACGACTTTGTAAACGATCATCCGTGTTATTATGAACAGGTATCACTATAAAATGTTTTTTAGGATACTACATAAACCTTCTTCAACTGATTACTAACCTTGAATCGAAAAAATAAACAACGGAAATTCCATGGTATTAGAAATACATTGTTGACAACCGAATTGGCCTATACGAGGGACAAAAACCTATTTCTACTCGATAATTTACGTTTTCCAATTAAAATTTTAGTTGAAATCTAACATAAACACGACACTTTATCAATTTCAGTACACTTATAGTCCTATCATGGAAAAAATAAGACATAAACAACATTACAAGTGGTTGATCACTTGACATTTTGACATCGACAAAGAGCGAATCTTTTTTTTTTTTTTATAATGACACCCAGTTGATTTCAGTAACTATTCGGTACAATAATAATCGACTAAAATCGAGCTCTATGGATGAATTTTTTCAAGCAATTCTGAGCCATAGTGTTTAATATAAATAAGGTTGAAGTAGGCTTGTACGCGCGTGCCGCGCGCGAACCACATATGGTTCCTCAGGACTCAACGGTGGTGACCGTTTAGGAACCACATTTGGTATCTCAGGACGATAGAGGTTAAAATATTTCTACTAGAGTAATACATGTATTTTGCGTAAAGGGAACACTTTATGAAATGTTGAAGTTGACGAAATGAAATACATAAAACTTTGGATTGCAATCATTTCGCGATAGTGGCGCCTGCTGGTGGCGGTGCGTGGCAACTTTCCCGACTCATCAAACGATGCTTTCGCTTTGACACACGGCCTTAACATGCATCATTCTGCCGTTACAAGCGAAATTTATCCGACGGGGTCTTAATAAAAGGTATCCTATACTTTAATCTAGGTTGTAAACTAGTAACGAGTAGATTTCGATAAAAATTTGCACGCAGGTACGTGCAAATTTTTATCGAAATCTACTAGCCCTATATTTTTTTGCGTGAAAGACTAACGAACATCCATCCTCTAAATCACATTTAGGTCTAATAGTGAAAGAAAGATAAGATATACTGCCATCGAGAACCTTTCTTACTGAACTGTCTAAACAGGTCACCGTGATACTAGAACGTAAAGGGCTATTGAAGGAACACCGTAGATTTTAGTCAATACGAGTCTGACAGTGCCATATGCTCCATCCGGGGCAAGAGGACTTATTTGATTTTATAACGATGTAAAAATGGTAAGTGTCAAAGTAAATGTTAAAAAAGAACGTCATAAAACTATCAAAATCCTTAGTTTACACACAAGCAGAAGGCACCTGATAGAAAACACGGAGGTTCCTCTTAAAGATTAGTTTGCTCCTCTAAAGTGAAAATATGGCGCTTGCATCCAGACATAAGCTGTCCTACTTTAAACCACTATGATTTAACTCTGTTTACGTCTTGAAAAATGTTCAGGGCGTGTTTCAGAACACGCAGAGAAGGCGAGGAATTTTCTTAGTAAATTCACTGAGAATTCTTATGTCGTCAATATGAAAACTCGTCTTCGGTATCTTTTGTAAAAGAAAAATGTATTAGCTTTGGAAGAGGTAAAGACGAAGTAAAAATACGCTCAGCAACGCAATATGACGAAGAACCTCAATGGCTCTTCGTCATATTTCTTTAGGCTTATGGCTCAGTGCTCCATGCTCTTTACCAACTCAGTATTTTCACAAAATACGGCAGTGGATACTTAAAGAAATAACGCTCTTTCTTTTAGGCAGAAATAATTATAAACAGTTTTAATTTTTATAAAGTTAAATGCACACACCATTTAAAACCAACCAAAAACTAGACAGTAGTGAGAACTTGTGGCCTACCATGAACTCTTAACGCGATCCAGTTTAGGCTGTGGGAAAGAGATGGCGCTAGATGACTTGTATAGCTCTGTCTCTTTCTCAAAGGCTAAACTGGATCGCGTTAAGGGCTCGTGGTAAGGCCTCTGGTCATATTTTGATCTTTAATATCGAGTAATTAGATTTTTTAAGTTTCCATACCCAAATGGTAATCCAGAACCCTATTACTAAGACTCCGCTGTCTGTCTGTCTATCTGTCCGTTTGACACCAGGCTGTATGTCTTTTTTTTTTTTTTTTTTTTTAATGAACTGTGATAGTTAACAGTTTAAATTTTCATAGATGATGTATTTCTGTTGCCGCTACAACCACAAATACTAAAAACATGTTTCCTCAAACCTGTTTTTTTCTTTGGCAGTTATCTGCTCAATTATATAGTTCTATTACGTGTCCTGATTTAATAAATGAAATATTTTTAAACTGACAAAGGTTTACCCACCTCGACAGTACTTAGCTAAGCCAGTCAGATGGAGATAGCATGTAAAATGGCTAGACTGTTCGTGTTCGGCTTATCACGCAGTCTCCACGCTATGTATAGCATGTCCTTCAAATGATGTCTAGCGACGGACCTTGCTCGTACACTGATGTATTATTAACATGAATTACCTACTTTACAAACAATATTTAAGTATATTTTTTATATTTAAATGTGTTTATGTTTGGCCCGTAACTAACCCAGAGGCAAAGATGAAGCAAAACATGGTGCGAGCTGATCCAAAAAGAACTGGAATTCATGCGTACCGACGGAATACAGTAAAAACTGTTTGGCGGACTCCAACAGGATGTAAACGTATATGAACGGTATTTTGTACGGAGCACTGTTTGGAGCTCGTGGTCGGTTGGGGCCGTGGGACTGTCTTAAATGGAAACCGTGGCCTTGGAACGTAAAAGTCAACTAAAGAACCAGGGTGAAATCAAAAGTTGGAAAGTCTCTTCCGCTTCACTCAGGGTTGGAGACTCTTTTGATGAGTTTATCAACCAAAAAAAAAAATAGTAACAGACGCTTGTGCGTCTGTGGACTCGTGTCCACCTTGGTCTGTGGATGACTGACCATTTATTATTGTGACTTTCCTCCGTGCCTCAAAGAGCACGTAAAGACCTTGGTTCTGGCTATTTGGTAAATATTTGATAGTCGTCACTGTTTGAAGCTCGACAGGCTAACAACCAGTCTTACCTTTGTCCTGCTTTTTACCCATGACATAAATGCGAGCCCTGCAGACATTTGGACTTATCGGGCCCCGTACCTTAGGTACCCTGTTATGTGCTCACTGACCACTTAAATATAATGCTGATAGTACCGTATTAAAATAACTCACTATCACAAATTGTACTTATCACGAATTAATTATCCTAGTTCAGCAACATTTATGGAGCAGTTCCGCAAAGTAAATCATGTTCTGATAAACAAGCCATAAAGTGCTAACTTTCTAAGGTAGTAATGTGTAAACATTAATATTATTCTTTGACCCATTTTCACCCACTGCACCGTGACGATAGTTATGCTTCAGGAAGGGCTGTCAGAAATATTTTGTTGATGTTATTTAGCGCTGTATTTCGCAGAAGAGAAGATTATTTCAAAGACTTGCTTATTCAAAGGCCTGTGAGGTTCCCAGTGGTGGCTTGATTAACTGTGACAAGCCTCAATTTTGACGGCACGGTAAGCGCAGTGGCTGAGCGATCTGATTGCTGTCTGAGTGTCGCGGGTTCGATTCCGGCACGTCGCAAATATTTATATGTCGGAGCCACCAGTATTGTTCCGTCAGATCCAGGCATCATGTGGGCAGAGTTTGGGTCTCGTGCAATGAAAATACACTGGGTGCGGTTCACTTGGTTATTTTAATTTTAAATCACAAATTAAATCGAACACAATTTAATTTAATCACTCACTACACTTATACTGGGCACAACGAATCGAGTACAGTTTCGGGATGTCTTCACACTGCTGCGGTCGGGCACTGAATGCGCTCCTCTCAGCCCCGATGAAACATCACGACTCTGTATAAGCGCGCGCAGACCACGTGATACTCAAAATGGCGCGCTTACGATTCGTTTGCTGTCCGTACTATTGACCGGATCCGACACGGCCATCCTGCGATTAACACGTCCTCGTGTGATCTTCATCTTCTTCTTCTTCAGCCTCTTTCTACCATCTTGATGTAGGCCTCCTTCAACTCTTTTCACTCGTCCTCGTGTAATAATCACTCTGAAACACAAAATAGTCCACGACAGAATACTGTTCCACTCGGTCATTCCTGACCAAACTCTATATTCAGTTCTTTGGTGAAAATAAGGAAATTTCAGAACTCTACTGTACCATTAAAACCAATACTCTTTAACTAAATCAAACATTGGGAATAGCCAATTGAAAATACAGCACTACCCTAGGCCACTAACAAATACCCTAGGCCACCAAAAACTACCCTAGGCCACTAACAAATACCCTGGGCCACTAACAACTACCCTGGGCCACCAACAACTACCCTGGGCCACTAACAACTACTCTGGGCCACCAACAACTACCCTGGGCCACCAACAACTACTCTGGGCCATGTACCACAGTCGTTCGAATCTACTTTCACAACTCTATTGCAAAAAAAACTACCGATTTTCCAGTGACCTTCGACTTTCGAGTAAAACTTCTATCGCCACGGCTCTCTAGCCAAGCAGCAATCACATTGCTTTCACACATCCAACTCATGGATCAGAACTTATGTGCGCATCCACCACGTGGATCGCCCGCTGACTACACAATATGGTCTCTCAAGACCCCGACCTCCGCCAGAGCCACCCGCGCACCGCGCATCCATGGACACCAGGATGTCAATAAGATACGGACTACGGCTACGAAACAGCTACTGGTACGGTCGAAAACAATACGGCCGGTAGACCGTTTTACTCGACCTCTCACCACAACTTTATCAGAATCTACGGTAACTTCGACTGGTATATGACCCGTTGGCATGTTTGTAGGTACACTTAGAGTTCAAGGGTTTCAATGTGTAACGGTCACCATCCCAAAATCTTTATCACTCTAAACAGACCCTTGAACTTTGGATCTAACTAAGACTGATCGGAAATCCCAGAGCATTCAAGTACCTTTGCAATTGTTATTATCACAATGCAGCAATATTATAATCAAAACAGCAGGAATCAAATTCGTGGCCTGTGGCTAACACTAGCCCCACTAACAAACCTCTGTTTGTTTCACACCGTTCACCATGAACGCACAATACACGACCTCCGCCAGTGCCATCCGCACACCGCGCTTCCATGGACACCGGGATGTCAATAAGATACGGATTACGGCTACGAAATAGCTACTGGTACGGTCCGACCAGCCGACCTAAGATTCCACACTATCATCCAACTCAACATCTCTACTTCAAAATGGTACTTGAACCTCAGGCATTCCCCCCAAATCCACAGCACTTAACCAGCACTATGCTTCACTACTTACGCAGTAGTGTAAATCACTGAAGTACTTAACCAGTTCTTAACATTGTAGCGCTTAACCAGCTTTACAAATCCTATCACTTAGACAGTAACAATAATAAAAGCTTAACCAGCGATATTAACTCACTAACGCTTAACCAGCGATAGTCAACATAAAGAACACAAGGCACCAGAGGCGTAAGTAAAAATGAAACGATTCACCTGTGTTGTAACGTGTCTGATGGTGGTTGCACGATGCAGACATCGACGCGTCGCGCCGCGCCTTGGACTGGTCCGTTGCCACTGCCGCCACTACTGCTCGTACAGCGCACGGCTATGTGACCTGGCTTGCCACATTTGAAGCACACCAAGGTCTTCGATGCCGGCTGCTGCGTCACTTGACTTGATGCTGTAGGTCTTCCCTTCGTATCCATCGCCTTACTTCTGCACTCAATACGCTTATGGGCGTTTTAGCACAGTTATAACACTTAATTGACGTTATTTTTCCTCGCTTGGTGTCACTTGTTTTCGATGATTCACAGATAGTGTTCATTTTTCGCATCAGATATGAAACGACTGGCGAACGTGGGTAATGTTTCTTTATCACTTGGTTTTTCACCATTCAATTTTTTTTAATGAGGGTACCCGCCGCGTTTTCAAAGTTTGCCAGTTTTGCATTTCAAAAAGTAACTAACTTCCACTGATTGTTATTGTCACTGTTCCCGCGTGTAATTTCATTAGCACGATTTGATCCCAATTCTGATGTCGGAGCCACCAGTATTGTTCCGTCAGATCCAGGCATCATGTGGGCAGAGTTTGGGTCTCGTGCAATGAAAATACACTGGGTGCGGTTCACTTGGTTATTTTAATTTTAAATCACAAATTAAATCGAACACAATTTAATTTGATCACTCACTACACTTATACTGGGCACAACGAATCGAGTACAGTTTCGGGATGTCTTCACACTGCTGCGGTCGGGCACTGAATGCGCTCCTCTCAGCCCCGATGAAACATCACGACTCTGTATAAGCGCGCGCAGACCACGTGATACTCAAAATGGCGCGCTTACGATTCGTTTGCTGTCCGTACTATTGACCGGATCCGACATATATGATATACTAGCACTACGCCCGCGACTTCGTCCGCGTGATTTTCGAACTTTGCCTTTGTGAATTTGTAGTCCCGGCCACCCTCTATATGGGATACTGTTGGAAAAACTCAATCAATATTCAACAAAAATTCTATCAACCCGCAATATTCCGTCTTAGGTAATACCTAGGTCCTAAAATTTTAAACTCCTAACTATCAACGCCAATACAAACTTTTAGGGGTCGAATTTCGTATCATCCTCTCTTAGTGAGAACCTAGGTCCTAAAACAACCCCCATTCAAACTCCTAGCATTTGTAGTAACAAAGTTTCATACAAACTGTCGACCCCATAAACAGCCCCTTAGGGGTAGAATTTCAGAAAATAGTGCCTTGCGTTGGTGTGCTTTTACGTCAGAAAAGAACAACCTTGCAAAATTTAATACTTACTCCTAGCATTTGTAGAAACGAAGTTTCATACAAAATATCAACCCCTAAATCAACCCCTTGGGGACTATTTTCACAAAACACCCGCAACTACGTCCAAAAAAAGAATCTCTATGCAAAATTTGAGTCTCCAAACTATCAACCCCGAAAAAGCCCCGTAGGGGTTGAATTTCGCAAAACCGTCTTAATGAACATTTAGGTCTTAAAAAGAACCCCTCGCAAAATTCGAGACGCCTAGCACTTGTAGTAACAAACTTTCATACAAACTATCAAACACAAAAAAAACCCCTTTGGGGTGGAATTACGCAAAATCCCGCTATGGTGTGCATCTAAGTCTTATAAAGGAACCCGGTGCAAATTTGAGGCTCCTCGCACTTATAGTAGAAGATTTATGGGGATTGTCTATCAAAGTTTGTACAGGCATTGTGGAAACTGTAGCGCCATATTTGGCATTAATTTTTAATCTGTGTGTGGATCAAGGAGTTTTTCCTGATTTGATGAAGTTCAGTAAAGTCGTGCCTCTTTTTAAATCTGGGGACTCCAAAGATACTAACAATTATAGACCAGTATCCGTGTTGCCAGTCTTTAGCAAGATATTTGAGAAAGTAATGCTAAATCAGATGCTTAACCACTTCAACACCTACAAAATCTTACACGATCAGCAGTATGGTTTCACCAAGGGACGTTGTACAACTGACGCCGGTGTCACCCTATTGAAGCACATATTTACTGCATGGGAAGAGGCACAAGACGCCATAGGAATATTCTGTGACCTCTCCAAAGCATTTGATTGCGTTAATCACGACACATTACTTTTGAAACTTGAACATTACGGATTAGGTAAACTTGCGCTTAGTTTAGTAAAATCTTATTTGTGTGATAGACAACAACAAGTTCAGATAAATGGTGTAAATTCACAGGGTTTAACAGTTAGAATGGGAGTTCCACAAGGCTCAATATTGGGTCCTTTCCTCTTTCTTGTATATATAAACGATCTACCCTATTTACTTAAAAATCAACTACACAATATGGTGTTATTTGCTGATGACACTTCCCTAATTTTTAAAATAAGTAGGCGAGCCCAGAATCTAGACGACGTCAATAATACCCTGCGTCAGATCCATAATTGGTTCACAGCAAACAATTTAGTATTAAATGGAAACAAGACTAAATGCATTAGGTTTGCCTTACCAAATGTTAAAAATAGTAATTATGACATAGTGTTGGATGATGAGATACTAGAATTCGTCGATAAAACGGTTTTCCGGGTATAACACTTGATTCAAGGCTACAATGGGGCCCTCATATTGCAACTCTTGCGGGGCGATTAAGTTCAGCAGCATATGCTGTTTGGAAGATTCGTCAATTCACAGACGTTGATACTGCGAGAATTGTCTATTTTAGTTACTTCCACAGTATAATGTCGTATGGCATTTTATTGTGGGGAAGGGCGGCTGACATCGAGTCTATCTTTATTCTCCAAAAGAGAGCTATTCGAGCCATATATAATCTCCGTAGGCGCGATTCTCTAAGAGAACTGTTTAAGGAAATTAACATCCTGACGGTACCTTGTCAATATATCTATGAAAATATAATGTACGTTAGAAAAAATCTGCATCTTTTCTCTAAAAGAGGTGACAGACATAATTATCATACTAGAAGTAGGAACCAATTAGTTCAGCCGGGCTTCAGACTCGCCAAAGTAGATTCTTCTTTCATGGGGTACTGTTTAAAATGCTATAATAAGCTACCACAAAACGTTCTTGAACTGAATGAAACGAAATTCAAAACATGCATTAAACGCACACTGTGTAAGCAGGCATATTATAAACTGAGCGACTATATCGCTGATGAAAATGCTTGGCTCCATACTGGTCCTGCTCCATGAGACAGTGAATGTATAAATAAATTGATAGTGGAAGTATACTTAACACCATTGTTGGAGCTGCTGAAGACTGTACAACTGTATTTGCATTGTATAGATTCAATCTTCCTTGTATTATATAGTTTCATAGCCGGCATTGTGTGAGTACTATGTACTTCAGAGCTGTCATTCACTGAGTACCTACGTCTCTTGTTGACTTGAATGACCCTGGCGGCTGAGAGTGTGTCATGCTCACTCAAATGTCTCGCTGATGGTGGCGCGTGTGTCGGATCATTTAGCTCCCTCCAAAATGGTTGAGCTGAATGGTGCTGATGCATGTGTCATGTTCGTGAACGGGCGCTGTCAGTTGAGACTGGTCATCTCTTAGCTGCCACGGTTTATTTTAATAATTATTGATCATTTTGTTTTTGAATTGTCTTTGTTTTAATTGTTACTCTGGACACTTTTAATCAAAAACTTGCTACATCGTTCTCACATAATTACCACCTCAAATGAATGATGTAACAAAGGTTCTGTAATTATTCTGGCGATCTAAAAAGAGTGTCCATGGAGTTTCTTGCACGTTCTTCTCCATAGAGATCTACTTCTTGGAACGGGCATCTACGGTACTTTCACAGTTTTTATGTCTTGTGACTGGGACTGTAGCACCATAACTTTTGTAGTGTTTAATAATATTCCTTTGATTGTCTATGACAATTCAAAAGTGCCTGTAACTGGCCTACTTGAAATAAATACTTTGATTTTGATTTTGATTTTTTTGATTTTGAGTAACAGAGTTTCAAACTTTCAACCCCAAAAACAACCTCTTAGGGATCGAATTTCACAAAATCCCGTCTTAGGTATTACTTACGTCCAAGAAAGAATCCCTATGTATAAATTTGAGTCTCAATTCTAACAACCCCTTAGGGGTCGAATTTCTCAAAATTTCCACCTTGGTGAGCATTTACATCTTAAAAAGATGTAAGATTTGAGATGCCTAGCACTTGTACTAAAAAAGTTTCATACAAACTATCAACCCCAAAAACAAACCCCTTAGGGGTCGTATTTCGCAAAATCCCGTTATGGTGACCATCTCCGTCCTAAAAAGAAACCTCATGCAAAACATGAAATTCCTAGCACCTGTAATAACGAAGTTTCATACAAACTATCAACCCCAAAAACAAACCTTTAGGGGTCGTATTTCGCAAAATCCCATCATGGTGAGCATCTACGTTCTAAAAAAGAACCCGATGCAAAATTTGAGGCTCCTAGCTTTTGTAGTAACAAAGTTTCATACAAACTATCAACCCCAAAAACAACCCCTTAGGTGTCGAATTTCACAAAATCCCGTCTTTAGTATCATTTACGTCCAAAAAAAAAGCCATATGCAAAAATTTAAGTCTAAAAACTATCAGCCCCAAAAACAACCCCTTAGGGGTCGAGTTTCGCAAAAATTCTACCTTGTTGAGCATTTACGTCTTAAAAAGAACCGGCATGCAAGATTTGAGATGCCTAGCACTTGTAGTAACAAAGTTTCATACAAACTATCGACCCCAAAAACAAACCCCTCAGGGGTCGGATTTCGCAAAATCCCGTCATAGTGAGCATCTACGTTCTAAAAAGACACCCCATGCAAAATTTGGAATTCCTAGCACCTGTAGTAGCGAAGTTTCATACAAACTATCAACCCCAAAAACAACCCCTTAGGGGCCGAATTTCGCAAAATCCGTTCTTAGTGCTCACCTACGTGGTATAAGGAGGGCTTATGCCAAATTTCAAGTTTCTAGGCCCAGCGGTTTGGGCTGTGCGTTGTCAGATCAGTCAGTCAGTTTTGAATTTTATATATACACCGTGTTCCGGACGATATACATAAACTTCGACCAGATGTTCAGACCACGGAAGTAAGCATTTTTCATTATGGACACATTAATAAATTCTTATTTTTTATTTTTTGTTAATTTTCATACAAACTAAATACCTAGACGTAAATAACCCGATATGCATGCCTCTTTATCCGAATTGGCAACGTCGTATTTTCATTCATAACATTTGGCGGGCTGAAACTTGTCAAAACAGTTTCTTTGATTTTTTATCTCGTTCCTCATAGCACTGTCACTGTACTATACTTATCTAAAGAGAACGTATAAGGCTACCAAGCAGGTAGATACGTATTTCGAATTGTCTTTTTAATTGAGGAATAAAAAAAAAAACAAAATTCCATAACCAAATCATGATAACCTCTTCCCACGACATGCAGCCTTCGCAAAACGTTTCTGCAGTCCTTATTTTTAGTCTAGGCTTAAAGCAACGCCGGACCTCCAACGACGGGAAGGGGAGTAGGCTACCATAATTATCTTCCCATTCTGCCGTTTCGGCTTAAGTAACGAACATTCAATCTCAAAATTATTGACTAAAAGAGGGGCAGCTCAACACGCAATCTGGGGACCACGCTTAGAGCTCACGTACATTCGTAAAAATACTCTCAAAAGATAGGTCTCGGTCAAATTAAGATAAATGGTAATCACAGCATATTTTTTTTATGCATTTGAGTAGAATAATTATAATTTATAAGCACACTTGTTGCGTGGGCAACATCAGAACTAACGCCACCATCTTATTTTTCAATACATTTCACAAATGAGCGCTCTCCTGTCAACCTCAATGGAGTGTCCAAAGATCCATATAACACTGTAGGTTAGACAACTACGTCAGCCGTAATGTCATTCAAAAATATTTTTATTAATAAAAAATAAACTCTAAAAAGCAAAAAATAAATTTAATGTAAAAAGTTTTCGAAATGACCACCTTCTTTTTCGACACAAATATTCAAACGAGTCCTAATTTGGCCATTTAAATTTACAGACATTTGTCTTATTTGTTCAGCAGCCTGAGATATTCTATCTAAGAGCTGTTCACGGTTCTGAATTTGTACGGAGTACACCTTCTCCTTTAAGGTTCCCCAGACATAAAAATCTAAAGGAGTCAGATCTGGGGACCTAGCTGGCCATGCGATATTTGTGCTACCTCGTCCAATCCAACGGCCAGGAAACGTTGCATTTAAATATTCACGCACTTGTGTGCCATAATGTGCAGGGGCCCCATCATGTTGGAGCCACATGGTTCGCAGAGTTTGAAGATCCACTTGTTCGAAAAATTCGAAGCTAGTGACGTTTCTTAGGAACTCTAAGTAATTGTCAGCATTTAGGCGGTGGGGAATCTCAATAGGGCCGATCAGCTGATTGTTAAAAACACCAGCCCACATGTTTACAGAGAATTCAGTTTGATGTGACGCCTGCCAATGTAAATTCGGGTTGCTCTCATGCCACTGCACTTGATTTTTGGAATTGAATACTCCCGCTCTTGTAAACTGGGCTTCATCCATCCAAAGAATTTTTTGAAGCAGTATTGGATTATTTATCAGTTCTTGATTCATTCTCTGGCAAAAAACAATTCTTGAGAAGTGATCAGGTGGTATTATGCCTTGGGATTTTCTGTAGTGGTAGGCATGCAAACCATATCTTTTCCACAGTTTCCACACTAGCTTATGAGATACACCCACGATTCTCCCAACGCGTCTCGTTGAGAGTGTAGGATCATGAATAATAAGGTTCATTATTCTGTTTTCTTGAGCGACGCTCAAATTGATTGCTCGTTCAGGGCGGCGTGGTCTAATTCCGATCTCACAAAATCTCCTGTGTATGTTAATAAATGTTCGTATATCAGGAACGCGCCGACCAGGGAATCGCCGTTGGTACTCTCGCACAGCTGCTGTAGCATTTCCGTCACAGAAACCGTAGACGAAGTGAATATCAGCTTGGTGTTGAGCAGAATATTCGTGCGGCATAGTGAAAGTTGTAATCAAAATGATTGATTAAATTAGTCGGAAACCCAAAAGCAAATTACAATAAACAATAATCCTGACAGTTAAAATCATGCATGACAAACAATGACAAATAACAACTTAGGTATCCATAGCGACCAGTTTAATCTCTTTGAAAGATTCGTTATCGCAAATGATCGTATTTCTTCGCTAACTCTCGGGTTCCTCTCGTACGTGCAAATGAAATGCAAATAGTATTTGATAGATTTATCATTTTAATTGCACTAAGCGGCAACATAGGCCAAATTAAGATACTTTCTCACTGCATAGCTCAATTAAATTTCATTAAATGAAATTACAAATATCTTTGTAACGAAGCCTTTTTAAGTACTACTTCCTTTGTTGGATTTGATTTGTAAAAGCCATAGAAGTATTTGCTAAAGTTTATGGATAACGTGAAGAACACGGTGTATAGACAAGTAGTTGTTCCCGGTCTGGGCGTTTGTGTACATTATATTATGTTTGTAATCGCACCCACGACAGAGGAAAAATTCCTAGTGTGGACCAACGTTTTTTTTTATTTGAGAAAAAATCTTCACTGAAAATAAATAAAAAACTGACAAGGTAACTGCATATGGGCTAGTAAAAGGTCGATACAGCAAACGCTGAATTGATAAAGCGATCACTATTCTTACCCTGCATAACGTACCATGCGGACCAATTTCATGGAAAAGGGCATAGAATGGCCTAATGGCATTCACATTCAAGCTATTTTAAACAACAAAGCCGCTTTATCAAGCGTAGGTAGCCGCTTTATCAATTGCAGTAGAGTTTATTAAGGCGCATAGTACCCTCAATGACCTTGAGCATCAGGGCGGAGCTTTCAGCACACTTTCATATCTGCACCACATAAACTAATATGTCCCGAGCATACTGCGATACCTCAAAACGATATCATAGACTATGCAGCGAGGCAGGAACGACTGCCGCGGGCCGCCTTCGCCCGGTTTTTATACATGGAAACCTCAATATTTAACATATTCTTTGTAAAATATTGACTGATTTACATGAGCGTTGCTCACTTTGTAGTAAATTTTAACACCGATTGATCTATTCAAAAATATTTTAAATAAACGAAACCGTTTAGAAGTTCTGAGCATTTATTTGAACAAAATAGCGTGTTGTTAAATATTTTTTTACAGCTCAACTATTTGTCTTAAGAAAATAAAATTTGCTCACATTGTTGTACATGAATCTACAGTAAACATATATTTTTTTTCAATCTTTACACCCAGCCGTTAATGAGGAGCATGCTTTAGAATGTAACGTTTTTACGGCTTAAAAGGCGCGAAGGCCCTTAAGCGTAGGCGGTCGTATAAATATAGAAATCTGAGATTGCCACTAATATGTAATACGGAACTGCTATAATTCCTATAATACACATGCAACTCCTGTCTTTGAAAGGAACCAACTAAACACACATTCACAAAATTTCGTTGAAATCAGTGATTAGTTTTGATAACGCGATCTTATAAAATGAAAAGATTAAGATTTAACATTTTGAATGAAAAACAAAAGAGTAATCAGCTTATAATTTTCGCATTCTCGGAATTTCGATAAAAACAAGTACCACTTAGCCTAAAAATTCTTCGTGGGGTGTGTCATATTTCATTCTTAATTTAGCAATATTCGGTACCTGGTCCCTCGAGACAAGAGTTTCTATCTCCATAATGCTTCCAAAATTGCGGTAACCTCATAACTTGGGAAAACAATTCCGAAAGAAAAACAATTTTCATGAGTGCAATAAATAAGGATTGATCGATCGTCGTCGAGGTCGACGAGAATATCCTCCCTTCTCAATGACCCTTGTGTTGTCGCATGACTGCGTGTGCTAAAATATCAGCCGTAATATCGCTATAGTTTCTTCATCGATATTTTACATACTGACAGCTGCAGTTCAATAGCAACCTTATTTCCCTGACTGTAAAGAACACCACAATTTTGACAGACTTCAATGACTTCTGAGTAAATTTTTGACCGGTTGATAGAATTTGTTTCGCCCCCTATTACATTGGTCTATAACCACATGTGTACTTAATATAAAAATCACTGTGATTATTGCCATTGCGGTTATACACTGAAAGAAACTGGCTCAGATTCGAGAATCGAGCTGGGCGAGAAGGCAGCCTTTTTTTCGAGGTGGTGAAATGAAACAATGAAAAAAAAAATGAAATATGTTTATTTCATTATAAACATGATGGATGATTTGTGTTACACAAATCATCCAATGAGTCCTTTCTCCCTTTATGGAGGTAAAGGGACTGTCAGACTAATTAATGACTAAAGATCCTATTACTTATGTAGTTTCTTTTGTTGCCGCATACGTTCTACGGCCACGGTGCCCTTCAAGACAGTCACATGACCCCGGCAGGCAAGACTATTGCCCTGCGGTCTCAAGCTGTGGATGATGAGATTTTGCCCAATGATACAGAGACAGAGGCAAAATAATTATGAAATGACTGTACCTCACTACCAATTCGGCTATTTCTGTACATTGTCATAACTGGGGAAATTTAATCAAACTCCGTCTAGACAGCAATAAGGATCTTGTTCAATTTCGGCCGGTTTTAACTTGCCACAGCTATGACGGCTCGGACAATTCTTTTTGTATCTTTTAGACCAGATCTGAGTAATTTATCATGAAGCTAAATCTTTCTTTATGAAAGTTTTTGGAAGAGGATTACTTATTGTTTTGTGTTTTCTGTTTTAATACAATGTCAGTTTTGTTCATGAGAGATGAGTTTATATAAATAAGCTTAAAGTAAAAGGCTGGTGTACAACGGGTTACATAACAATGTTTTAGGCTATCACGGTTATTTTCAGAATTCACACATTTACACGGAAGATATCCCGTAAGTGACATTTTAAATTACATAACAATGTGTTTCGATTTTCCGAGCGTCAGGCTGTCACGCGTACAGCTATCTATACTTAGCCTTAATTTCTGAACTATTTTCATCAATACCACTTTATTCTGGTCTGGCTGTTTGAGTATGTGAAATTAAATGTTTGAAAACACACCGATAAAGGGAGAATACTACTTCTAGGGTCGAGCTAAGTTCGAAAAACGAATAATAATATGTCGCCTGTGATACCTGAAAGGTTTAATAAAGGCGTGTCCTATTGCTGCTTTCACATTTTGCCGTTATGTTAAGAGGTCCGTGTAATAAAAGGCGATATTATTGTCATGATCTTGTCTCCGTAGCTGATACTAAGAAATATCTGATAGAAAACTCAAAATCACTGAGCCTGATCTAGAGTCGACCCAAATATCGTATTCTCAGTAAGTCAAGTTGGGCCTCGGAAGTGTTTTAAAGGACAACACGGCTCTCCAGCGCCAAGAGCGTGTGGAGAAACAAGGTGGTTTTTAGTCAATTAGAGTCAATAGTCTTTTCTGATCCACTCAGGGCGGAATTTAAAAAATCAGCAGTAAGTCCTTCATTTGCTGAATTTACAATCCGAAGAAAAAGCAGTACAATTTGCAACAAGGCATCTAAACAATCTTTTTTAAAGTTTTAAATCTGTGGCAAGTGACTCTCCATTTTCAGAAGCCAAGCCTTATAAAATAAACAGCAGTTTCTCCAGTGGTATACACCACGTCCTCACATAACTCACGATTAATGCCGAGCATTACCGAACATTGCCGAGTCCCCACGCGTTTCCACGTGCGGAAAAATAATGTTTATTAAAGCACCCCTTTTATGCAGTGCGGTGACCTTGGAACCTTCGCTGTTTATGCTGGTTTTAAATAACGTTGTGTTGGGGGAAAACGGAGTTCATAAATACGAGGAATGATACTATAAAGGTGAATTAAAGAAGCATACGGGCCTGCCTGATGGAAACCGGTCACCATAGCCTATGGAAGCGTGCAATGTTAGAGGAATCCTCTGCGCTTTACTGAATCTGCAACTATTTCACATCCTTTTTGAGAGTCCGAAGAAAGTAGGAACGACCGTTAAACTCTTACATAATGAAGACAGCAATAACAGACAATCCTGCTCGCAATTATCTTTTCAGTCCACAAAAAAGCTTTAAAAACAGGATGTCGTTCTCCGCGGATTTCATAAAGATGGAGATTTGGAGAAAGAATAAAGATATTAGCCCTGGAAAAGATGAGGCAAATAAGAACAAACAGAACATAATTTTGTCGTTGTCGGCAGATAGATGATTCGTTATTATGCAAATGGCATCTTTTACTAACGCTGCTGGTTTGGCTATAAAATGTCGAAAGCTAATTGAAGAAACTTCTAGGTACCACAAGCACTTATCTTATCTACAATACTGAAAGTAATCATTGGCAATATGACAACTAACCCAGCGTTAGTTTTTATGACAGTATATTCATTCATAAGTTAACACCTATTTCTACGGTTGAAGAGTGGAAGACAGAAAACACTACACTAACATTCTTCTTATGGGCCTACCACACGCAAAAGCTTCACCATTATTTTGCCTGCGTAAGCCCGGCCTGCGCGAACTTGCATGTGCGTGTGGTCGGGCGTTCAGTTTTGCCGTCCATGTACAGATGTTTCATGCGAGAAGCTCACGCAAGCAAAACTGTGGTGAAGGTTGTGCGTGTGGTAGACCCATTGGAGCCCAGACGCATTCATCTAGCTTCTAAAATAAGAAGCTAGATGAATGCGCCTGGGCAAGCTCTAATGGCGTGCAAGTGCACGTCAGTTGTCACTTTCTGAAACTCAACTCAACACACACAAAGCAATGTCTACCATGCTTTTCAATTTGAAATTAAATCATTGTGACCAATCATTTTGTCGGCCAAACCCTTTTAATCCAAATTAATCAATTCGACTGAATCATGAATAATCCCATTTAAATGCCATATTATAATGACCAGACCCCGATAAGCTATCAGTAATGAACGAATTGCTATTAGTGAATATTGATGTGATACCATTAATTGGTAAGCTGAATTCCCCATAATAGATGAACCTCATTAATTACTCGTTCCACCTTGCAATTGCTTTGTAATTTGCATTTGGAGCTTATTGTACTGACTGATATAAATGATTTGATGTTTAGCAGAAGACCAAGCTTATTTACTGTCATTTTCTGCTAATGTGATTTCAAATTAAACATAATCTATGACTTAGACAATTTCTTCTTCTATGACAATCTCTCGCCATTTTACTTTTAGAAATACGTGAGCAGTGATTTCCTCTTTTTTATGCCCACGATACATACAAAATAAGGACCTCGTCTCATAACTATCTTTATTACATCTACAGTTTCTATCTCATCTATCTTTATTTCATGTCTCTCTTAAATTAATTTTCTCTTTTTTTCACATTTTATTATCTTGCTTGTTTTCCCGCCATCCCAACCTTCATCGCGATCTTCGTCTACATATTTCGTCTAGTAACACGAACCCGTCAAAACAATGCCTCTCAAATGGCTTCTCGGGCTTCAAAAGGCCCTTGACATAATAAAACCACTTCCCTATTAATAATTAAAAGAGCAGCATCAAATTCAATGATAATAACAAACTCAACGAGGGTTGCCTTCCTGAAATGAGGTCTAATGTCGAAACCCACTGCTGGGCTTTAATACAATTTCCACGGATACTCACAACGGGTTTTCAGGGACGTTTTACTTTAATTTTACGCAAGGAAGACCGTCGGGTCGCTGCTTGCTAGTCAACCATAAATTACCCGAAACTCCCACATAAATAAAGTGTAGCAGGTACTTTCAAGCTTAATTTATTCTTCAGCGTCGATGTCGGGAACTATTTCTACTGTAAATTCTGCCTTATTCAATTTAAAGTTTCACCCAGAACTTGATGGTACTTCTCCTAATCGCTTTTTCGTATCGTAAATCAATTGTGGAACGACAACATCTTGTAAACTACTTTTAGCAGAAAAACGAACACTTCAGGTAGATGGTCTGTCCTAGATAAATAGATACGTGTTTACTCCACAGGAGCCATACCTAAGCTTGATAATATTATCCTAAGCCAATGTTTATTTTATCAGATCGTCGATCGCTTCAAATGGGACGCTCAATTTACGCCAATCAGATAATGGAGCCTTTGAGTGTGAGCTAATCGAATCATTTAGGGTCCTATAGCAGTGTTTTTTATACAAGAAATATCAAGTTTTACAGGCCAGTACTTTAGAATGGCTTAGAACTATCTGGCGTCAAGCCAGGACATGACATCAACAAGATAGGTCTCAAGCTCTGACCTCCGAGAGACGATGAGGAAACTTATGTATACGATTTACGAGTATGCATATCCTTTGTCTCCCTCGACCTCTAAAGCCCACGTTATTTCATTTGGTAGAAAATTTCGTTAAAATTCAAGTGAAAATGCCTGAACCTTTAGTATTTGAACTGAAAGACATCAATCATTCCATAAATTATTATCAGCTTACTGCCGCTGCCAAAGTGATCATAAAAGGACTGATATAGCTCTGTATTGCAAAGTGCCTAAATTGCTTTCACAGTTATTGAACGATTGGCATGCATCTCAAGTTATTTTTGAACCGACTGCTCCTAAACTTAGATTTTACAGGTTTGTGAAAGTATTTTTATGGTCTAAAGAAGACTTGTCGATATAGCTGAAGAGATGTTTTGTCCATTATCACATGAGACTGTCTTAGTTCTTACTGGAATAATAAGTATACTATGTGTCAATCCAGGTTAGTTGTAGTTCAGTAGTACTTGTGTGAAAGAGAAACAAACAACCATCCATCCATCTGTGCTCACCATCTCGCATTATAAATTAGTTATAGATAAGATGTTGATGAACATCACAACAACACCTAAAGTGTGGCCAAAAAGAGAACCACGTAACGACTAATACAGCCTTTTCACGCTAGTGATAAAAAACTCAGTTTTGTGAGCTTGTTTACTGCCTGCCACTCCATATAACGATTTATTTTACTGCTAATGCGTCTATAATGGCTAATCAATTCAATCATGATACGATAACAGATTACTGTGCACTTCAGGTATAATGTAACTACCTAGTACTTACCTGGTTTTAGTGATGTAACCGCCGCCCGTACAAAGAAAAATTATGTAACTTTAGTACCATGTTTGTAAACATAGGTTTTAGAACTTTCAGAAGATAAATATGTTGTTATTCATCGCTAAGATGCAACAATATATGTTGCGATGTTTCATTCATGCCTCCGATATAGTGCCGTAACTAGCCTTTTGTGCGCCCAGTGCGAGGTTCATAAACAGCGCCCAAGGGCCGTATTATGACGTCTAAAACCAGGCTTGTTCCAGTGAGTGATCGCGCTAGACGAATTGTATAGCTCTCCCTTTCACTCACTGGAACAAGCCTGGTTTTAAGATGTCATAATACGTCTGCTGGTGTCCCCAATTGTGGTCCTGGTCTTTGGTAATTTCCGAGGCGCACTGTTCATGGGCACCGTTGGCACACTTCTATTTTAAGCACTGCTCAGACAGCAAGTAAAGCCTTTAGACTCGGTTGTTATTTGTTGATCTATGACAGACTTAAATGTTAGTCAGAAGTTTAACAACCAGTCTTCCAGTTGTCCGTACCAAGAGTTATTGTATTACCTATTTACTGGGTTGAGGCCTGTTCTCATACAAAGAAGACACGAGCATCTATAAGCATACGCTGGTTCCAGGCTAAATGGAAATTTCAGAATTACCTAGGTAACTAATATTATAATTTGCGAAGTGAGATTGTTGGCTGTTCACGCATATACCACTGGACTCATTTTAGTACAGAGATTGATGGGACCCTGGAGACGGTTATAGCGGCGGTAGAGGCGAAGCCGTGACCAAAATATAATATTGTAAAGCATATTCCAGTGGCTTCGCCCGCGTGGAGTTTGTTAATTGCCGTGTAGACTATAATCTATCTCTGTGCCAAACATCAAAATCCGTTTACCCGTCGTGACGTGATTGAGTATCCATCCATCCATTGATCTATCGATCCAACCTTCCCGTTTATAATGTTATTAAAGCTTTAAATAAGCAATTAGAGAAAAGAAAAATGTTTTAAGAATGCCAAAGTCGTACATCCTATTTTGACATCTTTGTTGCAGACTTGAAATTGCCAAAACACACAACACAAAAACACAACATTGCCTTTGGATTGGAGGTTCCCTAAAGATTCTCTAAAATAACTGAAGATCAAATTCATGGACCTCTACCGTTGTCCTGTGCTCATAAATGTCAGCCAAAACAAACAAAGCTCTAGATTAACATGAACCATGACCGTAACGGGCAGCATAGTTTAACCTTTGCGTTCGCATACAAATTCTTGGCATTGTCCCTCGAGACCTATGCTGTGTACTTAGCCAAGTATTTCCGAGGATAAAGTGCTGTTACTTGGTTTGGTAGCTACTTACTTATACGGAAAGCCGTGATTATACTTAAGGATATGAACATAGCATAGCATTGGAAAGCCAGAGACATAGATCCAACTTCACCCAACATAGTAAATAGCGAAAAAATATTCAGCGGTTCAAAACAAAAATTTCAATGCTTCCCTTTTTTTACGTGGTAAAATATTCCAATGAATCCTCCTAGTGTCAGACTCGTATCCACGGTGTTTTTTTCTTCAATAGCCCTTTACGTTCCATGGTTACGGTTATTTGTTCAAATAGTTCCGCGACCCCGGAAGGTTTTAATCCTTCCATACGAAAATGTATGGACAGCTGTTTTTTTCGCTTTTGTTATGTTGGTTACATGGAGTATTTTGCTATATTTGATGGTCTATACCCACTCTATACCACACATGGATGATCTGACTGACTGGAAAGAAGTTATGAGAAGGAATCATCATCTGCGTTGCCTTTTCCCAACCATGTTAATATAGCAGAGTGTCAGTAATTTACATGGAGCGACTGCCTATCTGACCTTCACAACCCAGTTAAAAGCAACAAGAAGAACCCAGACTTCACAACCCAGTTAAAAGAGACAAGAAGGAATGTCCTAATGAGGTCATATAGCAAAATTACATAATTGCCAAAGACATTTAAGGACAACAATCAGTTGGCTCTTGCAAATAGATAAGGATCTGTTGTATGTTCATATTAACAAATTGCTGTTCTTTGGTTTTGCTAAGACTGAAATTGTCCTCAACAGATTTGTTCGGGCAATTACGAAACATGTGTGGAAAAAAATTGTGCCCTTGCAAAGCCGGGGCGGGTCACTGGTCTATATTTAAACGTTTTTGGTGTCGTTACATGGTATTTATATACAACTGTTGATACCTAAGCGGGGCAGACGTGGGCTACTCCATATCGATCGCAGTTCAAGGCCCGAACCAAGGCCGCCCGATGCCTACATAATTCGAAGCTCTGCCTCAACGGTACCGGTGCCACTAAAATTGCCTTAGCAAATATTGGCATTTGACTGAATTGAGTTACGGGCCTTATTCGGATTGCTTTTCACGGGAATTTTTCCACTTTGAATTGGAGTGCTTCGCATAACAAAGCTGGAGATGATGAATTGCCATTCAATGGCCTCGTTGGTGACGGTGCCCTTACCCTAGTAAGGAAGGGTCGCAAGCGCAACTACTGTGCAAGGTCCTTCGTTCGGGCAAAGTTTTTCATCAGAAATTATTCACTTACAGTAACTAACAGTAACGGAGGCCGGATTTGAGTCTGGTTGACGTAATAAGGGGCTATTGCCCACTAACATGACTATCGTAACTTAGGTGTGCACCTCTGCCAAACTTTTTGGGCAAATATTTAACGTCATTCGTACTTTTTGAACAATCAATGTAAAGAGCGTTTGAGAAATGTAACAAAAGATGACCAATCACCGTTATCATCTTTCTGTCCCTTGTCAGCTGTCATGGTGTCATTTATCGCAAAAGCGCGTAGCCAATTTATTATATGGTCAGTTCTTACAAATCAGGAGTTAACACCGATAGATTTATTGATGTGTTGTATTCACGTTCCGTGGTCAGTTATGGCAGCCACTGCATGTAAAATTCAGCAGGGTGTCGAGTCTGCTAATTATTAGTCAGAATGGCGCCACAATGGCGTTTCAATTGTAGTGCTTATTCGAACCATTTTTTACTGCTGAGTAAAAAATGGTTCGAAAATTGAAACGCCATTGTGGCGCCATTCTGACTAATAATTAGCAGACTCGACACCCTGGTTCCGGTTAGAGTGGATGCATTCCACTTGATAGAAGACAGCTTAGTCACGATGTGAATGAAGATGCACAGTACTTTGATACTTACATAACCTCTGGCAACAGTAAACAACCGATAACAACAACGGCAACAGTAAAGAACCGATTTTAAGAAAATCATTCTTCAAGGGGCTTAAAATTGGGATGATGTGTTAGATGAATTCTATCCGATTTACTTCAAACTTCGAATCATCATCTCAGTTGATTTTGAGTTTCCTAAAGGGGTTATTAGAAATCATAAGGGAAAATACGAAATACTCGAGAACGAAGTCGCGGGCGGAATGTGACAGTGTTTGCTAAAAGCCTCTTACAAGAAATGGTGTTCCTAGGTTCCAAAATTAGAATTTATTGTGCCAAGTCTGTGGGCAATCTTGTAAACAAGATTTATTAGCACTGTAGTTACGTGTCAGATCACTTAGGACCAGTTGTTTCTTCAGAAGTTATACTAACAATTGTTACAATCCCATACAAAAACTCTCATGTACTTTTAAACAATTGGTTAAAAAAATGTAAAGAATTTATATGTAGTTAACAAATGGTTAAAATATTTATAGGATTTAACTATTAGCTTGTTTAACTAAACGTAAAGTTCAAACAACTCTCCCTTAGTTCCACAGATCACAGTATTACGTAAATACCGTTAACCTGAATCTCTCAGTTAACTGTCTAAACTAAAGTTTGCCGCCAAAATTGCTGTCCGACCGCCAAAATTTATGTTTCTAGGAATTAAGTTACGGGTATTAATCACGTAATGGCTTTTGTCGTAAATTCTACTTTGTTCACTTACAAACTTTATGTCAGGTTGTAAGTAAGGCTATAAATGACAGTCGTCGGTTTTATGTGATCGATCAATTTATAGAGTTTCTGACCTAGTGACTTGGTTGGCTATTTCTAAGGTCTATAGAATTATTTTCTTCGTTTTCCCAATTGAACGTGAACCTTCTTGTTTTGTGATGAAGTTGAAAATCTATTGCAGAAATTTGAAAGAATGTGGTAGTTTGATCTCTAAGAAACTCAATATGTGCACAAGTTGGTGCCAATATTCCTGTGAAATACTTCATCGGACTGTTGAAGTTATTCACTGATGTCTTTGTATCGCTGGAGACTTCTACAATAATTATATAATGCTCTGCGTCAAGTTTAACTGAATGCTGGTGAATAACAGTTTCTTACGAAAACTGACTGCTAAAACCCAGTTTCTGGGTACCGCGATACACGCCTACATAACACTGATTCTAATTCTCACCAACAGCTGAGGCACAAGGCTGAAACCTTGTAACTCTGAAAACACCCTTTAAAACTTCAAGGCCTGTTAGCGCTCACGTACATAGGTTTACAGAAATGCGTCCGTGCCAATAGAGTCTAAAAACACGCTGCCGTTTAAAACCAGCCAAGTTCGAGTGGACTCTGTGTGCACTAAGGGTTCCGTACCATTGTACCTATAAACGGCATAAAATCATTTAATTTATTCTGGTTTTAAGTATATTTGTGGTTATAGCGACAACAGAAATAAATAATCTGTTAAAATTTACAGAACAGTACCCTTAGCACGAATTTTCACTCTTTTACTTTACAGCGTCTTTCCAGTATTTACAACGTTTCTTGTATGAAAAAACGGAACAGCGCCTCTGGTGTGCGAAGAAGAAACTAATTTTTTCCTTGAAAATTGTCAATTTGAAATGGTCAAAGTTCCAGTTTACTTTACGTCTCAAATACTGAAAACTCGTGCTAAGGGTACTGACAGACGGACAGCGGTTGTCTTAGTAATGGGGTCTTGTTTTGTTACGGAACCCTAATAACGATGCATCAGGCTTGTCAAGCTTCATACAACAATACAAGCTTCAACTAGAACAGTCATTTAATCAACTTTTTAGAAGGTAAGGTTGAAAACCTGCGGGAAAAGCCTGGAACCTTTTACTATATTGGACTGGATGCTCTCACAATGAAGACTACCAATACCATTCGAAATAACGAATGAAGAAAATCTATGCTGGCTATGGCATTAAGCTCCTTGAGTTATGAGTCGAGCTACACGATAACTGACAAATGTTTGCACTGACTGGATAGGTCCACTCAAATCTGTGTGGTTCTTTCTTCAAAAGACCATCTTAGACATTAACCTACATGGTCCTTGTACGACATGACCAATATAACGTCTGGCCTTAAAAAGAACAGTGACCTCTGAGATTGTTTCGGCTTTTTCTTCTCAGAGTAGACTGGTACGATACACCGGCCTCATCTAGTTTGTGAAAAACTGACGTATAAAAGTATTGATACGAGTACGAACCTACTTGCAAAAATTAATATAATGTCATTTCCTATTGGCTTCCGTGTCACCCTATGTTTACGGAACCCTAAAAATCAGTGCTTTAAATAGGTCAGTAGTCCAACACCCGGCAAAGCACTAACCAATTTCCCTTAGTTGATCCTTATCGTAACCGAGGGTTGTTGGATGGCAGGCCAAGCTATTCCAGTCTAATAAAAGTTGTATTAATGATTATGAGTATTGGTTTCTTCAAACAAACAATGAGACTTGGAAATCAGTTTCAATCATTTCTACTACGTGGGCCACACTCTCGAAATAAACTGTTAACTTTCGCGGTAATTGTGTTCAAATGTTTGTATAAAAAAGTCCTAAATAATTACAGCCGCACAGGCTGGCCTTCCGGGTAAAACCGCGCTTACCGGGGTTGATCTATGGATGGGTGAACATCTGTCATACCAAGTTTCCTGCGTGTCTCGAAAAGCACGTAAAGCCTTTGTTCCTGACTGTCGTTTGTAGATCTTTGACAGACGTTACTGTTAGTCGAAAGATCATAAGTCTGACAACCAGTCTTATCATGGGTATCGTATTGCCCAGTAACTGGGTTGTGGAGGTCCGAAAAGCAGTCGCTTCATGTAAAATACTGATATTCAGCTGCATCTGGTTCGATGGGAAGCCGACCCGAATATAGTTGAGAAAAGGCTAGGGCAAATGATGGCAGATGTTGTTCGTGTATAAAAGTCCATCATCGCGATAATTAACGACATTTCCCGTAATTGTGGCCTTAGCATAAGTGTTTCAAAATATTAAATATCTATTTTGTATTGTTTCAGAGCGACGGCAGTTTGCTGCTGAGAAACATAGCTGTAGATGATGCAGGCCTGTACGAGTGTTCAGTAGAGAACGAGACAGCATACGTCGACAGAGTCAATCTTACTGTGCGGAGTGAGTACCAGTTCATGATGTTATAACCTATTGAAATGCAAGATCTTCTTAGCGTATCGATGGCAATCTAAATTGTGTGCCCAGGTGTTTGCCAGGTGCCGATGTTACTTATTCTTTATCACTTACATAAGATTAGTTAGTGATACGAACTGAAAATTTATGACAATATTATTGGGCGGTTGTCCCGACTCCCGATGTGATGTCAGAACTAATAAGGGGTAGGGTCCACTCAAAAGTTGCGTGTTACTTTCGTTATGGCCCGTATTTTAGTTGACAGACTAAGAGAGTAGACCCCTAGCAGAACCGGGCCTTGAGTTAATCACCTCCAGAAGCTTCCATCAGCTCCTATGACGAACAATCGGCATGGTATGCAGTATGCAGGGCACGATATGCCGCATTGATTGTAGACTAGCACCACGTTTACACTCCAGAGCAGGGACATCAATGAATTTCCAAGCAAATTTTCTTTCGGCCTACCTGGGTACGGACGGAGTCCGTTCAAAGACTTCTGAGTCGGCCATGGCTATCATGTCCACGAGCAGAAGAGACGCACAATACCTTTCCCGGAGTTTGGAAGCCGGCGATATTATATGACTCAAGTATTTTTGGTCTTATGCCTGTTTTCACTCCTGCCAAGGCGATTTGCCGTCCGAATTTTGAATTGCAAAAATGTAAGTGTTCTCTGCACCGATGATCTAAGAAACTAGCAAATCACATCATCAGTTAGGAAACATAAGATAAGATCGATAAACACGAGTGATCATTGTATTTAGCTCGACTAGGTGATGTAAAGGTAAACTAAGGTCCTTCGTGCACAACGCGATGTAAGTCTGCGATACCTTACCACTTTGGTATCTAAGCGACTATCGCAATACAAATCCATAGAGGTTCGTACACAGACACGCGTCAATAGAACCCAAAGTCGTAAGGTATCGGAGACTTGCGTCGTGTTGTGTACGAAGGGCCTTAGTTTACGTTATATTACGGCTATTTACGGCGCTTTTATAATTTGAAAATACATTAGGTGCTTTTTTGGAAGTATTTAGGTACTTTACGTTTACGTACTCGTAGTCGTATAAGTGCCTCAGTAAATCAAGTAAATCGGGGATGTAGGACGACCGCCTGATGTCTGATAGCCTTATCAAGATCAGTTAAACTGCTGTCAAACCCCAAATTAACAGCCGACGCCGAACATTAACGTTGACATCAGATTAATTTAAATGGACTTTAGGAATTTAATGTTAAAACACATTTTGGAACGACAATTTGACGATAAAGTTAAGAACTTTTCGACCTTTCTCAACCCAATACTTTTTAATCAATTAAAGGAATTTCGTTAACGCTCTAATTTGTTTTATCCCGAGTAAAGTAATCTGGATGAATAAAATATTGTTCGGATGGGTCTGGAATACTAATTGCTGGTTAATGGGAACAGTTATAAACTTAATCTTATTTAATAATATTTACATAATATGTCTTGTAAGCGTTACTCCATTTGAGCATCGCTGGGGCAAACGAGACTAGTGCACTAAGATGTGGTTTAGGGTCAATCCACACCAAGACGCACAGACATTTCAATAGAATGACTCAAAATCTACCTGTATTTATAAAAACATACACATATTACCGATGACGCGACTCTGGGCGCTTAGCTGTATACTACACAACAAGATAGGTGTGTACTGACTCTTAATGTGCAAGGTAAGGTTGTAAAGGCGAACTTAGGACGAATTTGAAAAAATTACTCGCGATCGGCGCTTCTTAACTACGCCCAAGCACTCTCAGTGATATTATCTATGATACCAGCTCTTAGGGTAGCAACGCACTATGCGGTTAGCCAGAACGCGGTCAGCCGTCTATAGGTAGTCGTGTGTAGGTAACCTTAGAGGAAAAACATTAACGAGCGATAATACAAAAGCTCAAATTAAAGTCAAATCATTTATATCAATTAATTAGAATTTTTGCACTTTGAACTCTAAAACCTTTCTGAAAAATAAATGAACCCTTTACCCTTTTGATATAAAATAACAAGCACTATTCTGTACTTATATGTATTGTAAACTTTTAATGGCTTCAGCTAACTCATGTTAGCGCGATCCTGCATCGCAACGCTCGCGCTCTAACGAAGTTTCAGCTGCAGTTTGATATTTAATTGCCAGAGTATCAGATCCCGGCTGCGGTTCAGACATGTTCTAGTTACGCTACTGTTCCGTATCTATTTACAGTTTCAACTATATTGTAACGTATCGCCTTATTCAAATACATAGGTCGTAGGGTTTAAATGACATGGCCGGAATTTGTATAGAGCGATGCCCTGACAAAAAATATTAATGTACATTGACAAACAGTACCTCATATTAAAGCTTACATTTATTTATTTATAGTAGTTCATGTTTTATGAACAGAGAACAGGCGAGAGATACTATAAACAGGATTTTAAAAAAGTGCCTGAACATATTGAATAGCAATTTCCGATTGCTATTCAAAATGTTCAGGCACATTTTTTTCAGGCGGAACAATAGGAGAATTGGTATTTTCAGTAGATAGAGGCCGTTTCTTCACTAGGCGCGTATTAGATTTGTCTCTTCATACAGACTGGTCAGTTCCGTGTGGCTAAAGGCGCGGCCCCACCGCAGCGCATGCTGTGCACGGGCATACGGCGCATTTTAGCTGCGTGTATTAATTTAGTTGACGACGTGGATCTAGGTTTCCACTGAAGTACACACGACTATGTTTATCGTGGTACGGCGCACGGTGAGCCTACGCACGTGCCACTGCAAAACCGCCCTACAATAATCGAGCTGTACATAGTCGTGGGTCATATTCGTGTACTCCAGTGGAAACGTAGACCCACGTCGACAGCGTTAAGCTATGTAACCGCCTATTCGAGCAAGCCACGCGTGTATCAATGACGTCAATTCGTGCGTAGCTTCTCCGTAGGTTGCAGTGGACACAACCACATACATTTTCTTACAAAGCGAAGCTTTCTAACACGTGCGTAGCCTCTCCGTGCACTGCGGTGTGGCCGCTCAGTTAACTATTTTTGTTAGACTCTTTTCAAAAGTTTCAGATCACCAAAGCAGGGACAGACGCAGAGAAACAGACAATAAAACACTAAAATGATATTTGTATTTTTTATTAATTAATTTTACAATTGAGTGCAGGTTTATCAGCTGGTAGCGGTAGTGGAGGTAGTGGTGGATCATAAGCGATAGCAGGATTAGCAGTTGGTAGAATTGGAAGTGGTTCAGGCAATGCAGGTTCATTTTTCATAGTTAGACATCTAGCCTGTTTAAGTATATTTAATATCAAGACAGTGCCGGTTAGCTTGTATCCAACAGGGATGATATACTTGCAGATTTGCTCTCTGATCCTGTAACATAGACATTTTAAGAGTAAATGGAAGAAATAATACAGGTAGTGTAGTAAACGTGGTTAATTATACTTGATAATAATTCGGGTGCAATCTCAGATACACGCTAACCTGATTGTGGGATTTCATGAAAAAATATTGTTATGTACTGATTTCTATAAGTGTGTGGTATCAAAATGCGTAATATTATGAATATAATTACGATTTAGGTACGTACCTCTTCTAAGGATAACCATTCAGACATTGTATTTTGTAGCTGCGGTATTAAAGCTGTTACAACATTATACCGTCGCATTCGATAAGTGACCACAATACAATTCAGACACTTAGACATGGTGACCGTCAGAATCCAAATCGTACATCTATACAAGTCCATTTTACACAGCAGAATACTATTAACTTTAGAAGCGTAAACGAAAGTCTGATAAATGATAGCGTGGAGTCGGGTTAAAACATCTAAAATCCAATACAGTAACGAACACAGTAATACGTGTTAAGATCAACGCAAGACAGTTTTGACAGTTAAGATCAACTGTCGCAGAAACGTCAAAATAAGTCTAGGACATTTGGATACGCACTTTTAAATATATGATCGATTTATAAAGTGGTGCGTTAGTCGCGTCAAGACGCGCGCCATTCGAAAAGTGGTAAATTATCCTAATAATAAAATCATTTACGTACAATTCTAACAGTCACGGGCGTTTTATAGGAATTTTAATATGACCATCAAGCATAGTTTACAAAGGTACACTGATTGTCATAAGCGTGTATCCAAACGTCGATGCAATTGTCTCTTCCTAGCAATGAATCAAAAGGGAAATCACCCTTAAAACATTTAATTTTTAGGAATTTTCCTCGCCTGTTTTAGAGAATCGTAATTGTTGCGACTATTTTTTATTTATTTTAGAAGAATTTTTCGTATAATTGTTATTAATGTACAGTATGAAATTTGGATTGAGTTTTGAGGGCAGAATCCGGCCATGTCATTTATTTGAATAAGGTAAACGTCCATGTCAGTAAAAAACTTTCTTTAAAATAAAGAGAACTGACTTAATTTGGCATGAGCTAAACAATTTATTTGATTTGTTTTCTCAACCACCAATTGTCGCCACACGCGTGTCAGAACGTCTAGCATAGTATGTATTGATTGATCCATACATAAACGTAAAAGAAAAAAGCTGAGATTATTCTCTTGGCCCTCAAATTGATACTACACTTCCGCTTAGAATTGGTCAGAAATGGGATGTCCTCAATAAATGACAATAGTTTGACAGTAAGATGACAGATTTCAATTTAACATCACGACCCGACTCAAACATTTTAGGGTCATCTCTGTGAGTGAGGGTCGTCACACACAAATCATTTCTCGGCATTAATGGAAGTGAAAAACTTGAGAGGCAACTGAGGGGAAAATATTAGCCCCTTCGTACACTAGGCGACGCAAGTCTCCGATACCTTACGATTTTGGTATTCATTGACGCGTGCTTGTGTTCGAACCTCTAGGGGTTTGTATTGCGATAGCCGCTTGGATACCGAAGTCGTAAGGTATCGGAAACTTGAGTCGCCTTGTGTACGAAGGGCCTTATATTTATTTAGCGGGAGGTTCGCGTTTGTCCACTATCTCGCCTGAATGTACGTAAGCGAAGATGTGGTCGACGATGAAGCACGCTTGCCTAGAAGTAACCTGTTCACTCTTGACTTGAAGACCGAAAGGTTGTAGCTATACGTAGTATAGAATGATGCTTATCTTGTCCTCTGTGTAACTGCATTTCTTCGGAAATACCCTAATGCTTTTCACGTATTTTTACCTCTTTAAGAAATATTTGAAAAGCTTTATGTGTCACCTCAGTAAATTGATACCGAGTTAGTTTCTCTATCTGGCAATGTGATTTTGTTACGATTATTTAGTAGCAACCACAGAGTCTAGTAAGTGTGCTCGTTTGACACTAATCGACTCATTACCTACCATGTGATATAAACATAACTGTGCAAAATATGGTTATAGAAATAGGCTACACATTTACCTAAATCTTCAGGCATTTCAGGACTGGTATCTTGGAAGTCTCGGTGTTTGCTAAATTCGCGTAAATCTTGTGAAATACTCGTAACATATCACTAGAGAATAGAAAGACAAAGCCAAACTTCAAAAAGTCCTAATTCCTCACACAAAATGGTTGAAAGAATTTCCACTTGATTGAAGCCAAGCCATGCTTCATCGGCCAGCGCTCAAAGACTATGCTCAGTCACTCATCGTAGTCAAGTATCAATTCCTCGTCAAGTTGAACTTAGTCTTCAGTAAGTAGCCACCTGTTACGCAATTATTCGATGCTTGAAGGTTTAAACACAGCAGCGCATATTAATGATGCCGCTTCAAGCGAAGCAGCACTTGAAAGCGCTGTTTTATTCCGCTGAATGAAAATATGAGCAATAGTACTTTTTATTTTAAGAGTTTGCGACTGGTATTGCGGTTTTTATTGCAGCTTGTTTTGAATTTAAAGTTGTTGGAATTAAAAGTGGTATTTATGATGGAGAGTTGTTACATAATGAGGTGCTTGTGCTAAATAGTAACTGCCGCACGGGTCGTTCTCCAAGGTTAGCTTAGATCAATCTGCGGATGTATTCATTCTTCCGCAAACCAATTAAGGCAATCACAGCTTGACGTCGTTACAAGTAGTTATCCCCATATTCTAGAAGCTGAATTCTCGATAGTTGGGAAAGTTAGGCATGAGTTCTTACTTGAATGCAGATATTGTCTTGTAACCAAATTCGTGATAGCATAAGCATAATCAGTGTACCAATATTGTTGCTATTGTTAGGACTGTAATTGCTAGGACGCTCTCTTGACTCTGAACGAACTGTGATCCACCACACAGTATCTAAATACCTGCTGTACTTTTTTATGTAACGTTCCCCACACTAGTTATTTCTCCTGTATTCGTGGTTGCGTTATGCTACATTTACACTCACATACACAAACGCAGACCCGGAACAACTACTCGTAGATCAGAAAAAATATTCTGCACAGCAGTAAAGCCAATAACCACTGCACAAACCATGGCGTGATAATTGCCCTTATGGGCCTACCACACGCACAAGCTTCACCACAGTTTTGCCTGCGCAAGCCTGTTTGTACACGGAACACCGTGCGTGTGGTTGGTGAAACTGTATCTCGCGCAAATCACACAGCGCGGCCTGCGTGATTGCCTGCGCAGTTAGAACTGTGGTGAAGTGGTGAAGCTTGCGCGTATGGTAATACCGTCCGTGTTCAGTTTTTCATGCAAGAAGCTTACGCAGTTAGAACTGTGGTGAAGCTTGCGCGTGTGGTAGGCCCATTAGAAACTCGACTCGGAAATCGGGACTATTCTTCAACCGAAGAATAGTCTCGATTCCTAGTTAAGAACTCGAATGCCTCAAGCTTGGCCAGCTGTCTTCATTAAAATGAAATTGTTCAGATCAATTGATGTCGAGATCGAATCAAAATATAGGACAGTTATCTTAGATCTCAATGGTTTCTAGAATCAGAGACTGCAGATCTCTTCCTTCTTTAATAATAAGAAATTACCCATGTTATAGGAGAAAAGAAAAAGTATTAGATAATACAACATTGTTTATACTAATTCCATTTGGTCCATTTATACAAAGTCCAATAAATCTTATTTTTATATGACATAAAAACTGTTTCTCTTTTTTTGCATCGACAAAAAAAAACAATTATTGGTTTTATTTTTATTTGTGTTTTATTTATCATATTTTTAACATTTATTCATATCAGGTTCGCTTGCTTATTAAAAACATAATTTAACAATTTACGAAAACCGTAACAGTAACCGTCGTAACTGTAGCAATAAATCACATTTATTAACTCCATTGTTATCCCTTACAATAAAATAACCGTAGTACATAAATGGTAGCGCGTGACCTAAGAGTCTTTGCACACTACGTTTGACGCGCTAAGGACGCACGTTTTTGATCAGTCATACGCGTTTACAGCGCGTTCATACGACTTGTGTGCGATTTCAGCGGCTCCTAGTGACCACATTATATCGCGCCTACTAGATATTTTGATTTTCAGATTGTTTTTCATAAAACAACAATACATATAATCCCCAAGTAAAATGGAATAAGGGCAAGAAGACGAGATTGTTTTTCATAAAAAAAAAACCTAAACAAAGTACTTAAAAACGTTGTGATGCATATTAAACTTGACACATATGGAACTTCGCAGCGGGTGTCCCCAGTTAGTTCACATCTCTGCCGCATCGCGCGCTGTTAACGATTTGATAGTCCCCACTCCCCACCAACAACTTCACTTGCTTTTTCTGAGCGTCCTGATTGCGTGTCGCGTGTCGGCAGTGCATAGAAATAACGTGGTGTGTAAAGACTCTAAGAATCATTGTTGTGTATCTAATCAGCATTCAAGATGATCTTTTTCCTCCGATTAACATCTTCCTTCCTTTTAACTTCTTTGTTGTTTTGACGTCTGCTTTCGGCACTGATGCCTCTTATAAGGGTATCATCAGTAGTGTAATCTTACATAAAGTATAAAAGCGAAAGTTTGTGAGGACGCAAATTAGACAGATTAACACATGGGATAGTTTTTATCCCGATTTTATCTTTCTGTGGGATATTTCTCGGCTGGTCGATTGGATTTGAATTTTTGAAATTATATTCCCGTGGGACAATTTTGGATTGCCACACGGACGAACGCTGCTTGCAATAAGCTAGTGTGTCACATTTTCGCCTGAACTCACATTGTCTTTAATACAAGACTTTATTGTTGTTGTCCTTGTCTTCCCGTTTTGCGAGCACTATAATTGGTTCCCCTTAATAAAGTACAAGACGACACACCCCACGTTTTACGACTTTATAAAACATCGAGATTTCTTTATAACTTAGAAAGTTAAATATTAATTTAATATACGCATTAACTTTCCAGACTAATAGCTTTACTTAAATGACTTTCAAAACCGCATCCAATATGCAAACTAAAATGTATGACTCGAGAGACGCGAAAAGCGACTTTCTTTAAAACTATGTAAGTATGTACGAGTATATGTATGGAGATTGAATACGTTGCTTAAAGTTAATCTATCGGACTCCAGGAAAGGAAGTGTTCAGTTTTTATGTTTAAGAATTTTCTAAATGCGACTACAAAAGGTGTGAAATTGATCCTTCGTCATGCCTCCATCGGCCATCGTGGAGATGCTATGTACAGGAGCAACACCTTTGAAGAGACAAGGAGGTCGCAATTGTACAAGAAGCGTGAGAACTTAAAAGCGAGACCACCTGCAAATAATTATAAGTCTTCAATGCTGTTCTTACATGTCCCCTTTGTGCTCGGAGGTTTTCGGCAAAAATTGGATATGCGAGTCACTGGAGAGCACATAAAAGGGGAACCATACCCAAGCTCTCAACCGCTCAAAAAGCCATCGATTTCAATCGCTTTGGGCGAAATCGGCTAGATGGCATCATCATATCAGCCATAGGACGTACACTGCTACATAGGCCTCCCCCATAGATTTCCAATAGGAATGGTTTGAAGTGGCTTGCATCCTGCGCGATCCTATGATTTTCATCGATCGTCTGTCAACCTTGCAGGTGGACGGCCCACGCTGCGCTTGCCGGTGCCTGGCCTGCATTCGAGAACCTTACGGCCACATGGGCCATCTGTTCTACGTATGTGGGCTTATCATCATCAAATATTACTTTAGAAGTCTCGATGTACTATCTCTTAACCCTTTTTCATTACAAAAGAGGACACCTTTCGGAAAAAAATCGGCTCTTTGTCCTCACTTCCAATAAACCAAACGACGAAACTAAATAATTCATCAGCATCGATCTTTCCAAAGTAAGCCATCGTTGCAGCATCCCTATAGAGTTCAAAGTGAGCATTGTGCCGGAGGAAATCTATTACACTGTTACACACAATGAGAGCAATACAAATCTAGACGACGCAAATAGCAATCTGATAAAATGAGGCTAGTAGGGGGACCATGGTTTGTGAGGGGTTTAGGACTCGTGCTTATATGGTCGAGACTCCTGATGGAAGCTAAATGTGTAGGCAAACACGTTTTTTCGAGTACAGATACATACTGCAACAATTATAGAGATATTAAAGAAGATATTTTTCTTGGGAAAAAAACGGGAGTGCCACTAATGGGTAGAAAAACTTTAATATGTTTTTCCACCTTATACCTACTAAACATGTGGTGGTTTCGGATATTTTCATACGAACATAATTCACGATTGTTGTATGATGTTATTCACGAATAACACGCTGCCCTACTCAGTGCAAAAGCGGTATCTCAATACTGCCCTATTACGACAATAAGTATCGTGTGATATCAATTTGTGAATTTTCCTAACAATTATTCTAGCCTGATAGTATTTTTTTTATTAGTTTCGAAATACGGATATACGGCTTCATTTAATGTCAGTTCATGGTTTACCTATGGGAGTATATGGCAAAATCTCTCCCTTCTTGCACTGATTATCCCTGATTTCCTCATGCCATCGTATTATCTCGGAAACGTTCCTAATGAAGCTTGTGGTGAAAGGAGGGACCATTCTTCTTCTGCGTTCCCTTGTTTTATATAACTTAGGGTTGACACTGTTTTTTATCTATCACACAAGACTGCCGGTTTTTTTTTGGCATTTTAACTTTTATGAAAATATTAGATAAATGTTTTTTCCTCAACAACTCTTAAGGTTGTTTTGATTGGAATAATATGGCTGCGGCCGATATTTCTGTGTATATTTTGGACACTATCGAAACGTCAAAATTGCCATTTTTGTTTTATTGCAGAGTCAGTATAAATAATATACTATATCAGACAGAAAATATAAGCAAGCTAGATATTTTGAAACAAAAATCGTGAAGTTTTGCGTTGAACAAACTCGAACAGCAACTGCATTTTACGTCAAAATAAAATATAACCGTCGTACCACAAAAAGATAAACATCTACGCAAGGAGAGAGATAAACAATAAGCGTTAAACACGCTTAAACGACCCTTAAATTAACGTGAAATGTCGTTTTGACATTGACAATTTTTTTAGACAAGTGTTCAACAGATTTTTATCTTTCTTGTGGTAGGACGGTCCTGTAAAGTACGTGATTTGCAGTTTAAGTACTGTTTGTAGTCACTGTTGATTTGTTTTCCTGACGATGCAGCAAGTCTAAGTACATAATTAAACTGTCAACAATGCAATCATTTACAAGCACGCTTCACTAGTTGGACAAGAATAGTTCGTGATACACGTGACAAAATATACGTGTTGAAAATATTTGTCAAGCGATTAGGTTAGAAACAGTATACTGGCCCAAATCTGTAGAGCGAATTTAGTCTTTTTTTTAACGTGGTAAAGAACTGTCAGACTTGTACTGACTAAAATACACGGTGTTCTTCAATAGCCCATTACGTTCCGGGGTCACGGTAGCTCGTTAGTCCCGCGAATCCGGCAAGCTTTAGGGCGAATTTAGTCGTGGCTTAAGAGCCAGTTCACAAAATTCGAACGCTCAAGTTTAGGTAAAAGACGGGAGCAATGTTCATGTGTGCGTAGCTATTCACACATACACAACGCAACCAGTGTAGCGCTAGTGTTGAGACGGACTAAACAATCTTGAGCCGATATAATCGTAATACACTTTGGTTACATTTCTGAAAAAGTTTTTGGAACGAAGTTCCTTATCGCGCGTTGTGAAAGGGGGGCTAGACGGAAAAAAATTCTTGCGAAAAGTTGTCACGACACTTTTTGCTATAGTAAGAGACAGACAGATATGTTTCTCTGTCTGTCTCTCTCTCTCTTATAGAAAGCAAGCCAGATATTTTTTCATTTCTATTTCGCATTGAACAGTGTGGTGTTGCGACGATTATTTTTGTTGAGTGTATACAGGTTTTTTGTAAATAATAAATAATAAAAAATAATAATAATAATGAATCCTTAATGAAAAAATATCGAGGTTTTCGTTATCGGTGTCGTTTTCATGGTTTTCCAGGGTGTATAAACCGATGATGCAGTCAAAATGTAAATCCAAGATGGCGGCAAAATAAACTATCGAAGTTTTCGTCATGGGTGTCGTTTTCATGGTTTTCCAGGGTGTATAAACCGATGATGCAGTCAAAATGTAAATCCAAGATGGCGGCAAAATAAACTATCGAAGTTTTCGTCATGGGTGTCGTTTTCATGGTTTTTGAGGGTGTTGAAACCGATGTTGCAGTCAAAATGTAAATCCAAGATGGCGGCTGCAAAAAATATCGTGGTTTTCGTCATGGGTGTCGTTTTCATGGTTTTCGAAGGTGTTGAAACCGATGGTGCAGTCAAAATGTAAATCCAAGATGGCGGCAGCATAAATTATCGAAGTTTTCATCATGGGTGTCGTTTTCATGGTTTTCGAGGGTGTTGAACCCATGTTGCAGGCAAAATGTAAATCCAAGATGGCGGCTGCAAAAAATATCGTGGTTTTCGTCATGGGTGTCGTTTTCATGGTTTTCGAAGGTGTTGAAACCGATGGTGCAGTCAAAATGTAAATCCAAGATGGCGGCAGCATAAATTATCGAAGTTTTCGTCATGGGTGTCGTTTTCATGGTTTTCGAGGGTGTTGAACCCATGTTGCAGGCAAAATGTAAATCCAAGATGGCGGCTGCAAAAAATATCGAGGTTTTCGTCATGGGTGTCGTTTCACGGTTTTCGAGGTTGTTGAAACCGATGGTGCAGTCTAAATGTAAATCCAAGATGGCGGCTGCAAAAAATATCGAGGTTTTCGTCATGGGTGTCGTTTTCATGGTTTTCGAGGAAGTTGAAACCGAGGGTGCAGTCAAAATGTAAATCCAAGATGGCGGCTGCAAAAAATATCAAGGTTTTCGTCATGGGTGTCGTTTTCATGGTTTTCGAGGAAGTTGAAACCGATGGTGCAGTCAAAATGTAAATCCAAGATGGCGGCTGCAAAAAATATCGAGGTTTTTGTCATGGGTGTCGTTTTCATGGTTTTCGAGGAAGTTGAAACCGATGGTGCAGTCAAAATGTAAATCCAAGATGGCGGCTGCAAAAAATATCGAGGTTTTCGTCATGGGTGTCGTTTTCATGGTTTTCGAGGGTGTTGAAACCGAGGGTGCAGTCAAAATGTAAATCCAAGATGGCGGCTGCAAAAAATTTCAAGGTTTTCGTCATGGGTGTCGTTTTCATGGTTTTCGAGGGTGTTGAAACCGAGGGTGCAGTCAAAATGTAAATCCAAGATGGCGGCTGCAAAAAATATCAAGGTTTTCGTCATGGGTGTCGTTTTCATGGTTTTCGAGGAAGTTGAAACCGATGGTGCAGTTAAAATGTAAATCCAAGATGGCGGCTGCAAAAAATATCGAGGTTTCCGTCATGGGTGTCGTTTTCATGGTTTTCGAGGGTGTTGAAACCGATGGTGCAGTCAAAATGTAAATCCAAGATGGCGGCTGCATAAATTATCGAGGTTTTCGTCATGGGTGTCGTTTTCATGGTTTTCGAGGGTGTTGAAACCGATGGTGCAGTCAAAATGTAAATCCAAGATGGCAGCTGCATAAATTTATCGAGGTTTTCGTCATGGTTGTCTTTTTCATGGTTTTCGAGGGTGTTGAAACCGATGGTGCAGTTTAAATGTAAATCCAAGATGGCGGCTGAAAAAAATATCGAGGTTTTCGTCATGGATGTCGTTTTCGTTGTTTTTGAGGGTGTTGAAACCGATATTACTATCAAAATAGAAATCCCAGATGTCAAATAACAAAAATCAAAAAATATTATTATAACTTAAAAAAAAAAAAAAATTATTACAATTCCTTCACTAATTATTAATCGAAAGGAACTTCGTTCCATCCGGGTGTCCCTTGACACCTCTCAAGTTTTTTTGTTTATTCAGTCTATTAGACTGTTAAATGGTATAGAACGGAAAGCATCTCGCGCGCTGATTGGTTGAACGTCATGTGCCCGGCGGCGGCGCCGCCATAATTATTTGTTAGATAATTCGTTTGATGTCGAATGTTAACAAACTGTTCTGGTGATTTTAATTAAATTTTGTGTTAAAAATAACCTGTGAGTTAAAGTTAGTTATATTTTATTGTTGTGGAAGTAAAACTGAATCTGCGATTAACCTAAGAAGTGAAGTTTGAACTATAGTCAGATAACTTTTATTTGAGGAATAAAAATGGCGGTTCGACAGCTTATCTATAGAAAATATGTCAAACCGCTATTTTAATTCCTCAGATAAACGCGTGACCGTTTAATAAATTCTTAAATAATTTGTAAAAAAAACCAACATGGTTTCTGCTACAATTTTTCATAATAGGCGTCTTTCTAGTTTTCGTCTTCGAGGGTTTTGAATCCGATAGTGCTGTCAAAATGTAAATCCAAGATGGCGGCTGCAAAAAATATCGAGGTTTTCGTCATGGGTGTCGTTTTCATGGTTTTCGAGGGTGTTGAAACCGACGGTGAAGTCAAAATGTAAATCCAAGATGGTGGCTGCATAAATTATCGAGGTTTTCGCCATGGGTGTCGTTTTCATGGTTTTCGAGGGTGTTGAAACCGATGGTGCAGTCAAAATGTAAATCCAAGATGGCGGCTGCAAAAAATATCGAGGTTTTCGTCATGGGTGTCGTTTTCATGGTTTCCGAGGGTGTTGAAACCGATGGTGCAGTCAAAATATGGATAGTATGGAAACAAGGCCTAATTGTAGAAATAAATACCTACGCTCTCAACTGCAGCTTTAGGGTTGTCACGAGCGCGGAGAATGGAACATAATTATGTGGCGCTGATGCTTGATGAACCCGGTGGCTGCGCACCTTACTATGCGTTTCAACTAAGTATAAGATGACCTTGGCACCATATTGTAACTGCAATTGTGTTTAACGAAAAACACTTTGCGCAAATTACTTTTCAATACTTAATATTTATCTTATTCATGTTATTTTCATGTGATTTTCGTTATTTGACATCTGGGATTTCTATTTTGATAGCAATATCGGTTTCAACATCCTCAAAAACCATGAAAACGACATCCATGATGAAAACCTCGATAATTTTGGCAGCCGCCATCTTGGATTTACATTTTGACTGCACCATCGGTTTCAACACCCTCGAAAACTATGAAAACGACACCCATGACGAAAACCTCGATAATTTATGCAGCCGCTATCTTGGATATACATTTTGACTGCACCATCGGTTTCAACACCCTCGAAAACCATGAAAACGACACCCATGACGAAAACTTCGATAATTTATGCAGCCGCCATCTTGGATATACATTTTGACTGCACCATCGGTTTCAACACCCTCGAAAACTATGAAAACGACACCCATGACGAAAACCTCGATAATTTATGCAGCCGCCATCTTGGATTTACATTTTGACTGCACCATCGGTTTCAACACCCTCGAAAACTATGAAAACGACACCCATGACGAAAACCTCGATAATTTATGCAGCCGCCATCTTGGATTTACATTTTGACTGCACCATCGGTTTCAACACCCTCGAAAACTATGAAAACGACACCCATGACGAAAACCTCGATAATTTATGCAGCCGCCATCTTGGATTTACATTTTGACTGCACCATCGGTTTCAACACCCTCGAAAACCATGAAAACGACACCCATGACGAAAACCTCGATATTTTTTGCAGCCGCCATCTTGGATTTACATTTTGACTGCACCATCGGTTTCAACACCCTCGAAAACCATGAAAACGACACCCATGACGAAAACCTCGATAATTTATGCAGCCGCCATCTTGGATTTGCATTTTGACTGCAACACCGGTTTCAACACCCTCGAAAACCATGAAAACGACACCCATGACGAAAACCTAGATAATTTATGCAGCCGCCATCTTGGATTTGCATTTTGCCTGCAACATCGGTTTCAACACCCTCGAAAACCATGAAAACGACACCCATGACGAAAACCTCGATAATTTATGCAGCCGCCATCTTGGATTTACATTTTGACTGCAACATCGGTTTCAACACCCTCGAAAACCAGGAAAACGAGACCCATGACGAAAACCTCGATATTTTTTGCAGCCGCCATCTTGGATTTACATTTTGACAGCACTATCGGATTCAAAACCCTCGAAGACGAAAACTATTAAAAGACGCCTATTATGAGAAATTGTAGCAGAAACCATGTTGGTTTTTTTACAAATTATTTATTTACGAATTTATTAAACGGTCACGCGGATATAGAATTCGATATTGATAAAAATCATTCTTACCTTCAAAATAAGCAGGGAGTTTAAAAAACAAAATCTCCGGTTATGATGAAGCCGAGTTCAAACAGCCATATACGTAACATAAATAAACGCAACTCGTCTTTACGCGGCACTCAGAACTGACAGCACTGCGATGTCCGCTTAGAAGCCTCGTAGATGCGTGTGTTTGTGTGAGTGCACCGTTTCGAACGTTAGTACGTAATTTCCGGACCATCCATATTTTTACTGTGCTATGGGGCAGACAAGAGCCACTCAAAGCGTGGGAGCGTATCTTTGCAAGTTACAACCACGATCTATACACGTCATGTAAATATATCCCAGGCCCCTCTCTCAGCCCCGTAGGGTTATTTTCTTTTTTTTTAAAGAAAATTAAAAACGTGGGTTTTTCATATTTCTGACAGCAAACCCTTTCATTTGATACCCATATCATGGGGGTGCATTTCAAACAGCTAATCCGCCATCTTGGATGTCCGCCATGTTGGATTTAAGACACGTGACTATTTTTTTCGTATTCCTGACAGCAAACCCTTTCATTTAATACCCATATCATGGGGGTACCTTTCAAATAGCTAATCCGCCATCTTGGATGTCCGCCATGTTGGATTTAAGACACGTGACTATTTTTTTCATATTACTGACCAACCCTTTCATTTGATACCCATATCATGGAGATGCATTTCAAATAGCCAATCCGCCATCTTGGATGTCCGCCATGCTGGATTTCAGGTACGTGACTATTTTTATCATATTCCTAACAGCAAACCCTTTCATTTGATACCCATATCATGGGGATGCATTTCAAATAGGCAATCCGCCATCTTGGATGTCCGCCATGTTGGATTTAAGACACGTGACTATTTTTTTCATATTCCTTACAGCAAACCCTTTCATTTGATACCCATATCATGGGGGTGGATTTCAAACAGCCCGACCGCGATCTTGGGGAGGCCGCCTTATTGGATTTCTCACCACTCTTGCGCCCCATTGCAAAAACTAATAAAACGAAAACGGATGGCTAATTAATGCACAAATTCTACAAACTACTATTATAATTATAATAATACTTTAGTTTGATAAAGTAACGAAAATCTTACCTTATGAAAAAAAATATGGAGAGAATCAAAATGTGGCAGTCGCAGTTTAATATTCCGTTCACGATACGTACGCTCTCTATTCAGGACGAGGAAAAAAGTGATACAGGTCCTACGTCGACGGGCGCTGGAGCCGTACTGATTGCAGCCCGGTTATGTTTCGTAATTTATACTAGTTTAGAGTGATTTTAAAAACGATAGTATGTTTAATTACATGAAGGGATTTTAATGAAATTTAGAAATTAGTTTAGTCTGTAAACATAGTTTATATTTACATAGTTTTTTTAATGTAATTACGCTTTGTTCGAACCAAAAATGGCGATAAAACAGCGATATAAAACGTAAAAATTGACCTCAGAATTTATTTTTTTACTAATTTGTGTTATTAAAAATATAAATTCTACTACGTAGTTTTACGACAAAAACGTATGTCTGATGATTTGTGTATTTTTTTTGGTTAAAATTACGAATGTTAATGGTAGATGCAGGAGTCGCAAATCGACTCTGCGTTGATTTTTCAGTAAACTACTTGTCGGAGATTAATTACCACAAAGTTAATAAAAGAGTTTTTTGAAATATGTTACGTATAATTACAACACGAAAGACTGGTCTTACTTTTGCAGGTATTCAAAAATGTTGGAGTATTACTTAATATGGTAAATTAGACGATCATAATTTTAGTTCTACGCGCAAATGGGTAAAAGGCCTCTTAAAAAAAAATAACAAGCCTAAAACGGCCACTTTAAGCAATTTTCCTAACGATTCACTTCATGCATTTCCAGCAGCGTCATTAGCTATTCATTCTTGAAATGAATCATTTGGAATATTACTAAGTGGCCGTTTTAGAACCGCTGTTCATCACTGAGACTTGAACCCACGATCATCAGTATAGAAGGCCTGTTTTTATGTACGATGAAGCTATTCAGATGGCAGAAGCTGCAGAGAAATTAAGAAACATAAATTGTGCGAGCAATTCTTTTTGCAGACTGGTACGGAAACACGTCATAAGTCGTTTAGCTGTTTTATAATACGAGAAAAAGGAAATGTGTAAGTAATCCCTGTGGAAAAGCAGCGTGCGTCACCGTCGACCATAGCTTGCCATCAGGCGAGATACTGGTCAAACACAAAATTATCGTAGCATAAAAGAAACGAAACATATTGACAACATAATACAATAGTTCAATGATTGACAGCGATTAAAACGAATCAACCCACATTGTTTGGGAATATGTTTTCATACAACGTTTCACTACGTTATTAAATATTATAAAACCATTTATAAATGTAACACATTTTCCCGATATTCATAAATCTCGATATTAAAATCGGTATCCCAGCCATCATGGTCACTACGCATATTGATGTATCACACAGTTCAGAGAATATTAATTAATTAAATTAATTCGTAATGCGCGGCATTAAATAATACGTTCGTTGTAACTGATTTCATATTCAAAAGCGTAGGTAGGTTACAGTCGCGAGCAATGAGCGACTCAGTAAAATTGAAAAGAGATTTTCTAGTCAAATTACTGTTTCCTACTTTGAAATAAGACCTATTTTGAGTAAATGGCTCTTTTATTTTGCTTAGAGAAGACCTATTTTCAAAAAAAATGGCTCTCATATTTTGCTTTGTGCATACATTTCACTGCTTCTGACTGTACTCTTAAAATATGGCATGTATAAGTAAATATGTATATTGGAATATGTGATCAATTCAATCAGAATTTGATTTTGTTAAAAGCGATTGTCTGAGTATAATGAAACATTTGTTATTGTTGCTAAGACGATGGCCCCGCCAGTTCTTTTTCCGAACTCTAGGGATTTTCGAAGGGCGCATTTTGAGGAACTTTCATGTTATTAATGAACAATTTACCAGCTTATTACCTCAGAAGAGGGTGTAGTTAATTAGCAACAGCGATCCGTGAATTGACCATTCAAGTTCAAGAGTTTCCTCCGTGGCTCGTAAAGTCGTTGGTCCCGGCTGTTATTTGTAGACCTTTGACAGTTGTTACGAGTACTGTTAATCAGAAGCTCGAAATTCTGATAACAAGTTTTATGAAAGGGTATCGTTTTACACAATTACTGTGTTGTAGAGGTCAGAAGCCCTACTAATTTTTATCAAATTAAAGTCAAAGTTCCCGTCTACGTTACGTCTAAAAAAAGTGATAAATAAAGCTAGGGCCTCTGATACGCAGTCGCTCTATGTAAAATACTGCATAGTTGGGAAAAGATGAGGTTGATTGCCAGCTAATTAGTTATCATGCTCAGTGTTAACCCAGAGAGGAGCACAAACAGACTTACTAACTAATCAGTAATCAGCATCCAGGACTTATCTCTCGACATCAGTCTTGTATTACATTATTCAGACACATGAATCGTGGAACAATACCGTAAACTGTGTGCTGTATGTCTCCAGAAACATAATCTACTAATTATAAAAATAAGTCGGGTTTACCTTCCTGACGCTATAACTCCAAAAAGCACGAACCGATTTCCACGGTTTTGCATTCGTTGGAAAGGTCTCGGGCTCCGTGAGGTTTATAGAGCCATCTGGTGGCGAAACGGAGTTCGCCGGGTTTGCTAGTTATCTCCTATTAAATAAAAATCTCGTGTTACTAACTGAACTGTTTACTTCTATCTTTAAATAAAACTGTTTTTTTTTTGGCATGGGAATTAGTCGTAAAGAATTTCATGCTCCTAACACAAATCCCATTTTAAAAAATATACCCAGTGAAGTCGGGTGGGGTCAGCTGATGGGGCCATGCATGCCCACGACGGCTCGTCGTGTTCTATGCATGCCTCAAAGAGCTGTCAGCAATCTGACGGACCCCCCTAGACCCAAACGCCTGCACGGGTCTCTAAATTTTCCAAACGGGTAAGTCCGCTATCACACGGACTGCACCACAACAACCGCAAGCAGTTGTTATATTCAACTGCATGCAGTTGTACGTTCGACTTCGTGCAGTCATGATACCAACTGCACGCGGTCGGCTGAAGTCGAGAGAAGTCAATATCAACTGTATGCATTCGTGCCTTCAACTTCACGAGTTCGGCTACAGTTGTGTAGCGTCGCCGCATGCTGTACACCGCCGACCGCATGCAGTTAGTCCTGGAGCCATTTCGACGTCAAACCTAAGACTGGCTCCAGGTCTAGATGCTTGGCGTCAACTGCGTGAAGTCAGATCCGACTGCAGACAACTGCTTTCAGTTGAATATAGCAACTGCGTGCGGTTTTTGTGATGCAGTCCGTGTGATAGCGGCCTAACTGTGATCCTGAAACACAAAAGGTAATTGAGGGAACACGGTGGGTTTTAGCCAGTCCGAGTCTGACAGTCCGCTGTGTGGTCGACACGAGCCTAAATGTCTGACAACCAGTCAATTCAATTGGGTTCAGTAACAGAATTAATAATGGTTAGATGTGAAATCACTCCATAAAAACTTCTATTTAGCTGAATATGACTACAATGTCAGCCGAAACCAACATTGTTGAGAAACCCTTACGCAAAATAAGTGAATCTTGTATGAGTCTTAACTACGAGACTATGCCGAAAATGAAGTTTGCCAACAGTGCCCAGAAACAAGGCGCAGAAATAACCAGACCAGTACCACAATTGAGTCAGACCAGGATACAGTTAAAGAAGCTCGTACTGGCCGCATATAGGGCTAGTTACGGCACTAAGACTATAAGAATACATGAGCCATGACAGTGAACTGATAACTGATAGAGCCGGCACCAAATAAATTAAGATACTTAACTTTTAGAAAGTGATAAGTGTTGATAATGAAAAGTGATTATCACGTTAGACTAAGTGACTTAAGATCATTTCAAAGTGACGTTTTTAATGTGGTTAGAGTTATCATCATAATCTGCCTTGACTATTTCCCAAACAAGTAGGGGTTACTTCCAGTCAAACTGGATGCAGCTTCAGTACTTTTCATGGAGCGATAGACCTATTTTTTTTTTTTTTTTTTTTTATACAGGGTGATTTTTTAGTCACCATCCAAATTTTAATATATTAATCTTTGGCGAAAATCATTGAATACGTGTTTTTTCTTTTTGTATCAATCAATACAAAAATATCGAGATATCACGTCTCAATGTTATCTATAAAAAGTTGATGAATATGGACAACGCGCTGTGCTGTGTCGCTCAGGTGTAGCGGGGCGAGGCGGGGGGTCAGCGGGGTGCGCTCTGCCCGTTTCATGCGTCGGCAAGTGTATATTATTAACGTTTAGCTTAGTGACCACACAGAGCGGATGAGAAAATGATTTAATATGACAATTTGACGTATCGATTTTTTTTCAAAAATGGGTTTAGTGATTGATACCTAATGCATAGAAAAATTTTCGACGGTGGTAAAAAAGTCACCCTGTATAAGCTGTGAAAAATGTCTAACGCATACCCGAACCGTCCGGGGGGACAACTGGGTTATGTGGGGCTTGCACCCACTAAAAAACACCGCCGTGAGCCGTAGACTCGCCTTCATGGATGAGCCGTGAGAACTGCTACGCATGACTTTCACGACTCATCCAACGCAGCCCGCTTTCGGGCACCGACTCTTTTGGTGATGTCCAATTATCCAGGCCTGAACATCGCCACCACTCATGAGGGCCGTGCTTTGCGACGACGATAGTCACCCCGATCTATCGCCCGCTGGCACCTCTTAGGGTGGCATCAGGTCACCATGGCGCCTCCTCCGCCGTCCCATCCTTTTGTGGCGATGGAGCGATTGACCTGCATCAAACTAATCCAACCTTGGTAAGACTGGTTGTCAAACTTTCAATCTTCTGACTAAAAGTAACGACTGTAAAAGATCTAAAAATATCAGCCGGGACCAACGGCTTTACGTGCTTTCCGAGGCACGAATTATACTCGCTGTGATAGATGGTCACCTATCCACAGACCAACCTCGGCAAGTGCTAACCTTAACGACTTTTGCAGCTGCTATTATGTAGAGCCACAAAGTTAGAGTAATAGAGAAAAATAACTCGCGTGTTTAAAGCAAAATATGTAACAACAAATACATATTTTATTATATTTTTATGTTTTTCGTGCACATTAAACGACACGTTTAATGTGCACGAAAAACTAAAATATACTATGTAGTTTTATGTATGAAACAAACAAAGCTGCCTCAGAAATCTAAAGATATACATAAACCTCATTATTTAAACCAACATGCTGTAAACAGACCGCTAATCAACGTTCGTACAGTCAGCAAAACAGGTAGCTTACCGGCACGTCTTAAAGCGAGAGCTAATTCCAGTGTGGGAACGAGATGGCATAGACAGCATGTATACCTCTGTCTCTTTCCCCCACTAAAATTACTATCGCTTTAAGACGTCTTGGTAGGCCACCTGGTAAAGATGCAGCAATTTTTAAACGGTTTTTAAATTTTGTGTTATAAGTTTCAATTTGTTTACATACCAAACTCTTTGGCTGCACGTAGCAATTTTTTACTCAGTAAATTCATCAAATGAGTCCCCCACACCCAAGGCAGGAGGGACTGTCAGACTCGGACTGACTAAAAGCCATGGTTTCCTCCAATAGCCCTTTACGTTCCAGTCAGTTATCTGGTTAAGTCCCGCGACCTCAGCAGGCCTAACACCGCGTGACACATGACGCCGACTCTTTCTGTGAATTAGTGTTTTCGTATTGTTTATGTACAGTATTATTTTATTAGTGAAGTGTTTGTTGTATTATAGGATTTTATATGGACCTTTTAGCCTGAGTTAAATAAATAAATTGAGTTCAAGGAGGACTTTTGGGGCAAAATAATCATCGATTAGTCAGGCGTGAACTCGCGACACTGTTTATAATGTTCATCTTGAAACTTACGCAATACGATACAGCCAAAAAGTGCGAACATCGCTACCTGAGGCCTTACCACGAGCTATTTACGCGATCCAGTTTAGGCTGTGGGAAAGAGACAGAGCTATACAAGTCGTCTAGCGCCATCTCTTTCCCACAGCTTAAACTGGATCGCGTTAAGGCCCCGCGGCTCAGCGAAAGCGTTGTTTCATGCGTCGAGAAAGTTGCCACGCACCGCCACCAGCAGGCGCCACTATCGCGAAATGATTGCAATCCAAAGTTTTATGTATTTCATTTCTTCAACTTCAACATTTCTTATAGTGTTCCCTTTACGCAAAATACATGTATTACTCTAGTAGAAATATTTTAATATAAGGATGTCGAAACATTTACCAAAACAAAATGATAAAAATACTTATTGATGTGGAATAATATATTTTGTAAATATTTTTATCATTCACAGTCTTAAATTTATTTTATAACATTTTGACACAGATTTTGACGTCCCGAGATTACGAAAAAAACTACTATTTGGTAGAAAATTAATGATAATTGGCATACCTTACGAAAGTGACAATACCCAATTATCGTTAAGCCCCAAACACACGCGCGCACGGGCATGGGCATGTGCGTTGTGTTCCACGCGCGCCTGAAAGAGTGACAGCACAATAACGGGGCTCCCTCTTAGAGGGCCTACCTGGGTTGCGGACTAACGAATACCGTGACCCCAGAACGTAAAGGGCTATTGAAATACATCGTAGATTTTAGTAAGTATTCCGAGTCTGACAGTCCCTCCCGCCCTGCTCTGGGTAGGAGGACTCATTTGATTATTTTACCACGCTAAAAAAAGCCCCAAACACACGCTCCTTTTATTATCGTGCGTTCACAAAGCTGGTTGCGTGATATCTTTATATGTTCGAGAGTGGAAAGCTAAAGGGTTCTTGACACCCTGTCCTCCACCATCTGGTGTTGGTACTAATTTTTGATGCATTTTGATGTAATGACAGACACTAGCGCCGCGTAAAATGGACATTAGTCGAGCAGCGGCGTGGATTTAGTAGTTTTTAGGGTTCCGTAGTCAACAAGGAACCCTTATAGTTTCGCCATGTCCGTCCGTCCGTCCGTCCGTCCGTCCGTCCGTCCGTCCGTCCGTCTGTCCGCAGTTTAGCTCAGAGACGCACAGTACTAGAGAGCTGTAATTTGGTGTAAATATACGGATTTGTTGTGCCGAAAAAGTGGTAAAATAAAATCTCGTAAAATATTTTTTTTTAGGGTACCTCCTGTACACGTAAAGAGGGGATGTTTTTTTTTTTCTCGCGTACCCCTTAGTGCGGGGTATCATTAAATAGGTCTTTAAAAAATATTGATAGTTTCCATTAACAATTTTTTGATAAAAAAATTCGTTTGTGAAATATTAAGCTTTAAAGTGCTAAATTTTGCTCGACTCGAGTGTCCCCCCCCTCTACCAGCTAAACGGTTATGTTTCGGGGTGTGAAAAAATTCACAATAGTAGTATATATAACGAAGTTTAAAGGAAAATTATCATGACTAAGTAGGCTTTACAACTTTACGAGTAATAGTCGACCAACTTATAAAATGTACTTGGATAACATATTTTCCTAAACAAAATGTATCGGAGAACAAGCTCTTCAACTGCAAATGTAAGTTTGTCAACTTTATTTTTACAGCTGTAATAGGTATGTTTTTACGGTATGTTTTTTGGGGATAGGTGGGTTTTTATCGTCAACTATTTTTAACTTACTTCAAAAATGGGGAGGTTCTAAATTCGTCGTAATCTTTTTTTTATGTATTTTCCCCGATTTCTCAGACTCCTGGACCGATTTTGAAAATTCTTCTCTTTAAAATTAAATTCAGCGAATCAGTTTAGTTAATTCGCATAAGTATTTTGATGGGCAACTACGGAACCCTACACTGTGCGTGGCCCGACACGCACTTGGCCGGTTTTTTTTACTCATATGAGGTACAGGTATAGTAGAACAGTTTAATGTCAGTAACCTCTTCATAATTAAATCTTCATTCTATAATATCTTATCCACAGTATTTTTTTTGGGACAAGGTTTTAATATCACTTTTCTGATAAATGAAACCCTTAGAGATATTATTATCTATCGACTCCAAAAGCATGAGCCCAGTACTGATCTTTTTTGACTCCAAAGCAATAAAGAGAGCGAGAAGCAACTTGTACCGAACACGCGGTGAGACAGCAATGACCACCGATTTTTCATCGTAGTCGCGATTATACTATAGGCGATATTGAACAGGGTGGTGGGAGCTATGCCTTATTTGTAGTTGACAAGTAATTTTGAAGTATTCAAAATGACAACAGCAGTTTTCATTTAATTTATTTTAATCCTGTTTCTTCGAAATTGTTATAAATCTGTGACGAAACTAAATAAATAATAATGAAAGTGAAGTGCTTCTTATCCTATATCGCAGTTTGATACGATTAGAAGTTGTTTTCAGTTACATATTGTCTCAAATTGGTGACTGCAAATCAGTGCATTTATCATTAGTTCATGTGAAATGGTATTTAGATGCATAAAGATTACATGGGAGGAGGATGGACACAGAGGAACCATCCGACAACAATAGTACGATATCACGATAGCATTGATATAATATCACTGTGAGTAATTTATTATATTGATAGGAACAATTCGTAATGTATAGAATCATACGTATTCTAACATATCCCTTGTTTGCTCTGTAGGGGTCGTCAGGAATTTCCTGCGATGATTTTCAGTAAGTTTGGTTTATTTTATTCTTGATTTATTAATGAAAATAATATGTTATTTAAAATAGAAAGTTTACGTGACTTATTTACAGTCATGTCCGTTTAATCACGTCCCATTGAACACAGCGAAACATAGTTTTGAATAATCTATAAGCCTACGTATCATTCGTTTTTATTTTCTCGATCTTTTTATCCATTTCCAATTTTATTATTACGAAAATCTGACAGCCGCGATCTGAAAAAAAGTGTCACAGGTCTAGCCTGTAAGAGCCACGCTGGCTGACTGATTCGTCAAGGAACGAAAGTGATGACACTACTTTTAAAAGGCAAAAGATGAGAGGACGATAGTGAATGTGTGCTCAGAATAAAACGGCGTATGTGCCCAAACATATTGACGTCTTTTTATGAATTAAAATTGTTATTAATTGAAAAAATGTCTTTACAGAATTTAGATACTAGTATTTTCTACAATTTAAAACAACATCCTTTCAATAACTCATAGTAGTTATCCCATAAAGTCCAAAAAATAAAAAACATAGACCGAACTTTGCATTTTTTTTGTATCGAGAAAATTTAATTGAATCGTGTTTTCAACTTTGTGAGAATTTAGATCATATAGTCAATAACTATATTCCAAGTTGTAAGATCTGTAGTCCAGTCATGTACGACAGAAAGTTAAATATAAAAACCGTATAAGTACTGACGTAGCCCCTTAAGAGCTCGTGGTAAGGCCTCTGAATACATAACTGTTTTGCTGACTGTGCACATAAGAACAAACATGGTATATAAAGCTGAAATTATGTACTTAGTATGTATGAAGTTCTAGGAATATCGTACAAGTCTATCGGCATGAAACCTTTCAGATTCAGCCTATCGCGTTCCCTTAGCATCAAGGCACGTTTACATTCAGGCAGTGAAGTCTCGATAAGTACAGTCGAGTTCAAAAATATTTGTACACTTTGACCCTTACTTAAGGTTCATTATTTTATAACTGCCTGATTAATTTGTGTGTCTGAAAATTTACTGAGACTTACTTTTATGAGAATATTTTTTTCAAACAGATTTAGTCAGAATAAGGTTCAATACAGGGCAATTTGTAAAACGGTAATTTCATGGGCTGAAAGTACCGTAGTATGGTAATAAACAACTTTTACTAGAAAATAATCATGAAAGATCAAAAATAAATAGTTGAGTTTCATACATTGAGATTTCAAAGAGTTAAAAAAAATGAATGATTATGAATTATTGTTCGGCATACAGAACGCGCTTGCTCTCAACGTAGACTGACATTCTATTTGCTGTGGTAAATACGGGCTACGAATGTATTCCAGTGCTCTTTACTAGTATAACGAAACTCAAAGTGATAAAGGAACCGAGTAGCTGCCTTTCGTGACTTGAGATTGAATTTCATTTATGAAAGCATCTTTCACAGAGTTGTCATTTACAAAAATAATAAACTCTGTGAATTGGGAATGCTACTGACTCTCAGGGCAAATGAAACTGAACCTCATTCAATATTACAACATCGACACTGGATTTGCTATGTAAGGGGGAGGGAATCTTCGGATGACTGCCCTAGTCAATTCTTTTTTATGTGAGGAAGTTTCAGTATTCCTGACTGCTGTAAATTATATTGTTATCATCCATATTAGTCTAATAATCACAAGTTTTGTCTACCAAGTCTGAGATGGGATGTGAAAATATGATGCGATAAAAAGGTCCGTTTATTGCTTAAATAAGTGCGCTTTCACATTAACCACGAAGTGCGGTCGTACCTGACAACTATTGTACACGCTACGCAGTTATGATAATCTATTGTACTGATTGCATTCAGTACTGACACTGTTGTTGGTCTTGTCCTAACTTCAAAAACTGAATACAACACGATATAACCGTCGTCACTAGAAACTCCAATCGTTATGAAACACTAAAACACCTGAAACACAACAACAGTTAGACTACAGTACACTGACTTATAATACCCAACTCGAATGCACTAAGAAAGTCTTATGAAAGTTTTGTTATGACTGCAACACTGGCACAGAATTTATAATTGTTACTGTCTTCCGTTGCTAGACAAACTTCGAGAACTGAAAATGACTTTAATATTTCAAGGGTTAATTGGTTACCTTGTTGAGAATCTTGGAGGCAATGGCAAAGTTTTATGGGACTTAAATGCAGTAGACTTGTTAATCCAGATTCCCAAATGCAGCAAAGGTCAAAGCAAATTAGCCTTTGTTGGAAATTAAATTCGAAGAAGTAAGGTATGAGATAAAAATGGGGCTTTACGCTTACGCTTTTCCAGCCACCTCCAAAGGAAGCTTGCTCCAAACATATTTTCCGCAAAGAGTCCTTTGATGTAACCGTCCAACTTTTACAAACGAACTCTTAGAAATGCTTTCAGCATATAACTTTCAAAAGGCTCAAATAATATCTATGCTCTGCATTTTCCAAGCTTCAAAGTCATCTATCATAGTTTAATATTATAGAGTGAATTTTTCTGAGCAGTTTTAGGAATTCAGGGTGCATTTATGTCAATCATGCGGTTAAGTAAATGCAGTCAATTTTAGCCAAAATGTTAGTCCAAAGTCACTTGTCGCCTTTAGAAGGCAAGCATCACTACATACCGCAGAAATTAGCTTAAAATATCTTCTATCTATTACATAAAAATCAATTGCTGTTCGTTAGTTTCGCTAAAACTCGAGAACGGCTGGACCGATTTGGATAATTTTAGTTTTGAATTATTTCTAGAAGTCCAGGGAAGGTTTAAAAGGTTATTCTGAGGCGGCACGAAGTTTGCCGGGTCAGCTAGCCTATCAAAGAAAGAATGATCAGGAGCATATTTTGATGATGGCGATGACATACTTACTTACATGATGATAGCGATAAATTGGCTTTGGATCAAAGAAATCATGAAGCAGACATGGAAAGGTACAATTTTTTTTCAATTCGTTACTCTTGTTATGGAGTTGGTATACTCCATTCTTCACAGAGAACACAGCTTTTCTCCTTGCCACATGCGGCCACAATCTCGACACAATTTAATTAATCACTTTTAATAAAAGCAGGAGATTCTTCATTACGTATTCCAGCTGTGTTTCTTGATATTATTCCGCACAATACCGACACAGGTGTCCCTATATCGCACGTAATTATTTCCGAGCAAATTGGAGCTCTTATTGAAATGACAATGGAGCGAAAAATCTCTGTTTTTACGCCAATTCGAAGCCGCGCAGAATGGTTCCGAGATTTCAACTTGATACCCAATTAATTGCTCTGCAGATCGAGTTGAAATTGAAATGTCTTTTAGTGAAAAATCGAGAAAGACTAAGCAATTATTTCTTACTTCAAAATGCCTTATCTTGAAGGAAACTAAATTATATGTTTTCATGATGATTCTTTTGAAACTTTTCAAGAAAAGTGCTTATATTTAATGCTATCAATTCTACAAAACTAAAAAGCAATCCTACATAGCATAAAGCTCCAGAAAATTTAAGAATATTCCTCAAAACCCTAAACATGGACACTCCACAGTACTGAAGACGCGTACATTGCACGAAGGTCGCGTAATGACTGTCATTACACATCAACCAATACAAACTGACCTCCCACCTTATACTGTATTTTCTCTACAACAGAGGACCGGGGCAGGTCCACTGTCATTGGTGGTTTAACCATAGTGACGTAAGGACGTGTCGCTGGCCATTTTTTTCATAAATTCGTGTCGGCCATTATGGACGATTGTGCTTGTTCATGACACGTATTGTTGAAATAGGGCTACGTGATTACAATTGCTAATTGGGCTGGGGAAACCCTTTTTCGACTATTATGTTATTCTGATTCTGACTCCTTTTTTGAGAAAATGACGAAAATTGTATGGGTAAATTGTTATGACAATTACCCTATGAGCAGAATTGGTCTTAGCTGGTAATAGTTACTGAATTAAAGACAGATTCTACTGCTAAACGTTAGCAAGAGTAGAGCTAACACATGTACGTTACTTTGATAACTTTACTTTTGACAAATCATCAAATCTAAATTACAATTTATAGTAGGATTCAGCAGACCCACGCTCATTTAATGGACAGTTATAGAAAGGCTAAAATTTAAATGCGCATCAATAATTCTTTTTGTACACCAAAATGGATAAATGGTCACCAAATCTAAAACTCGCTTTAGCAAGATTTCAGGGACACCCCGAAGTTCGGTTCGGTTAGGTTCCTTTAAACCTTGTACACAGAAATAGAAGCCCCGCGAAGCGGGGCTTCGTCGACCCTGCTTAGGTAGATTTTTTTTTATTACACCTCGTTATGACATATTTTAATGAACACATTTTGGTGCACATTCAGTATATTTGGTGGAACACAGGCAAAATTAGGTAAATGAAATGGGAATAAATTGAAGTACTTTTAAATACCATCCTTATAGAAACTGGTCAGTGGTCAATTGGTCACCGGTATTGTCACCGCCATTGAATCAACACAATTGAAACCAAAGTGACTTTAACTTCATCAAAATTAATCTGCTCCAGAACCATTAAGACACATTACCATAAAACGTTCATAAAGCCTCTACCCTCGCTTCTATCAAATACTCCAGCTTAAATTGTCCCTAATTCCCCCGTTTCTATCAAATAGCTGAATTTTCCAACGTTATCGCACTAGTTTGTTTACTATGTTAATTGGATGTCTAGCCTACCCCGCTGATCAATACAACGACATTTAACAGACACACATTAGCCAAATATTTGGGGAGTGTAAACGTTCATCGCCTGCTTTTCGTACATAGTTGGATCTTGGGTTTGCAGGTATTGGATAGGACTCGTAGATTAGAATTCTAGTAACAGAGCAAACAGCCTACGTTTAGGTATCTTTGATATTCGTACTGATGTTTGCCGTGTTCCTTATAGCAACTTTCTATCATCGCAACGCTCAGCTTCGGAGGGGAGTTCACCCTCACACCCAAACCCAAATGTTCACGTTCATCCCGGTTTCAGTAGTGTTTGGACTTGTGAGGACCTCCTGAGAGCGATAGCTTTGTGGAATGAACTCCAACGAGCATATCCCAATGACCTAAAACATGGGGCTCTTCAAAAAGGGCATGAAAAAGTTACTACGGGGTCCGCAAAGCGCAGGCGATACCTCTGATGATGCCGGCGTCATAGACTAAGCCGACCGCTCTCCATCAGGCGGGTTGTATACTTGGTTTCAAACATACTAAATGTTTTACTCGTGAGAGAAAGAAAAATAAGTAGTTATTAGGTTGTGATTTAGTCTAAATTGAAAGCGATTTCAGCCAATGACTTGGCATGATCTAGAAAGTGTTTTAGACCTGATTAATTGGTTCTATTATTCGCTTTTCGTACAGAGTTGAGACTGGGGACCGCAGGAGGGGTCGTGCCTCGCGATTCAGGTTACAAAACAAACAAGCCTACACTCGGGACTCTCTGGTATCGTTCATATACAAGGTATAGGTTTCTACCCGACCACGGCAAATTCAAAGGGGGAAGGATTGTAAATTCGGTAGGCCAAATAGTAACCTATTACAGCTAATGAGTAGTATTTTCCAAATACATGCATCAACCTTTCTGAGACTTGCACACTTTTAAATAAACTATGTAAACAACAATAACCAGTAACACAGTTATTGAAACTTAATTTACTAGTATTTTTTGCTAAACGTAATTTTTAAGTGTCATGCAGGTGGAGGTCATTAATGTTTCCGTTCATACCGTAGAAGCCTAGTACAAGTCAAATAGCCGCTTTTTGAGTTGCGTATCATTAGGATATACGTATACATAACAAAGATTTCAACCTGACGACTGCAAAATCTAAAGACAGTCTATATAGACACCTATTTCAACTAATAAAGTGTCTTGATCTAGAAAGATATGATTAGGTCTCAGGAAATTTAATATAGCGTTTTCGCTATATGTTTTACACAGATTGTAGAACATCTGGATCGTTTTTCTGCAACCGGTTCTTTCAAATTACAGCCGCGAATATGTTCCACAAAAACTTTGCTCACAAGATTTTCTTTCGTGCTGCCATTATAAGCCACTTTGCCTTTTTAACACCTTCACCCGACCGCTAATAGGATTACAACCTCATTAAGGTTTCGCGACGTTGACGACCCCTGTCTCTACAAGTTGTTTGTGGTTGCGAAAATCTTCACTCCTTATTCTATTAAGGACCGTCGTAATAAATGGACGGACCCTTAGAATTAAATTTTACTTTGGTAGGATCATTATTTTTACTGTCCTTACCCCATGTTTCTTCGTCATTTTCCCTTATCAACTGTTGTTTGTGATTGATATAATTTTGTATACAATCTTTCATCCAATCTTTTCTTCGGTCTTCCTCTTCACCTCCATCCACCAACATTAACTTTCATCTTTGAGTCAAATGCTTTTTTATTTCATTAATTTCATTTTCACACAAACTTCTATCCCATTTTTGAGCCCCTAGGGAATGAATGTTCTAAAATCCGTTCTAGTGCACACTTACGTCATTTGAGGAACGTTTTTGCAAAATTTCATGTTTCTAGGCTCAGCGGTTGTGGTGAAGTGCGTTGATCTATCAGTGAGTCCGCTCACCAGTCAGTTTCTTTTTGCAGCCAGACTACTTTTGTAAGTCGTACAAATATTTGTTCTGTGTGGGAATCCGAACGCATACAATCCGAATCTCTTGAAAGTTAGAGCGAACAGACTTATTTTGGGTAAGCTAGAAGATTTGTTTTATAATTTTGATCTTTCCTACTATATGCGTCCAGCAGTGTAAGCTTCTTTAACTGCGCCGTGGCCGTGGTCTAGCCAATTATGGACCTAGGTCTCCAGTCCAGGTCTCAGGGTTTATAGGTCATGCCATTACTGCGCCCTTCCAGGGTCTGCCCCTTGTTCCTGGGAACCGATGTCTCACTTTGCACCTCACACATTTTCAGCACTGTTCAATTCTAGTGAATTGTATCATTAATCAATAAACAGCTTCTTGCGTCTCTCGGTAATACTGTTCATACAATAGGGCGGAGGACATTGTACGAGCAGAATCCTTAATGAGGAAACAATGAAAGCATATTAATGACTCGGGCAGATCGATGATCGGTAGTGATATGAAATTGAGATGAGGCGGTCTTTGAATTGAAAATAATGATTTTAAGAAAAAGAAGTGAAGCCCGGTGATGCTATAATGACATAATTGGGTAGTTTGAATCTTTCGTACCAGATACGTTATGGAATCTAGCGTTAAAAAAATCCGCTATCGTACCGACAGCAACCAGTTTGCTGGCTGGTGGGATTTTGTTCGCATTGTCCTGTCCGTCATTTAATTGCCTTGTGTGTGATATGAGTCACATCACAACGTCAATGCTCTCTTTTTTTTTTTTAAATCATTTATTTAGAGGCTTGCAGTACATTTGTACGAGGTCAGCCTCGTAAGGTAACGCTAATACATTTAAAAATAAACTAAAATACTATCTATAAACTAAAAATATTTAAAACACCACCACTACCTAATTTACATAATTACCTATATAAAAAATCACCTCTCGCCAAAATGCCGGGCACCCATCAACCCAATGACAGAGCCTACCGACATAATCGATGGCGACATGCACAATGGCAGAACCCACGCCATACCCAGGAAACAGCCCGGAACAGAGTGTTGAAACCATTAAAAGAAAACACAAAAACTTATAAGATATAAACTAAAAAGTATCTCTCCTCGAAAAAACAGCCTTAATAAATTTATAAATAGCCACACTCTGCTCCGAAAGAGGTTTCCCAAGCATAACATTAATTCCACCACTATACACATCGCCACCGACCATCGTACACAACTGTGGCCTCAAGTCACCATATGCACAACATTCTAACAAGATGTGGTACAAGTCCTCAACTTTATCTATGCAGGTATCACATAAAGGAGATGGCTTTACACGCATCAGGTGTAGGAAACTATTAACAGGCACATGGCCTGACCTTACCCTAAATGCTAAAACCAATAGTTCTCTTGGCATGTAAGAGTCGTCAAACCAAGGAGCTCGAGGCAGTTCGTGCTGTATAGTTCTGTACCACAGACCTTTTGTTACTGTTACAGTATTGAAGTGGTCCTCCCACAACTTAAGACAAAACTTTTTCATATCAGGAATAAGCTCAGTAAAATAAGGTTTCCCGGAAATAGCAATGCCGTCTTCAATAGCCTCTAAGGCCAGCTTGTCAGCAATTTCATTTCCCGGGATACCTACGTGGGAAGTTATCCACTGAAGTTTAATATTTACAAGTTTTTGTTGCAAGATGCGAATAATTTTCAACGCTTCATACGCTATCGGCATACCTCGACCTCCCGATACACAGCGAATCAAGTGCTGAAGAGCACTTTTGGAGTCGGACAATATCACAACATTTTTGTGCGGCAGAGACTGAACGTAAGACAAGGCCTCAACAATAGCCGTCAGTTCAGCTCTCATGATACAAGCATCATTACATAATTTAAATTTAATACCAACATTTGTCTGAATATCAAAAAATGCTGCGCCAACACCGTGAGCATCTTTCGAGCCATCAGTGAATACAAAATAATAATTATCATACCTACAATCAAACATCTTCGAAATCAACATCCTCAAATTAGCCGCGCTTGTTGAACGTTTTGGTACATTTAATTCATCAACATTGCAAATAACACAATCTCTAATATTAATATTCGATATCCAAGTATCCATACTATACATATCCAACATAGGCGACTTATGAACAACAATGTTTTGAAACTCTTTGTAAATATCGATTAAAATGGGTTTTTTCTTGTTTCGCCAATAGGCATTCGTGCATAAAGTAGATAATTCTTCTAATAGAGATACAGTTATATTATGACTAAAGGAGTTCACTCTTAACCAATATCTACAAGCTAACCAATGTCTCCTCACAAATAGTGGTGATACACAGAGCTCACTTTCCATAACGCAAATAGGTGTTGTACGGATGAAACCACCACAGATTCGTAATCCTCGATTTTGCAAGACATCTAATTTATTCAAATGCGTTCTTGCACTATTTCCATATAAAAAACTAGCATAATCAATTCGACTTCTGACAAGAGAAATGTACAATCTACTTAAATGTTTGGGATGAACGCCCCAAGACTTTCCTGCTAAAGTTTTAAGAATATTTAAATATTTGTAAGCTTTTTCACATGTTTCGTTTATGTGTACACCCCACCGTAGAGATGAGTCAAGCCACAAACCAAGATATTTAATTTTATCAACAACCCTGAGCTCTTTGTTATTTACACTGATGTGAACATTGGTTAAACATCTAGACCTACTAAATACACAAACATTGGATTTTGATTCAGACAAAAATAATCCCATCTCAGCTAAATTTTCAACAAGAACATCTAGGGCTGTATGCAAGTGATTAATGGCTGCATCAAAATTATGTTTACTTGAAGATACATAAAGAACAAAATCATCTGCGTATTGTGAAACTTTACAGCTAGTAATTTGTTTACAAATATTCATAGTTGCAAGATTAAAAAGGAGTGGAGATAATGGGTCACCTTGCGCTAACCCTACACTTGCCTGTCTTACTATAATACCATCCATACCCGTATCAATTTGTAGATACCTTTGACTCAAATAATTAAAGATATACCTACAAACCATCCCCCCAACCCCTATCCTTTCCAACACGGAAATCATCTGATTAATATTTACATTATTATACGCGTTATTTATATCAACGAAACATGTAATGGTGGCCAGATTTTTAGAAAACCCTATCTGAATGGATGATATTAACCTTGTTAGATTATCCAGGCATGAATGTGATCTGCGAAAACCAATAGTGGAAGGAGAAAAAAGGCTAGAGTTCTCAACAAACCATTCAAGACGTTTTAGTAAAACACCATGAAATATCTTGCATGGACAAGACATTAAAGATATTGGACGTAAAGAATTTGAACTACTGGGATCTCTACCGGGTTTAGGAATTGGAACTACCTTTATGCTTCTCCACTGGCTTGGTATAACACCAGTATACAGTATCAAATTATATATATGTAACAAAAACTTTTTACCAGAAGGAGATAAATTAAAAATCATAGAGTAGGATATATTATCTATGCCTGACGACGTATCTTTGCGTTTTAAACAGTTTACCAATTCAAACAATGTTATTTCTCCTTCTATAGAACTTGAACCCTCCTTAAATGAAGGAGGTTCCTCGCAAGCCAAATCAGGTGTCAAAGATTGTAATAGCTCTTTACATTGTTGAGAATCAACACAACGGTTACTATACCTCCCACATTTTACCCATTTCATTTTTCTCCACATCTCTGACGCCGATGTTTCCGAATCAATACTCGTGCAGAATTCTTTCCATCCCTTCGAACGAGCTTTGCCAACCAGCTTGCGAGCTGCATTTACTTTAGTAACATAAAAATTATAATTGTCTGGAGTAGGATTACGTCTCAATTTTGCCAATGCTAGACGTCTTTCAGCCACGGCCTTCGATAACTCTGGTGTCCAATATGGCTTAGATACAAATTTTGCAGTAGGATCTTGGCAAATTTTAATCCATGGAATAGTCTCTTCAGCCAGTTGATCAATTTTGGAAACAAATAAGTTATAAGATTCTTGAACATTCATCGTAAGATCTAAATTAGAGAACATCTCATCCGATTTTTCACGGTATTCACTCCAGCGAGCTTCTTTGAAGTTACGTCGCTTTATGAAATTGTAGGTAGGTTTATAACTGTACTTCATTTTGATAAATATGTGATCACTTGCTATGCAATGCTCTCTTTATCAAAATTAATTTGGGTAGTAAATAAAAATTTGGAACGCAACAACGAACGAAAGTGGACGGAAGTCATCAAAACACTGGCCAAGTGCGAGTTGCGACTGCGCACAAAAGGTTCTGTAAGATTATCTATAAAAACGGCAAAAGAATGATGTCTGTTGTATGTGAGCCCTCTTAAATAATTATGTTATTCTGTTATTATTTTTTGTTGAAAAACATCATCTATGAAAAATTCAACTGTCTAACCATCACGGTTCATGAGATACCTGTTCAATTACCTTGTCCGTACTATATTAGAATACTGTGTGGTTGTCTGGCGTCCTCACTATGCAACACATTGTCTCAGACTAGAGCGCATACAAAAGAGATTTTTGAACCATTAAGCTTACTCTGAAAAAATGGTTAAAAACTATTCTAGCTACGCACGGCTACTTCAGACATTTGGAATGAAATCACTTGAAAAAGGAAGAGATATTCACGATTTAACCTTTCTGTTCAAAATCATTCATAACAAGATTGACTGCCCCCAACTACTCAGCAAAATTAAATTTCAATTTACCCTACAAATATCCACGAAACCCGATAAAGCTTTTGCATCCTCCATTCCGAAAAACTGTCTCTGGGTCAAATTCTCCAATCCCAAGACTTAGCAGACTACTCAACAATTTTGACGACCGGATAGACATTTGCTGTGCTTCACTTCAACAGTTCAAGCGCCAAGTCCACATAGGAATAGTCTAAATTTGTGCATATTGCCATCACAACTGTTTTTATTATTTTTGTTTTTATTTTTCCGTTCTTTGTACATGTCACAACATATCTACGCTGTGACTATACTATACTTTGCTTTTTACTTACTTTTAAGACATTAATTTGATTTGTACTGTTTTGCTTGCTGTGTTTACCGCCCTATATTGTACACTTAGTTTAAACTATGCCTGTATTTACCTAAGTATCAGTGTAACAATTGTAGGTAAGCCAAATAAATAAATAAATACAGTCAGACGGACAGACAGATGCACAACAGAATCTTAGTTTATATATTGATTTTTTAGGGATCCAATCTTGATTAATATCAAGAGTTGCCTGATATCAATCGGGATGAAACAACACAACTTGCACTGATAAGAGTAACTAAGTAGAGTAGTAATAAAACCACAACTTGTCACTTGTACTAAAAGAATGTTGTAATTGTTCTCAAAAAGTTTTACATCGTTGGACCTATATACTACGGCGAGAGACTCTCGATAGCGCGATTCAGAAGATCGTACAACGCCATCTATCGAGCAACGGGTAAACTTTGTCTCAATACTTGGGTTTTTGATTCGACGGTTAACATGCCGCCCACCATGGACATTTAGTGAGGAAATGTCCTTCTTAAACATACATGAACTATGCAGTACATTAAGAAATAAATTGCATTCAATAAATGTTTGCTCTAGAGGTTTGATTTACATTGTACTCGATAGCTCTCTAAATCCTTAATGGATTGTATAAAAATATAAATCGAGTTTTAACAAATACACACATCAAAAGTGTCTAGGGATCAACATATATTTTTGCAATAACTTTTCTCCTGATTGATATTAATTAAAATGTTCTTTAAGGATTCATCAAATAAAGTGTTATCGTTTGTCACAGTAACGATAAACCAAGTCACCTTTGCATTCATAAAGAAATTTGCCATTTTCCTAATAAAGGGATTTTTGAAATTTGAACCACTAACATTTAAGTTCGAAAAAAAGACTGAAATAACAGTTTTCTTTAAAATTTTATTGGGTAACTTAAACAATTAATAATCCGTGTTTCTACCGCGAACACTAACAACACAAGAACATCGGTTTGGCATACTCAAAATGAGTTCATCCAAATCACGCTGTGGAATGGCCGCCCATGTTCGTTGCAACAACAAAAAAAGGTCTTCTTGCGACTGGATACCCTCCATATTCGGCAGAGCTCTTCTCTGTAGCATATCCGATGCATGCTCAATCGGGTTCAAGTCTGGCGACTGAGCAGGCCAGGGCAGGACATTGATGTTAGCTGCGGCGAGAGTCTGTCTTACAACTCTTGCGGTGTGCGGTCGTGCATTATCATGCATTAACTGAAATAAGGGACCGATTTGCACTTGTAGAGGAACGATGACGTCTGATACAATCGTCTCAGCATAAATTTGAGCGTTGAGGTTGCCTCTGATCCAAATCAACTCAGTTCTTCCGCCGATCCAAATACCCGCCCATACCATGATGGTTCCACCACTATAAGGATGGACTTCCTGGCAGGATTTTAATCGCTGTTGGCGTCCAGGGGTTCTCCAGTGTCGTATACGTCTTGTATCCGGTCTCATACCAAAACGAGACTCATCAGAAAAGCACACGAAACGCCATTGTTCTTCTGCCCAATTTCTGTGTTCAAGAGCCCATTGATATCGAATCCTACGATTGTGCATTGCTATAGGTGGTACCCGTAGCGGTCTTCGGGAATGAAGGTTCACTTCATGCAAGCGGTTTCTGACTGTTTGGTCGCTAATTAAGTTCCCTGAAGAGTGATGAAGCCTCACGGCTAACATCATGGCGGTTATTGTTGGAGCTCTTCGAGTTAAGATTTGAATGTATCGGTCTTGTCTCCGTGTGGTGCAGCGATACCGTCCTCCATGGCGCTCAGCCACGGTACCAGTGCTTCGGTAACGTGTCCAAAGTCGACTGATAACACTCTGACTTGTATTCAGAGCTAAAGCCACAGTACGTTGCCGGGAACCAGCTTCTATCATTCCCACGGCTCTGAGCATTTCTTCCCTGCTTAAATGACGTCGCCGCTCCATAATAACGTTGGTTTTAATCAGTAGTAGGGAAACAGTAGCACTAATAATGTCTTCAATGCGTTGTATGTTTTTATAGGGAAAATATTGACAGCTGATTTTCATCTTTTACTCGAATTTGATTTACAGTTCCTGATTCAAATTATGAAATGCACCAAAAAGGATCCATATAAATTTATAAAATCATAAATTTATTACAAAGCCACATCTCAATCTCAAGAAATCCGCATAAAAATGCTTGATCCCTAGACACTTTTGATGTGTGTATCAAGTAAAAATAGGGTAACAATAAACAAGTGTATAATATTTGAACTAAAATTGTAAAAGGTAAAAATTATAAAAGTTTAACATGCAATAAAAACAAAATAAATAATGTAACGTAAATTAATCTAAAACTGGTAAAATACATAATTTCGATGTTGGTCTTTTCAACACTGAAGAACCCGTACGCAATGTGACTACACGAGTGATTTTATCATCACCTGGATGTTTTTGTTCGATACGACCTAATAGCCAGCAACTCGGTGGTAAATCGACTTCTTTAATTAAAACTATGTCACCGACCTTAGGTTCCGGTACCTGCTTAGCCCACTTATATCGATGCATGAGATTTGAAATATATTCTGAAGACCAACGTCTCCAGAAAGATTGCAACATTCGTTGCACGAATTGCCAACGCGTCAAACAACTTACGTTTGAGTTATCATACGTGCCGTCAGGTACATTTAAAACAGGCTCTCCAATCAAAAAATGTCCTGGAGTTAATGGCGTTAGTTCACCAGGATCAGTTGCACTACTGATGCTTATCGGCCGCGAATTCAAGCAAGCCTCCACCTGTGCTAGAAGTGTACTCATTTCTTCGTAGGTAAGAGTTGATTCGCCGATTACACGTTTTAAATGGTACTTGGTGGATTTCACGCCGGCTTCCCATAACCCACCAAAATTGGGACCATGCGGCGGAATGAAATGCCACTCAGTACCGTGGGATTCCAGGTGCTCTGCTATTTTGGGTTGAATGGCGGTTAGTTGCTGCAGCTCTTTGGATGCTCCTACAAAGGTGGTGCCGTTATCGCTCCATAATTTAGCACAGTGACCTCGACGAGACACAAATCGCCTGAATGCTGCAAGGAATGCTTGAGTGGTCATGTCACTAACAATTTCTAAGTGTAGGGCGCGCGTGCACATACAAACAAAAAGGCAGATATATCCCTTGTATGCATGATGACCACGACCCTTGGTAGTGCGTATTTTGACTGGACCAGCGTAGTCAACTCCGCTGTGCAAAAATGGCCTTGCAGGTGTGCAGCGAACTGTTGGAAGTGAACCCATCAATTGGTGCTGGGCGCTTTGCCTATATCTAGCGCATTTTACGCACTTTGTAAAGTGTTTTTTAACCAAGTTCTTTGCTCCTATAATCCAATATGCCGTTCTCAGATAACCAAGCATCAGCTGCGGACCTCCGTGTAACGTTTTCAGGTGGGCATCTGCCACAATGAGCTCGGTTAAATGATTATCGCTAGGTAATAATATTGGATGTTTAGTTTGCTCTCCTAATTCCGAGTTTTGAAGTCTGCCTTTGGCTCGTATTATACCTTGATTATCGAAATAGGGACACAAAGATTTTAATTTGCTTTTTACCGATATAGGTTCGTTCTTTTGTAATTGTAAATATTCTTCATTAAAACTTTCTGCCTGTGTCTTTTTTATACAACTATTTAATGCATCTTCTAGTTCGCTCTTTTGTAAATACGTTTCCTGATTTTTGCCCTTTTTTAAAAAACGCCGACAATATGCTATCACTCTAAGCAATCTCGACAATGAAGAAAATCTTTCAATAATAGAATTATCTGGTACTATAGCTACATGTACTCTAACAGATTCTTCTAAATTAATTTTTAAGTTTTTTGGCCTTTCATATTCTATAATTTTGTTCATTAGAAATGACGGTCCCGAAAACCATACTTTGTGTTCCACCAACGGACCAGGTAAAAGACCTCGTGAGGCACAGTCTGCGGGATTGTCTTTTGTAGAAATATAAAACCATTGGCTAGGTTTTGTTGCTGATAATATTTCTGAAGTACGGTTAGCAACAAACGTTTTCCATCTGCTTGGGTGACTGTTGAGCCAAGCTAGAACGACCGTAGAGTCCGTCCAGGCGGCAATCTTTTCCTGGGGTATATTTAATATTTCAGCCGTTTCCAAAAGTAGCTGCGCCATCAGCACCGCTCCACACAACTCCAAACGAGGGATGCTAATTTGCTTAATGGGAGCCACTCGAGTTTTCGCAACCAGCAAGGAAACGTGTACCTGTCCGTCCGCGTCGACTCCACGTAGATATATGACAGCTGCATATGCTACCTTAGAAGCATCACTGAACCCGTGTAATTCCAGATCAGTGGTTGGTTTGATTCCTAGCCAACGTGGTACTTTAATTCGGGTGATGAGTGAGAGCTCTGCACGGTAAGTACACCACTCTTGTATTAAATCTATGTTTAGTTCCTCATCCCAGCTGACCCCTACGAGCCACAATTTCTGAATGAATATTTTGGCTACCACCACACATGGTGCTAACCAACCCAGCGGGTCGAACAATTTTGAAATTTCAGAAATTATGGCTCTCTTTGTTACAGGTGCTGTCAACTCGGAAGGAAGGTTAACGGAGTACTGGAACACGTCTTCTCGACGATTCCAGGTAAGGCCTAAGATTTTAACTGTACTATCTAACTTTATTTGTATATTATTTTGCTCTTCATTTTCCTCCTTTGTGTGTTCTATTAGATTTCCCTTTGTGTGTTTGCTTGTTTCATATTTTTGCTCTGTTGTCTTATCCCTTTCCATTGCTTGAATAACTTCCAACATGTTTTTTGAATTACTATTCCACTTCTGCAGTTCAAAACTCTATCACGGGCCAGTGGATATTGATCTCCTTCGTCGTAAGCAAGCTGCTGAAGCGTACGAACTGCCTGATATGGAGCCGAAGCGGTACCGAATGTAACAGTCAGCAGCTCGTAGTCTTGTAGTTGCATGTCCGGGCTGTCTCGCCATAAGATTCTTTGAAACATGACGTCTTCCTCAGCTACCCATACCTGCCGATACATTTTAACAATGTCAGCTACAAGACCAATGGTGTGTCGGCGCCATTTGAGAATGGTGTGCCGCAAATCAGCCTGCAGCCTGGGACCAACCATCAGTGTATCATTTAATGATACACCTGTATTGTTTTTTTCAGAGGCGTTGAATACTACCCGAACTTTCGTAGTAGTTTTGTCCTCTCGTATCACCGCATGGTGGGGTAAATAAACTGCTTCTTGTCTTTTTGTGTCATTTTTCCTTACAGCCTTCATGTGTCCTAATAGTAAGTACTCTTTGATTACCTTTGTATACTCTTCCTTTAAGTTTTCATTCTTACTTAATCTTTTTTCCAGAGACTTGAACCTTGATTCAGCTATGCCGCGTGAGTTCCCTGCCTTGCATAGAGGATTCACATCTCGAAATGGAAGCCTGACCACATACCGACCGCTTTCGTCTCGTTTTGTAGTTTGTCGGTACAGTTCTTCACATTTCTGCTCTTCCGGTGTAAGTAATTTATTTGTTTTTGCCTTTTCTTCTACTTCCCAAAATTTCCTAAGACTTTCATCTTCGTTAATCTGGGCGTGCATGACACTAATATTTCTTGCATTGAGGTTTTCTTTATTTTCAGGACTAACAGTACCAGACAGGATCCACCCTAAGGCGGTGCTTTGTGCGATCAAAGTGCCATGTGGACTCTTTACGATCCCTTCCTGTATGATACAGCTGTATACATCGGCACCCAACAGAATGTCAATCCTATTGGGCGTGTTATATTGTGGGTCGGCAAGGTATAAACCCTTGGTTTTAACCCAGTCGAAATTGCACGTGTCGATGACCTTCTCTGGCAGGTACGTTGTTATTTTCTTTAACACGTAAGCGTTCACCTGAAGCTGAAAACTTGGGTCGACACGGGACTGGATCGTGATCTGCACTACATGCTTGGCTATGGTTGACTTGCTATTACCTAAACCAGTGATGATGCCATGGACCGGAACTCTTTTCAGTCCTAACAGTTGTACTGTAGTTTCTGTAATGAAACAAGCCTGTGAGCCTTGATCAAGCAAGGCTCGGACTGTCTGTGGATAACCCTTCTTCGAATCGACCTTTATTAGAGCCGTGGCTAACAAAACCGATCGTGGTTTTAGAACGCTGGCGGTACCCGTTGAATGGCAGGACACTATGGGCTCATCGTTGGCTGCAGGAGCAGAGGAATCAACGGATGCGTCGGCATTGGTAACGGGGTGTAACAAAGAGTGATGACGCTTCTTACACACTCGACAGGTGGCAGGATTTTTACACGCATATACGTTATGATTGCTGCCTAAGCAGTTAAAACAGATATTTTGCTTGGCTACATAATCACGTCTCACTTCTAACGGTTGTTTAGCGAACTTTTTGCAGAAACAAAGTTTGTGTGACGACTCCTGACAGTATTCACAACGCTTAGCTGATGAATTCGTGGCCAACAAGGCTTTAGGATCGTGTGAATTTGAAGCTTTACCCTGGTGAGCTGACGACCGATTTGTTTCAACGAACTCTAACGCGCGATACCTGGTTTCTATAAACTTCTTAAATTGTTCCATGGTTGGCAATTCATTGCCACTGAGGTGACCAATGCTTAATTCCCACTGTTTACGCGTTTCAAAATCCAATTTGTACGATACAATGTGAATGATAATTACGTCCCATGTAGTCACATCGACGTTCAGGTGCGCATGCGCTTTCAAACAATCATTGGTGGTGTCAAACAATTCTTTAAGACCCTTACCAGACTCCGTACTTAAACGCTTTTGAGCAAACAAACGCTTTAAAATACAGTCAGCTAAATGTCTTTTATTATTATAGCGCTTTTCTAAAATTTCCCAACACTGACTATAGTTCGCGTCACTTATTGGAGTGTATCTAATTAACTGCTCGGCTTCTCCAGTAAGATGATCTTTTAAATAATGTAATTTCTGACAATCACTCAGAGACTCATTATTATGTACAGCTTTAAATAAATCGTTAAAAGTAGCCCATTCACTATACTGACCCGAAAATGTAGGAATTGAAATTTTGGGTAATTTAACAAAGACATTAGATTTTTTTGTTGATTTATCTGTACTATTTTCTTGACCTGACACTTTTCCTGACATCTTATTGAGCATTGTTTTCGTGTGAGCTTTGTAATTTATATAGCTATCTTCCGTTGATTCGTAAATATTATCTACCCTTTGACCTATCTGTTCAGCACTATAACTTTCATATAATTTACAATGTGTGCTCTCAAATTTCGACCAATTTTGTTCTAGTAGTTCCTTTCTTGTTTCTACATATTCTAACGTAAGTCTGTCCTTTGGAGTTTTCTTAAAATTAATAAATCCTTTTTCTATAGAAGTTTGTATTTTTTGCAAGACATTGATCAATCCCTCCATTGTAAAATTAAAAGATGATTGCTACCAAAACCAACTAGACTTAGCAATAAAATATGTAAAGTTTGATTCAATAATCACTACATAAAAGAAACTGTTATTTTTATTGTTTACATGTAAATCTTCTGATCTAATTTCTAACAAGTAAATTGTGCCTAAATATTTTCTAAGTTCTAAATTAATTACTATTGTTTATCAACTTCTCAAATTATTCTAAGTGTCAGATACTTTTGAAAAATTTACAAGTGTTTTAAATTACAACCACTGTCGCAGGAAATCGGGCATAGAGACCACGTTCCCTCGTTTTTTTCATAAAATTAGCCTAAGTCCTTAACCAAACATGCAACACATTACTAAAGCTACACTCATTATAATTTGCTAAGTCCATTAATACTTTGAAAACTTCTAAGTTGAAATCTTGATGAGAATAAAGTTCAAAATTGCTGCTGATGGCCTCGAACTATTAACAGTTTAAATGTACTCACGTTTGCACTTGTCACTCACAACACGATTGTCCATACTGGTGCTGCCCTCTATGATGTCCCACGATGACTCCAGATCACGTGCTCTTGACCTCACGCGATGACTCGACCTCACGTGCACTGTGACATCTCACGAGGAATCCAGGTAACGTGTTCGATGAACCCAGACAGGTGACGTGCTATGTGACGTCACACGCTCATTCTAGGTGACGTGCTCTTTGACGACACCCCGAACACGATGATCTTCAATCGATGATAGGACGTCTGCTCTGACCTCACTGGATGCGCTGCGATCCCGCTGCTTGCACTAGGCTTGCTCGCTACAAGCCGCTTCAAGCGGGCTGCTCTGCACCGCTCACGCTGCTGATGACGGAGCGCAGAATCCCTGTACCTTTGCCGCAACAATCCGCTGCGAGTACAGGTGGTCCTCTCACCAGGACCGTGGTTTCCAAAAATTTGGCTCGATTGGACCAATGATTAATATCAAGAGTTGCCTGATATCAATCGGGATGAAACAACACAACTTGCACTGATAAGAGTAACTAAGTAGAGTAGTAATAAAACCACAACTTGTCACTTGTACTAAAAGAATGTTGTAATTGTTCTCAAAAAGTTTTACATCGTTGGACCTATATACTACGGCGAGAGACTCTCGATAGCGCGATTCAGAAGATCGTACAACGCCATCTATCGAGCAACGGGTAAACTTTGTCTCAATACTTGGGTTTTTGATTCGACGGTTAACAATCTTAATAACATTCGGGACTTTACTCATGGCGTGATGCAACGCAATGCGACGCGATTCGAACGAATTCCAACTACAAGTGAAAATCAACCTTACCACTATGACATAAGACATAAAACACGTTGTTATCTATGGGTAGATGAAAAACAAAACACGATGGCCATGACAACGTCGAGTCAATCGAATTGCATCTTTATTTCTTAGTGGATTGATTTCCACTTGTAGTTGGAATACTTTCGAATCGCGCCCTGAGTAAAGTCCCTAACTATTAGAATGTTATTAAGATTGGGTCCCTAAAAAATCGGAACACAAAAATGAACGAAAGTAGACGAAAATCGTCAAAAGACGGTAAAGTATAGTCGTATAGTTATGTAATTACTATTTACTACACGTCGTGCCAACCCTGCAATACTGACGTGCATATCAGGCAGTTACATTAATATCACGTGTACATTTGATTGTAAATAAACACGCGACGTCGCTTTAGGTATATTTTGACGGACACCGCGACCCGACAGACGCAGACGGCTTAGCTGGGGTTGCCCGAATTTTATTGTTTTTATTGCCAGGGGTGAAACGTGTTGAGATTAGCCGCACGCGACTGGCTATTGTTGAAAATTGTTAATAGGTCGAGTGACTCAAATAGGTCTCGAAAAACAAACGTTTAGATTAAAATTATTTGATTGCTTTTTTTTATTATGGCCCTTCATTGTAGATTTATTTTGGTTGTTCATTAAATGGGCTCTGACATCATTTAGAAACTCCCTTTTTCCCTTTATTTATGTAAACATTTTTTTATTTAACCAAAACATGGTGTAAAAGTGATATGTTTCTTTTTACAACATTAAATAAAATCATCAAATGAGTCCTCCCACCCAGGGCGGGGCAGAAGGGACTGTCAGACTTGTGCTGACTTAAATCCACGGTGATCCTTCAATAGCTCTTTAAGTTCCAGGATCACGGTGTTACCTGATGAGATAGTTCCGCGACCCACAAAGTGATACTTACCATAGATATTGTTTACTTTTGCTTTAAATGTTGTAATGGTCTTGGCTAGAGTACATCGCTTTCACATTTTTTTTTTTAATTTGTGATTTCAAAACATTGTGAAACATTTTTGAAAAAGAGTAAGTATGGAGTTTCTTGCCCATTCTTCTCCATACTGACGTACCCAACGACGATATAATACTAGACTACGCATTGCACGATCTAACGAACAAAACTATTCTGCCAACTCGCTGAGGTACTACGTAAGCGAGGGAGGCGGGGTACTGCGTTGTGATTGGCTAACTCAAGGTCGGTTCTGTCTCAACGTATGTTTACGGCTCACAGGATTGGTCGAAATGAGACGGATATAAGACTTTTTTGCCTAATGTGTTGGCAGACATCGGTCGCCTGTTATTACCAGTCTAGTATTATATCGTCGTTGGACGTACCTTATCGAATGGGCGTAGAATCAATCCCATCCCTTCCTATTTCCTTTAAATTTAATAATCGACGTTCAAAAGTGCCTCTTTGATGGCCTAATTGGAATAAATGATTTGACTTTGACTTTGACTTTTAACCAAGAATGGTTGATATTAACATTCTTTGATCAACAGTAGGTACCTAAAAGATTTACTCTGGCATATCATACGGTTAGATTATATTTATGCCTTTCTTTGTGTCCTTACGAAGCCATTTGAATGCCTTTGTGCCCGTCATTCCGCCATCATGAATATGCATGAGGTTGTAATTTATTTCCACTTTTATATCCCCAGCATGTTGTAATTTAACAGTGAAGGCCCATACACACCATGTGGTTTATGATGCAGACACAGAACGGGCTCGATTTTTTCCTGATACTTACTCTCACTGTATACCTTTACTTATGTTATCAGCGTTCTGCTGCGTTCTTTGAAAGTGCACTTAATTCAATCGCCTCTAAGGGCGGCCACATACATCTGTTTTCCTGATCAGGAATTCTGATCCATTTCCATCCGAACGCAGTGAATTCATACAAATGTGTGTGCATGTTTTGTGTGTGTTGTTCACATTAATATACATAACTTCCCGTACAGATTCCGAAAAACGGATCAGGATTCCTGATCTGGAAAACTGATGTATGTGGCCGCCCTAAGACGAGTATGCAATTGAATATTATAAATATGCATGATTGGTACAGTGGAACGCACTGTTTGAAACACTTAAAAGCTAACAACCCTTTATTCAGTTAAAAAAGTACGGGTTTTTGATTTGGTGAAAACTGACTTAACTTGTCACAGCAGCGTCGCAAAAGAGCGCTAACTGCGCGACTGCACATTACAACCAGTCGCCGTGAATGAAGACCCTTACATTACTCACATTAACATAGAAAAAGCTTTAAAATTAAACAGTATATATCGCGGCGGTTCTGAAACTTTTAACGGCTCCATTTAAGACTGAGTTAACTTCTATAGAAGTCGTAGGTGTAAAGGTCGCGAAAGTTATTACTACATACTTCGCAGTTACGACAATATTGTCAAGTTATTGAGTTCGGTTTATTTTTTTTATTTTATTTTTATGTCCAGATTGTGTTTAGATAGTACTTTAGATGAAACTTAAGATTATAATGTTCTTTCTTGAATATATAGGTTAATCAAAAGAGTTTATTCGTATTTTTTTTTTTTTGCTTAACGTTTAGAATAGGTACCGTAAACTTAAAATATTAATTTGGTTTAAAAAGATCTTAATCAAATTACGTTTTCTTTATTATTTACGCTCGCGTTTGTCCAGCTATTTCGTCTGACCATCAGGAGCGATAGTGGTCAGTCACAAGCGTATCGCCTGATTGTAAGCAATGAAGTGGTCGACGATGAAGCACGCTTGCCTAGAAGTGACCTATTCACACTTGACTTAAGCGCATTTCACACAGAGAGCGCCGAGAGCGGGCGCGGGTCGGTCGCGGGTCGGGCGCGTTTCGGTGTACGGGCACGCTCTTTGTGTGAAATGCGCTTTAAAGATCTAAAAAGCTTATAAGGCTAATAGCTATCCATGGTGATGGTGATGGTACAAATATGTATAAACTATACATTGTATCTACAAGAACATCGAATTCGGATTGTTGAGTTTTGGTTGAAGTAGTCTCCTTGTTTCTTACTAGATCTAAGCGTATTAACTAATCAGCACAAGTACTTTTTATGTCAATGAATTTCCTTATGGTTCGTGATCTTCTATCGTATGTTTTTTGAACTGAATGCATTCACCTTAATAATATTCCATACATTTGTTGCAACTGGTTCCAGGCATCAAGCCACAATTTTAATTATTGTCGTGTATGTAAGCCATTTTGTTTTCGTCATAAAAGGAATGGAACACATGGTTTTCGTATCACGTTTCGTACTCACGAACTAGTCCTTTGTGCGGGAAATCGTGGGCTGCATTCCGTTTAAATGCCAAATATAATTTGATACTAGTCGGCTGCAAGACGGAGACGTGCGTCCTTGGTTTGCTTGGAACTCAAAGAAATATAGAATGGAAGTAAAATATAATGTGACAAATGGACAGTCTTAACCGATTCGTTGCTATGTCTAATTTCGCTAACTTCTAGCTGTGGCGTCGAACAAAAATAAGGAGTTACCATCGATTTTAAAATGACACACATCCGTGCCTAACGCCACACGCATAAGAAAGTGATGGCACTGAAACGTGCCATCCGCAACATCGCAGGTTGGACATAGCTATCGCGGGACTAACGAATACCGTGACTCCGGAATATAAAGGGCTATTGAAGGATTTAAGTCAGTACAAATCTGACAGTCCCTCCTGCCCTGCCGTGGGTGGGAGGACTCATTTCATGACTTTACCACGCTAAATAAAAGCACAACAGTAAGTATGTACGGCGAGTTCCTTGCTGCACTTCGGCGTTTTAAACTCAAAATACCTTTGTTGCAACAAGCAATGCCTTGGTTGGACATTACAGATTGAATTGTATAGGTACAGTAAGCATCTGACATTAATTAGATTTTGCTACCACGAAATATTCTCATGTTAGTGAATTTGAGTATTCTTTTGAGAATAAAATTATCTGAAAATAAGTATGGGATGAGAATTATGACAAACCATTCAACAAGTAAACATAGGTGTCGTCCACTAACATGTCGTCAGTAATTCTTAAGTCTCATATAAATAGGTGGCAAGCCGATTACCAACAACCGGGTAAATAAATCTATAAGGCCGACTTAGAAACAGAACTCAAGACGCAGTTATACGCAGCAGTAGCACTTACGATCACTATGATTAAGAATGTCTAAACAAAATCAGGAAAACGAATAAGTTCAGTACTGAAGTCCAACCAATCTTTCCTATTTATTAACTTTTAAGGAAAAATAACATCTTTTGTCGTGAGTGCGTACTCAAAAATATTAAAATTCATGTACAAAAACACCTAGAAATAATAAAAAAATTGTTCTGTGCGGAAATGAAACCCATGACACGCTGCGCATTAGTCAATCATACAGTCAATGCGTCAGCCATTCCATCACAAAATCTAATTTGCAATCCTCTATTAGACGGACAATGGTCATTGAAGCAGGCAGGCAGAAGCTATGCATCCAATAAAAGACGCACGGACGCTTTGTGACACGTGTACTAGAATGTACTGCGGACCTATAATGGCCACTTTAAACAATATTCTTAAAAGTGATACACTTCGTGAATACCAGGAACGGGATTGGCAATTCTTTCAAAATTCGTAAAATGGTTCCACGCACAGAATTGCTTGTCATATCTCTGAACATAAACTTAGCATGGACTGAGCGTGAGCATTAGTTGGTTAAAATTGTCATACTCTCTAGAAAGAGCGAAAAACTATTGCAGGACCATGTATCTCTTTCTTTTACTACATTGATAACGTAAAGGATAAAAATATTTGACATTTGGCTAGGGAAGGCTCAGTCAATAAATATAAGAAGAATTGCTAATGACGTTGCTGAAAATTCACGAAGCGAATCATTAGGAATATTGCTAAGCGGCCGTTGTAGACCCGCTACTCTGCTCTGAATTAAAATGCTGGAGATTTAATCTGCTGCAGCTCATTCACACGCTGCTCGCTGAGGCGTGGCTTTATGACATTACTTACTGGCGTACGTGTGCTTCTGTCGACGTTTACACATGCTGACTTCAGCGCCGCCATTTTCGCCCTAGTTTTTTTTTTCTACAATGTTTTAGAAAAGTTTGTTATACAAGGGAAGTCTTGCCTATTGTAATAGCGGGCACATTTTTATAGAAACCTTATTGGTTTTGAGTTTAATTCTTCGTGGTGGAAGAAGTAGCCAGCTACACAGACTGTTAGCTGTCCATAGTGTTATTTGTCAGTACACTGTTAGCCAGTAAAACTAAATTAATATAATTATCCTGCCACTCTGTCGTCTCACAGAACGCAAACATTTCAACATTATAGACCTCAATTCATCAGCAAACAAGTCCAATCCAGGATTGGTCTCCACGAGCGCGTTGAGCATCGTCAGCATACGCAGTATAGTGGATGTGGATCTGACCACAAACCGATTATATCCACACGATATCTTATTGTCGCTTGAGGAAGGCTAACTTATTTGTCCAGAAGATGTTGCGATGATGTATTCAGTACTGCATTTTCTTTGATCATGTTGACTTTTCGGTATTCTGTGGCTGTCCAACCAATGTTTTAGCCAAAAAGACTTTGGCTAAAACATTGTTTATTGCAGAAGCCCTGAATTGATCAGCAATGAGGTGATTCGGAAATTTAGCAGTCATTAAATTGTATATTTTGGCCCAGCCATCATTATTTTAATACTCATTTTATTTATGTACAAAAAAAACCAGTACCTACCTACCTAAATAATTTAGTCGCAAAAACATGTCCTTGATACGGAACTGTCAAGCGTGACGGAAACTGTCGCTCCATTACATCGTACATCAGTGCCGGTTGTAGCAGTGTGGAGGCACTCGTGTTCCACGCTTCATTCATCACATTAATGGCAGTGATTATGCAACGTCGGCTACCCGAAAGTCTACACTCTAGAAGTAGTTAGTTACATTGCATTACCTTCTAGTTTCCATTAAAATGTAGAAAATGTCACAGATCGATCTGCAGGATTAAGCTGCACTTGCCTATGTTGGTCTGTAGATGGGTGATCCTGATCATTCAGTACAGAACGACTATTCTCTGATCCTTGGAAAGTGCACTAAGCTTTTACATCTGGTTGTTATTTGTAGATCTTTGGCAGTTGGTACAGGTAGTCAGTCTCCCAAAAGTCTGACAACCATTCTTACTAAGTCAGATAGGCTGGTAGATGTTCAGCTACATCGTTAAAACTTGAAACTGACCCTAACATAGATAATAATAATTATTCCACAACTATCACACAACGCCATCTAGTCCCAAGCTAAGCAGAGCTTGTTATATGTACTAGGCAACTGATAAACATACTTATATATTTCTAAATACATACATATTATAGATAAATCACACCCAGACAGAACAAATGATCGTGCTCATCACACAAACATTTGACCTGGGGTGAGAATCGAACCCACGACCTCCGGCTTAGCAGTCAGGGTCACTAACCACTAGACCAACAAGCCTGTCAAGATGAGAAGATGAGAAAGGGCTAGGCTGATAACCTTTACAATCCTCGTTTTATTCTTTAATCATAGAAACATCGATGACTTCCATAGTTGGCTTCTGAGTTGTTACTACTGTGATCATTTCATTATGAAACTGTGAGATAATAGCATAAGTAATATTCACGCTTGGCTGAACACTACTGAACAGGCAGTTTAGTGTTGACGACATACATCATACATAATTATTATCTATTTTTTTTTTCGTCTTTCTAGAATGATTGGATGGTAACTTAAAGTCGTTCAAGTGGAATGATTAAAATAATTTATATCCTAAAATTATTTCGTTATAATGAGCTTGAATAACTCAATTGAATTGTAAATCACAGAAACTTAATATTTATTCTTAGGTTGAGGCGCGTGTGCTTAATAAAACTTGTTTTGTTTGTTCAGCCCCGAACTTGTTCTTAGAAAGGAAAATGGTTTCCTTCGCGTCAAAGGTCGAAACTAAGTTTTAATGTATCTTTCAGTTAAAGGGTTCATAAAAACAATTATGGAAAGTTGTACTGGCTGTCTTGGATTTCTATAAAAGCCAATCTCATAAAACTGTTAAAAGAATCTGACAAACTGTTAAACCAGAAGGTCAAATCTCATACACATAGAACATTTTAAATTCAAATCGTCATTTAGACAATCCGCAACACGTTACAATTTCTTTTTTGACACAAATAGAGACTGAGACTGGGATGGGTTTTCTTTTACAAATACGATAAGAAATTGTCCTCTCTAATGTTTGAGATATTTCACTGTAAAGTTTCATTTTATGGGTTCAGGGGGCCCACCATGACGTGTTAAAGCTAGAGTAGTTCGACTGTGAGAAAGAGACAGAGCTATACTAGACGTCTAGTGCCATCTCGTTTCCAGTCCAGGACTTAAGTGGGTTACGCTTTTTTCTTTATTGATTGTCTGACAATTTGAGTAACTTATGCGGCCAACACAAACATTTGTGTAGGCCAAGTAATCAAAACAAAGAAACAACCAAAGAAAGGACATCCTTTCATTGGTATTGTTCGTCGTTACGTTGAGCTCCTTGAATTATGAGTCGAGCTACTACTACTGACTGGACAGATCCACTCAAATCTGTGTGGTTCTTTCTTCAAAAGTCCATCTCAAACATAACCTACATGGCCCTCGTATGACTACCAATTTAATGTCTGGACTTTAAAAGAGACTGTGACCTCTGAGTTTGTTTCGGCTGTTTCTTCTCAAAGTAGTCAGGTACGAAACACCGGCTTCATCTAGTATGTAAAAAACGACGTGTAAAAGTGTTGATATTAACCTACTTGCAAAAATAAATATCATTTCATATCATTTCCAGACTAAACTGAACAACTTTCTCGATGTCACCATCATAATTACGAAAAACACCAATACAATATTGTCTAAGTAGGTACGAGTATCTCATTTTCCCACGTTTTTTTTAAATACTGTGTCCTAAACAAATCTTTTTCTTCTCCTCTTCAGCGGAGCCGCCACCGCTGGTGAACGTGACAGTCCACGCGTCCACAATCCTGGCGCTGATCCTGTGGAACGTGGCTGGCGATGGCGGCCACCCCATCATAGACTTCACTGCGCAGTACCGCTCTGCGGCGCCCGTCAACGGCACCTTGGAGCCTTGGAGGCCTATCAGCCCTAACCATATCAGTCCTAATTCGGTAAAAGAATACTTCGTTATTTATGACAGCAGATCTAGGAGTTTGTAATTTTCTAAAGTTGCAGCTGCTTGACTCTAGGTATAAGTCTGAGCCGCTCTCTAAGCGCCCCCTTAGAGGGCCAACGCCTGCCGGGATCATGGGACTGTCTCAGGTAACCGTGGCCCTGGAACTTAAAGGGCTATTGAAGGATCACCGTGGATTTTACTCAGTACAATTCTGATAGTCTCTCTCGTACCGCCTTGAGTAAAAAAGGGAGTATTATATGTCGATGTGAAGAAAACTGATGAAGCTAAATTATTCATTTACATACAGGCATCTACATCGCACTTATAATCTCGGACAGATTAATTTGTTGTAGATACAAGACTTGCATTTCGTCAATTGTTTAAGACTTATTTATGACGGGCGTCCAGATTCCGTGCTGCTATCAAGAAATGTCAGCTTATAAACTCCACTTTTCGTAACTTAGAATCTGGAGCTCTTGCTAATGGGGAAGGCAAGTGTCAAAGTGACAAGTGACAGTTTGGTCCCAAAAGAACTGTCAAAACAAAGGAATTTTCTGAAAAAAAAAACGATTTATTGATGTAAAATGACTAGATGTTGTGTAATAAGCTGTAAAAATTATGGAACATACAAATTTCCCACAATTCACACCATTAAGAAATAATGGGTAGCTGCTGTGACTGCCTTGAGAACAAAAACTGAATTATAACTAAGGAAAAGCTATATATAATAAACAAATATCCAGGCTTGCGAAGCCGAAACAGGCCGTTAGTTGAGTTTATAAATGAAATTCTATGATTATACCATAACTAAACAATCGAATACACTTTTCAAAATAATATCTACTTTTCTCTTAGAGGTTAAGTACCAGTATTGCATCGCTCCATAAATCATGATTTAATGGTTCGTCTGGCGGAAGAATTATCACCTGGAACGAGTTTTGTGATAGTTGTGGTGTTAAGAAATTAAATATATTGTGATATTTCTCGAATCTAAATAGAAAAAACGGATAAAATTACTGACTTAAAACATTATGATATTTTATCAAAATAGAAAGTCAGAAGCAGCATTATATTCTTGTTATAGGAGAGGACAGGTAAAACATACCTAAACTCAAAAATTGAAACTTCAACTACAAGTAATTGTGGATTTATTACGGTAAAATCAAATGTACTACCACTCAACTAAATCACTTTTTTTCCTCTTGTAGATGCACCGCGGAGTCTTAATTCTTCTTTTAGTATATGCACTTCCATTGACGAATAATTTTCCATTATTTGTTTTGTATTTATACTCAATTTTTACAACAATAAATCATGTTTGTTTTTTGTACAAGGTAGACAGTAATCTGACGTAGGGACCAACTATCGCCGCGCCATCTACGATTAGCTTTGAGTTGCCATCCCCATTATAATATTTAAAAGTAATCTGATTTCCAAGATCATAAATGTTGCATTTACCAAAGTTTGAATATAAGGTAATGATCTTTCCAGCGCCAAGTGGACGTGTACCACCTAGACACTAATGCGTCCTACTGGTTCCGAGTGTGGGCGACCAATGCTCTGGGGCCGGGACCGCCGGTAGAAGTGCTTGCTACAACGCTGTACAGTGACCAGGAGGCTGGTGAGTTATTGTCACTTGATAATTTAAAAACATCTACAGTAGTTTAAAAAAATATTGTGCATTGTGACTAGCTGTAATTAAAATAATTGCTGTGATTTCAAAAAATATGTTATTGTGAAAATCAGGGACCCAATTGAGCACCACATTTTTAACGATCAGTTTTGTTGTTACTCGTTTTTAAGATCTGGTGTAGTTCAGAAAAAGATCGACAGATCGGATAGTGTTGCATTTCGTAGCCCAATGTATAACTGTCATTAAAAATGTTACGATCTTGCTGTGCTCAAACTGGTAATTTTCATGGGTATTATAAGTGTCCACTGCTGGTTACTACCTTCTTTGGTAACCAGTTGGCCACTCTTGTGTGTCATGTATTGTAAACATTCAATGTGCAAATAAAACTCCTGCGCATCTACTGGCGCCCAACTAGCTAGTCCCACGTTGGGCGCCAAAATTTTAAGGTTTTCTTTTTAAGTAGTATGTGGTAGTATCTTGAACTTGAATGAGCAGGCAGTAAAAGAGTTAATGAAATTATTATTCTAACAAGATTCTCTTACTAATATGGTTCATATTCTATAACATGAGATCAGATCATGATTTCTATTACATTTTCAAATATTTAGCATACAATACTGTCCAGCAAACAAAAAGGTTCTTTTTTAAATGATTTTACTAAATGGGCAACTGTATGATGTAACAAGATGTTAGTCCCAAATGGCGCCCAAAAAAGTAGGCCCACTGTGGGCGCCAATAGTTAAATCACTGTCCGTCTTTATTTTTGTATATTTCTGGTGTGAGTTCTAGAGATCCTTATTCACTTTTTTGTTGAAGAAGGTTTTAGTTGTCATACAATCTCACTCAAATGTTTACGACTCTCAAAAAGATACATGACATGGTAGCATATGACCTGAGGCCTTCCATTTTTAATGACGTAAATTGGAACTTTTACATTAATATTAAGGAAAAAATTAGTTCCTTCTTCGTAAACTAGAGGCGCTGTGCCATTTTTCCATGTATGAACGCAATAAATACTTCAAGTACGCTGTAAATAAAATACAGAAATCTTGTGATCGAGCTACTTGCAACAACATTTCAATGACATATTCTGCAACATTACAGAGCTGTACAAGCACTTCTTTTCGGGCGCGGAGCAGTTTGACACGCGCACGTGGGTGGCGGCCGTGTGCGTGGTGATGGGGACGCTGGTGGTGCTGGCGGCCGGCACGTGCTGCGTGTTGTGTCGCGAGTGGCGGCGCCACGGTGAGCCCGCGCCCTAGCACAAGCCTCTACCGCGCCTCTACTTCTTGTGGGGCTAGCGCGACACTAAGCGAGCGTGACTGATTGATACGTCGAGTATTCGGCTCAGAGGCCGTATTATGACGTCTTATAGCTTGAGTAGTACCTCTGTGCGAAAGAGACAGAGCTATACAAGTCGTCTAGCGCCATCTCCTTCCCACAGCGGAACTATTCACGCTTTGAGACGTCATCGTAAGCCATCTGTTAGAATGGGAAATATTGAAACGGTTGAGATTTTGATAGGGTAGTCAAATATTCGGTCATTTTGTCAATTAAAACGACTGGTAAAATGTGAAGGAATTTAAACCTTTTTTTGTCGAATATTCGGCTATCTTTTAATCGAATGTTTGGTTATTGGGTGGGTTAAATTTTGACTGAATATTCGATGATAAGCCGAGTGCAGCTTCGATGGTTAGATCGAAGTTAAAATTCAACCGTTCAATTTCAATTTCACCGACGATAACTCGACGATTTTAGCGCTCAATTTAGTGAACTTTCATTCCATTGATAAAAATAAATTCGATATTAGATTATATATTTATTCACTGATCAGTCATGCAAGCATTGCACTATATGAGGTGATTTTTAGATGTAATGTTGAGCAGTAATGAAAAGTTAGATATTTAATTATGTAAGCTTGATAAAAATTCGGTACCGATGAACAATAATAATTTAATCACTTGGTAAGGTGATGAATTATAGGGCGTAGGTTATTTGCATCTAAAGAATATAAGAATAAGGTTAGGTTCGTTAATTTATTAAATATTTGTATTTCTAAGAGTTTCAGTCGAACGGTCGAAAGTGCTGATAAAATTTTGAAAGTTCGATTGAAGTTTATTTGATCAGTTTAAGGGAAATAAGATTATTCCTATTGTTGCAATAATTGAAACGCTTAGACTTTAATAAAAGCATAATTAAATAAAAATAATAATTCCTTAGATCATTTAAGCACAGTTTTTCAATTTTCGATGCACAGCTTGGAATTTAAAACAATAAATATAAAATATAATAAAAAAATACAAGTATTATACATTTAAAATAGTGCCAATTTTATAATAAATAAAAATCTTCCAAATAAATAGATTAGATTTTTATAAAACAAACAAATGGTACAAAAATATACGTTTTCAAGCGTTCACTAGTTTCTACGCTACGCGATTGGTGCTATGCATAATAATGATATGATATGGATAACTATAATACCAAAAAAAAGCAATCAATTGAATCTCGCTTTAAGTAGTTACCTATTTGCTGTAATATTGCCGAGGATTTATTATATTATTATAGGTAGATGTATGTTATGAGAGTTGAAGAGTACATTCAGTATTTTCTGAACATTTTTCAAAAATATACTGAACAGCAACTATACTTTGGACGTGAGTTACATTTTGATTTACCCAGAGGTTACTCTATATGTTGTGCGTTAACTTGAATTGACTAAAAATCCAATTCAATTTTAATTTAATTCGTCCTTTAAAAAAACCAAATACAAAAAATCAGGAAATGGTCCGGCGATAAAAATGGAACTTAGTTCGCAGTTAAGCAATATTTATAAAAAGTTTATGTGTAATTATATATACACTTAATAATAGTTATCCAAAGTTAATAAAATAATGTGAGACTCATTTAATAAGTAATCAGACCAAATAATTATTCTGCACGTATATTTTTACTTCGTTCATCGTTGTAAAATAAATGCAATCGAAATACTGGTGTACTTTCCAATGAGCATTAGGATACGGACCAATACTACAGGACGTCAATTATAACAATAGAACTATGCTATATATTTGAATGCAGTTTATAATAAAACCATTGCCTTTCAACTACTACTATTTTCAATAAAATAAAAACATATTCTATTCAATAAATATTTGCCGTTATTAAGAAAAGGCTGTGTAACAAACATCTCACAAGTTATAATAAAAATTATATTGTGCTTTAAACAAAACATTTTTGCAATAATAATTCAGCTTTAAAATATTAAAAGACAAAAAAAAACTATTAAAATGTAATCTCAGAATATATTCAATTGTAGAATATAGTAATTTAATTCGTATATTTAATTATATGTTAAATATATTACCTAATTTATATAATCTTAATAATAAAATGATATTCGACTCTTTTACCTCGTCAAAATATTTTAATTATTATAACAGGAATTTTAAATTCGTGCTTTTCATAAATTGATAATTTAATAAATATAATTATCAAAGTAAGTATATTAAAACGCCTCTAAATTTAAGAAAAGATGAAAGCTTTTTTGCTAAGTAATTTCCAAGTTATTCTTGCCAAAACTCTTTGTTTTACACTTTATAGAATATTTGTGATTTTAATACTTTTTGTGATATAAATTCCAAATAATATTAATCATTACTTAGATTTTTTGTATAAATCAGCAATATGTGGGTTTATTTTTTTATTAAAAAAATAAATATATTATTTAAACATAACAGTTACAATGTAAAGTAAGCTAAATATATCGTAAATAAAATAAAAACCATTAAACTTATGCTATCTTGCCTTCAAAATAATTACTAAAAAATTCTATTAAAATAATAATTAGTCACCGAATTTGAAGAAATATAGTTGCACAATCTCGTGATAACTTCAGGACCATACTATAAATGTTCTATAGGACCACTATAACTACTTTATAGGACCACTATTTTGTATCTACTGCTTGTAAGTATAAATTATACTATGGTAGCTGCTTAGGTAGGCTTCTTTGAGAACTTTACGATGCAATAAATAAATAAATATATCGCATAAAATGCACAATAATACTAAAATTAAGCACTATATTAAGAAAAGTTATAAAATTAAATGTTAAGTAGCAGAATAACATGCCATTCCATAAAAAATAATTTTATTTTTTACATTATTTCAACACGTCAAATCAGTTGCTGAAGAAATAAGGTGGTGATGGAAAAATAAGCGTAGATTTCAATGTTTTTATATTCCAATTCTATAATAATTTTATTTTAGTATTATTTTCTTACATATTTAATAGAATTTTGGAAATTGTAAACGATTTCACTTGCTGTCCCAGTTTAGACCAAATTCACTCGAAATTAACTGTTAAAGCCATAATTTATAACTAGACATAATTCTTTTATGAAACAGGGCGTTTTGTATTGCATTATACTTTAGTATCAAATATTATATAGGTGTATATTGCATTTATGTCAATTTTACTTTTATATTGAATGGTTTTTGCGATACAAATGTGCCCGGTTAGAATCGTCGCTCTTAAGCGGTTATAAATATATAAAGCAATATCTTAGAGCTCTAATGCCGACTTACAATTTGCTTATTAACAATAGTTATTAGATTTTTGACATTTTAGACGATCTTAAATCAAGAAAGTGGCTTGGCATAGTGCTCAAGTGCATTTATACTATTTCAAAGACGAATTTCATATTCATTTTAAACATACATTTCCTTGTCAAAGATTTTCGTGACCTCTCCAAAGTATGAAATTCGTCTGCAACAGCAAAATGTGTCGAGCATTACTGCGTCTCTTCGATTTTGCTGTCATAAAGTAGACATTAGAAAATCGCTCATAAGTCTATGCTGATAAAGACGAATTCCGAGCGAAATTTCCTCTCTTCCGATCTATCCGCATGACTTTTGCATAATCTTTTAATAACGAAGACCGCCAGTATTTGCCAAATTTTTTATTCATTCGAGATTTTTTTCTTCTTTCCCCTCTATCGCACTCGCTTGGAACGCACGCTTGGACTGCGGGGCCGCACACTAACAAACAAACACACACATTCTTGGTGACGGTATGTATACTAACTTTACCCCGACCCCGACCTTTTCTAACCCCCTAAAGATTACGTCGAAGATCAAGACGTGATGGAACTAGTGCCTAACATAATCCTGAACCCTGGCTTCATGGAGATGGATCCCATCCGCGCGCGGGAGCCCCTCGCGTCCTCCATCATCAGGTCGGCGGAGTGTCCCGGCCCCGGGAAGCCGAGGCGTGTTTGATTCTCGTCAATACTTAACCTTAGGATATTCTATCGCACCGATTCCGGCCTGTTGTCATGATCGTGGGCCACACAAGACAGAACTGTGGTGGTTGATAAACGCGTTAAAGTTTGGACTACTTATAACGAAGCATTAAATGAGAGATATGTGCCACCACAAGTGTTGGCTGTCTGAGTGACAGTACTGCTGTCATTTTTATCAAAACATTGATCTAAATGTCATTTTGGTCGCAAACATAACTGTTCGAAGTGCATTTGAGGACAATTTATTGAGCTTGCCTTTGAATTTGACCGTGTTTGCGACCAATGCTTGCTCTCATTCATAAAAGCTCAATTTACTGCTTTGATGACGCTTTCATTGCCATCACAGAGTCTGTTAGACCAAAATGTGAGTATATTTTGGTTGGAGAGGAGTCCGATTAAAAGTATTGCTGAATGATCCCGGTACAGACAGTTTAACGATCATTGCAAATACAAGAAAATCAAAGAAAGAGTAGTGCAATCATGTCTAGTCATTTGCGAAATATATCAATTCAAATGTCAAAATTATTGACTTTAAATACCAAAGAAAGATATTTCCAACTTCATACTTCGAAAATATGTACTGGTTTCCTCCAACGATATTTGGAAACCCGACTCCCATAAGCTAGGGTAAAGATGGACATATCAAAACGCATGAATTTCGATTCGTTAGCCAATCGGAGTGATAGGGTAGCCGGGTTATTTATTCAGTGCTCTCAAGTTTCTCAAAAGTTGTGACAATATTTGCTTGTAATATCCTCCTGTATAATGCCCGTAGACTGTAATGTGTATTTGTAAATCTGCATGTCAATTATAAAATAAATGTAAAACTGCTCACTGAAGTGTTCGAGTAACAGCTGTCAACGTCAATTTTGACAGCTGTCAAAGTGAAAAGGGTAGGAACTTTATTATTTTCAGTAGATTTTGATTTTAAATGTCTGTGAAATGTAGTGAAGTTACTCCTTGAAAATGTATTTATGGTGAAACGTTTTTATGGAAAATGAACTGTTCAACTTTAGAGAAACGGAGACGCCAGTAAAGCAAATAATAAGCTTATAAACTAATCACTGAGAGAGATCATTAATTCTAGTTTTGTAAGCGTTTCGCGTTTAACCGTAGTGGTGGTTGCCATATGAAAATAAGAATTACGTAGTGTTCGCTATGATATTGTACACATTATTTGTAAGAACTGATGCTTGCATTTACTTTTTATACATTTACACGTATTCGCCGTAAGTCTGACACGGACGCTTTATTTCATACTGAAGTTTTTAGAGTAGTAACATTTACTGCTTGGTTCTGTCGTAGGCTACAGATTATAGCTTTTTACGAACAAACGGTAGAAATTTTTAATTATGGATTAATTTTAGGCTGAAGATAATCTAGCTATAATACTGTAACTCGCAGGCAGACTAAGCCTTAATATTTTGAGATTACGCCACTCGTGATGTTATGTGTTACCATTCTTGTAAAATAATATTCTCCTTTTTGGCAACCCCAAAATCTGATTGGAACTTTTTTAGGAAACATATTGCTTAACGTTCAATATTGTTAATGTTGCTAGCTATAGTGATAGTATATTTTTAATTATATATATTTTGCTATATTTTAGATGATATTTTTATAACGAGGATCTCATGTATTTAAGACACTTAACATTTTAATATTGAAAAGGTTGGTTTATTTTCAAATTTTTTGTGATTTTAAACGCTGTGATTATTATGTTTTCCGTGTAATTGAGTTTTTTGTAATTAAGGTAAGGGTTAAGTGTATATATTTTGATATATATCGTATGGAGACTGGTGCAATGGTATTGAGTAATAAGTATAGTTAGTATTATGTAGTGGCGTAACGTAAGCTTACTCGTGGGATCGCCCAGTGTAGCGTAGCTAAGGTACACTGCTTTGTTGAAGGTTATAATAAATGACAATATGGTAGTGGTTGTATATTATCTGTGTTATGTCCTGCGACACTTGAAGGCAATGATGCGAAAGACCGGCCCGCCAAGTAAGAGCTATCGGTGACGTTGCAGCTTTGTTTGACGTTTGGTGTTCTGACAGCTGCCATTTTTAGTGATAAACAAAAACAATGGCGGCCATTTTTTAATATTTTTTCATACATTTAGTTTAAGATTTCTAAAATAAATTTTGTAATGCTGATAGCGAAAAAAAATATGTTGTGTTGTTATAATTTGTTATATTTAATAAAGGTTATAATAAAAATTGCGCCAAAAATAAAGCTACAAAGTCTCCGATAATTCATACAAAGCGTGTTCACAAAACTGTCGTGAGGAAAACAAAATAAAGCATCTTGAAACGTTCACGACAGATAATAAAAAAAAATAAGTTGATTAATATAACATTGTTGTGTAAGTGTAGAGCTGTTTATTTTTGTATACGGCCTGTATACATATCAGGGGAGCCTTAGGATGTAAAGAGATATACTTATTATTACCTATATGAAATGGATTTTAACCCTTCCTTCCGTTCTGTGTACTTGCACGCTTAGATCTGATTAACCCTTATGAGTGACGAGGTTCCCGAGTACCTTTTACAATATCAACTAAAAACCGCCGAATTAAATTAGCCAGTAAAACTCCAAAGACTTAAACTAGTGTGGTAATTTCATGATTTCTTAGATCAGAATTTAAAACAAGATATTGACCATGTTTATTCGAGATCATGGCGCTTACAACATAACGGTTTAAGTTCCAATAATAGTTTTAATTGCAAAATCAGTTGAAAAATAACCTTGATATTGTATGTACAAGCAAGTTCTTTCCAACGAAAAACCCTTAAATTATTGGAAAATATCTTTCTACTAAACGAACCACACATTTTTGCCATTATTATTTAGTTAGAATAACTGATGATTTTTATGATAACCCCTGAAGCCTAAACTTTTAAATATTTTATCTTCCCTGGATTTGATTGCTAAGCGTGCAAGTCAATTTCCTCTCTTCTCAGCTCATTGCCTTTCTGTGTTCACACTACCTTCCATACTGTTCTTGCACTCAAATATATATTTACAAATAAATAATGAAATAGATAACTATATTGAAAGAATTATGTTTGAAAGGATTTGAGAACAGACAACTTACTAATATATATAATTGAATTGTGAATTGCTACTAATTATTTTATCGTGCTACAAGATTCTTCTGACGTTTGAATGACACTGACAGGAAAGACACAAGAAATTGTCTATGGGTTTTTTTAAATGTCATCTACAGTCCCCTAACTCGACAAGATTTACATTGTATACAACTATGTCAATCGATGAATTAATTTTTCTTTTAACTCTTAATTATTTTTTAACTTGTTTTTCCATTTCACACTTGACATTGACAGAGTAGTCGGTTATGCTTTTTTGTTTTTTATAAACTACAATATTAAATATCAAGATGGCGGCATTACTTCCAAGTGTCACATACACCGATGTCAATATAACCTTGTTGCACTATATCCATATTATGTTGTAAGATTTTGTACTCAAATCCTCTCATTCGCTCTACTAAACGGATATTCCTACTGCGTTGTGCTCGCTTCTTAAATAGTTTTTAAGTGTTAAGAGCTCCGCACACACATTGACATCTTTGCTACCTACTGCGAGAGTAGTTCCACTGTCGGAACGAGATGGCGCTAGACGACTTGTATAGCTCTGTTTCTTCCCCACACTGGAACTATTCCCGCTTTGACGTCATGGTATGCCACCAGGCTGTAAAGACAACATAAAAACTAAGCGGTATTAATGACCGAATTCAAAACATTCAACCAGTAAATGTAATAAAATCATCCATGTATACGTAATTATTCATTAATGCATAAGCATTCAACACTTTTCATTGTGTTGTGTGTCCGGAGCTCCAAACAAACGACTTTGTCCGTCTCACGTATCAATGTGCTAAGGTGTCAATTACGTGTAACTGTCTCGTGTCTGCATCTGTTTGTTACGTGTTGTGTTCTCGTGTCTCGTCTTGTCTCGTGCTTGCACTCCCTCACTCTACCTAACTACTACTAGTATTTTATGCGCGTTTGTGGTTGTTACATGACTTTGTAAAATTTAAAATTAGGCATGACTAGAAATGAGTCGAGGGCAATAACGCAAAGGGCATATTATGTTTATATAATTATGAACAAAATGGGCATAATCTTAGCATATTGGCCATAAATTAGTTTACGCCCAAGTAAATGCCCGGTCCCTGGGCAAATAAACTAATAGATACCTAAGTTTACTAAGTAAAAAATTAAGCAAAAACTTAACCCCAAAAAGGCCCAGACATTTTTATTTGGCGTTTACGGCCATATTTCGGGCGTAAATTCGATGTGTCCAACACCAACATATCTTGAGTATATAAACCCATCTCTAGGCATGACTGTTTTCAATGAAAACATCATTTAAAAAAAAAACATACTAAATGTTAATTTTTGTGTTTCGTTTTAAAATTACATCTATTATAATTAAAAAATCAATTGTTGTGGTGGCCAATTTCCTACTTACTTTTGTCCGTTTATAACCGCAAACTTCTTAGGAAAATAAAAGAATATTTATTGAAATATGTCGCTTATCTCCAATGCATTCAATAAAGGTCTGTACTTCAACCACAAACCGATTATCACAAGTGTGCGCACAGTTTGACTCCATGCTCTTCCTTTCAAAGTATGTATATTTATTAACAAAGTCATATTTTTGTATCAAATACGGTATTCAATTATTTACAACACAAAAATATGTTGTGAGACAAAATGCAAGAAATTATACTACTTACTCAAAATATGGTAAAAAACTGACAAAATTGTAATGATAAAAGTTGTCTTTCCTACACCCGTCCTCACGTGCATACATATAATATGGGCGGATTTCGCTGCAAAATCTGAACGCGATCATCATATTTTAATCGGCGTTCAAGAGCCGTCAATTTTATAAAACATATGACATTGACGGCGGTTGAACGTTGAGTAGGTATTCCGATTACGATAAGTTTTTTTTATTGAAATCGTTCAAAAGAGAGAACACACATTACAGATTTCTTTTAGGTTTGTACTATTTGAGTATTTGTTATTTTGCTGTTTTAGACAACCGCGCCGTACGTATACTAAGTACTAAACTACAAGAAAACATACATTCCGCCATTTTTTTTAATCCGCCTTGTAATGTGTGATTTCTCTCTCCTATCTAAAAATCCTACATGTTGTAATCTTTCTCTTCTACTTGAATCTCAATGTTCGCCAAGAGAATGAGTTGAAGTAACAAGTTGTGTGTTACATAGAGCAGCTTCTAGAGAAACGTCATTTTAGATATACTACTACTGGCTGGGACATTGGCTGTGTTTGTGACTGGTCGTTTTTGTGGGTTGGTGCAGAATTACATTGATAAGTTGAAAATATATAACAATTTGGATAAGAAATCTAATTACCTAATTGGTATTTAAATGAATTTTTATTAAGATTAACGTAACCACATACTGGGAGTAAGTTATTGGACAAGATGTATGTATGTCATTAAAAAAATAAAACAATGAAGATTACCAACAATAACATTCTGCACCAACCCCACTCCAGCCGCGACGAATGACATCGCCTAATGAATACGTGTAGCTTAGTAATAAATGGTTGTTAGACTAAGTGTTGTCCTAGACTAGTTGTTGAACGCTAGCGTAGTGGGCGCGAACGACGGTGACAAGACTGCCAAGCGACGGGATAAGGTAACTTGAGGAAGGAAACTTTTGCGTCAACATCCAAAAGGAAATAAGAAGTGGTATAAGCGACATTGAGCATGCTCTTGATTTGCCTTGAGCCGAAAGTTTTAAATTTAGAAGGTTCCATATGTCGCTTATGCCATTTCAAATTGTATAAAAGTAATATAGTGGTTTTTGAATGAGAAAATGTGTGTAAATGGTTGTGATGATTTAAATGCCCTGCGATTTTGGTCTGTTGATGCAAAAGTTTAATGTGTGCGGTGTCTTATGTTGAAAGCGCTTCAAATTTTCAAGTCATGGAAAAAAATCGAAATTTAAAATGGAAGGTTTTTATTATAAATGGGTATTGTGGGATGCTAATCGGTTTGAATAAGGTACAGCAATTTTTTTGTGACTTGGACGTCGATGGGCTATGCCACAAGCCACTGCCAAACTATCAGCTACTTGTATTCTATTCCTTGCATAAGAGCGTATATTCCGAAAGCTGGCAACGTCGCAAATGGTTGTCAAATATTAACAAGTTTTAATTAATTTAGCATTGTTACTGTATGAAAATAAGAAATATGGCTCTGTAGTGCACTAAAAAATTGATAAGGGAATGCAATAATTAATATCGTAACACCGAATATATAGTTTTAGATGTAGAAAAAGCATTTGGAAGCTTTCCAAATGCCTTTTATGCACCTGAAACGGTTACAACATCAAATTCAGTGTTTTAATTGCATTCCTATATCATTTTTTTAGTACACTACAGAGCGATATTTCTTGTTTTCATACAGAAAAATTGCCAAATTAATTAAAACTTGTAATTATTTGACAGCTTTTTGCGACGTTGCCAACTTTCAGAATATGCAGCCTTAAATCCGCAATATTATTGCATGTTTAACTTTAAAATGCCTGCTATTTTCATGTAGTTTGCATGATACATTAATTTATATTCTGATCGGTCGACAAAGCGTTCAATTTGAACGATCCCATCAGAATTCTTCAAACGATCAAAACAGTTTCTGTTCATCAAATATTTTTCTGAACGTTTTATCCCTGTTCTACTGATAGTTCAAATTGAATTATTAGTAACACAGGGTATCTACAAAAGCGATGCATGAGTAGAAAAAAAAGATGTGGAAATAAATATATGTTTTGTGGATTTCATGTTATTCTGTTTTCAGTTTATGCACTTGTAGAAATAATTCTCGTACAAAAAAGACGTAATAAAATATATTATAATGGTCCTGTGCTAATTGCAACGATTCGTATTCTAATTATATGAATCCGAGTATTTATATATTATGTTTGTATATTTAAGCTAAGGATACACAGTGGAAAATGTAATTTTTAACGATGGTAATTCAATTTATGTTGTTATATCTAAAGTACGATTTTATTCATTCCAGTCAGTAAAATGACAGTGCAACTGTCACTGATACAAAGAAATTTAGTACATTTCATTCATGTTTTAGTACATTTCATTCATGTACAAATGTCATTTTACTGACTGGAATTAATAATCGTACTTTAAAATTTTGTTTTTGTGAATGCACCCAGTGTTATTTATACCAACAATCACAGCAAAAAACATTAAAACTGTCGTTAATAAGAGCGAATGTCATTAATGAAACTCAAAACTGTGCTGTCATTTGTTTGAAAAGCGTTTAAGAGTGTCAGTGTCAAAATTTAATGGCAACATTGACAGTTCGCTCTCGCTTGTAGAGTCCGCGCCACGACTGAAATTCTAGTTTGACACGGCGCTAGTGTCTATATGTAGGTAATTACGTCATAATCTTCTAATATATAAAAATAAGTCGGGTTTTCCTTCCTGACGCTATAACTCCAGAACGCACGAACCGATTTCCAAGGTTTTGCATTCGTTGGAAAGGTCTCGGGCTCCGTGAGGTTTATAGCAAAAAAAATTTCAGGAAAAATTTCAACAGAAAAGCGGGAAAATCTTTTTTCACATACAGAAATGTTACATAAAACGAAGCCATCTGGTGGCGAAACGGATTTCGCCAGGTTTGCTAGTATTACATAAAAAAAATTAGAACCACTAGTTACCCAAGACTTGAATCGTGGAGCGGGCTCTACAAGACACTGGCAGCATAGTCAACCTTGCCTCAATTCATAAAAAAAGGACTTAGACAGGTTTTAAACCCAATAAAGATGACCTAATTCTAATAGCTTTCAGTTTTATTAGTGAAAGTACGCCCACAAACTCTAGGTATAATTAATCTTGTACCTAATATCCTTAGCTTATCTTACACAGCTATGCGACGCCTCTAAAGGCAGGTACCGACCAGCGTTACGAGTCGTAATATAACGTATTACAAAGCGAGCGTTCGTACAGTCAGTACGGGGAAAAATTCGCTCGTAATGATGAACAAGCGGCTAATTGCACGGTGTGAATGGAACATTAACCTTGAGATCTATTCTATCTACTTCTAGGCAAGCGTGCTTCACCATCGACCACATAATTGCTTACTATCAGGGGCCTACCATGTCCATGACGTCAGTGGTTCCGCTCAGGGAACAAGATGGCGCTAGACAACTTGCATAGCTCCCGTCTCTTTCCCACTACCTAACTACTCAAGATTTAAGATGGTGGTGAAACGCTCGCTTAGTATAAAAAACTTTAAAAAAACATTACGGCCTGCAACATCGGTCAGTACCTTTCTTTTAATTATATATCGATTTACTTTATATTAAAGTAATAATTACATTAGGTTAAGATTGCCTTTTATAAATTAAGCACGTCCAGATGGTGAGGGCAGCGAATCATTTAGTTCTTCGCTATTTTTTAAGTGATTGTGATTATTATGACACAGTGAATTGATACAAGCAGGCCATCCTAATAAAATATTGGAGGAATAGCAAATTATCTGCAATGACGTCTCTGTGCATAATTATAAAGTTTTACGGAGATTTTTATAGATTTTTGTCTTATTTTACGTTACGTTAGTTTTATGGCACAATAATAAATCTAACAAACCTGCGGTCTTCGTTTACATCAAATATTTCAAACGTTCGATTTTAAAACGTTCGCGTTGTCAGAAACAAAAAGATTAGTTCCGTTTCAATCCGTTCTGGCCATGCTGTACGATTATTAATTCCAGTCAGTAAAATGACATTTGTACATGAATGAAATGTAATAAAACATGAATGAAATGTACTAAATTTCTTTGTATCAGTGACAGTTGCACTGTCATTTTACAGACTCGAATTCGTACTTTAGGTAAACTCCAAATATAATCTTGACCATCGGAGAAGGGAGTTTCGAATCCTTCAGTCAGTTTTACTATTTTCAATTTTGATATATACTGCTGCCTTACCCTTTGGGTAATTCAGTTATATATTTAATAAACACATAACTGATCAATTTAAAACATTGAATGCAAGTGATCGCTTACTTTTGCCTAGACAAAAAAAAAACGGACTGAACATTTTTTTTTTGCACATAAATTGTCCCAGTACGGAGCAAAGATCTCCCCTTAGCCTTTTTCCGGGTCATCTCCAAGAAAAAATATAAAGAGCATTATTTCAAACAACCAGTGAAAATATAAAAGATGTCTTCCTTTATCTAATCAGCACTGCTTGCTTGTATTTATTCACTGTGACAATGTGTTACCAAATATTCTTCGTTTAATGCGCATTCCTATTGTAAGATTAGTTATTATTCTGAATATTATAATTATTATTCTATAGAGATCTGCACAATATGATATTATTTTTAAATACTTATTCACTTTCCATGTTACGTATGTATGTTGACAGTATTAAGTAAAAAATAATGCCACTTGTCTTGATTGTGAAATACCGCAATATTGCTTGTATTTTATGTAATTCGCTCACTGTAATTTTGTAAAATCGATTACATTTATGTCAAGTTTAAAAAAAACAGTACCTAATTTAAAAATGGCCGCTAGGAATTGTCTATGGTAACCTCTTTCTAATTTGTGTCTATGCAGATTAAGTGTTGGATAGGTTTTATCGATATAATATTACCCACAAAGAAGACATACTATGGACGCATATTTTTGTGGAAATTGCTGAGCAGATTATGCATTTCAAAATTACAGTGAACAATAATGATTTTTTGTTACAGTTAAATGATGTTCCCCAAATAAAGATAAGAAAGAAAGTGAATTTTGAATGGAATTGTAAACTAATAAACAATTTTCTGTTATGAGTTTTTGCACTATGGACTGATTGATACATTATGAGGTTGTATCAAAATGTTAATAAAGTTATCAGTGAATCGCATTGTAAACCCAAAAAAAAAACAGTGCAATATGATTTGTTATAGTTACATTGTTTTATTTTTAATATAATTATGTTTTTGTTACTTTGAACGACAAAATAGCTGACTCGAAACAGTTGACCGACAACAAATCGGCCAAGATCATTCGACCAGTATGATCGTTGCCGAACCGATCGGAAGTCGAACCATGTTTGGTAGACAAAAAAAATGCATTTTAAAAGTGCGATTAAATTATCAAAGTCAATTGAAAACTTAATAAGTCGATCAATTAAAAATTAAAGCATTTGTTAAAAAAAAAAAAAAACATGTGGGTAGTCAAAAATACATAGTTTCTATTTTCCGAGTCAACTATTTTGTGGTACATTGTTCAGCAAAGTTGATTTGAGTACATAGGAATGTGATGCCCGTCGTAGTACATAATGTTAAGTACATTGTTGTAGCAGATGTTGGAGATCATTCCCATTAAAACTACATTTTACACATTGCACAAGTTTTATTGAACCTTTACCTATATCACCTACATACACGTTCTATACCAATCCTTTTCCCATCAGAGATTCGACAAGCTAAGTGCCTATTCTAAATTCAAATTCGAAAACGTTCTATTCCTTGTTGCTCTTCGTGTAGCTTGTCTATTATATCCTTTGCGCATCGTTGATTTCCAGACCCAGTTAGGCCACAATGTTGGCTTTTTGACCACGAAGGTCTTACATTCTTGAACAGTTTAGTATCTGAATTTATGTCCAATTATTGCTAATATCTTCAGGACGATAGCCTCACATCCAGTACAATCTACATAACTGTACTCCTCTTAACAATACGTAAAGTGTAAGGGTTGCTAACTTGCTACAAACATAATCGGGCCAGCATTAATTGGCACTCCTGGACTATAAAACTGAATTTAAGCAGATGAATGTTCGAGAATTGGCGCGTCCACACAAAGCGAGCAGCCTCGCGAGGCAGTTTCCTCACGCGGCAAATGCCTGGCGAGGCTGCTCGCCTTGTGTGGACGCGCCTAATCACAAACTTTTCAGCTGTCGCAGATCGCCTCGGCTTGGCAACTGCCAAAAAACCAGTCGGCTTTTCGATCCACAAATACTTCCGAATCTGAAAATGCTTTATATTTTGTTTTGTGCCTATTTAATTTCATATAATCAGCCTGTACTTTTCCACTGCTAAACATAGGCCTCTCACAATGTACGCCACTGAGTTTCTGCCGGCGACCTATCGAAGGTAGTAGCTCCAACTAGCCAGCGGGCCTTTTGGGTAGTTTATTCAACTACCGAATTGGCATTTGAAGCCACAAGTCGAACAGGTTCATAATGTTTCGGGTTGGCTTTGTTGCGGTTTTTGGCAATGCCGGCCGTTTATGTTTGTAGCAATCCTAATACAATTCATTCTAAATCTTGCTTCTAAACATCAGTGTAGTGAGGAAGTCACCGATACAATTTCAAAACTTCATTTAATACAAATACAGTGTGCGTCTGAGTCGATTCAATGCTAGTCTGCTTTTCAGCCGCGATCGGTATTTTCGAATGCTGGCCAAGTCGGCTTCCAGGTTCTGCAAGCAACCACAGAATCAGACACACATCTGTCGGACATACATCTCAATGATTTATTGTCAGGGCCTTCTTTTTTTTCTAGTGCCTAGGGCCCCAAGGCCCCATGTATAGAAAGTTTATCGAGCCAGTGTCGCTCGCTCTTTTGTATCCCACATGAGTACCATTATACTAAAGAACCCAGGGTCTCCAATGACAGCAATGCCTTGACTAGCCTTTTATGCGCCCAGTGCGAGCTTTAACAGCGGCTTGTTTGGCCAATTGTGGCCCTGTCTGGCCATTTCTGCGCCTTTCCAGCGTCCGTGCCCTGTGCCTCTGCACCAATCATACACCCCTATTTTCGGCACTAAATGACAGTCCTGCTGGACTTAAACATAATGGTGTACTAACCCTTCCTAATACTTTGGAAATAACACACGTGATAGAATTCTTATATTCTAAAAAGTTGGTACCGTTACATTTACATTTGGTTGTGAGGATTTCATGTTAAAACTTTAAGTAACAAACATTCCTCCTAATTTCGCTATGTGTTAATACCAATACATGTTATAGAGTGAACGTCTGAGGCGATTCAATGCTAATCTGCTTCTCAGGCGAGGTCTGTAGCTGGCCAAGTCAGCCTCCAGGTTCTGCAAGCAATCACAGAATCAGACAATATCTTATAACCTGATGCTGAGCTGCAAATTATAAGAAAAACCGTTCAAGTGCGAGTTGACGTCGCACGTTCTGTACCACATGTTTCATTTGTGAACATTTCAACCTGTCTGTCAAGGTACTCTTGCGGTACATGAGATACATATACAGATAGGTACAGCTCGCTGACCGACACACGGACAATGGGAAGATCACATTTCTAGTACGGGAACCCCTATAAGTTCAAGTTTTTGTAAATGCGGCAACAGAAATACACATTTTGTAAAAATATCAGCTACCACTGATAGACAGACGGAAAACAAAACAAAATAAAAGGGTCCTGTTGGTACAGAACCCTAAAATAACAAACACTGAAGAAATCCGGAGCCTCACCCTTAATAACATGACTGGTGACGAATGTCATGACGGTGAGTAAACATCTCTAAAGATTCTTCGAGTGGTATCGATGTGATGCCTTCAATGTTACTTTGATAATGTTGTGTAAAAGCATTAGTGAGTGCATCTTAATCTATCTGGGAGTGCCAGGCGAAGTATGTAATTCGAAGTGCAACTTCACGGCGACGGTTTGATCTTGGCCAAGTCTGCTTCCAATGCCTGCTAACAATAAGAATGGATGATTAGTTAAATGTAGAGATGCGTCCTGGGCATATATTTATAAAATATACCCCTGGTATAAATGTGTAATACTCTCGACCCATCTCTAGTTAAATGTAGATAAGTGTGCATGAAATTGACTTGAATTTTGAGGATGGGATAGTTCTGAATGTTTCACCAACTCCAAATAAATTGGTATTAGGGTAAGACCCGCGAAAATAATCATTTTTGAAAACCGGAAGTCCCAAATTCCTCTTGCTGTTTTCATTGCGTACGGATGCGTCGCGCATGTCAGCGAGAGAAATATATAGCAACTTACGCACCGCTAACGTCAGCCTCGCAATATGGTGCTATAAAATTACTAATATTAGGGTTTAAAACGGGATATTTACCATGTTTATTATTTGTTGCAAAAAACGAACAAGAAGGAGGGTAGACCGATATTTCTGCTCTTAAACATCCACCCGCAATGACTTCAGTTCATTCGTGATCATAGCGCTTACAACCGTGGGGAAAATATCGGAAACTCAAATAATAAATAATATATTGTAAATATCCCGTTTTAAACCGTAATATTAATAATAGTGACCATGTCAGTCTAAAATGCTATGCAATTGTATAGAACGTAATGTGGAATTCAGGACTAGCACTGAAGTGCCGATCATGCAATTATGACAGCATAGTCAGCAAACAGCAAAAGTCTTTGTTTCCAAATAAAAAAAAAAAAGAATTCGGCCACAGATGAACATTGGACCTTGTGACATTCTACTGTACTGCGACTGATCATGATTTCTGCACATGGTACGTCCGAGCGATTTTTGATCATCGTGATGACAATGCTTTGGTAGATAGACTTTTGTCCAACGACGGCAGTGCTATTCTCTATAAATACAGCAATGTAACAGCGGCCACACTCACGCAACGCTGAAACTTAATTCTGGTATAATCTTTAATCTTTAACACTCACTACTGTGACAGCCATGAATAAGAATTAGGATAATCAATGGACGACTAATTCGCAGTGCTTCATTCATTTTGGTATTTTTTAAAAAAAATCCTTGACCCTATCTGTCAAAACGATCAATCTCAAGACTGTCTCGTTAATGAGCTCGTTGTAGAGCCCAGAGTTGCGATTGTCTTATAAAGAATAGCATAGCTGCGCGACAAGATGTCAATGATGCTGATTCTATAGAACTCGCACTACTTATTCAAGTTTTATTTCACAAACTTTTAAACGGTAGACCTTCATATCCAGCTTGTTAATCGCGTCCTGAAGCTCGAGCAGGCTCGGGTCTCCAGGGGCGTAGACCCTGCACTCCTCATCAAACTGCCTCTGAAGACGACGACGTCTCTCTTCGTTGTACCGGCGCCGATTTGCAACCAGATCAGCGGTGTAACGCATCTCGGCGTTCAGTAACTCTGCGTCGACTTCGGTGTCCAGTGGAATGTATCTGTAAGTGAAAATGGTAATTATGCCCTCATATTATAATAAAATAGAATCCTACCTCGATTGCCTAGTGTTCACAAGCGCCTGGCCGATTGCTGAGTAAGAGGTCCTGGAATCGTTTCCCAGTTTGAGCAAAAGGGTTTTTGGGTTTTTCCACCAGGAATATTTTGTTAGCAGCTACAAAGTTTGAAATTATTCTCGGTTGCAAAATTTGCGTACTTTTAGGTGCACCTCTGCTTCTTAGGCAAATTAAGTTTAGGTATTTAAAAATCTGAGATAAAAACGATTTTCTACGAATAAAGTGAGTGTACTTAACTTTTCTGAAATATTATATTTCAAATATTTGCTCGACCCTAGACGTGGTGGTTGTTAGGACTTCTAACAAGCAGCTTTTCTTTTTGCTTTCAAAAGATTTAATGATAAAAAAAAACTTAGTTATAATTGAACCAATTTTGTTGGTTTCAACAAGATCTTATTTCAAGTTGAGAGAAATTTATAAGTTTTCATCTCGATTTACAAATGGTTCAAAGGTATTATTTTTAGACCAAGCTGTTTCTTGGAAATTGCGTAAGTACTACAATAAACTGAGACACTAAGGTAGTGCATGTGCAAACAAATGTAGCCGTGATCTGAATTTCTGGACCCTTCTATACCTCGGTCAAGAACTCAGGACACCTCACTCTATCTATAATTGTGCCTAAAATGTAGACGGAACAAAAACTGCTGTATAGAAAACAGTAGTATTAAAACAATGTAACCGCCGAATTTCTATGTTGAGACTTTTGAAATGGTAAATAAGTTTGTATGTCAACCTTCCGTTTTGTAATATAAATAAGTGTGGTAAGTAATTTTTAAACAAGTAAAGATTCAAATAGGTCTAGTAACAAATAATTCGCACCTGTTAAGAGAAGCCAAATAATCAGACGGGAAGGAGTACACGGTGTCTCGCAGGTATCCCCACGGGTCTCTGTACTTGTTCTTGTACTGCAAACAAATAACTACTGTTGATTAGATATAAAATTAATCCATTCACTTCCGAACGTAAATCTTCCCCAAATAGCGTCAAGCATCCCGGTGCTGGGCCGTCCGCATCCATCCGCTGCCATCCACCTTCTTCAAATCCTACACTACGTTTGCCCATATGCGATCTCCACTCTAGCACATGTCTGCTTCTTCGAGCGTGTCTGTCCGTCTTCAGACGTGGCTGGCCCACTTCCACTTTTGCATGCTGATTCTATGCGTAATTAGTTCTCTGGCGAACGACTTCGTTGCGAATTCTATCCACCAGAGAAACCCCTAATTGCATATTTAACAAGGTCTAGTATCATGGTGAGTGACCACGTTTCCGCTTCGTAAGTCAATACGGTTAGGACGCACTGTTTACATGGTTAGTCTTATGGGATTATGGGTTTCGACTCCGAGGCCTGTACCTACATAATATTATTGAGTGTAGCGCGCCTGAAGTTCTAGGTGTCTAGAGTACATGCAGATAACGATAACCACTAATTTCATACTGTTATTATGTTGTAACCATGTTTTCTGACCCGAAACATGGCAGGAGACTACATTTATAACATAATTATTATACCACAATTCACTGGTTTAATTGCATTGAGTGGTTATCTTTACTTGATTTTAGCCTCGCAGAACAGCACTCAGCTCTGTGTTATTCCCCTCCTATTCTTTTTAAAAGTTGATATCATCATAAACACACATATTAGTTCCGACTGCTGAAAAAAAAACCTGCCTCAGTCGCTGTGATTCACAACAAAGACGCAGTGTGGATAACTTTACTTAAATCATGATGCAAGCCTGCTATAATCTACAAAACTACATATTACCAGTTTATAATACTCGTAGTCAATCTCCGAATCCGTCAACGCCCTGGACAGCGCCAGACTGGAGTCAGTACTGAGCGAAGATTTGAGATAGTAGTCCCTCCAGCTGTCAGAGAGATATCCCTCCCTCCTCAAAGTGTAGCAGTAATCCTCCAGATCATTCCAATAGGGACGCAGGGTTATGTCGGGGATATCCAAGTCTGTGACGTAATCTGAACGATTCTTTGGCAAGGAGTCCAGGTATGACCTGAACATGTTCATTCGTCTGGTTATATCGCGGTCGGTCTTCGCCCAGCTGTAGGTTAGTGGTTTGCGGTAGAGAGTAGACCAGTATTTTCTCTTCATCAGCTAGAAGATGACACGGGGTTAGATTATCCTACTTTGGACTACCAATTTGCTCGACTAGTGGACAAGGTGAAGGTCAAATTCCACTTTGTCTCACTCAAGGTCGACTTCTAGTATATCCGGAAGCAACTGAACACTACTATGTCGTAATGGTGGGACAAATTGGGGTAACAAAGTGGAATAATCCCAAAATTCGTAACTCACACGAAATTAGTCACTCAAAAACTATTCGGATTGCACTTGGTGTTGTAAAAACGCGTGTCGTCTCACGTATATGTGTGAATGTGACCCGGTTGCCGGCAACTATTGTGTAATGCCCCAGGTTTGGTCGATGAGACGTGATGGTTGCCATGCGACAGTAAGGAGGTACAAGGTAAAGCTCACGTGCGCAAAATTTCCCTGATATGAAGCCGGATATACAGAAATAGAATTTGCGTAGCAACATAAGTAAATAATAAAGTCTTGCCATCTACTTAGGCATTAATTTTTGTCATTGAAAATACGAGTAGTTCGGCAGGTACTCGTAATTATGTTACTAAAAGTACACAAATTATTTCCTAGTGAAATTTTGTTTAATCAGTAATCGTTACCCGCCCGCTTTGCTGCATATAATCGTACACAAAAACTTGACGAATTGTATACTATCTTGAATCTTCTATCTTCATCAAAAACTACTCTATCTACCCATCGTTGAAATCATCATGAAAATTAGTGCAGTCGTTTTTTCAGTTCATCGCGAACAGACGGACACAGACCCGGCGGAGGACTTTGTTTCAGAATATGTAGTGATTCTTTCTCGATAAATATTCGAAGAGAGACTCATGTACTTTTGTACCAACGAATTACTGCAAATTTACGGTGTCACGTCTTACGAGTATATTATGTAGATTCTTCAAACATGCCTATGTTAAAGAATCTGCATGTGTGATAGGTAGAGTCAAAGTGGTCATGTGTTTAGATACTTTATAACCTGAGATAAGATATTTATCTCATAGCCACTATTTTATCAATATTAGCTTCATAATATAATACACAGCAGGTACAGTCAGTAAAACAGGCAACTTTCAAACGGTGTTCCTTAAAAATGACGAAAGCTGTATGCATGAATTTTTTGGCTGTATGCAGCCAAAGAGTTTGGTATGCAGACATATTTCTCCAATCTAATTGAATCTTATAACCTGCATAACTAACTGTTTTGCTGACTGTACACATGGTACGCATTCCCTAAAATGCCAACGGGGGTTTTTGATCCCAAGCGAAATACCTAATAAATAATTTAAAAAAATAGGTAGATCCGGTGTTTAATCAACTTTTCAACAGTAGGTATTTTAAGTTTGTTTTCATTTGACAGCTGTCACAATTATTTCAAAATTGACAGCGAGGTGGCGATGTAGTCGCTATTAGCAAGTAGTTCTTAACTGCAGGCACTGCAGCGTGTCTCGTTACATTGAGCGCCTATTGTCCCCCGATCTCCGGTCAACTATAATATTAGTAACATGATAGTCGATTGACCGCTGTTACCACCCAACTGTATTATAGTTCTTTCAATTGATGGAGGAAACCTACCTTTTAGGCGAGTACGCTTACGACTACCGATAAAAAGCTGCTGCTGAAAAGACCACTGGAGGCGAATATTCCCCCCCCTGGAAAATATCTCTACATCCGCCCATATGGCCTAAAAGTCTGACAACCAGTCTTATAAATAGAAATATATTTTTCCTACGCATCCACCATTCTTTTCCGATTAATTTCGTTGCAAAATCCAAGACAAATAGATTCGTACTCCGGGACATTCATTGTCTCAGTGCTGTTCTGGTGGTTGCGACTGTTGATTTTAGCTTTTATATGATTTGCAGTGGTTCGGGAGTTATACGGTGGGTTTGTCCCAATTAATGTTAGGCCCCCTGTTACTGGGTTGTGGAGGTCAAAATCAGTCGTTCTATAAAAACACTGGTATTCAGCAGCATCCGGTTGGATTGGAAGCCGACCCCAACATAGTTGGGTAAAGGCTAGGCAGATAAATGATTTTACTGATGCTAAGTGCACACATTTATAGACCGGTTATCATATATTATGAATCTGCATTTATCTAGCACAATCTGGTAAACTATGAGACTAACCTGAGCGGAGTTAGATAAAGTTGGACTAGGGCTTGCGACAAATCAAATTGATTAAAAAAATAGTGTATTTGACTTAAAAAATCTAATTAAAAAATATTTGATAAGTACGTAATTATTTTTCTTTTGTCTCGCAAACCAAAATTAAACGAAGGTACGACACTTTTAAAATTACTAGTACGAGTAATACGGCACAAGCAAAATACAGTTTTTACTAGCTTCTGACGTCACGAGCCGCCACTCTCGTAGTTAGGGACCCTGATTTATCTCGGTCCACCTAGGCTTCTGGGCCAGATTGAAACCAAGAAGAAATCTATAAAAAAGTAACATTTCGTGAAGCGATATCTGTCACTGTCACATACTGTCATGTGACGTCTGTCACAGTTTTGTAGTTCCACAGGTAGTTCGTTGTATTTTCATTCTGATAATGCCGGTACCTGTGCAGGAAAACAAAAGGACACAACAGTACTTTACTGTATTACCAATTGACCGATATGTCTTGAAAACAATTACAGTTTTTGCGCCACAATGAGCAAATAAAGTCGTAAATGTAATACCACTTATGATACATCGATATAAGGACAAAAGTACACGCTTCCATTGTTGTGTTTGCTAACCGATATGGCTAGAAAAACAATGGGACAGATAGTACCTAACCTTAACTATAAGAGTGCCATTGTTGACGTGGCAATCACACAGTCAATCACTACAAGGTTTTTTTTTCTCCGAAAATTCCCTGCTCGTATACTGTAGATTACAGCTACTTTAGTCATTAAAACATAAGTCCTATATTCGCTGACAACTGCTAGTTGCCTATCTGCATTGCTATTCTCTATAAACACAGCCTTTTGACAAGTTTGCCATTCGCTAAGCTAGTGATACTGTACGGTCGCGGGACTTATCTCATTACTGTGACCCTGAAACCTAAAGGGCTATTGAAGGACACCGTGGATTTTAGTCAGTACAAGTTTGATAGTCCCTCCCGCCCTGCCCGGGGTGGGGAGACTCATTGATACTTTACCACGCTAAAAAAAATAGGAAAAGTGATAGCTGAAGGGATACCTGCATTTTTCGAAAGTGCTTTAGGCACGCTGAAAACTTGCTTAATACTTCTTCAACTATCCCTAAAAACAGAAATGTTGACCTGGCTAAGCAAGCAAGTTTTCAACGACCCTCTAGCACTTTTCTAAAATTTCAAGTAGCTCTTCAGGTATGACAACGGCACTGTCCAATCGTTCAGCGCGACTGCTGAGTGCTCGCGCTGTATTATTGGACGATCTCAAAGCCGTCTCGTCGAAGAGCACTATCGTAGAGTCCACCGATGTGATTTCTTATAGAGATTATCATTGCTTGACTGGTCTGAGAGCACCACTTCAGCAGAAACATCAACATCTCCATGAAATTCGTAAAATAATGCATTTAAACATAAGTAGAATAATTTTGTTTGAGACATCCCAGCTCGTTTGAGACGAGACAATGCACTACAATTTTCACCATCAAAACAGAATCGTATTTTCAACACCCTGTATAAAATTGCACCGAATGAACATAATTGAATGAGAATGATTACGTTTGCATCTGAACTCTGAAAAACAATGCTTGTTTTAAAACGTGATGCGTGACGATCAAAACACGTCACTGAAATACTGAATGAAATACCTTATGCTGCATTTTGATGACGCATCCATCTCTAAGAATAAAATGTAATCAAAATGTGGCCATACATTTGATAAATTATATCAATGGTCTACTGTTTAACTATGAGTTCATTTCGCTTATTTGGCTTCTTATATCCCCTCTTTCTCTGTAAGTCTTCGATCACGATACAATGAGTGAATCCCAGCGAGACAATCATATGTGGTCACTGGTTACTTCATGAGGGATATCATTCAGATTACCTACAGTATTTGTCTTGGATGCAGGGTTACCATTCATCTGGGTTTGACCGGACATAATATTACGACTGTTTTGGAAGACTTAAGGAGAGAAGTATTGCACAAGTTATTTTAATATATGCCATTAGTACTCAGAATACAAGACTTGTTAGCGACTCTAACAAACAGTGTATTTATTACAACGTATTTTTAATACTGGCCAAGAATATTTATTTTTCAAAGAAACAATGATGCGGTTTTAGTTTATTTCAATTTGGAACCCATTTCAAATCCCAAATTGAAAATCTTTTAAATATTTTTCGCTGGTTATGAATGTGCCCATTCGAGTCCAATTGAAAAATTCATCCTGTATAAGCTGTTCAGAAGTGAAATGTCCAGGTTTTTATGAATACTTTTCTTCCAAATGCTAACCCTACTCGGAAGTGTTTACGTTAGCTGAATGGCAGTCTGCCCATCTCCCCGTGAGAGCGGCGTGACGCTGCCGGCCTGCCACCTGATCGCCCTTGCACTTGATGTCGTCCCACCGCGCATGCAAGAGCAGACGAACACGCGCAAATATCGCCGTCTCACACAACACGCCACACAATCAGCTGTAGACATCGAACGGGCGCGCGCCTCTACTCAATTCTCTCAGTCATGCTCCGATAGCGCACACAGATGGATGTACCAAACGGGTCGCCCTCGCTGCGACTTCGCGGCGGCGTGAACAGTAACAGTGATAGTAAAAAGAATGAGTTGAATCTGTGCCCGAGTGTAATGTCACCGGAGACCCAGCGGCTGCTTCCTCCGACCACGGAGACTATCATGACGAAGCCGTTCCCTATACGAGGTAACTATAACAGCTAGTATAATAGTTGTGTCGCACTAAAAATACGCCGGACGCGCGAAATTGTGACAGCTGCACGCTCTCGTAGTTGTTCTCTCGATCAACCGCCGACAATTTGCAATGTGGCCGCGGAACTAGACTATCAAGACATTTATTTCCCCTCTCGATGTAATGTGTATCGATTATAAACAGCTTAGCGGTCGTAATGTAGCGGTATTGATATCTATAACTGAGATATAACAACACGAGCAAGAGATTATGATAGTCCGGACAGTTGTGCGCATGATTGTAATTTTTATTCAAATGGAGATTCTTGTTTCGACATAGGTATCGTGAATTCGGATGGTTTAAGAACGTATTATCGTTCAATTTTTTTTTTCAATGCATGTGGTCCCGAACGGGTGTATTTAAGACCGAATTGACAGCTCAATCGTTCATTCGTTAAAACAAACAACACCCTGTGCTCTCTATTTAGTTAAGTTCCCGAAAGATAACCTAAAATGTTATTAATGTTTCAACAATCAAAAGAGTAACCATTATTACTTATTAATAATCAAACGCGTTTCATAGAGAATATCTTTATGAGAATTTCTTGATGATAAATAATCATTATTTATTACATTTTAAGACTTAGGTACATAATAAGCTATTATTATTGCCAGATGAAGCGTCGAGCCGTCATATTTCTACTTTATGACTTTTAAGAGATTAAAGCCTACCTAGGCATGTACTACCTTATAATATTATGTTCGTATGTAATTTATATTTCTAAAGCAATTAATTTCTAATCAATCAACAAGTCGATTACTTTTTGATTACTTAATTATTTTTTGAGTTCATTCTTTTGTTTTCGTTTTTAAAAGAAAAGAGTTTTTAATAACAATGAAATGGACTTTTAGGTAGGTATTCAATTTTCACTTTATAGGTATTATTATAAACTAGTGTTAACTACAACACATAAATATGGTTAATGAGAATTTATGGAGGATAAAAGGTACATAGTACTATTTTTCTACAAATTAATTACCTAAGTCTTTGTACCATTTACCTACTTTTTTTACATGTATTAAATATTTTAAACCTTCGTTTATTTAAACGTATTTAAGGGAAATATCCGGACATTCATGCTTTTGGGGACACTCTGTGTATTATGACATTGAGAAAAATACCTACCTACCTACCATAGAAAAAGTACTCTTCTTCGAGATCCACGAGACTTTGATGGAAATGGATATATTTTCAGATATAATGAAAAAATAAAAAAAAAAAACACGGAGTTAAAAATACACCATAAAAAACACCGTACACATGTAACTGACTTTTGAACCACCTTTGGGTTTTATAAATCACCCACACCATTGTGTTAAACAATTTACTCTGGAAAAAAAATGGTTTTATTGGCAGATATTTATCAGTTTAATCCACATTTCTAGGTTTAATTAAAGAAATAAAAAAACAAAGACACTAGGCATATCCGTTGTAAATGACCCTAAATAAAACCGCGACCTTGCGCGATCCGTTGACCCACAATCTAGACGAAGTCTGTCATGTGACTACGACCGACGATTAGGGTTGCCAACTATACTGTTTTGAACAGTATTATACTGTTTTTCACTAAATTATACTTTTTACTGTTGAACAAAAAAAAAGTATAAAAAATACTGTTTTCAGCATCACAATGCAGACACATTATTATGTGTTACACTTAGACGCTCACAAATTTGTTTTTATTTAGTCCGAGGGCGCTCACTGCTCAGTGCAGCGCAGCCACAAACAAATCACACTGAGTTTACAAACAAAGATTTTCTTGAAATGAGTACTAGCCAAAAGTGGTGCCATAATTTATTAGTAAACACTTCAGAAGAATTTAAAAACATAACTAAAATTGTCTCATATCTACTTTCTGTTCCTGCTACTTCAGCATTGACTGAAAGAGTTTTTTCAGTAATGAATTCTAAGTGGCGGGATGACAGAAATAGAGCATCTATCAATTTAATAAAAAATGAGCTCCTCATTTATTTTAATTTCAGTTTTAATTGTGATGAATCGTATGAAGTTTTTAAAAATGATTGTAAATTAGTAAGTTGTACGAGAAGCTCCAAAAAATATGTATTTAAAACAATAAATAAATAATATACTGTTCGTTTTTCTAAAATACTGTTTAATTATCTTCATAGACCTGAAAATACTTTATTTCTTGAAAAAATAGTTGGCAACCCTACCGACGATCGCTCATTGGAGTATAATAACATACCTATAATACCATAAGCTATACATAATAATTCTAGATAGACCGGTTTTAACACGTAAATAAATACAACTTTGAAGTTTGAACAACAGCAGGTAAAGACGTAACCGTTTACATAAATTCAAGTAAATTATAATCCATGCAGCAATTTTGTTTTCAGGACTGATTGGTTTCTTTGCGCGAATTTGAATTGTCATTGATATCAGATCTACCCCTCTTAGGGTCATGGTAGAGCTGTCCATAAACACCCACATGCAGTCATGTCTCAGGCCCGGTTTCCACCAAAGCGGAGAGGACCGGAGAAGAGAGATGTGTTTTGATTAACCAATCAGATTTCCATCGAAGATAAGAGGTGAGGAGATGTGGAAATCTGATTGGTGATCTCGTCTCGTCTCCACTCTTCTTCACTTTGTTGGAAACTGGGCCTAAAGCACAACTAGTAAGGGCTAGCCTAGTGACACCGTCTGCTTATTAGATTTCACGCAATAAGAGGCGATTTGTGTGCAATAGTTGACAAAACCACCACGTCTGCGTCCCATAGAATTAAGTATAACAATTCCATTTTGGCAGTTGCTTTGATGCAAACATGTTGAATCTCAATTTATGTATGCTTATTTTACATGTATCTAGATTTAAGTTTTTTTTATATTGTATATTGTAGCTGTTAGTTGTTCCTTTTGTATAAAATAAAAATGTAGATTAATACCATTATGATTTTCTCAGATTATACTAATGTCTCTCTGATTTGTGACCGATAACAATAACAATATCTAAACACACAATTGCTCCACTTTGTCCAATCATCACGAGGTAAATTGATGACGAAAGGTAGAAATTAACATTCATTTACATCGTACTAAAGATACTGGTGTATAAATATAATCCCACAGCTCTCTAACAACTTCTTGATAAGTACGAAGATAAAGAAGTCACGGCTATAATAATATTCAATGATTCTTTATTTAGTAGATGTATGATAGCACGTATTCATATACATGTAGATAAGTGCAATCATAAAGATAATCAACATCTTAGCTCGTCAAAACCCAACAGTATTATCTCATTTTAAATTCGAATGACCCTACTCATTTAAAATGCAATTTTAAATGAGTAAATGGCTAGAATAATTGTTGTTAATGAGAGGAAAAACAAAGAAAATGATATAGCGACCGCTGTAGAATTATTTTTCCTAATACCTCAAAGATTCGTAAATACTCATCGAAGTGCAATCAAAGATCGGTTTTTTAAAGTAGGTAGCTTATCTAACAAATCATACCAGCTTATTATAAACAATCATGATATACCTAATCAGCTGATACAACGATACCACAAAAATATACAAGTGATAATACCCTTGTAAAATATAGAAATCCAATTTTCTTGGGAAAATTGATTTGCAGAAACCGCAGCTGTTTCAATTGCGAACATTTGCTTTCCATCAAATCGTGTTACGGGTTTGATTGAGTTCTCTATTCTGAGAAAGACTATTTCTGAACCAATATAGGTGGTTCATTGGTTTCTCCAAGATTCAAATTATGTTTAAGTAAAATACCTATCCCAATCTCTTTGAACAACTTTTCTACCGAACGTTTTAAAGAAAATATATAACAATTTTATTGGTGTTCTTCAAGGGACTATTCTGTGACTCGTGATAACTGAATGTAGAGAAACATTATAATGAACTAGGGTCACTGAAGTCAGCCAGAAATTGCAGTTTACAAACCAGTTATTACACGATTCATTCAACTTTTCGACGGAGGAGTGGGACTTAACCTTTGACAAAGTCATGATGAGACAGACAATAGGTACTTATTAGTATCCGGTGACTTCTAACCGGTTATGGTTTTTAAACAATCTCCACATTTCGAATCATACATGATACATACAATTATTTTTAATCTGTACTATCGGTATTGACAAAATAATGTGTTTATCTTTAAAATAATACACTCTGTTAGGAATCTATCTCTAATTTTCACACAATTATTTGTAATCCTCCTGATATAACATAGCGCTCTTCTACCTAAGCGATGATTTATATTTGTAAACACCTATTTAACCAAAAAATAAATGATTGATTGATTGATTCAATTGGACTCGTTGCTGACTGATTCAACGGAGAAAGCAAAACAGGTAAGAGTTGGTAAGGGAAGGGGGACGCTTCTTGCACAGTACAGACAATAATATTTATAAGAAAATGCGTCATACAATTTTCTTTCCGTTTCGTAGAAATAAGTTTACCTTACTATACTACTCGTATTATCACAGTCAACTGTTTTGATGATCAAAATACCGGAATTAGTTCGTTAATATTGGTCACGGGACTGTCTCATCAGGTGACCGGGTGACCGTGACCCTGGAACGTAGATCACCGTGGATTTTAGTCAGTACAAGTTTGACAATCCCGAGCCCATCGATGATTTTACCACGATAAAAAAGGGTCTTTATCATTAGCGGTTTGTCTATGTAGAGCAAGAAGTTCTGTCTGTATCATATCGATCCTGCGAGGCACTGTAGACTGTATGAAGGTCATACTCCTCAGTACCCATATCTTAGTGCGACCTCTATGTCATGAAGGCTGTACCAGGGTCTAGCGAATGACCCAATTTTTAATATGTATCTATTCATCTGTCTACAAATACTTATGGCATGAGAAAATGCGAAGAATTTCGTACACAAGAATTTGGCAGACAGGAATATAAACTGTGTTAAACCTTTTTTTATTTTTTAACTTAACGATAGGCTCGACCGCTATCTCACTGATGGTAAGCGATGATGTGATCGAAGATGGAGCACGCTTGCCTAGAAGTAACCTCACACTTACATAACTGGCGATTAGGTCGCGGGACTCGGGTATCGTGGCTCCGGAACGTAAACGGCTATTGAAGGATACCGTGGATTTTAGTCAGTACAAGTCTGACAGTCCCTCCCGTCCTGCTCTGGGTGGGAGGACTCATTTGATGATTTTACCACATAAGGAATTTCTTAGAAAACATGAATCATAACCGAATGTTTCGCAATTGGCTCGACCCTAATGAGGGTCGAGCCAATTGCATAGCAATTCAGTTAATAAGTCTCTAACTAATTTATCTTTCAAGGTATAAGAACTGGTGAGAACTGTGACGTTACGTCGTTGAATAATATCTTAATAATACCTTTGATCACAGCTGAGAAAGCTGCTATTCATGCATGAAGTATAGTTACGGAAATACGCGATAACACAGAAATATTAAATATATCTATGCGCGATAAGCATAATCTACATTTGGCGCAGACCGGTGCCAAGACTCCTCGTGTACCTATGTAAATAGTACAACAATAGATTGTTTATCTATTGTTGTACTATTTACATAGGTACACGAGGAGTCTCTTCTATTTGTTTTGTGTTTACTAAATAAACGTATGTTGTTTTGTAAAATTTGCTACTAAACAGCCATTTTCATTTTCATAATAAAACAGAGTTTTTGTTTTTCTTTGATCCGGCTCGAAGGACCAAAAAGAAAAGATACGAAGGGCTAAAAATATGGTGCTCAATACAAAAACTATTCGTCTTCAATCTTATTCATACCGTGCCCGATTTGGTATAAACTATTGTTGGAATTTTTGTGTAATTCTAATCAATTCATTGAGTGACTAATATTACTTTTGGGGTCACGGAGAGTTAAGAGGAAAGTATAGCGGCTGCTATTTCAAAACATAGGTATTTAGAAAAACTCGTGCTGTCCCTCTCGCGCGTTGAAAAAACCCCCGATCGTGCGATAGAGAGCGTTGCAGCTCGCGACTGACTGTAAGTATTTTTATATGAAATTTGTCTCTCGGGAGAAAACGTTTTTCACATACTAAATCACGACCAATCTCTTAGATTCTGGAGTAAGTCGTTTCGGCATATTATATTCTAGGTTTGTAGGTTTTGCTTTTTTTCGAAAACTACTTTGTTTTTAAAATACAAAGGTTTTACTTCAATGAAGATTTTGTCATAAAAATAGTAACTCTTAGGCGCCTGTAGCTTTCAAACTATTATAAATTTTGAAAAAAAGAAAACCTATAAACCTAGTTTTTAACTGTGTCAGAAGCATTCTAAAAAATCATTGAGATAGGATAACATTTAGGGGCAGGAAAACGTTTTCTCTTTTAGTATAGACGAGCGCTCGGTAGACGATCCTCTTAAATGTTCAAGTTCATTAACAAATGAGTAGGTATTTGAACTACTGTTGTTGTCTACGTCTATTGAGTATTGTTCGAAATAGACTAATCGTGGTTTGCATATTATTATTTATTCTAATTAAGTATAAGGCCTCCCTCCATATTATTTTTTTTTACTTAGTAAAACCATCAAATGGGACCTGCCACCCGCCCTGTGTGGAGCGGAAGGCACTGTCAGACTCGTACTGACTAAAATCCACGGTGTTACTTCAATAGCCCTTTACGTTCCAGGGTCACGGCTATCTATGTAGACAATCTCGCGACCTCCTCCATATTTGATTTGAGTATTAAAAGTAAAAGTGAAAACTAATGGCGTTCGTTTAAACGAATTCGTAATAAATAGAAAATAGGTATTTGGCCTGAATTTATGATCACAACATAGTATTAAAATCTGACCAAAAAAACGTGTCTCTAGCTTTATGCACCTTTTTACCTACCTGTCATTTCAGTTAGTGGTGTTACTCAAACGTGGAACAGTTACTGTAAAGTATCGAGTATGGAGTATTTAAAAAATCTAGTAACAAGAAGATGAGTTGCGACAATAATTAAAAAAAAGTTTTCTTATATAACTAAAGTAATTGAAACGGAAGTATGTCATGAAAGTAGTAAACACTGTTGAAGAAATAGCGTTCGTTGTGCCAAAGAAAATAATAATATCTACTCGATAGATAGTAGGTAAACCCTCGGCCTGGCAGAGAGCCAACTAAATAATTATATGAACAGTACCAAAGTCTATGGTTCTTCGATCCCAGCACAAAAGTAATAGATTCTATTGAATGGAAATCATTTCAGTATTGTCAGAGTACTCAGAGTTAGATAAATACCAAGTATTTTCTCCAGTCTTAATTATTATGGAGTAATGGAGTTTCTTGCCTGTTCTTCTCCATGGAATCGACCAACCCGAACCGAGCTCCTGTTGTCGAAGTTTTATAATATATGTGCCTTCTTGGGCCTGTGTGAAATAAAAACATTTGATTTTGAATTGGAGTTTGAATCTCCTACCCTTATACCAATTTATCAGGGCAACAATGCCAACGGAGGGCTTTTGCTCTATACTGAAATAGGTAACTACGGTTCAGAAAAAAAATGTAGATTGCTAGATTCGATGTATATTCGGCTGTTCAACGGTATTTTTAATTTTCGAACGGCACGTGTTTTTTGTGAATGCCAGGTGTTTTTATTTAAAATTTGACAGCTCAAATACGTCATAATTGACAGTGAATTGGAGTTTGACAAATGGGTAAGTATTTTTTTCTACTTCATCATACATTATAGGTATAATCTTTGACAGTCAATCTTTCCTTTCCTAGGTCTTTCCGTAGTAGCTGAAATGAGAATAGTTTTATTTCAGCCAGCCACTTTCATCAATCTTTTCTCTTTGACATTTTTCTTAATCTTTTTTTTTTTTATTTTTTTTTTTTTTGGCAAGTCGCTATTTGCGCAATGCCACTAACAAAATTCTTAATCTTTCACATCATAATAATATCATGACATCCAAACTCCCCACATCTACGTAAACAATCACAAATCATAGTTTCTTTTAGGCTTCCACTTTTGCTCATATTTTATTCTTCTGTCCATTCATTTACTAATTTTCTATTAGGTATATTACTTATTGATGATAAATCCCCAATCAATCCGTGAACAAGCAACAATTCTCTGGCATCTCCGTCAACAGTGGCAGTGACCACGGTTCTAAAATTAACAGTTCTATTTATAATTTGATCTTCTTATAGTTTGAGCAATGGCATGAGGTTAACACATGAAGCTGTGTGGCAATCACCTCTGAGATGCACACAAATGACCGCATAGTAACTAAATGTAGAGATTACTTTTGTTTTTATTTTTTAAACGGCTGTCTTGTTATCTCATTTCTAGTTCTGGGGTCAAGAATTTTATGTGAGTTATGTAGGTATCAATTTGTGAGTCTATAATTTGATTCATGATAATCATTGTGTCTGCCATTATATTCTTTGCAAATAAGTAAAGAAAAACCTGTCATTTTTAAAACGTTTTTTTTTAACTTAATGTAAATTATGTCTTCTTCCATATATTTTTTAATCCTTCTATGAAATTGGCTCAACTTCGTAGAGCACTTCGCTCTCGATAATTTTGTATTATTTGATATTTTAGCAGATTCCATCTAGCCATAATTATCATGTTATTGAAGAAAATATCTTTGATAGATTGTTTATTTTTTGTAACAATATCCTAACGCACATTATTCTCCGACCAGCTTGAAAATCTGGTAATAATAAAAAGCTTTTTTAAAAAAAAAAATTAACCGACTTCAAAAACAACCACAAAAAATTGTAAAATAACCTACAAAATAACTTTTCTTTCGGAAGTCGGTGGCTTTATTTTTTTATTTCGTTGTCTTTTTGCCACCGACTTCCGAAAGAAAAGTTATTTTGTAGGTTATTTTACAATTTTTTGTGGTTGTTTTTGAAGTCGGTTAATTTTTTTTTGAAAAAAGCTTTTTATTTTACTCTTTTTAGTTTAAATGTTCAACCCAAATTCTTGTCAAATACATCATTTCCTTACAAGTGCACTAGAATTTGTAATCCGTGGCACCGTTATTAACATCGCTCATGTACACATGCTAATAAAATTCCCTATCTCAAAAACTGCTGAACAGATTTTGATGAAACTTGCAGTATTCCCTAAGGTGAACGATCCCTTTTTTTTTTTTTTTTTTAGGTGGTAAAATCATCAAATGAGTCCTCCCGCCCTGGGTGGGGCGGAAGGGACTGTCAGACTCTTACTGACTAAAATCCACCCGTGTTCCTTCGGATGCCCTTTACGTTCTGGGGCCACGGTATCCTGGGTTAAGAAAAAACCCGCGACCCCAGCAGGCATTTGGCGCGAAACACGACGCGCCACCGACCCGGGCTTGGTCCTTGGTCGGACGGCGAGCTACCCATTACTCACCGTCCGCAAGCCCGCTCCGCCGCTGTGCCCTCTGCTATTCAGAGGGACACGCGTTGGAGCGTCCACCTGACAGGCTATTCGCATACGGGCAAAGAGACCCCTTAGGCACACAGTGCCTAAGAAAGAGTTTTTGCCCGCATCCCAGGGTGCACCGGCCCGAAAAACTGGTCTTCCCCCCGGACATATCCGAGAGGGAACTCCAGTCCACGGGCGCACGTGGAGGTTTCCTGTCTTAGCACCCCAAGGTGAACGATCCCTAGTACAACAAAAAAAAGAATTTTGAAAATCGGTCCACAATTGGCGGAGTAATCGCGTAACAAACACGCAAAAAGCAATGTCATCCAAGTAGCCGAAATCAATTAAAATGCTCACAAAATAAAAAGTACTGAACCAAATTGGATGAAATTTTTATGGGACCACACTGCAAGTATACTGCATCGAACAAAAAAAGAATGACACTAATCGGACTAGAAACCTCGGAGTAATCGATGTACATACATAAAAAAAAAAAAAACATACCGACCGAATTGAGAACCTCCTCCTTTTTTTGAAGTCGGTTAAAAATGATAAATGAGGAATTTGCTTTCACCGTTTAATCACTTTTTTGTCCCTGAAAAATGTCTCTCGACATTTTCGCTTTGTTCAATAAAGATTTTGTCCTAAAGATAATAAATAAAGTCTAGTCGGTATGTTCCTTCACAAGATTCTTGCAGGTAAACTAATTATCCAATAAATTATTTGGCAAAATTTAAAACTATAGCCTAATTTTAGATAACAGTGTTGTTTATAGCAGTCGGATTCGCACGGGTGCTAATACGCAAGTATGATACCTAGTACCTACATACAAACCTTCTTCTGGAATCCCTCTATCTATCGATGCAAATCTCATTAAAATCCGTTGCGTAGTTTAGAAGAACTAAGCAAACAGACAACGGGGAGCGACTTTGTTTTATACCATGATCAATCTCTAATTGAGATTGTAGCTATAGATGTCGGTAAAGGATACATAAAATACCTAATATACCTACTAGATACCTTGGGCTATTATTATGACTCTGACTAGGTACCAAAGTAATTATTCCATTCATTTATGCCCATAACATGGAAGTAAACAACATAAATTCGTATTCTGAGTCATTGTTTTGTTTGACTAATCATCTTGTTTCGTATTATACCTATTCGTTCGAAATATTACCTATTTTTCTCACTAAACTGCAACTTAATAACGGGTAAACAAAATCAGTAATTTAGGCCCGTACAGAACGACACTCAAAACTCAAGCACTAAGTAGGTACTTAAGACTAGATTCAACCAATCAACTAGCTTGAATCTAGTTATAAGTAAAGCTTGAGTTTTGAGTGACGTTCTGTAATACGGGCCTTAGCAGCTCATAAAATTCAAAGATTTTTTATAAGTAGGTACCTACTTACAAACTAAGGCCGAGACTCCACCAAAGCTGTGCGAGTCGAGACGTGTTTTGAACAACTAATAGAATTGCGTTGCCGGAGTGGAGCTGTGTCAATAACGCAATTCTATTGGTTGTTCAAAACACGTCTCGACTCGCACAGCTTTGGTGGAGTCTCGGCCTAAATCAAAATGAGCTGAGAATTCCAAAAAAAAAATCTAAACATTTTTTTTATTCATTGTCTATCGCCCTGTAATGACTAAAATAGACGGTGTCCTTCAATAGCTTTTTTTTTTTTTTGGGACAAACCCACCACACTATTCCCAAACCACTGCAACTCCTGAAAGCCAGAATCAACAGTGGCAACCACCAGAAAAGCGCCGAGACAATGAAGCTCGACGTGTCCCGAAGAATGAATTTACCTGTGTTGGCCTTGGGTCCTGCAACGAAATTAATCAGAAAAGAATAGTGGAGGAGTAGGAAAAATATGTTTCCACTTTTCAATAGCTTACCGTATGGTCCACCGTGCCCATCGGGCGATCCTTGCAGTGGTGACACTCAGGCGTTTCCTTCCCTATCCGACACAGGAACCTCCCGAAACTTCTGTGTCCGGAGCTGCGACAAGGCTTTAAGGACTTTCCGTAACTTGATATTAAAAGCCACATTTTGTCCAAAATCAACAAAAATACCTGTTACCACCGAAGTCAAAGTCAAAGTCAAATCATTTATTCCAATTAGGCCATCAAAGAGGCACTTTTGAACGTCGATATTTAAATTTAAAGGGAATAGGAAGGGAAGGGATTGATTCTACACCCATTCGCTAAGGTAGGTTGTATGGAGAAGAATGGGCAAGAAACTCCATACTTACTCTTTCAAAAAAAATGTTTTACAATATTTTTTAACAGCGTTTGAAATAATTAATGTCAAAGCAATGTACCTTGAAAATCTAGACTAAAAATTAAAAAAAAAAAAAAAAAAAAAAATTAATAAAAAAAGCAAAAAGGTACATGGCGTTCACATTTTAACAAAACATTGAAATTACACAATTTACAAATATAATATAAGTGTGTGAGCATTCAAATTTCAACCAGTTTGACCCTGTTTAAGCCCTACATTGTTCTATGGAGCAGGACCAGCATGTTTCCAAACATTTTTATCTTGAATATAATCTTCTAATTTATAATATGCTTGTTTACTAAGGGTGTTTTTAATGTAACTTTTAAATTTTTTTTCATTTAGATTTAAGATCTCACTCGGTATTTTATTGTAACATTTAACACAGAACCCCATAAAAGATTTTTGTACTTTAGACAATCTAAAATATGGTTGATCAATTTTATCTTTATTTCTCGTATTAAAATTATGTCTGTCGCTTATTTTATTAAAAAGATGAATATTTTTCCTAACATGCATTATATTTTCATAAATAAATTGACAAGGCACTGTCATTATATTAATCTTTTTGAATAATTCCCTAAGAGATTCGCGACGAGGTAGATTGTAAATTGCTCTGACAGCTCTTTTTTGCAAAATAAAAATAGATTCAATGTCAGCTGCCCGGCCCCACAATAGGATGCCATATGACATAATGCTGTGAAAGTAGCTGAAGTAAACCAAACGCGCAGTTTCGACGTCGGTTAACTGCCTTATCTTTCTAACAGCATAAGCGGCTGAGCTTAGTCGCCCTGCTAGAGATGCTATATGGGGGCCCCATTGTATTTTATCGTCTAACGTGATTCCTAGAAAAACTGTCTGATTAATAAATTCCAATTTTTTTCCGTTCAATAAAATTTCACATTCGTTTCTTCTAACATTTGGTAAAGTGAATCTAATACATTTTGTTTTCTTTTCATTAAGAACTAAATTATTAACAGTAAACCAATTTTGAACCTTAAGAATACAGTCATTAACAGTGTCTAGATTTTGTGCACGTCTGTCAATTTTAAAAATTAAAGATGTATCATCAGCAAATAACACCATCTGTGGTTGATTTTTTAGTAAATGAGGTAAATCATTAATATAGACTAAGAAGAGGAATGGACCCAAAATAGAACCTTGAGGCACTCCCATAGTCATTTCAGCCCCCAATGAGCTTGTACCGTTTATCTGAACTTTAACCTGTCTATCTTTTAAGTATGAATTTAGTAAATCAAGGGCTTTATTTTTAATACCATAATGTTCTAACTTCAGCAAAAGCGTTTCGTGGTTAACGCAATCGAATGCTTTTGAGAGGTCGCAAAAGATTCCTATGGCATCCTGTGCTTCCTCCCAGGAGTTAAAAATGTTCTTCAATAGGGTAACACCGGCGTCAGTTGTACAACGACCTTTGGTGAAACCGAATTGTTGATCATGAAAGATGGAGTTTCTATTGAAGTGACATAGCAGTTGTGCAAGCATTAACTTTTCAAACACTTTACTGAAGACTGGCAAAATTGACACAGGCCTATAATTGTTCGGTTCTTTACAATCACCCGATTTGAAAAGTGGAGCTACCTTACTATGCTTCATGAGATCCGGAAACACTCCTTGGTCTATACTGCTATTAAATATAAAAGTTAAATAAGGTGCCACGGTTTCTATTATAGATTTACAGGCCTTCACAGACATTCCCCAGAGATCTTCTGTTGACTTAATTTTAAGATCCGAGTAGCGACTAGTGACTCACCGCGTCACCGTTGTGTCCTTGACCGAGTAATCCGTTCCAAATACCCCTGAGTACGAAAAGACCAAATTGTGATACGCCTAGAATGCGAAAAACCTGTATTAATAAACTACGTAGGTATGTAAGTATTTAATACCGCCAGCTGCGTTGGCTGATAATGTGAAAAATCACGAGCGTACCGCGTGGTTCGACCAAGATAACCGCACAACAAATTGTGTAATGTAAACCGTTGCCATAACAAACGACGCGTAAGAACGTATTATACGTGTTTATTGTCTGAACACGCGCATTGTTCTCTTTTTTAGCTTGATCAACAATCCTCCTGATGCTAGCGAGAATAGAGCTGTAGAATTCGAATACAGATCCTGTTTTTTTTTTGTTTAACTTTACACCTCATTTAGAATTCTACGTTTGTCTGATATAACGACATTTTCGATAGAAAAAAAAACTGAAAGTGTTTAATAGATGTTCAAGATAAAGATATTTCAAAGGCCTGTTCCTTTGAAATATGTTTACACTTAAAAAACCTGTTCCTGTTATTGTACTCCTATTAAAATCTAATTCAGAACCTAACGAATACTTCTCTAGTAGAGTTTCCTCCGTGCCTCGGAAAGCACTTAAAGCCGTTGGTCCCGGCTGTCATTTGTAGATCTTTGACAGTTGTTACTGTTAGTCAGAAGCTGTCTGACAACCAGTCTTGCCATGGGGTATCGTATTGCCCAGTTACTGGGTTGTGGAGGTCCGATAGGCAATCGCTCCATGTAAAATACTGATATCCAGCTGCATCTGGTTCGACTGGAGGCCGACCCCAATATATAAAGTTGGGAAAAGGCTAGGCAGATGATGATTGATTATTTTTAGGGCCATTTGAACATTAAAAACGTTTTCTTGTAAACCTCGGTTTTTGATAAGTAGGGACCGTCGAAAGGCTTATTCAAACCGAAGCTAGCGGTATCCATCTACTACCGCGTGATGCGATTTCAAATGCCATACGAAAGATATCACTCGGTTATGTTATTACCGCTACCTGGTAGTGAATACCCAGGGCCCCCGCTACCATATGTGCAATGTGTGCAATGCACACGGGCGCCATCCTTTAGGGGCGCCAAAGCCAAGGGCCCAGAAAAAAAAATCAAAAATAATTGTTAAAAGAAAAGTTGAGAACCTAACTAGGATTACTTTTAAGTACCTACTAAAGACTTCAAATATTTGATCTCACTTTAGATTAAAACTTGAAGTCCGGAAACGTTAAACTTTTAGAGCTCACTGTGTTCTTCTATGAAGAATTGCCTTGACCTATTCCAAAAAGCTAAAAAAATTTCGCGCTCGCTTCGCTCGCGCTTGGACTAAGGTTGACATTCGCTTTTCATGACCTCGCTTTTGATAGCTCATTTTTCAATAGCAAATGCTTATGTTAGTTAATCTTGTATTGGTCTACAAAAAATGAAATTTGTCTTCTCTAAGATGGTATGGATCTGGGTGTGAAGTTTGAGTAGCACTTGATGGTTTTTTTTGTGTTTAAGTTATGAAGCGCAGGGCACTGAATTTTAAAATACGCCACTGACCGATATACAATAAAAAAAAAGAAAATTCAAAATGCCTTAAGGGGCGCCAAAATCCTTTTATGCACACAGGCGCCAGTAGACCTTACGGGGGCCCTGTGAATACCGGTCCCATTTGAACAGGCCTTTACACTGATAATTATCTATTCGCAATGTAAATAGTCTATTGATCTGCGAAACCAGTTTTAATTGTATTGTCTATTGAAGTGTGTCTGGTAAACAGTAGTAAAAACTCATTCGGGCCGGTCATTGTTCCCGATATTACACGTTCCGTCCACGCGTTCCAATTCCAAATACTCACTGCGATTTGTGTACAAGTATACAACACTAGATTATGAAGTAAAGTATGATTTGATTTTGATCCTCATCATTCTAAAAGAATACATTATACGAGTACTTAGGACCGACTAGGTATTTCCCCAGCTATTAGAAGATTGTCATTTTTTATTTAATAATACAATTTAAACACTTACCTCTTTTTTAACGCGGTAAAATCATCAAATGTGTCTTCCCACCCAGGGCAAGGCAAGAGGGACTGTCAGACTCGCACTGACTTAAATCCACGGTGTCCTTCAATAGCCCTTTACGTTCCAGGGTCACGGTAATTGAATATGACCCGCGACCACGGCAGGCTTTGGCCTTCTAAAGGGAGGGCCCCGACATTATGCTGACACTCTTCGAGGCGCGCATGGAACACAACGCACCGTCGACCCCGGCATGGTCCATGGTCCGGCAAGGAGGTTAGCCGATCCGCCGGCGATCGTGCGGTAACCTCGGATCATCCGGATAATACAATTACCTAGAACAACTTAAAATGCCATTAACACTAAATGAAGTGATCCTTTCATTCTGTCTCCTCACAGAACCGCAGACATTCTAACATTGTCGTCTTCCATTCATCAGCAAACAAGTCCAATCCAGGGTTGGTCTCCAAAAGCGCGTTTAGCATAAACCGAGTCATTGATCGGGCACTAGTTTACTTCACGTCACAAATACTGGAAAAGTCATAATAATGCCTGTGAACAGTCCAAACTTTAGTGGCAATTTCTCCTTCAAACTTATTATTGTATCTCGTAACACCCCTTTAGATTTCTAGTTTATTGATTCCTCACCCTTTTTTTTACCTGGTAAAATCATCAAATGAGTCCTCCCACCCAGGGCAGGGCAGGAGGGACTGTCAGACTCGCACTGACTTAAATCCACGGTGTCCTTCAATAGCCCTTTATGTTCTGGGGTCACGGTAAAGAGATAAGTCCTGCGACCTCGGCTGATTCCTCACCCTAGCAACATAACCTCAGAGAATAATATAATGTAGGAGGTACCTATCAACACTCTGTAACTAAACCAAAAGAGGTTCCAAAACTCAAACTACATATTAGCTTTGGCACAATGGTACTTTGTCTAAATCTCCATTATATTTATTATCTTCCTGCCCTAATCCCAAGAAAATAATACATAGCAGATGAAGATTCAAAGAAATTAAATGATAAATACATAGTAGATACCAATGTATACAATGCATTGTAAAACAATAACAAACAAACATTAGCAATAGTCATCTGATAACAACGCCGACTGAGTTTTATCAATAACTCTGTTGTTCTGAGTTATTTAGCAGGCATTTTATACTATAATAAACGTTTCAAAGAATATTTTTGAATTATTCCAAATGAAAATCTTAGTAACTGTTACAATAGGCCATTTGTTTCATTCTGTGTGCTTAGTCCGAGTTCTAATCACTAACTAGACTGCTCATCATTCCTACCCATGTTCAATTTGCTTTGTAAGCGAAAACCGCTTTCTCATTCATAAAACTTTTTCTTCTCTGCTGTACTTCAATCGTCTATTATTTACTGTCTTTACCTTATCAGTTTCTTGCCTTTATTTATTTTTATCACAAGAGCTACAATCCACGCATTTTTGGTCATGTTCTGCATCTGATTTTTCATCCACAATCATTGAATTAAAACTCTCTATTAAAAACTACGTCTGTATTTCCGAACGCTTTCAACCCTTCAAAGTTAGAGTTAACACGCTTCTTCTGTGTAAGCTCACTCCATCGTAGAGTTTGTGCCTGTCACCACTGATCTGACTGGAGTCTGGATAAAACCCCAAAAACTTTTTAATTTGACGGTTAACGGTAACGATATTTATAATTATCCTTTCTGAACCCCTTCTATAGTATCAAAAGACTGACCTTCAATACCCTTCACGTTCCCCTGCCAGTAACAAACCTTTGCAAAAAAAAAAGATAGCAGACGACTTCAAACTTATCAAACGGCTCAGTTGACAGTTCCAATTTTAAAACTTCGAAGATACTTGTGTTAGGTACACGCAGTGTGACGTTCGACAGTGCACTTGAGACATCTTATCGTGAAGATAAGATGTCTCTATGGCGTTTTACTGATGATCTTTTCGTGTTTTATGACTTTTTCTTCCAATTTATGCTTCTTCTAAGAAGTATTCGTATACCCATAAACAATTGTAACCACTCACGGATGGATAAAGGCTCAACCACCTATCTAACTATAACTGACATGTCAGGAATGTGTGCCATTCTCCTCTATAAAAATGTATCAATGCAAATGGCGCTGTGTTTCCACACAATTTGTCCAGAATCCAGTCCTACTGGATAGATTCAGATTTCCATCTGTTCTTACTTCTTCTTTTTCGTCGTGTCGATGATATGATTCCTTAAATTATAAAATTAAATAAGCTTCGAACAAAACTCTACCACATGTAGCGGCTTCTGACAGATCCCTTCTGACAGATCAAGTGGAATTGCACAAAGTACAAGATGGGCCATCGTTTATAATGAGGTTCAGCAGTCGCATCCTTCTTCATCAGTATACCCCACCAGACCATGTTGTAATTGCAGCGACCAACCTGACTTCACAATCGGTTTAAGGTATACCAGGTGGGCCATGGCACATTGTGGCTTGCTGGGAGCTTTTCTGCAAGCTGAACGTGGTGGTTCGGAGGAGGATACCTGGGGGCCTACCATGACGTGTTAAAGCGAGATGGCGCTAGACGACTTGTATACCTCTGTCTCTTTCCCACATTGGAACAACTCTGGATATAAGACGTCAAAATAGGATGTTCTAACTGTAGGGAAGCAAGTCAGAAACTGCAGAAAGTACTGACAAACTTTCTGGCCAACGGGTCACTGCGGTAAAAACAGTACATTTCAGTGATAAATCTACGCACACATTTTCATCACGGGATTGAAAACATTATTCGAATTTCGAACTAACGAGAGCTGTGAAAAATGTAGTCACACTTAAAAACGAACTGTCATCATAAATTCTATTTTCTTTTGCACAATCGACCTTGCTTGGAAGTCCGTTGAACCGGTTGCATTCGACTATCTAGTTGAGTCCTACGTGGAATGAATCACAAGTCTGCTGGATTTAACTACTTTCTGTTAAACTATACTTACGTCATCCTTCCTTAGGAGCGTATATTCCGAAAGCTGGCAACGTCGCAAATGGTTGTCAAATATTATCAAGTTTTAATTAATTTAGCATTGTTACTGTATGAAAATAAGAAATATGGCTCTGTAGTGCACTAAAAAATGGATAAGGGAATGCAATAATTAATATCGCAACACCGAAAATATAGTTTTAGATGTAGAAAAAGCATTTGGAAGCTTTCCAAATGCCTTTTATACACCGGAAACGGTTACAACATCAAATTCAGTGTTATAATTGCATTCCTATATCATTTTTTTAGTGCACTACAGAGCGATATTTCTTGTTTTCATACAGAAAATTTGCCAAATTAATTAAAACTTGTAATTATTTGACAGCTTTTTGCGACGTTGCCAACTTTCAGAATATGCAGCCATAATAGTTGACACAACATGAATAATTGGGGTAGGAAGGACGGCCATCACTAATCTGAAAAATGTATATATATATATATATATATATATAACCGCCGTAAAAAGAGTAGATGCAAATATTTTATGTACTATCATGACTTTCAACAAAGTAAAAGCCATTATTCAAATTAAATCATAATACCTAATTCGTTTCAATATCCGTCTCTAGTAGAGCTCATCTTTCAGAAGAATTTTAAGAAAATTAACTAGTTACAGTGCCACAGTGAGAGTCGCGGGAATGTCGTCATGGAACGTAAAGAGCTATTGGAAATTAATAAATGAACTCCTGAAAAGGTTTATGTTGTAATCTTCGTCGAGGTTCCAAGCATGGTTGTTCGAGCCAATGATATAAATACGAGTATGTATACGTCGTTGGTCCGAGGAATGTTCTCTACATTTTGTGATCCATTCGACAATTTCGACATGCCATTTGACTGAGAAGCAAGAATTCAGTGAATGTAGGATTTGTCTCAGTGTTTATTTATTTATTTACAAAGACGATTTGTTCTATGTAATCAAGATGAGTGCCATAATTGTCAGTTTCATTGCCAAATGACGATTTTCACAGCTGTTAACTGACGACATATTTCTTGTTATCAAACATTTTGTTACTGTTCAACAATTGTTCAAAAACAATATTTAAATGATCCTTATGAACAAAACAAAATTACCAGAAATACTGGTACTATAATGTTTTGTCACCTTGCCAAAATTTCGTGACGTCGAACCAAAAACTGACATTAATAAGTGACGCGCATGACCTGCGTAACAAACCAACAAGGGTGGTTAAATATTCATCAAATGCATTCTCCCGATTAGGATGGAGCGGCAGGACCGCAGGAACTGTGAAACTCGTACGGACTAAAACCCCTTTTTTTGGGTGGTCTTTCGGTTGCCCTTTATGTTACAGGGCCACGGTATCAAACTTAGATAGTCCCGCCTCCGTTTTAGTTTGCTGACAGCTCCTAGAGTCGCGAGTGTAGCACGACAAGTGTTCGACACGGGTTCTTGACCAGACGGCGAGCTACCCATGACGCTCCATGGCCCCAACCCCTAATGAAAACCCATGTGAATCTTCAAATAACCTATATTTAGCTAGATGATTTATTTTGTGTATATTCACAGATTTTTACTAAATTACGTCTAACTTTTAAAAACCCAAAACATGTATTAATCGCGCTGTAATCACGATGAGCCGTCATTATGTACACAGTCAAGTGTACATAGACAGTTTATTTTATTTTTTATTGCCTGCACATCTATGTTTTATGTGTAGAGATAACTCTTAGCATGACTGAAAAACGTGAGAGTCTAGAAAATTAATTTTATGTTTGTACTAGCTTAGTTGGATAGAGCAGTTGGACCACTGCCCCGCACCCATCCTTGCGGCTTCACTCGTGATCGTGAGTAGTTCCGTTAGTGTCCCGTGGTGTTCTACAGGGATAAAAAATATCCTATACTTTGTTTTCAACTATCTGTGCACCGAATTTTCCAATCCGTTTAGCAATTTACACTTGAAAGAGTAACAAACATTCAGCCAGTAAACGGAGTATTTTTGTAAAAGTTGGTTATCGCAAAAAGATTTTTCCGTTTGTTTTGGGCTATCTTTTTATTTTTATTGTTTAGATTACGATCACTAGATACGGTCTGAGACATTGAAATTCCCACATTTCTTTTCATGTAACAGTTATCGAAACCACTACCTACAGAAAATATTGTGCATTCTTCTTTGACATTACATAAATCTTTAAAACTGATACATAATGAGGTGTATTTATCATAGTAAAAGGACTGCATTTACCTTATTATTCATTTTAGAGCTTAAACCATCAGTTTCGTCCTTTTGTCCATATTTACCTCACCAAAGGCCTTTTTTTACCTTATGGTTATTATTACAGTTGCAAGATCTTGCTGAATTATATTTGTAAGTGAAGCTGAACTTGCAGAAATAAAGGGTGAAAAATGGAAATATAGAGTACCTTTATTTCTCCACGTGAAGATTAAATTGGGATTAAAACTATCCTCTGCATTAATCCAGGTTATAAACTATCTATCTGTACCTTTCATCCAAATCTGTTTACTTTTTGCGTGAAAGAGAAACAATGTTTCATCCATACATTCTCACAAACTTTCTTAATTATACCTATTATTAAGAAGTAAGATTAACAGCATCAAAAAAATATTGAAACATTTTTGTATCTCCGCCAATTTAAATGTTTACCTAGAAAAATACATGTAGATTCAGCAGAAAATATTGACACTAATAGGTTGAAAGTACATAACACTGCGTAATTATTTGTACTCATTTGTCATTTCAAAGTCTAAACTGCATGTTATGAGTTCAAAGTGCGCTGCGATGCGATAGTAACGTTGAACAACAAATTAGTATAGTCGCGCTGCGCTGGTCAGCTGACAACGCTAGATAGTTATCTTATTATTTAACTAGCTACCCGCCCCAGGTCCGCACGATCCCACCAAACTATTCCCAAACCTCTGTAACTCCTGAAAGCCAGAATCAACAGTGGCAACCGCCAGGAAAGCGCTCCGCACGGCTGCAACCTTTACTTTATGCATGTTATATAGGGTGACTGGTAATTAGTGTACTTACAGTTGCTTCAGTTCCACTGCATTCTTTGAACACAAAGATACGTGTTTGTTAAACACGTATTTATTTGTTTGTTTAAGTATGCATAAATTATTAAAATGTACACCGATTTCTGTCCTCGCTAAAATATAAATATCTCTACCATTTTCTTACAGCAAACCTGCGAATAGTATCGCTCTAAGGTTTGCTGTAAGAAAACCCAATTCTGGGTTAAACTTGCCTTTGTACATATTATTATTAATGTTATTTCATCTTAGATAATAATATGTGTGTATAATAAAGAATAATAATAAATTATTATTAATTAAAGAAACGGATCGACATTAACGATATTCTTCATACAATTTTCGCCTAGAAGCTATATTAGATTAGTTTAGATTAGGTGCCGTTGTTGAACAAAAAATAATGATTGGACATAACTCCCTACCAAAGACCTAAACTAACATAGTTTTTAAAGATACTTAGATGTACATAGGGACAGACAGCGGGAAGCGACTTTGTTTTATACAATGTAGGTGATAGTAGATAGGTATTCAAAGTAAAGCAAAGCAGTGGTGGCCCAGTGGTATTGGCATCGACTTACGAGTTGGACCCACCAGGCAGGCGCATTACTTTGTGTATTTTATTTCATCACCACTGCTCTCAAAACGGTGAAGAAAAACACCGTGAGGAAACTGGCATGTCCTGCAACCAAAAATTCGAATCATGTGACATCTACCAACCCGCACTGGGCCCGCGTGGTGGAGTATGGGCCACTCCCTCTCACAGGAAGCCTGTGTCCCAGCAGTGGGAGTGAATGATGAGATATTCAATCAGTTTAGGGGTGACAATGGGTCTTTGGTAGGGGGAGTTATGTCCAATCATTATTTTTTGTTCGACATGGCATCTAATCTAAACTAATCTAATATAGCTTCTAGATGAAAATTGCATGAAGAATATCGTTAATGTCGATCCGTTTCTTTAATTAATAATAATTTATTATTATTCTTTATTGTACACACATATCTATACATATAATAAATTTGTAGAAAAGTGGTGTCTGTACAATGGAAATATACAAAAAAAAAGTATCAGGGGTTGTTATTTTATCGATGCCGAACCCGAAACTGTAATTAAAATTTTTTTTGTCTATTTGTCTGTTTGTCTGTGTGTTTGTGCACGCTAATCTTCGGAAGTACTGGACGGATTTGAATGGTTTTTTTTTTTGTTGTATAGGTATTAAGTTCGATTAACATATAGGCTATAATTTATCTTGGAAACTTGAACACCTGATGCAGAACTGCAACAGACCTGCTAAACTATAAGAGATACAAAAATGATGCCATAGCAGAAATTGTTCCACATGATGAGCATTTTCTGCTGAGAGAATAAAATTGAAGATCCTGGACACCTGATGTGGAACTTCAAGAGCCCAGCTACACTATAACATACATATACAGGAATGACGTCTTAGCAAGAGTTGTTCAGCCTGATGAGCACCTACTGTTGATGTATAAAAATTGAAGATCTGGAACACCTGATGTGGAACTTCAAGAGCCCAGCTACACTATAACATATACAGGAATGACGTCTTAGCAAGAGTTGTTCAGCCTGATGAGCACCTTCTGTTGATGTATAAAAATTGAAGATCTGGAACACCTGATGTGGAACTTCAAGAGCCCAGTTACACTATAACATATACAGGAATGACGTCTTAGCAAGAGTTGTTCAGCCTGATGAGCACCTTTTGTTGATGTATAAAAAATGAAGATCTGGATCACCTGATGTGGAACTCCAAGAGCCCAGCTACACTATAACATATAAGGGAATGACGTCTTAGCAAGAGTTATTCAGCCTGATGAATACTCTCTGTCAACGTATAAAAATTGAAGATCTGGAACACTTGATGCGGAACTCCAAGAGCCCAGCTACACTATAATATATACAGGAATGGCGTCTTAGCAAGAGTTGTATAATCTGATGGGCATTTCCTGTTGACTTACAAAAATGAACGATCGGGAACGTCTGGAATCGTCTCGCGCATCCCGTTGTGTTCCCGTCCCCAGGCTCCTAGAATTCGACATCAGACGTTTCAGATCTTCGATTTTGACGACCCCGACTGCTGGCATAAGCATCAGGACCCGCGTACGAAGTCGCGGGCAGAAGCTAGTCTAAGATAAAATAACATTAATAATAATATGTACAAAGGCAAGTTTAACCCAGAATTGGGTTTTCTTACAGCAAACCTTAGAGCGATACTATTCGCAGGTTTGCTGTAAGAAAATGATAGAGATATTATTTTAGCGAGGACAGATAATCGGTGTACAACATTTTAATAATTTATGCATACTTTTTAAAAAACAAATAAATACGTGTTTAACAAACACGTATCTTAATGTGTAAAGAATGCAGTGGAACTGAAGCAATCGTTTTAGCCGAAATCACATCATCACCATCATCAGCTGGAAGACGTCCACTGCTGAACAAAGGCCAGTCCTCCTTCTCCTCTCCTCCTTCTCCTCTCCTCCTTTTGAAATTACATCACATTTATTTTAAATATTAAATCACTGCCATTTTTTTACATCTCATTAGCTTCTAGCATTACAACTATTACAACTACTATCACATTTCCTAGATCCACCTCTATAAAAGCAATTTGAAACCTCCCTGAATCAATTTACTTACGTCTAGGTCAATAAACTCTGTTTAAACAATAGGCTGTTATCGCTTGTTATCAGTGCATTATGAAACCTTATCGACGAGTGCTTTGTGTAACTTCGCACCTGGGTGGCTAATGAAATATCCAGGTACTAAGCAATCAAGGTTGACTGTGCCCATGTCATGATAATCTGGCTGGCATATGAAAGTCTAAACTAAAAAACAACAGGTTTTAGGGACCAAAATACTGTGAAAATTTTATTGAAAATTTAGATCGTAGGGATACAGACACAGAGTGAGTAGAATGAATAGAATATATTTTTCACCTCACCCGCTCGGAAAGATTCTATTTCTCATTCAAAATCTGAGCGCAAAACTCCATTTTGTGCTCTAGAGCACAAAGTGTTGTTTAAAATTCGAACACGTCTTGTATTCAATTATTTTCTACTTTTCTACACTGGCAGGCGAGCCGCCCCCACTGCATTTCCTCGCTGTGTGAGGTGAAAAGTTGTGTGTTGCACTCGGCAGCAAAGTTTTTCTGCGTCTCGTACCTTTGAAAACTTCGCATCGCTCAGGATTCTATATTTGAACCGCTCGATTCTCTCGCGGTTCAATCTTAGAATCCTTCGCTCTCTCAGTTTTCAATTCAAGTACTCGCGCACAAAAATCAACTTTGCAGCCTTGCATAACAAATAACTATTTCACCTCACCCGCTCGGAAAGATTCTATTTCTCATTCAAAATCTGAGCGCAAAACTCCATTTTGTGCTCTAGAGCACAAAGTGTTGTTTAAAATTCGAACACGTCTTGTATTCAATTGTTTTTTACTTTTCTACACTGGCAGGCGAGCCGCCCCCACTGCATTTCCTCGCTGTGTGAGGTGAAAAGTTGTGTGTTGCACTCGGCAGCAAAGTTTTTCAGCGTCTCGTACCTTTGAAAACTTCGCATCGCTCAGGATTCTATATTTGAACCGCTCGTTTCTCTCGCGGTTCAATCTTAGAATCCTTCGCTCGCTCAGTTTTCAATTCAAGTACTCGCGCCAAAAATCAACTTTGCAGCCTTGCATAACAAATAACTATTATTGTAGGTACACCAAAATGAGCCTCATATACAACGTGTAACGACTGTAGCGCCAAAAGCGCAAAACCTCTCGTGGAGTAACTCAGCCCACGTTACTGAAAAAAAAAAATTGGTTTCTCATACAGATGTGCCCGACCAATTTCTCATTTTCCATAAAAAACCAAAATTTTTTTTTGCGAATTTTCAAAAGTCATAGAACAAAAATTTTTCAGTAACATGGGCTGAGTTACCCCACGAAAGGTTACTTGCACTTTTGGCGTTACACGTTGTTTAGGTTTTTAAGAAAACCTATACGAGGTTTTCATAAAAATCTTTTGATAAAAACTTAATTGACATACTTTTGGACAACTTCTTTCTTCATAGAAAGAACATAATAATATGGTTTGCAAGCAAATCTGATTTGGAAAACTTTATCCGAATCTAAAAGAGACTCTGTATCAGATTAGAATAACTCATTTTTGTCCAATTATGTAGATGTAATAAGTTAATTTAAATTATGCATGCAATTATACATATAGCTACTTGCTCAATCTGCAGTTAGAAAGAAGAAAGAATATTTATAACACATTTGCTCGTAAAAGGTCTCTTACTGCACCTATTTCAGTATCGTAATGTATCTTATTACGCACTAGTGCGTAATGGTAAAGTAAAACGCACTAGTGCGGTAATGGTAAAGTAAAACGCACGGTTTATCAAGATGCTCCGTCTAAAACGAACGGTAGATACTTTTTTAAATCTTAGCAAAGAGTTTTTATGTCAGAAAAGCGGTCAACTTTTTATTATTAAAATTAAATTTGGGAGATTAAGGGCTGGTTTTTCAATAGTCAGTTAACCGTTACCTGAGGAATAAAAATAACAATATGACATATTTTCCATAGATAAGCTGTCAAACCGCCATTTTTATTCCTCAGTTAACGGTTATCTGACTATTGAAAAACCAGCCCTAAATATAATAAATAAACATTTTATTCTTTAATTTAATTAATTTTGACAATTAATTACAACCATTTATCTGTAATTAAACCACAAAAGAATTAATTTACTTTATTAGTAATACTGGCTGTTTTTTGTGCCTTTGCCATAAACAAAAGATGCTGGTGCGCGCGCATCGCTAATTTGTGAAAAAGTAAAAATTATTCCGCTTGCTTTTCCTTTTCGATGTAATGATTTTATTTATTTACTCACAAATGTGTTATAAAACGTCGTATGACATACGTGCGGTTTGATAATTACAGCCTCTGCTTTCTTATAGCACTCGCCTTACGGCTCGTGTTACCAATATCGCCTCAGCTGTAATGATCAACTTACCGCACTTATACAGTGCCGTATTATCCATAAGGCACTTTAGGCCAGTGCCTAGGGGCCCACTATAACCAGGGGCCTAGCACTCCCGATAAAAAAATGAAAAAAAGGGGATTGGTAACATGGCACAATCGGCATTCCCAAATGTGATGACGGCACTGCGAATTTACAGAAGTCTTAATGATTTCGAACGCAACAGTCGGTCAACAATGTTGCAAAGCTGTTTAAATTCATTAGCAATAATGTCTATTGAACATGATGTATCAGAAAAGGTCAATTTTCAAGAAGTTAAAACGATTTTGTATCAAAAAAAAATTAGAAGGGTTATTATTTAAACATGCTTCTTAATCAGTACAATATGTACATTTTATTTTTTAATGTTTATGTTAGTTTTATAAAAATATGCAAGTTTTTCCTATTCTTTGTTTAATTTTTAAATGACTCCGGTACTTCGTCCTGTAGATTCTGGCGAAAGTCTTTTCACTTGATGGAAGGCGTATACCTTTGCAATGTGATGACTGAAGTCTGTTTTTGATGATGATGGTACCTTCATTCTATTTCGTAATGGAGACAGTAAAAAAACCCATTTGCATTGTTGTGGTATGAAACAGGGAGGGCCCAAAACGAGCTGTGCCTAGGGGCCCCGAGATGGTTAATCCGGCCCTGCACTTATATCATAATGTACTATTACAATACATTATAGTCAAATCATTTATTTCAATTAGGCCATCAAAGAGGCACTTTTGAACGTCAAATATTACAATTAAAGGAAATGGTATGGGATGGGATTGATTCTACACAATTACACATTTCTATTCTACATTAAAAAATATAATGGCAACAGTAGATAATAAACACAGACAATGCACCTATATTTTAATTTCATTATCTAAGTCGGTCTCAGGACTTTACCTACTATTAACTGATCATATGACCATGTTTACAACTCTCACGTGAATAATTCAACAAAGCCCCTGTCCACCTAACAGTTTCGTCGGTCATATTTTCACAGATTTCCGTGTTAAACGTATAAATGACTGATACAAATCACATAACATCCGAAATAGACTCATTCAGTATATCGAAATCTTTCCTTTGCCCCCCCGATCAGTGCACTACTCTACTTAAAAACCCAAACAAATACTTAAAAATTATCCATCAAAACATAAGGAGTATTAAGAAAAACTTTAATTTATTTATGTCCACACTTGCACTTACGAACCTTGACTTTGACATCCTGGTATTAACGGAGTGCTGGCTAAAGGTCGCTGGTCCTTTGCCAAAAATGGACGGATACACTACCTTCTCCACATCAAATAACACATCACAAAATGACGGAGTAGTGATCTACGCCAGAAGCCTATTGAATATAAAAGTATCAGAACCGCAGTTCCGGGATGGCAGTTGTCTGGTATGTCATGTTGGGAATGATTTGTGTCTTGTATCCCTCTACCGCTCCCCTTCCTATCAAAATATCGACAATTTCCTTGACAGCCTGTATAATTTAATACACCCTTTACAGCTTAATGTTAACGTTGCTCTAATTGGAGACATGAACATAGATATAAAAGTTAACAACGCTGACCGACTATCCGACCAATACCTTACTCTCACAGCGTCTCTCGGCTTACTACCGACGCATAATTTGCCTACCAGACAAAACAACTGCCTTGACCATATTCTCCTAAGAACGAAGAAAAGGGCTGTTACAATGGTAATTGAATCCCCCGTAACGGACCATCTCCCCGTACTACTATGCCTCGACATAGGGAAACCCAAACACGACCCAGCAAGTTCCTATCACAAAATTAACTACCCAGCGGTTCTTGAAACCTTTGAAAACACGAACTTCACACCTGTGTTTGAATGTTGGGATACAAATATCGCTACAGACATGTTCATATCAACTGTTTCATCTGTAATCAAACAACACACAAGGCTAATTCATGTCCCCAGAAGACAAAGAACAATTAAAACCTGGATTACACCAGGCCTTTTACGATGCATAAGGAACAGGGATAAAATGCACAAAGAGTCTAAAAAAACCCCCGATAACACAATCCTCAAAATCACCTATCAACGTTACAGGAATTTTTGTAACCTTTTGCTACGCAAACTCAAACGGGAACACGAAAAAAACGAACTCATGAAAGCCAAAGGTAACTCAAAAGCTACATGGAACGCCATCAAAACAATCACGCATACCCAACATGACAGACAACCCGCGCGCCAACTTTTGAAACTCGCAGATGATCCCACTTCATCCGCCAACGAAGTAAATAGCTACTTTGTCAATATAGGTAAAAAACTAGCTTCACAAATCACACCTGACAACAACATAAATCTGCCAGAAATGAACTCGCAACCCAATTCTCTAGTCGTCCTAGAAGTAAACCAGGAAGAAGTAGAACGTATTATTATGTCCCTTAGGGGGGATTGTGCGGCCGGGTGGGATGGCATCTCCTCAAAAATCTTAAAAATGTGTAAAAACCCCCTGATACCGCCAATCACGCACATATGCAATCTCTCGATAAATACAGGCACCTTCCCTCGCGCGTTCAAGAAGGCCCTCGTCCACCCCATTCATAAGGACGGGAATAGAGACATCGTATCAAACTACAGGCCGATATCTGTACTCACAACCCTTTCAAAAATTTTGGAACGAATCTTAAACAATAACTTAGTAAATTTTTTTCACAAATATAATATAATTGCAACAAATCAATACGGTTTCCGACCGGGTATTTCTACCGAGGACGCCGTAGCAGACTTTACTGATCTAGTCACAAAAAAAATGGACGCCAGAGTGAAAAGCTTCGCTATCTTTCTGGACCTATCAAAGGCCTTCGATACCGTCTCTATTCCCATCCTTATACACAAAATGGAAAAAGCAGGCATACGGGGTAAGGCATTAAACCTTTTCAAAGATTTTCTGACGGATCGCAGACAATGTGTAAAAATCGATTCAGTCATTAGTAGCGAGGAAATTATAAGTTACGGAGTCCCGCAGGGCAGCATTATCTCACCATCACTCTTCCAGTTGTATGTAAACGATTTATGCAGTTTAAAACTACAATGTTGCGACACGTTTATGTATGCAGACGATACTGTACTCCTTGCCTACGGCGCTGATTGGGAAGTAGCCAAACTTAACGCCGAAACCTCACTTAGAACAGTAATGGCCTGGCTTTCCGCTAACCTACTGACCCTCAATATATCCAAGACAAAAGCAATTGCCTTTAGAATAACCGCCAAATCCGCACCCCGGGATGCGCAGTCCTCCTTAACCGCACACGTATGTCAAGTTTCATCCTTCCCCTGTACATGTCCTCCTCTTACGTTGGTAAACAATACCAAGTACCTGGGTGTCCACATAGATGAGAGGCTAGACTGGCACACGCATTTAGGAATATTAAAAACCCGGCTGAGGCGACTCATCTATATCTTCAAAAACCTACGCGATGTAGCCGATAAAGATACGATGAGACAAATATACCTTGCCTTGTGCCAGTCTATACTCTCCTACTGTATACCCATTTGGGGCGGCACGGATAAAACCGCAATGTTAGGCCTCGAAAGAGCACAAAGGGCTTTATTAAAAGTCATGACCCATAAACCTCGTCGATACCCTACATTAACACTTTACAAAGAGTGCAACTGTCTCTCCGTAAGGAAACTCTTCATCTTACGAACAATTTTAAGAAAACACGCCGCTCTCCCTCATGCTAAAAATAGAATAATGCGTAGCGGGAAACCCATTTGTAAATATTCGCAAACAAAAACCAGTTTTGCGACACGCCAATTCTCTTTTCTAGCATCCAAATTATACAACAGTCTAAATAAATCAATAAATATACACTCACTAAACCCATATAACCTGAAAAGAAAACTTACTTATTACTTGCTAAATTTGACATACGACGAAACTGAAAAACTTCTCACTCCCACCACATAACTTGTTATTTCCGATTGCAACTCCACATAACATCCTTACATACACTCAATCCAATACACACCACACACGCACACAAATACACAAACACACACACACATACGTACTCGCACATGCACACTTATGGAAACACCTCGTTTCATACACTTTTCCGAATTAGATTCATTTGAATACCAGTCGATACCCCTTTTACATTAATTTAATTTGCTTTGATTAAATTTTAGACTTTGCTCATCCACATTCTCATTTTGGTTTTTGATAACTGTTTTTTTTTTTTTTTTTTCCCTTCCTCTATTAACATTGAAATGGCTAATAAGACCACAAAGAAGGAACCACTGGCTCGGAAGACACAGGCTCTGCCTAGTTTCGGAGTCAGGGATACTTATATTTTTGGACAAATGTTAGCCCTAGCGACAGTTATTTTTATAATTCATTGTAGCCAAAAACCCAATCTCATATTTTAAGTCTATACTCATGTACACCTTAGCATAAGAACATCTTTGTAATAAGGGTTATGAATAAAATTATTATTATTATTATTATTATTATTATTATTAATTAACTTTTCTGGCACATGCAATTATCTGAATACAAAGCAAAATATTGTTCCAACGTGTTTATAGTAAAAACATCGATGAAGATAAAAAGACATCGTGAAAAATAAATAAACACAAGATGAAGACATTGTGTTTGTGTCGTTATCGCACAGACAACACTAAATTATTCGGAAATAACTGGATTTACCTTAACAAATTATCTTGATGACATCACCAATCGATTCTAGGTATTTTAAATTAAAAACAAATTAGAGAAACATAGCTACACAACAATGTGCACATTTTTAATGAGTAAGGCGATAAAAAGTAACCCAGTTAATTAAACAACAAATTCCCTTTAACACAATCTGAGGTTTTCCCGATGTATCTAATGAATACTCTAATCAACAGTGAGTCGGTGACATAAGTAACTTACAACACGTCTAAAAACTGCAAATTGTTCTTAGTATCTGAGCTTATGAAAACAAAACCAAAGAAATAAAAAAGCAACGGCCCCAAAATACTGCCTTGAGGCATCCCTTAACCAGTTTATTCTAACGAACACTTGCAAAGAGCTGTCTACTGCAAATACTTAAAATTTGTTCAACAAAGTAAAAGGAAACAGTGTGTAATGTAATCCTATGTTTTTTTTCGCTATCTTTGTCGTGAACAGTAATTCCCAGCGTCACATGACTCGGTCAAATGCCAGAGACAGGACGCAGTAATAGCACGTAGGCTGCAATTTCCTTGATGATCCCATTCATTGCTGTCTCTGATGTTTCGCTTACAACTATATTCATGAATATGATACCAACAACTGTATTTAGAAACAGGAAATACAATACAGGATACGGTTTCTAAGAAACTCTGTAACTTAAAAACATTCATACACATTGCTTATAGCCTGTATCAATATTTCTTCTCTATGACTTTTACGTATAGAAAAATCTTTTAGACATTGAATGCTATTTTGGAATAATATTCTCTAGATTTTTTAATACTCTAGCTAGAGAGTAAACAACATAAAGTTTTGATTATATTCACGTCATGTCTTCTTTGTCAATATTTAAATCAGAATTCATATGACATGAATACCAATAGATCAATCGATATCATTTTCATGACAATCAAGACAATGCTATTAAATTAAAATATTAACTTTGAAAAGCTATCAGAAGAAGTACTAAATAGGTATATCAACAACAGTGGCTATAACTAACCCACCACTATTAAGCCTCATTTAGACGATACAAGCAAGTTTTACTACATTCTAGGTTTGGAAGCCATAATATTCTCGTTATTCCATTAGACCAACTTTTGCCAGCCCGCAGTCTGACCATTTTTTGATTGAAACTGCATTGAGAGCAAACTTTCGTTAATTTTATGCAAAGTTTGTCCCAAATGTCTTATTCAAAATTTCATGTTATGTTATCGGTGTAGAAATTGGCAATAAACCTTTCATCCAAACTTATCTACCCCCGATCGATCACAATAGACATACGATTACTCACCAATCGACACAAATCTTTCTATCACTACGATAATGACATGTGACTGTGGCAGTCGCTGGTAATAAAACCACATAAATCAAATTGTTTATAATGGACTGTATTTAAAATTATGCACAAGGTACAAAAAGGCAATGTGTTACACCGGCAGATTGCGATTGGTGACTGAGCTAGTCTCGTTCACCTGAACTGAACGAGTGAATTATTATGTTTGCTTCATACATAAATCCGGCTCGAAGGACCATTTCTTTATGTGGCAGTCGCTGGTAATAAAACCACATAAATCAAATTGTTTATAATGGACTGTATTTAAAATTATGCACAAGGTACAAAAAGGCAATGTGTTACACCGGCAGATTGCGATTGGTGACTGAGCTAGTCTCGTTCACCTGAACTGAACGAGTGAATTATTATGTTTGCTTCATACAGTGACAAAGATTAATACTCGAAGTCTCAATTACTTATCACTTTATTTTGTACCTAACTACTCCACTTTTATGCACATAAAAATTGCAGACCGCTTAATATATGATTATGCCTGTAATCCCCAAAAGGTTCGTAAAAAGTTTAGAATCCAGCGCTAAGCGGTAGTGTCTATATTACGTTACATCAATTAATAGCATCAAAAAAAGGAATTGCACCAAAATTAAAATTCTTGCGGGCCTTCTTTCGTGGCGCGCACTCTTGAGTCCGCGCACACCACTGAAGTTTTGCAAAAAATTCGTGGCACTACTTTTTTTAATGCAAGAAATTTTTGAAAGTAAAACTGAATAACTTCTCGACAAGACCCACGAGGCAGTCATCTTTGCATTGCTTAGTTCTAAAATTTTATATTATGACAACCCAATCACCACACCAATCACCAATGTAATAAGACACAAACACGATGGGTTTAGTAATTGACAGACTATATAAGCTAACTGAGAATGAGAAAGTATAAATCAAGACTGCAGCACTTCACGTTAGATTACTACACGATCGAACTCCAGACGTTGGAGAAGTTCAATTACGATCGCGCACGACTACATAACTAATTTACTACATGAATCAAAAGATTTAGTTAACTGCTTAAACGATGCCGGATATTAAACGCAGCTGCCTGATTTTGTAAAAAAAAACACCCATAAAGACCATACTGTCAATCAGCATGAGACAGTCCTTCATAGGTGTCCGGCCTGTTGAACTTAAAGCTCTCTAGGTACAGAAAAATTAGATCGTGAAATCAATATGATAATCGTATGATCGTAATACCTAATACAAATGACATTCGAAATTCGAAAATTTGTAAATCAATAATGATCTAGATGAAAAGAAGTCGAATCAATGGAGGAGGATAGCTACTGTGTTACAGCCAGTTACAGCGTTCTACCTATACGACGCGCGACGCTAGATAATAAAACCCGCTATCGGTATTATGATAGCTGAATTTAAATCTTGATTGCAATTCGCACTATCTTTCCCTGGCAGAGAGAGCGAACAATCTTCCGATGTACCTACGACTGTAGACTGTAGGTGTGTCGGCTCTGCCCAAATCTGTTTGCACTTTAATAGCCACTATTGAAGCGCTATTTTTGTCACAACTGTGCGTCAATTGTTGGTCATAATTGTTAAACACAATGATGGAATATCAAGTAGACATCTACTCGTAGTGGCAACTCTAAATTCCTAGCTGACATTTAACAAGATCTCTAAATCTCGGATAGACTACATAACCAGCTCTAAGGTGAAAGATTCTAAGTGAGAATTCAATCTTTATAACGTCAAGTTTACAAAGAAGAACCCACAGGGCGGAATTCTATCCAATTTGCGGCCTTGACTACTTCAGAAAATGGGGTCCTATAATTTGACGCAAGAGTGAGCGAAGTCTGCTAAATATTTTGACCCCGCCTGAGATTTCTTTTGACAGTTTTATGCTTGTTAAGGTACCTACCTAATTTGGGCCCTTGTCTATCGTGGGCACTTTCCCAAGATGACCCATTGCAAAAATGGCAATTAGTATCAATGAGCTTCCATCAACGACGATATATTACTAGACTCCTAATAACAGGCGACCGATGTCTGTCAACACATTAGGCAAAAAAGTCTTATATCCGTCTCATTTCGACCACTCCTGTGAGCCGTAAACATACGTTGAGACAGAACAGACCTTGAGTTAGCCAATCACAACGCAGTACCCCCGTCCCCCTCGCTTACGTAGTACCTCAGCGAGTTGACAGAATAGTTTTTGTTCCTTAGATCGTGCATGCGGAGTCTAGTATTATATCGTCGTTGGCTTCCATACAAGCATTAATACTATTTTCAAATGGGATCGGAAGAAATTGGTAACGTGGAAACTACATACTCGTACCTACCGCTCGGAATGTCTATTGAACTTCTTTGATCTTATAATTAGTTCAAGTACATAATACAATCAACTACGAGACGAAGATGCAATGTCAAGGGCAGCCAATGACGTAGCTACAAGCTAAATTAGCACATCCCACCCACCAAACATCGCTCACTTTCATTCAAAGACCTGCCATGTGACGTCGCAAATGTATTGGTAAACAAATGCTCGGCAATTTGCACGTTAACGCCTGTGGAAATGTGTGTGGACTTTGAAAATGGCCGCTCTTTGCCGCCAACAACACGACACAATTAGGTAGTTCAATGAAACTGGAATAAGGATTACTATTTAAAGGATCCTGATAAAAAGCTAGACACTTTTTGAAAAAGACTCGATATTTACGTTCTTAGACGATTTCTGAGATCAAAACGTCCTGAAAAATGACAAGGCCGGAAAATACCGGAAGATACTCGTATTTACGGACAATCCAAACGCAGGGTACTTAACCCTAATTCTGGGATCGTGGGATTTTCTAAACTGGCAACTGTGACCCTAAAACGTAAAGGGGAATGAAGGAACACTGTGAATTTTAGCAAGTAGGTACAAGCCTCACAGTCCCAATAGTCCCATAAGCTCCATCCACGGCGGGAGGACTAATTTGATGATTTTGCCACCTAAAAAGGGTAACCCCTAACTGAAATCAATTTATGCAGATGGTATTGTCTCGTTTAAAAAAATATTTCCGAAGTTTATTCTCTTTTCCCACACAGAAAAATAACTGAAAGGCTTTTAATTAAAGACACTAATGCCATCTAGTGAAATTATCCCGAACTTTTCACTTGTCTGTGTTATCAACACTGAAAATAAAATACTCGTTTTCTGTGACGGTCACTTTGAACAGATAATATTACCAATTAGGTATTTACGGGTCGGAGGTTAACCAGTGTTGCGGAACAACGATTATTCTAAAGGCAATAGGCCAATCTAATTTGTGTAAAACATTGTTTTCCCAACAAAGCTACGTTTTTATTACAACTTTTCCCCACTAGGACTAATAGCACGGAGCGGGAAGCGGTCTCCTCCTTCTGCAAAGCAGTAATGCTCGTGAAGGAGGAGGCGGGCCGCGAGAGAGAGAGGACAGCGTCCTCCCTCCGCCCCAACCGCAATGGTAGGCGCCCGCGGCGTCGGACGTCAGCAGACGATCTCCGGCCACCGTAGGCGCGAGCATGCGGGCAGCTAGTAAAGGGCAACTCGCTGCCCGACCATGGACCATGCCCGGGTCGACGGCGCGTTGTGTCCCACGCGCGCCTCAAAGAGCGTCAGCATAATGACGGGGCCCCCTCTCAGAGGGCCAAAGCCTGCCGGGGTCGCGGGATTATTTCCTTACCGTGACCCCGGAACATAACAGGCTACTGAAGGACACCGTGGATTTTAGTCAGTAGAAGTCTGACAGTCCCTCCCGCCCTGCCCGGGGTGGGAGGACTCATTTGATGATTTTACCACCCTAAAAAAAAAAAAAAAACTAGGACTAATAGCCAGGAGTTATCTATCACCAGGACTTAAATTCCTAGCCATTACGGGAGCTTGGAAATAGGTAGCTAATAGCTCTACTGCACGCGTAGCATGGCGATTCTATCTCTATTCTACCAAGAAAAGACAAAGTTATTTCATCGTTATTCCTTTACAAATCGACTGTTTTTTTGCACGAGTATGACACGATTCGTACACCATTAGTGGATAGAAACATATATCTTCTATATTTTAAACATTGCTATGCTTATATCGATAAAAACATTTTACGTTCTGTCATTTTGTCTATTCTCGCGTCGACAAAACCCGTTTCTACGGCGCCATGCAACGCGTGCTGGCTTTCTCGTTAATTTAATTTTTTTTTTCAAATCAAACCCATAATCAAGCACAAAACCAGATTTACGCCTAAACCAATTTTTGCAGATTATTTAAAAGTGGATTATAGATTGTGTCCCACGCGCGCCTCAAAGAGCGTCAGCATAATGACGGGGCCCCCCTCTCAGAGGGCCAAAGCCTGCCGGGGTCGCGGGATTATTCCCTTACCGTGACCCCGGAACATAACAGGCTATGAAGGACACCGTGGATTTTAGTCAGTAGAAGTCTGACAGTCCCTCCCGCCCTGCCCGGGGTTGGAGGACTCATTTGATGATTTTACCACGCTAAAAAAAAAAAAAAAAAAAAAAAAAAAAGTGGATTATAGATTTATTACAGACTAGCTTGAAGCCCAAATCCAATTTCGTTCATAAGGTTCCATTTTCCCTAGGAGGTAGACGTTGGTTAAATGTTTCTGACCGGCTAAATCTGAAGTACAAAACTTCGCAATTTTAAATAAATGAAGATAAAGATCAAAACTGAAAATGTTGAACAGCTTTTTTCTCACTGTCCGTGACCATGGACCATGCCCGGATCGACGGCGAGTTGTGTTTCATGCGCGCCTCAAAGAGTGTCACCATGATGGGTGGAAGGACTCATTTGATGTTTTTACCACGTACCTACCTAAAAAAAAGGTTGGAATATTTAGCAAATGAAATATTAATGAAAAGTATTATATCCAATTGTGGGAGAGAGATCAAATTGTAGTAAATCGGGCCTATCTATCCAAATGGGCACAGTGGGCAGTTGCCAGGGCCCCATAATCCTTGGAGCTCTGGTGTATGGGTCCCCATTTTCCGTAGGTATGTGAACAAGGTTTGCAATGAATTAAGCATAATATATGGACGATTCTGGGCAAAAGTTCTAGATGATTATGATTAATACCTTGATAACGAAAACTCCGTGATCGCAATTTAAATTCATTTTTTCAATAGAGTTTTGGGACTTGGGACAACCAACGACATCTATGAAGCGATTATAATAAAATAGAAGCATCTTAAATGCAGTATTTACATAGTGGACTTAGGAACGATTAGTTATTATGTCGACGTGGAAATTATTATCCGTTATCATGTAATTTATGTAAAGGTTATCGTTCGGGTGTCGTCAACTACTGGCTTCATCAACACACGGCGTGATCTCTGACGCATTTCTCTCGCTAACAATATTGCAGAGGTTACATTCGTCGTAATCTTTAGCACATAAATCTTCTGTACATTCCTTAATTGAGTGTTTTGAAGTAATAATGAAATTACGGAGATATTTTTATTCATTTATTTCAATATCATTGTCAACCCACGGACATTTACAGCTTGACATAAAAATGTAGAAAACCGGAAGTCGCCACTGTCTTCGCGCTACCAGCACTTTGAATGATTTTATTTTAATTTTTTTCACTTATTTCGTTAGTTTTATGGCACAATAATAAATCTAACAAACCTGCGGTCTTTGTTTACATCAAATATCAAAGATTTTAAAACGCTGTCAGAAATAAAAATTTTAGTTCCGTTTCAATCCGTTCTGGCCAAGCTGTACCCAAAGTTAAAAATAGTCAAATCCTTCCAATTATTATGTTACCCACTTCTGTTTGCATACTCTGATCTAAATCATTAGAATATTCCACGACAGCTGTTCTAAAAGCCTTTAAACACTGAAAATACCCTAGAATACATGAAAATGCCTCTGAAAAGCAATGGATATTTAAAATATAAAACAGTCTTAAAAGGCCTTGGTTCATACCCGGTAAATTCTACTGTCATTCTTGTCACGTCAATCGATTTCAGAACTCTTGACATTGACAGTTCGCGTACTGCCGTTGGCGGAGTTGATCGAGTGCGAATTAATTAAATTTATTAATAAAAAAACGTATTTATTCTACCAACAGCGGTAGTACATACGTCAGCGTACTATGGACTCGGAAGATAACCGCGCTGAAGGTTGGAAGTACCTCAACAAGCAGTATTTTGGTGATGGTTAGTGAAAACTCTTGTTTCGCGAATTTTGTTGAAGAATTTAGCACTAGTTTACATGCTGTCGTCACAAGGACACACATACTTCCTATGGCGACGACTTCGTAACATCCAGTTTATTAGAACTTGTATTATGACAAGGTTTTTTGCTAAAAACAATTAACTTTATGGGGTGTTGGTTAACCAATTAAATAGCGCAGTGATGGATTAGTAGAGCAGTGTTATCAGTCAGATAAATATCATAATCGAATTAACGTGTCCACTATATCTATCGGCAGACTTGAAGTTGTATCAGAAGGGTATAGAACATTGTTTTGATGATTAAAAGTGTCAGTTATGAACATCTTCAAACTTTCCATTAAAATATTTTGATAAGCAAATCCTCAGCAGATAATCAATTGGATTATTTTATATAAAAACGTTTTGTTAATCAGCCCATTATTCAATGTGAAATATATATTCAAAGATATTTGCAAGTTCAATGTTATCTTAACTTCCTCGCAGCATTATAAAAACATAGAGTAGAATACTCCGTGCCAGAGGCTCATTTAAGAGCTAATTATATGGTATATTTAACACAGTTCCAATTAAAATATATAACAACATGTACTGGGTGAATGTGGCTCTTCTAAATAAAAAAAAAACTTGTAAATAAATTTTCTACCAAGATAAGAAGCACAGGTCACTACACAGTCTGCCCCAAAAGGTACTGATAAAGAAATATGTGTAGCATAGACAAGATAACTTGCAATCAATTTTATTTTAATAATCCATTTAATGTATTGTGTTCAACTCTATGACCTATAGAACTACTCACTGACCTTGTTGGTTCATTATTGATTTCATATTCATAATGATCATGTTGAGTGGCTGAATAAGCAATGAGGTTGAAGCTTCAAAATGGCAGCTTACAATAATTTCCCATTATTTTGATAATATAAATTATATCATCACACTTTCTGAAATATTTTTTTATCATAAAAAAAATTGTATATTCATATTTGTTTGGAAGGAGGGAAGGGCCTCCCTTCACTTCTTCCTTTGCCCTGCGGTGGGACGACACGGGCTTATAATAATAATAAAAATAATAATTTGTTTGCTCTAAAACATAAATATCTTTTTCCATGCCTTCCCTATGCAGAAACTATGGAATGCAACCTGCTTCAGTTCTCACCAACCTTTTTTTTTGTTTCATATTTAATAGATTTTGGCAATCAGCATTAATTTTTATATAAAGACCATAATATACTTACTGGGTAATATACTTTCTGCCTTTCCCATGAAAAATGAGAAAAGTTTATACAGATGTATGTTTGAGAAACCTTTACCTTACAGCAATGTTATAAAAACGCAAATATTAATTACCACCTCACAATGAGGCATAGACAGCCAACACAACATTTACATAGAATAAAGAGCATGTCATAAAACTAAGCATAAACAAGTAGTTATTTGATGATAACCTCCACCTAGAGCATCACATGTTTGCTTGTAAACATTTTATGTACATATAGAAGTACTATATACATATATAATAGACTAGCGGTTGCCAGTGGCTTCACCTGGGTCAACTCAAGAAATATCCCATGGGCTAAAAATTGGGATAAAATCCTATATGTCAATCCAAGTTATAAACTATCTGTGTATATACCATATTTTATTCAAATTCTGTTCAGTAGTTGTTGTGTGAAAGATGAACAAACATCTATACATACATCCTTACAAACTTTCATGTTTATATTAAAGCTTATTATTTTCCGAATGACTAATAACTTAAAAGTCGACTAAATGTTTGCAACAAATAAAATAACTTGCCAGCGATTAAATATTTTCGCGACTATTATATTATGTAAGGTTCAAAATTAAGGGTGTTTTAAAAACTAAAAAGTAGCAGCTGCGTTTAGGTAGCAAATAAACTATACCAGTCAATTGAAATATTAGGCGAGGAGCTGTATATAATGACTTGGCGACTAATAATGTTAGTAGGGTGGCATTCGCCGGTAATGTGTGCAACTAACACGTTAATGTTTAGTTTTGTTTATTTTGTGAGCCAGCATGACAGGTAGTAATCAGTTATTTGACCTAGGATGCAAGAGCGAATGAAACGAGCTCGGGACTTGGGGCACCCCGACACGGACAGGTTAGGTTCGAAGGGGATGGCGGGGTCTGAAAGACCCCGCCATCCCCTTCGTGTTAGGTTACTTTAAACCTTGCACGCAGAAATAGGAGCCCCGCGAAGCGGGGCTCCGTCGAGCATTCTGGCAGGTGATACTGATTTAAAGCTATTAAAAGTCACACAATTATAAGCTAGTTTATATTTATTCTTCATACAAACAATTTTAAATAGAATCTGATTTGTATTATTTATGTATGCCCATTTTCTATTTTATTTTCATCATTAAGTTTTCGCTTAGATATTAATTCAGTTCCCAAAAGAAAAACTTGATGCTAGTTTAAATTAAAACGGAGCTTATAACTGATATATTAATATGCTACCTTTTACTTATTACGATACTCCTTATTAGCTGCCAACCCATTATATATGGTACCCACTCTATTTTTTTTTAAAACCTAAATTCATTTTACTTAGTTGCCGCATTAAATACATGCCTTATATTAATAGTAGGATATTTATTTATTATGTGCAGTACACATCAACCTACCACAATCTGTCAATTTTATTTAATAGTTTTTCAACCTTAAGGCTGCATATTCTGAAAGTTGGCAACGTCGCAAAAAGCTGTCAAATAATTACAAGTTTTAATTAATTTGGCAAATTTTCTGTATGAAAACAAGAAATATCGCTCTGTAGTGCACTAAAAAAATGATATAGGAATGCAATTAAAACACTGAATTTGATGTTGTAACCGTTTCCGGTGTATAAAAGGCATTTGGAAAGCTTCCAAATGCTTTTTCTACATCTAAAACTATATATTCGGTGTTACGATATTAATTATTGCATTCCCTTATCAATTTTTTAGTGCACTACAGAGCCATATTTCTTATTTTCATACAGTAACAATGCTAAATTAATTAAAACTTGTTAATATTTGACAACCATTTGCGACGTTGCCAGCTTTCGGAATATACGCTCTTAGGAAAGAATATGAATGTTATGGTGCGTACAGACTATATAACATAACATGTTATATAACATTTTTCATAGTGTGGCCATGTTATGTAACATTGTTATATAACATTTTACATTCATTTGTAGTGTTATATAACAATGTTATATAACATTGTTACATGGTCTGCACGCACCTTTAATTTTTTTTTCTTTGGCAATGAGTTGCTTGACTACTCTGTCAATATGAATGTTAGAACTAAAAAACAGAATTAATAAATTATTCCCATTCGTCCACTCAAACAATTTAGTGGGACCATCAGGAAAATAAATAACGAATTCCCGTTCGTCCCCGTCGGGGACGAAGTCGAGCGGACGAACGGGAATACACGTAATATTCGATTGGTAAAATTTGACAGATTCGGGTAGGTTGACCTGCTGGCGTCTGTGCACAGAACACAAGTAAGTACCTACAAGAAATAACATTAAGATAAAAGAGCACAAAGGCACACGGCACTGCATTTGATACGAGGATGATATTGATATTTATAATAAAAACTGCCGTTTACGTGAATATTGTTTTGGTTAACAATTATTTTGCTATCTATCTATATCTATATATATAAAATTCAAAACTGACTGACTGATCTGACAACGCACAGCCCAAACCGCTGGGCCTAGAAACTTGAAATTTGGCATGAGCCCTCCTTATACCACGTAGGTGAGCACTAAGAACGGATTTAGCGAAATTCGGCCCCTAAGGGGTTGTTTTTGGGGTTGATAGTTTGTATGAAACTTCGCTACTACAGGTGCTAGGAATTCCAAATTTTGCATGGGGTGTCTTTTTAGAACGTAGATGCTCACTATGACGGGATTTTGCGAAATTCGACCCCTAAGGGGTTTGTTTTTGGGGTTGATAGTTTGTATGAAACTTTTTTAGTACAAGTGCTAGGCGTCTCAAATCTTGCATGGTGGTACTTTTTAGGATGTAAATGCTCACCAAGGTGGAAATTTTGAGAAATTCGACCCTTAAGGGGTTGTTTTTGGGGTTGATAGAATTGAGACTCAAATTTTTACACAGAGGTTCTTTTTTGGACGAAAGTAATACCTAAGACGGGATTTTGCGAAATTCGATCCCTAAGAGGTTGTTTTTGGGGTTGACAGTTCGTATGAAACTCTGTCAATATAAGTGCGAGGAGCCTCAAATTTTGCACCGGGTTCCTTTATAAGACTTAGATGGACACCATGGCGGGATTTTGCAAAAATTCGACCCCAAAGGGTTTTGTATTTGTGTTTGATAGTTTGTATGAAACTTTCTTACTACAAGTGCTAGGCGTTTCGAATTTTGCGAGGGGTTCTTTTTAAGACCTAAATGTTCACTAAGACGGTTTTGCGAAATTCGACCCCTAAGAGGCTTTTTCGGGGTTGATAGTTTGGAGACTCAAATTTTGCATAGAGATTCTTTTTTGGACGTAGATGCGGGTGTTTTGTGAAAATAGACCCCAAGGGGTTGAATTAGGGGTTGATATTTTGTATGAAACTTCGTTTCTACAAATTCTAGGAGTGTTAAATTTTGCAAGGTTGTTCTTTTATGACGTAAATGCACACCAAGGCACTATTTTTGAAATTCTACCCCTAAGGGGCTGTTTATGGGGTTGACAGTTTGTATGAAACTTTGTTACTACAAATGCTAGGAGTTTCAGCATGGGGGTTGTTTTAGGACCTAGGTTCTCACTAAGGCGGAATTTTACAAAATTCATCCCCTTAGGGGTTGTCTTTGGTGTTTGTAATTAGAGGACTCAACATTGCAGGGGGGTTCTATTTAGGATACAAGTTCTCACTAAGAGAGGATGATACGAAATTCGACCCCTAAAAGTTTGTATTAGGGTTGATAGTTAGGAGTCTTCAATTTTTAGGACCTACTCGTAGGTGTTACCTAAGACGGAATATTGATAGAATTTTTGTTGAATATTGATTTAGTTTTTCCAACAGCATCCCGGGACTAGAAATTCACAAAAGCAAAATTCGAAAATCACGCGGACGAAGTCGCGGGCGGAGTGCTAGTATTATTATATCTACGATAGTAATTATTCTGTTGTTGTTAAAATAATATTAATAATCCTAAATTGGAGATATTTTTCTGGTACCGTGTGACCTTTTTAAATTATGTATTTTAATAAACATATTGTGAGAAGTAAGAAGTACACGAAGTATATTTATTTTATCCAGATTATAAACTATCTGTCTACCAAATTTCATCCAAATCCGTTCAGTAGTTTTTGTGTGAAAGAGTAACAAACATTCGTAGATAAGATGCTTATGCCGTGTGAAACATTATTATCTTAAATAAGTAAGTAACAATACATTTAGTTCTGTGTGCAATAATTTTTGTATTTATATAACATACTGATGGTGTAGGTAGCCAATTCAATTAAATTTCTAGTAGCTACTTTGATAAATCTGTTTACAATGAGCCATAAAAAATAAACTTACTACCACACTAAATTGGTTATTATATGATTGAATATCTACATAATAGAATCTTTATTTTGATCAGACAACTACTGAGTTTAATTAAAATACCATGTAATGTTGCCAAAGTTCCAAGGCCAAGGCCTGCGCAGGCCCCACGGAGGCCCGTGTACGCTTGCGGGGCTTGCTATAAGCCAGGCGGTGGGTAAGATCAGAGCCTCTACCATAAGTTGTCATTACGACACTCGATCATACGCATCGACCGCGTTTGGCGCTCTCATTGGTTGAGAGTTCAACAACCTAGGAGCGGGCCAATGAGAGCGCCAAACGCGGTCGATATCGATGATCGAGTATCGTATTGACAACTCATGGTATGGGTACAGATGGCCCACGTCTTAAAGCAAGAGTAATTTCATTGTGGGAAAGTGACAGAGCTATACAAGTCGTCTAGCACCACCTCGCTCCCACACTGGAAGTACTCTCGGTTTAAGACGTCGTGGTAGGCCACCAGGGCCCACACACACAGGCTAGGTTCCTACTTTTGCGAAGAGATCTGATAGTTCGTTCAGCCAATAAGAGAGAAATTAAATAAAAAATATATAAAAATGGTTGAATCTGAGCAGCCATCCCTGCCTCCTTAGATAAATAGCAAACGCTCTGTAGTCTTTCATACTTTCAACTTTATGTTGTAGGGAATACAGTTGAAAATCTTTTAAATAACTTTTTCATTCGTCCAATGCTTCTGGACTAGATTAGAAAATTTCTGAACGGTGATAATCCAGACTAGTCACCAGCTCGCGGAACTGCGTTATCAGTGAACCATGACCCTGGAACGTAAAGAGCTATTGAAGGGTCATTGAGGATTTTAGTCAGTACAAGTCTGACAGTCACTCAGACTCATTTGATGATTTTACAACGATAAAAAAGGACTAGTAACCAGTGACCCAGACCCAATCCGACCCTGCGACCACTGAGCAGAATAACTTCTACCGCTGCATTCGATACCACTCCACATATCCTTGAAACTAAATTAATGTGAAATTATCTTTGTCCCCAGGTGAACGAGCAAACTATGTGAACATACCACACGTGATCGCGATGGTCGGCTTGCCGGCCCGCGGCAAGACGTACATCTCAAAGAAATTATCCAGATACCTCAACTGGATAGGAATTAATACTAGGGGTGAGTGTTCTACTTAATTTTTGAATTCCCTATTTGAGGTGCTTCTAGCATGATCGGTTCGGCATGATTCGGTCCAGCCGGGCGGCATCGGCACATCAATGCTATAAGGACAAACGTTCAAGAAAAAGCCGCCAGATTTGTGAGAAGCCGATTCGAACAACAGATTAGTTTCGTTGCAGGATCCAAGACAGGTAAATTCATTCTCCGGGACACTTCGAGCTTCATTGTCTCGGCGCTTTTCTGGTGGTTGCCACTTTTGATTCTGGCTTTCAGGAGTTGCAGTGATTTGGGAATAGTGTGGTGGGTTTTTCAGGTTGCATAAAAACTGAACTGAATTTTCCAATATGTGAACCACAACCACGAACTCGCGCACGAAATATTATACTCTGTATTTTTGTTGAAGCGGCAACAAAAATACATCATCTGTGAAATTTTCAACTGCCTAACTATCACCCCAGTTCATGAGATAGGTACAGCCTGATAACAGACGGACAGACAGACGGACGGACACCGAAGTCTTAGTAATAGGATCCCATTTTACCTTCTTTTTTTTTCGAAATCCTAAAAAAATGATAAAGATCTTGTAACACTGTATTGTACTTCAATCCACTGGCCACTTACCTCATTTGTCTACACGATACAACGTCAACATGTCATCATACAGATCGGATGACAAGCGTAGAACCTCGTGTGAGCACTCTACTTGATTGTCTTTTGTTTGATAGTAATGACTGCTATGCATGTCCTACCTAACAGACAACATGGCCATTGAATTACGTAATACTTATATTGAACGAATGCATTGCGTAATTTGTAGCATTTTTTTTAAACCACTAAGGGAAAGCTCTTGCCTTTCATCTCAGCAGTTGCAGTACTAACGATCTACCGTGACCCCGGACCGTAAAGGGGTATTGAAGGACACCGTGGATTTTAGTCGGTACAAGTCTGTCAGTTCCTCCTGCTATGCCTATTGCCTTGGGTACCATTTGATGATTTTACCATGTTAAAAAACAAATGGTAGGTAATGATCAGGCCGAATGTTGAAGTGTGCTTCACCGGAGTCTCTAAGTACAGAACTAAGACAGGTTATCACACCACTATACCACTGAGAGCGCCCTGGGTGGAGCGAGAGGAACTGACAGACTAAAATCCACCGGACCACCGTGTTCCTTGAATGCCCCTTTACGCTTCAGGGTCACGGTTTCCCAATTTGAGAATCCTGGACTTAGGGCAGACGTTTGGCCCAGTACCTATGGGTCTCGTCAGATTGCTGACAGCACGACGCGCCGGCGCCGGTCGACACTGGTATTGTCTATGATCGTACGGCGAGTCACCTGCCCATTACTCGCTAACCGTATGCCCGGCTCGTGGAGCTCTACATACAGACAGTGACAACAAATAAGTGCGACAATTTCTTCCATTTTATATTAATAATTATATTACCAACACGTCGTATTTGGACTTTTGTTTGTGTATGTGTTTCTGTGTTTGTAAACTCACACACGACACAAGAGAAATTCCTAGTGTGGGGCAACGTTATTTAAAAAGAAAGGAAGAAAGAATCGCAATCTATCCATTGTTCTTCCTTTTTTCTTACAGCCCAAAGTTTTACCTGTGAGCTCCAAATTAATTTAAATTGAGTTTGAATTGCTAACTATTGCTGTTGCACGCCATGGTTCATGCGGTATTGTATAGCTAAAATCATAATTGCTTTACCGCATTGGTAAAAATTCCGATAATATTGCTTCAGAAGTACAAGGACGTGAGCTGTCTCGATGGCGGCCTATTAATTAGGCTACAAACCGTTTATTTCAATTATTGTATGATTTGTCTACAACTGATCGTAAATTGAAACTTCAATATCAATGGTTGATACTATTTACCGGTCGCATAGTTTTTTTTTTATCAATTTCCAGATTCTAAATGATGGACTAAATCATTTGATTTGAAAAAAAATTAAAGTCTGTTTTATTTGGACATCCTTCTACGGATCGAGAATCTTTTTTTTATCATATTTTTGTAGAGGTTTTAGTCTTGCACCTATTTCTGCCTCGTAGGGGCTCTCTTCTAACACATCACACACACAAATAACTTTCAGACAGCCATATTATGTCTCATCTCACTAAACCAATTGCGATTCTGTGAGGAGACAGAATAAAAGGATCATTAAATTTCATTTAGTATTAATGGCATTTTGTAGCTGTACTAAATGTATTAAATAAATAAATAAATAAATAAATGTATCTTTTCTCTGACCATTAGTAATTCAAGATTGTGATAAGCCGCTTTACAACGAACAAATGACGTTCAACTTTAAAGTGCTAAAGCAATTTTGACGTAGACTGTATGTGAGCATAAAATAATTAATAATGGAAGTGCTTGGTGTTTGTTAAAAATTGAAGGGCGTTGAAAATTACATAAGCACACGAGGCACACCGTCACAATTACGTTATATCAACAAGTATGCTCCACCTGCATTGACGTAGGAGATAGTCCGTACTAAGTAATTAAATAGTTTCAAGGCAAAAATGTACTGTACAAACAAACAAATCGATATATTTTATCAACGTAGCGGTTCGTAGACGGCCCGTTAACACGTAAATTCGCTCAAAATCAAGTGACTTATTGAATATTCATAAAAATCAGCACTTTTTGAACGCCGATATTACAAGAAACAGTAGAAGATGGCGCGATGCTTCGGATGGCTTCCTTGTGAATTGGCGTGAAAAGGCAAACCATCGAGAGAAGTGGAAGGAATGGGGGGAGGCCTTTGCTCAGGGCTGCGTTTAAATCCTTTATCCAGTTTAAATTTATACTGACTAAATGTCAAACAGCCCGTTTAAGTACACCGAGAGGTGAAATATTATACCAATTAAAATTTAATCTGCCCCGTTTACGGTCGTCCGCTGGTCTATGTTTTTACTGAAAGGAATAAATTTTTGCGACCTTTTTACCACGCAAAATTTTATCCTGCTGTCAGATTGACATTAAGTTTTGTTGTTTTGCTACATTCGCGCCGTAAAACGAATATTTTTATTTTAGAGAGTGAATATTATTTGTGGATTATGGATTTAATTAATATTACACCGGCAAATTGATTATTTGTTTAAAAAACTGAGCTGTCAATTGAATTTGACAGCTAACATTGACAGAAACTTATAACTCCGTTCAGCGAACCCTCGCTAGTTTAATTTTTTTCCGGCGAAACGTCCCTGGAAGATTTAAACGCACCCCAGGACTAGGAGTAGGACAGGGGTGCGTTTAAATCTTCCAGCGATGTTTCGCCGGAAAAAAATTAAACTAGCGAGGGTTCGCTGAACGGAGTCATATCTTTTTGTCAATGTTAGCTGTCAAATTCAATTGACAGCTCAGTTTATTGAACAAATAATCAATTTGCTGGTGTATTATAAATCCATAATCCAAAAATAATATTCACTCTCTAAAATAAAAATAATATTCGTTTTTACGGCAAGAATCGAGCAAAACAACAAAACTTAATGTCAATCTGACAGCAGGATAAAATTTTGCGTGGTAAAAAGGTCGCAAAAATTTATTCCTTTCAGTAAAAACATAGACCAGCGGACGACCGTAAACGGGGCAGATTAATTTTAATTGGTATGATTTTTCACCTCTCGGTATACTTAAACGGGCTGTTTGACATTTAGTCAGTATAAATTTAAACTGGATAAAGGATTTAAACGCAGCCCAGAGTAGGCTAGTAAAAAAAACTACTGTCAATTTTATTTTAATTTGAAATAGGAATGCGTTCCAAAAAGTAACAACGGTTTTTTTTTTCTTCTTTTCCCTGACGATCAATATACAATAATCTGGGTGACCCATGTTTCGTCCAGATTATTGTTTATTGATCAAATGAGTATGATTCCGAGTATCGTTTTAAATAATTTATTATTATCGATTTAGCTTTCATACAACTATCGAAGTCCACTTCTGTAGTGCTGTTCTATAACGTTATAAAAAACAACAGTTTGTAGCTGTACTTTCACCGGAAAATATAAATCCTAAATCAACCTTATTTCAAATCTTCATCATCTGCTTGCCTTTTCCCAACTATATTGGGGTCGGCTTCCAGACGGACCAGGTGCAGCTAACATCAGTATTTTACATGGAGCGACTGCCTATCGGACCTACAACCCAGTAACTGAGCAATACGATACCCCATAGTAAGACTGGTTGTCAGACTTTTACAGCTTCTGACTAACAGTAACGACTGTCAAAGATCTACAAATGACAGCCGGGACCAACGGCTTTACGTGCTGCACGGGGGAAACTCGCTATGACAGATGATCACCCATCCACAGACCAACCTTGGCAAGCGCGGCTTAACCCGGAAGGTGGGCCTATGTGGCTTAAATTATTTAGCCACGAGCTCCTCTTACCTTATTTCACATCTTGCACCCCTGACTACATCTGACTACATCGCGCGCTGCTATCGATTTGACCACCACCGACTTCGCTCATAACATAATTATAATGATGTATTTTTGTATTATCAAAGAATCTTACACGTGGTTTGAATGCAGGCAGCTGCCAAAATTTGAATACAGATATAAATAATATTCTACAAATGGTCTTATTAAATAAGTGGGTTTAAAAATAGATTGATGTCTGGCGCCATAGCGGCAATCCTATAGTTTTAAAAATTCCATAAAACTCCATTGACAAAGGCCTTTTTTTAGTTTGCGAACATCATCAAAATGACCAATAAAACTGGCCTAAATACCTACTAAACTGATCTCCTATTCTCTTGCAGTATTCAACCTCGGCGAGTACAGGCGGCACGCGACGACCGCCTACACCAGCCATGAGTTCTTTCGCGCAGACAACAAGGAAGCGATGGCGATACGGCAGCAGTGCGCGCTGGACGCCCTGCATGATGTCTGTGAATGGCTCGTCAAGGGCGGAGAGGTCGCTGTGAGTATCAAACTAATATGAAGAAATTTTTCATGGAGAGCCTAAGGCTGCTCTTCCACCAGAGATGTGCTATGCTATGTTGCTATGGATGCGTTTGATATCCACCAATCATATTCATTGGTGCACATATCATAGCACTGGTGGAAACGGATTCAACTAAGATGTGTTTTTTTAAATGGAAGGATGCGTGCTATAGATGCCTGTTATGTGTCGTCTTCCTTACTATCGATACACCAGATAGCTCACGCTGCGCATCTTCCTCTTGCAGCTACTTTGCGAAGGCTATATTTATAGCACCTCTAACTCGCACCGCTACATAGCTTAGCATCAGTGGAATCAGTCACATAGATCATTTATTTCAAGTAGGCCATTCACAAGCGCTTTGGAATTGTCTAAAGACAAAAAATAAAATAGCACTGCATGCATCAGTGCCATTCAGCTCAGGAACTAAATGATCCGACACACGCGCCACCATCTGCGAAACATTTATACCTGTACATACCTTGCTCGAAATGAGCAAGCTCAAAAATTAACGATCATGATTGTATTATGGTATAGTTGCTATTTGCAAGCAAGTGTATACCGTTAAAAAACACCTGGTTTCTAGTTTCAAACCTAGTTTCTAACACAGTAGTAGTAGCATTATGTTATATCAATCAAAACCTTCCCCACTAACAATAAAGTTCATTTTCCCAGGTGTTCGACGCGACAAACTCGACGCTCGACCGGCGGCGCATGATCCGCGACATCGTGGTTCACAAGATGGGCTTCAAGCTGTTCTTCGTGGAGTCTATATGTGACGACCCTAGGATTATAGAACAGAATATTATGGTGAGGTATATCAATAGGGCAGGTTTTTGCTTGCAGCTTTGTGTTTAAGGAATTAATTTAACATGTTTTTGTTTCTTGATAAAGCGCTTTTTGATATTAAGCTTTCAGATTAATTGGTTTTTTTTTTTCGTAGTAAAATCATCCAATAAAGTCTCCTACCCTGGGCGGAGCGGAAGGGCATTCCCTCAAGCTTGTACCGTCTTACCACAAAAAAGATTAACATGTGTCGACCGCCTCAACTGTCAACGTGAAAACGACTTTTCACGTTGATATAAGGGTCGTTTTGCAGTTACTTACTTTTTTTGACCAGTCTTAGTGTAACCGATGTTAAATGTTTTGTAGTAAGACGGCTAATGACTAAAATCCATGATATTCCATCTATAGCCCCTTACATTCTATGGTCACGACTCACTCTGTTACCTGATAAGACAGGCCCGCAAATCCAGAATCCTTTAGAGAAAAACTAACATTAAGAGCGTATATTCCGAAAGCTGGCAACGTCGCAAATGGTTGTCAAATATTAACAAGTTTTAATTAATTTAGCACTGTTACTGTATGAAAATAAGAAATATGGCTCTGTAGTGCACTAAAAAATTGATAAGGGAATGCAATAATTAATATCATAACACCGAATATATAGTTTTAGATGTAGAAAATGCATTTGGAAGCTTTCTAAATGCCTTTTATACACCGGAAACGGTTACAACATCAAATTCAGTGTTTGAATTGCATTCCTATATCATTTTTTTAGTGCACTACAGAGCGATATTTCTTGGTTTCATACAGAAAATTTGCCAAATTAATTAAAACTTGTAATTATTTGACAGCTTTTTGCGACGTTGCCAACTTTCAGAATATGCAGCCTTAAATTAACTATTTAATACACCTTCACAGGAAGTAAAAGTAAGCAGCCCCGACTACACAAACATTCAAAACACAGACAATGTCCTCAACGATTTCCTCCTTCGAATAGAGCATTACAAAGAGAAGTACGAGCCTCTAGACGAGAGCATGGAGTCAGAGTACAGCTATATGAAGATATATGACACGGGGGAGAAGGTGGTGGTACACAAACACGAGGGACACATACAGAGCAGGATCGTGTACTACCTGATGAACATACATATTGTGCCTAGGACCATTTATTTGACTAGGGTAAGTGGTATTCCAGCTAATTGGTAGGAGCGTGTTTGCCGGTCGGCATTTCAAGTCCTTATTTTTCGAAATGATTGAGCCGATTTAATGAAACTTCAGAGGCTCATGCAAGACGTTTAGAAGCAAAATGTCTAAATCTCGAGAAAAAAAAACTTGGATGTTTTAAGAAAATGTTTTTTTCTTTTTTTTTTTATATTTTTGGATATTGGACATTTTGCACCTGAACAATACATAAAATGTTATCAGAGAACATTTTTGGAAAATAGTCTTACAGCTTAATTGGACCGATTTTAAACGATACAAAAATCTGTCTGTTTTACCACAAAAAATATTAACATCTGTTGAACGCTTCTCTAAAATAACTGTCATGGCGGCTCCACATTAGTGCCGTTTAACCCCGTGAACAGGCGCGAACGAAAATGTGGATGGCTTTCGCGGGGTTCACGCGTGTTCGCGCCTGTTCCCCGATCAGTGTCGGTATTTTGTCCCGCGACAAAGGGGTTCGCGCCTCCTTCGCGCGACGTTCACGCGTATCCATCCACATTCACGAACCCGTGAATTCTGTGGTTTGTTGACGGTTCGTTTTTTTATTTGAAATGTTTTATTTCAAAATTGAATAAATACTAATTATATTTTGCATAGTTTTAAAAGACTTAATGCAAAAAACTCAGTATCCTTGCTTACATAAAAAAAATACTTACATTATCTTTCAGCACGGTGAAAGCACACACAATATAGTGGGTCGTATAGGGGGCGACAGTGACCTTTCCTCTCGAGGCCGTCAGTACGCCAAGGCCCTCGCCAACTACATCGACCAGCAGCAGATCCCTGGCCTCAGGGTCTGGACATCCTGGATGAAGAGAGCCATTCAGACTGTCAAGGATGTAAAGGCCCCGCAAGAGAGGTGGAAGGCGCTCAATGAGATTGATGCGGTAAGGTTTTATTGATTTTTGAAAGGAGTTTTTGTTGTCTATGGCTCGTAGGGTTTTGGTGTGGATGTTTTATAAGTGGAAGGCTGATTTACGCACTTATTTGAAAAAGATAAGTTTGTTCTTTTAAAAGTCTTTCAGTATCGATAAAGATGATACAGAATCCTCGTCAAAGTACCTGATGCTAGCACATCGACCTACTCTAGTCTTAATAGATTTTTAACTTTATCACCATATCAGATGGTTCATGTTCGATACCTATGATGTGTTTAAGTTGTGCTCACAGCTCATGTTTACATTATTACACGATAACGTCCACTTTCTTGTTATTATTCTTAAAATACTTTTTCAAAGCTAAAGTTTTATTTAAAAATCGTAGTAAGTGATGATCTGTGCTACATAATCATGGTCTCTTTTGCGCCATATAAATGTTTTTTCTTTCTTTCTTTTATTATATCTGTCTGCGCCCAATGAAAGGCCTGTTGTAACTTATGCCTAGCTGTAACTGGCAGTTTCGCCCACTCGCAAACTCGAAAATTAACCTAAGGGATCGTAGTATCGAGATAAAAACTATCCCATATGTTAAGACAAGTTATAAAATATCTGTGTACCAAAGTCCTTCCAAATCTGTTTAGTAACTTTTGTGATATAGAGCGAGAGACAAACATCCATTCACACAAGCCTTAGATGTAGAAATGTTTTTTTTTTTTTTTTAGCGTGGTAAAATCATCAAATGAGTCCTCCAACCCCGGGCAGGGCGGGAGGGATTGTCAGACTTCTACTGACTAAAATCCACGGTGTCCTTCAATAGCCCTTTCTGTTCCAGGGTCACGGTAAGGAAATAATCCCGCGACCCCGGCAGGCTTTGGCCCTCTGAGAGGGGGGCCCCGTCATTATGCTGACGCTCTTTGAGGCGCGCGTGGGACACAACGCGCCGTCGACCCGGGCATGGTCCATGGTCGGGCAGCGAGTTGCCCTTTACTCGCTGCCCGCATGCCCGCGCCTACGGTGGCCGGAGATCATCTAGCGACGTCCGTCGCCGTGGGCGTCTACTACCGCGGATGGGGTGGAGGGAGGACTCTGTCCTCTCTCGCTCGCGGCCCGCCTCCTCCTTCACGAGCATTACTGCCTCGCAGAAGGAGGCGACCGCTTCCCACTCCGTCTCGCCCCGCAGCATGGCCGCGACCAATGCTGGGCGCGAGAGGTCTCCGCCTATCGCAGCCGTGAGGACACGTCGGTGCTCTGCCCAAGCTGGGCAGTCTTGCACCGTATGCTCCACCGTGTCCTCCGGGCGATCTTCGCAGTGGTGACACCCAGGCGTCTCCTCCTTTCGCATCAGACACAGGTACCTCCCGAAACTTCCGTGTCCGGTGAGGACCTGCGTCAAGCGGTAGGTCAGGATGCCATGACTTCTCTCCAGCCACTCCTCAAAGAGGGGTCTTACCGCCGCAATTGCGGCGTGCCCGGCCGTCGGTCGCGACAGTCGTCCCCTCCATACTGCCCTGAGATCGCGCCGGAGGTCTTCCCGCCGCGCCTCGACTTCACGAGGCAGCGGGGTCACGCCCCGGCGCTGCGCCTCCACGCGCCACTCATAGACGCGCTGGAGGGCAGTCGCCTCCAGATCCCAGGGCAGATGTAGAAATGTTTAGTATAAAAAATCCTTCCTCATAAATTCCAGGGTATATGCGAAGAGATGACCTACGCGGAGATCCAACAAAAATACCCATCGGACTTCAACGCCCGTGACGCTAACAAGTTCGCGTACCGCTACCCTCGCGGGGAGAGCTACGAGGACCTGGTGGCGCGCCTGGAGCCGGTCATCATGGAGCTGGAGCGGCAGGGGAACGTGCTGGTGGTGTCCCACCAGGCCGTCATGAGGTGCCTGCTGGCTTACTTCCTGGATAAGTCTGCTGGTAAGTAAACCACTCGTCATGGAAGTGACCTCACAAGAGATAGCTTTATGCCCTTTTTTATGCATTGTAAAATCATCAAATGAGTCCTCCCACCCAGAGCAAGGCAGGAGGAACTGTCAGACTTGTACTGACTAAAATCCACGGTGTCCTTCAATAGCTTTATGCCCTGGGCATATTAGATGCATTGACTAAGGCCCATAAATGCCGAATAAATGCCTCTAATCCTGTCTTTTTGCCCAGTTAAGTTTCTGTATATTTTTTACTAAACTTAGTTATTTAGTATTTACTCCAGCAAAACGTTTTTTTGGGCGTAAACTCATATAAACACAATATTATTATGTCAAGTTTTTTCCCATCTTGTTCAAATGTTTTTCTCCTCGACCCATCTCTACTCACATCAGACCTGATGAGGTGCCTACAGTCTTTGATCTATCTATCTAGGATATAGGACATAAGAAGAATCAAATACAAATTAAACCCAGATTTGTAAACTCGCTAATCTCAAAATCTACTGGTCCGAATTGAAAAAATCTTTTTGTGTTGGATTGTTAATTTATCGAGGAAGACAATAGGATATGGAACATCACGCTACAGCTGATAGGAGTCGAGCATTGGGTGTGAAATCACGAGTAATAGCTAGTTTCACTTAATATCCCCTAACATTGTCTCTACCAACAGAAGAGCTGCCGTATCTGCACGTACCGCTCCACACAGTGATCAAGCTGACGCCGGTCGCGTACGGCTGTCGCGAGGAACACATCAAGTTGTCTGTCCCAGCAGTGGACACGCACCGCCCCAAACCTTCTGTAAGTATCACGTGTGAATGTCCCCCAAATATTCTCATTTGAGGAGGTAGAACTAAATTCTCCTCATTTGAGTATTTCGTAAGCCTCGGATGAGGACGTTGAGTTTTAGTAAGACTTATTTGAGGACATGGATTGTTATATGTAGGAGTCATTTGAAGACTTAGAACAGTTGTCCTCATTTCAGTATTTCGTACGCCTCGTATGAGGACGTTGAGTTAATTAGTTAGACTTATTTGAGGATATAAATATTGAACTATGTAGAAGTCATTTAGTGACTTAGAATTATTAGTTTTCCTCATTTGAGTAGTATAGATTTATTAAAACAGACTTCATTTGGGTATGTAGAATCAACAATGACACATACTAATAAAACCTCGAATGAGGGCATACAACGAACTACGTATGTCCCTTAACAAGACATAGATTTTATTAGTTCAAGCTATTAAGGTCTCCTTGAAGAACATTTAATTTTCTAATTGGGTCTCATTTGAGGTACGACAAACTTCTTAGACCTCCTATGAGAATGGTCTAATCTTGAAGAAAAAAAAATAAAGACTTAAAAGATATGTTACTTTTATTAGTTATGAATAGATAACAGAATAGATAGTTAATTAAGTTTGTTTATAATGTCGCCGGCATTTAATCCTCCTTGATATACGGCTTTCGTTTAATAACTAAAAACACTCGTTTTATCGCGGTGTTTAACAAACAAATTACTTGTAAATAACACGTGCGATGTTAGTGGACAAATGCGAATTATATTCAAGATAAAAATAAGTTTATTAAAGTGGTAACAAAGACGTAAATAAGACAATAATACGAGTCTTCGAAATTAACAATAGAACAAATACCTAGCTACTTATTCACCTAAAGAATACTTATTTTAAGGATTTTCTTTCATAAAATTTCAAAATTCATTTAATCACTACTTCAACATAAATCTTTCTTTCTACATTAAAAAATCTGATTTACTTCTAAATAGTAATATCAGACCACAAAAAAATTATAAAAAAAAAAAACGTTTAAAAATATTAAAAGATAATTTATTTGACAGGACGACGAAGAAGCGGCTGAGATCCAAGTACGCAATGTTTGAAGCATGAGCTAGCATAGCATTCATAGATAGCATGGGTAGTATGGAATGTTGTTGTGAAAAACCGTCATTTATCATGAAAGTACTAGTTATCATGCTAATTATATTTGAAGGAATTTATTTTACAGATGCTGTAATGCGGACCCAACACTAACGGGAAATTATATTTCCGGGTATAGACTTCACCGTTTTACCACAGTTAAACATCTGTTGAACACTTGTCTAAAAAAAGTGTACCTTCATAACGACCCTTATATCAACGTCAAATGCCGTTTTGCAGTTGACAGTTACGTTACGTTTACGATAAGGGCCGTTTTGCAGTTACACTTTTTTTAGGTAAGTGTTCAACAAATGTTTATCTTTTTGTGGTAAGGCGGTAAATGTTCGTTTAAACGTCCATTATCGCAATAATTAACGGTATTTCCCGTTAGTATGGTGCCAGCATAAATTTTCTACAAAACATCTACTGCTTTTAGAGGTGTTCAGAAAATGATATTAAAACTGGGTATAGTTTTGATTTGTAATGCAAAATACACCCAATTCTTTCTATAATCAAGGTTCATTTTGTATAGATGGAATGTTGTTGCGTCAGTCGGGTTTGGAAAAGTCAATTCAATACCTAAGTATTGTCTATGGCAAATAATATTTTGACAGATTGTGGGCAAAGCAAACCACATCACTTTTATCAAGTTGCAGGCGTCCTGGGGCTTTCTGCGATTTCCACACCGTCTTTTGGTTCTTCTTCAATGAAAGTACGGTTAAAAATCAATGGCGATAGACAGCCTTTGAGCTTTATAGCCAGATGTAATGTTATAATTCCTCAGGCTGCTAATATTATTTAAAGACTAGCTTAGTTCTACATCTATTCTTTCTAAGAGTTTCTTCTTAAAAGATGATATTGATTATTAATTCGCATCATAACTAGTCAAAAGTCGTGACGAATTATGGATTTTTACAGCAACATGGTTTGACATTTTTTTTGGCGGGAAAAGTGACAGTTGACAGGTGGTGGTTTATCTGTGTGTGTGTTTGCTAGGCGGAGGCGGTGATACATTTAAAAAAAAATAAAATAAAACGTGTTATTTGTTGCGTTCAAAATTTTGTGTGTTTATTCTTTTTGGATATTTATACGTTTATGTATCTATTGGTAATGGTGGTTTATACTTATTGTGCCAATATTCCCCGTATTGGTACTACACCATACCGTTCTTGCCCCCGTTCCTTTCCATATTTGGGTTCAAGCAAAGATCGTCGTGATATCAACACAAGCCGGACTGTTGAAATTCACTAATTGTAGCACTCAGGTGATGGAAAAGAGTTATGAATGTAATCATAAACAAATCGATCATAGAGAAAAATAGAAACCATTGTAAACATTTTATCAGAGAATCAAAATAACAATATTTCAGTTTGAGACTTAGAAATAGTATTTTGTTTAATAATCGCATGGAATATTTCCAATTCCAGTATATAAGATCTATCAAGAACATGTCCGATTCTAGCTACGTGATTTTAAGTTTCTGTCTCCATGGTCATAGTCATTGGGGAAGATTAATGGATAAAATAGAAAAGTCCATCCCTGATAAACATGAGATATTATGTCCACATAATAACATAGATTTTAAAGTTGTGAGCGACCTGGAGTTGAGGATCAGCCGAACTAGTACGGTCTGACATGACGCTGACAGATATTTTAATGATGACCGAGACAAAACGACGGTGACAAAACTGTCACGGAAAAAAAATCCACTCGTGCGCAACCTCTTTTAAAATTGCTAGTGAATTCGAAGAAATACAGGCTGTACCCTTTTGTGGCAATGCAGTGTTACACCAAAATCAAGTCGTACAATTATCGACCATTTAGCAAGGGAAGTCAATATAATTTTAATAATAATTATAAATAAGCCTCAAAAACAATGCATTCAGAGTGCCTGTGAAACTCAAATAGCATAAAGTTATAACTAAATAATTTTATGCTAAAAAAAAATCTGTAGGTATTATTATAATTGACGTAGGACTGTGGGTATTATTATCTCGACAGTTTCCTTACTTCCCAGAATTTGTTCCTTCATAGCAATACCATCAATTAATATTGTAGCAATGCACCATACAGGGTGTGTTTTATTTACTTACCTAAATTAAAAAGTCTGGTTCCTGGCCAAAAATACAGATTTTTTTAATAATCCAATAATGCCGTTTTAGGTTTTCATCAACGTCGGCTTCGACACTTCTGCAGTATTTTTCTCTTTTTCTCATAATTTCTGATTTTGACCCCCACGGCCACAAAAAAACAGGTATCCTTTAAAAATGCCACGTAAAATTCAACTAGATAGAATTATTCGGAAGGATAAACCAGTAACGCACTGTCCATATGTGTACCAGTCATTGTGTACAAAAATCTGTATTTGTTCCATCAATGATTAACTGTGTGTTCGCACGTAAAGAAATTCACATACAAAATTCTGGCAAAGAAGGACTTCAACTGAGAGAAAAAGAGGGAGAAATAGACATCTCAACGTGTGTCTATGGTCAACAGTCACTGAAGAAAATAACGTTTAGCAATAAAATGCTCTGTGCTAATTAATGTTTATGTATTATATCTTCCTTATCTCGTGCCACTTATTTTCAAATGATAATTGTTCATTTAAAAGCTTCGATCATTAAATTCATTAATAACAACAATTTTAGCGTGCAATTGTTTAAAAAGTCTAAGCCTACGTCACAATATGGCGTCAACATCTCTCCTTCTTTAATGAATCGTTACGCCGTGCGAACACACAGTTTTTGTTTTTTTTTTTTGTGACGTCAGCATGTGCGTAATGCACATTTAAAAAAAGAGCAAGTATCAAGTCTTCTTTTCCACAGGTGATACCGGCGCCGCTTATAAAGACGCCCATCCCGCCAGTTCTCAACGGCGACACCAATGGCGAACAAAGCGAGGAGAACCAGTCGCATTAACACTATTTAAAGGACACCTTAGTTAATGAAATAAATACATTGTCCATGCTAGTTCAAACTATTTAGATTTAAATGACATTTGGGTATTTTTTTTTCTGTGTGAACGTTTAAAAAAAGGTATGGAGGTTACAGTGCTGCATGGGGCTTTTGTCCCTATTGGTAAATATCTGGATAGTTGGAAAATTGTCTGCAAAAATTAAACACGCAAGAAAATGAACGTGAGGTTAGGCATTAAGCCTCATTTATGCGATGCAAGACATCGCATGCGAGTTGCATGCTTGTTTGGCTACATTGCGGACTGTTAGACAATGAATTCAGTTGATCAAACAAATACCACAATGTAGACAAACGGTGGTGCAAGTTCTAGCATTGTCTAAATGGGGCATTTAGTTCGAAAAAAAACAAAAGAATAAGGGTAGAAAACAAAAAAAGATGGCGTTGACAGCTGTTCCGATTAAAAGCGCGCCAAAAGAACTATGTAGCACTATCCGTGACTGTTTACTATCAGTCAAGTCGACGAATTTGAGACTGATAATAAGTGAGTTTAGATTTTTAAATTTTAAGTCGTGTTACTGTCTTTGTATAATACAAAAATACGTTCACCTACACTTGGCCGTTTATCACCGTTCACTCAGATTCAGCGCGGGGTCACAACATCCTGAAATAATTATAATTCTGTTTGACAGAATATTGACGAAACGTTTCTTGAATCTGATTCTGCTCGTCTTATAATCAGAAAACAATACCTAGCTCTGTTTTCCGTGCAAAATCTTTCAGATGCTAACTTTAATTCACTGTTATAAAATATCCGACGTTGTCAAAAAGTGAAAAACGTCTGGTATAGGGTGTAGTACGCGAAATACTTTTACAATGTCGTCGAAATTTATGATATCATGACCAAATATTAACTGGCGAATTGTAGAAAGGTAAAAAAATATTTTATTGCGCGGGCTACTTTACTTTTTCTTAAATAAACCAAAAGGATTCAACGCTTTGCAGTTACTTATTCCAGCAGCTTCGTTTGACGCTATAACACGGCCCACTCAACTGCTGCTGACAAAAACGCTTTTTAAAAGCTTACTGGCGTCAAACGCGAGTAGGTACAGCATGAAAAAAAATGGCGCGTATGTTCTCGATAATGTGCCCCCACGCTTATATATTTTTATAAGCCGTCTCGTTTTGTCTTAGTTAGTTTTTATCATCCTATCATATTTATAAATAATATTTAACTATACATATAAGAATTTTTACAAAGTGGCTATGTATATTAAATGTAATATTGTAAAATTATAATGTTAACTTTTATTTAAATATATAAGTTTAATTATAAGTGGGTCCTTGTGTTTTATTTTTTTAGTCCTTTTTATTTAGGTAACACAAAAAAAATGAAGAGTAAAGGAAAGCGGTTGGGCAACCGCCCAGGCCGCTGGGATATATTCCCTTTATGTCGAGTCCCGTTACGTCGAGTCTGGAAGTCTATTGTTCTCCAAAGTATTGATATTTTACGCTTTCTATTACCTTTATGTCGAGTTTTGGTGAACAAGTACAGTCAGGAATGTAAATTAAAAGCCAATGGCATAAAAACATAATAATATTAATACAAGTATAGGTGAAGATTACCTAAAAAAGGAAGCTCAACGGAGCCCCGCTCCGCGGGGCTCCTTCTGCGTGCATGGTTTAAAGTAACCTAACACGAAGGGGATGGCGGGGTCTTTCAGACCCCGCCATCCCCTTCGAACCTAACCTGTCCGTGTCGGGGTGCCCACAAGTCCCGAGCTCGCTTCGCTCGCTCTTGGATCCCAAGTAATTCTAAATTATGTACATGTATTCATTTCATTGGACGTGACTGTACTTCTAAAGTATGATATAATTAAACTCGACATAAAGGTAGGTAATAGAAGCGTGGTAAATAAACTCGGCATAAAGGGAATAGAAACGGGACAGAAAACTAAACTCGACATAAGGGTAATAGAAGCGAGACAAGGTTTTCGGCTCGACGTAACGGGACTCGACATAAAGGGAATCAACCGCCGCTGGACATAGAAAGGAGCGCCGGAGGCCTATACTTACTCGTAAATTCTCTTTTTCAAAGATATTATTAACTATATCTGCTGTAACGGTTGCTAGTGGGGTGAAAAGTTTTTGTAAGCTTAAGGCGGCAAGACCCCTCTTTGAGGACTGGCTGGAGAGGCGTCATGGCGTCCTCACCTTCAGCCTGACGCAGGCAGTGGCGTAGCAACACCGAATCATAAATCGGCAAGACGCATCTGCTGGGAGGCCTTTTTCTTTCAGGATGAAATATACAACTTGCCTCCGCTGTTCGTGGGAGGCCCCCTTATTGCAAGGTGATTTAGTTCCCCCAATTCATCTATAGCAAATGTTATTGTCAGCGATATCAGCTTAGCGAGGCCTTTTTACGTACTCTCAGTTACCATCAGTTAAAATTAAAACGTACCCAAGTTATTTAACAACATAAGGCGTGAGGCCCCGCGCGAGCAGTGGAGGCCTAAGCGAGATTGTCGCGACATCAGCTTTGCGAGGCCTTTACTGACTGGTTGCAAACTTGTGAACGCCGTTGTCAAGATTTATCTTTTTTTTCTCTGAGCGCGAGGGTAACAGTGTGACAGTCCCTGCCACCCTTCCCTGGGTGGGAGGACTCATTGGATGATTTTACCATGATAAAAAAGGGGGGCGCCGTAGAAATCTCGCCCAGGGCCCTGGTAGTGCTAAAACCGGCACTGGTTTTAAGACAACTTCAATACAGAAACTTTATGACACATAATTTCCCAAGATAATTATGATTAGTTTTATTTACAAACTTATATTTATATTTTATACGTTTTGATCTAACAACAAGCACTTAAGGCGAAGCCTCAGAGTCAGTAGTAGCCCGCGAAAGTTAGTAAAAATTCCGAAATGTAACTTCTCTTGACCAAATCTTTGTGAGAGTGAGTGAATGGGTGTTTTTACCCGACTGCGCCAGGAGGGTTATGTTTTTCGAGGGTATGTATGTATGTATGTATATTTCTTTGTGTTGCTCTGCAGCCTAAACGGCTTGATGGATTTTAACTTGAGAGGTGTCGTTAGATTCGTCTTAAACGTGAGAGTGTCACTGGGTACATAAAACTGGCCAAGTGCGAGTCGAACTCGCGTGCAAAGGGTTCCGAACTAAAAATATTTTTTTTAAATCTCTCACATTCTATCAAGTTGGGTATCAAATTAAAGGATTTTAAAAATGGTTCAATTTAATTTGGACTGATAAATGCTAACAAAAAGTAAAAGCAGTTAAATGAAATAAATATTTAAAAAAAAAAAAACAAAAAACCCGACTGCGTAAAAAAACTAAAAAGAAAAACTAAAAACTAAAAGTTTAGAATTCACACTCACAGTCGGGGCCCCTTGGGAAGATTTGATTGGTATAATTTGAATGGGCCCCCAAGGAATGCACCGAATTACAAATCTCCCTGTATCATTGCCCTGTATAAATTAGTCGAAGCGCGGACTGGCGGACTGTGCTATGTAACCATTTTTGGACTATTTTATAACAGCGCAACCTATTGACAGATATTATACAAAAACAAAGCTGACCTTAGTGTTACATCACTGTCCGAATAGATGGCACTACTTGTATCTAAAGGCCTACTTTAAATATTTGTTTTCAATGGAAGTAATCGGTGTTGCGGGCAAACTTTTATATGGCACAACCTATGGCCAGCCACAACCCAAATATTACAGCACCGTACACAGAAGGAAAGAGAAATAGAACAGTTTAGCAACTAATTAGTAAATCGACAAAATCATTTTCGCCAACGGCCTGTTGTTCGATTATGATAAAGGCAGAGATATTTCCATTGATATTTCCTATCAAGCCATTGCTGTTAGAGGGTAGATAGTTTTTCAGGAAAATTCAAATTAGTCTCAGATTTAAGCGTTCATCTCTGTTTGGAGAAAGCCTGGCCATAGTGGGCACTTCTAACCCATAGACTATGTCACCCACAATAATAATTATTATTAATTAGTAAAGCAATTACGATTGTATATTTCATATGGGTTGCAGAATGCATAGGTAACACAAATAATTTGATGTACATATTTTAAAATGAGTAAATGTAGCCCGGGCACCGTAGTAGGCTCGATTCCAGGTAAACATCCGAGCGACCTACATAGCTTTTACAGTGCAAAATAAACGGGCCGGGCGGCCGTACCTAGATAAATAGGTAACATGAACGTCCACGGCTACATACAAACACGTGAGCAATCAATAAAATACCATATAGACGGTCATGTACTGCCGATGCCTACCTATACGCGTCCCGTTCGGCGACTATGGAAACGAATGGAGTTGATTTAACATTTTTATTGAATTGGTATATTTAAATAAGTGAGGTTTTACAAACGTTTCTAAGCATTATTCTGAAGTGTTTTATCAGTGATGATTTCTTACTTCAAAATTACAAGATGCACAAGATGCAGATTAAATTATTCAATTAGGGATAAATAATTGTGTAACAATTTAATAAAACATTAGATGTAAATCCTTATACTAAATTATACTACATTTTACACTTATTCATGTACCTAATAATGTTCGCAAATTATTTAAAAAAAAAAGTGGTATCGATTGCATTATCGATCATTTACCATAGATCTACAGAAAGTCTTTTCTCTATTCGTCACAGCTGTCAATGACATTTCGACGTTCGGAACGTATTTTACGAAATGTATTTTGCCTAATTTTGTTCGTCGAATCGTAAACTTATATAATTATTTCATTACAAATACAAAAGAAATGCATATTTAGGTAAATGTGCAAGATTATGTGTCGTTATAGTTAGTGAAGTTTCTATACCTTTGATGATAAAAATGGTATCAACTTTGAATTTAGACGAAAAATATAATAGAGGTGCGTGCGTCATATTTTCAATGTGACCTATTTTGCCTATAACATAGTTATTTTATTCGGCTTTATCGTAATACTGTTGGTGTGTTACAGTGAGGAGAAATTTCTGTTTTTATTTGGATATTCAAGACCATGGTTTGGCTAGATCCATATCTCGCAGGATTCAGGACATGGGTTTGGTGAGTACACAAAGCTTTACCGCCAAAATTGTTATTCTTCGATGTATGTAGCACCGCTATGTGTACCTACGTTGCCACATAATATTTTTGGTTATGTATAAATGTAATGTGACCAAAACAGGGATAACAGTATTTTTTAATTTGTATGGCTTTCATTCAGGTTATCTCCATTTGGTCATGTTATTTACGTTCTGTTTCATTCTTGTTCGTCTTTGATTGTCACTCAACTCCTAAAATTTTTCATGTATGGTTAAATATTTAGGCGTTCTTATGAACATTTTCTCACAAAATTCGTCATTTATTGTATTTTCATGAAAAATTATATTTTTACACAAATATTTGTTTCAAACTTTCACACTAAACATCGTTTGACGAAAGATTTTTAGTTGAATCGGAACGCAATTTAAACGGACCAATGAAAAGCGTCTCCCCTTCCACCAGACAACAGCGCTCCCAGTGTCAAAAATAATAACTAACGTGAAATATCTCCATCTTGTATGACAGATTTGTGTTTGTTGTTACTTTTTCGATTTTATTTATCATTTGTGTATAAATACGTATAAAAAGTGTATCAGACGTTGCGTAATTAATCCGCAATCACATAATTCAATGTGTGCTACAGACAGTTTGAAAGCATTTACAGTCAGAAGGTAAATCTATGAGTGACGAACATAGTGGTCGTCCGAGTGACTAGTATATATAGTTACTTAATTTTGTGATAAGCGGAGTGCGGGGCCCTCGCGGACGGCTTTTATGTAAGTTTATAAAGTGTCTATTATCCACACGTGCGTATCGACACAGCGATCGTGTCAGAATTGTTTAGAAAACAGTTTAAAAACAGTTGGAGTGGCTAGTGGGTCGCATAGCTAGCGTTCAATTTTAGGTCATCTTTTGTACGGTCGCGTTAGAGCTGCCGCCGCCGCACCGCGAAATGCAGCGGGCCGAGGCCGCGCGGCGCGCTCTCTCGCGCTGCGTTGCACTACATCCATTTTAAAAGCCGTTTGAAATGTAGTTTCCTTCGGGTTACGCGTGTGTCCGCTTAATTTTTGACAGTTGATATTGCTTTCATGTTATCAAGGGGTTGTGAGTCTTAAGTGGAATGTCTTAAGGGTGAGATTTGTGTGTGATCGAGTAGTGTGTTATTTTTTTGCGCGGGACGGTTGGCGCGAGTCGTGGAGGGCGCGATGGCGCGGCCCGCCGGCGTCGTCTCGTTGTGTCGAGCGTATTTCAAGGAAAACTCGCCGATGTGTGTTCCGGCGCGTCGATAACTCGCGGCGCTGATGCCCGCCCCGTTACTTTGTGCCGTCGCATGCATCGCTCAATAACATATTCCGAGAATGCCCTGCGACCGATCGCCGTCACTCGCACCGAGTAGGTAGCAGTTGCGACACGTACATAACGCGTATTAGGTCAGCCTGCTGCAATGCTGACTTTCACATAATGTCACTGCACACTACTGAAACAATAACATTTGCTGACACTTTTATTCTTACAAGAGTTGCCACATTTTCCCTCTATTTTCATAACCAGAATTTAATTGAATGCTGGCAACATTATACTAATTAAAACACAAAAAAAAAATTGTTCTTGATAGTTCACTTTATCAGTAGTTTTTATTGACATGTAAATGTGACTATGTATAGGTATAGTATCAATAGTTTCAAATATATTTGAGCGTTCTGTTATGTAAATGTATGATAAATAATTATGATGATGCTATAATTATACATATTGATACTGACAGATGCTTTAAACTGAGCTAATAAGCGGTGACAGGCAACCTTTGTAACAAGTACCTACATTTTGTTGACTTGTAAATTGCATGGTTTGCAATCCTAAACAAAAGGTATTATAAATTGGGGACAACTTGTTGCATGTTGCATAGGCAGCATTTTGATCATTTTTGCCTACATATGTTAATTTTGATGACTAAATGATTTCAAATAGTAAATAATACGGATTTGAAAGCATTTACTACTACCAGACAACACAATAATAAGGGTTTTTTAATTTATGTTTTCTTCTTTATTTGAATTCATTAGTTATTTATGCAAGTCGATCACTGGCCACATGTGATATTTATAGATTCTGATATGTACCTACATTTTTAATAAAAGAGTTTCAAACATAAATAAAAGATGATGAAGATGCATATCTATGGCAGTCTTCAACAAATGCAAGAGACAATAAAACATTTCAGTTTTCCGCTAAAGTTATTGATTGGTGTGATAATTTTAGAGCATAACAAACATTGATCATAACTTCACAAAGAAGCTGACTAATTATTCCAAATCCAATAATAATTAACATACCATCATTACATTGTTTGGGGATAAATATGATTAAAATTTAAAACAATTTAAATTATTGTCATCATAATTAACTTACCTGTTAATACTAATATCCCTGTCCAAAAAGGATTTTCCATAATTCCTTCATTGTACTAATTATTCTTTTATAGACTAGTTATATATAATTCTTTTTTCATTTTATTTTTAAGTGTTACTATGAATTTATAAAATATTAATATTTATAAAATCTTGATTCTTCTAACCTCACAGACAATTGTGCCACTTGGGAGTTGGTTCCGCAACTTCTTCTCAGCCAAAACACTTTGTGTGTGGGTGCTTCGGGGACTTTCTTATGTAGAATACCTTGAAAAAGTACTTTTAAATCAGCCGTTTTGATGACTTGATTTTGAAATAAACCATAATATTATGTTTACACACATTGTGGCAGAATGTGATCAAACTGTGGACTAAGATTGTTAAAACCATATGTACCAAACCCAGCCAAAGAAATGGTAATGGATTGATTTTAGAATTCAACTATAATTTAGCATTGTATTTCTGTGAAACATGAAAGTTAGCTCCAATTGAAGTGAAATAATTTTACTTCTTCATATTGTAGGCATGATATTATTTTCAATATTATGAATCCAAAACTCAACTCTTATTTTAATTCATAATATATTTCCCTTGAACATAATAAAAATTCTGAAAAGAGTAATATGAGACTCAAATTTTTGTAACACAGACGCAGGTTTCATTTTACATAATACATAATATGGATTATTTCCAATAAGCGATCATCCCGCTCACATACACAGTTTCAATCAAATTACTCTTACTCAGCACATACACATTAACTAAACAATATTAGTTTTAACACTGCTTTGCACATATTTACAAAATTTGACAATCAAGTCGGGATGAATTTTTATTATCTTAGGATACCTAATAGTCAGGCTTTTGTTCCCTTGAATATGGGCAGTACACAGTACAATTTTCGTATTTTATAACTGAATTATCTGTTGTAATTTACAAAACTCTTAATTAATGTTTGAACAGTTCCGTTTACCAACTGTAGGAGGAGACACAAGTAGTTGAAACAGCTTGTTGATAAACAATGGTGTTTGCTTGCAGCATCAAGAAGTATTTCTAACGTCCCGCGTGACGCACGTGGTGCGGGACCGAGCTGCAGGCGAGGGCGGCGGGTGCGGGGGCGCGCGATGGGCGCGGCGTGAGGGGCGCGCGCGCGCCGATGCCATGCTCGAGCGCGTGCGGCAGGACCCGCCACACATCTCCCACAACAACAAGTACATACAGCTCACTGTGCAGAAGGTATACCCCCCGATCCATACCCCTCACCCCAAACCCCGTAGCATAAACGAAGGTGCGAGTTTGATGGATAACATGTGGCACTCAAAAGGTCCAAGGTCGAATTGAGATACACATTGTATTTATGTAAATAAATACTTAGCATTAGGAGCTTTAGACTTCTCTTTTGCTGCTTCATATCCATGGAATTGATACCTTGTGAAACTGTCTTATGATAAGATATTTTATGTTTGATGTTCATACAGAGTAATATTAAATTAATAGTTAGGGTATGTAGGTCTTCATAGAGCTTGTTGCAATTAAGTATCTGTTCTGTCGTTCTGTGCATGCTACTTTCTTTCTGGAACTACTAACAATTTTCCTTTTTCTCTTAATATTTCTATGTATTTATATTTTAATGCGCTTGTTATATATCTTTACAAATATTTATTAATCTTTCAGGCTATAAGTCTATTGGATAAACTGTATGATACATTCTTCACGGCGTCGCGCAAAGCGCATGTCACGCTCTTCACTAAACATTTTATCAAGATTGAATTTCTGGACAAGTATGAAATAAAATTTATAAAAAACGTACGTCTTTTCACTCACTGACCAACAGAAAACTTAAATAAATTGTACAATTCCAGGTTGTGCAGGCCTATTTACAAGGAATTCGATGAATGGCCCGAGATATCACTAGAGCCGGACCCACCCAAAGAAAAGAAGAAGGAAACTCCAGAAAATATCACTACCACTAATATAAATATTAAAGATATTGCCATACAGAAGTAAGTAGTAGTTGCGTTCATGTGGAATATTGAATTACTTAATTGTGTTCTAAAAGTGGAAAATCATTTCTATTTACAGAATGACGAGAAAAAGTCGCCCAAGAATCAAAGAGAAGGAAGACAAGGAGGTGAAGGGTGGTTACTGTGAAATGTGCAACACTGAGTACGTGGACGCGGCGCTACATCGACGCTCTCCGCACCATCTCGCCTTCGTACGCAACCACACCAACTTCATCGCGCTCGACTCGCTCATCGGCGCAGGCACCGACGTCACCAGCTTCCTAGACAAGGCCACGCCCATCAACGGCGAGAGGCGCTCCCTCAGGAAAATGTGTAACGGCGACGTCGACCAGCCAAAGAACAAAAGGTCGAAGCGATCGCAGTCGCCTGACTCCACCGTTAACGGCAACCTGAGCCCGCGACGCAACGGAGTCGTAGACGACGAGAGAAAACATAACACGCGCTGCAGCAAGCGAGCTAGCGAAGCGCACACTGAAGACCGACAGTATTACAAAGTAGTCGGCGTCAGTACCAAGTTAAGGTCGAGCGGCGGGTTCGCTAACAAGAGGAAAGACTCGCCGCCCGCGTGCAACGGCACAAAGCCTTTAGTAGTCAAGTTCAGGAAGGTTCGGCGCTCGGAGCTGTCGGTTCTGAGTGACGAAGCCGAACAATTCATGTTCCCGAAACGCGCCAGTTCGACGAGCTCGACGTCTTCCGACGAGGACGACGAAAAAGAACTGAGCGCGCGGCGCAAGGTGACCCCACCGCCGCCGCCTTCCGTCGAGCGTCGCCGGCTGGCGCGACCGCTCGCGCTCAAGGAGGAGTCCTCCGAGGAGGACAGCTGGTCGGAAGACAAACGCAGGCGGAAGAAAAGAACACCCGTCGTCGTGAAGCGGGGTCGGAGAGTGCCTTGTAAAGCACAAGAAACAGAACCGCCGCCAGAACCACCCGAGGTCGTGGAACAACTTGTGCCTGCAGAGCCGCCGCCACCACCGGACCCTGAAATCAGTCCATTGAGAGATGAACCTATAGAGAAATGCATGAAGTGGGAAGATGGGAAGTTAAAGTATACCCCAGCTGTAGAACAGTTGGAGTTTGCCTTCGAATCCGTGCCACACAGTGAACCCTGGTTCGAGACCTTCAAAAGACAAGATGAAGATAAAATACTAGCTAAGAATATACCCCAATATTTTGGTAAGTACAACACTGAAACTAATAAATCATTTCCTTATTATTTGAATTGTTTTGATCAATGTTTTTATTTTGTTACAGCACTGTACTCAAAATCGCCAAAGTTACCGTATGAAATTGGCCAGTTACCGCCCTTGAAGCCAAATTGCTGTCCATTGAGTGACTTAGTGAAACGAGAAGAAAAGCCAGGACCGTCGCGGTCTTACGGGACGCGAGGAATGAAGAAACAGAAGATCAGAAAGCGGACGGCAGCAGCTCTGCTGGCGCTGGAGGGACACCCGCGCAAGTCTCCGCGCGAGCACGCCTCCACGCTCGCCATCCTCGGCTCGGCCGGCCTCGTGCAGCGCCGGAGACACCACGACGACACCAAGTCCACGGCGTCAGAAGATACCATCAGCGACACACACAGTAATGTCAAAGTAGTTGATCCAGTCATATCTGAGACTCAGGAGGCATCAGAGAGACTACAACAGTTTCTATCAGAAGTGTTTGAGGACGCGGCGGAGTACGATGTATCCGACGAGGTGATGGACGGCGATGCAGCAGTCACGACCTCCACCAACATGCCCGACGTGTCCAGCCTCGTGTCAGAGTGCGAGAACTGTGATCTCATCAGGAATGAGATTAAGGAGGCGGAAGAGAGGCCCCGTGGAAGACGCGGTAAATTCAAGAAGAAGAACAGGACCGGCTGGCCGAATAAAAAGAAGCAAACTAAAAAAGGTTCCAGAACAAACAGTGTCGAGTCAGAAAACAAAGTGGAGAGTAGTTTAGACAGGTCGTCGGCAGAGCCGCCTGACGACGACACGACGCAGGGCACCATCAGCGAGGAGGACACCAATCTATCAGAGACTGAAAAAGAAGATAAGACTATCATAGAAAACAAATCAGAGTGCGACTCACAAGACAAAACTCTAACAGAGGAGACAATAGAAGAAAGTTGTGAGCCCATGGACATATCTGACAGCAAAGAAAAGTCGTCATCTGATAGCAAAGAAAAGACGTTACAAGAGTTGAAGGTATCGCCGGAAAAGGCGAAGCTGGAAGAGAAAGAGGAACGAAAATTACGTTCAGAGACTGATGATAAGGATAATAAGAAGAAGAAGCGCGCGTTACACGGGCTGGGCGACTGGCTGCAGCCCGTGGTGCGCGTGGCGCGCGTGGACCCGAGCGCGGCGCGGCGCCTGCGGTCCGCCGGCCGCGCGCGCTCCAACCGCTTCAGGTAGCGCGCCGCCCGCTGTCGGGCCAAACAACGATAACTTCATAACCAGTGGACATCGTTCTAAACCTACATTGAACAATCAGTAGTGTTGTGATCGCGTTCCGTAGCAAAAGCTACTTAGACTCCTCACCGATGATGTCGGTTATTGTTTTTATGTTGTTATTTATTTTGTAAATACGCTGTTGTCTGTGCCAGTGCCAGCATGAACTTGACCATTTTTGGCAGTTGAGGAACTGGGAGTATCAGTATTTAAATTGTTTTTGTTTATAAAAGAATAATATATCTCGAGGCTGCGAACTTCAGATGAAAGTGTACATAGTGGTGTAATATAAACTGTGGACTCGTGCATGTGTGTGTGTAAAGACAGTGCGGTGTGTAGATGTCGCGAGCTTAGTCTGTATTATAAATGTTATTGTATGCTTAGAAAGTATCTTTCTTTTCTAAAGGTAAATGGAGATGCAGGAATAATGTTGTAAATTCAATCAATTACCTATTTTACTACATAATGTTAATAACCGAAAATAATAATTGCTGTTCATAGAAACCATAGATAATGTAAATGTGTTTTTAATCTCAATGTCGTCTCATGTATACCGTTACCGACTAGTCAAACATGATAATATTTTGCTGACACTACATACCTACATTTCATATTTCTGGTCCCATCTCCTTTATCTATGTGAAAACTTCTTCAAAATTAAGTTGTATAAATACTATGATTCTCAAATAACTTGGTTTTCTTTTAAAAAATTACCAGTACATACTTGGGAGCGATAATACAGTTTGTTCCCAGTTCTACAGTACAATTTATAGTATTTGTTTTCTCAACAGCCCCTATGATTACCTTGTAGCAAAAATCATTAAACTTTTTATAAGTGTGCCTGGTGTAAAAATCTCCAGGCAAGAACGCGCTGTAAATTTTATCATTTATGTTGCGCACCGAGCTGTTGTCCGATAAGCATTATGACTTGCGTCAACAATACCTATTTCCATTACCAATGTGGGTAGAGCAGCGGCCTACATATCGTATAATATCAACCTAATTATCTCTTAGTCACAAATTAATGCAAAGCTTTTTGCCCATTTTTTTATTTCCAAACAAGTTGCACTATTGGACTTGTTAGTGTCTGTCAGTAAGTTACGAAAAAATATTGAAAGCGTGAAGTAGTAAGCAATCTTGCTGGAATAGAACTTCGCAGATAACTTGGGTAAACAAATAATGGTGTGGGCGAGTATACCGGTTTTATGGAGTTCTCTCCGTTAGGTATATTGTAACAACGCCATCTAGGCGTTGCGGTATAAACTAGGACGACATGAATAAATGTTTACTATTCGATAACCATATCCCTATTTATCACAAACTACAAGTCGTGGAGGTCAGATGGCAGGGACTTCTAAGGGTCAAGTCACACCGAGAGACGCGACGCTGCGTGCACATTTCAATAGAGCTGGGTACCTACTCAAAATCTAACTCCTAACTCAATGGTAAGTACCTACTACTACACGAAAAGATACTCATTGCGCAAAGCAGCGGCGCCGCGTTACGTTTTAAAAGTGACTCAAAATCTATCTTTATTTACTACACGAAAAGATAAACAGTATCGCGCTGTCGGGCAGTATCATTTCGACACGTCGCGTCTCGGTGTGAGCTGACCCTAACGCTGGAATCAATAATGTCGCACGCTTTTTTTTTTTTTTTTTTAGTGTGGTAAAATCATCAAATGAGTCCTCCAACCCCGGGCAGGGCGGGAGGGACTGTCAGACTTCTACTGACTAAAATCCACGGTGTCCTTCATAGCCTGTTATGTTCCGGGGTTACGGTAAGGGAATATTCCCGCGACCCCGGCAAGCTTTGGCCCTCTGAGAGGGGGGCCCCGTCATTATGCTGACGCGTGGGACACAACGCGCCGTCGACCCGGGCATGGTCCTTGGTCGGGCAGCGAGTTGCCCTTTACTCGCTGCCCGCATGCCCGCGCCTACGGTGGCCGGAGATCATCAAGCGACGTCCGTCGCCGTGGGCGCCTACCACTGCGGCTGGGGCGGAGGGAGGACGCTGTCCTCTCTCGCTCGCGGCCCGCCTCCTCCTTCACGAGCATTACTGCCTCGCAGAAGGAGCTGACCGCTTCCCACTCCGTCTCGCCCCGCAGCATGGCCGCAACCAATGCCGGGCGCGAGAGGTCTCCGCCTATCGCAGCCGTGAGGACACGTCGGTGCCCCGCCCAAGCTGGGCAGTCTTGCACCGTATGCTCCACCGTGTCCTCCGGGCGATCTTCGCAGTGGTGACACCCAGGCGTCTCCTCCTTTCGCATCAGACACAGGTACCTCCCGAAACTTCCGTGTCCGGTGAGGACCTGCGTCAAGCGGTAGGTCAGGACGCCATGACTTCTCTCCAGCCACTCCTCAAAGAGGGGTCTTACCGCCGCAATTGCGGCGTGCCCGGCCTTGGGTCGCGACAGTCGTTCCTTCCATACTGCCCTGAGATCGCGCCGGAGCTCTTCCCGCCGCGCCTCGACTTCACGAGGCAGCGGGGTCACGCCCCGGCGCTGCGCCTCCACGCGCCACTCATAGACGCGCTGGAGGGCAGTCGCCTCCAGATCCCAGGGCAGCAATCCGGCAAGCAGGTTGGCCGATTCGCCGGCAATCGTGCGGTATCCCCGGATCATTCGGATAGCCATGACCCTCTGGCATGCGACCAGCTTCTGTGGTCGCGTCCGGATGCTCAGGGCCCACACAGGGGCCCCGTAGAGGGCCATGGACCGCACGACACCAGCGTACAGCCTACGGCAGGAAGCGTTTGGCCCGCTGAGATTGGGCAGGAGTCGCCTGAGGGCGGCTGCTGCACGGTTCAGCTTTGGGGCCAAACTCAGAAAATGCTCCCTGAAGTTCCACCGGCTGTCGAGGACGAGTCCCAGGTACTTCATCGTCCCCTTGACGCCGATTGGAACTCCTTCCACCGTAATGCTGTAACTCGACTGTGGCGCGTTACGGCTGCCATGAAAACACATGGCCTCCGTCTTGTGCAGCGCCACGTCGAGTCCCAACCGCCGGATCCTATGGACGACTGTCGCGACCGCTTCCGTCGCCACGTCGGCCGCCGCCTGGTGCGACTCTCCCTGTGCAAGGACGAGCGTGTCGTCAGCGTAACAAATTACGCTGACGCCGTCAGGGAGGTCGCTGCGCAGCACCCAGTCGTATCCGATGTTCCACAAGGGCGGTCCCAGGACCGAACCCTGTGGAACACCGCACGACATAATGTCGCACGCTTACAAAATTAAAAAGTGAACTCAAAACACCCAGAACTACTGAGTATGTTAGATGACATTCAGGAAATTGAATTTGACCGAATTTTCCAATCTGTGTAATTTTAAAGATTGTTCAATCACAAGCAACTATCAAAGAATCAGGATTTGGATTGAGATAAAATATTAATTTTCGGGCATAAATCCTTTTTTTATCAAGTGGCGGGCTTAGATTCTTTTCAAGTGGCATGAAAATTCCAGTACTACTTACTAGGTAGGTATTCTAGAGATCTTGATTGATTGAAAACTTGTAAGTATAAAAATGAAACCACCATGTCTGTTGTAAACATTATTGAGGTGGGGAGATATCTCATAATTAAAAAGCTAACAAGTTTTTTTTTATAACATGTTATTTGACAACTGATGATATATTACAATAAAGTAAAAGATCTAAGTTATGTGCTAAAGACAAACAGAAAAATGGCAAACGCATAGTATGTCATCAGTTGCTTTTCATCAAGTTTTAAATTGATTAATTGCCAAAGAAATCCCATTGAATTTGAACTAATTTATTTGTACAGGTATTGATATTGACCAAATGAAAAACAAATGATCTACTCTAACAGGCGTATAATCAATAAAAACAGAATTTACACTTTTTACAACTTCAGTGATGGAGGTTGGATCAGCGTAGTTTACATTGTTCATTCTTATTTTGAAATTACAAGTAAAATAAATCAAACTAAACCCTAAAGCTCAATGTCTTGTCATTTTAGGCCAGTTGTAAAAAAGCACAAGAATATTCAAACAGAATTTTCAGGAGGCATTATGCACAACTGGCCTTAAATTTCAGAGACAATGCTACTGTTTCCAAATTTAATTTTATTCATAAACATCCTCTTTGTCAGCAATGTATTGGATAATGTCTTTGGGTCTAACCAGCCTCTCTGCGTCGCCATCAGGAATTTCAAAGCCAAATTCATCCTCCATTGCCATTATGACCTCTACATGGTCCAGAGAATCCAGTCCGAGATCATTTATAAAGTGGACGTCTACACTCAGCTGAAATAGAGAAAAACTTTATTATTTACATATTTAATTTATAATTCGGAAATTAACTGAAAGTCAGTAAAGCATAGACAACACTTTTTGCTAGAAGATAGAAAATTTCTGTAAAGGCTACCTTTTCGGGGTTAATTTTGTCATAAAGTTGGAGAACAAGTAGCACTCTACTTTTAATAAGTTCTAATGTGAGCGGGGGTCCGTGACTGTAGTTGCGGACACTGATATTCTGGGCCTGAAACAGAATATTAAAGAAATAAATGTTGTGTATGTACCTTCATACTACTGAGTTTGTCGTAAGCCTGGCAAACTTTCAGCACTCGCTCCTCTATTTCCTTGGGCGTAGGCTTGGGGTGCCCGCCTGTCGAGTACTGTTGTACTTGCTGGACCTAAACAATTGGGGTAACACTTTGTACACATTTGTTATGCAATAAGATTGAGGTTATAATTTCAGCAAGGATTATTATTTGGAAAATAAGACATGCAAACAGTGCTTGTATTCTCCATGCCACAATTCCCACCTAAATAAAACACTTTGTACGCAAAATTTTACGTTGTATTGACTAATAGAACCCTTACCCCATTTTGATGGTACCGGGTGTTGTATGACTTTAAAACAGCATTTACTGAGCTATATTTCTGCTGCAGGGCAACAGTCGAGAGCCGGCATACTACCGGTGTCGTAATGGTAGTGGATTTTCGAAATAATCCACTTAAAGCACTGCGGGCAATATTTGCAGCAGCCATTTTCCAGCACTTCGAAAATGATTAGAATTCATAGACAACTGACAAGCAGCAAAAGAAGGAGAGCGAGGAGAGCACAGATCAATATCAACTGACCATAGACTTATAAGCACTTAAGTTTTTGAAACTGACCAAGGAGTTTCAATAAAACAAAAAGAATAATTTGGTGATGATGCCCACAATATGTCTAATAATTATATTTTTTGTCGGCATAATAGCCCAATGTGGATCATATCACTGTTGTGGCGAGACCAAAATAACGAAGAATCCAAAAGAATCTCCAGTTGTTAGGAGAAATCTTGTATCAACGATTTCCGAAGGAAGTTTAGATAATTGTGCCCACAGAATACCACGTATTTTGTGCCTAAAACTTGCACTTATAATAAGGGCGTTTCCGCACTACGTTCCGATCCGAATCCGATCCGAACACGTGAAACAATGTCACGGACAGAATTCGGAAATTGCTTACGCACTACTCCGATCTCTGACAACCAGCCGCATACCCCCCGCCCGCCCCGCTGCCTCTCTGCTTGTACGCAGCTCGGATTCAACTCGGACGCAGTGCGCGAGCGTTCATACAAATAATACTATGGTTACTTCGGTCCGTCATTTTTTATCCGAAACGGAGATTTTCGGATGATGGAAAGAAATCGGATGACGGAGATCGGATCTAGTTCGTAAACTACCATAGAAATAGTTCTACGGCTACGACGGACCGTATTTTCACGGGTTCGGATCGGACGTAGTGCGTAAACGCCGTAAGTGTTGTTGGCTGAAAAACAAGTTCTTTGCATTTCAAAAGGTTGACGATTGTCTTTGACACGTCGTCTCCTGTCAAGTCAATCATCTGTCAGTTTGTCAATTTTCATTGTTTTTGTGAGAACTTATGTTGAGATGGGTTTAATGTATTTACACAATTAAAAAACGTGAAAAATGGGTAACGCTGACACAAAACTGAACTTTAGGAAAGCTGTCGTTCAGCTTACCTCTAAAACTCAGGTAAGTGATTCGAATCTGGGATAAAAATATTTATTTACGAAGTTGGTTTTGAGTATTGATGTAATGATTTTATTTTAGCCTATTGACTCCGGGGATGATAGTTTTTGGGACCAATTCTGGTCAGAGAGTGTGACCAACGTTCAGGATGTGTTCGCGCTGGTGCCTGGTGCGGAGATCCGCGCTTTACGAGAAGAATCTCCTAACAATCTCGCGACCCTAGTTTATAAGGCTGTAGAAAAGCTAGTGAAGATGGTGGACAGCAGCTGTAGGACACAGAGGGAACAGCAGACAGGTAAGGACATAACACACGACATGACAATGAAAAAAATTAAAATCAAATGAGAATAATGTCATGAATTTGAATATGATTTTAAGAATGCAGATCACACTTTTTTCTTCATGAAGAATTATTTTATTATTAATCTAAAGCAACTGAATGATTTATCGACATTTTGATGATTCATATTATTTTATTATATTTGACATATTTATAAATATCAGTAAGTCTGTCAATAATTAATCAATAGTAAATAAACAACAGCCATGAATCATTCATACTAGTATTAAGCTGCATTAAGTTCATAAAAAAAAAATTATCTACTTTCTATCAAAGTTATAAAAATCTCAATAAAAGAAATCTTAAATCTGTTGCTATGTTATTTTCAATCTGAAAAACTGATAATTAATTACTGATTAATTACTATAAGGAGTGTAACATACTAGAAAGGCCAGTTTGCAGCAATACATTGTAATTATAGTCCACCTGAGTATTGAAAAAATATTGAACATGTATATTTTGTTTTTCTTCATAAATGTATCTAAATTTGGTAATGGAACCTCCATTGACGTCAGAACAGTCTAAATATGATACATTGGTGTGATATACTGCAAATTTTAAAAGAGTTGTATATGAGCTGAGAAAGAGTTGTCAAGAGAGTTGTTGAAAGAGTTGTCTTCCTCAATTTAAAGTCACATATTATAACCAGATTTTTTTTTGATGTTCTTTTTAATGGACTAAAAAGTTTTATTTTAGTGGACTACCCTATGATAGGTGTTATTTAATTTCAGCATTAAACTGTGCCCGCCTCCTCACACGAGTGCTACCGTACATGCTGGAAGAACCGGAGTGGCATGGTTTCTTCTGGTCTTCCCTCCCGGCTGCTGCAGAGAATGAATCAGTACCCCTCGCACAGTCTCTTATCAACGCTGTCTGTGTGAGTGCTTATCAAAGATTTTATCAACATTTTTAATTTATGGCTAATAGATGTTTTACTCAGAGGCTTGGTTTTCATGACAACTGTGTTTATTGATTCAGAACCCAAATCTGACTTATTCAATGGCAGAGACTGAATTAAAAAAAAATGTTTTACTCCTAACTAAAACATTTCTCCTGTGTCGTGAATAATTATAATTATATATCGTAACTCACATACACAGACACCCAGACCCAGAGCAGCTACATTCAGATCAGACCGGACATCTGGCACAATAACTGAGCGATTGGCGGCTGAGTTGCGTGTCACGGGTTCGATTCTCGCATAGAAAAAAAAATACAAACATCCGAATTGAGAACCTCCTCCTTTTGGAAGTCGGTTAAAAAAAATATTTGTATCGCCCACAGCTCTTTGTTCCGGAATTGTTTTATATGTTTGCTTACACACCCAAGTTATAAGTGAAATTCTTAGACTGGAAAAACTAAACAGAAATTACCAAATACTCAAAAAAAATTAATTGTTAAAGACAGTTTTACATTTTCAAAACCAATTGTTTGCCCTCAGGATCTCCTATTCTGCCCGGACTTCACAGTCGCCACAACCAAGCGCGCTGGCCCAGTAAGTATTGATCCATAGATAATATATTTTACTTTTTATCTAATCATTGTATACCGCCATATCTGTTCCCCTAAGCCACAAGTGCTAAATGGACTCGGCTAGTATTTGTGACATTGAAAACCACTTAAGATTTACATGTTTTACTTGTTAAATATGTGTTTTTGGTTGTTTTATTAGTTTAATGTACAGACGCAAGAATAGAAACGTGCTAGTCTCTCAAATTTTTCCAATCGAACATGAGCCTTCTGTAATTGTGATAAAGTTGAAAATCTATTAATGAAATTTGAGAGAATGGTGTAAAAAACTCAATTATGCTTTTGCTTAAACAAATTGTGGCTGACAATGCTGACATTTACTCTTGGGGAATCAAAAACCTATGAAGAGCCATACACACATGGGAAATTAGCACCGTTTTATCAGGCTTATAGCCTCATAACATCATTCAATTAAGTATCGAGACAAGACCCCACGTCATAACTAAAGCAATCATGCATCGAATTCGCGATCGTCGCATTCATACGCCACACATTTGGCGCGAATGGCACCATCTGTCGCCGCTTCGCTCGTTTTAGTTAGGACATTGGCCTGCCACAGCGAGGACTCACTGTATATTATTGTTCAGAATATTATCTGTATCATACATAATTTTAAGCTTTGGTTATTCGTGGATATTTTATTTCAATATTTTGATCAATTTATTTGTTCCATACCCAAAGGGTAAACGTGACCGGGCACGCCGCAATTGCGGCGGTAAGACCCCTCTTTGAGGAGTGGCTGGAGAGACGTCACGGCGTCCTGACCTATCGGATGACGCAGGTCCTCACCGGACACGGAAGTTTCGGGAGGTACCTGTGCCTGATGGGGAAGGAGGAAACGCCCGGGGTGCCACCACTGCGAAGATCGCCCGGAGGACACAGTAGAGCATACGGTGCAAGACTGCCCAGCTTGGGCGGTGCACCGACGTGTCCTCACGGCGGCGATAGGCGGAGACCTCTCGCGCCCGGCATTGGTTGCGGCCATGCTGCGGGGCGAGACGGAGTGGGAAGCGGTCAGCTCCTTCTGCGAGGCAGTAATGCTCGTGAAGGAGGAGGCGGGCCGCGAGCGAGAGAGGACAGCGTCCTCCCTCCGCCCCAACCGCAGTGGTAGGCGCCCGCGGCGTCGGACGTCAGCAGACGATCTCCGGCCACCGTAGGCGCGGGCATGCGGGCAGCGAGTAAAGGGCAACTCGCTGCCCGACCAAGGACCATGCCCGGGTCGACGGCGCGTTGTGTCCCACGCGCGCCTCAAAGAGCGTCAGCATAATGACGGGGCCCCCCTCTCAGAGGGCCAAAGCCTGCCGGGGTCGCGGGATTATTTCCTTACCGTAACCCCGGAACGAAACAGGCTATGAAGGACACCGTGGATTTTAGTCAGTAAAAGTCTGACAGTCCCTCCCGCCCTGCCCGGGGCCGGAGGACTCATTTGATGATTTTACCACGCTAAAAAACATCAACTCATGAACCGTGATAGTAGAAATCACAGATAACGTATTTTTGTTGCCACTTTAACAACAAATACTGAAGAATAGAATAGATATATATTTTAGGGGGCTCACATACAATAAACCTGATTTTTTTGCTCGTTACTGATAACGGCGACAGGTAGACGCTTGAAATATTGACAGAATATTTAGTTATATATTCACTTTAAAAATAAATAAGTAAGTAAATTAATATAAAACAAACATTTAAGGATAGCATACAAAAAATGAGTTTTTTAGATAATGCTACTCGCACTTGGCCGGTTTTTCTGAACCTTTTTCATTCTAAACCTTCGTCCCTTTGACGTCATTTGATATTGCACTAAAGGAAATAAAATATCTACGAGGGACGCTAGCGTGGGCGGACATGATTTATTCAACTCCAGTTCCCACGATACATTGCTTATCAACAAAGTATATCTATTGCGTGCTTAGTAGTGCGAGGGCTTGGGTCTCATATTGAGCTAAGTTCGCAGTTGCCATGACAACCAAATATTAAATCATCACAATCCCCCTATTAATTGCCGGGTCGCGGGCCCGTCTGTAAAGGACTCTGTAGTCCTGGAATGCAATCAGCAAATCTTAACTAATAGTGAACCCTACTTTTTTTTTTTCGTCATAAAATCATCAAATGAGTCCTCCCACCCCAGGCAGGTCGGGAGGGACTGTCAGACTTGTACTGACTAAAATCCACGGTGTCCTTCGGTAGCCCTTTGTGTACCGGAGTCGCGGTATACGTATGTCCCACAACGCCGGCAGGACTGTGGTATAGTGAACCCTAAGGGAACCCTATATTGTGCCAAAATGATCAAAACCATTTCCCGTGAGGATAGACTACCGTAAGACCCCTCGCGCACTAGGCAGCCTAGCCTGGCTGCAGTTTTGTGCCAAAAAAAAAGAATAGCGAGCTCGATTTTTTTTTCACTTAAGCAATAAATAAGGTACCTATTTTCGGTAATTCATACCAAAAAAAGGATTAAGAGAAACTCTGTAAAAATGGAACCGGTCCGGTTTATGGTGCCCCCTGAGACGTGATGCCCTAAGCAATTGCTTAATCTGCTTATATTAGTAAAAAACCGGCCAAGTGCGTGTCGGGCCACGCACAGTGTAGGGTTCCGTAGTTGCCCATCAAAATACTTATGCGAACTAATTAAACTGATTCGCTGAATTTAATTTTAAAAAGAAGAATTTTCAAAATCGGTCCAGGCGTCTTTGAGAAATCGGGGAAAATACATAAAAAAAAAAGATTACGATGAATTGAGAACCTCCTCCTTTTTTTGAAGTTAGTTAAAAATAGTTGACAATAAAAACCTACCTATCCCCAAAACATACCCACCTATTATAGCTGTAAAAATAAAGTTTACAAACTTACATTTGCAGTTGAAGAACATGTTCTGCGATACATTTTGTTTAGGAAAATATGCTATCCAAGTACGTTTTATAAGTTGGTCGACTATTACTCGTAAACTTGTAAAGCCTACTTAGTCATGATAATTTTCCTTCAAACTTCGTTATATATACTACTATTGTGAATTTTTTCACACCCCCAAACATAACCGTTTAGCTGGTAGAGGGGGGGGACACTCGAGTCGAGCAAAAATTAGCACTTTAAAGCTTAATATTTCACAAACGAATCTTTTTATCAAAAAATTGTAAATGGAAACTATCAATATTTTTTACATCTCTCATGTTCGGTAAGTAGGTCCTTATTACCCCCAAATGGGGCTTGTAAGTAACCAATTAGCGCTCTAGGGTATTAATGTAGCTAGAAAAGGCCCTAGGGCGGTAAGTAATTAAAAAAAAAGTTTGCGGACATCTAACCATCATATTGGCAATAGACAACATGCATTCAGCCTAATGACAAAAGAGGTCGCTTCGCTATTCAGCCTTGTCTTCGAGTTTAATAGTCATCAATTTTAAATATCGAACGGCGAAGCTCAAATCCGGTTCTTGAAAAAAAAAAAACATAAGGTTGCACTCCAGGAGTGCCGGTAGAAGTGAAAACTTTTTTGTTACTATGTTTTATTTTTAATTTGAATGACGTCTTACTCATTTTCGATCAGGGTCACGTGACCCTGACGGTCACGTGACCCTGACGCGAGTTTTAAATTTTTTACCCATTACAGAAAAAGTGTACAACGCCGCTAAAGAAGTTTTCACTTCAAAAAAAGGTTGCACTCCAGGAGTGCCGGTAGAAGTGAAAACTTTTTTGTTACTATGTTTTATTTTAAAACTGGAGTAGTACAGATATGAAATTAACTAATTTGAATGACGTCTTACTCATTTTCGATCAGGGTCACGTGACCCTGACGCGAGTTTTAAATTTTTTACCCATTACAGAAAAAGTGTACAACGCCGCTAAAGAAGTTTTCACTTCAAAAAAAATGAAAAAAGGCGGGAATAGAAAACTTTTACTTTAAATATATAATATATATTGTTTGTTTTTGGGACTTTTTTATAATTACGTGATAATTAGGAAAAAAACATGAGTACTGCAAGTGATGAAGATTTAATTAAGCTGCACTCCCGAATCAATGAAAATGGAAGCTGAAGCAGCAATTAACTAATAAAATGTTTTATTCTTGCAATGCCGGTTTTTTCTACTTACCTCACAATCGAGATGTAAAGCAGAGTAGTTAGCTCGGGTGTAAGCATCAATTGCACCCTCGAACTATAGGCGCCCTCGCTGCGCTCGTGCGCCTAAATATCTCGGGCTGCAATTGATACCTTACAGCCCTTGGCTACTAATCTACTATTAAAGACCTATTTAATGATACCCCACACTAAGGGGTACGCGAGAAATAAAAAAAACATCCCCACTTTACGTGTATAGGAGGTACCCTAAAAAAAAAAGGTTGCACTCCAGGAGTGCCGGTAGAAGTGAAAACTTTTTTGTTACTATGTTTTATTTTAAAACTGGAGTAGTACAGATATGAAATTAACTAATTTGAATGACGTCTTACTCATTTTCGATCAGGGTCACGTGACCCTGACGCGAGTTTTAAATTTTTTACCCATTACAGAAAAAGTGTACAACGCCGCTAAAGAAGTTTTCACTTCAAAAATATTTTACGAGATTTTATTTTACCACTTTTTTGGCACAATAAATCCGTAATTTACACCAAATTCCAGCTTTCTAGTACTGGGCGTCTCTGAGCTAAACTGCGGACAGACGGACGGACGGACGGACGGACGGACATGGCGAAACTATAAGGGTTCCTTGTTGACTACGGAACCCTAAAAACTGCGTAAGCGTCTACAGGTCCACATCGCACGTGTCGGACGTATCGTACGTAACGGATTTTAGTTTGCCTCGTATTAAAACTCATACAACTGCGTCCACTGATCCGCATCGTACGGACGGCTCATCGGCAATGCCTACATGCGATGCGTACCGATGACGTCATACGGAATGCCGATCAGTAGACGCGCCCCGCACGCTTACTGAATCATTTGTTCTTTTTCTTTCTTGCATTCCTCTTCTGCTAAAAAACAAGCAATAACAACTTTTGCATCGCTTTCCTCCTTTCTCACAAACACTTTCCGAACATACGATCACTAAAAAAATCCAAATGAAGGTGGCATCGGCAATCCGATTGCTGATACTCGCGTCGGCAATCCGATCGCTGCCGATACAGAAATCCGTTTGATGCGATGCGTCCGATACGTACGATGCCGACCTGTGGACGCTTACCGTTAGTCTGGACGTGTCTTGGCCGAGGCAAGCCGAGCGACCGAACGCCCGAGCCATCCAATCAGTGCCGTATTATCCATAAGGCACTTTAGGCCAGTGCCTAGGGGCCCACTATGACCAGGGGCCCAGCACTCCCGATAAAAAATGAATAAAAGGGGATTGTGTGGTCTTCTATGTTCTATGTTAGGGGTTTTGGTTTATTTCATGCTTTGTATTTACTATAGACTACATAAAACATTAGAAATACTACAAAAGGAGTGCAAATGGAGTATTTTCTACACATTTTCTGACTGACTTATTACGTTCATATTTTTAGTACACAAGTACCTACTAAAAAAAAAAGGTTGCACTCCAGGAGTGCCGGTAGAAGTGAAAACTTTTTTGTTACTATGTTTTATTTTAAAACTGGAGTAGTACAGATATGAAATTAACTAATTTGAATGACGTCTTACTCATTTTCGATCAGGGTCACGTGACCCTGACGCGAGTTTTAAATTTTTTACCCATTACAGAAAAAGTGTACAACGCCGCTAAAGAAGTTTTCACTTCAAAAATGTCTATAAGTCCGTCAGTTAGGTTATCAAAAAATATTAGACCCGTACTTTTTCTTTTGTTACAAAAAACAAAATTGAAGAAGACAGGATGCTTTTAAAATTTACAACACGTTGCGTGGTGTTATTTTTAACCGACTTCAAAAAAAGGAGGAGGTTATCAATTCGACTGTATTTTTTTTTTTTTTTTTTTTTTTATGTTTGTTACCTCATAACTTGCGACTGGGTGAACCGATCTTCATGATTCTTTTTTTATTCGAAAGCTGGTGCTTCCCGTGTGGTCCCATTGTCACCATTTCAGGATCTGATGATTGGATCTTGGAGAAATCGAGGGCAACCCTCAAATTTTATTGGCTGACACATAGTTTTTCGCAAATCTTATGAAGTAATTCAAGTATTTGCGTATGGAAATCATCATCTCATGTACCTGAGCTGATGATGGAAGGTACAACTCCTCAAGTAAGAAATCTATGTTTGTGTTCGCATTCTCCGGAACTACAAGTCCGATTTAAGTAATTCTTTTTTTGTTGTACTAGGTATCGTTCAACTTAGGGAATACTGCAAATTTCATCAAAATCGGTTTAGGTAGTAGTTTTTGAGATAGGGAATGAATTAAAGAGATGTTAACGATGTTATTACCGGTGCTACGGATTACAAAATTCTAGTGCACATGGAAGAAAATGATGTATTTGACAAGAATTTTGGTTGAATATTTAAACTAAAAAGAGTAAAATAAAAACTTTTTCTAAAAAAAATGTGACCGCCTTCAAAAACAACCACAAAAAAGGGTAAAATAACCTACAAAACTTTTCTTTCGGAAGTCGGTGGCAAAAGAGACAATGAAATTAATAAAAAAAGTCACCGACTTCCGAAAGAAAAGTTTTGTAGGTTATTTTACCCTTTTTTGTGGTTGTTTTTGAAGGCGGTCACATTTTTTTTAGAAAAAGTTTTTTTAGTGCGTCCTTACGTCATGAGACCCCACACTCGAGTTTTAATGCGTTTTATCTTAGTGAATATTCACTGATTTAACAACACGATTAAAAAAAAATACAAGTCCATTATTTTTCAAAACTCTTCAAGTGGTGGACTAATTCGATTTGCAATTTATTGATGCTGGAAACTACAATTCTATTGATTACTTTGACTAAATCCCATTTCTCCCACCCCAGGAACGCGCAGAGGAGCTGTCCTCCCTGGACAGCTGCGAGTACATCTGGGCGGGCGGAGTGGGCTTCGCGCGCTCCCCTCCGCGCGTGTCCTCCCACGAGGCGGCGCGCACCGAGCTGCTGCGACTGATGCTGACCTGCTTCAGTGAGACCATCTACAAGCCTGCCTCACATGCTGCCTCGCATCATAATAAATGGATTGCGTGAGTGGAATTTTTACGAATAGACAACTGCTTAGCCATCTCCCAATTATATTAGGGTCGGCTTCCGGTCGAATCAGATGCAGCTGAATATCAGTATATTACATGTAGCGACCGCCTATCGAACCTCCACAACCCAGTAACTGGGTAACACGATACCCCATGGTAAGACTGGTTGTCAGATTTTTAGACAGGCCTGTTGGTCTAGTGCAGTAGTTCCCAAACTTATTTATCTCGTGGACCACTTTCAAAATTTTACTGGTTTCGGTGGACCCTCTGCTGCCACATTTCTACCACATTCTTAAAGTCGCCAAAAAATAAATATTGTGTCGCTTCTGAGTTCTGTCCCTAATATATTTCGATAGGTAAAATAAAAACGAAAAATGGTACATTTTATAACACTTTATTTATTAATTAAAAGAATAGATTCTATTCTCAAAAGAATTACAAGAAAAAATTAATAAGGGAATATAGGTTCAGGTCATAATTTTAATTAATGGGAAGGATGTATTTGATGGAGTGTCAGCAAACGATCAATGTTTGGCTTTATTGTTGTGAGCAATAACCGCAAATCCCCCCGCTCTGTGATTTTTGTGTATGTACTAAGATGTGAAAAACTATGCTTACATTTTTGCTCTTTATTATCAAAAGCAGATAAATTTTCGTGGACCCCCATTAACATCTTATGGACCCCCATTTTTGTTTACGCCTACGTAGACCCCCAGCAAGTCTCCCGTGGACCCCTGGGGGCCACCTGGACCACTTTGGGAATCACTGGTCTAGTGGTTAGTGACCCTAACTGCTATGTCGGAGGTCGTGGGTTCGATTCCCACCAAGGACAAATGTTTGTGTGATGAGCACGGTCATTTGTTCTGTGTCTGGGTGTAATCCTACTAATATTATAAAGGCGAAAGTTTGTAAGTATGGATGTATGGATGTTTGTTACTCTTTCACGCAAAAACCACTGAACGGATTTGGCTAAAATTTGGTATACAGATAGTTTATAACCTGGATTAACACATAGGATAGTTTTTATCCCGATTTTATGTTCCCGTGGGATAATTTTCGAGTTGCAGCGGGTGAAACCGCTGGCAACAGCTAGTTTATCTATAATATGTATGTATTTAGAAATATATAAGTATGTTTATCAGTTGTCTAGTACCCATAACACAAGCTCTGCTTAGCTTTTTTTTTTTTTTTTTTTTTTTTTACGTGGCAAAATCATCAAATGAGTCCTCCAGCCCCGGGCAGGGCGGGAGGGACTGTCAGACTTCTACTGACTAAAATCCACGGTGTCCTTCAGTAGCCTGTTATGTTCCGGGGTCACGGTAAGGAAATAATCCCGCGACCCCGGCAGGCTTTGGCCCTCTGAGAGGGGGGCCCCGTCATTATGATGACGCTCTTTGAGGCGCGCGTGGGACACAACGCGCCGTCGACCCGGGCATGGTCCATGGTCGGGCAGCGAGTTGCCCTTTACTCGCTGCCCGCATGCCCGCGCCTACGGTGGCCGGAGATCGTCCTGCGACGTCCGTCGCCGTGGGCGTGCACCACCGCGGTTGGGGCGGAGGGAGGACACTGTCCTCTCTCGCGCGCGGCCCGCCTCCTCCTTCGCGAGCATTACTGCCTCGCAGAAGGAGCTGACCGCTTCCCACTCCGTCTCGCCCCGCAGCATGGCCGCAACCAATGCCGGGCGCGAGAGGTCTCCGCCTATCGCAGCCGTGAGGACACGTCGGTGCTCCGCCCAAGCTGGGCAGTCCTGCACCGTATGCTCCACCGTGTCCTCCGGGCGATCTTCGCAGTGGTGACACCCAGGCGTTTCCTCCTTCCGCATTAGACACAGGTACCTCCCGAAGCATCCGTGCCCGGTGAGGACCTGCGTCAGGCGGAAAGTAAGGACGCCATGACTTCTCTCCAGCCACTCCTCAAAGAGGGGTCTTACCGCCGCAATTGCGGCGTGCCCGAAGCTCTGCTTAGCTTGGGACTAGATGGCGTTGTGTGATAGTTGTGGAATATTTTAGAGCTTTTGACTAACAGTAACCACTGTTATAGAACTACAAATGACAGCCGGGACCAACAGTTTTACGTGCTTTCCGAGACACGGAGGAAACTCGCTATGACAGATGGCCACCCATCGACAGACCAACCTCGACAAGCGCGGCTTAACCCGGAGGATCGGCCTGTGCGGCTGTAATTATTTAGCCACAAGCTTCTATTTACAAATGAACAACATGACTGAAAAAATCGAACTAGTCCGTCAATTCGAGACAATTCAATTTCAATACGCCACGGTTGGCGCAGTGGGTGAGTAATCGACTCCTGCGCAGCGTGTCGCGGACTCGATCCCCGCACGGATCAAATATTTATAATAATAATAATAATATTCCACAACGATCACACAACGCCATCTAGTCCCAAGCTAAGCAGAGCTTGTGTTATGGGTACTAGACAACTGATAAACATACTTATACATATATTTCTAAATCCATACATATTATAGATAAATTACACCCAGACACAGAACAAATGATCATGCTCATCACACAAACGTTTGTCCTGGGTGGGAATCGAACCCACGACCTCCGGCATAGCAGTCAGGGTCACTAACCACTAGACCAACAGGCAATATTTGTATGAGCTGCAAGTAGTTGTTCTGGGTGTTTGTGTATGTGAGTTTCTGTTTGTAAACGCATCCACAACACATAAAAAAATCCTAGGGTGGTGTAAAACCGCGATGTGGTCAAATTTGAAAGCAAGTTTTAGCGTGTAAATAGTACAGACGCCAGCACTTTGACCTACCTCAATCTGTCAAATTTCTTTAATAGATTTTTAACCTTATCACAATAGTAGAAGGTTAATGTTTGATTGGTAAAATTTTACAGATACGGGTAGGTTGACCTGCTGGCGTCTGTACACATATGTTTATAGCCTTGTTACTGTGTTTGTATTAAAAATATTTCGTTAATATTGATAGGTACCTGACGAGTCCCGACAACCGCCACGCCCTGCCTCTGTTCACATCGCTGGTGAACACGGTGTGTTCGTACGACCCCGTGGGGCTGGGGCTGCCCTACAACCACCTGCTCTTCGCAGACACCCTCGAGCCACTCGTCGAAGTAAGTATACAGAGCTTAGAAATATTTGGTATACCACACTATGTTATTTATTGTTGCGGACGGCGAGTAATGGGCGACTCGCTGTCTGATCATGCACCATGCCCTGGTCGACGGCGCGTCGTGTTCCACGCGCGCCTCAAGGACCTGTCAGCAACATGACGAAGCCCTGTTTAGAGGGCCGTCATCGTGGCTCCGGAACGTAAAAGGCTATTGAAGGACACCGTGGATTTTAGTTAGTACAAGTCTGAGAGTCCCACCCAGGGCGCCCTGCCCTGGGTGGGACTCTCAGACTTGTTTGATAATTCTTCTAATCGTTCTTCAGGACTCATTTGATAATTTTTCTAATCGTCAAATTCCTTAACAGATCTTCATATTATTATAGCTAAGAACGATATCGATTAAGTCAGTTTCCAAACAAAAAAACCGCTTCAATAGTCCATTCGTTTAAGAACTAGATACGTCCAATGCACTTATAACCCACCTCGTTTTGCGACGGATATTAAAAACAATAATTTACACAGTTACTTGTCGCAGGTGGCTCTACAAGTGCTAATCGTGACACTGGATCATGACACGAGCAATGCTGTCAACGAGGAGTCTGATGAAGTAAGTACAAATACACTAATCTTTGAATAGGTCACTAATATAACAATTATTTATCGGTAATACTCTTAAGATCTAAATATATAAAACTCAAAGGTGACTGACTGACACAGTGATCTATCAGTGCACAGCCCAAACCACGACGGATCGGGCTGAAATTTGCCATGCAGGAGATATTATGACGTAGGCATCCGCTAAGAAAGGATTTTGATCAATTCTACCCCCAAGGGGATGAAATTTTGTATGAAACTTTGTCAATTTCCACGCGAACGAAGTCGCGGGCACAGCTAGTGATATCATAAAATTCTCCAAAGCAAAGTTTGAGGATACGGTTGGCGCAGTGACTGACCGTTCGACAGCTGCCCGGTCAGTCGCGGGTTCGATACCCGCACAGTTGTTGTTCTGGGTCTGGGTGAGTTTCTATGTTCGTAAACGCACCCAAAAAAAAGAATAAAGAATACGATCTAGATCTCACAGAGATCTCTCAGTGAGAGAGAGATCTCGAATGGTCAATCTTGACCATAGCATGAGCATGCGAGGGCTTGCAAACGGAGAGTAATGGATAGCTCGCCGTCCGACCAAGGACCTGGGCCCGAGTCGATGGCATGTCGTGTTTCACACTCGCCTCAGGGTGCTATTAAAAATGTGAAGGAAAAGGGTGGTTTTCTGGACTCAAAATTACATTTCTTACTCTAAAATGTGATATTTTGTGAAAGGTTATTGATAAATTCCTATTTGTGTTACCAGCCACTGCTGGGACCTATGAAACAGATGATGACGGTAGGACCATTGAATACATAATACTAAATAAATAAAGAGGTTATTTTCGGAGTTCCACAGGGCTCAGTGCTTGGCCCGCCGCTGTTTCTGGTGTATATTAATGAACTCTGCAACCTACGAATCAGCGGTGGTAAAATTTTCACATATGCTGACGATACGGCTATTGTTTATATTGGCGACACATGGGAGGAAGTTCGAAATAAAGCCGAACAGGGGTTAGTAGTTGTTGACAGGTGGCTTAAGGCAAAATTAATCAAATTAAATTCTGATTTAATGTTTGATGTTGATTATTTATGATTTAACTTTTACTTTCGATTTATTTCAATTTTGATTATTAACAATAATATTGTTTCCAACTTTGACCTTAGTTTCGACATTGTTTTTTAATACTAGTTTTGACTTTTATTTTGATTTATTAAATTCTCCTTTAAAATTTTATTGTTGTTTGTTTGAATTTTGCTTCGATTTTAATTTTGTTCTAATTTTGTTTTTAGTGTTATTAATTGTATTGATTTTAATTTAGATTATTAATATTTGTAATGTATAATTTTGGCATTAATTTAATTGTCAGTCTCAATGCTGTTTATCAATTCAGGGGAGGAGCGAGACAACCCCAACACAAGTGTGGGGGCACTACTTACTGGGGCTGTTTCAATCACATTTGTTATGTTAATCTAAGAGACTCAATAAACAATTTATTTATAATTTATTTTTCCAGACTCTCCCAGACAACCTTTTCATCAACTACCTCTCCCGTATCCACCGTGATGAAGACTTCCAGTTCATCCTGCGAGGGGTGACGAGGCTCCTCAACAACCCGCTGGCACAGACCTACCTGCCCAACTCCGCTAAGAAGGTCAACTTGCATCAGGAGCTGCTTGTGCTGTTTTGGAAGATGTGTGATTATAATAAGGTTAGTACCAGAGATCAGGGGTCTTCGGAAAAAAACAAAACAAAAGTCAATGGTTAAATAAAAAAACTTACACTTTTTTGTTTAGATTAGAAGTCTGTCACGATTTTTTTAAAGATTTTTTTTTATCAAGGTTTTTCATGCCTTTCTTCCGGCTTTCTAAATAAAGCCGGGTCCAGACTGGTGTAATGTAACGCGAATTCTAGGCGTGGAATGTGTAACGCTTGCGGCTGATCCATCGGCTGTCAGTTTTTGCGCGAACACAAAAGCGCACGCAGTATTCGCGTTCTCAATTCGCTTTGAGTTCGAGTGCCGTCCACACTGTTGACGCATATTACACGTAATCGTAAGATTCGCGTTACACCAGTCTGGACCCGGCTTAAAATGTCTGGATAATTTTTTGAAGGTCCCGTCATTTTTTTTATTAATTAGCATGGTGAAAATTGTTTGTTTTCTCATGAATTACGAGATTTACTACCTTGATAAAGGTGAACGCAGACCTAGCCGCACCGCAGTCTCCGCAGTCCCCGCATTACGAATTCTTTGTATGAAGTTCTATGAAACCTCGCACACTCACCCGCATCGCAGTAGCCGCAGAACCGGTAAGAAAACGATGACTGCGGGGACTGCGGAGACTGCGGTGCGGCTAGGTCTGCGTTCACCTTAATGGACCATCCAACACATTTTTTTTTCAGTCGGTCCTAAGATCAGCGTGTTTAACGAAAGAAACAAACTTCAGCTTTACAATCAATGATATTATAAGTAAAAAAGGTGTAGATACGTCATACGCGCTCAATAACGTATGCGCTCAAATGAGGCTGATTCACACATCTTGATCTCAGTGCGACGTTGCCAGCGGCACTTCACGTACCACAGACTGAATCAAAAGTGAAAGTGACTCAAAACTACCGAAAATGCCGTCGTGTGTGATGAGATATTGTACAAATTAAACATGCAAGACTTCTAAAAGTCAAGGAATCACATAACATTCGTAAATATACTATTTATCTTTAATATTTTCACAAATAAAACATTACGTTTCTATTTATGGCGTCGTAAAAGAAAGAGTGCGAGCACGGGTGCGAGTGCGAGGAGACGCTGACGTGCGGGGGGATTGATGACGCGTGGCGCTGTTTGTTTATCTAGCTGTCACTTTTTTTCTTATTGCGTTGTATCTAGCTATCCTTTTTACTTGTAGTGAAATGTAATGTGTGAATAAAAAAGTGTGTATCTGTGCTGCCGCTCGGCGCGGAACAGTTTTTTCCGTTGTTTTGTACGTGTATAACATATCTATGACTTTATAATATCATTGTTTACAATATTATTATAGTATACATGGAATATTAGTTATACTAAAACATTTCAAGCACTATACAAAGCTATTTGTTTCAGAAATTCATGTACTACGTGTTGAAAAGCAGTGATGTGCTAGAAGTTTTAGTACCTATATTGTATCACCTCAATGACTCGCGCGCTGATCAATGTAAGTTAACAATTATTTTGTTTCAGAGATTTGAATTACCAAAGTGTTATTATGCGTGACGACAGCGTCAATAAACTGCAAATGTACTTATTCCGTTAGTTAGGGGTATCGAAAAATAATGAACACTTATTTTAATCAATGAATGTATAGGGACAAAGATTAAATGCATTAAAACTCAGAACAAGTCGGCTTGTGATGACGGAACCATGATCAATTATATTTAGAAGTGTCCTGTTGTGAATTCTAAAATTTGAATTGTCATCAATTTTGACTTACGTATATTAAAAAAATTTTTCTAAAAAAAAATGTAACCGCCTTCAAAAACAACCACAAAAAAAGGGTAAAATAACCTACAAAACTTTTCTTTCGGAAGTCGGTGACTTTTTTTATTAATTTCATTGTCTCTTTTGCCATTGTGCTTTTTTTACTCTTTTTAGTTTAAATATTCAACCACAATTCTTGTCAAATACATCATTTTCTTATATGAGCACTAGAATTTTGAAATCCGTAGCACCAGTAATAACATCGTTAACATCTCTTTCATTCATTCCCTATCTCAAAAACTACAGAACCGATTTTGATGAAACTTGCAGTATTTGTATTGTAGTTCCGGAGATATGCGAACACAAACATAATTTACTTAATCAGTCGAAGATCCTTACTAGCGGAGTTGTCCATCATCAGCTCAGCTACATGAGATGATGATTTCCATACGCAAATACTTAAATTACTTCATAAGATTTGCGAAAAACTATGTGTGAGCTAATAAAATTTGAGGGTTGCCTTCGATTTCTCCAAGATCCAATCATCAGATCCTGGAATGGTGACAATGGGACCACACGGGAAGCACCAGCTTTCAAATAACAAAAGAATAATGAAAATCGGTTGGATTCGATCGAATTAAATTGATAACCTCCTCCTTTTTTTGAAGTCGGTTAAAAAACTAGCGACCCGCCTCGGCTCGGCTGTATTTGAATGTCTGTAGGAAAATAACCTTATGGTGGGTCATAATTCCTCTTTGTCGATTGTACTTAGGCACCTTCGAAATATTTGTGTGATCTGCACGTAGTTTTCCGGTTCCGGATGTTTGTAAATTTGAGTTTTTATGTTCACCCACAATATAGGAAGGAATTCCTAGTGTGGAGACACGTTTTTTAAACAAAAAACTTGAGAGGTGTCAAGGGACACCCGGATGGAACGAAGTTACTGTATACACTCAACAAAAATAATCGTCGCGACTCCACTCCACTCCACTCCATTCCACTCCACTCCATTCCACTCCACTCCATTCCACTCCACTCCACTCCATTCCACTCCACTCCACTCCATTCCACTCCACTCCACTCCATTCCACTCCACTCCATTCCACTCCACTCCACTCCATTCCACTCCACTCCACTCCATTCCACTCCACTCCATTCCACTCCATTCCATGGTAATAAACACATTACCCTCCTTTGCGTCGCGCAGTCGGATAAAAGTGTCGTGCCAACTTTTCGTAAGAATTTTTTCCGTCCAGCCCCCTTTCACAACGCGCGATAAGGAACTTCGTTCCAAAACTGATGTTCTCGTATTTTGAACAGCGCGCGTAGGCCTCATGCACATCGGCGTGTTCATCCTGCTCCTGCTGTCGGGCGAGCGCAACCTGGGCGTGCGCCTCAACAAGCCCTACACGGCCACCGTGCCCATGGACATCCCGGTGTTCACAGGCTCGCACGCCGACCTGCTGGTCGTGGTGTTCCACAAGATCATCACCACCGGACACCAGAGGCTGCAGCCGCTGTTCGACTGTCTCCTTACTATACTTGTGAACGGTAAGGCACTTTTACTGGAGCATTCTTCGATTAACAATAGCAACTAGATATAGGGTCGTCCCTCGAAAATTGATGATAAATAACACCAAACTAACGATAACCAATTTTTTTGTGTTGATAATAATCAATTTTATAGCAATATTTAAAAATGTAAAGAATGTAGAAATTTCTAATGTTTAAAACCTCATGTTACTGCGTTTGTACTACTCGACTGATTTTAAAGTTCTTTTTTTTTTGTATATTTGGTTGGTATAAGGTATACAGATATTTTTCATCTTCCTACTCCAACTCACTATTTCAAACGGAAATGTTTTACGCCCATCAAAGTAGACACGAGACAACTAATTTTAAATGGGAAATTATATGTGCGGCAACAAAAGTTTTCTTTAGCACCTGCAACCTAGCGTCTTTTTTTATATGTGAGCGACGAGTTAATAGAACAGCTTCAATTATATTAATTCATCATCTTTACTATTCCAACAAAATATCAAGAAACCAGCGTCAATTTACGAGCGTAAATTAATATGACTCCGAGCTACCGATAAATATATTTACTTCTGATTTGATAACTCAGCGACTAATGTTGTAAGTGAGCTACTTTATATATTGTACCAAATCAGTACCAAATCTAAAACTCGCTTTACCAAGATTTCAGGGACACCCCGAAGTTCGGTTTGGTTAGGTTCCTTTAAACCTTGTACACAGAAATAGAAGCCCCGCGAAGCGGGGCTTCGTCGACCCTGCTTAGGTAGATTTTTTTTATTACACCTCGTTATGACATATTTTAATGAACATATTTTGGTGCACATTCAGTATATTTGGTGGAACACAGACAAAATTAGGTAAATATAACGGTGACTCTATGAAATTAGAGTACGTTGATATTATTTTATAGATGAAGTTGATACACTTATTAGAAGCTGGCAATGAGTAGACATATCACAAATTTAGTTGCTTAAGAATTATCACCATGTTGCGTCATATTAACAGTAGCTTGTTTTACAATATATGGTCGCTTATAAACCATTTATTAGACGCTAAAAGTTTGTCGCTGACCTATTAATTCATTAGACAACTAAATATATTTGCAGACGAGAATGACATTTTAAAGAAGCTGCCTTAATTAGCACCCATTTTAAATATACACATATTCTATCTACAGTATCACCGTACCTAAAAACATTATCAATGGTGGCGTCGACGAAGCTGCTCCATCTTCTGGAAGCATTCAGCACACCCTGGTTCCTGTTCAGCCAGGCTCATCACCATCACCTCGTGTTCTTCCTACTCGAGATGTTTAACAACATGATACAGTACCAGTTTGATGGTGAGTACTTTAGACTTGTTGAAACATTTTATAGAGTTAATGGCCAGTGTTACTTGACCCACTTTAACGTAATTCTGTGTTTAAAGATGGGTCATATAATAGTGGGCAGTTGGGCACTGACTGTACCTTAATCGAGTAAAAGTGAAAGCCATTATTTTATCAGTTTATGTTGTTTTTCGAAATACAGAATGATTTTTTAGTCACCATCCAAATTTTAATATATTATCTTTGGCGTAAATCATTGAAAACGTGTTTTTTCTTTTTGTATCAATCAATACAAAAATATCGAGATATCACGTCTCAATGTTATCTATAAAAAGTTGATGAACCTGGACACCGCGCTGTGATGTGTCGCTCAGGTGTAGCGGGGCGGGGCGGGGGGTCAGCGGGGTGCGCTCTGTCCGTTTCATGCGTCGGCAAGTGTATATTATTAACGTTTAGCTTAGTGACCACGCAGAGCGGATGAGAAAATGATTTAATATGACAATTTGACGTATCGATTTTTTTTTCAAAATGGGTTTAGTGATTGATACCTAATGCATAGAAAAATTTTGGACGGTGGTAAAAAAGTCACCCTGTATACATCTTTCCTACCACTTCTGTGGGAGCGATATGGTGAAATCTTAACGGGATTGTGTACACGAAAGTAGAAAAATCAAATCTAAATAATAATAATTAATAATTCATTAATTTCAGGTCTTTTGACCCATATACATTTAAACAAATAATAATTTGCGATTTGAACTATTTTATTTGACAGATGTGCGCGGGCGCTGGTAGTGAGCTGATATTCGCAACTCCCAAAGTTCCTACCGCCATTTTTTGGGATTACCTTTCTAACCAAGAATGTTATTCTCGTCTTGTTAAACGATTGACTTGAACGATAGAATCTCTTGTTCAATTAATGAATACCCATTGCCCTCTCAGGTAACTCCAACCTAGTCTACACAATAATCCGCAAGAGAGCAGTATTCCACAACTTAGCGAATCTACCGCACGAGCACGGCGCCATCGCTCGCTCGCTAGCGGCCGGCCGGGCTAAGGGACTGGTGCACCATAAGACTACACTACCCAGGTGAGCACGCACTCATTAACTAGCCAAGCTACCGCACGAGCACGGCGGTTATGCTCGCTCGGTAGCAAAGACTGGTAAGTGCAAAATTATGAATGACAAAAACTATGTCACATTAAAGCATTTGCAGTGCTTTGTACAATACTGCCATAAGGAATGTATATTGTAAATCCAGATTCCAGAATATCCATACTTCAGAAACACACAAATGCAGACATTTAAATACAAAACACACTCAGATCCTTTTTCAGTTCAGTAAATTCACTCCCATTTTTTTTCAATTCCCTTTTTATTTATTTTATTTTTATTTGACTTATTGCTTTCAGCGGTAACATTACAGTCTAGAAAATATCCTGTTATTTTTTATTTTATTTATTGTGTGCCTTGCCCAGCCTACAACAGTCCCCTGCCGACCAAACGCCACTCCACCTTGAAGTGCCTATAGCCAACGGAGCTACTAAGCCAGAGCTGCCCGTCCAACGACTGCGGTATTTAGTAAACGCGCATTGCTAGCTCATCACTTTAATACACACACATAATATTCACTATTTTTGAAGATAGGCAGAATCCATAAAAAAAACTAATACTTTTTGCTTTTCACGTTTGTTTGTACAGATAAACCAGAAAAAGTATGTACTTCGATTACTTTCGTGTTCCGAATTAACACAAACTTAATAATGGCGCCTTTGGTTGAAATAAAATATATATTTTTTGAAGCTATATAAAGTGTGTACCTACTTCAAAAAAGGAGGTTGCCAATTCGGTGGCATTTTTTGTGGAAAATACTTTCGGATTGGTCATAAAAATAGTTTTGTTCATAAAAATTATTTTATGAACAAAACTTTAGTAGTAGTTTGTAATACCTATAAATCAAAAATATACCTATACACATATTTTTGCCATAATAACTTCTACTACAATTTGAAATAGTAAAAATTTGTGTTTCGTGTCTGACAATTCTGAGAAGACACTCAAAACCAACATTTTATCTCTGTCTTAATATAGTCAAGAATTAATAGTAATGTTAATCATTGTATTATAAAGTTGTTATTTTGTAACAAAATAGTGTGTATAAATATTTCACGATCTGTCTTGCTGCCATTCGTGTTTACGATGTTAGACGATGATTGCCAAAGCGCATACTTTTCTTGGTACATCTGTAACGTATTAACGAACGCTAATTGTGTTCGAATCTGATACACTTTTGTAGGACATCATCAATGTATTGTTTGTGTATGTCCTTTGTAGGGCGCGTACTGTTTGTTTCATTGTCCTTCGCCATAGCTAATAGCTTTTCATTCATTTTGTCAACTGAATATGTATGTTTTGTTTTCGTTTTAATCATGAATTATAGGCTACTTTCTAGCATCAGTAAATTGTAAATCTAATTAATCCGTCAAATAGAGTTTTTAAAAATAATACATCCATTTTTTCTTTTTTTAAACCAGTAAATATTTACAAATATACTATCTGACCCCGCAAATGTTTGTTTTGCCATATAAATTATTTCTAGAGCCACATTATAAATAAACTAAAAAATAAAATAAAAAAGTTAGAGGTGGATAACCCTAATCACTTAGGGGTTTGAAAAATAGATAGTAGCCGATTCTCATACCTACTGATTATGCATATAAAACATAAAAATCTGTCAAGCCGTTTCAGAGGTGTATGGTAACTAAGGCCGTGCGCTGCGTTAGGCGTGCGTACGACGCGGGCGCCCGCGTGGCGTGCTGTTTTTGTAATCTCATTGACAGGCGACCCGCTGCACGCAGCGCTGATCTATGAGATTACATGAAACAGCACGCCACGCGGGCGCCCGCGCCGTGCGCACGCCTAACGCAGCGCAAGGCCTAACACTGACACGAGAATTTTATAAATTAGATAACATATCAAATTCGAAAGTGCTTGTGTAGTCTGGACGCCAGAAAAATGACACCACTGCTGTGGCTTTACGTATTGTGAATTTTAAAAGCGTCCTATCTTCGTTAATTTTAGTTTACTTATCAAGAGAAAAAATACGGGTCAAATATTTGACGGATTTTTTTCTGTACTCAAGCCTATTTTATCGACGGCCATAGATTAATCCAAGTCTTTTTGACAAAAGCTTGTCTTGTGATAATGATTAAAACCTAGTTTGTAATCGTGAGACTAAAACCTAATTTCTGAAAGTCTAGTAAATATTTCTCTTAACTCTCAAACCATTGGCATGATTAAAAAAGATTAATGGCAATATTCGTGCACGTTACTAAATTACTAATATTCCCTGTTATGACTAATAATAAAATTAGACCTGAGTCTGTAGCCAAACGGCAAGCGACAATCGTTAACGTTCAGCAGTCGCTAATACATTTTCAACTTTATACCCCATCGCATAAAGTTGAAAATCTAGTAAAGACTGCTGAGTGATAGCGAGCGAAACAAACGAAAACGATCTGTAATCTTTGATAGATTTTCAACTTTATGCCATGGGGTATAAAGTTGAAAATGTATTAGCGACTGCTGAACGTTAGCGATTGTCGCTTGCCGTTTGGCTATAGGGCCTGGAATTACCTACAAAAACTGTATTAAGAATCCTTTTATTAGTTTCCACCTCAATAAATAGTTAAAAAATTGCTTATCAAAAAGGTCCCATCCTTTTTATTAATTAAAATTCTGTCCAAACGGAAGTAACCTAATATCAGTTATAAATTGGAAAAACGTGAAATTTCGATATAAATAAGGCCTTCAGAATGCAAGGTAAATATCACACAGACTTATATTCTACTAATAATGTGTTACGTATAGGTCTCGCAGCGCTGAATCAGTGGCGGAGACCACGATGGAAGGCTCGCGGCCCGCGCAGCCCGCAGAGCCCGGCACACTCAACCCGACCCTGGCTGAGACACCTGGTAACACCACGTTACTCGTTATCTTTGAATGCCTTTTTTTTAGCGTGACAAAATCATCAAATGAGTCCTCCCACCCAGGACTGGGCAGGAGGGACTGTCAGACTCGTACTGACTAAAATCCACGGTGTCCTTCAAGAGCCCTTTACGTTCCGGGGTCACGTTATTCGCTAGTCCCGCAACCACGGCAGGCACTGCCCCTCTAGGCGGGCCCCGTCATGGTATCTTCGAAACAATTTAATCTTCAAAATTTTAAAAAGAAAAGAATCTTCCGTGTGCTGAGTTGTGACGTATTGCCAATTTTAAAAGCGTCGTATCTCCGTCAATTTTAATTAACGTAACAATAGAAAAAATACGGGTCAAATATTTTTGAAAATATAACCTACTTAGATTTAAAATCATCATTGTGGAAGCCCGAATTGCTATCCTTTCAATAAATTCATATCAGCCTTCCCTTACACAGCAATCAGCACAATGACAGAACGTGAATCAGCCCACCCGCCGCCACAGCGCCTAGAGGGCGAAACCGTCGAGCCGACCGACGCGACCAACACGACCGACACGACCGACATGACCGACAGCACCGCGCCGCACGACGGGGATGGAGACAGCAGGGAGCCGAGGGATCGGTTGTTGCCGCAGAGGGCCGGGCCTGATGGAGAGGATCGGCCTGATGATGTTGATATGGATGAGGATACTGAGAAGAGGACTGTAGCGCATGTGAGTATTTTTATTTGTGTATATGTTACGGTTAAAGCCCGAAGTGCGGTTACACCTAGGTCTAACCTCGCGACTTGCTGGCACCCCGACTCGGACAATTTAGGTTAGAAGAGGGAAAAAAGTAGGAGCCCTGCAAAGCGGGGCTCCGTCGACTTGCTCCTGTGAAGGAAAGATGCACCTAGGTTTAGCCGCATGTGGTCGGTTACACCTAGGTTAAGCCGGTTAATCCTGGGTGTAACCGCACTTCGGGTATTAGCCGTAACATATAGATCGCGACAGCAACTCGTTCAGCCATTGCGCAAGCCGTGCCGTCGCCATCTTTGACTTTACTAAAGACTGGTATAACGATCTGCTCTTGTTTGCCAGGCAACGCGCCAAAAATTAAATATAAAAAATACTAGCTTTTGTCCGCGACTTCGTACGCGAATCATGTTCCTGCCAGCGACAACGGGGTCGCCAAAGTCGAAGATCTGGGGGCCAATTCTCGATTTTCGCCATTTTTCTCGAGTTCGAGATTGTAAGTCTATCTCTATGTCTATTAAAAATATCTCTATCTCTACCAAAAAATGTCGAATTGAGCAGAAATCCGTATTCTCAGTCAAAATAGAAATAAATGTCACGAAAATGTCGAGTCGAGTGAAGATAATGTTACCATTATGAAGAATCGCACGTTCCGTTTTAGGTAACTATAGGTTAATGAATGATTTTGTTTTAAAACGCTGACTAAATCTAATTATTTAAGGATGAAACGAAACGTTTTGTGTAAAAATAATCAGTTTGACATTTGATTGTCTGTCACTTCTGTCAGGTCAGTGTCAGAATTTGCGTCTTTTGATAATATATGTTTACATGGAATCTGTGTTTATAATTCATTAGTGGGCTGTGCTGTTTTACATTTCATGATTTTTGTTTTAACATGGAGGGGAATTATTTTAATGACTTCTGTTTCGCTCAAATCGTAAATATCGACGGCGGGATAAGTGCGCTGTTGTCGCCGTGTATTCATGTATTGGCCAGTTACTCGCCACTTTCCAACAACTCCGAGACAAAAATGCTATTGTTATTGTGATAAAAATGCTAATAAACTCGTCCATCTTTCAGTGGTTTCTAATCCAATCGTGGGTACACAAATTACAGTGTTTGTTATTTGCGCGAAGGTTGTCGTTTCAAGAAAACACAATGCAAAAATCAAGAGTTTATCGAATTTCCAGTAGGTATGACATGCCAAGCCGTATTTTATTTAAAAACTAAAGAAAAGAAAACAGTGTACAATCCAAAACTCAACAAATTCACTCAGAAATGACGTATCTCTACAATCGACATTACATCTCTACTGCTCAGAAGCACTCGACATGAATTCTAACGTTAGCCTTCGACAAATGTCGAATCCGACATCCCCAGAATAGCAACTTTTAAAATTTGTCGAAAAAATGACGTCATTAGAATTTTTTGTCGAGTTCGACACCATCTCTAAAGCCGAGAATTGGCCCCCTGAAACGTCTGATGTCGAATTCTAAGAGCCCCAGGACGGGAAAACAACGGAATGCACGATTCGTCCAGATCTTTCATTTTTGTAAGACTAAAGAACGTTTGCTAGGACGTCATTTCTATATATTATGTTATAGTGTCGCAGGGCTTTAGAATTCCACAACAGGTGTTCCAGATCTTCAATTTTTATACGTCAACAGAGAGTGCTCATTAGGCTAAACAACTCGTACGAAGACGTCATTCCTATATATGTTATAGTGTAGCTGGGCTCTTGGAGTTCCACATCAGGTATTCCAGATCTTCAATATTTATACATCAACAGAGTCCTCATCAGGTTGACCAACTCGCTTGCTAAGTCATTGCTAAATATGTTATAGTTTCATCATTCTAGCTTTAAAACTGACAATACTTCCATACAACCTTTCATCCCCCCCTTTCAACCCCTTAAAACCCCCTTTCCGCAATAAAAGCCTATGTCCTTTCTCAGGCTCTTAACTATCTGTGTACCAAATTTCATTTAAATCGGTCCTGTAGTTTTAGCAGGAAAGCGGGACAGACAGACAGACAGAGTTACTTTCGCATTTATAATATCAGTGTGGATAGAAAGGAGAACACTTGTTGTTGTCAACTGAACTTGAGCATGATGCAACTGAGAATGATGTAACATTGGTATTGCATATCGCAGTGCTGGACCGAACTTGTGGTGGAGCTATACCTGCTATTGATATAGCATTGCAAGAGGCGTTGGTTTTAAGCCCCCCCGTTATAATCAGACAGGCATCATTTAGCGCTATGTCAACTTCTTTGTTAAGCTAAGCCTTAGGTGGAAATGGCAATCAAGGCTTCCAAAATGCAAGTGAAGGGCTACAGGACATTCCAGTAAGTGGATCCAGGTCTGATCGGGAGTCCCGCATTTACACTTAATAGCAGAAGTATCTCGAATCCTCCATTTTGCCAGTATGTTTGCTTCAGTCTCATCATTATGTCGAAATCTGTGGTTTTCTTAAAATCAGCACAGTTTTTTGCATATGATTTTTTGGTGATGACTGATTCTTGATGTGTTTTCAGAGGAACAGCATCCAAGTGAGCAGCACAGGTCGTCGCTCGCTGGAGTCCGGCGGCGAGTGGAGGCCCACGGCGGAGTGGGTGTCCAGCTGGCGCGGCAAGCTGCCGCTGCAGACCATCATGCGCCTGCTGCAGGTGCTGGTGCCGCAGGTCGAGAAGATCTGCATCGACAAGTAAGTAGCGACAGTATCCAGGTGAGCTGGAGTCAGTGGGTGTCCAGCTGGCGCGGCAAGCTGCCGCTGCAGACCGTCATGCGCCTGCTGCAGGTGCTGGTGCCGCAGGTCGAGAAGATCTGCATCGACAAGTAAGTAGCGACAGTATCCAGGTGAGCTGGAGTCAGTGGGTGTCCAGCTGGCGCGGCAAGCTGCCGCTGCAGACCATCATGCGCCTGCTGCAGGTGCTGGTGCCGCAGGTCGAGAAGATCTGCATCGACAAGTAAGTAGCGACAGTATCCAGGTGAGCTGGAGTCAGTGGGTGTCCAGCTGGCGCGGCAAGCTGCCGCTGCAGACCATCATGCGCCTGCTGCAGGTGCTGGTGCCGCAGGTCGAGAAGATCTGCATCGACAAGTAAGTAGCGACAGTATCCAGGTGAGCTGGAGTCAGTGGGTGTCCAGCTGGCGCGGCAAGCTGCCGCTGCAGACCGTCATGGTTTCCCCAGAGTTTAGAATTATAATTATTATAATTCTAAACTCCGGGGAAACTTTAATTGCAATGCACTTTGATTCATCCGTCACTGCATACTTATCGCTAGTCTTTATTTTGCTTTGACGACAGATTTGTCTACTTCAGCCTTATCTCGCATAATCACAACTCTATTTGCACCCTAGGGGCCTGACAGACGAGTCGGAGATCCTCCGTTTCCTGCAGCACGGCACGCTGGTGGGACTGCTGCCGGTGCCGCACCCGATCCTCATCCGCAAGTACCAGGCCAACGCGGGCACCGCCGCGTGGTTCAGGACGTATCTCTGGGGCGTCATCTATATACGGTGAGTGTATGGGCAAGGGAGAAGGGGAGAAAACATGATAATTGCCTATTTATCTGAAATATAGAAAGCAGTCCAGTTATTAATATATTTACCCATGTTCTTTTTTGTTTTGTTACTTAAGCATTGATGGTTTTTTTTTTTTAATTTATTTATCGATAGGCTTGCGTTTGACGAAAACGTGACGCTTTCAAGCAATACGTCAAAACTTTTTTTTTTAAATCACTTTATTCTTAAACTGTCCGACTTGTACTGACTAAAATCCACGGTGTTACTCGTACTTCAATGGCCCTTCCCTTTACGTTCCGACGCCACGGTTACTCGTAAGTTACGCGCGCGAACACGACGCGCCGTCCGGGCATGGTCCATGATCGGACAGTGAGTTGCCCATTTCTCGCCGTCGGCATGCCCGCTCCTTCCCAACAGTCCTTCCTGCCCCGCCCTGATTGGAAGGACTCGTTTGATAATTTTACCACGGTAAAAAAAGCCAGTATTGCCCGACTATAATTTCAACTTTAGAAGTAAATGTAGGTAGAAATATTGACGACCTCTTAATTAATTTGATATTTCTTTATATCCACAGCAACGTAGACCCGCCGATTTGGTACGATACGGACGTGAAATTATTCGAGATACAACGGGTGTAGTCGGACGACGTATCTGCAAGTACCCCCTGAAACAAACGGCGTGATGATCTCTAAACCGACGCGCTGGTAAATTAATTACCCTTTTATTAATTATTATTGTTGTTTTTATTTCCGAAGTTTAATTTGATAGATTAAAATATGAATTTTATTGAAGCTATTTTGGTTATGATCCTCTAACTCTGGGTCATTCGGACTTTGGTTTATTTCTTGTATTTTACAATTAAAAAAATAATAATTTTATCATGAAAAATATAAAATCTGGGACTCTAAAAAGGATACTAAACCAACATTACTAAAAAGATTATTCTACTCTATTGCTTGAGCATGATAGATTATTCCATTTTGCATATCGAATAAAAGGTTGAAATGGTAATGGCCTTTTATCAGAATCATATTAGTCATGAATTACGATAAAAAAAACACTGTATAATATTCAAATGTGCATTCTTTGAATTAGCAACGTTGCTGGTAAATATTTCCGTTTTTGATATTAATAAATTAATTGATTTTACAAAAAACAACTTATAAGGAAGAATTCGCTACCGTAGCCCGGTTTATGCTCTAGCGAAAAACATAATTCGGATGGCCCGTAGTGTATAGGATCATGACCAAAGTGGATAGATCCTTAATCTTATACGTAAAAAAACGTGCATTTCTTGAACTTACAAATGTCTGCCTGAAAGCTATATTCTGGCCTAGACAAAACTTCAGCAGCCATATTACTGGCTAAGATTTACGGTCGAAATTAATATTATATCTCAATCCAAATGCCGATCCATTTTTGGATGCTTCTCATTGGAATTTAAGACTCGGATTGGTCGTCGTTCATTGGTTACAATGAAATCGGGATCAAGATTGCGACCGAGATATATTATATTAATTTCCTGCGTTAAGCTGCTATTTTTTCTGTTCTTTCACCGTATTGCATATCTTAATGTAAAACGGCACTTTGAGCCTATCTGCCTTGACTGACAGAATTTTCGAATAATTATGTATGTTCTTAAAAAAAAAACATTGTATACTTGAATTTCTACAAGTATTTAATTAATAATATGTAGTTTTTTGAAAAGAAGAATTAAAAATATCCGAAAATGATATTTATTACGTTGTACAGTCAGCTGCATATATTTGTTGAACTTTTGATGTATAAAATGTGTAACATATTAATGCAGCTGTCTGTACATTGCAAACTAACTAATCTTCCAGTGTTAAAAAATAGTATTTAAATATTTTTTTTAATTTCTAATGTTATAATAGTTTAGTTCAATCTATAGTTATGTATATTTTACTTTATTTAAATATTCTTATGAACGAAATAGTAATTTAAGTAGCCTCTCTGAATGTGACAGTGAAATGCTGTACACATAACGATGTTACTTTAGTCAATTGAATCATTTCAAATGTAACTTACCATGTCTTATGAGCGCTTTACTTGTTTATTTATCTAAATGTTATATTAAAGATGGCGGCTAGTCATAATTTTTAATCTATGTGATCTTTTATGAATTTCTTAACTTATGAATGGTTCTTTCAGCGGTTGAGTGCAACAATTTGTATGTATAAGGTTTTTTTACAGCGTGTCCAAAATCGTAAACATAGATATATGGAGCAAGCATTGAACATTCATTAATAATTATCTACATTTGCATATTCCATTAATTGAGAATCGAATTATTTTATTTCTTTTATTTTTATGTTATGACTACTGAACGAGGCTTATGACAAAAAATAATACAAATATGTTGTAAATACATTCCATGTGATGGTTTTATTTTTATGATTATTGATTTGTGTGCGTCTTTAATATTATGAGAATTAAATATAAAATAGTTTATACGAACTTTATCACCAAATACTTACGCATTTGTGTTATGGCCGGTCCACACGATGTATACCGTTTATATGACTAAAAAATACTAAGAAAATTAAAAAAGTTTGGGACATTGACGCATGCCTGTATACGAACCTCTATGGATTTGCATTACGATAGTCGCCTGGGCTGGGGTGCGTTTAAATCTTCCGGCGATGTTTCGCCGGTAAAAAATTAAACTAGCGAGGGTTCGCTGAACGGAGTCATAAGTTTCTGTCAATGTTAGTTGTCAAATTCAATTGACAGCTCAGTTTATTAAACAAATAATCAATTTGCCGGCTTAATAAAAATCCATAATCCACAAATAATATTTACTCTCTAAAATAAAAATAATATTCGTTTATACGGCGCGAATCGAGTAAAACAACAAAACTTAATGTCAGTCTGACAGCAGGATAAAATTTTGCGTGGTAAAAAGGTCGCAAAAATTTATTCCATTTAGTAAAAACTTATACCAGCGGACGACCGTAAACGGGGCAGATTAAATTTTAGTTAGCTTCATTTTTCACCTCGCGGTGTACTTAAACGGGGTGTTTGACATTTAGTCAGTCGTCCGCTGGTATAAGTTTTTACTGAATGGAATAAATTTTTGCGACCTTTTTACCTCGCAAAATTTTATCCTGCTGTCAGATTGTTTTTTTTTTATTTGTATAATAAACTGAGCTGTCAATTGAATTTGACAGCTAACATTGACAGAAACTTATGACTCCGTTCAGCGAACCCTCGCTAGTTTAATTTTTTTTCCGGCGAAATATCGCCAGCTGATTTAAACGCACCCCTGTATAGCAAAGTCGTAAGGTATCGGAGACTTGCGTCGCCTTGTGTACGAAGGGGCTAACTGGGTGCAACTGCATTAACTGCATGTCAGTATTTTACAATTATATAGAGCTAATAATTTCCCTTATTGTGCACGAAGTCTAAAAATGTGTCGTGTGTACCAGGCTTTATCAAGTTAATTGCACTGTCACCGTAATTCTTATGTAAATTAATAGGGGCCTTAGTGGACCACTGCTAATGAGAGAATAGGTTTAATAAAAAATACTAAATAGTAACAAAACTATGCAAATTAGTAAAGGTGAAATTACAGTTACACATGCACAATATCTTTGTCTCTTTCTGCGACTTAAAATTGTAACTTAGGGAGATTCCCCATAACGCGATGTGACGCAATGGGGAAGGCAAGTCAAAGCTAATTGTAGATGGCGCCACCATAGCTTAGTCCTAATCCGACCAATGACGTAGTACTATTTTGAAGTACCTTTAAGATTTGAACTGATTTGAACCAATGACGATGCTTGGAACAAGCTATACTAGCGCCATTAGTTCCCCAGTTGCCATCCCCTTTCGACCAATTCCAAATGCAAGTGAAAAATATTAATAATCATTACCTCTACGACATATGACATAAAACGTGCGGCTGCCACGACGACGTCAAGTCAATCGAATCATCATTATATCGTAGCAGTAAGGACGATTTTCATTTATAGTTTGTAGAAATTGCAAATCGCGCCATGGTGAAGCTCCCTTACTAAAGTGAGAGGTCTAATCGCACGCTAAAGTTCATAATGCGAATGCTTGCGATCGAACTTCTCGCTCCATCAAATGACGACTGTATGTGACAGTATGAGATAGAAAATCCTGATATGTGTGTAAATGTAGTTTCTCCATACATGTGTACTTACAAAAACTTGTAAGATATTTATCAAACTGATTATTTCAGTACAAACTCTAAATAAAATGATTGTAGCATTATTTTTTTGATAAATAATTAAAATATATACTTTGATTAAAGATTCCACTGCGGCCCGCTTTTAGTGTTAACTTGTAATTATATTAATTTATTTGACACAATCACTGTACTTAATGTTATGTAAAATAGAAAATATATTATAATGTGAGCATTTATATTGGAAAATTATTCATTTGTCCTGATTCCCTTTTACATTTTCTACCATTATGGTAGGAAAAATGATTTTCTACCATTGCATTGTTTTTTATTATTTTCTAACCAATTTCAATGAATAAAGCGCTGAAATTCTTTTATGACACAAAAAAAGTCGAAATGTCTCGGGGAATGACGTCACAAAACGCAAAGTTTAGTCTTCATGTTGTTGGAATGTGTATGCTACGTAATTAACGTACGGTCGAAAATGGTCTGTCGGGGCGGCACGGCAATCTTAGGCCCGATCGGTAACGCTTAGTAGTCCAATAGATTTTCAACTTTATGCGCTTGGTTATAAAGCTAAAAACCTTTTAAAGACCACTGGTTGCCTACTACGTCTTAAACCGAGAGTACTTCCAGTGTGGGAGCGAGGTGGCGCTAGACGACTTGTATAGCTCTGTTTCTTTCCCACACAGCAAACTAGGAATACACTCGCGTTAAGACGTGGGCCACTTGTACCCATACCATGAGTTGTCAATACGATACTCGATCATCGATATCGACCGCGTTTGGTTCTCTCATTGACCCGCTCCAAGGTTGTTGAACTATCAACTAATGAGAGCGCCAAACGCGGTCGATGCGTATGATCGAGTGTCGTAATGACAACTCATGGTAGAGGGCGAGGCTCAGAACGTTTACACTGATCATTTGCCGCTTGTGTAAATGTCGAGGTATCGTATTTGCCATGGGCAAAGGTAATATAAGACTAGGCCATGGGAAATAAGCATAAATTAATATACATACGTCTAAATAATACTAACTCGTGGTATAATTACAGCCGCACAGGCCGATCTTCCGGGTTAAGCCGAGATTGGTCCGTGGATGGGTGACCATCTGTCATAGCGAGTTACCTCCGTGGGCCAAGTGTATGACCAAGGGCTTTAACATACGTACTTTCCGAGGGGAACGTACGTATGGTAAAGACGTTGGTCCCGGTTATCATTTGTAGATCTTTGACAGTCGTTACTGTTAGTCTGAAGCTCATAATTCTGACAACCAGTCTTACCATGGGATACCCCATGGTAAGACTGGTTGTCAGAATTATCGTATTACCCAGTTACTGGGTTGTGGAGGTCCGATAGGCAGTCGCTCCATGTAAAATACCGATATTCAGCTGCATCTGGTTCGACTGGAAGCCGACCACAATATAGCTGGGAAAAGGCTTGGCAGACTATGTACCGTTGTAATGTATTTTTACATCAGTATTAAACATGTATTTTCCTTTACTTTTCTAGTGTGTACATAAATAGTTAAATCAATAAATATTAAATATGATGAAATAAAACAACAAAATCACAGATATACAATCTTTAATAACGAAGCGTCTGTTATAAAAGACGAACCGACCTCCCTTCTATAAAGGATCCCTTGTAAAACAATAATATTGCAACGCCAACGAAGTAAAACTTCAACTAATAACATCACATTCATTAGAGCTAACATGACTAGACTTATTATTATATTTATTTATTTATTTAGCGGTACTTTACTCCTTGTATACCTACTTTGTCGAACATATTTATTTCTTTATATTTTAGAACTAGCTTCGCCCGCTCACCTTATTGCCTTTGTCACTCAGGAGCAAAGCAGCTTTCAAATGGTGAAAGAATTTTTGAAATAGATCCAGTAGTTTTTGAGTTTATTCATTACAAACATACACACACCCACAAAAATACCAACAAATCTTTTCTCTATATAATATTAGTGTAGATATTTTGACGTGGAATATTGTGATGTTACACATAAAAAATCACACATCTGTGATATGACAGTATTTTTAGTAAAACAATCTATACTAAAACGTTTAAGGCCCGTATTACAGAACGAAACTCTAGCACTGATCTCTATTTAAATCTAGATTTCAACCAATCAAATGCCTTGAATCTAGTTTTAAGTAATACTTGAGAATTGAGTGACGTTCATACGGGCCTAAGATTTCAATTTAGAATCCCCACATTCATTGCCAAATAAATACACTTGAAATGAAATCACCAAAAGCTTGTTAAATAAGTTTTCAACATAGACTTACAGTATGGACTTACTTAATCCAACCTAATGTCAAAAAATATTGCCATAATCTCTAGATTTCTAAAAAGAGAGAAAAACAATTGTAGGACCTATCTATCTCTTTCCAGCTTGACATTCAAAATGTCTTTGGTAATGTCAAGGAAAGCCATAGAGAGTATGACATTTTTAAGTATTCTCTATTTTAAATGCCATACTCTCTGCCCACGTACAGCTCAGGTGGCCTACCATGGCGTCTTAAACCGTAGTTCCAGTGAGTGAACGAGATGGCGCTAGACGACTTGTTTAGCTTTGTCTCTTTCCCACACTGGAACTACTCTAGCTTTAAGACGTCTTAGCAGGCCCCCAGTCCATGCTATATCTCTATGGTTTCTAACACAATTACAAGATGACCAGAAAACCAATCGATAAACATTATTTGTGCGTCCATATCGATATTATCATAACAGTCAACAAGGTTATTCCATACACTTAACATACAATAAGCTTAAACTTTAAATATACAAGAAGTAAAACACCACTGCCGTATTATTATCAATTCGCGATTTATGAACTATATGATGAGTCTTACTGATTTAAATTCAATAATTTCCGGTTGCCAGAAAGTAACCTATTTAGTATTTTTATATTACCGTGTGTTAACTGTTGAAACAATTAATGGTGCATGAAAACTTTCGAAAAACTACCAAAGCGTATGTCTTTTTTAGTCTGGCAGCATTAGATTTTCTTGCTCTGGCAACCTTGTTATCAGCAGGTTTGAATGATGACATTGACTGTGCACTGAAAGTGCGATTTTATAATGGCATGGAAACTTACAAAATGTCATGTTTTTATACCCGATTTGCCCAGTTTTTGGCAGGATAACTTGAAAATTTTACTATCTAAGTGTGGTTGATAGAAATGGTCGCAAAATGGACGTTTGTAAGCAATATCAGCACATATAAATACATGTTTGCTTACCACAGATTTACTAAACTAAACATACTTTACTAAACATGTACAGAATAAATGGGGTTTTAAGATTATCTCTCTATCATTATATGCAATACAAAACTAGTTTCCCGAGATAATTCTAAAAATATTTCAGTTTTTTTTGCCGATCATTGAACACCGTATTTATTGTTATTTACATTTAAAATCGACTTACAAATCATGGCGATGATTGGTAAAACTACTAAAATACAATCTATATACAAGTACGGGCAACATATGTTGCACATCGGCCTTTCGAAAGAGATAGTCTGCTGGTTTGGTTTAGTATATCGTTATCTCTTTCCCACACTACTTATATGACGTCTATCACAGTTTCGTGGTTCGTTAGTACTTCGTGCGACAGAGATAATGCTCTACAAATCCGTCACTAGCCGATTATCTCTTTTCAAAAGCCGATGTACATTATTTATTGCTGCTACCTTGTAATGGTTATTTGCCGTCAGAGATATTTTTAATTGTTATAGCCATTTATACAACTGTCAAAGAAACAGATTTGAATACGGACGATTTATGTTGGTAATCATTTTTTTTCCCCGACTTAACATTGAGATCGATCTAGCAATTAGGTACAGACAAAGAAGAGTTAAGTATCTTTTCTTGAAAAAGTCGTTGAAAGGAAGATTATATTCCGTTATGGATATTATATTAATCTTTTTTGATCATTATTTATTCTATAGTTTAGAATAAAATTCTCACCTGTTTTCATCAATTTAAGGTCGAAAATCACATTTTATCTTATGGAGAACTTTAAGAAATTAATTCATCCACTTTACCCTAGTCTTACGTCCTATTCAGCAGAGTAAGCAAGGCGACAATATAATCCTTGTACTCTTCTCTCACCATAACCGCACAGGTTAACAATAGCAATCATCAATATTTATCTACCAACTTACAATCATACCTAAATTAATTTTGTTAAAATTCCCCTTAAAACGCTACTTAAACATTACATAAAAAAAAAACTCTTTAATAATGGTTCAGATTTAGTGAAACTTGACTGATTGCATGTCGAGAATCGCATCTATGTAGATGTACAGAGCAGAGCAGGTCAACCTACTCGAATCCGTCAAATTTTACCAATCGAACATTAACCTTCCACTATTGTGATAGATCGTGGTAGCTTGATTTGCTGGCGTCTGTATATACAATCGACAAATAATTATGACCCACCATCAAGTTTATTTTTTTACAGACTTTCAAATACAATTAGGTCCACATTCTCGTTCACATACAATCATATCCATAACGACGTTGTTCTTTGTTATTTTGACGGATTAAAACGATTTATTGTCAAAACGGGTCATGATTCAAGTCGATTGTCCAAGGAAGTTTAGGCGCGTGGCCAAAAATAGACCTAAAGCAGCCGACTTTTTCATTACATTTTTAACTAAACAATTAAACAAAAATGTTTTACAACAGCGCCTCCCTGTCAAAGTCAATCAAGAGCCAGATTTATTCATCCCGGGGGGTATTATAACGTCTTTAAACCAGGCTTGTAACAGTGAGTGAACGAGATGGCGCTAGACGACTTGTATAGCTTTGTCACTTTCACTCGCCGGAACAAACCTCGTTGTTTTACCCCCCCACTGGTGGTCTTCCATGACTTCTTAAAGCCAGAGTATTTTCAGTGTGGGAAAGAGACGTTCACTCACTGGAACTGCGAACCTGTTGTTACATATCGATCTATACTTGTTTGAATATCCTACTTTTTGTCCATCAAGATCTGAACCATTATTAACAAATTGAAAATAATTATATGCAAATAAGAATTCAAGTTGGACTATTTTTATTTTGTCATAGGTTCAAAAACACTACCTTGAATTTTATTATTGAACAGTGCCAAAACTTTAAACATTTACCGGGAAGGGTAGTAAACTTTGGAATCATAGGAAAGGGTGGGAATATTCGAAAAGGTGATCAGTGAAGATTTTAAGATCATTTTTTGGTGATATCAAGGGTGATAATCGTGAGTCAGGATATGATTGCTTACATATAGACTAGTCTAGGGTAAGGTTTGGCTCGATTGACTATAAAATGCTTGAGTACCTATATTAAAATTACGTGTAAAAATAAGTTATGCAAAATTCTTTTACCTATTTTTGTCAATCTCATAAGCAACTTCAACTAAACTTCTAATAATTATTTGGCTTAATTTTGGTAAATTATTCATTAATGGAAGCCACATAAAAAGATATTTACGATTATAAAATGATATATAAAAGCGCTTAAAGCAGTTGACACATCGCAATATTTTCTTCCAACTTGCAAGTCAGCATACAAATTAAAGCTACCATAAAAATTGGCAACATTTTCAAACAACTCACTAGTGTTGCTAGCAATGAAAATGAAGCTACCATTTTAGTAATTTTCTGCAAAAACCTGTATTATTGAGTGGTAAAACCTTACCCTTTTAAGCAGTCTATATGATAAACTCCTGGCTCACGGGCGCCGCTAGCTAGCTGAGCGAGCTGTAGGCGGGGGGCGGAGGGCTGGCGTCCCGGCCCGGCATCAGCACCGCGATCTTGTACGGGGGCGGGGCCTCCGGGGACGGCGCGGGGGCCGGGGAGCGCTCGGACGACTGCAGGAGGGTCGCCAGAGATATGTCATCCGATGGCTCTGATGGTGGAGGCTAGAGAAAGGAGACTTTTCGTTAATAATTACAGCTTATGTCTCATAGTTACAATTGCGGAGAGGAGATTTAACAAGGGTTCAAGTAATTTTGACATCTGTATTTGCTTCACCGCAATATTTGGTGAGTACCTACCATAATGTTTTATTACTAAAGTTTCATTTGCATTGTGCATACGTTATCCAAGTCCGATTCATTGTATTTAAGATGCATCTTTTTTAACCGACGAAAAAAAAAGGAGGAGGTTATATTTTTTTTTTTTTTTTTATGTATGACCACGCATAACTTTTCCTAACGTGGTCCGATTCCAAAAATTATTTTTTTGTTGGAAAGAGTATATCTCAAAGTTGGTCCCATTTAAATTTTAAAACTAAAATCGGCCTCTAAGGGTATAAAAAAAGGAATTAATTGACAATCTTCCTACAGAATTTTCAATTATGAACCCATTCTGTTGAAATAAAGTTAACAATTGTAGTTCTGAGGACATTATTATATAGCAGAATGTGGAGAACATAACATGATGGCGTCACCATCATCAGATCAACTCCAGATCCCTGTTATTTTGTGAAGTCAGTCCCAAGAGTTCCTTAACAGTTAACAACAGCTATATCGTGTTTGGGCTCATTTCACTCAGCTTGATGAGAACTTTAGACCTAGCTGAGGTATCATTGCCATCGAGAGTCTGAGGATGGTGACGGATAGCAGGGGCAAGAGGTCCTCAACAGTTAACAGCACCTTTATCGTGTTTGGGCTCATTTCACTAGTCTTGATGAAAACTTTATACCTAGGTGGGGTATAATTGTCATCGAGGGTCTGAAGATGGTGACAGAGGGCAGTAGCAAGAGATCCTTAACAGTTAACAGCAACTATATCGTATTTGGGCTCATTTCACTCATATTGATGAGAACTTTAGACGTAGCTGGGGTATGACAGTCGTTGAGAGTTTTTAGTTACAGAAATTGACACGAGATAGGAAACTCAAAAGTAAAAAATAAGTCCTTTTTAAAAAAAAACAAACCGACGAAACATCGAACTGAAAAGCAAAAAATAAATTTTGAGGCGGCGCCAAAGAAACAATCAACGAATAGCTACGACGAGCTATTCAAGCACGACAAGCTATACAACGAGCTATTCTGCTCTTCAAATAGTTAATTTATATGTTTGTTTGTTTGGCGCCGCCTCAAAATTTATTTTTTGCTTTTCAGTTCGATGTTTCGTCGGTTTGATTTTTTTTAAAAAGGACTTATTCCATTTTGGATGGAAAATTGTGACTAAGGCTGCCTGTCCATAGGAGCGGAGCGAGTCTGCGTATCAGAGACCTATTAATCAATAGGATAGCACCAATGAAGAGGAGCGAAGATTAAGTGCAACCTTATTACTTAATATTTTCCCGTTTCTTCACTACACGCAGCCTCGTGAACAAGTAGCTATAGGCTCAAAAACAATTACAGCGGACGAATGACATGCCGAGTTCGACATTGATTGCCATCACATCTATCGACGTTCTTACTGCGATTGATCGAAGATTCGCACACTTTGTATCCAGTTTCCATCCAAAGGGGATGGAAACTGAAGACCTAAATATTAGTTTGAGTCCAGGGGGCCAACCATGACGTCCTAAATCTAGAGTAGTTCCGCTGACGGAAAGAGATGGCGCTAGACGACTTATATAACTGTCTCATTCCCTCAGAGGAACTACTCTAGCTTGGTAGGGCCACCAGGAGTATCTTGCTAGCACTCACCACGTATATGCTGACGTGTCTGTCCCGCTGCGCCGTGCTGGACACTCGCTCGGGCGTGCGCACGGGCGGCGGGCGTGAGCGACACAGCGATAGCGCGCAGCCCACGCCGCACACGCACGCCACGGCCGCGCACACCACGCTGGCCTCGCCGCCGCCGCCCGCGCCGCCGCTCGAGCGGATGACCTGAGGACGGGGGCGGGTTATATCTCTGATATTATGTAGTAGCCAGTGCCTTAAGCTTAAGGAACTTCCCCATGACGTGATGCAACGCAATACAAATTTGTAATATTATTAGTTGACATTTATTCTTTTAATTTCATTGACATGATTGTAATAACTGTAATATCAATAAATCATCAACTTCTCCGTGATGCATGTCAGTAATTTAAATATTTGCACGACTTGTAAGTCGAATATAGTGAGACTTAAACCTTAATTTACCATGTAATTGTACACCTATATTCTGGCAAATAAATCATTCATTCATTCATTCAACCGATTCCAAATATATACAAGTGAAAATCATCCTTACCACTACGACAAACGTGCGGTTGTCCACGGTACATGAAAAACAAAACACGTTCGCCACGACGACGTCAAGTCAATCGAATTGCATCATTATATCGTAGAAGCAAGGACGATTTTCATTTTTAGTTTGTAGAAATTGCAAATCGCACGAATCTTTAGTTTTTAATTCAATGATCATAGCAGAAAATCGCAGTTCTACTAATTTTCTGCTATGATCATTGAATCAAAAACTGTAATGTTATTCTCTGAAGACAGTCTTGCATGCAGCGCTGCCCCAGCGTCAAAACTACAATTAGGTATAGGTACCTACATAAACTTGTTTTTCGTCACAGACAGCAGTTGCCCACAAAGCTATTTCCTTTAAAAATATCACTGAAAAACTCTATATTTCTACTTTCGAAGGCATGAAGGCGTGCTACAGCTTTTTTGAATGATATAGCATGGTTGATTCATTAACAACCTTTTTTCAGTATTTTTCCAATTACAGTCCACAGAAAATCAGGAACCCGCCCATATAAGGAGGTAAAAAAATGGATAACTGTGTGTTTGTTTTTAGGTTGGAACCTGTACCTACCCATATCACGAGTTTTCACTTTTTTACTTAAAAGCGTCTTTCCAGTATTTACAGCGTTTCTTGCATGGAAAAATGGAACAGCGCCTCTGATGTGCGAAGAAGGAACTAATTTTTTCATTGCAATTTGAAAATGTCAAAGTTCCAGTTTATTTTACGTCAGAATAACTGAAAACTCATGATAAGGCCCAAATGTACTCTATGATAAGGCCTCTGGCTTCTGGTTCATGTGTAGAGTAGACGCGTCTCGGTATGAATTGACACTTATTGAACCAGTAGTATAAATACCAAAGTACACGATAATTATGGTTTATGAATAGGCAGTTAGATACGGCCGTGCGTGGGTCGGTTGCAAAACACGCAATAAGATTTTTCAGGTTTGGATTTATAAACTGGCGATAAAATACCGATAGCTTTCCCCTCTCGAAATGCTGGGTTAAAAGGTTATTTAGAGAAATAGGTGAAATAAAGTCTATTCGAAGTCCATAAAATTTAGTTTATATGCATTATTTTTGGAGCGATATGTAAATATTTACTTCAATGGAAAAAGCTTTACCGCTTTACATTGGCGGATCGAATTTTTAACTCTTAGCTAATTTATGGGTTTTGAAAGACGAGAATTTTACTTAGAATTTCATGAAAATATACTGGTATTTTAAAATAATAATGTTTCGGCCGAAACATTCAAGAATTCTATGATCACTTTTCTCTCGTGCTGTTTCGTTTCAAATATAATAAAGTTAGCCGTAATTTCTCTGGAAGAAGACTTTACCAGCACAATCGTTCAGTTAAGACGTCCAGTCTGCTGGACATACGAGTAGGTAGGCCTCTCCGGAGCACAGGTTTTTTTAGGATAAACGACCTCGAGCAGGACTCGAACCTGCGATGCGACCCTATGATTCAGTACACCAGGAGCTTTTACCAACCAAGGTACCGCCAGTTTTGCCCTAAGTTCGAAGTCGTCTCTATATGGTGACGTACCTCGAGCTAGCGGATTCCCACAACTATTCTAAGGCATGCAAAGTACTATAATCTAATTTATTCCAAATAATAAACATCAAAAATTGACTCACGCTCACCTGACGATCAAAGTAGTACTTCGCGCCAGCCAAGAACACGGTAGCCAGCGCGAAAGACACCAGCATGCCGAACTTGAGGTGCGGCGCCATCATTGGCGAGTGGTGGAGTCCTAGGGCTGCGGTTCGGATTAACGTGTCAGGGGTGACGGAGCGGGCGGCTGCGAGGCTAGCGATGGTCGGCTGTGGGGGCTCCGTTGGTATTTCCACGTAAAGACTAGGCTCATCGTTTTGCCGCCGCGTTGCGTGGACCGCTGGCATCGGTGGAGGTCTAAGGAATTGTATTTTGCGGTTCGGTATTTGGACTGTATTGTAACCGACTTCTTTACGTTTACTTCGGGACGCATTTTCCAGTTGGATTTAGAAGGTTTTGTCTACGTTCTGCGCAGTTATTGACTAATGCAGCTTAGTGCTCAATGATGAGGGCATGCTAAGGTTGCCTGTCCATTGATGCGGAGCGAGCTGGCGGAGCGGAGAAACGAGGAAATATGCACCATTGAAGAGGAGCGGAGATGTAGTACAATTCTATTGGTTAATATTTTCTCGTTTCTCCGCTCCGCCAGCTCGCTGATATCAATGGACAGGCAGACTAAGGCGAGGCTAAACACCAGGGTTTTGCGTTTTTTTGTCCTCTAGTAAGACTGCATGGAGTTAGAAGACCGAGAGGTGGTATGAAAAAAATCTATCAAGCATATTCCAAGGTTTAATTGCAAACACAGAGCTTCGGGTACAATAATTATTCTGAAATCTATATTTCCTGATAGGTACAACCCGGGGTCTTTAAGTCAAGAGTGAATTAGGTTACTTCTGAGCAAGCGTGCTCCCCGGTCGACCACATCTTCGCTTACAATCACGCAAGATACTTAGTGCTCAAACGCGAGCCTATCACTAAAATATAAATCGCCCGACGTTTTCCCTCAGATTGCTGTACGACCGAAAAAAGACTGGTAAACTGCGCTTTGGTATCTATGGCTAATATTACTGACTAATGCGGACATACCCAGCATGTCGATGCGAGCGGTGCGGGCGGCGCGGCGGGCAGTCGACGGCGGCGAAGCGGTGCACGGGCGCCGCCATGCCCTTGCGGCCCCCGCCCCCGCTCGCGCACACGCGGCCCCGCGCTCGCCCTGTGTACACACCCTGGAGACTTACTATCAAGTAGTCAGTAGAAGAAGACCCTATACTCAAAGCTCACCACAATTTCATCATCATTTTTTTAGGGTGGGTGGGATCTACCTATAAGTGGTCCACCCCGGCCAACTGCATCACAGGCCTGTTAACTTTTCTTTTTTTTTAGCGTGGTAAAATCATCAAATGAGTCCTCCCACCAGGGCAGGGCAGGAGGGACTGGCAGACTTGTACTGACTAAAATCCACGGTGTCCTTCAATAATCCTTTACGGTCCGGGGTCACGGTAGCTCGTTAGTCCCGCGACCCCAGCGACAGGCCTGCGGTGACGATTGAGTGATCCCACTGGCGGTAGCAGCAGGAGGCCTTACCAGGGCTTCCAGGGCCATTTGGTTCACGACCGACATCAGAGTATGGCGCCAAAAAGCTCTTACGGTGTTCCGTCGAGTTGCTGCACATGAATTCCAGATCCTTCTGGGTATAAGCTCACTCCATTTTTAATTCTGGGCTAGATTTAAATAGACAAGACCAAACTCATTTCATCTTTTGTCTTTAAAAGAACTTGGGAACATACAGATCCTTGTCTGTCTCATCTCATAAGTATTAAAATTGAAATGTCTTCCACTGGTAAGTGGTTTGAATATTTACATAATAGTGACTAAACATAGATTCAAATGGTCACATACCAGCTGAAAGTGAAGATGGAACACGATGACGGCCGGTGTAGGCACACTGGCTGCGTTTATCTATCCAAAAATGCATTGGAGCGCCTCGATGCTGGCTGCTGAATGAATATCAGTGGCTGTGCGGAGCCCTCAGTGTACTGCACATTGGACCATTGTATTGAGATACTGTAAAAGAGAATTTCATCTATACTTTTATTAGAAAGCTGAAGAGTTTGTTTATGGTTAAACAAGTTAATCTCCAGGAACTTCGGTAATTAATTGAAAAATTTACTATTGTGTTAGAAAGTCCATTATTGAGGGAGGGTATAGGTTACCTAAATATTACATCAAGCTTTAACCAATGACTAAGGCCTCAAGAACGCCTATGTCCCAGAAGTGGAAACAAATTATAGCCTGATTATACCGCGCAATGTTGAACCGACCATTTGGGCGTTTATAACCGGTTTTTTGAACCAATCCCAAATGGTCAACATAACATGGTTTATTATATTTATGTCAAAGGCAAACTGTAATTTTGACAATGAAGATGACAACAACACCTTAGAATATATAGTATAATAGCTCTGGTTGCCTAGTTTACATAGACAGGTTAATAAACTTTATTATTTTGCAGATGTTTTGCGGGTTACATTCCATTCCAGTATGCCTGACTCATACAAATTATAAACATTGATTGTGTGTTTTCTTAACGTAAAACAGACATTCTTGTGTATGGAACATTTTTGATGTGGAAGATCATACTAGTATTTTTCTTTTAATATGACACTAAAGATAACTTGATAAAAAATTACAAGAATAAGATAAAATAAAGAACCTTTTCTTTTTTTACACAATGTTTTCCTCAGACTGAATAAAGGAATAAGATTTATTTTAAATATATTGCCTGCCTTTTTGATAGATTCAATAATCCATTTGGTATACTATGGAGTACCACAAGGGAATGTTATAGGACCCGGCACATTTTAAATGATTTGAAATTACAAAAACCAAGCACCAGATGTTAATTTCTGTACTTGTGATATTCTTGGATTGCTGATTTGCTGATAAACAGATAATTACAGTTCTTACGAAATTCTCTACGAAGTTTTCTTTGAAAGGATAAAACAATAGTAATGTATTTAATCTAATATGTTTTCTTTCAAAATATTTACTTTTTTAGATGATAACACAACTAATGATACAAGTAATTAACAGTAATTTAAAGAGCGTTAACGTAACGGTAATTGGTGCTTGCGAATGCTGGGTGGATTGCCTGACCTGTGTTGACCTATATTTTAAATCTGTCACTATGTCACACCTAGTCTAAGTATCTTCTGACCCCTTACGGGGAAAGAGAGGGCGAAAATGAATACAATACTTTTTTTTGATTATTCTGCCCCACTTTTATTGTCAAAACATAACAAGTACAATGTAAATAAAATAAGATTTTCTTCCTGTATCGACGTCGTTTCCGATAATATTTGTTTTTATTTTACAGCTGATCCTATGACATAAATAAAAAAACTGCTATGATACAAAAATACCTTACCTTTTTATTTATATTATTCACACTATAAATTACAGTCACAGGCTGAGACCAGCAGGGAATTAATTATCAAATATTTATCTAACAATAGATCCATTCATTCATGACTATTTTCACTGTATATTCACACGGACGCGGCAGTATAAAACCTTCTCACTTATTAAAAAATATATACACTATCTAAATTCATATCTAATACACTAAGACATAAATCTACTGTGTTGTATTTTTAAAACATAATAAAATAAATCGTCAATTCACTTTTGCACTTGACAGCCATTTGTGGGCGGGGTGCGCGCGCTAAGCAAAACAACCACATCTACCAACTGCACCATGATTTCGCAATCGATATTATTAATTTGCTCAATTATTTTATTAATTAACGATACATAATACTTCATACAAAATTCTGAATTGCTGCATGAATAAAAAGTCGTTAGAAGTTTTATAATTATGAAAAAGTGATAAGAATCTCAATATAATGGAAAATAGAAAGAAAAAGTTTATGGTGCTCAATGATGAAATGGATGTTTATTACATTCTGAAATTATCAAAATGTTCCCGAAACGTGTTTTTATGTTTCAAATGAGTAAAAACACTTATTATAAAACTATTTTTGATTAATTTATAAAGCATAATTTAAATTTGCCTCTCCAATGTTTGGCCATTTCCGGAAACTTCTAGATATTAAATTTCGTTCAGAAATAATTTCCAAAAAAAAATCTGTTTTGACGAATTTGAAAACAATTTTTTTTAACTGGGTAAATTATACTTTTAAATGATTAAAATTTTCTTTTTGTTACATTATGTTCTCAAAAATGTAAAAAAAAGGGTGGTAAAAAAATCTAAAATGTAAAAAAACAGATTACAAAACAATCCAAATCATCAGCTGAGCTGTTATGTATTTCTGAACGATCAGAGTTTATAAATAAAACCCCCTCCTCCCGGAAAATCAAATCAGTCTGTCAAAATTACACCAAGTCAACTGTTCAACGGCGCAGCAGTATTTTCTGTATTTTGTGTTGTTTCTCGCGAGTCTAGTGCGAGATTGACATGATCACTTGGGTTTTGTGATAATCTAAGAGTGGATTTAAAGTTTTTAATCATTAGTGCATTGTGAGTTTTATGAGGTTAATAAAAATGCTGACATCAAGATTTAGGAGTAATGACGATCGTCAGAGATCCGCGAAGCCCTATTGCCAGTGTTGGAATGAGAGCAGACCTACGCCATGGGAGCACACAGGTGGCTGTGCTTGTGGAGAACACTCTAACAGTAAGTAGAACAAAATTTTATATAATTTCGTACATACCTACCTCTGTCATCAATTATTTATCCACCCAGGTTTCAAGTTATCGACAACGTTATCTTGACGATGGGAAACTGTATTCTAAAAGATCAATATTATTGTCATTATATTAAAAATAAACTTGTGTGACAAGTTTTGTATCTGGCTATTTCAATAAAGGTCTCATTATTTACCATGTTTGACGACAACAACAACAGGTTTAATCTAACACAATACAAAATTGAATAACAACATTCATCAGCAATAATCAAATGAAGCTAATCAATTGACTTTCGCCGCGAAAATAACGAGTCGATATCGCGACTCAAATTCAATTTTAACAACTAACAAAAATGGTAGGCAAGATCAAAGGAGATGTTTCATTTTCGGCCATCAGAAGTACATTATATCAAAAAAGAGGAAAAAATACCACAAATTCGGTAAAAATATTCTCTGGTGGATTTGAGCCTGATTTGTTGTGTACAAAATAAAAATAGTTTTTCAATTATTGCCATGTTTCATTCAACATGGCGTCTTGTTTGCTTGCATAATTCATTCGTTCTGAAATTATGTCTCATCAAATTAAAATTAAATAGAAAAAAAAAATGTCTGTATTCTTGAAGTGTTTAAATAAACTATTATTCTATTGTACATATTTTTGAGTAAATATAATTAAGTACCACAATTTCATCGTTGCAAAAATCTTTTAATCGTGTTTCTGAACCCAAAAAATGACCGCTTGTTCATTGGCGTAAAAGACCAAAAGCCATGCCATAAAAATACTTAATATTTTTATGGCATGGCTTTTGGTCTTTTACGCCAATGATGATGAGATGTAATGTGAAAACAAACATGCAAGACTGTCCCTAAATACAAATAAATAGGATTATGGACAGGAATCATTTCCTTTTCTTTATGAAAAAGAATTTATACCATTCCCACTTTAAAAAGTTACTTTTTCTCACTGAAAACAGTGAGTAAAAAGCTCTTTTACTCACTGTTTTGGTGTTTGAATTTAGAACACATTGGTGCGGTCCACCCCCGTCAGCCCTCGTGTTGTTAGGATAATTTTACTCTTAATTTAAAACATTGTTCCAAGTTTAATGTCAATTTGTTGGCTTAGTGACCGAACGATTGGACTACTTCGTCGCGTGCAGTGGGTTCGATTCCCGCACGGAGCAAATTTTCGTATGATCTACAGTTATTTGTTTCGGATCTGGGTGTTTGTGTATGTGAATTTAGATGTTTGTAAACGCACCTTTGTCTTTTTTTTCTTCTTTAAATACCTATCTATTATCTCTTAATTATTATTTTTCTTGTGGTCATGGTATAAATTATCGTATGCAACTCGTGAATAAAACGGATTTAAATTGAGGGCCTGAATTACTCGTGTCGCTCAGGATTTAAATCTTTCTTTAAACCTTGCATAGTGCACACACATTTTTTACTTTGTACTGTAGAAAGTTGACTTAAACTTTTTACATGAAAAAGTAAAAAAAAACAGCTTAAAAAAATAGTGCATCTTTTTTTTTGCATCATACTTTTTTTTAAAAAAATAAATCTTTTTGTGTTGCCATGTGTACAATACAAAAATATAAGTAAAAGTTGTAAAGGCTATCAATGTTAAAGATCAACTAGTTAATTGATTTCTCAATGAATGATGCAACTTTTGTTTGAGATTGCAGCAGCACATTAATATGCTGAACTTGTAGATAGTCTAGTCTAGAGCAGTCAGTTATCATTTTTCAACCATTTATTTTCAAAAGTAAAAGTTGCAGGAACGAGGACTTTGACATTCCAATGAGAGGATATAGCTAAGCATGCAATTTTTTAGAAAATCTTGCCCGACACTAGGAAATTCTCCTGTTTTATAGGTACAATCGACAAAGTTGAATCATGACCCACCCTAAGCTTATTTCCTTACAGACTTTCAAATACAATTAGGTCCACATTCGCGTAAATATACATATCCATTGTAACGACTTTGATCTTTGCCAATTTGACGGATTCAAATGATTTATTGTCAAAATGGGTCATGATTCAACTTTGTCGATTGTACATTTACAAAAAAACGTATTAACTCATACACACAAACGCCCAATACTGGAACAACTACTCGTAGATCAAACAAATATTTGCTTGGTGTGGGATTCGAACCGCAACACGTAGCGCAGCAGTCCAATTGTTCAGCCACTGCGCCAATTGTACCGTCTTCTTCTTCAATAATTATTTTTCTATCTTAGACAAAGATATTTCTATACAATTTGACATTTTTTATTGCCACTGTACAACCTGTAGACAACTGAAGAAGGGAAATATATTTTTTCAGCATTTTAATAATCACCATGCAGATGATATCAATCTTTTGACATTCTCTTTTTGTCTATTCTTCAAATAAAACTGTGCTGAAGCTTATTTAAACTTCTTCCAATAAATTATACACAATACTGCACCTCTTCCAGTAAGTGAATGGCGATGGGAGATGCCAGACAGCGCAGGCACCAGCTGGGTGATGATGTGTCCCGACCAGAAGCAGGTCACCTTCCACCCGTTCTACAGCTCCGGTACCGCTGCGGTGAGGGGAGATACTCCGCTAGTTAATGATTACCATTACTATTGGGAGGTCAAGATGCTGACCGAACCTTATGGGACGGATATAGTAAGTACATTTTTTATTTCATAGAGTTCCATTAACAAATGTCTGGTAATCTTTTTTTATATCTTCTTAGTGTATCACTTTGTTTATGTAATCTGGAAGAATATCTTATGAAAAATTGATCAGGCTCAAGCATTTTTTTTGTATTGATCTATAAAATATACCTTTTCAAAAATAATGATTTCATGGAAATCCTTAGTAAAGACTGTAGAATGCCCATATTCTAAAATATAAATAATCTTTCCTGTGTTTAACCAGTTTAACCAAATTATCTTAACTTTTATTATTTATTCAGCTTACAATTTCATATAATTGACTGATCATAATCAAAAAAATATATTCTAAGTTGTATTACAAATAAAACATCTATTGTAGTTTGTAGTCTGAAGATTTCTAATTGCGAGTAGACTGGTAACAGTTTAATTAGCGAAAATTTAGAAAGTTAATAGTAGTGACTACACACAATGTGTCATCTAGTTATACATTCTTCTGCAGTGTGGATACTAGGTTCATGTCTCTTATCAGCTTTCTCGATTGTTTATAATCATCTGGGGTTTCTAATCTTCCAGATGATTTACTATAAGTTACTAGAGTAGATACCTAAAAAGCCTAAATAAATGCTCCATAAAAACAAGTCTTTCAAAAATTGACAAATATTTTTGTTAGATGTCATCTAGCAACAGCCATTGAATTACATAAACAAACACTGACGTATGTTCATCTGTAAATACAGCACGTGATATGAATAGCGGTGTTATACATAGAACAGCTATGATAACTATTTGATGCATCGCATCGGTCAGATACGCTATTAATGATTTTTTTTTATTTGATATGGGTTTGCACTTGAGGAGCTCTTGGCTAAATAATTCCGCCTTCTGGGTTAAGTCGCGCTTGCCGAGGTTGGTCTGTGGATGGGTGATCATCTGTCAACGCGAGTTTCCTCCTTGTCTCAGAAAGCACGTAAAGCCGTTGGTCCCGGCTGTCATTTGTAGATTCGACAGTCTTTACTGTTAGAAGATCTAAAGTCTGACAACCAGTCTTACCATGGGATATCGTATTACCTAGTTACATACTTTGTTTTGTTCGATAGGCATTCGCTACATGTAATACTGATATTCAGCTGCATCCGGTTTGTCTGGAAACCAACCACAATATACTTGGAAAAAGGCTAGGCAGATTAGGCGGGTTTTCTCTTGGTTTATTCCACTTTGTTCACCTGGGTGAACAAAGTGGACAACATTGGTGTCCTCAATTCACCTCGGAAAAATATCACCTGAGTGATATCACCCAGGTTAATTGCGGACACCAAAGTCCACTAAATCGCGTAAGAAAAGTCGCCTTTGTTCACCCAGATACATACACACATCAAAAGTGTCTAGGGATCAACATATATTTTTGCAATAACTTTTCTCCTGATTGATATTAATTAAAATGTTCTTTAAGGATTCATCAAATAAAGTGTTATCGTTTGTCACAGTAACGATAAACCAAGTCACCTTTGCATTCATAAAGAAATTTGCCATTTTCCTAATAAAGGGATTTTTGACATTTGAACCACTAACATTAAAGTTCGAAAAAAAGACTGAAATAACAGTTTTCTTTAAAATTTTATTGGGTAACTTAAACAATTAATAATCCGTGTTTCTACCGCGAACACTAACAACACAAGAACATCGGTTTGGCATACTCAAAATGAGTTCATCCAAATCACGCTGTGGAATGGCCGCCCATGTTCGTTGCAACAACAAAAAAAGGTCTTCTTGCGACTGGATACCCTCCATATTCGGCAGAGCTCTTCTCTGTAGCATATCCCATGCATGCTCAATCGGGTTCAAGTCTGGCGACTGAGCAGGCCAGGGCAGGACATTGATGTTAGCTGCGGCGAGAGTCTGTCTTACAACTCTTGCGGTGTGCGGTCGTGCATTATCATGCATTAACTGAAATAAGGGACCGATTTGCACTTGTAGAGGAACGATGACGTCTGATACAATCGTCTCAGCATAAATTTGAGCGTTGAGGTTGCCTCTGATCCAAATCAACTCAGTTCTTCCGCCGATCCAAATACCCGCCCATACCATGATGGTTCCACCACTATAAGGATGGACTTCCTGGCAGGATTTTAATCGCTGTTGGCGTCCAGGGGTTCTCCAGTGTCGTATACGTCTTGTATCCGGTCTCATACCAAAACGAGACTCATCAGAAAAGCACACGAAACGCCATTGTTCTTCTGCCCAATTTCTGTGTTCAAGAGCCCATTGATATCGAATCCTACGATTGTGCATTGCTATAGGTGGTACCCGTAGCGGTCTTCGGGAATGAAGGTTCACTTCATGCAAGCGGTTTCTGACTGTTTGGTCGCTAATTAAGTTCCCTGAAGAGTGATGAAGCCTCACGGCTAACATCATGGCGGTTATTGTTGGAGCTCTTCGAGTTAAGATTTGAATGTATCGGTCTTGTCTCCGTGTGGTGCAGCGATACCGTCCTCCATGGCGCTCAGCCACGGTACCAGTGCTTCGGTAACGTGTCCAAAGTCGACTGATAACACTCTGACTTGTATTCAGAGCTAAAGCCACAGTACGTTGCCGGGAACCAGCTTCTATCATTCCCACGGCTCTGAGCATTTCTTCCCTGCTTAAATGACGTCGCCGCTCCATAATAACGTTGGTTTTAATCAGTAGTAGGGAAACAGTAGCACTAATAATGTCTTCAATGCGTTGTATGTTTTTATAGGGAAAATATTGACAGCTGATTTTCATCTTTTACTCGAATTTGATTTACAGTTCCTGATTCAAATTATGAAATGCACCAAAAAGGATCCATATAAATTTATAAAATCATAAATTTATTACAAAGCCACATCTCAATCTCAAGAAATCCGCATAAAAATGCTTGATCCCTAGACACTTTTGATGTGTGTATTTTTCCGAGGTGAACAAAGTGGACAACTTTGGTGTCCACAATTCACCTGGGTGATATCACTCAAGTGATATTTTTCCGAGGTGAATTGAGGACACCAAGTGGTCCACTTTGTTCACCCAGGTGATATCACCCAGGTGAACAAAGTGGAATAAACCTTTCTCTTGACTCGAAATGCAACAGATCTGCAAAAGGCAGAAGCAGTTGCAGAGTTAAGACTACTTACTTAAATACTGCCGTGGTTACGGGGCTCTTGCCGGGGTCGCGGGGCTCTTGCCGGGGTCGCGGGGCTCCGGCCGGGGTCGCGAGGCACCTGCTGGTGCCGCGGGACTGTGTAATTAGGATACCGTGGCTTTGTTACTTCTTTTCTTTCTAGTCAGTAAGAGTCTGACAGACCATTTCGCTCTACCCAAGGCAAGAGGTTTTAAAAAAAAAAAAGCTTTGAGTGTTCATGCTGTGCTGGAGGTTCAAAAACTATTAGAAAATCGGTTAGGTGGTTTCGGAGATAAGCGCATACAAACATATCAACAATAATAGGAATAGGAAGTAGTCTACAAAAACATGAGGTATGTGATATTGTGTGAGCAGTTTTCACGCTGGCAAAACGCCACAATGTCAATGTTGATAAACAAGTACAAACTAATGTGTTGTATGAACTGATTTTCTAGAAAATTTTAAAATAGAACACGCATGACCTTTTGTTTCTTTTCCAATGTAAAGAACGAAGTATATAAATATTAAATTAACATACAATGTAGGTACAGCTTGGCCAGAACGGGTTGAAACGGAACTAAAATTTTTATTTCTGACTGCGTTTTAAAATCTTTGATATTTGATGTAAACAAAGACCGCAGGTTTGTTAGATTTATTATTGTGCCATAAAAATAACGAAATAAGTGAAAAAAAATTAAATAAAATCATTCAAAGTGCTGGTAGCGCGAAGACAGTGGCGACTTCCGGTTTTCTACATTTTTATGTCAAGCTGTATATGCATGAAGCTTTCGACTACATCGCCCACGCGGCAATAAATTTATAGTGCCGCAATAAAATGATTGTCTGTCACTGACTGTCACATTTATTGCCATAATTAACTTTATTTGCACATTATGTAAATGTAAACTGAAATGTTTATAAACCGTCATTGTATACAATTCCTAGGAAATGTGTTTAACTCCTATAATCGCCTGTAAATGTGTGAAACCAAACCGAACCTCGGGGTGCCCCTTACGTTTACTTTCAAAGGCACCAACAAATCTTAGACACCCGAGGTTCGATTTGGCTAGGTTCCTTTTAACCTTGCACGCAGAAATAGGAGTCCTGCGCAGCGGGACTCCTTGTACCTACACGCAAAAATATAGAACTTGAATAGGAAATTGTATAGGAACCTAAATTTCCTAGGAATTGTATACAATTCCTAGATATCATAAATTTCCGGTAACATATTATACTTTGTTGCGACTTTATTATGTCGTTAATGAGGGCTCTTAATGTATTTCGCATTTAAAAATGAAAAGCTGTTTAATCTCTCACACCCGCTGTGCGTGCCAGATACTCGTATAATAAAAAAAATAAAGAGAACTTTAATCTCCTCTTTTTTGGGGGTGGAAACATATAAGAGTCCTCCCTCTCTGAGTGGAGCGGAAGGCGGAAAGGACTGTCAGACTTGACTGACTAAAAATCACTCTTTTGCTTCAATTGTTCTCTGCGTTCCACGACCTCGGTAACTTCTTAACCTCGGCTTAGGGATACAGAGTTTGTGGACAACTCCTAAATGATAACAATTCATCTTCGTTTGTGATAATACCGGCAAGCGCAGCGTAGGACGTCCACCCATAAGGTGGGCAGACGATGTTATGAAGACCACAGGATCACGCTGGATGCAGGCCTATAGACTTCCAATATGACCGGTTGTCATATTGGAAGTCTATAGGAGAGGCCTATGTTTAGTAGTGGACGTCTTACGGCTGATGTTATGATGATGAATACCAGCCAGATTTTCGGCCAAGGATAGGGATATACTTCAGTTACATTTGATGAAACACAAAAAAGACAGTTGGTAAAGACAAAAATTGCTAACTTCTAACATTCCTAACTTTTCATTTACAGATGGTAGGCCTCGGCACCAATAAAGTCAACATGGCGGATTCCCTCTTCACGTTTACCTCCTTCCTGGGCCGCGACGGCGAGTCCTACGGGCTGTCGTACACTGGAGCCCTGCGACACAACGCCTCCGTCAGCCGAGACAACACAGGCTTCTGTAAGGGCAGCATTATAGGTGTGAAGGTGGACCTGTGGCAGGGCACCCTCGAGTTTTATCTCAATAGGAAATCACAAGGTGAGTGGATGAATAACCTTCTATGTTTTGAAAATTGCGTGAAGGACATTAAGAATAATAAGAATATTTATTCAGTGACGTACACTAAAATACATATTTTTTTAAATAACTTTGCCCCACATTAGTGTGCAATTACAGTGGCGCGGGGCGGTCAGCGGGAGCGGGCGGGTCACGAAACAGACTAGGTTTCCGCTCACCCGCCCCGCCCGCACTTGTACATCTTAGTCAAAAACTATGTTTACGTTACCCGCCACCCGCTCCCGCTGCCCGCCACGCTCCACTGCAATTGCACACTTAGGAATATCTTCTGTGTTGTGGATGCGTTTACAAACATCCACAACCGCCCAGACCCAGAACAACTATTTGCCGATCATAGAAATATTTGTTCCGTGCGGGAATCGAACCCGCGACTCGCAGCGTAGCAGTTGATCGGTCAACCACTGCGCCAACCGTGCCGTAAGAAAAAAAAACTCCAGCTATTGCAATAGGTATAGCAAATACAGATGAAAATATATTCATTGTAGTAAAAAAGATTAATTGCTATGTATTTTGTTTTGATAAAAGTTTATCAGTAGTATAATGATCCCAGCTGATAAAACGATAGGTGCCAATCATTCCATGTTCTCTGTAGGTCAAGTCTGAGCGTCAATCTAACGATAACTCTAAGATAACGATACTTATCTTTGCATTGAACCCAATGCAGTCCATAATACTGTAATTTCTAGAATAGCATGAATCCGGAAGAATACCGTTTTAATTTATAGCACTACATATTTTTATCATATAATATTTGTAAATTCAAAAGATAAGATGAATGTATAGGAAATCTAAAAGACAAACCAACTAACATTATTTTACTAGTATACGAGCTGTCGCCCCTTCATTTCTTCCTTTTGAATTTTATGCAAAAACACCCTATATCAGTTATCTACTCTAGTGCATGGTACATGACCACTATCCGCACCTCCTTACTATCTGTCGGATAAGAGACATGTCAGACAACGTTTGATAAGTGATAACAACTTCATTAGTTAATTAGTCACGATGTACTCTGATACACTGACATCGTTTGAAATTTTAACTGTCTGGAGATAAGGAATACTTGTTTTGTACCTAAATCCTTTCCTAAGTAACAATATAAAAGGCCTTTACCCACAAAGCGCGATCCGTTCCGCGATCCGACCGAGCGATCTGAACTCGGTCTGAAACTCGAAGTCTCGTACTACTAAAACAACACTTCCATCAATTTATTGTCTTTTGGTTACCGCGACCCAAATTAAAACACCTTTACTTATCCTTAAAATTTTAATTACAGGCATATCATTCTACAATCTACGGCGCCATCAAGCCCTGTACCCTATGATCTGCTCTACCGCGGCCCAGTCTTCGATGCGATTGATCTACGCAGCATCCTGGCAGGCCTCCCTCCTAGTAGACGCAGCGAAGATTCTCGCAGCTTCGGTGAACGGAGACAAGACGCTTGGTCTACCGCCCGGTTTGAGATATACGTTGAAGAATCAATTCTGGTTGACGTTGCCTAATCAAAGTGAGTGTGCATTTTGTTATTATTGTTTTATTTTTCCTATTTAGATAAGGTTTATACCTTGCTGGAACACTACGATAGTGCTTCAGCTTCCGGTTCCAACAAAAGTATAAACAAGAATGGCCGTCTACCTGAATTTTCCAACATATAGCACATTAATATTTTCAATAGTTTCCCAAGAGATTCACAGCGACGTAATTATAAATGGATCTGACACCTCTCTTGTGAAAATTAAAATGGATTCCATATGAGCAGCACGGCCCCACAGTAAAACCCCATATGACATACTACCAACGACTATATATTACTAGACTACGCATTGCACGATCTAACGAACAAAACTATTCTGCCAACTCGCTGAGGTACTACGTAAGCGAGGGGGACGGGGTACTGCGTTGTGATTGGCTAACTCAAGGTCTGTTCTGTCTCAACGTATGTTTACGGCTCACAGGATTGGTCGAAATGAGACGGATATAAGACTTTTTTGCCTAATGTGTTGGCAGACATCGGTCGCCTGTTATTAGGAGTCTAGTATTATATCTGTCGTTGCATACTACTAAAAAAATAAACAAAGTAAAACAAACGCGTTGTTTCCGGACCGATTTAGCATACAGGTAGACCGAAACCTGAGTTGCAACAGCAAAACCTATTCATAAATATTAATTGACGGCATTGATACATGTCTGGTGCATAACTGGGTTACTAACCTACAAATGCAGATTAGATTACTACAAATTACGAGTAAGATATTACTACTGCACTGTTTTCTTGTGACCTCTCAACACGGGATCACAGGCTGACAGACATTCATTGTCGAACAATCTAGGTTGTTAAAATACAGATTAATCAACCAAGCTAAATTGTTTGTAAACAAAAAATTCTCAGAAATTCATTTTAGGTTTTAATTGTGCCAAAAACATGATTCCTTATCTAGATATGTATTCATTTCTTAATGAAACCGAGCCATATTTAATTGATAATGGCAAACTATAGGACAAACAAAATTAGGACATACAATAATCGTCAATAAAGTTATCTTAGTCAATTAAAATGTAAGCTGTTTACTTTATGGCTTAAAAAAGAATCAATCATTAATCGTATTAGGTAAAACAGATTGCCTATCAAAATGAATATCCTTTATGAACACAGTCAACAGTCGTAAATCCTTAAGTGGGTTTTACGAAATTTTTAGATGTGTGGCACTGATTTATGTAATGTATGGGCAACATAACAATTGGATAGCACCAATATTTAAGCATTTTTAGTTGACGTTATGAAAGTAGCCCCGACCAAGCTCGAGGCAGCTCGCGATGCTGTAGTAGTCTTAAAATCGTCCCTCGTACTAATATTATTCAGATCCTGTTCCTTGCTCTCCCACTCAGTGACGCCCTAAAGGCCGAACCCTATATTCAATCTGTCTCAACTCTCTGATTTTGCTATACTAGAGAAAGAAATAATATTTATATCTGTAGTCAAAATCAGAGATAGTTTTTCTCACGCTGGTAAGATATAGATTGAAACGGCCGGAAGCCGATGTTCGTGCCCTACAGAGGGTGAACTTCGAATTAAGCCAGCGAAGTCTTTAAAGCTGAGACTTATACTAACTTAAAGAAAAATTTTGTATTTTTTTCTAATAAGTCTTTTAGCGGTCCCTAAATTTTTTGTCACTTTATAGTATACGGGAACAAAGTCAGGATTTGTTCCGTTCTTCCAACTAACCATTTTATGGCCGCATGATTCTATACAAAGTGAATCGTTTTTGTTCCGTTCTTCGAACTCACGATTTAGCGCTAAGTCTAAATATAAAAAAGTAAAAAACGGAAAAATTCAAAAAGTGGCGTCTATTCCCTTCTTCCAATTGGTGGTTCAATTCAAAACAAACGCGATATCTACGCGCCTAACTGATAACACTTTTACACAAAACATACTATCACAATTTCACTGGCCCAAATATTTTATTTAATAAATAAATTATATTTTGAACTAACAGTGCACACGGAAAGTCAAAGGAGACGAAATATAACCTTTTAGATAACCGTTAGATAAGTGTTGCTATTGCCATTAATTTTGTTATAGTTTTTTAATTATAACCTCTTCGAAAATAAATTAAATAAAATATCCGGGTGAGACAAGGCTGAATTAAAATAGAATTAAAACATCAACACCTATAAAAAACGATAATTTGTTATGATTAACTTAGTTAATTTTTTAATCGTCTGTTCGAGAACTTCTGTGTCAGACATAATTAACTGTAGAACAGTATGAACATTAGGCACATTTAAAGAGTATAATTATGTATGAAAAAAGGATTGTGTGGTTTTATGAAACGGTACAAGAGAAACTTTTTCACATTATTTTTTACAATACACGGTGAACGGTCAGCTGATGCGAAGTATAGGCACCGCCATATTGGCCTCGGCTCTGACGATCGCCTTATACTTTATCCCTACTCCTTCGCCGACCGTCACGCGACATGCAACACACAGACGAAAAAGTTTGACACGATGTAATAAATGTTTCACTTTAAAAACAAAAGTCAAAATGTTGTACCTGCAGCAATATTGAAGCTCTTCGTGACTTAAGGTGATTGCGTCGATGTAGCCCGCGAAATTCAATTTTTTTTTACGTTTTTTGCAATTTGCAGGCCAGTGACATGTTGTAACTTTATCAAAATATGAATTGCGGTAATAACAAGTATAATATTAAATATAAAAATTATCAAAAAATTCGCTCCATCAGCTCTCACATAGAAAAGGTGCATCGTAGTTAAATTTCGGAGATTTTAACATGATGCACCTTTTCTATGCGGGCTGGTTGGAGCATCCCCCTTAAGAACGTATTGAAAAACCTGTCACCAAATCAGTCAGAAAGCAAACCAGACATGGCATGCATCTAGTCGTCAACCTTTATCAATGGAGTATCGAGGAATATTAAAACCCTCAGAATAACAATCAACCAATCAAATCAAATCAACTAGGCCAATTACAGGCACTTTTGAATTGTCAAACAAAAGACATAAAATAAAAATAGTACAAAAATAGTTATGGCAATAGCAGTACAGCCCAAGGTGGGACGGGAGGGACTCTTAGACTCGTACTGACTACTATCCACGGTGTTCCTTCAATAGCTCTTTACGTTCCAGGGTTACTTGTTAAGACAGTCCCGCGACCCCGGCAATCATTGGCCATCTATTGTAGCACCGCCACCCTTTTTTTAAATAGGAAAATTACAAAATGTTTCTTCCCGATGTCGGTGGAACGGAAGAGACTGTCAGACATGACAGGCTGAGTTGCCCTTTGCGTTCCAGTGTAGCGCTACCTTTTCGTAAAAGTTACCTTCCGTAACCCAGGAAATCTCTGCCACCTTACCAAATGCTAGCAACCACTTAACGGTGATCGTTCCTAATTCTTCGTAAAAGTATTTATGCCTAAAATGAAAACTTTATCTTGTTTTTCAGAATGTATCTTAGAAGAAGATGAAATCCAACCGAAAACTCCTCAGACGCCCACTAAATCTAACCCAAGTATGGTGAGTAAGAGTTTTTATTGACTCTTGCATTAACCATCTACACTACCGAGCAAAAATATGGAATCACTTACTTAGAAATTCACTCGGGATAGCTTCTTAAATAATGGCGTGATTTTAATGAATTTCTTATCAACTTAAAGTTAACAGGTTAACCTTTAAAATGATACCATTTTTATTACTCTTAACTAGTTATTAAGGTCAAACAAGTCAACATTTTTTCCATAGAAACTTCGTTGGGGTTTTACTCCACTATTTGACAAGGTACATCCAAAATTAAATATGGTATCGTTTTGTCTTATTATTAATTTTGTCTGTACGGAAGCAGAATTGTAAAATATGAAGCTATTAAAAAGTTACGAGCTTCTAAAGATTCGTTTTTTTTGCCAATTTTAACACAACTTTAGGTGTAAATTAAAACGAAGTCCGTACCGACACAGCAAATTATCGAAGAATTTAATAAATTTTATTTGAAATTAATTAATTGGTGCAGTGGATTTTTCATAAAACCCCTTCTTCCAAAGGCTTTTTCGTATTTTTTTACGCGCGCCTTTTACTCTGAATGATCGTGTATCTCACTGAATAATGTTTTCCCCTGTTTTCTCCACGGGGGGATGACGCTCGTGCACACATGTACAAAATATGGCTCGATTTCCGGTGAAATATCATGGTTTTTGACCATGCCTGCCAGTGAGTTCGAGCTCGCGACTAGCGCCGCCTTAAGTACTCAAGATGGCGCGGAATCGGAGTAAGTGGTTCCATACGTTTGCTCGCGAGTGTATTTATCTATGGTACTCATAGACTAGCGTCAATTTTTTGTTCTCTTTCTAACGCTAAGGAAGCGTATAAGCTTGTCTTTTTTTTATCGTTATAAATGATCTGCCTTGCCTTTCTTCAACTATGTTGGGGTCGGCTTCCAGTCTAACTGGATGCAGCTGAATATCAGTATTTTACATGGACAACTGCCAATCTGACCTCGAGTTAGAGTGCCATAGATAAATTGAGTAAACAAATATTGACGAAAGTATTCATAACATTTATAAGTATTGATATTAGTAACATAATATGAAATGCATGCTGTTGTGGCGTTTATTAAATCCCCAATATTAAAAATAATATAAATTTGCCTGGGTAAAAAAAATATTTAACAAAAAGGCAAAGATAAAATCCTTACATTTCATGTTGTGTTGATTATTTTTAAGTGGTAACATTGGTGTCATTACACTTTAATGAATGAACGCATGAAATGGGTTTAAAACAAGTAATTGTCATTGCTGTGCATTCTTACTGACGAGACATCAATAATTATTTATTAGTGCGAGAAAAAAAAATACATCATAACTAGCGGCCCGTCCGCGCCACTCCCACATGCTCAAATTTTCGAACTACCCAGTGGATTATTCAAAAAAAATCTGACTTGAATAATAAAAAATAAATATCCGAATTGATGCAGTCGTTTGAAATGTATGTGCGTACAAGTCCATAGTTTTGAATATAAATTTAATATCTAATGAAATATTTATCCTATGAGAAGAGAAATAGAGATTTCACTTATTTAGCGTGGAAGTTTTGTCAGTAAGGACGCACAGTTTAAATATTATATCTATTTCGAATACTTACATAGCCATTTTAATAAACAAAGCCTTGTATTATATTATAAATAGTTTAGTCTTAAAGACAGCTCATATCATACAAGCGATTATTAATTTATGAATTATTGTAGCGAAGCTATGTGGGTCGAATATTTTATTTCCCTCTAAGGGTTGAGCTCAATAATGCTTTGTATTGTGTAGGCTATCTGTGTATTTGTAAGACGAATGTTTTTGAATACCATGGGTAATTTCAATTGATTTAATTTTTGGCGGAGCGGATTGCATGGACTGGGGTACTGTAACAAGTTTTAACGTAATTTCAAACTCATAAAAATATTTTTGATAATGCATGAATTCTAAGAAAGTCCAATTATTTTTTGAGGTTACACTCAAACGCAAGAAAACGTTTCCTAAAGGTTGAGTGTCGTGCACGTCTCAAAACAACCTGGTTCTATTTAAGTACTGGAAGTTTTAGTCAAAAGTGGTGGCTTTCGAAGGTAATCTTGCATGCAAAATGATCTTAGGACCTACCATGATTTCTTCAAGCGAGAGTAGATCCACTGTAGGAAAGAGAAAGAGCTATACAAGTCGTCTAGCGCTATCTCATTCCTTGCCTGGCCTGTTGGTCTAGTTGTTAGTGACCCTGACTGCTAGACCCAGGACAAATGTTTGTGTGATGAGCATGATCATTTGTTCTGTGTCTGGGTGTCATTTATCTATAATATGTATGTATTTAGAAATATATAAGTATGTTTATCAGTTTTCTAGTACCCATAACACAAGCTCTGCTTAGCTCGGGACTAGATGGCGTTGTGTGATAGTTGTGGAATATTATTATTATATTATTATTACCACAGTGGAACTACTCTCGGTAGGTACAGGCGTTATGGTAGGACACCTGGTGGCCTGACCATAACCTCCTATGGAGTATTGTTTTTCTTTTACTTCAATGATAAAAGTGAGAATCATTCTAGTGTGCGAAAGAAATGCTATAGCTTCATCTCTTTCCACACAAAAGCGAAATTAAATGCTTTAAGAGGCTGTATGTGGTCCAGGCCCTGTTTTTATTTCTTGCTCCTCTTCCCCAGTCCCTGACATTCTCCGGCCTGAAGAGAAAGCACTGGCATAGAAGGTGGTAGAACATGGAGATGACTCGATGACTGTACGTCATGGGGCCATTTTCTATGGGCCGTGACATCTACAGGCATAGCAAAGATGGAAAACTCTTAAGTACTTATAGATGGAGAATGATTGGATTAGCTCTTAAAATGTTTATCAATGTAAAGAAGATTCAAAGATATTGTACTGTATTACTAAAGTAATAAATAATTATAATTACATTCTTAGATAAATCAGAAATTAAACCACTCATCTTACTAAGAACCTTAAAAGTGTGTCTTTGCATTATAGTACAATGGTCTTCTTGTCTTTTGTGATTCTATGACTACGAATCTCAAATCGCGAGTCTTCCCCTAACTTTGTCTGTACTGTAAAGTCGGCCGATGGAAAATCGGTCTATGAATTGGATTCGACTTGTGATTTTGTGATTTTCCCGCCATGCGCCATCTTAACAATGTAAAAACTTGCCAGTTGAAAAATGAGGCGTTGTTGCCAACCTATAAAAATAAGAATGAAAAACTCAATAGCGGCTGAAATTATTTTCTAGTATGTTTGAAATGTTTATAGGGAAGTATTTTTTATTTGTAGCTATTTGAAATGTGACTCAAAGTAATATAAGTATATAGGTAGTTTTAAAATTAATGAGAAGACTGTAAATATTGACGTAGTAATTAAAATTTTTATACGAATATGTCAGTTTTATTGTATTTTTCATAGTTAACAAGATGCCTTAACTAATTATTATTTGACGACTTCCGGAGAAATCGCGATGATTTATAAAATACAAGGCTTTGTTACAATAAAGGCTATATTTCACCGGGACACATGTATACATCATGAGAGTATCTCACATGGTGTCCGCTTGGTTGCGCGGTCATGGTTTCCCAGTGAAATATAGCCTTTACACAACATCATGCCTTCATAAGACCACAGTAGATAATAGCCGCAGAACACCATGGTCTGATTAAATTCATAAGTCATCTTTACACTTAATTCGGGCGGCATAATTCTTCCGGCAATTTTTTACTTTGCCAAAAAGAAAGAAAGACAAAACAACGACACATACCATAAGTACACACAACATAAAGAAAGAAACATGTTTAAAAGAAAACTTAGGTGACGGACAACTGGTGCCCGACACTGGTTTCTAGCTCGTACCGAATTATGCCGACCGAAACATGAGTGCATCATCCCTTACATACATTCCTTTTACTTCGTCCACTTTCATAAAGTATCAAATGCACACGCCAGTGCATTAGATATTTCACAACTCTATTCATTATTATACGATGAATGATTTATTTTCAACATCAACGTATAATTTCCAGCTGACCGACGTATTTCCGAGCCCGTTCATGAATGGCTACTACGTTGACAACATCGAAAGGGACTACCGGATCGTAGTGTGGGAATGATCTAAGTATATCTACTAACTTACCAAGTGAATGAGACTAGTAAAGTTAGGGTCAGCTCACAACAAGACGCGACGTGACGCAACGATACTAGAAATGTGTATCTTTACGTGCAGTAAATAAGTTACATTTTGAAGCTCTATTGAAAAGTGCGCGCTGCGTCGCTTCTCGGTGTGATTTGACCCGTAAGTATGTTACTCGTAGTTATGTCACGCACGCCACAAAAAGATTTAAATCGTTGTATACCTGCCTAGATCGTACCTAGCCAGTGTGAAAATTGTGTGTAAAGCACCCATTTTTAGGGTTCCGTAGCCAAATGGCAGAAAACGGAACCCTTATAGATTCGTCATGTCTGTCTGTCTGTCCGTCCGTATGTCACAGCCACTTTTTGACGAAAGTATAAGAGCTATCCTGTTGAAACTTGGTAAGTAGATGTATTATGTGAACCGCATTAGGATTTTCACACAAAAATAAAACAAAAACCAATTTTGGGGGTAAATATATGATGTATGTACATTACCATGCAAACTTCAATTGAAAATTGGTTTGAACGAGATCGAGTAATTAGTTTTTTTTAATACGTCATAAATCGTAAACCGCAATTTACCTTCCAAAGTTACAACCAACCACAAGAACTTTTATATTATGTTACTTGCTGCTACGGAACTCTTTATGGGCGAGTCCGACTCGCACTTGGCCGGTTTTTTTAATCACTAATTCTCACAATTCTTCGATCACTACAATACTCTCTACAATTTTCTCTACTTGACGTTTAGAAGTTTCTCAACGTAATCCAGCGTTTACGAATAACCCCCCGTAATATACAGTTTACACTGAAAAGACTAGCGAGCTTGCACACATTGCATGAAGCAAAAGTATATGTGTGAGATACTATTTAAATGCCATTGGGCATTATAAACAAAACAGTAACTTATTAAAATATTGATATGGTAGGCGTTTCTAACGATTTAAATCTTTGCGCTACAGATAAAATCGACTAAATGACGCTAGTGTGTTTAGAATAGAAACATTTTTAGAAATTCTAATTAAAAAAAACAGAGGCGATACAACCATGTGTTCAACCGTAAATGACAAGTTCGCCATATATTTACAAAAATAATGTAATTTACTGTATTTGTATCTAATAAGAGGCTCCCTCACCGCGAACATTCACCTGTAATGTGACGTTATAGATTCGAACATTTCATCAGTGAAGGAAGACAATCTAGCATCACAATGCGCACCTTGTAACAAATCTAAATGTACGCAAATGCTCGTCAGTCAGGGAGGTAGTATTGTAATGTAATGCTCAAAGTCGAATCTAAAATGTAACATTACATGCGAATGCTCCCGGTGAGGGAGCGCCTTTATATGCCAACTTTTTTGTCATTAGAGTATTATGTATAAATTACAGCTTGGCCAGAACGGATTGAAACGGAACTAAAATTTTTATTTCTGACAGCGTTTCAAAATCTTTGATATTTGATGTAAACAAAGACCGCAGGTTTGTTAGATTTATTATTGTGCCATAAAACTAACGTAATAAGTGAAAAATAATAAAATAAAATCATTCAAAGTGCTGGTAGCGCGAAGACAGTGGCGACTTCCGGTTTTCTACATTTTTATGTCGAGCTGTAAGTATAGTTTTATATATTTACTCTTTTCGATGTATTAGACTTTAGTCGTTATTTTAGGTTAATGTTCAATTTACTGTTCCCGGGTACCTAATTCAAAAATATCGAGTAAGAATTCCATTATTTTTAAAATAAAATATATTTAAACATAATCATTGTTTAATTTATCTGCTCCCGGTTTTGAATATAATTTATTTGTCAGTTTTGTGAGGCATATTATGCCTGCATAATATGCCTTACTGCTGGACGTAGAGTTTTAATATTTTATACGGAGAAGGTTTATTGAATATTTCCATTGTTTCTTTACAAATTATAAATATAGGTAAGTATATTAATATCCAAAGAGTAATATCATATATTTTCTGGATAAGTAGCAGGCAATCGGGCCATGTTCAAGGCGAACTGCGCGGTACCAAATGTTTTAACAGTTTATGCATGGAGATTATAACCGCGTCGATATTCGAAGCACAAAGACAAACATTATAGTGGTTTCGTTTATAAAGGAGCGGGTTGGGAGCGGGGCGTAAGGAAAAGCAGTTCACGCCAGTGTTGCGCCTGCCGCATATCAGTGCCAGCTGCGGCTATCTCAGACCAGAAGGCTAATTCACGTAATTTTATGACGCGCCGATGAAGTAGTAGTGCAGTTGCAGTTAAGTTCGAGTGATAAACGGTATATATGTAATCTTTGAACTGCGCGTGAACTGCACGTCAACTGTACGACAACCAAACCAGGAGAGAAAAATTATTGTCCACTGAATAATCGAATGGAATCGATTACATTTCAATGAATATGAAATTAAAACTGCACGTTGATCGAATTGAAACTTGTATACTGTCATTTTGAAACGTTAAACGAATTGTAGAATACCGATCATGTTGCGATCCAAAGATCCAAAACACGCACGCGTGACGCGAACTTCACGCGAGCGTGTCTGACAGCGACAGAGAATACGAAAAGCGTTGTTTAGATCGAAACTTAACTGCAACTGCACTGCAACAGCACTTCTTCAGTTACGTGAATTGCCCTACAGGTATACTACCAGGCACCCCGCCACTTTCCGCCGCGTTCACCGTACGCACTGATACAATTCGAACAAATGCGTACGGTTGTGTCGCACACTATGTTACCTGACGCCTCCTACATCTTTCTAATCGAGTCTTAACTAGCTATTTTAAGACTATCCGAAAATGGCCCAAAAACCCAGAAGCCATGCCAGAAATGTAATGTAGAAAAAACTATCAGCTGTCATTTCAAGTTCGTCAATTTTGACAATGACAGTTTCATTTTAAGCGGCTGTCGTGGTGGCTGTTTTTCTACGAGCTCCTGTAATTTATTAATGAATTAATTTCTATTACGTGATTAATTCAGTGTTCGTATCGTGCAGGATAATTACATATTCAGTTCCTTTACAGATATCCAGTTTCAATTGTGTCAGTCAGTGAAAGTTCTCATACAAATCTCAATAAATCTTGTGTGATTGCTTATTCTTTTTGTGCTACGAAGAAACGCTACGTCAATTAAAGAAAATGGTGTTCCAAGTGAGTATTGGATTGATTTGATTCGTTATTTCCCGGTAATGGTGGGCGTAGGGCGGGTCCCGGTGACATCAGAATACAAATTAGGGCAGGGTAGGACTCGTAACCTTGACCCAGCCTTCTACGGGTAGTAAACAACAAGGGGGAAATAAAGAGCCCAATAAAATCGGAACCGAGATAGTTTTATCTCATGTTTCCTTAAATATTTTATCTTTTCGTGCTCTTTAAGATAAACATAAGATCAACCTTTTTCAAAAGACAACAAGCCAGGCCAGCCTAGTCTGTGTTCTTTTTTTAAACTTTTCAAACCTGTTTGTGGTCTTGAATTTAAAAAAATGTTTACAAAAACCAGTTTTATGTGGCCCTGAACTGTATAAACTTGATTATGACTAAAAGTACTGTAATAAATAGTATGTTATGAAATGGTTGGCCTTAATTAGAGTCTATGGTTCATTAGCAAGTTCAAACAATTTTATGTTTAAAATTACATCATGCTTGTAAACCCTCCTCAAGGCACATCACTCTAGACCCAAAGTGTCCCAAAAGTGTGCTTTTTGGACACCTACATTTCTGAATATTGTGGTGAGTTTTGTCCTTCCCAGTAAAAATGGTATTTAAATAAAAGAAAATTGAGTGAAATAGAATTCACCAACTTAACCACTTAAAAAGTGCAACCCCATGATAAAATATTTTCAATAAAATTTAATCATTTTAACAAATTTTTAATAAAAATTGAAAAGTGAAAATTTCCAACAAGACATTTTTTTTCTCCTTTATAAATTACTACAACCAAAATTGAGTAGTAAGTTGAAACACTCAATAATATAAAAGCCATACATTGAGGGCTTTATTACATTAAAAGCCATACATAAAAGAACTTGGAATTCCATTCAACCAAAGGTATTCATTCATAATAATTTTATAGTAGGTTTGTGTATTTTGTAGTATGCCAGTTGAATATTAATGATTCATGAATCATTTTATGACTGCACTCGCTATGACCAAACATTAGTCACACTTAAATGACCATTAATCCAATTTTAAATTGTTTACTAAAGTATGATTATTAATTCCAGTCAGTAAAATGACATTTGTACAGACGCCAGCAGGTCAACCTACCCGAATCTGTCAGATTTTACCATTATACATGCCGACTGATAACAGTGCGAACTTAACGGATTTTACGGACTGCCTAAGTTTGGTGAGTGCTATTATCAATAATAACAGTATTGAAACTGCTTTTGTACTCGGAGACTTCAACTCGCATCCCAATGAACAATTTTATATTGAATTGGTTTCTTTTTGTGGGGAATCTGAGTTAATATGTGCCGACGTTGAACTGTTAGGAGTAAACTCTGACGAGTATACTTTTATTAGCGATGCAAACGGCTCGAGACGTTGGCTAGATCACTGTGTTGTTACGAAAGCAGCCATGAGCACTGTTATTAATGTGAATGTTAAACATGATGTACTTTGGTCTGACCACTTCCCTCTTATTATACAATGCAACTTAAATGAAATCAAACCTAAACTGTGCAATTTAAATAGTAATAAAAAATTCTCATGTAATAAAATAAAATGGGGTGATAGAAACCTCAATCAAATTGACATTTATAATAAATTTTGTAATGATAATTTAAAATATATTGATTTTCCTATTGAACTGAGTAATTGTTGTGACTATGTTTGTAATAATCTGGACCATAGAATTATAATTGATAAAATGTATGATGACATTATTAATATTTTAAGCCAAGCAGCTTCTGATTGTTACGAAACGAGGCATTATGTGCGTAATAGGAAACCTGTAATGGGGTGGAACAAGCACGTGGCTGATGCTCACAGGCAGGCCAGGCTAAAGTTTGAGCAGTGGGTATCTTTTGGTAGGCCGCGCGAAGGTCGTGTTTGGACTGATATGCAAACAAGTCGTAAAATCTTCAAGTCACGCTTGCGATGGTGCCAGGACAATAGTGACCAAATTAAAATGGACATGTTGGCGACGCATCACTCTAGGGGCGACTTCCGCAGTTTTTGGAAGTCCACTGATAAGCTCAATAGTAGGCCGGGCCTGCCGGTGAGTGTCGGCGGCGCTGCTGATGTCGCAGAGATAGCTGAGCTTTTTAGGCAGCACTTCGCAGTTTCGTCACCTTTGGGACCATCACAGTTTATAACCGGTGCTGGTTGTAGTGGTCAGGAGCGCAGTGTCCGGTTTACGGCAAAGGAGGTACGACATGTTATTATGTCTATGTCGAGGGGTAAATCTCCAGGCCACGATGATTTAAGTATTGAGCACCTTAAGCATGCTGGTCGTCACCTGCCCAGAGTATTAGCGATGTTTTACTCCTTCTGTATGGGACACTCGTATCTACCTGAGCGGATGATGAAAACTGTGGTGGTGCCAATTATTAAGAATAAAACCGGTGATGTTAGCGACACAAATAACTATAGGCCCATCTCACTGGCCACTATTATTTCGAAAGTGCTTGACAGTTTGCTTAACAATCAGCTGGATAATTACTTGAAGTTACATGACAACCAGTTTGGTTTCAAAGCCGGTCTCTCTACAGAAACAGCTATATTGTGTCTAAAGCAAACTGTCAAGTACTACACTGATAGAAACACACCTGTATTTGCTTGCTTCCTCGATTTGTCGAAAGCATTTGACCTGGTTTGCTATGATCTGCTGTGGCAAAAACTGAAGAAAGCGTCAGTGCCGGACGAACTGACCCGTATCTTTCAATACTGGTACGGCAACCAGGTCAATGTTGTTAGATGGTCGGGGACTTATTCGACCCCATACAGGTTGGAGTGTGGGGTGAGGCAGGGAGGCCTGACCTCACCGAAGCTCTTCAACCTGTATATTAATGCGCTGATAGAGAGGCTCAGCAGCACGCATGTCGGCTGCCATATTGGAGGAGTGTGCCTTAACAATATCAGTTACGCTGACGACATGGTGCTGCTGAGCGCCTCGGTGTGTGGTCTGTCAAGGTTGCTGCGCATCTGCGAGAGCTACGCAGCGGGTCACGGTTTGCTTTATAACGCAAAAAAAAGTGAATGCATGGTCTTTCGGGCCGGGGGTCGGAGATGCCCAAATTCTGTTCCACCAATAAGATTAAACGGGATCTGTTTAAAAAGAGTGGAACAGTTTAAATATCTCGGGCATATCGTGACCTCTGATCTGAGGGACGATGTAGACATTGATAGGGAGCGGAGAGCGTTGTCTGTGAGGGCTAATATGATCGCCCGCAGGTTTGCACGTTGCTCGGGAGCCGTCAAAATAACTCTTTTTAGAGCGTTTTGTACGTCCCTGTACACGGCCAGCCTGTGGGTGTCATATACCCAAAAGCAGTACAACGCTCTCCGTGTTCAATACAATAATGCGTTCAGGATGTTGTTGGGGCTGCCCCGGCACTGCAGCGCGTCAGGGATGTTCGCCGATGCCCGTGTCGACTGTTTCTACACGACGATGCGAAAGCGGTGTGCATCTCTGGGGCGTAGGCTCCGGGCCACTTCCAATGGCATCCTGAGTGCATTTGTGAACAGGTTTGATTGTCGTTACATTAATCATTGTTATATGATTAATTTAATAACAAACAAACAAATGACTCAGTCTTTTATATAATTGTGAATACTTGTTACATGTTTATTATTTTTCTGATTGTAATTTGATTTAGTGACCTCTTTTGAATTTTAATTTATATATGTGATTTTAATTTAATTTACCTATTTATTGAAATTGAATGTTTTGTATGATCTAAAATGGATTGAAATAAAATGAATTTGAATTTGAATTTGAATTAACCTTCTACTCTTGTGATAAGGTTGAAATTTTATTAAAGAAATCTGACAGATTGTGGTAGCTTGATGTGCTGGCTTCTGTACATGAATGAAATTCATTGTATAATGACAGTTGCACAATAATAATATTCCACAATAGTTGCACTTGTCATTTTACTGACTGGAATTAATAATCGTACTTTAGGTTGTAAGGAAGATTCATGATGAGCCCTTAAATAATAATAATATTCCACAACGATCACACAACGCCATCTAGACCCAAGCTAAGCAGAGCTTGTGTTATGGGTACTAGACAACTGATAAACATACTCATATATTTCTAAATACATACATATTATAGATAAATTGCACCCAGACACAGAACAAAATTGATCGTGCTCATCACACAAACATTTGTCCTGGGTGGGAATCGAACCCACGACCTCTGGCATAGCAGTCAGGTTCACTAACCACTAGACCAACAGGCCTGTCAAAAATAAATGATGTTCGATATTTTTTTTTATAATGCGTGGGCTAGACTCCCTAAGGACTTCATTGTCTATTACTCACAAAATAAGGTGAACCTTATTGTAAGGGTCACCCTTACAATTTAGGTTAATGACTGACATTCTGACACACTCATAAAATAGTATGTTTTAAAATATCTAAAAAAAATGTGTTTATTTTATGAGTTATGGTGTTTAATAAAGTCATATTTTGTCTTTGACTAAAGCGCAATGGACTGTCAGCCTTGACTTGCTAAAAACCACCCTATTTCTTCAGTTATCCTTTGCATTCCAGGGCCCTGGTGCCTTTTTAACAGCCCCACAACATGTACTTTGTGGTATCCCTATCCATAATTACTTTTTACCACACACTTTCCTCCCATAAAGACAAAATTTCTTATTAGATAATGTCCTTTATTTAAATGTTTACAATAAACGCAACTCTCTGCCAGATAGATAGTTACAGATACTAAAAAAACGGTTTTTCTTTTCTACTCAGCAGTTCCCAATAGACGCTGCGAAAGTCAATCAGCTATTTAAAGTTTTACTATTTGTCAACACCAAAACAAGAGATAAAATTCCTTTTTCCATGGAAAGCTTACAGCACTCCTACGCCCACCACACAATCAAAAATCTCTTTTATCCTTTCAATGCATCTTTCCCCATTTAGCGTGACCCAACTGTCGTGGGAGTCCCCAACTTTAACCCAACTGAAGATGCGGCGGCGCTCCGGGCTGCCATGAAGGGCTTTGGGACTGATGAACAGGCCATCATCGACATCCTGACGACGCGGTCCAATGCCCAGCGTCAGGCCATCGCTAAGGCATTCACCCATGAGTATGGCAGGGTAAGTTTCTCCAAGGAATTTTAGCATTTCCATAAAACTGACTAACAATGTTAAATGTCCGTAGGCCGAGATCGGCTCAGAAAGTGGCGTGGTGATTTAGACGCATACCCCGAAAGGAAAATAAATCATGGAAGGTATCGGTGGAAGCCTTTGTCCAGCAGTGGGATGAAGCATGTTAAAGAAATTCGGCAGGTCTAAAACGGTCACTTTAAGCAATATTCTAAACACTTCGTGCATTTCCAGTAATGTCATTGGGTATTCTAGTATTCTTCTAATATTCATTCATGAGATGAATCATTACGAATATTGCTAAGTGGCTGTTTTAGAACCACAGGTAAGTATTCTATGTGTTCATGCCCCACTTTTAGGTTTTATTAGAACATTTGGCCAATATGAGTTGAAATGTCATTACCCAGAAGTTCTTTAAACCAGTCATCCAATGCTTTGTCTGCTATTTCAAAAACAACAGTTATTCTGACTGTTTTTTGTAGACACGACTAAAGGTTTACGACAAAAAAATAAGCCTTGCCTTGTGGGGTCTATGAAAACTCATATTCACGCAAATACAATAAAACTGGGGGCTTTGTACTTTCGACTTTGTATGATATCGTAAACAATAGCTATTAAACTTTTTATATTTACCCGAGTGAGTGTAACGTCAATACGTAAACACTGAAAATATCCACACTACCTCACTGTCTCGATTTCAGGGAAATTGCTGTGAGAAAACTATTACACACAACATACTCATCTGTTATCTATCATAGCTAAATATATCAAGAGATTCATTATGCTAATAGATTGCGAGCAAAGATACGTCATGATTTCTGTTCAATGAAAACGTAAAAGATAAAGTCTTCTAATTGTCTAACCCTGCTCAGTCATGCGTGACTGCATTGTATTTAAAGACTCGGGTAGGAATATCATCATCATCATCAGCCTATAAAATGTTCCCACTGTTGAGACACAGGCCTCTTCTCTGTGTGACGGAACGGGCCATAATCCACCACGCGGGCCCAGTGCGGGTTGGTAGATGTCACATGTCTTCGAATTTTTGGTTCTAGGACATGCGACATACGGTTTCCTCACGATGTTTTCCTTCACCGTTTTGAGAGCAGTGGTGATGAAATAAATTACACAAAGTAATGCGCCTAGCAGGGTGCGAACCCACGACCTACAGCTGCATAAGTCGAAGCCGATATCACTGGGCCACCACTGCTCTGCTCACGGGTGGGAACCTGAGTAGCTTGAATTTGATAGAACATAATTTAGTTACGTACTTAATTCTTTAAAATAAAGTAGTCATAGTGTAAAACTGGGTAATACACCCTAGTTTACAAAACGCCCCATCATTACTGCGTGGCCACTGTTAGTGTACCTATATCTTGGCCATGGCAAGGCCCATGTTGTACGCCAACAGCGGCCACACTCGCGTGTTGTCCCGAGCTGAATGTTTGAATCCTAGAATGACGGGGCGTTTTGTCAACAAGGGCGTATTATCTAGTTTTTTCCTAATGATGTATCTCTGGTCTGACTCAAAGAAGTAACAAAATGCCCCGTAATATTCCCACTGAATGCTGGGACAAAGGCCTCCGTGATGTGAGACAAGAGTTTCTTATAAAACATGTTTTTTTTCTGCCGCCCGTATGATTTTGAAAGATTTTATGATGTTGACCATGTACAGTGTACAGTACAGACTTTGATCTCAGTTATCAATGATTAATTAGAAGATAATCGTGAGAACGGCCGAGAAAATGAGTCATAGCTTCAAAATATTACGAATTTACTTTTAACATTTTCGTTTACCAACATGCTAGATAGAGGTCAAACGCGAACCTATCGGCTATCGTTAAATAAAAAAACTTCATAGATGAGAGTCAATAGGTAGATAATTTCCGTGCTCGCGGGTAACTGGGAAAAGCCCCTCATATAATAATAATAATATTCCACAACTATCACACAACGCCATCTAGTCCCAAGCTAAGCAGAGCTTGTGTTATGGGTACTAGACAACTGATAAACATACTTATTTATATACACACATCAAAAGTGTCTAGGGATCAAGCATTTTTATGCGGATTTCTTGAGATTGAGATGTGGCTTTGTAATAAATTTATGATTTTATAAATTTATATGGATCCTTTTTGGTGCATTTCATAATTTGAATCAGGAACTGTAAATCAAATTCGAGTAAAAGATGAAAATCAGCTGTCAATATTTTCCCTATAAAAACATACAACGCATTGAAGACATTATTAGTGCTACTGTTTCCCTACTACTGATTAAAACCAACGTTATTATGGAGCGGCGACGTCATTTAAGCAGGGAAGAAATGCTCAGAGCCGTGGGAATGATAGAAGCTGGTTCCCGGCAACGTACTGTGGCTTTAGCTCTGAATACAAGTCAGAGTGTTATCAGTCGACTTTGGACACGTTACCGAAGCACTGGTACCGTGGCTGAGCGCCATGGAGGACGGTATCGCTGCACCACACGGAGACAAGACCGATACATTCAAATCTTAACTCGAAGAGCTCCAACAATAACCGCCATGATGTTAGCCGTGAGGCTTCATCACTCTTCAGGGAACTTAATTAGCGACCAAACAGTCAGAAACCGCTTGCATGAAGTGAACCTTCATTCCCGAAGACCGCTACGGGTACCACCTATAGCAATGCACAATCGTAGGATTCGATATCAATGGGCTCTTGAACACAGAAATTGGGCAGAAGAACAATGGCGTTTCGTGTGCTTTTCTGATGAGTCTCGTTTTGGTATGAGACCGGATACAAGACGTATACGACACTGGAGAACCCCTGGACGCCAACAGCGATTAAAATCCTGCCAGGAAGTCCATCCTTATAGTGGTGGAACCATCATGGTATGGGCGGGTATTTGGATCGGCAGAAGAACTGAGTTGATTTGGATCAGAGGCAACCTCAACGCTCAAATTTATGCTGAGACGATTGTATCAGACGTCATCGTTCCTCTACAAGTGCAAATCGGTCCCTTATTTCAGTTAATGCATGATAATGCACGACCGCACACCGCAAGAGTTGTAAGACAGACTCTCGCCGCAGCTAACATCAATGTCCTGCCCTGGCCTGCTCAGTCGCCAGACTTGAACCCGATTGAGCATGCATGGGATATGCTACAGAGAAGAGCTCTGCCGAATATGGAGGGTATCCAGTCGCTAGAAGACCTTTTTTTGTTGTTGCAACGAACATGGGCGGCCATTCCACAGCGTGATTTGGATGAACTCATTTTGAGTATGCCAAACCGATGTTCTTGTGTTGTTAGTGTTCGCGGTAGAAACACGGATTATTAATTGTTTAAGTTACCCAATAAAATTTTAAAGAAAACTGTTATTTCAGTCTTTTTTTCGAACTTTAATGTTAGTGGTTCAAATGTCAAAAATCCCTTTATTAGGAAAATGGCAAATTTCTTTATGAATGCAAAGGTGACTTGGTTTATCGTTACTGTGACAAACGATAACACTTTATTTGATGAATCCTTAAAGAACATTTTAATTAATATCAATCAGGAGAAAAGTTATTGCAAAAATATATGTTGATCCCTAGACACTTTTGATGTGTGTATTTCTAAATGCATACATATTATAGATAAACTACACCCAGACACAGAACAAATGATCGTGCTCATCACACAAACATTTGTCCTGGGTGGGAATCGAACCCACAACCTCCGGCATAGCAGTCAGGGTCACTAACCACTAGACCAACAGGCCAGTCATAATGATCCCACTTCTGAGACACGGGCCTACTCGCATCTATGGGCCATCATAATCCACCACGCGAAGTCACAAATCTTGACTTTAATATGAGTTCAGTGCCCAGCCCCAACTAGAAACATCGGGGTTAATACCTCAGACTATTCGAAAAAGTTCCTTCACCTTCTAAAAACTACTCCACATTTCAAAGCCTTCATAATTCATATTAAATCATATTTACTTTCCCAAACACTACTTCGATACTCAGTTATTGATTGGTTTGAATACGAGGAACTGTTAAAATCGCCATGCATATTACATGGTGCGGTAGTTTCGTGCGCTAGATTCACGTCATCTATCAAGGTCGCACCTCACTTTATAAGCTTCGTCATGATATTAGTCATGCTTCTTGGTGTACCTGTAGAGTAGCAAAATCTTGGCAATGGTAAAATATCAGTAAATGACTCAAGCTTCAAGAAAATCGAGAAAAGCAGAGCGTTTTATTCAAATCTATATTTTTATTTCACTTAGGCCCATGACCTCAATCTATTGAGTAAGGAAATGTAAAACGTCGACAACAGGTGCTTGGTTCGGGTTGGTCGTTTCCATGAAGAAGAACCGGCAAGAAACTCCATGGTTTTACATTCTAACCATACTCGGGCCTATATTGTTTATTTTTTTAGTTTTGAAATCATCAAATGACTTCTCCTGCTCTCCAAACCTCACCCCGTTTCCTTCAATTGCCCTTTGTGTTTCAGTTCAGCACTAACTCTTTCGAATAATCGCGCTAGTTATCCGAACCTAAGCTTGGCTTTTATCCTATTGAACTTCGTAGGTACTAGCTTATTGGCTAGCGTATTGGCTTGTCTAAAGTTGAAGTTCTCTTTTAAATCTGCTCTACACTGGTAATTTCTCCTATGCCTTGGGTCCGTTTACAAAAATTTAAATTCATTTTATACAAACAACAAGACCTGGAACAACTACCCGTAAACCAAACAAGTTTTTCTTCCGTGTAGAAATGGAACCCGCGACACGCAGCACCACTCCAATTTTTTTTTTGATAAATTTATCGTTAACTGCACCAGTCGTGCCATCAAATCCACTAACGTGACCTTCTGTATCATAGTACTACTCCAAGGTGTTTGTTTTGGTAATTCAATACGTTTTCTCAAGGCTAAGATAAATTACGTGTTGACGGTCGTCGTTAGGGAAAACTTTAATAAGGTTTTTGTTCTACAAATAGTATCTAATTATCTTGAGGTAATCTAATGTGGTGCGAGAGGTAGATACCGTTTCAGGGTTTTTCTACGTAATACTATGGGAATAGTGTTATATGTATTCTATGGTACAGGTACGAATAATATTGTACCGAGAGGTAATTTTTAATTCTGAAATTCAAGAACTCATTTGAAAATCTCCTAGGTTGCTGTGCTGGTATCTGCTACGGTTTACGTTCGGTCGATTTACTAATACGACGAAAGGAATAAACTGATTTCAATCACAACAGACTGAGTAAAAAATATGTGATGAATGGTGTCTGCAACTGGTCCTCAATTTATCTGTATCAGTTAAATTGCTCCACAGTTCTCTCTTTTTAACTTCTCGGCCTCGCTCCAGGGCTTAGGCGTCACTCCACTCCTTCCAACAATCGCGATATTGAGCGTCCTCCTTCGACGGAGAGCAAAATAGCACAGAACTGGTCTCCTGAGACAGTGATAGGAGGTCGCGGCAGGCCACGTAGGAGGTGGCGGTTTCCTGCAATCAGGAACAATAAATTCCATTACTGACCATTCTTCCACCTTTAGGACATCATCGAGGACCTGAAGTCAGAGCTGGGCGGTCACTTCGAAGATGTGATAGTGGCGCTGATGATGCCTCCTGAGGAGTACCTGTGCAAAGAGCTGAACAAGTGCATGAGTGGAATGGGCACGGATGAGGACACCCTGGTCGAGATCCTGTGCACGCGGACCAAGCAGGAGATCGCTGCCATTGTCCAGGCTTATGAGAGGAGTGAGTATTTTCTGTTAATACTAGCTAATGCCAGAGGTTTTGCTCGAGTAAAAATTAAAAACGGGAACCAGGAGAATGTAATAAAATCCAAAAAAAAAAAGAAATTTACCTGTGGTAAGTCCTCTTTTTTAATTTACAAAAAGAAAGGTTTACGTCGGCCTACCGGCAGTTGCGTTTTGTGTAAGTGAAGCCGGAAACACATTATTAACACCCGACGCGGCTTAACGCCGGAAACACATTATTTAACACGCCACGCGACGCAACGTGTCGACACCCGATGTGCACCGTGCGCATGTCGTCGCGTCGGGTGTTCATAGTGTGATTCTGGTCATAGAAAACAATACATTTGATTTGACCCAACACGCATCACGTTTCATCGGGTGGCGTCGGGTGTTAATAATGTGTTTCCGGCTTAATTCTATTTTGTATAAAGTTGATTGTCCTCTGTTTAATACTTCGGTTACTAGGCACTACTAGGCTTTCAACAGTTGACAGTTTTTATTTTAAGCAAATAAATTATTCTTATTGGCCACATTAAATATATCATAGAGGCACAACACTTAATATATTATGTTCAGGTCCTGAGTAAACTTGTTCCTGTTTGTATCCAGATAAAATGGTTGTAAACGTTTCAAAGATACAGGAGATATTTCTGGTATGAGACAACGTTTCTTGATACCTACCAACATTCCTGACTCACTAAATCACTAATCATGAGCGCCGTTTCAAGAGAAGAGATCCATCTCTTTCTGTCAATAAACTGATCTTCCATCTCCAGTGTATGACCGACCTCTCGCCGAGCACATGTGCTCCGAGACTTCGGGCGACTTCCGTCGACTGCTGACCCTCATTGTAACTGTAAGTATCATGGTTTGTGACGTCAAAATGCATGCTCTTTGTTAATCTTTTACTACTTGGTGCTTTATAATGATCGAAAAACAATTACATAAATACATAATAATATATACATGCTTAAGTATCGTCTTTGGCAAAATTACTTAACAGCCAAATTGGGCATAATCAATATTGGAAGTCTATAGAGAAGGTATATGTTCAGCAGTGGACGTCTTACGGCTGATATGATGATGGAAAAAGTACTGAAATCACTTCCGATAATATAAAATAAATACCGCCTTTTTTGCGGGTAACTGTAGCACTATTAAAGTGTAAAAGCCAGAAAATCAGTGATCCTGAATTAGCGCCCAATTTGGTCATCATTAATCTAACTTAATGAAACATACTGGTTAAAAAACATAGTTTTTGCTGGAAAGCAGAATAGGTTTATCTGATCTATATCAAAGTACTTTTCTAAGAAAAAATAGACAATCTACATAATAATAATATTACTCGTACGAGTATGTAAGGAGATTCTTGCTCAGCAACTGATATAAATATAAAGTCTCAAGAGAAAAAAACTGGTTTTACAAATTACAAAAATCGTCGGCTAACCAAATAAGTAGGAAACTGACATGGATTATATCTATGTAAACAGTTTTATTAACTTTGTTTATTTACTTAAAATATAAACGGAAATCAAAGCTGCCAGCCAGTAAACAAGATCAAATTAATTTTGCTATCGACAAACCACAAAACCTATGGATGTGACTGATTTCAAGTTACCCTTTGACATTTTCGTTGGAAGTGTTTCGCTAGCTATTTTCATTTGATCTTGTATTGTATATTATAGCATGTAAGACATGGCATTTAAGTTGGTAACCCAGAACGGAACGGTATTAACACTAACATCATCAATCAGTGATTGTTTAGAATGTATTTATTTATGAAGCTTTGGCGGTGTTATCTTTTGCACTTAACGCTTTTAAGGGAGCTTCTTTCAACTAAGGAATTTCCACTAACTAAAAATGAAAATCGTCCTTGCTACTACGATATAATGATGCAGTTCGATTGACTTGACGTCGTCGTGGTGAGCGTGTTTTGTTTTTCATTTACCCGTAGACAACCGCAGTTTTTATGTCATATGTCGCAGTGGTAAGGATGATTTTCATTTGTAGTTGGAATTGTAAAATTGCGTCGCATCGCGTCATGGGAAAGCCCTAACAGTCCGTGACTCAGTGCGGCGGTGAACGGTAAGATCAAATGTATAGGAATGTTTGAGACACTCCACGAGCCGCCGCCAGTGGCGAATTCGCGTACTTAAAAAGTAATTAATGCGCTCACCGCTTAACCAAACTCGTGAACCGGCTGTAACGTTTAACTTAAACCTATATCGATGAAAATCATTGACAGTCATTCTTGGTAATTAAGTTTTCTTATTTATCCCTATGTAATGCCAAAGAAAAAATAGTTCCCACTTAAGAGTGAAGAACAGGTGTCACCAAATAAGTGAAATATCTCACATTTGTTGATTCGGACCATCAAATTGAACTAATTTACTTAAACAAAAATCTCTTTAAATTATTTGCATCAGCCAATGCGATTTTTGGTGTTCAATCCCCAGAAAAAAATATTCTGCATCTGTTCGTTCGAAAGGTTTTCAAAGTCCAGTTTAATACTGCCTAAGAAGGGGTATAATGCTTCTTCTGTAACACCCTATTTGGATTCGTATATCGCTTCAATGAAAGCAAAGACTTTCTTAAAAAGCTCCATTGTTCATTGTAATCGAGTAGGGCCGAAGGCACCTCCCTGTGATAGTCCTGAATGCACGCACCATTAATTTTCCTTTTGACTTCGCTTTTGCTGAGTTCGAAGTAACCTTGGAGTGTCGTGATCAGTAATATTTGTGTCGATGCACTGTGTTTGTATTCTGATTATTATATTGATTGTTTCTGTGTAAAATAGTTTTAGTTGGAAATGTGATTTGCGTGTCGATTTGTGAAGCTTGCATGTGTTTTTCAAGGTTGTAAGTTTGTACTTTTTATTTAATTATAGGAGTGAAGTGATGTTACATTAGCATAATTATTTAATTTATCAACAGCAATTATTTATATGTCCCCCTGGTAAAACTAGATAGTTTCATTTATTTTTTCATGAAAATTAATAATTTACATTGTGTTGTATGTTGGCATATACAATATACATACATGCAAGTTACATACAAAATCAAAACCAGATATAGCTAATAATAGTTAACATCCAAGTAAAGTCAAACAGTTTAAAATTAATTAAGACAAAGAAATTACAGTTAAGTAATTCTTGTGTACAGTAAATTAAAAGTTAATATCTAATTATATTACTTACTAGCTGACCCGGCGAACTCCGTCCCGCCTGAGAAACGATAAAAAAAAACCCTTTTAAACCTTCCCTGGACTTTCCAAAATAATTCAAAACCAAAATCAGCCAAATCGGCCCAGCCGTTCTCGAGTTTTAATCAGACTAACGAACAACAATTCATTTTTATTTATATAGATTTACTATCTCCGATATCTACCATTAGTACAGTCTGTAGTCACGCCATGATCAAATGAATTGGTATAAAGTTTCGCGGTTACTAGGCGTATTTGTGGTAGACGCATGTCGTTGATATTCATATTTATTACTGTACTGTCTGCTACTCCGTCTGGCATTTGAATTCGTTATTGGATATATTAGACACTATTATTTTATGTAATAGCAACATTTGTATATTTACGCTTCAAAATTTCAAAAAGCCTTGTTTTGCGGGGTGGGAAATCATGATTGCCTTTTACTTCTCTCACTTTGGGAGGACCGGAAGGGAGTTTTAGACGTATTCTGACTAAACTCCACTCTGTTCCTTAAGTTGCACTTTGCGAGGGCCGCGATAAATCTTTCGGACAATCCCGCAACGCCAGCAAAGCACTAGCCTTCGGTCCGGACTTTTGTTAGTTGCTGTTTGACAATAGGCACGATGACGGTATTAAATTACAAATCTAATTAGTCCAAAAATAATTTATACGTATTTATTAACATTGACAAAGATATGATACATCAAAACTCGGAAGTGGGGACGGGCGCGTAACGTCCGATTTATGAACAATTTTACCGGAGAGATGTATTGTGAATTTTAAAAGTGTCGTATTTTCGTCGATTTTGGCTAGCAAAACAAACGAAGAAATACGGTTCAAAGATTTTTGATTTATTCCCGTTGTATCCCACTTTTGGAACCCATTGAATACTTGTTATTTTGAAATTTGGGATCCAACAATTTATTATGTATTCCATAATAATTGTTTGTGGAATTCAACGGGAAAAATATTCAAGTGGGATCCAGCGGGAATAAATAAGATTTTTGATAATCTAATTCACGGACTAATTCGTATTTTTCAGTCATCTTGCGCATTGTTAAAAACTCCTTCACGACATGCTAAGCGCGGGTAATGTGGTACTCTGTAAGTTCATCTCTTGGTACTCAAGATGGGCGGTCGCGTTATGCAAAATACTGACATTTACCCGGTCAATTAGGATTAAATAATGATTTACTATTTATATAATAAATACAACTACAAGACAAACACAAGTACTGATCACAACACCCAAGGTATTCATAGAAAGTTGGCTACGTGTTGATATAGACTGCCCACCAGGGTGCCCGGGACGAGGAGGTCGGCGTCGACCCGGAGAAGGCCCGTGAGGACGCTCAGGCGCTGTTCGACGCCGGGGAGGCCAAGTGGGGCACTGATGAGGAGGTGTTTAACAGGGTGAGTAGAAAATATGGAAGAATGAGAAGTAAGATAATGATTTACGATTGCCGTTTGGCTATAGGCCCTGTTTCCTAAAAGAAACTTGCTATCGCGAACCTCTCCACTTTCTCGTATAAAACCATCAAAAATCTTCAAGTCTCCCGTTGTCTTATAGATCCTGGCCCACGAGAGCTTCGCGCAGCTGCGTCAGATCTTCGAGGAGTACAAGAACATCTCGGGCCGCACCATCGAGCAGGCCATCAAGGCGGAGATCGACGGAGAACTCAAGGACGCCTTGTCGGCAATCGGTCGGTGACATCTTCATTTACTTATCTACTCGTGGCCAATTTGTTTCAATCAACAAGCTGTCAATCAGAAAGCTGTGCTGTACAAATATGTTCATAAGTAAGCGCAAATTGCGATATCTATAAATTAATTCCAAGTTAGCTGGCTTAAGAAAAACTGGGACTTTCTTCAAAGCGGCATGGTTAGCGCTGTGGATGAGTGATTGGACTGCTGCACATCGTGTTGTGTATGTTCGCTGGTTCGATTCCCGCACGGAACTAGTATTTGTGCGACCTACACGTAGTTTATCCGGGCCTGGGTGTTTGTATATGTGAGCTTCTATGTTTGTAAACGCACTCACGATACAGGAGAAATTCTTAATATGGGGCAACTACAACTATTTTATTTTTTGGAAAGGATTTGATATTTCAGCGCTCTGCTATTTTTCAAGTTTATGTAATAGGCAAATTAGTTGTGGACATAATTATCAACACTGGTCTACTTATGTCTAGTCTTAAAAATATGGACTACGTTATGACATAAAAACTAAATTCTACTAACATTTCCGTTCCTCCAGAAAACAGTAACGGAACTGTGCCTACAAAGAAGCATGTAACAAAAAAAACAGCATTCAACTATATTCCGATCAGTTTAATAATAAAATATGCGGTTGCGTGCCAATACCGCGACACACTCTCAAGACGCGAGTAATTGAGTCAATTGTGCAGCACATTACAAGCGAGCCACGTTGGTGACACATGTCCTCAGCGGAAAGAGACTATTAATGATATTGTTGACGAATTACCATACTTGTCCTTTGAAATACGACGTTGCATGTATGATAATAAAGTTGGGAACGTCTTTGCCCCTTTTTACGTGGTAAAATCATCAGTAAAATCACTCGGAAATTATACAAGGGGTACTACTGGGAAACATGGTATTTATGTGATGCTCCAGAATATAATCCATTCAGAAGGTATGCTTGATAGATTAACAAACATTCATATTTATAAAATTAGTTAGATGATACTGAATGCATGTGTCGCCTACAAAGAGATTTAAAAGAACCTATAAAGCGGGCATTGGGAAAATTGTCATACAAAATTGTTGATGCCGTGCGTCAGTAGCACTATCTAAGCGTTGCATAGCAACGCGACTACTAGACTGAGGGACTTTTTACCTATTGGTAAAAAGTTTTGGATCACTTTCTTCGTGATGTCCCGTCTATTGCTCGTATATAGTTTAATGTCTTTGGTCGCCTACCGATATAACGGGTCGTTACTAATATGAACACTTGAACATGCACAATGGTCGTAATCATAATTAATTAGTATATTTGTCACCTACTTACAACAAGTTCAATGCACTTTTCTACTAGCAGAGCTTATCAAATATTTACATTAAATGCAGGTAATTTTTGCAAAATTTGATCATGAAACAAATGAAGGGCAGTTTTGGAGCTCAACCTACTCAAACTTTAGTAAAGATTGTAAATCAATTTTACAATAAAGTCAATGCTTTCTTTATTTCGTAAAAGCTTATACATTTATTCATGTATATCTAACCCGTATTTTCTTCATAAATTTCATAACATTGAGTGGCCAAAAATACCCCACACAAAAAAATAACAAATCTCTTTGCCGCACAAATATTTTCAGTGGAATGCGTGGAAAGCGCAGCGGCTTGGTTCGCGACCCGCCTTCGGAAGGCGATGCAAGGGATGGGAACAGACGACAAAACCCTCATCAGGATCGTCGTGAGCCGCTCAGAGATCGACCTGGGAGCCATCAAAGCAGAATACGAAAGACTATACGATAAGACCTTGGAAAGCGAAATTAGGGTACGTATAATATCTTGGGTCCTTCAATTCCAGTTGAGTGTGTGGAAAATGCGCCTGCCTGGTTCGCGGCGAGACTTCGCAACGCCATGCAGGGCGCCGGCACTGAGGATGAGACCCTCGTGAGGATCATTGTGAGCCGCTCAGAGATGGATCTCGGCTACATCAAGATGGAGTACGAGAGATTGTATGATAAGACCCTCCAGAGTGATCTATCGGTATGTTGGACTATATGGATGATGGGGGGCGGTGGTGGACTTTTTGTTACGTGATAAACTTTTATTTTGCTGATTTGTAAGCGATATGGATATGGCTGGCAATTTTGGGCAAAAAATTAACGATAGGTCCTGTGCACTCTGACTTCAATAGCCATAAACATTCATAGATGATCATGACCATGCACGAAAAAAAAAACCAAAAATGTGATCTCTGGTACTTTATTTTTTGCTTTATTATTTGAAAACACAAAACCCTACAGTTATCGTAAAATAATATCGTCTATCCTTATTTTTCAAGTCAATCACTGCCCCCCTTTTGTAATAGTCGAATGCTTGAACGCACTGCACTCAAATTGCCAATAGAACAGCACTAGCTGACATTAATTTGCCAGACACTTTTAAACTAGAGAGATATCTCCCAAAACTTCTTTGTTTCAACCATTTGAACAATATTGTTGAAAATGAACTATAGTAAATGATAAATTAACATCATAATGCAATTACAATGCCAACTAAAATATACTAAATGATCTCCGCAAATGATTCTTAAACTTTATTTATTTAAAAATCTTACGAAATTGTGGCACAGTCTGTGACGTGTCCAGAACCATGCTATGAATGACAAAATATACATCAGTATGTACTCTCTACTTAGGAAAACCAATTGTTAAGTAAATTACCTACATAATTAAATAGACTGTACGTATATTCAAATAGCTAGGTACTATTTTTCTTTGACCATTTTATAAGATGAACGTAAAACGAAAATAAGATTTTTTTTTTAATTTTCTAAACATTTCCTTTTCCTGACTTTACCTACACAATAATTAAAGCACATTATAAGCATGAAAGTAATGCTTTTTATTATTATATTTTGTTCTGAGCATGTTAATTAATATTTAAAAAAAATATTGCCAAACGATATTAAATTCCTTATGTCTCCCTGAATATTCTAATGAATCTATTCTGTTTGCTTTCATTGTTACTTTTATGAATTGAAACATTACTTTTATGTTGTTATGTAATGTGGTTTAATATTTTTCACATTTTTCTGTAACCCTCTGCCACCGTGATTGGAAAGGAGGTGAGAACTATTTAATTTGAGTATTTAAAAATAGAGCATAGAGCTGTATGGCTATTGTAGCTAAAATCATGATAATAGTATGAATATCCAACAATTTCCCTTGCGTATTTTCCATATTTATATTATGCTGAATACCCTGTCTAAATAAGTAAATAACCCACATTTCCAAGGCCTGTAACGACACAAAAACCTACAACTAATATAATGTCGGTTACGGGTCTACAAAAACCCACAAAAATACTAATCATGTCGCGTTTTCTCTTTCCGCACGCCGCATGCGCATCTGACGTCACATCTCTTCCTTGAACACAACGCCATCTATTGACGACTCACGGAACTACTTGGTAACGCCATCTTGGTTTTGCGACACGTCAGCAGGGCGAGACTTCGGGCGACTACAAGCGCGCCTTGGTGGCTCTTCTGGGACCTGTTTAAGAAGATTGAGGATTTAAGTAAATGGAGGGCTAAAAAACCATATTTGCCCTTAGATTTGACACAGATACGTCTGTAAGCAATAGATCTTCTCTGCAAATTGTGGCTTAATTGGAATTGAGTGGGAGGGTTCTCTCTGAAAATTTGATTGATTTGGAAGGAAATTCCAGATCCATTAAATGCTTCCTTTTTTGAAAAGCTGTCAAAATGAAAAGCTTTGCCTTTGAGCATCCCTAACTTGGGCAACTTAAAACTTTTTTTGCTCTTTAGCGCTCCATTTGCTTATAGTTCTACAAAAACTCAGCTTCTGTGTCGTGTGCGGCTAGAATAATTAATTTTGTGTGTATTCAAGTTGTCTTCGTGAGATAGTTTGCATCTAAACGTGTTTTTTTTTTTGCTGATGTATTTTATAGTATAAATATGTCTTCGGTCGGTGGACCTGAAACTTGTAGTGCTTGTTTAAAGATTTAAGACTTTTTTTATTAAGCTCAAATAAGCAAATAGATGTAGGCAGCTAATTTGACGAAAATTTTAATTATTAAGGAAAAAACAATGAAATTATTAATTAACAGAAAAAAGTACCTATTAATTTTTTGTTCTAAAATCATTAAAATATCTCAAAACTCGAATATAAATTAAAAAAAGTAATTGAGCCCTAATTCATGGCCTAAATTAAATATATTAATTTATTAATGATGATAACAGAAGTATACGACTGATTTTACTAAAACATTACATTTGTCTCAAAAAAAAGGTGTCAGGCAATGATATTCTAATATACAGATATGTTATTTTTTGTAAGGGTGCTCCCACATTTATCGACGCGGAATCGGCTTTTTCCGTCGCCATTTCTCTTTCTGTCGCTTAGAACTGCCATTTGCTAAACCGAGACAGAAAGCATAATGCGATAGCACGCGGCGGAATCCTCGACGCGGCCGCGTGCTATCGCATTGTCTCGGTCTAGCAAATGGCAGTTCTAAGCGACAAAAAGAGGAAAAGCGACGGAAAAAGCCGATTCCGCGTCGATAGATGTGGGAGCACGCTTACAAAACAACAGAAAAAAACTGTTCCGCGCCGAATGGCAGCACACATACACACTTTTTTATACACACATTACATTTCACTACAAGTAAAAAGGATAGCTTGATAAAACGCAATAAGAAAAAAAACTGACAGCTAGATAAACAAACAGCGCCACGCGTCATCAATCCCCCCCGCACGTCGGCATCATAGACTAGCAAATTGTCCCACGTAGGGCATTTTATGGTCTTCACGTTTTGCGCGCTCATAACATATCTGTTTACTAAAATTACATTGGTGTCAGGTGAATTAAATGTTTAGGAAATTGATTACCTACTTAATTGTCCCTTAAGCCTCATTAGGACGGAGCAAGAACTCGCATACGAGTTTCACTACATTCGGTATTTGTTTGATCAACTGAATTCGTTCTACCTATAATATAAAGTCCACAATGTAACGCTTCTCGCGTGCGAGTTCTTGCATCGTCTAAATGAGGCTTTAGATTCAAATCACAACTGTCATTCTAAATTATAACACAAACAATTTGTATAATTCAGGGTTTCACAACTTATGTTCACGAACCATCATTATAAGAGGGGACAGGTAATTTACAAAACTATTAATTTTCTGACATGGTTTTAATTAATGATTGCTTGTTGTGCTTAGAACTAAGAAAACAAATAGTACATTAGATGTTAGCGCACGATCCTGCCTTAGCGGTGCCTTTTGTTTATGACAAATTGATTTATTTAACAGAAGATATTTAAAAACAAAAGTATGTATATTGAAACGAAACTATCTAAGTATAAAACTATTGAACATCATCTCACTCAGTGTAGATTATTATCCAGTGACTTGGAAATATGTGAAACAAAGTCCTCTGCCACGTCTGTCTGTTCGCGATAATCTCAAAAACTGCTGTACCGATTTTCATGCTGTTTTCACCAATGGATAGAGTGGTTCTCGTTCTCGGGAAAGGTTTTAGTATACAAATTGGTCCCGAAGACGGGCGGAATATTTATGGGATCATAAAAACAGGAACCTAGTTTCGTTTCAAAGTTGTTGTCAATTCATAATAGATTTTCCCTGTTATTCCCTAGTATTACAAAATGTTAATTGGTAATATTTATTTAATTTATAAAATTGTTTATTGGAACGTTTGCATTCCACTCGAATCTTCATTATAATCTTTGTAGCTTTAATTTTTATTTACGAATAAATATAATTTTAATGTACTTTATTTGTATTATTTTCGCTGCTACATTTTCCTCTAAGCTAAACCGAACTTGCGCGGTTTGAATCCGAAGCCCCAGTAAAACAGTGAGCGCTCTCGAAATCTCTCGAAACTATTCGTCTAATGGCCGGTCTACATAACACGGCAACGATAAAACTGCGCAAACGAACTGCACAGTTCATTTGCGCAGTTTTATTGAACGTATGTACAAAAATCGGCGCAGTTTTTTTGGTTGGTGCAAGTCATCGGAGCAAGGATTAAAATCTATTCGTTATATCGTACACTGCGCAGTCAGATCGCTACGATAAATCGTTGTCGTGTACCGGGCTTAAGCTGCCTCTACCATAAGTTGTCATTACGAAGACTCGATCATACGCATCGACCGCGTTTGGCGCTCTCATTGGTTGAGAGTTCATACAACCTTGGAGCGGGCCAATGAGAGAGCCAAACGCGGTCGATATCGATGATCAAGTATAGTAATGACAACTCATGGTATTCATATGTGGGACCCCTAATACAACACAATACCAACTTGGTGACTTAGGCCGAGACTCCACCAAAGCTGTGCAAGTCGAGACGTGTTTTGAACAACCAATAGAATTGCGTTGCGGAGTGGAGCTGTGTCAATAACGCAATTCTACTGGTTGTTTAAAACACGTCTCGACTCCGCACAGCTCGACACAGCTTTGGTGGAGTCTCGGCCTTACTGATAAACCGACCGGGCTAGAATACGGTTCGGACACGGACGGGCACCAGTTTAGCAGCAGTCACACTTAGCCCGGTCGATCCTCCCATATACGGACTGCTCGAGTAGTCAATGTATGCCTGGCGACTGCTTGACCGAATCGACCGCCTGAAGCAATTGGACTGCTCGAGCGGTACCGATTATATCTGTACGAAGGAGACTATAGTCTGCTACGCAGTCGCAGATTGAAGCAGTCCGTGTCCAAGTTCATCTTGGTCAAGATACAAATAGGAAGGTGTGTGGAATAAAATGAAAGCCCGACATACATGTTCATAAAACTTATTTAATCGCACGCCATTCGCACGTTACAGCCATTCGTTAACTGATTCTAACATTACAATTTATTGTTACAATATAATATTTAAAAACTTCCATAAAAATACTTATAAACACATCAAGCTATGATTGTAGGAAAATAAAGTATAAATAATTATATACCTACATGAAACACTGGGTTATGTAACAAGTATAACCTCTTTATATGAGTTTGCAAAGCGAAAATAGATATGTTTCTTTTTCCTACTGAACTACTTTTATATACTTCTGATTTCTATACAATTTACATTCAAGATAAATCTTTAGAAAATACGGCAGTGAGATAAATCAAGTTTTACTGGAAGCAGTTTTATGAAGATCTTTATTTAAATACTAGTTATAATTTCTTGAGTGACTTGTAAATGTTATATTATACAAGTTACAGTACTCTAGTAAATAACCTGTGACCGTAACTGGCAACATTGGCAAAAAAACAAACAATATATACAACTTTTCAACACTAAAGATTGCACATTCATACTTTACGCATCAACTAAATCTAATTTACGCGAAAGCAACAGTAACTAATGTAAATTTACACGAAATACGTACACAATAACATCACAATGGTGTTACAGTATCAAAAATATTTGTTTACACTTAATTTTAGAAGCCTCTTTTTTACATTGAAGATTTAAACTATATAACATTCATTTCCGCGCGGGGTTTAAATGTGAACAAATAATTTTGACAGCGTAACTCTGATATTTAAAGGAACATACACAGTAAGCTACCGAAGTCGCCATTATTTATGCGCTAGAGTTCATAAGAACGTATACAGTACGCGATCGCTAAGTTAAGGCCGGCACACACTATCAATCCAACGCGTTTAAAAACAAATAGTTAGGCACAATCACATAAATATGGCCTGAATATACAATTTATGACTTAGCTAGCCTTTGGCGTTCTACGGACACTACAAGGTGTCCCGGACCTAACTATATCTAGCACAGGTTTTATGAAGAAGTTTAAGATTATGATTATATTACGTATTTACAATTTTTGAGTGGGTTTAGAGCACTGTGGACATTATCTTTTTCTGTCAATATACGATGATATATTAGGTAATGTCTACTGCAGTGTATAAGCTCGTATACAGAGATAATAATGTGAGTATTATATCGAGCTGACTGTCCCCACTCAGTACTAACTTCACAAAACCCGTCCTAGTAAGCTGCGGAGGTTTCATTACAAAACTTGTCAATTTACAGTTTACATTATAATGCGTTATTACTATGTATTAGGCACAGTTATCTATATGAAACCTCTGGAACACTACGGTAGACAGATAATTTGTAATTTTCTGTAGTCAATAAAGCCTTATTATTAATAAATAGTTCTGTGGGTCAGTGTTTAACGTCCCACACGACGTTGGGGACGGGAGCGAGTCTCAGGCCGCGCGGCGGTGAGGAGCTCAGTCGTTGGGCCCGAAGAACTTGGCGTGGAGATCTGATAGAGGGATGATTTGCTCGTCTCCTAGTGCCGGCTGCTGTTCAGCCTTCGACTGCTCTCTCAGTTCTGTGGGATGAGAGTATGTGTTAAGTATTTATCAAGGGTTTTGTTCATATCTGATTAAAACATGGTACTTACTGAGCCATTGCTTGTCTGGAAGAGAACACAGACTTCTATAACGATTGTTCTATAAAACTGGTACTCAATCAATTGGTAGACTTGTTACATCACGCCCTCAAGGGGTCGGCAGTTTCCTTCAATTAATTGGGTCCCAGTTTCATACAACAGTCGGCTACAGGGTCTCTTTTGCTCTAACAACGATATGTTTTCCATGACCAGTTTTTTTTTAATGTTGATTATGAGAAATGTCCTAGTTGTTGGCAATGAAATATGACTGTTTTGCATTCCAACAAAACAGGTATTATGTGTTGAATAAGACGCAGCGTCGCCTGGAAGAATGCTGTTGTAAATCCGCCTTAAATTGATTATCTGTGGTTAAAAACTTACCCAAATGTCCATGGATCTATACCTGTCTCTTTCTTTCACCAGCGTGCATCCTTTTCTTACCGTGAAAATTGCTTGACATCGAAGCTGTCATCTTCATAGAGTCTTCGAGGTACCAGCAAGAGACTTGCTGCGACGCTGCGTCTTATTCAACACATAATACCTGTTTTGTTGGAATGCAAAACAGTCATATTATGTGCTTTCCTAAGACGCAGCGTCGCCTGGAAGACCTGTTTGGTATCTGCTGGTGATAAACACAAACGCTATGATGAATGAATTATAATAATGTCTTCAAAGCATAGGTAATTATGTTTAAAGATAGTTCTTCAAAAACCCTTCATCAAAGCCCACTGTAACAAGATCTGTAATGTAACTTTACAATTAGTAACTTCTTCAATCTTCAGAAATCAAAATAGTAGCCAATTGATAGAGGTACCTGGTACAAGGAGATAATTCTAAATTAAATCTTTATCCAGGATAAAGTTATGTCTTCTAAAGGTATAACCAGTGAAGACAATTATTTATTTAATGAATATTGCATAAATCTAACTGCAATAAATAAGCATTGGAGTTGGTGTCATCAATCTTGTTTACTGGTTGACAGTAAAACTTCTGATACCTACATTTTATAACTCTATCAGTCTTCCACTGTCAAGTACTGCTTGAACAAGTATTTTCTTCAAGTAGCTTCTTGAGGCTATAATAGCTAACTTGTAATAACTGCCCAGTGGGGCACTAATATTAGCAACTTTGAAAGTAATGCTATGTTCCCAACTTGTGTAGAAGCTGGTTTTAATTTTCCAGATAGAGGAATTTTGTGTCTGTGTTTTTTCTATTTTCAGACAGTTCTAACAGGGTAGACAGACATGGTCCTGATGTTTCCGCAACAAAGAACCTTACTATCTGTGTGATTTTGATTCTGTTTTTATACCAAAATATTGGACAAAGACTAATTTCATCTTTTCATAGAAATAAGATTTTCAGGGCTATTCTCTAATTATCTCGATCTGATGTGAGATCATGAATTCTATGACCTGAGGGTAGCAATAATATTAGAGCTATTCGCCTATCTTAAATGAAGAATCTGGATATGCAGAGTTCTTTAGTCAATTAAAACAAAGTAATATTGTAATGTACCCTATTGGTAGTTTTTGTACTGCAAGCTTTAGGAAGTGAAAAAGCTTCTAGAACTTTTTGAATGAAAGATTGTCCTGAGATATCTACCTCAGATGTTGCTCAGTAAGTTGAGATAGTAAACTTATGCAGGCAAAATATAATAGATCAAATAGAATCTATAATCTAGTTTGTTTTCTCTAAACAATTTAGCCTGGAATTTTTACTTTATCAGCTTATACACCTACAGGTGTTTCAGCGTTAATTTGATTGGTGTAACACCAGGATCACCATCTTTTAAATAGGGCTTTATATTGTTGTAAAAGTAGATGTCCGCAAGTTACTTTTTTTTTTTTAATAAGTCTTGTTCCGCTAGAGTTTAGGGAGAGACTTGGTCAGCCCACCCTTATTTTTCCAAGCTAGGGGGGATAACTTGTCCACCTGTGCCAAGCACTTGCTTGTAGTCCAATATGTTAAGACTTTCCACAGGTTCTTTATCGGAATTTTGTCCACCTGTGCAGGGCACTTGACTGTAGTCCGATCTAAGACCTTCCGCAGGTACTTTATCGGAAGTCGCTCCCGCTCTGGCTATCGCTCTCGCTTGCAGATCGAGTAGTGAGAAGCATTTGGCGCACTGTGGCGTTAGTAGAATGTACTATCAACAAATTTGAATTATGACCCTTTTTGACAACTCGTCGTTTGAATCTGTCAAAATAACAAAGATCAAGGTCGTTAATATGGATATATATGTTTATGACTGTGAACCTAATTATATTTGAATGTCTGTAAGAAAATAATGCTTTTGGTGGGTCATAATTCTTTGTCGATTGTAATATTGTGCCTTTTTCAAATAAGTAGTTCATACTTCTAGTATTACGCTGGGTGGGGGAATGCCCAGCCCAGTCGATAGTCCCATTGTCGGCTGTAAACCTCGCATATAACATAAGGTTTAGGAACCTAATTTTAACGTACTTTGCAGTTTTGTTACGAAAGCCGTTTCTCATAACGTGAATAAATCTACGTCTGGGACGCCCCACATCTTTAACATGGCCTCCGCGGCTTGGGGTAAAAGATGCCACACTGGTACATTGCGGCCCCTTGAGAGGCGATCCGCAGTTTTGTTTGCCTCCGCGGCTTGGGGTAAAAGATGCCATTCTGGTACATTACGGCCCCTTGAGAGGCGATCCGCAATTTTGTTTGCCTCCACGGCTTGGGGTAAAAGATGCCAACCTGGTACATTGCGGTCCCTTGAGAGGCGATCCGCAATTTTGTTTACTCTCCGGGAGTAAGTGGCTGAGAGAGTTAGACGCAACTGCTTTGCAAGTCTCTTGAAGCCTGTTTGTCAGCCTTAGTATTGCAAGGGTATGTATCTTCCCCCTCCCCCTTCGTTTCTGAAGTATGCAATAAGAGTCCTGTTGTCGGACTTAATATTTATGTGTGCAAATACGACATCTGCTTCAGAAACAAAATTTCAATAACAAAAGCATCTGGCATGGATCCCACCTTACAGATGAGTAAGTGATGTTTAATTGGGCTCCTTACCCCTAGTTGGGTGTATCCGTGGTCAAGAAGTGAGTTGCACCTTTCTTAACTCTACGGTATTGAGTTGTACTCTATGGCTTTAACCAACCTTTTTGAACAGGCAGTGGAAACTTACGTTTCTCTAGTAACCTGTTTTGATAGAACAATTTTAGAAACAGTTACCTACTGCAACATTAAAGTTCTTTTGATACTTCGTAATTATCATAATTCAGTAAAACCAATAAAGTCTGAGCTTTTTGTGGACAACTGATTAAATTGCTTTATCTTGTTACAAAATAGTTTAATCTTTATTTATTTTATTGGAGGCGCGTTATACCCAGTTTTGCTGGGTGTCCCATACTAGACCAATATATTCTGCTTAAAGAGAGGACTCAAGCAGACTTGTGATGATTTATGTGATGCCTCAAGATTTCCAATATTCTCAGCGTTTCCGCAATCTGAGAAACAAGTACTGTACGATCCTGATTTACCAGGAACAACAGTCCAGGCACACAATAATTATACAGAAACATTGTTCGCACAACAACATAATTGAAGCCATAGATAGGACAAATACAAAGGCTGTTAACAGCAGCACTTGTTGTTATAGATCACAAGGAGGAGACTCCGGTGTGTCTCTGCAATTGGTTATTAAAAATAAGCATAGTAATTTATGAATGAATGTATATCTTCACAAATGTTTCACTGGCATTATGAATTGAGACCTCCGCGGTCTAATATGGGAAATAACCCATTTTTAATTTTTTTTTTACTAAATCTTTTGATAAAGTAAACTCGAAATAGGTACCTATATGGCCTTTTGTAATTGGGGTTGCAAACTCTTCTATAAACATCTTTGACTAGATGCCAAGGGGAGGTTCCTATACGAATGGAACATGGTAATTTCAAAATATGATTGCTTGCTCCCTGTGGTTGCCCTGAATGAGCATGGTCCTTTAGACAACCCCACTAAATGTTCTGAATAGTCAAATATTCAAATAGTTTTTTGTTTACACTTGTTTAATTAGCTGGACCTTAAGTCCACCTTTGATAGGGTGCAAAGCATAAAACTAAATAGATAATTATGAGTCCGACGTTGGTGGACCAAAAATAATCAAAATCTCTTCAAAGTATGTGTTAAAATGAAAATAATTAAGGTATCCGATACCCACTTAAGCAAGTCCTGTAATGTTGTTCCAATTCCAAAATATTGTTGGATAATAACAACTCCGTTGAAACTTATTAATCTTTGGTCTTGATAAAGTGATACAATTAATCATTAACTTTAAGACCTTTAACCGATTTACAATGACACTCATCCGTGCCTAACGTCACACGCAAAAGAAAGTGATGGCACTGAAACATGCCCTCCGCAATGAATCAGTTAAAACAAGGAGTAGCGATACAAGATTGTACGGGGGTTTTGTAAAAAAAAAAAGTATCAGACAAATCTGATTAAATTTTGGATTTGCTTGTAATCCTTCATTGGAAGTGGAATAAATTGTCTTTCATCCAACTCCATACCAAAAATTTCGAAATAGACAAATAGGTTTTTTTTTTTTTTTTAAATATTTGATGTAGGATTGCCTTCTCGTTGTTAGAGGAGGTAATACACGTAGTTAAATAACTAGAAATAAGGTCCTCGTCTTGAATTTGTGTCTCTACACGAGGCGCGAGGGTCCGGACAAGTTTGAACTTGTTTGTACTCACGTGACTTTGCGTCTTCTGTTGGGTGTATGTGAAGCTATGCTCTCGTCGTTCAAGGATGAAGATGATGACCAGTCATCATGTCTCACCGTATTGAATGCTGATCTACCGCCTGAGCATCAACATTCAAACCTCGTCACCTCACACCACACTTACCCACTCAATTTAGTTCGTAATCCTTCTAAAACACTAATTCACAAAAGAAAACGTGTCACGTACTCTAAATAAACGCTGCGTGCTAAATAAATACAATAAATTATTGTATTTCAACACTTTTTTAACTTTGGAAAATTTTCCGATGTCTAACCGGCAAAATTTACAAACGCTATGAAGATGACAGCTTCGATGTCAAGCAATTTTCACGGTAAGAAAAGGATGCACGCTGGTGAAAGAAAGAGACAGGTATAGATCCATGGACATTTGGGTAAGTTTTTAACCACAGATAATCAATTTAAGGCGGATTTACAACAGCATTCTTCCAGGCGACGCTGCGTCTTAGGAAAGCACATAATATGGAGTTTGACAAGCAAGTTATTTGGTTTGCTGTTGTCCAACTTAGATTAAACTGAAGCAGTAAATTGGCAATGAAATTTGAACTTTATCAAGCATGACATTGGGTTTACTGTTCGAAAACTTATTATCTGAGATGCAGAGTACATGCCCTGTCAATTCTCCATCAGTTGATAACTAGATCGAGCATGACATGAGTTTATTGTCATAAACATGATGAATATCATCATCGTTTGTATTCCTCTGCCCTTATCGCAATTATCTTCTTTCGTATTGTTCTATTAGTAGCTCATCTTATGAATAGGGATCGGATAATCGGATGCATGTTATCTTAAAGTGGTGAGATAGTGGTCACACGCAAGATTATTGATAAATAAACAAAAAAAAGTGTGTTAATTCCCGTCAAGGTGGCATTTCCTGTCCGCAGTGGTGCACGCCCACGGCGACAGACGTCGCTTGATGATCTCCGGCCACCGTAGGCGCGGGCATGCGGGCAGCGAGTAAAGGGCAACTCGCTGCCCGACCATGGACCATGCCCGGGTCGACGGCGCGTTGTGTCCCACGCGCGCCTCAAAGAGCGTCAGCATAATGACGGGGCCTCCCTCTCAGAGGGCCAAAGCCTGCCGGGGTCGCGGGATTATTTCCTTACCGTGACCCCGGAACAGAAAGGGCTATTGAAGGACACCGTGGTCTGACAGTCCCTCCCGCCCTGCCCGGGGTTGGAGGACTCATTTGATGATTTTACCAAGCTAAAAAAAAAAAAAAAAAAAAAGTTGGCATTTCCTGTAGACGTTTTTAGAAAATATAAACGTTAAAAAATACTTTTTAAATTGTAACTAGCCAATCCGCACCAGTTTCGCCCGGTAACATAATTATTTCCGTACTATTAAACCACAATTTCAACCACTTCGGGGTTTAATTTTCCAAAATTCTTGTTATCATAAAAGCTATCCACAGATATTTTTACCGGACCCGTCATCGCCGTCAGTCAGAAACGATTTTCAAGTAGATTCATAGACCACACACATTTTGTTTTTTAATTTTCTCATGAATGTGCTCGCTATACATCCCAAGTTAGTGGTAAATAAAATATGCATCCAAATATATCCGATCCCTATTCCGTTCTCCCAGCTAGTGCGCGCTCTCTCGTACCCTGCCAGTGCTGCAGCAGTCTGTTGTAGTGGTTGGCGCGGTCGTGTCTCTTGAGCTGCGTGAACACGTGCACCAGGCCGCGGTAGTCGTACTCCAGGCCAGAGTAGCGCTCGCCGAACAGCTTCAGACCTGCAATAGGAAGGTATTGGTTACTAGATATGTTATTTTCTTACTTAGTGGTGTGTATTCGGGACTAACGAATACCGTGACTTCGGAACGTAAATGGCTATTAAAGGACACCGTGGATTTTAGTCAGTACAAGTCTGACAGTCCCTCCTGCCCTGCACTGGGTGGGAAGACCCGAAGACACTTTTGATGATTTTTGATGTGTAATTAGGCCGTTTTGTATGCAGTATTTACCGCTGTGAGCAGTGACGATGTGTGGCTTGGCGAGCGGTAAGATCAAATTATTTGAAACATGCCAAGAGGCGCCGCCAAGGGCGAATTCGCGTACCTACTTACAAAGTAACGAACGTCTTATTCGCCCCGCTCGCCGCTTAGACCATAAATTTCAGACGATTGCAAGTCTGATAATGTAAAAAAAATGTTTGAACCTGGAGTAACAATGAAGGAACTCGTGGTTGAATATAGTTCACGTGTATGTGCGCACGAGCAGCCCCACTCAAGCCTCGCTAGCACTAGAGCGGCGCACCACATACAGGATGTAACCACACAAACAGCTCGTGACCGGCGCATTCGCCAGGACTGTATCTTTATAGGTCTGTCTAAACAGCGCATGCCAACTTCACGTCGGCAGTTTTTTTTTAAGAAACGTTGCCCTGTACTGGGAATTTCTTCCTGTATCGTAGGCGCGTTTGCAAACATAGAAACTCACTTATACAAACATCCGATAATGTATAAATCTCTTTATAAATAAAAAAAAACTTTAATTTCTTTTTTTTCTGTATACTTACTGATAGAGATAGATCTAAGGTAGAGCTTCTCAGCGGCGAGGTGCATGTTCATGTGGTAGTTGTAGAGCGAGGCCAGGTGACCGATGCTCAGACCCACCTCGTAGTCCTCGGGACCCAGCAGCTCCTCTTTGATGGCTATCGCCTTCAGGTGCATTTCTTCTGCGGCCTGGGAATATTAAAGATATGTGTGTGAATTTTAAAGCTACACTAGAAATAATGATACGTGTAGTGTTATGCCCAAAATTATTATTCTATCTCAATTCAAATCTTAATCCGTTTACTTAGACGGCTCATTGCTTTTGATTGGACATCTTTAAAATTCGGATAGGCAAATTCGGACGTTGATTGTTTAGATCGTGATCAAGATTGCTACAGAGATAGATTATTAATTTCCAGCGTTAGACGCATTTTAACACCTTGCCCCTCACTATAAATTTCCCTTCTATCATGGGTGCGTTAACAAACATAACTCTCACAAAGCACACCCAGACTCAAAACAACTACTTTTAGATCATACAAAATAAATATTTGTTCCGTGTGGGAATCGAACCATAACACGCAGCAACACCATGCCGGCAACATCGTGTCGTCAAATTCGCAAACCACAAAAAAATACAGAATAAGGTACAAAAGGTACTGCACCGGCAAGCGCAGCGTAACACGTCCACCCACAAGTTAGGCACTTGGGCAGACGACCTTATGAAGACCACAGGATCACGCTGGATGTAAGCCGCGACAATCGGTCCTATTGGAAGTCTATATGAGAGGCCTATGTTCAGCAGTGGACGTCTTACGGCTGTTATGATGATGAAGATAAAAATGTATGGACCTGGAACTTCTGCATGCTCTGGTAGAGCCGGCCGAGGTTCCCGTAATGCTTGGCCGTCTGCACGTTCTTCTCCCCGAAGGCCATCATGGACAGCTGCAGCGCCGCCTTGTGCAGCGCCTCCGACTCCTCCAGCAGAGTGGGCGCTGGAAATTAAAATAACAGCATTTATTTCAAGTACACCAGAGGCCTTATGAGTTTTCAGTTATTCTGACGAAAATAAACTGGAACTTTGGCATTTTCAAATTGACAAACAAGGAAAAAACTAGTTCCTTCTTCGCACACCAGAGGCGCTGTTCCATTTTTCCATACAAGAAACGCTGTAAATACTGGGAAGACGCTGTAAAGCAAAATAGTGAAAACTCGTGATAAGAGTACAGTTCTAGGCACTTTTGAACTGTCGAAAAACAAAAATGACAAAAATTGGAGCTACAGTCCCAGTCACAAGACATAATAACTGTGAAAGCACTGTATTGCATATTATATGTTAGATCCTACATCCTATTTATTACACATACATCCTATTTCTAACACATGCTATTGGCAATTGAGAAAACGATACACATTGAGTTTTTAACGATGAGATGTTGAGGTTATTGTGATTTTATTGTATACTGACCAGTCATGTCCTGTCCTGCGGGCGTGTCGAGCGCGATCTCTTCCAGGATGAGAGCCTTCACCCGCTTGGCAGACGCCAGCAGTAAGTGGTCCGGGGGCACCAGGTTCTGAAATAATACACAACATTTTACCGGGAAAGTTATTTTACTAAGGGCTGGTTTTTCAATAGTCAGATAACCGTTAACTGAGGAATAAAAATGGCGGTTTGACAGCTTATCTATGGAAAATATGTCATACCGTTATTTTTATTCCTCAGGTAACGGTTAACTGACTATTGAAAAATCAGCCCTAAACTAGTAAGTTTATTTTACTGCCTGGATATTTGAAGTCTCCATAAACTTACCTATGTGAGCCGAGACTTAGCATGTGGCGGCGAGCGGTAAAATCAAATGTTTAGAAATGTTTGAAAGGCGTCAGTGGCGAATTCGCGTACTTACAAAGTAACTAAGGTCTCATATCCGTTAAAGCCGCTTATGAGTCGCGAGACTGTATAAGAAGAACACACCCGGAATGCAAAGGTCACGTGAAGGAAAAGGGTTTCATATATGTTAGTAAAAATCTGACTGTCTGAAAAACAGTTAATGTTCCACTGCGAAGGAATAGTTTTGTGCCAGCAAGCCTTCTTCTAACCGACAACATATTGATCTCACCTCTATGATCCGTATGGCCCTCTCTGCGTGGTCCCTTGCCTTGTAGAACCTCCCGGAGGAGTACTCCAGCACATACAGCGCGTACGCCAGGTCCTCCTGCGCAGTCGCCACGTGCAGGCTGCTGCGACCGAACACACGACGGAGGGTGGACAGGGCTTCCTGGGGAAGATAACAACAAGAATTACTTAGGTAATGTTCAGTGGTCCTCATGGTACGATTCTGCCAGAACAGTGTGCGGCACATTTGTTCGCGCACTTTTTTTGCAGACCTTCAGCAGTGTGCGTACTAAGTTTGTGCCGCATTTAGCTTCTATGTTCATCGGTAAAGCTATGCGTAACTTTCACTAAATTGAGTTTAGCAATGTGCGCCCACGAATAACGAGTCCAATGCTCACGTGTGCGCGCACAAGTATCCAGGTGTGTGTTAACATTTTTAAAATGTTTCTTCTACTTAAAATGAACCCCTAATGCGACAAATTACCTCATACACAGCCACGCTATGCACAATAGAGTCAATATTGAGCAGATAGAAGCCGAGGTCCAGCAGCGCGGCCGCGTACCGCGGGTGCTGCGGGCCGAAGGCGCGGTGCGACAAATTACCTCATACACAGCCACGCTGTGCACGATGGAGTCAATATTGAGCAGATAGAAGCCGAGGTCCAGCAGCGCGGCCGCGTACCGCGGGTGCTGCGGGCCGAAGGCGCGGTGCGACAAATTACCTCATACACAGCCACGCTGTGCACGATGGAGTCAATATTGAGCAGATAGAAGCCGAGGTCCAGCAGCGCGGCCGCGTACCGCGGGTGCTGCGGGCCGAAGGCGCGGTGCGACAAATTACCTCATACACAGCCACGCTGTGCACGATGGAGTCAATATTGAGCAGATAGAAGCCGAGGTCCAGCAGCGCGGCCGCGTACCGCGGGTGCTGCGGGCCGAAGGCGCGGTGCGACAAATTACCTCATACACAGCCACGCTGTGCACGATGGAGTCAATATTGAGCAGATAGAAGCCGAGGTCCAGCAGCGCGGCCGCGTACCGCGGGTGCTGCGGGCCGAAGGCGCGGTGCGACAAATTACCTCATACACAGCCACGCTGTGCACGATGGAGTCAATATTGAGCAGATAGAAGCCGAGGTCCAGCAGCGCGGCCGCGTACCGCGGGTGCTGCGGGCCGAAGGCGCGGTGCGACAAATTACCTCATACACAGCCACGCTGTGCACGATGGAGTCAATATTGAGCAGATAGAAGCCGAGGTCCAGCAGCGCGGCCGCGTACCGCGGGTGCTGCGGGCCGAAGGCGCGGTGCGACAAATTACCTCATACACAGCCACGCTGTGCACGATGGAGTCAATATTGAGCAGATAGAAGCCGAGGTCCAGCAGCGCGGCCGCGTACCGCGGGTGCTGCGGGCCGAAGGCGCGGTGCGACAAATTACCTCATACACAGCCACGCTGTGCACGATGGAGTCAATATTGAGCAGATAGAAGCCGAGGTCCAGCAGCGCGGCCGCGTACCGCGGGTGCTGCGGGCCGAAGGCGCGGTGCGACAAATTACCTCATACACAGCCACGCTGTGCACGATGGAGTCAATATTGAGCAGATAGAAGCCGAGGTCCAGCAGCGCGGCCGCGTACCGCGGGTGCTGCGGGCCGAAGGCGCGGTGCGACAAATTACCTCATACACAGCCACGCTGTGCACGATGGAGTCAATATTGAGCAGATAGAAGCCGAGGTCCAGCAGCGCGGCCGCGTACCGCGGGTGCTGCGGGCCGAAGGCGCGGTGCGACAAATTACCTCATACACAGCCACGCTGTGCACGATGGAGTCAATATTGAGCAGATAGAAGCCGAGGTCCAGCAGCGCGGCCGCGTACCGCGGGTGCTGCGGGCCGAAGGCGCGGTGCGACAAATTACCTCATACACAGCCACGCTGTGCACGATGGAGTCAATATTGAGCAGATAGAAGCCGAGGTCCAGCAGCGCGGCCGCGTACCGCGGGTGCTGCGGGCCGAAGGCGCGGTGCGACAAATTACCTCATACACAGCCACGCTGTGCACGATGGAGTCAATATTGAGCAGATAGAAGCCGAGGTCCAGCAGCGCGGCCGCGTACCGCGGGTGCTGCGGGCCGAAGGCGCGGTGCGACAAATTACCTCATACACAGCCACGCTGTGCACGATGGAGTCAATATTGAGCAGATAGAAGCCGAGGTCCAGCAGCGCGGCCGCGTACCGCGGGTGCTGCGGGCCGAAGGCGCGGTGCGACAAATTACCTCATACACAGCCACGCTGTGCACGATGGAGTCAATATTGAGCAGATAGAAGCCGAGGTCCAGCAGCGCGGCCGCGTACCGCGGGTGCTGCGGGCCGAAGGCGCGGTGCGACAAATTACCTCATACACAGCCACGCTGTGCACGATGGAGTCAATATTGAGCAGATAGAAGCCGAGGTCCAGCAGCGCGGCCGCGTACCGCGGGTGCTGCGGGCCGAAGGCGCGGTGCGACAAATTACCTCATACACAGCCACGCTGTGCACGATGGAGTCAATATTGAGCAGATAGAAGCCGAGGTCCAGCAGCGCGGCCGCGTACCGCGGGTGCTGCGGGCCGAAGGCGCGGTGCGACAAATTACCTCATACACAGCCACGCTGTGCACGATGGAGTCAATATTGAGCAGATAGAAGCCGAGGTCCAGCAGCGCGGCCGCGTACCGCGGGTGCTGCGGGCCGAAGGCGCGGTGCGACAAATTACCTCATACACAGCCACGCTGTGCACGATGGAGTCAATATTGAGCAGATAGAAGCCGAGGTCCAGCAGCGCGGCCGCGTACCGCGGGTGCTGCGGGCCGAAGGCGCGGTGCGACAAATTACCTCATACACAGCCACGCTGTGCACGATGGAGTCAATATTGAGCAGATAGAAGCCGAGGTCCAGCAGCGCGGCCGCGTACCGCGGGTGCTGCGGGCCGAAGGCGCGGTGCGACAAATTACCTCATACACAGCCACGCTGTGCACGATGGAGTCAATATTGAGCAGATAGAAGCCGAGGTCCAGCAGCGCGGCCGCGTACCGCGGGTGCTGCGGGCCGAAGGCGCGGTGCGACAAATTACCTCATACACAGCCACGCTGTGCACGATGGAGTCAATATTGAGCAGATAGAAGCCGAGGTCCAGCAGCGCGGCCGCGTACCGCGGGTGCTGCGGGCCGAAGGCGCGGTGCGACAAATTACCTCATACACAGCCACGCTGTGCACGATGGAGTCAATATTGAGCAGATAGAAGCCGAGGTCCAGCAGCGCGGCCGCGTACCGCGGGTGCTGCGGGCCGAAGGCGCGGTGCGACAAATTACCTCATACACAGCCACGCTGTGCACGATGGAGTCAATATTGAGCAGATAGAAGCCGAGGTCCAGCAGCGCGGCCGCGTACCGCGGGTGCTGCGGGCCGAAGGCGCGGTGCGACAAATTACCTCATACACAGCCACGCTGTGCACGATGGAGTCAATATTGAGCAGATAGAAGCCGAGGTCCAGCAGCGCGGCCGCGTACCGCGGGTGCTGCGGGCCGAAGGCGCGGTGCGACAAATTACCTCATACACAGCCACGCTGTGCACGATGGAGTCAATATTGAGCAGATAGAAGCCGAGGTCCAGCAGCGCGGCCGCGTACCGCGGGTGCTGCGGGCCGAAGGCGCGGTGCGACAAATTACCTCATACACAGCCACGCTGTGCACGATGGAGTCAATATTGAGCAGATAGAAGCCGAGGTCCAGCAGCGCGGCCGCGTACCGCGGGTGCTGCGGGCCGAAGGCGCGGTGCGACAAATTACCTCATACACAGCCACGCTGTGCACGATGGAGTCAATATTGAGCAGATAGAAGCCGAGGTCCAGCAGCGCGGCCGCGTACCGCGGGTGCTGCGGGCCGAAGGCGCGGTGCGACAAATTACCTCATACACAGCCACGCTGTGCACGATGGAGTCAATATTGAGCAGATAGAAGCCGAGGTCCAGCAGCGCGGCCGCGTACCGCGGGTGCTGCGGGCCGAAGGCGCGGTGCGACAAATTACCTCATACACAGCCACGCTGTGCACGATGGAGTCAATATTGAGCAGATAGAAGCCGAGGTCCAGCAGCGCGGCCGCGTACCGCGGGTGCTGCGGGCCGAAGGCGCGGTGCGACAAATTACCTCATACACAGCCACGCTGTGCACGATGGAGTCAATATTGAGCAGATAGAAGCCGAGGTCCAGCAGCGCGGCCGCGTACCGCGGGTGCTGCGGGCCGAAGGCGCGGTGCGACAAATTACCTCATACACAGCCACGCTGTGCACGATGGAGTCAATATTGAGCAGATAGAAGCCGAGGTCCAGCAGCGCGGCCGCGTACCGCGGGTGCTGCGGGCCGAAGGCGCGGTGCGACAAATTACCTCATACACAGCCACGCTGTGCACGATGGAGTCAATATTGAGCAGATAGAAGCCGAGGTCCAGCAGCGCGGCCGCGTACCGCGGGTGCTGCGGGCCGAAGGCGCGGTGCGACAAATTACCTCATACACAGCCACGCTGTGCACGATGGAGTCAATATTGAGCAGATAGAAGCCGAGGTCCAGCAGCGCGGCCGCGTACCGCGGGTGCTGCGGGCCGAAGGCGCGGTGCGACAAATTACCTCATACACAGCCACGCTGTGCACGATGGAGTCAATATTGAGCAGATAGAAGCCGAGGTCCAGCAGCGCGGCCGCGTACCGCGGGTGCTGCGGGCCGAAGGCGCGGTGCGACAAATTACCTCATACACAGCCACGCTGTGCACGATGGAGTCAATATTGAGCAGATAGAAGCCGAGGTCCAGCAGCGCGGCCGCGTACCGCGGGTGCTGCGGGCCGAAGGCGCGGTGCGACAAATTACCTCATACACAGCCACGCTGTGCACGATGGAGTCAATATTGAGCAGATAGAAGCCGAGGTCCAGCAGCGCGGCCGCGTACCGCGGGTGCTGCGGGCCGAAGGCGCGGTGCGACAAATTACCTCATACACAGCCACGCTGTGCACGATGGAGTCAATATTGAGCAGATAGAAGCCGAGGTCCAGCAGCGCGGCCGCGTACCGCGGGTGCTGCGGGCCGAAGGCGCGGTGCGACAAATTACCTCATACACAGCCACGCTGTGCACGATGGAGTCAATATTGAGCAGATAGAAGCCGAGGTCCAGCAGCGCGGCCGCGTACCGCGGGTGCTGCGGGCCGAAGGCGCGGTGCGACAAATTACCTCATACACAGCCACGCTGTGCACGATGGAGTCAATATTGAGCAGATAGAAGCCGAGGTCCAGCAGCGCGGCCGCGTACCGCGGGTGCTGCGGGCCGAAGGCGCGGTGCGACAAATTACCTCATACACAGCCACGCTGTGCACGATGGAGTCAATATTGAGCAGATAGAAGCCGAGGTCCAGCAGCGCGGCCGCGTACCGCGGGTGCTGCGGGCCGAAGGCGCGGTGCGACAAATTACCTCATACACAGCCACGCTGTGCACGATGGAGTCAATATTGAGCAGATAGAAGCCGAGGTCCAGCAGCGCGGCCGCGTACCGCGGGTGCTGCGGGCCGAAGGCGCGGTGCGACAAATTACCTCATACACAGCCACGCTGTGCACGATGGAGTCAATATTGAGCAGATAGAAGCCGAGGTCCAGCAGCGCGGCCGCGTACCGCGGGTGCTGCGGGCCGAAGGCGCGGTGCGACAAATTACCTCATACACAGCCACGCTGTGCACGATGGAGTCAATATTGAGCAGATAGAAGCCGAGGTCCAGCAGCGCGGCCGCGTACCGCGGGTGCTGCGGGCCGAAGGCGCGGTGCGACAAATTACCTCATACACAGCCACGCTGTGCACGATGGAGTCAATATTGAGCAGATAGAAGCCGAGGTCCAGCAGCGCGGCCGCGTACCGCGGGTGCTGCGGGCCGAAGGCGCGGTGCGACAAATTACCTCATACACAGCCACGCTGTGCACGATGGAGTCAATATTGAGCAGATAGAAGCCGAGGTCCAGCAGCGCGGCCGCGTACCGCGGGTGCTGCGGGCCGAAGGCGCGGTGCGACAAATTACCTCATACACAGCCACGCTGTGCACGATGGAGTCAATATTGAGCAGATAGAAGCCGAGGTCCAGCAGCGCGGCCGCGTACCGCGGGTGCTGCGGGCCGAAGGCGCGGTGCGACAAATTACCTCATACACAGCCACGCTGTGCACGATGGAGTCAATATTGAGCAGATAGAAGCCGAGGTCCAGCAGCGCGGCCGCGTACCGCGGGTGCTGCGGGCCGAAGGCGCGGTGCGACAAATTACCTCATACACAGCCACGCTGTGCACGATGGAGTCAATATTGAGCAGATAGAAGCCGAGGTCCAGCAGCGCGGCCGCGTACCGCGGGTGCTGCGGGCCGAAGGCGCGGTGCGACAAATTACCTCATACACAGCCACGCTGTGCACGATGGAGTCAATATTGAGCAGATAGAAGCCGAGGTCCAGCAGCGCGGCCGCGTACCGCGGGTGCTGCGGGCCGAAGGCGCGGTGCGACAAATTACCTCATACACAGCCACGCTGTGCACGATGGAGTCAATATTGAGCAGATAGAAGCCGAGGTCCAGCAGCGCGGCCGCGTACCGCGGGTGCTGCGGGCCGAAGGCGCGGTGCGACAAATTACCTCATACACAGCCACGCTGTGCACGATGGAGTCAATATTGAGCAGATAGAAGCCGAGGTCCAGCAGCGCGGCCGCGTACCGCGGGTGCTGCGGGCCGAAGGCGCGGTGCGACAAATTACCTCATACACAGCCACGCTGTGCACGATGGAGTCAATATTGAGCAGATAGAAGCCGAGGTCCAGCAGCGCGGCCGCGTACCGCGGGTGCTGCGGGCCGAAGGCGCGGTGCGACAAATTACCTCATACACAGCCACGCTGTGCACGATGGAGTCAATATTGAGCAGATAGAAGCCGAGGTCCAGCAGCGCGGCCGCGTACCGCGGGTGCTGCGGGCCGAAGGCGCGGTGCGACAAATTACCTCATACACAGCCACGCTGTGCACGATGGAGTCAATATTGAGCAGATAGAAGCCGAGGTCCAGCAGCGCGGCCGCGTACCGCGGGTGCTGCGGGCCGAAGGCGCGGTGCGACAAATTACCTCATACACAGCCACGCTGTGCACGATGGAGTCAATATTGAGCAGATAGAAGCCGAGGTCCAGCAGCGCGGCCGCGTACCGCGGGTGCTGCGGGCCGAAGGCGCGGTGCGACAAATTACCTCATACACAGCCACGCTGTGCACGATGGAGTCAATATTGAGCAGATAGAAGCCGAGGTCCAGCAGCGCGGCCGCGTACCGCGGGTGCTGCGGGCCGAAGGCGCGGTGCGACAAATTACCTCATACACAGCCACGCTGTGCACGATGGAGTCAATATTGAGCAGATAGAAGCCGAGGTCCAGCAGCGCGGCCGCGTACCGCGGGTGCTGCGGGCCGAAGGCGCGGTGCGACAAATTACCTCATACACAGCCACGCTGTGCACGATGGAGTCAATATTGAGCAGATAGAAGCCGAGGTCCAGCAGCGCGGCCGCGTACCGCGGGTGCTGCGGGCCGAAGGCGCGGTGCGACAAATTACCTCATACACAGCCACGCTGTGCACGATGGAGTCAATATTGAGCAGATAGAAGCCGAGGTCCAGCAGCGCGGCCGCGTACCGCGGGTGCTGCGGGCCGAAGGCGCGGTGCGACAAATTACCTCATACACAGCCACGCTGTGCACGATGGAGTCAATATTGAGCAGATAGAAGCCGAGGTCCAGCAGCGCGGCCGCGTACCGCGGGTGCTGCGGGCCGAAGGCGCGGTGCGACAAATTACCTCATACACAGCCACGCTGTGCACGATGGAGTCAATATTGAGCAGATAGAAGCCGAGGTCCAGCAGCGCGGCCGCGTACCGCGGGTGCTGCGGGCCGAAGGCGCGGCGCGCGAGGGCCACCGCCTGCCGCACCAGCACGCCGGCGGACCCGAAGCGACGCTTCACCACACACGCCTTGCCGCACGCGCGGAGGACTTCGATTGTAATCCTGGAAGGAGATTAGGTTGGTTTTAGTACAGTCTTCGTTTTTGTATAATCATATAAGAATGAATTATGGGTGTTTTATGGTAGATTTTAGCAGTTTTAGTCTTACTACAAAAGATAAAAATATGTTTAACATTGTATGTAAAAAATTATAGTCATAGTTTTTGACATAAATTCTATAGCCACATCAACGGTGAAAACCGTTCGCGTAAAAAGCGTTCGCGTAAAAAGCGTTTGCGTTAAACACTTGTCTAAAAAGACAAGTGTTTAACAGACGCTTAACTTCTTGTAGTAAAACGGTAGTATTTTAGCTATCTGATTTTGAAATAAAAATACAAGCTTAAGTAAAATAGCAAAGATAAAATATTATTTTGACATTTTAAAATGTTCGATTATAAATTGAAGACAGCGAAAAGTTTCATAATGAAATGCTCAATTTCTTTTACATAACGAAGTGTTTTTTTTTTTTCGAAAATGAGGCAAAAAAAAAAAACATTTTGACTTTGTCATTTCATTTACCTAGTTGTTTTAATGATTTAACATCAATTTCGAAAAAAATAAAGATTTTATGAACTGCAGTCATTTTAGTTTTAGTATTTAACTAGCTGTTGCCAGCGGTTTCACCCGCTGCAACTTGAAAATTATCCCACGGGAACATAAAATCGGGATAAAAACTATCCTATGTGTTAATCCAGGTTATAAACTATCTGTATACCAAATTTTAGCCAAATCCGTTCAGTGGTTTTTGCGTGAAAGAGTAACAAACATCCATACATCCATACATCCATACATACAAACTTTCGCCTTTATAATATTAGTAGGATTAGATTGTACTCACTTAGGCGGCGTATGCGGCGTGAGCAATTTAAGCGCGCGCATGGCCCAATCGTACGCCGCGGAGTAGTCACAGCGCACGAAGAACAGCGCGCTGAACTCCTTGCAGACGCGCGCCGCCAGCGACGTGGCGCCCCACGCGCCCGGCCCGCACCAGCCGCAGCACCCGCGCGGGCCCGGCCCGCCGCAGTCCACACTGGGAGGGGGAACACACGGCTCACATTATATGGATATTCTATACTGCACATTGCCTCCTCCTCTGAGGAGGGAATAAGCCACCATGCAGACTCAGTGTGGGTGATGTCACATCATGTCTTCGATTGAGTGGAAGAACCTGTACCGGTACCGGCAACCTACTTTATAAAACTTATAAAAGCAGGCAAATGCGCAAACCAAAAAAATAGACCACATAACTGAAGTAGTAGTTCCTTCGAGTTTTTTATTTGTTTAACTATCTATACTCGTATGTATAATACAGTCGAAACGAAAGTGCGTCTCTATAATTTAATACTAATAAGAAAAAACCAATACATACCTGTAATAACATCTGAGGCAAGAAAAAAGGTAACCACTCAATTATTTTGACAACAAAAACGTATTTGGGATAAAATCGAAAGTTTCAACATAATTGACATACAATATGGAGATGGCGTAGCGGTAAAATAGCGGCAGTTGACTTGCAACTTTAAAACAGTCAGAGTACGGTCTCGTTTTCATTAAATTGAGAAAAAGCGAAGCTGTGAAGACTCGATGTAGACTTCAACTGACATTTCTTCAAGAGATGTGGGTAATTTAAAAAATCTCTTCTCCTTCTTTCGTTTTGATAAAAAGCGGGCTTAGAATTTTGAAATATAAGTACAGTCGTGAGAAAATGAATGATAACTTTTTCTTTAGATTATTTTATTTTGCTTAACAAATTGTGCGCAATGCGCATGCGGCGATACTAACTAATCCAGGCTAGAGTAATCCAATGCAAAAATCTAATTTATCATGTTGAATTATCAAATACGGCTCAAATATTTGTTTTTCACTCTTGATTTTTAGTTGTATTAATGTTAAAAACCGGTGTTTGTTTGCGTAAATTAGGTATAGAAGGTTTTATATAAACAAATTAATTACAATTCTGCCTTTAATTTGGGCGTGTTTTTAAGTCATTTTGTAGTAAATTTCTGTAATAAACCAACAACTTTGAACATTAATATGATACATACTTGGCATCCCTCTTATATGTGTCAGTCCTGCAGGGCCGGTCGTCGTCGCCGACGTCTCCCAGCGCGATGGGTCCCTGCGGCCACTCCGTCATGAAGTCCTCCGGCACTCCCAGCAGGTCGCGCGCCAGCTCGTACGTCGCCGCCGCGCCCGTGAAGCAGCAGTATGCTGACTGTGTGTTTAGTAACCTGGGGAAGAAGTTATGTTTTAAGGAACGTTGCCCCACATTAGGAATTTCTCCTGTATCGTGGGTGCGTTTACAAACGTACTCACAAACACCCCGACCCGGGACAACTACTTGTAGGTCATACAAATATTTGTTCCGTGCGGGGATTGAACCCGCAACACGCTGTGTAGCCGTCGATCGCTCAGCCACAGCGCCAACTGTGCCGTCGTTTTGTTTTTATTTGTATTACCTTGAGGCGATATGTATTTGGTGCAAGCGCGGTCCTAAGCGGGAGGTGGGAAGTACAAGTTTTTTTTTTAACGTGATAATGTCATCAAATGAGTACTGCCACCCAGGGCAGGGCAGGAGGGACTGTCAGACTTGTAACGACTAAGGCTGTCTACACACCAAAGCCGGCCTGGCGGCACGAAGCCGGCGGGTTTATGCCGGCGGGTAAACCGGGCTTTTGAATGTTGCGTTTCGGATAACATGGCCGGCGGCATGACAGTCGCGGCATGTCGTTCAAAATATTAGTGATTGCAGAGTGCTCGGAGAAGTTGCGCGTGTGTTTCGAATAATTACTACGTATTTTAAATATTTGAAATGGACAAGGAGCGCGGGGCGTGCCGCCGGGTATGCCGCGCGGACGGAAGCCGCCGGCAAGCTTGTTTCAAAATAAGGCCGCCGGCCTTGCCAGCGGATTCGTGCCGTCGGGCCCGGAATCCACGGTGCCCTTCAATAGCCCTTTACATTCCGGGGCCACGGTTACCCGGTAGTCCCGCGACCCCGGCAGGCTTTGGCTCTCTAAGGGGGGTCCCCGTAATTTCGCTGACAGCTCTCAGAGGACACGACGCGCCGTCGAGCCGGGCATAGTCCATAATTGGACAGCGATTTGCCAATTACTCGCCGTCCGCATTCCCGCCCCTATGGTGGCCGGAAATCGTCCTGCGACGTCCGTTTCCGTGGCCGTCTTCTACTGCGACTGGGTCTGTCTGGTGAGGTGGACCCTGTCCTCTCCCTTACCCATTCCGCCTCCTTCGCTAACACGACTGCTTCGCAGGAGACCGCTTCCCACTCCGTCTCGCCTCGCAGCATGGTCGACCAATGCCGGACGCGAGAACGGTAGTTAGAAACCTAGGAAATGGTTGACACAATCATAATTATTTTAGGCAACAATTTATTAGGAGATAGCCTCTTACCTATGACAACATTCAAGTGTGAGCCTCTTATAGTGCGTGCTAGGTGGCATCTTCATGCAGAGATCTCGTACTCGCAGCAGCACGCGCTGCGCGTCCGCGTACCAACCAGCCTCGTTTAGGAAACCACCTGGAAAGAGACATAGTTCAACATTAATATAGGTTACAACTTATATTCTACTGCTAATGCTGATAGCTGAATTGTGGTGCAGGGCTTCAACACCATTAGTGCATACTTCGGGTTCTATAAACCTTTTACATTATCGGAAAGAACTGGAGTTCCCGTAACATTATCATCAGCTATGTTTTAATTTCAACTCCTTCCTCTATTTTGTGGAATACCTTTCAAGTGTGCTCGAGAAACCTAGCCCCATTGATATTATGCTTAGCGGTTTATGCTGTAGTCATGAAAGTCATCTACATACTTGGTCATCATATACGTTACAGGACATTCAGGCTCGTTGGACTGTCTAAGGCTCTAAGGAGCCCTGTAACGAAGAGACAAGGTGGTTTTCGTCAATAGAAGTCAGTCCCTTTTATATTTTTAAACTAAGGGAGGAAGAATTCATCACCCAACTTCAGGCTAGCGCGAGATAATCGCGGAAAAACACTTTTATACGTACAAGTCAAAATGAGAACCTACTTTTTTTAAGTCGGTTAAAAAAGATCAGGCCAAATATGGCCTTTGTCCAAAAGTGAGCAATTTGGTAGCAAAAAAAGTACTTTTATAGTATGTGCCATTTAACACGGCAAAAGCGGTCATTGCTCCGACTTTCATCCCGATATCTCAATATTAGCGATACTTCCTCTTCACCCGTACAAATCTGTCGCAAACAGTCGCAAAACTGACATCGCTTGAGTCTCATAATACATAAAAAATTACCACAAAAACAACACAATGCACAACCCAAAATAATAGAAAATCTAGCAAACGTACCCTACGAAATATTTCTTTTTAAATATTGTATTTTCGTTTTTAAACAAGTTTATCACACTGAGACAATTTAAAAAAAGTAAATATATTATTATGCATCATATAATTTTGCATTAACGTATAATACAATACTGAGTAAATATAAAGTTAGTGCATATTGTATGGATATAAGTGTATTAATATTCTTTTGATATCAGGATGGTAAAAACACCTTATTTTTCCTAAAATAAATTACAAAAACTATTTCATCACAGAAAATGCTAATTTTGATCTTATGTCGTTTTTGTTTTACGAGGTCATCGCGTCAGGGGTGCAGCACCCCCGGCAGCAGCCGCCATTTAGATTTGACATTCCGTGTGGAAGTTCGCTTGCGTTCGGTCTGTGCAAAGACATTACACTAAATACGAGCAATAGACGGGACATCACTAAGAAAGTTGTGATCCAAAACTTTTTACCACTAGGTAAAAAGTCGCTCGGTATAGTAGTCGCGTTGCTATGCAACGCTAGATTGTGCTACTGACACACGGCATCAATAATGTTGTATGACAATTTTCCCAATGCCCGCTCTATAGGTTCTTTTAAATCTCTTTGGGTCTGTGCTATAATTTCTTTGCTTTTAATGTTATCGTTTTTGAGTTTGTTACAGTTTTGTTTTTGTGTTCTGTGTTGTTATTGTTACTTCATTTGTTGCTTGTAAAGAAGCATGTAACCAGAAGCTGGAACATCTACTGGTGAAACCAGTAAATGCCGTCGTCGTCCAAACATATTCCAACCTCAAGAAGGTTCGGAATCGATACCGTTCACATCGCCGCCAGCAAAAAGACAGAAGATGATTCTCACCAGCGGAGAACGTCTTATGATTATTAATATTTTTAAATATGTCCAAAACACAAAGCCCGAGGATAAATATTTAACTAACCATGATCTTGTCAAACGTACGTCAGAAATATGTGGGGTGAGCGAGAGATCGATATATCGGGTATTACGTGAATACAGAAATACTCATAAAATAACGCAACCTGAAGGTAAAAGGAGTAGACCAAACGTTCTCCAAAAAGTTGATGATTTTAATAAATCGGCAATTACCTACTAAACTTTTGGAAAAAAAAAAGATTTTTCATTCAAAATGAGAAAATGATCGAGCCCATCAGTATGAAAAACCATTTTTTTTTTATTTATTTTTTTCCGAAAGTTTTTGAACAAACATTGATAAGTAACATGGGCTGAGTTACTCCACGAGAGGTTTTGCGCTATTAACGTTACACGTTGTATATACATAATTACCTATATAGATTTGATTGATTGATTTGATGCCGCGCATTCCACATTTTTTTATGATGATTCTTTCACAGTCCAGGCTGTCGTTTGTGGAATGCATTGCTTGTATCAGTAAGACAAGCCAAGTCACTGGTTTCTTTTAAAAGCTTAGTCTTAAATCATTTCCTTTCTCTCTAATAATACATAATTATTTATATTTATGTATGTATGTGTATTTTATTTTATTATTAATGTTTGTTTGTATTGTATTTATATTATCGGTTATCTATTATTTGATGTGCATCACTGTCTACCCTCATTTTTTTTTAAGATTCTTCAAGTCCATCATAATTGTCTAGAAGATATCGCTATTAGCGATAAGACCGCCGTTGTACCCTTAGTATTAATAAAACTTATTTTTTTTAAAGTACCGACTTCAAAGACAAATACAAAAAAGTGTAAAATAACTTTTCTTTCGGAAGTCGGTGGCTTTTATTTATGTCATTGACTATTGCCACCGACTTCCGAAAGAAAAGTTATTTTTCGTACCACTTGCTCAAAAAAGTGACATTCTATGCCACAAAAAGCGTACATAACAATAGTCATTTTTAATCTGTTAAAAACAGGGAAAGAAAGTTGTACTGAATTTCATTCATCCTCTAGGGAGAGAATGTGATTTAAATTTGGAATACTTACCGAAACTGAACTACACCAGTCTGTCTTTACACCATTGAGTTTGTATAAAAACCATTATCCAACTTTTTGAAAAAGGAATACGCATGTATTATGCAGTTATGATTATTCAATAAAATTACGAAAACCGAAGAGGCCGTATGAGTTTGATGCCTTTGCTTTTCCGACAAAAAAATATTAGTCGAGGAATTTGCCGCATTTTTGTTTTCTTCAAATACATAAACGTTAAGTTTATTTTAATTTATTTTTTGAAATAAGTTAATGTTAAATGTTAATGTTTAATAAATGCTTATCTCATATTATTATTGTGTTATTTTTTTCGCAAATGCTACGAAAAGTAGAGTATTTTCCTCGGTGATAAAGCTGTCTTAGTCTTGGGTGAACTTAAATCCCTCGCTACACTCAGGACACGTCTTAAATCCCTCGCTTCGCTCGTGATTTAAGTTTTTAACACCCTCGCTACGCTCGGGAGTAAACCTCGATTCCTTCGTTAAGCTCGCGATTTAAATCGTCACCCGCGACAGAAGACACTGATTTATCCCCTTGGTTAATAATCTACTATTACACTTTTTTGTATTTGTTTTTGAAGTCAGTACTTTTTAAAAAAAAAAAATATTTTACCCTTTTTAGTACAGACATTCAACAAAAATCTTCGTATAATCGGCAACTTTAGAAATTTATATCCAAGCGATCAACAAAAACGGATCTATGCGGGCAACGTCACAAGACATCCATTATTATTGTATATTAAAACCTTCCCTAGACTGTAATAAACATTTTTCCGTAAACCGCATGAAAATCGGTTCAGACAAACGCAAGATAATCGTGAACAAACATACAATCGACTTTGAAAATGTACTATGATCCGCGCGCGGACGAAAATACATATGACGGGAAAAGGGCCGTTACCTATCACTACATCCATTAAATCCGTCACACACAGTGGAACATTTTTTACGACACGCGTAAATTTATAAGCACACAATTTGATTTCTAGAAATAAAAAATAATAATTTTGAATTAGAGCAACACAAGATTCACAACCTCTGTATGTCAAGCAGGCTGGTACCACGATACTGTAGCGATAGAAGCAACTATCGCTTATTAGTAGTTTTAGGTAACAATAAGTGTCATTATCGCTTAGTGATGAAAAACTTGGTAGGAAGGAGTGAATGACCTCTTTTGCCATGTTAAATGGTACATACTATAGTTAGTTATAGCTTTTTTTTTTTTTTTTTTAGCGTGGTAAAATCATCAAATGAGTCCTCCAACCCCGGGCAGGGCGGGAGGGACTGTCAGACTTCTACTGACTAAAATCCACGGTGTCCTTCATAGCCTGTTAAGTTCCGGGGTTACGGTAAGGGAATAATCCCGCGACCCCGGCAGGCTTTGGCCCTCTGAGAGGGGGGCCCCGTCATTATGCTGACGCTCTTTGAGGCGCGCGTGGGACACAACGCGCCGTCGACCCGGGCATGGTCCTTGGTCGGGCAGCGAGTTGCCCTTTACTCGCTGCCCGCATGCCCGCGCCTACGGTGGCCGGAGATCATCTAGCGACGTCCGTCGCCGTGGGCGCCTACCACTGCGGCTGGGGCGGAGGGAGGATGCTGTCCTCTCTCGCTCGCGGCCTGCCTCCTCCTTTACGAGCATTACTGCCTCGCAGAAGGAGCTGACCGCTTCCCACTCCGTCTCGCCCCGCAGCATGGCCGCAACCAATGCCGGGCGCGAGAGGTCTCCGCCTATCGCAGCCGTGAGGACACGTCGGTGCTCCGCCCAAGCTGGGCAGTCTTGCACCGTATGCTCCACCGTGTCCTCCGGGCGACCTTCGCAGTGGTGACACCCAGGCGTCTCCTCCTTTCGCATCAGACACAGGTACCTCCCGAAACTTCCGTGTCCGGTGAGGACCTGCGTCAAGCGGTAGGTCAGGACGCCATGACTTCTCTCCAGCCACTCCTCAAAGAGGGGTATTACCGCCGCAATTGCGGCGTGCCCGTTTAGTTATAGCTTAGAGATAATTTCCAGAAATAGACAAGTGATGCGTTGGGTAATTTTCTTCTCATGGCTGCCTTGTATTTCCCACTAATCTTTAATTCAGGAGTACATGATGTAATCTGCCGTGGGCGACTAATGTGCGTGCAATTTTTAATGTCCTCGCTTCCTTCTCACAATGACTGTGGGTTGCTCTGGGTGTCGGGAGCTCGCAAAATTTAAATATGGGAAGCAATTGGTAAAATGGTAACCCTCTATTTAGACTCTGGTACAGTTTGCACAGACTATTACAGAAGATTTATAAGTGACAATAGTGCTGACAGAATTTTAAAGACTATGTTGAAAGGCACTATGTTATTGATGTGCCTGTTGTATAGTTGCCTTTTCAGTACCCTAGTTTACGACATTTAGAGCATTTGTAAGGCCCGACGCTGCGTTAAGCGGATGCCCGCGCGGTTCTATACAAAAGTGCTCCGTCGCGGGGACCCGTGCGGGGACCCGCGCGGGCGTCCATCGCGGGGAGGTGCACCCCGCACCCACACAACGGGGCCCGCGCGGAACCACGTGCGGGGCCACGCGCGGAGCCACGCGCGGGTCTACGCGCGGTGCCTGCCAGCGATAACACGCACGGGCTTGTTCACTCAATAAGGGTGCTTATACACGGTGCATGTAACTGGAGCAAACAGAGAGCAATTTTTTTTTGTATGAAGACTTTCGAAAAATTCCTCCGGTGCTGAAATTCGGAATATGGTGAGAGTAGGTGATACAGATTATAGATGCACAATAATCCAACATTTTTTTAGCCGAGCAGTTCTGTTTTTTTACCAAAACATGAAAATTGCTTATAACTCTCTGCGAAAAATTCCTCAGTCTCAAATTCTTTTTGTAGGTATTTGTTTAAATGAAATAATAGGAAAAAAAAAAGTATAAGTTAGAATAGGAAAGTATAAACATCCAACAAATGTTTCAATTTCAGTGTCACTCCAAATCAACTTTTTACATATCGCGCTTAAACTTGAAATTGAAATAAACATCTTCAAATTGAACTAGCGACACTGCGTAAATCGGTCTCCGCGACGGGGACCGTCGCATACCCACGGAAACCAGCCGCGTATTCACGCGCGTGTCCCCGACGGTACCACGCGCGGGGCCACGCACGGGACCACGCGCGGGACCACGGAGGGCGCCCGTTTAACGCAGCGTCGGGCCTAAGAATTGAAATGACGTATGAAACAACTTCGTTGAAAGATATACTTGTGGTCAAACGTCACTCAGCCAAAAATTGGCCTATAGCGTTCCCAAAGTTAGAACACAGACCTGTCTAATTCTTATGCGAGTTGCTGGATACCACATATCTTCGATTTTTATTGGAACGAAGTTCCTTATCGCGCGTTGTGAAAGGGGGCTGGACGGAAAAAATTCTTACGAAAAGTTGGCACGACACTTTTATCCGACTGCGCGACGCAAAGGAGGGTAATGTGTTTATTACCATGGAATGGAATGGACTGGACTGGACCGGACCGGACCGGACCGGACCAGACCGGACCGGAGTGGAGTGGAGTGGAGTGGAGTGGAGTCGCTACGATTATTTTTGTTGAGTGTATACAGTAACTTCGTTCCATCCGGGTGTCCCTTGACACCTCTCAAGTTTTTTGACGAAGAATCAAAGCTATTTTTTAAGAGAATAGTTCTTACCAGGGTAAAAATACTGTAAGAACGCCAAAGGCTACTTAAGGAACGAGTAGATATATTTTAGTCGGTACGACTTTGACAGTCATTTCTGCTCAACCCAGAGTAGAAGGACTCGTTTCATGATTCGACAAACTCAAAAAAAATAATTGACCATTGGCAACGGGGTAGCAGGGTTTTCTGTCTAAGGTATTCTAGAGAACCCTTTTTAGGCTACGGTTCCATTGAGGCGGAGCGGAGTAGAGCGGAGGCGAGCTGTGCCGTGATTCACCAATCACATGGCTTGAAATCTCTCCTCCATGTGATAAGTGAATCGCGGCAAAGCTCGTCTCCGCTCTGCTCCGCTCCGCCTCAGTGGAACCGCAGCCTAAGTGTTGCAAGTCATAAAGCTATTGTAAATGTATTATCAACTACTTACTTACCAAGTCTGAGTCCAAGGTGTATGAGGGTGGTCCTGCTGTGGCGAGGACTCTCCGCCTTGTTCAGGTAGCTCACCGCCAACTCGGAAGAGAGCTTCGACCCGTGTTCTATCACGGCCTGGGGATGAGGAAATTACGTGAATTAAACTTTGTTGGTTTTGTAATACACAGTTTGTGATATTTTCTGAACAAGTGTTGTAAAAGCAAAAATTGTTGCCTATATCTTTAGGAGTTAAAATCGGTTAAAATCGGTAGGATTTGATTTGACGTTTTATGTGAGCCAAAATCATTGTAGAATTTATTGATTGATTGATTGATTTATCAAGGTCTTTATTTAATAACATAGGTTAATACAATCCTGTTTACAAATGATCTTATTCTATTTGTATACAAAACGTGGTTCATTTTGTTACGTAGGCTATTTATCGCCTTTACAAACATTTATGCATATTTTTTCTTAATTTTAATTACATTGGTAAGTTTTTGACGGTTTAAATCGTTACGGATTGCTAATATGTGCAAGTCTTAGTATGGACCCACATAATATTTACAACTAGCTTCTGCCAGCGACTTCGTACGCGGATCCTGTCGCTTATGCCAGCGAAAATGAGGTCGTCAAAATCGAAGATAAGAAACGTCTGATGTCGAATTCTTAGAGCCTGGGGACGGGAAAACAACGGGACGCGCATGACGATTCCAGACGTTCCAGATCTTTCATTTTTGTAAGTCAACAGGAAATGCCCATCAGACTAAATAACTCTTACTAAGACGTCATTCCTATACATGTTATAGTGTAGCTGGGCTCTTGGAGTTCTACATCAGGTGTTCCAGATCTTCAGTTTTTATACGACAACAGGGAGTGCTCATCAGGCTGAACAACTCTTGCTAAGACGTCATTACTGTATATGTAATAGTGTAGCTGGGCTCTTGGAGTTCCACATCAGGTGTTCCATATCTTCAAATTTATTTTCTCAGCAGAAAATGCTCATCACGCGGAACAATTTTTGCTGTGGCGCTATTTTTGTATCTCTTATAGTTTAGCTAATCTATTGCAGTTCTGCATCAGGTGTTCAAGTTTCCAAGATAAATTATAGCCTATAAGTTGCCCAGACTTAATAGCTATACAAAAAAAAAACAATCAAATCCGTCCAGTAGTTCCGAAGATTAGCGTGCATAGAGTAACTTCTCCCGTTTTCCTAACATTTCCCTTTACTGCTCTGCTCCTTTTGATTGTAGCGTGATGAAAAGTATACTATAACCAGCGCAGGAGTATGAAAAATAATTGTACCAAGTTTCGTCAAAATCCGTCGAGTAGTTTTTGTTTCTATAACGGTTATACAGACAGACAGACAGACAGACAGACAGACAGACGGACGGACAGACAGACAGACAGACAATAATTTTATTAATTGCATTTTTGGCATCAGTATCGATCCCTAATCACCCCCTGATAGTTATTTTGGAAATATATTTCATGTACAGAATTGACCTCTCTACAGATTTATTATAAGTATAGATATAGATAGATAGATATAGATAGATAGATGATCGTGTTACACACGTGTAGAATTTATTGACTTTTTTATTTAGTTCTCAAAACTAAATAATCAACATGATGATGATTTTAAGTTTTAATAATTCATAGATTTAAAAAAATCTAAACACCCACGTTTTTAAATATCCTAAAAATAAGAAAATAACCCTACGGGCTTGAGAGAGGGGCCACTCAAAACGTGGGGGCGTATATTAATTAAGGGATTATGGGATATATTTACATGAAGTGAATAGATCGTGGGTGTAACTTCCAAAGATACGCCCTCACTGCTAGCTTATCGGTAAGTGCCTCAAAGTCCTCAATGTCCGCCATCTTGGACGTCCTCCATATTGGATTTAAGTCTCATGACTATTTTTTTCGTATTCCTGACAGCGAACCCTTTCATTTGATATCCATATCATAGTGGTGCATTTCAAATAGCCTGTCTGCCATCTTGGACGTCCGCCATATTGGATTTAAGTCACGTGACTTTTTTTTTTTCGTATTCCTGACAGCAAACCCTTTCATTTGATACCCATATCGTGGGGCTGGGTTTCAAACAGTCAGTCTGCCATCTTGGGGAGGCCGCCATATTGGAATTGTTATGACGTTTGTTAGCTAGTCATGTATTGTCATGAGAATTCAGAGCGTGTGCAACATTTCAGCCTTCTAGCTCATCGGGAAGTGCCTTAAAATTTAGTTGCAAAAGTCCAACCGGAACGACAAACAAACGAACAAATAAACAAACAAACAAGAAAAGTGAGTTTATAAAAACGTGGGAAAATGGAAGCCATTCATTCACAAGCTTCAAACCGGTCCTATTGGTAATCTATGGAGGGTGTCTATGTTCAGCAGAGGGCCACGAGTTATATGATGATGATTAAAAATTTAGTTTCTGAACGTTTAAATTACTTCTAGTGTCTATAGTGATTTATTGGAAAGAAAAACTCAAAAAACACGCCCTGAAAAAACACTTGATAAATTTTTTGGGATTTGTTATTCCTATTAGTTATTAAGGACAACATTTTCCAGAAGGAATTAAAAAATATTTTCGATTGTAGATGTTGGAAAATGTCGGTTCAAATACCGCATCCTGTAAATTAATTTTAAAACCGCTTACATAGAGCATGTCAATAGCGGAATTGATGACATAACAACTGAATTGATTTGCCTGTGGACTCTGTTTAGATAACAATCGCTATACCCTGCAGGGTTGTCCCAAGTCCACACCGTGTGAAAAAAAACGTCATTCACCAACGTTTCTAATTATGGTTAGGTTACGTGACTTAAGAGGAAAATTCCCACTATTTCTAGAGCCTGAGTTTTCAGTTATTCTGACGTAAAGTAAACTGGAACTTTGACATTTTCAAATTGACAAATTTCAAGGAAAAAATAGTTCCTTCTTCGCACACCAGAGGCGCTGTTCCATTTTTCCATACAAGAAACGCTGTAAATACGGGAAAGACGCTGTAAAGTAAAATAGTGAAAACTCCTGATAAGAGGGTACTGATTATCTAATTTCTCCCTTCTTTCGTTCAAAGATTTTATGTACAGATAGATGCCAGCACATCAACCTATCTCAATCTGTCAAATGTCTTTGCTAGATTTTCAACCTAATCGCTGTAGTGGAAGGTTAATAATAATTGATTGGTAAAATTTGACAGATTCGAGTAGGTTGACCTGCTGGCGTCTGTACAAGTGTTTGACATTGATTGAGGTAGGTTTTTTTTTGAAAGCGTCGACTCAATCCCGTTTGCGGTAACATCAGTGACGTATAAATAATTGTAAACAATATAATCTATACTAATATTATAAAGAGGTAACATTTGTTTGTAAGTTTGTATGTTTGTAAGTTTGTATGTAGGGGGTAATCTCCGGAAGTAATGAACCGATTTAAAAAATTGTCCCAGCTGTGGGATCGTTCTATGCTTATTATGAAATGAATTCATAAATCTTTATTTCTATACTAATATTATAAAGAGGTAAAATTTGTTTGTTTGTATGTAGGGGGTAATCTCCGGAAGTAATGAACCGATTTTAAAAATTGTTTCACTGGTAGAAAGCTACATTATCCGTGAGTGCTATAGGCTATAAATTATAAAGATATCATACATATTGGCCGAAATACTGCCCAACGAAGTGGGCACGGGTCAGCTAGTCACTAATGAACGGATTAAAGATAATGATAATATTGTTATCTTAATTTAATCTTGTAATTTGCATATTTTATTATCCTTGCACTATCAGAGATAACATACAAACTTGCTATCATACTGATAAACAATTATGATTTGTTTGTTATTGTTGTGACGAAGTATTTACGTGTCATGGCTACCAGGAAGTACGACATCATCTGGGAAAATCCATCTTATGAACGGAGTAAACATATAAGAACAATATAAATAAGTGTTATTTTGCTTGTTTACTTTAATTTTACTAATCACTAAGATTTTTTTCTGTATTTTTACTGTACAAGTGTATCTAGTACAAGGCGATCGCTCAGTCACCGTGCCACCAACCGCTGTGTCATATTTATGACTAGCTGACCCGTGCCCACTTCGTTGGGCGGTAAAATATACATGATATCTTTATAATTTATAGCCTATAGCACTCACGAATAATGTAGCTTTCGACCAGTGAAACAATTTTTAAAATCGGTTCATTACTTCCGGAGATTACCCCCTACATACAAACAAACAAATTTTACCTCTTTATAATATTAGTATAGAATTAAAGATTTATGAATTCATTTCATAATAAGCATAGAACGATCCCACAGCTGGGACACAAGGCTCCTTCTTTCGTGGTAAAATAAAGGGTTCACAAACTCCTTAAAAGTTGATGTCACATTTTTTTAATAGACACATTATTGCAAATCTAATGAAAAACAAAAAGAAACGTAAAATCAATGCATCAAAATTGGAGAGTCGGGGTTCGTGACGTCAGAAGCAAGTATAAACTGTACTTGCTTGCTTGTGACGTATTGGCAGTTTTATAAGCGTCGTATCTTCATCAATTTTGGTTTACGTACGAAAATAAAAAATACGTGGCTAATATTTTCCAATTATCTGCAAATAGTTATTCCAGTTCTGGGTGTTTGTATATATGTATTTATATGTTTGTAAAGGCACCCACGATACATGAAGAAATTCAAATAGTGTTGCAACGTTACAAAAAAAAAAACCGGCCAAGTGCGTGTCGGGGCACGCACAGTGTAGGGTTCCGTAGTTGCCTATCAAAATACTTTTGCGAACTAATTAAACTGATTCGCTGAATTTAATTTTGAAAAAAAGAATTTTCAAAATCGGTCCAGGCGTCTTTGAGAAATCGGGGAAAATACATAAAACAAAAGATTACGACGAATTGAGAACCTCCTCCTTTTTTCGAAGTTAGTTAAAAATAGTTGTCAATAAAAACCTACCTATTCCCAAAACATATCCACCTATTATAGCTGTAAAAATAAAGTTGACAAACTTACATTTGCAGTTGAAGAACAAGTTCTGCGATACATTTTGTTTAGGAAAATATGTTGTCCAAGTACGTTTTATAAGTTGGTCGACGATTACTCGTAAACTTGTAAAGCCTTCTTAGTCATGACAATTTTTCTTAAAACTTCGTTATATATACTACTATTGTGAATTTTTTCACACCCCCAAACATAACCGTTTAGCTGGTAGAGGGGGGGGACACTCGAGTCGAGCAAAAATTAGCACTTTAAAGCTTAATATTTCACAAACGAATCTTTTTATCAAAAAATTGTTAATGGAAACTATCAATATTTTTGAAAGACCTATTTAATGATACCCCACACTAAGGGGTACGCAAGAAAAAAAAAAACATCCCCTCTTTACGTGTACAGGACGTACCCTAAAAAAAAATATTTTAAGAGATTTTATTTCACCACTTTTTCGGCGCAATAAATCCGTATATTTACACCAAATTACAGCTTTCTAGTACTGGGCGTCTCTGAGCTAAGCTGCGGACAGACGGACGGACGGACGGACGGACGGACATGGCGAAACTATAAGGGTTCCTTGTTGACTACGGAACCCTAAAAAACTACATGTCTGCCAGCCCTAGAACCCAATGGAGCGTGCATCACTAGTTGCGATGAGCATGAAAATAATATGTCCGTAAACACAGCCTGTTTACTACCGAGTGTGTACGTGACAGGACCGTCATCTGTTTGGACAGCTCGATATACAGGCCTTACAATGACGGAGAGACAGGATTTACGTCAGGTTTATTTTAGTTAGGGCTCCCCGCACACGGGCCACAAAACGCCGCCACACGCCACTCGCGCGATTCCGCACCCCTCTCTCTTTTACCTCAGTAATGCATTGGTTAAAAAAAGTAGCAGCCAACGATCGCTAGTGTCGACCACCGGCCACAAATGGCTGTCGCGCGCTTCAGCTACCTCTGTGGCGCGTCTAGCTTCTCGTGGCGGCGTTTGTGGCTGTCGCGAGTGGCTCGTGTGCGGCGACACTTAATGTATGACGTAATTGGTTGGGGAACTTGGAACACCCTAATCCTCATATCATTGATCTGATTAAGTGTTCCTTACCTGGAAACACTGCAAAAGCCTGAGCTGTGAGCCAGTGAACCGCATCAGCCGTTCGAATATGTCCAGCTCGGAGAGCTCAGCGCCCAGGATGCACAGCCGCTTCTCCTGCAGCATCTGTAACAATGATAACAAACATTTTAATATGTGTGATAATAACCCTTTTTAGGTGGTAAAATCAAAAATGAGCCCTGCCGCCCTGCAGAAGTGACTGCTAGTCTTACTGAATAAAACCACCCTGTTCCTCTGGTTGCCGTTTGCGTACCAGAGCCGCAGTCCTCTTTTAAGACAGTGTCCCGCGACCCCGGCTGGTTTTTGGACCCGTCAGTTTGCTGACAGCTCCTTGAAGCGCGCGCGGAACATGACGTGCCGTCTACCCTGAACTGTTTCTTGATCGGACGACGAGCTACCCATTACTTGATGCCCGCAAGCCCAGTGTCAGTAATCTAGAGGATATTGTTATGTTACCCAGTAACTGAGTAGAGGTGTGATAGGAACGCACAGGCTGCAGCTAGATAGAGTGGAAACCAGCTCCAATATCGGCGAAAGGCTGCGCAAATGAAATCTAGTAATAACCTTGAACTTAACCCCTCGTTGTTTCATGCTACATAATTGTTTGGCGTAAAGCCAATGGCCCATTTGCTTCCAAGGCTTTTAACACCCCATAAACTTTAATCTGAAATGCGTCATCTACCTGTAATAATACTGGTTTGATTGACAAAAGAAATAGGTAGGTAAAAGAGATAAAGTAAACATTGTAGGTATGGTAAAAAACCAATGGTTCATTTGATTGCAAGGTCACCTTTGCTGTCCCAAAACCTTAAATGCCACATGAGCATAACACTGGTCGCCTTGGCAACAGAAAAGGGTATCATGACAAAAAACATCCCAAAATAAATCCTCTGACACAATCCAAATATCGTCGATCAAAAACAGAGGGCTGCCCTCCAGTGAGGCAGTGGATTCTAACCATTAGCACTGATTAAAATTCTTCAGTAGACACAGACTCATCAATCAGAGCCAATCCTCAAAAAAAACTGGCTTTAGCTATACTTTGTTGCTTCGTATACTTTGTTCGTACTTCAGAACAACAAAACAATATCAACAACAATGTAATGCTGGAATCCCGTTGCCGATAAACTGGGCCTATAAGGTGCAATAAGAGCAATGTCTTATGTCAACGCACGCGTCTCAGAAGACAAACATTGTAAAAAGTGTTGTATAGTGTTTATTTATTCATTGCTGGTATTTTAGAGGAAGAATACATGTTGTGCGGACATTGCTTGGGCAAGAAGATTATGATCTAGTATCGTAATTCTTTTAAATTGATCACTAAACTAGCAAAAAAATAATTTAAAAGATGACTCAGCATTATTGTGAGACGGTTTGTTAACCTTCTTGGTTACCAACTACCAACCAACGAACAAAGTTAGTTTGCGATGTAACCTTTCATTCTAAATTCGAAGCCACCTTTCAACCTAATCTTGCTAGCTCTTTCTAGTACCATCGCTATCAAAATGCCGTCCAATACATAGTCCTTTTCCTTCCCCCCGCTATTAATTCCAGACTTGCACCCACGTTACAGGACAATGTCGTCGATAACCGCTGCACAACAACTTCCATACATTGTAGTACTGACTGGTTCCATACATTGAGCAGTGTTTTTATGTGTTTTTATTAGTCTATACGTTTTAACGGACATCGCCTCACCTGCGAGTGGAGTGGCCACTTTGTTGTTACCTTCGTTTTTCTCTTTTCATACTATGAGCTGTTTAGTTCCGTTATCGGGGTGAATAAGAGCATCTACATTAATATTATTAAGATATAGTTTGTAGGTTTATGTGTAGGGAGTCATCTTGGGGCCTGCCTGTCGCGAGACTACTGGTACTGCGGTTATGAACTTGCCAGGAACTGGTTGGTTTTTAGTCAGCCAAGTCTCTTCCGCTCCATCTAGAGGGGCTAGGACACAATTCGTGATTTTCCGCACCAAAAAGGGGATAATCTCGGGAACATCGATCCAGTTCCGAAAATTCTATATTGGACAAGCTCCTATCGCGTAACGTGATGGACAAAATCAACGATCAATAGTCTACATTCGCTCCACATCAAGGGAATTTTATCATGGGGAGAGAATTTTGTCCAGCACAAGCAGCAACAATAATCCGGGAAGTTACATTATCTGGCATCATTTGCTTTAAAACGTTCCCATGGGATAACTTCCGACCATAACGTGAGAAAACCCGCAGGCAAAAGCTCTACAATATAGTTTCTACACACTGTTGGCTGGTCATTAGTGGTCAATGCCATTATGACTAACTCCAATTGAGTCTTCGCCTTTTTATTGTACATCGTACGGTCGGGCGTCCATGTTGCTTTAATTGCCTTGAACTTGAACAGGAAAATACGCATGAAGTAATTTTACGAGGTGTTTATTATCCTTGTTTCACTTGTCAGGAACTTTGGGGCAGTCTTCCTGATCCATGGGTATTTTTACTAGGACATTTTTAAACCTCGGCGTTTTCCTGTCCATATCTCATTAGCTTTGTTGATTCAGTTTTTAACCTTCCATACCTCTCTTTTAGCCATCAATTGGGGTTTCGCTAAACCCAACCCTTTAGTGCTGGTGTGTAGTTCTTCTGCAGGATATGCCTCCCTTTTTTCCTGTCCATCCTCACCAACAGCAGCTTCCAGGATTTAAACGCAGCAAAGAACCTGTGCAGGTGCTACATATAGGTCGAATATAATCTATTTCTTCTTTGTACTTCTCAAAAAGTCTTCGATACATGAGTCACAGGCTCACCAATATTTAACCCTCATCGCAATTTATTAACTGTAGTTGATACATAATGTAACCCCTGCAATCGTCAGTTGGGGAGATCCAAGACAGAATATTGAAAGACATTTTGTAACGTTTTAACCAAGACAATGTATTACATGAAGCAAATTGCTTCAATCTTTCAACTTAGTTCATCATACACTTTGTAAGTTATCGCCACAATCAGTGAGTTGTAGGTCACAAAACTAAAATGTAAAGCTTGCAGATTATTCCAGCGATTTTGTGTGATTTCCTTCTCAAATACAAAGTGTTCAAAAATGAAGGGGTTTCTTGGAAGTCTTTAAAAACAAAGTAAGTTAAAGCTGGAGATTATGTTGCTTTACTGGTTAAGCTTCTACTTGGTTATTGAGTCAGTCATTGTATTTGATGTGGGTTTTTGCTTTTTTATGCGGTCTTGAGGCAGATATTGTTGCCGTCTCGGCTGCTTGGAACTACAATATATCGGCACGTTTCATAGATATTATGTGGACGTGAATAGGCTCAAACTATTATTGAATAAGTTGTTGCCAGGATGCAATGCTTTAAATTAAACAATAGCTGTTTTGTGAAATCTGGCATAAGTAGAAAGTCCATAACAAATTGACAGGAAAATTCTGACCTATAAAATTAGCTTCGCTCTGCGTTTCTAAGATTGTCTGCAATTGATTTTGGCATTGGATTTCACACAACCGATTCTTCATAACGGCAATACCATCTGATGTACTAACGGATGCTCCTGTTTTTTTCTAATATCCTCATTTGCGTTAAACGTAATTAATATCAAGAATGAGTAGTCAGTGTCACTATAACCATGCAATTTGATCACAATCGGATTGAAAACAATGATCTGTATAATATGTAGTCCAACTTTGTGCGCATGCACATACTGGAAGCTATTTGTTCGTCGCATACAATAGCGTTTGTCACGTTCGCCTTCCTTAAAAGAGGTAAGGAGAACTGGTCTAAAGGTTATAGTCAAATAGTGTTGTCGGCTTGATAAAGTAATGTGTAACTATTGTAAGACAGTGATAATACAGATTCATACGCCAGCAGTTTTCCCAATAACGTCAGAGTCGGCTTTCAATCTAACCAGATCCATTTAAAAGCAAGATTTACATATAGAGTACCTTAATATCAGCGCATTCACGAGGAAACTACGTTACTTTCACAGTTATTATGTCTTGTTACTGATAGGACCGTAGCACCATAATTTTCTGTATTCAATTATATATTTTTTTTGCTTTGACAATTCAAAAGTGCCTGTAACTGGCCTACTTGAAATAAATGTTTTAATTTGGATTTTAGGACACAAAACAGGTATGAAATTCCACAAAACACAAGGGTGCTGCCGATTTCGACCAATCGTCAAACATCGAACGGTATTACAATAAACACGATACGGCTGAAATTAAACAAATGAGAACGCACGAAACCAATGATTGCACAAACCCAAACTAGATCGTAAACATGATAGTAATTAGGGTCATTATTACTCATCAATGAAAAGTCGACTTTGACCCCATGGAAGTAGAACAGGTTATGTGAATGTTTATAAACAGTGGCTGAATTCAATGAATCATACGTTTCACAATACTAGAATTTTTACGTATAAAGTAATTGGGGTTTATATTGTAAACGTGCTAAATAATACACAGGGCGATCTTCAATATAAAGGCGTGCTTGACTATCTACCATAGCGAGTTTGGGCGCTCCCTAGCTCACCGCGAGCATTCACCTGTAATGTAACGTTACAGATTCAAACATTCGAAGACAATAGAGCATCAAATTGCGCACTTTTATGTTACATTACAGGTGAATGCTCGCGGTGAGGGAGCGCCTTTATGCAAGTCCCAGCTGTCATTTGTAAATCATTGACAGAAGTTACTGTTAGTCAGAAGCCTGAAAATCTCCTGAGAAGTCAAAACCAGTCTTACAAAGGGTTATCGTACGAGTATTACCCAGTAATTGGACCTCAACATAGTTATGAAAAAGGCTAGGCAGATTAAAAGTCCCTCAAGCTGCAGGTGTAGGTCAAGAATCATTCTGATTCCACAAAGTGCGCGAACTATACGTAATTGGAGCCGTTACCACGGGGCCGCAACTGCTCCGTTATAGCTAAAAAAACACAAGCTGATATATCCAGATCTATCCCTTTTGGTACTATCAGACTAAAATCCACGGTGTTCCTTCAATAGACCTTAATGTTCCAGGGTCACGGTTACCTGATGAGACAGTCCCGCGACCCCGGCTGACTTAGGTCCTCTAAGGGCGGTTCCGGACTACGTCAGATACGAATCAAAAAAATCACGGACAGAATTCGGATATTGCTTACCACTACTCCCATCTCTGACAACCAGCCGCGTACCCCCGCCCGCCCCGCTGCGTCTCTGCTCGTACGCAGCTCGGATTCAACTCGGACGCAGTGCGCGAGCATACATACAAATAATACTATGGCTTCTTCGGTCCGTCATTTTTTCTCCAAAACGGGGATTCTCGGATGACGGAAAGATATCATTTAAGACGGAAATTGGATCTAGTGCGTAAAATACCATAGAAATAGTTCTACGGCTACTTCGGACCGTATTCGGGTTCGGATCGGATTCGGATCGGACGTAGTGCGAAAACGCCCTAAGTGTGGCCCCGTCAGATTGCTGACAGCTGTTTGAGTTGAGCGTGAAACATTACGCACCGACGACCCGGGCAAGGTCCATGATCGGACGGCAAGTCGAAGTCACCCATTACTCGCCGTCCGCATGCCCGCGCCAGTTCTATCCATGTTCTGTAAATTATACAAACAGTCCTATAGGCCTCATCTGTAATGCAACTTTATCCTGTTACCAAGCAAACTCTGCCATATGAACTGATTGCAAAGTAACGAGCAGAACATTTCGCACAAGTAGTTCCTCGGTTCTTTGATAAGCTGATTGTAATGGCATTCGGTTTGTTTCCAATTAGATAAGAGTTTTATGTACGCTTGATTTAGTTATTAAAGATAGTGTTTGAGTTGATTAACATGCATTTCTGGTTAGCACTTTAATATAAGTGTTTACTATTTGATGGTTGATATTTTGAGATAATTCTGGTTGTAGAAAATATAGTATTTCTAGAATAAAAAAGCCTACACTAAGGACACTCCAAAGTATAACATTTTTTAACCAACCATTCACAAAATTTTATTGAAATTGGTTGAGATCCATAAAGTTTATTGTGCACGAACTTTGGCTTTTCCTGTAACCATCTTAGCAGTGCAAGATATAAACTAGAACGGGGAAAATATCTAAGCCATTCACCATGTCTGACGCATTTTGGATCAGCTGACAAGATCACAAGATTGATCAAGTTGGTAAGTGGTAACCGGCTAAACATTTCATCAAAGCATTGTTGAATTATTTGTAGATAGATACAAGAAAAAAACTTCTACTATAAATGTTATCTCAAAGTATTAGTAGAAGGGTAGATGCGTTCCTATGTTCCCACGTTTCGTCATTTAATTATGGTCCATTTAATAGGGGGCGAGCCTACTTATACATATAAGTAGTCACAAAAGTCTGATTCACAATGTGTGGTCATCTGAATAAAACACAAATCAACTTACAACAAACTGATAGGTTTGGCCCACTTCAAAACTATGTTACTGGTTACTATGCCACTGATTAATACCAGACACGCACAATAAACAATATTAGATTACTTCTAGACGTTGGCATCACTGTGTTGACATCTTGAAATGCATATCGTTGCCCTAAATTGCAGTTGGTAACACTGAAATGACATAAATGACACAACTTGGTACGGTTTTACACCTTGATCTGTAGTCTGGCCTGGCCTTTCCAATTGTGTTAGGGTCGGCTCCCAGACTAACTAGATCAGTAGTTCCCAAACTTATTTTTCTCGTGGACCACTTTCAAAATTTTTCTGGTTTCGGTGGACCCCCTGCTGCTACATTTCTACCACATTCTTAAAGAAGCCAAAAAATAAAAATTGTGTCGCTTCTGAGTTCTGTCCCTAATTTATATTCCGATAGGTAAAATAAAAACGAAAAAAATGGTATATAATATAACACTTTTTTTTTATTAATTAAAAAGAATAACAAGAAAAAAATAATAAGGTAATATAGGTTCAGGTCATAATTTTAATGAATGGGAAGGATGTATTTGCTGGAGCGTCAGCAAACGATCAATGTTTGGCTTTATTTTTGTGAGCAATAACCGCAAATCCCCCCGCTCTGTGATTTTTAATTTGCTCCTTTTTTTTAAGAGTTTTGTAACGGCACTAAAACTCCTTTCGATAAGGTATGACGAGGGAAAAGCTATTAAAAATTTTCTTGCGATTTCTCACAGTCCAGGATATTTTTCGGGTATGTCTGCTTGCAGCCAAAATGTTTGGTAGCCTTTTCTAAATTTCACCTTCAGCTCCTCATTGTTGCTTAGCTCGAGCAGCACGTCTTGTAATACAACATTGACCACTTTCGGTTCATCAAATGGATTTATGATCCATGGTGGTATATCCATCGTCAGCATATCTTCAAACCTGGTTTTGAAGTCATCATGCAGGGCACTTAAATGCTGACTGTAGTTATGGATATCCTCATCAATACATTCTACCTGCGACAAGTTTGGAAATTGAAAGAATTCGCGCCGATTAAAGTAGGTAGGCCCTTATAAAAACTATGTTTACATTTTTGCTCTTTACTATCAAAAGCAGATAAATTTTCGTGGACCCCCATTACCATCTTGTGGACCCCCATCCTGTTCACGCCTACGTAGACCCCCAGCAAGTCTCCCGTGGACCCCTGGGGGTCCACCTGGACCACTTTGGGAATCACTGAACTAGATGAAGCTGAATGCTAGTATTCTAATTGAAGCTACACTGACCTTCAAAACCCAGTAACAAGCCACTGTAATACGATACCGCTTTGTAAGGCTGGTTGTTAGAATTTCGGGCTTCTGACTTCTTTAAGCGAACCAGTAACAACTGGGGCTAACGGCTTAATGTTTTTTAAACCGAGACACATAAGGATCTTAGCATTTTTTGGAACAATACCACCGCACTATTCCCAAACCACTGCAACACCAGAAAGCCAGAATCAACAGCGGCGACCACCAGAAAAGCGCCACAATGAAGTTCGATGTGTGCCGGAGAGAACGAATGTCTTCGATTCTACAACGAAATTAATCAGAAAAGAATAGCGGAGTAGGATCTCAGCATGCCATCCATTTACCGTATAACCTTGAAATGAAATTCTTAACCTTGAAGATTAACCTGCAGCTGTTACTATAAAGCCAAGAGCCCCAGTGTTGCACATTGACCTCTCAGGCGAAAAATCAATACATACATTGTGAGCAGACCTTCCAATTGACTCCGTATCTTGGTAATTTCAATCAATTGAAGGAGTTGGGGCTTCGATGTAATAGGATATTAAATCATGTGACGGTGGGATTGAGTCATTGGAGTCATTTGATCAGTGCGTTTGCCTAATGAGTCGCTGGGCAGGTCGGTAACTTTCATGCCGACATGCCTATAGGGCTCTGTAAATACGAAGATGTTACTTCTTCGTAAAGTGGAGACTACCTCTACTATACTTCCACCTGTGCCCAAAGCCAGCAGCCAAAGTGACCTCTACGTTGTCATCGACGACGTGGTGGAAGTGGCGAAGTTTGGTCCACCATAAAATGGCGTAAGTTAGGCAGGTCAGGCTTCGAAATTCTTTAGTCTTTTGAAGTATCTGCAGCCTTGCCAGCTAGAGACAAGAGGAATGTTTGCCACTGTGCACTTATGAGATTTCAGTTACAAATGTTTAAACTACCTGACTCGCTTTTTGTTTCCCTTCCGAAAATACACTTGTGTACAACTTATTCCATTTTTAAAAGGTGAATGGACACTAGGGTATAAGCTTTGGACTGTGAAAGAATATCATCTTACAGTGAAATTCGAGATTTCTTTGTCAGCAAGAATAGAAAACTTAGCTGTTTGCATCGTCAAAATAATAAAATGAATCACGCTAACTTTATAATGCAAAAATTTATATTTTTTTAAATATACCTATTTAGTTAGTAAATTCATTGGCATAAACTTATTAATATCAAATTGATGTGGATATACTATGGAACACACCTCTGCCTTACTGTTTATACCTCCTTCAGCTATAACAGGCATGATGTCATGTGTTTATTCCTCTCAGGATAATCACTAAAATAACACATTATCTTAGATATTACACTAATTACTACAAACACAATAGCTCATTAAATATTTCAAAAGCTGTTCGAGACAAAAGTATTTGCACAAGAATTAACATTGAACCACTTAAGGCGATGTTGCAGTAAGTAAAATAATGTATGTGCGCACGACCTCAACCCCGCCAAAATGCGAACGATTTATCCTATATTTTGAATGTTTTTCGCTTGCTGAAGACTGAGGTAATATAATAAAGAAATTATAAAATACGTTTTCAACATTAACTTTAAAATAAAAAGCTCTATACATATAACTTGCATACAAATTCATAATGGAATCTCTGCAGCGTTTAAAATGATTTAGTGCTTTATGTTTGAGATTTTTTCTCAGCCAATTATTCCAAATAACTTCTCTACAATCGTTACAAATTACTTGAGGATATGTTCAATTTTTATAAAAGTATTTTTTTTTTATTAAAAATCTCATGTTTGGTTGGATTTTTCAAATTCGCCGTTTGTAATGAAATATTTACAAGAAATGATCATTGAAAAAAAAAAAAGTTTTTTTTTCTAATGTTTTTAAGTATTATTTCATTAAAATGCCAATTAAAGTTTAAGAATATGACATAGCATTGGCAAAGACTCAAATGGTTTTATGTCAAGCTATTTAGACTCCTGAGTATTAATTTATAAACATTAGTTAAAATGTGTAATAAACAACCCAACAAAAACATTTCATGTAAAATGTTGCCAATTCGAGCACATAAGGTTTGCCCTACCAAAAAGATATCAGATCTCATGTAGAACCAAGCTTCTGAATCTACACGGCCTAACTCTACCGACCCTAACTTCACAAATTCTACACATCAGTAAAAATGTATGGCTTCACCGTTTCGCTACCGTCATGGAGGTAATATTTAGTTTCTGAAGTAAGTAACGAAACAGCCAACATTTTGATGATCATCAGTGTGTTAGTGATCAGTGTGTCAGTGTATCAGTGACGATATTCGTGTATTTTAGACATCAATAAAATCTAAAGTATTATAGCTATTCTATTGAGACTTTGTATGGTTAATAAGTCTATTATTGGCATCATATCCTGCGAATATGAACTTTCTGGTACATCAGAAACCAACTCTATGAGGGTTCAAAAAAACGACGAAACACTTCGAGAAAAGGTAGGTAGTGCCCTTGCGCTTCGCTTGACTCGTCTTGGCGGGGGCACTACCGTGCCCCCAGATGATATTATTGGTAATAAAAAACACTGTTTAATTTCAAACTGTTTTAAACACTGTTTTAAACAGGTGTTTTATAAACAACTTGTTTTAATCATGCCAACCCTGTCCCCTCCACCCTACCAGACTAAATCCGACACAACCCCATGAAATGTTGCAGACTTGTATTATTTACTTTCAAAGAATGTTTCTCTTTGTGTTCAGGTACTGAAAGCTCTGTAAAACTGGCCCACAACCCACAGGCTGACCTTTGTATGTATATAAAGAAAGGGGTTGTTTTATTTGTTTTTCAGTTGAGGACTTTGAAAGCTGAGAGTTGTTTGTAACCTTGAGCTGTTTCATTTTGAAATGTTTTTGCGCTTTTGTGGAGAAGGTGAGAAAAGTGTTGACAATTAGGTATGTTGACAGCATCAATTAATTACAAATTTAATTAGTCGTAGTATTTTCGTCAATTTACGTAACAAAAGGGGTTTTCTGATCACAAAGTACATTCTTTAAACAGTTTACAACTTAATTAATAGACCAAAATCGTAAAACATGTAATAAAATGTAAACGTTCCTATAAAAATGTCTGTCTGACACTAAACAGCTGAGTGTGTTTATTGCTGTACATAAATATTTATCTATATCTATACAAAGGAAATCTTTTTTCCTGACCACAGGGCTTGACTTTTAACTTGGCCTTTACTTGGCCGGATTGAAAATGTATTTGAAAATTCTTTATACTGAGCGAACCAGGTGTAAATAGGCTAGTATTACTATAAAATAGGTACCAGCAATAGCAGCCAGCTAGTATTGCTATAAAGATGAATGTATAAAGTGTGCCTGACAGGCAACAGACGGAGAGTATCGATCCAATTCGCAGCCTTTCCGAAGGTAACGGTCGCACATTTGTTTTTGAAAAAAGGTATAACATTTTTTTCTTCGTCTAAAACCTTAGGGGTCATTGAACAAATTTAATCACGGGGCCAATCTTGTTAATCACAAGAGTAAGCCCCATACAGTAGTGCTTATGTAAATCGATGAAATGTGGGAAAAACTCATTATTTTCAGCAACTTCGCTGAGGGTTTTAAACATAATAACTAAATAAGACAGACTCTTCAAAATTCTAGAAACGAAAGTCTATAATACGACTTATAAATCAAGTTCTACATCATCTTCATAAAACGAGACTGATTCTAAAAGTCTGAATCAATTAATATAAAACAAAAGGGGAAATAACAAAAAGAAATGGAGATGAAGGTTTTTCCATCGCAGTGGGAAAATACTAGGAATCGAGAACCGGTCCTTGTTGGAAGACCCGGGATTTTCGGGACAGGCGTCCAAGGAACCGAGAAATCCCGGGATTTTCGGGACTTTCGGGACAAAAATTCATTTTTTCCATGGCATTAGAAAACAATGAAAATAATAAGATAACTTTAGGGCATAGTATTTATTCTGATTAAAATCATACAACCAACTTATTCTTCGGCCTCATGGACATGGGTTTCTTTTCTATTCAGAAGTGGCAAATCTATTCACTCTAACTGTACTAATTAAAATAATTTAAATGGATGGAAACTTGCAGTTCATCTAGATGTCCAATACTGGACATTAGATGTAATGCAAGTAGGCCGGTGAAAAGAGGTTGTATAATTCATGAGTTCGACCTATTTTAGGTCTCATCTTAGCCACAAGCAAACCCAATAAAAAAAAACGAAAAGAGGGTAAGCTTGCGTCGATGAGATGAGCTAAGCTGTAGAGTAACCATCCACCAGTTTCACGTTGCCAATTACTCTAAGAAGCTCTGCGTTCCCCTGGGTCTAGTGCAGTAAGTTGTATTTATCTGAGCCATCCCAATGATTAAGTTGAGTAAGGTTGCTGCAATACTCCGTAAGAAAAAACATAAGAAAATTTGAATTTCGCGGGCTACTACGACGCAATCACCTTATGCAGAAATGGGCTTACACATAGGCTATCCAGGTGTAAGGTATCGCTTCACTCTATTTAGGATGCCCACGTCAAAGTTGACACTGGATGTCAGCTCCATGCCCAGAAGCTCAAGGTCATCAGTTACAGAAACAGGAAAAATAGGAGTTGGTCCAAATTACTCTATAAAAGATGTAGTTTCGATTTACTCCTACTTCACTAAGGAAATATACGCCTGTATGTTGATGGCGTTAAAAGAGAGAAGTTTCTTGTTCGGTCACTGGGATACTAAGTATCAAATCTGTTCGCTCTACCATGGTCTCTCTGAAGCAATGAACTTCATCTCCACTGGATTTTGCTGTGGGCAAGTATGTCACCGAAACAGTACTGTTATCTACCTATTCAACAATACCAGGCTGAAGTGGGTAAGAAATGTGCAGCAAAATAAGAGTTGCAAAGAAAACAGATAACTGTTGAACTCCAGAGTCAATAACCAAAAGCTCAAAGGATCAGTCATCAACGACTACTCTGATTGATTGTTTACTAAGAAAGTCTGATATCCAGCTACAAATATCAACTGGGATACCAAAAGCAAGAAAGCTTTTTGTCTCGAGACCCTGTCAAAGGCTTTCGAGATATAACCTTCTCTGTCAATCACACCTGTATCTGAACATGTTATCCCGTATATAACGACGAAGTGAATAAATACCTTACATCCAATTTGATTCTTTTGTTCTATAAAAGAATTGACAAGTTTAAACAAATTATTTATACTGTTTTTCTGAGTCCCGAAAATCCCGAATTTCTCGGTTCTCAGTTGCACTTCCCGGGACTTAAAATATACTTTAAGAACTGGGAAATCCCGGGATTTTCGGGACCGGGATTTCCCGGTTCGATACCCTAGAAAATACCATGGACGAAAGTTATGAAGAAATATTGTTATGCAGGTTCATAATTAACACGGATAATGCCTATGATAATTACATGACGTGCGAAGATTATGTGCAGAGATTACACACAAATAAATAACATAACAATAACTAATGACGTGTGTAATTTGACTCGTGAATACTTAAGCACCTAGCTAGCAATATAAATGAATAGCATTGTTTCGCAAGGGTAGATATTATTTTATGAAAGGAGATGAAAGACTTCAACGACTAGTCACGATTAGGATATACCAGAGCCTGTAGCCAAACGGCAAGCGACAATCGTTAACGTTCAGCAGTCGCTAAAACATTTTAAACTTTATACCCCATTGCATAAAGTTGAAAATCTAGTAAAGACTGCTGAGCGATAGCGAACGAAACAAACGAACGTTAGCGAATGTCGCTTGCCATTTGGCTACAGGCTCAGGTGATCTACCATGACGTAGCGAGAGTAATTCTACTATTGGAAAGAGACAGCTATACAAGTCGTCTAGGCTAGCTGCATATTTATGGATTTCGCGATCATTGATTCTTTTTTCAACTTTATTTAAAAAGTAGAAGGTTCATTTCTGATTGGGAATGACGAGGACCGAATGGTGGTTTCGCTGATGCCGCATCGCTGAGTCTTTCAGCAACAGGTCTACAGGTCTTCAAAGCTAGACATTGTGCTAATTTAAATGCTGCGTTACTGTGTCTTAAAATCAGGGCCGCCCAAAAGCCCGTTGGGTTGCCGATATCGTCAAGATCGCGGGGAATAGATGGATGAGGGACGCACAGAATCGAAAAGTATCGCAAAAACAGGGGGAGGCCTATAAACAGCAGTGGCTCATCCCGGGCTGATATGATGATGATGAAAACCTTTTTACGAAAAAGTGCAATAACATAACTTTGCAAAATGACGTAACAAAAACTGAACCCTGTCCTACCTAAGATAAGCATAAAAAAAAACATCATCAGACCGCAGTACATACAGTTTATGCATGATACGGTGTATAAATAGCGTTAGCACTAAATAAAGATGTTTAGCTGCAAGGTCGGTCTACGACTGTTCGCCAAGTTTCTTTATACGTAACGTTTGTTGATTTATTTCAGTATAATCGGCCAATTCCACTCGCGAATGTGCTGAAGATTTTGAAGTAATAATGTCTACAGACCGAATCGTGTACGGCGACAAATATTACACATCGACCTTTAATATGAGATAGACGGCTATTGGAACAAACCCATCACAATATTTCCAAACCACTGCAACTCCTGAAAGCCAGAATCAACAGTTACCACCGGAAAAGCGCCGAGACAATGAAGCTCGACGTGTCCCGGAGAATGAATTTACCTGTCTTAGATCTTGCTACGAAAGGTAACGACGGTAAGACGGCTAGTTAAGGCTTCGTAGAGCGTTGTCTCTGTCACCAGGATCACCGTGGATTTTAGTCAGTACAAGTCTGACAGTATGGTCGGAAGGACTCCTTTGATGATTAGAATGATTACCATGATAAAAGGCTTGTCCCTCCAAAACACCCAAGTCCCATGCTGTATGGGACTTAGGTGTTACCAAAAAGACCAGGCTACAATAGATACCCCACTTGTGCTACAAAACACACAATTCTATCATCAACCAACACACGACAAGCCAAGCCATTCATTCTGCACAAGTATTCATTTGTAATGAAACAAATGGCCAAACGCGATTGTCTGCTCATCTGGTGATAGTAAACATCGGAATGGATGACATTCTTGTCGTGCTAACTAACACATCAGTCAAATAAAGCTGGTTCTTTAATATTAAAGCCTGTGTTTTTAGAAAGTGTTAGCGACCCGCTTCGGCTTTGCTCGGGAACAATTAAGAAAAAAAATTAAAACTTTTTGAATAACCAGCTTCTCTCAGCCAGGTCTACATTTCTGTGTTTAGGGATAATTGAAGAAGTGTTGACAGAGTTCTCCTCGTATTTCAAAAATAGGTAAGTCAAGTGTTTTTTTTTTATCAAACTCTACAAATCTAAATTCCTTCACAAGGTTTATTACGCAAGGGTTATCATGCCACGTACAGTTTTTGAAACCAACATTATTTTCTTGCTTTACCTGCCCAAGATCAAGATAAAGATCTAGTGACACCAATCCAAGACCCACTAACCGGATTTTTCCGAAACAATAAACCGCTCATGTTTGATGCTCGTATTATAATCACTTAATAACGGATGCCGTGAGAAAGGTCGCCGGTTTCACTTTCGTTCTCTGAATTGTAACATCATCGTGAGAACATAGAATTAAAATAACAATGCTAAACAGTTAAAATAGAACTTTATTTAAGAAACTGTTGAACAGGAATTCTTTCTCGATTTAATTCTGTTTGACAGTATCAGTAGAATAGAAGAAAATCGAAGAAGCGATGGATGAACTGTGGGAGTGATGATATGGCTACAAAGGAGTTAACTGCTAAAATGAGAAATATGAAATACGAAGTTAATGGTGTGTTGACACCAAACTAATTCGGATAAAAACATGAAGATGACGACGATCATGTAAATACGGAAGTAGGTTAAGAAAGAAAATAAAACAATTATTTGAATAGCTGTCTTATCCACAATAACAGCAATAGCAAATGTTTCAGGATACTGACAAAACATAAATGCATTAACTTTGGTGTTAAGTGTTCGAGCACAAACCTAATGACTTGGCAAGAGAGATAACAAATAAACGAAGACGGTACGGAAGCAATAAAAATTCTCGCCTTGAAAAGAAAATTATTGCCAAAATACTATCAGTGTTAACCTTGTGCTATAGGTACTAGTGAATCAGTTTGAACTGGACTTACCGCCATTTCAAGAAAGATAATGATGCAAGTAGAAATACAATGGATATGAATAGCTATAGTAGACCAATGAAAATAGGGAAAGATTGAGAGAAAGAGCACATGTAATGGCTGGTAAGAAAGTGAAGCTAAAAAAGATGATTGGAAAGATATAGAAGCGATAGAGGCCGAATGCTGACGAACTTTACACGTTCCAAAGACTAGAACAAGGTTTTTCGTGTAACTATAATGACATATCTAAACTCCTTGATACCAATATGCAGTACTTATTTTGAAGACAAAACCTAAACTAATTCAAATTCAGTATCGATAAGCGATGGTGTGGGTGACGACCTCGACACAACCCGCCACGGTGTTATGTTACAACACACAGACTGCACCTTGCACAATGCACAAACTGTTGTGTGGGCGCAAAATTAGATGTTGTGCGTTGCGTCGGGTAGAGGTGAAAGGTTACTTTCACTTAGACCCTGTAGGAGTATTAAGATTGTATCGAGATTTAGTCTTGTTATCAAATTAAATATACTGACAGACTGAATTAAATACCTCTTTCATTTTTCTGGATTCATTATTATTATCTTCCTGCCCTTTTCCAATTTATTTGGAATCCATTCAAACCAATTCTTAATCTTTCTTCTATTATACTGCTCGGTTCGGGCACGCCGCAATCGCGGCGGTAAGACCCCTCTTTGAGGAGTGGCTGGAGAGACGTCACGGCGTCCTGACCTATCGGATGACGCAGGTCCTCACCGGACACGGAAGTTTCGGGAGGTTCCTGTGTCTGATAGGGAAGGAGGAAACGCCCGGGTGCCACCACTGCGAAGATCGCCCGGAGGACACAGTAGAGCATACGGTGCAAGACTGCCCAGCTTGGGCAGAGCACCGACGTGTCCTCACGGCGGCGATAGGCGGAGACCTCTCGCGCCCGGCATTGGTTGCGGCCATGCTGCGGGGCGAGACGGAGTGGGAAGCGGTCGCCTCCTTCTGCGAAGCAGTAATGCTCGTGAAGGAGGAGGCGGGCCGCGAGAGAGAGAGGACAGCGTCCTCCCTCCGCCCCAACCGCAGTGGTAGGCCCCCACGGCGTCGGACGTCAGCAGACGATCTCCGGCCACCGTAGGCGCGGGCATGCGGGCAGCGAGTAAAGGGCAACTCGCTGCCCGACCATGGACCATGCCCGGGTCGACGGCGCGTTGTGTCCCACGCGCGCCTCAAAGAGCGTCAGCATAATGACGGGGCCCCCTCTCAGAGGGCCAAAGCCTGCCGGGGTCGCGGGATTATTTCCTTACCGTGACCCCGGAACATAACAGGCTACTGAAGGACACCGTGGATTTTAGTCAGTAGAAGTCTGACAGTCCCTCCCGCCCTGCCCGGGGTGAGAGGACTCATTTGATGATTTTACCACGCAAAAAAAAAAAAAAAAAAATTATACTGCTCGGTTACTATTCATGGCTGTTGTCATTTCCAACTAGCTTGATGTTAACTGCTAGTATCATCATTCACTTTAGCTATAATATCATCTAAAGGATGTACATTCATAGATTCTTTGTTTTCTTTTATTCTTAAGTCATCAACATTATTTTTAAAACTTGTTTCTCATTTTCCTTGCTGGTTGATAAGATTCGAGAAATTGTCAGTAAGTTGGGAGGAGTCATTATTTTGCAGCGATAATATTGAAAACGATGACTAAAAATAGATACGCGTAAGATAGACAGAACTTTTCCCACATCAAACTAAATGACAAAAATTCATCATCAGAAAAACCAAATCACAATAAATTCTAAAACATCACCAATAAACAATAATTTCCTCACAAAAGAAGAAGTTAATGTCCCAACTTCCAAGGTCCACTCTAATCAAAAATGCTCGGCTAAACTCGACTTACATCGAACCGGACGCCACAATGAGGCAACAATGGCGCAGACAAAGGCTGAGTCAGCGATGTGAACTGCCAATAACCGTTCCGACAGACACTTGAACTTTACAAGGCCAGATCACACCTGTGGGGCTTTTGTTTGGGGTATAGACAAGGAATAAAGACAAGAAAATATCGGGACAGCACTCGATAAAAGCAAAATGGAAGATTCGAAACGCAATTTCGCGCCCGTCTGGGACCCTTTATTCGCAAACGTGTGTATCATGCTAATTTCTTTCTTTCTATACCATAGTATTACTCATTGATTTCTACGTATCTGACGTAACATGTTGGGTATGAGGCATCTAATATCACTTTATCTGCACCATTCAATCAAAAAAAGCCTACCGCAGTCTACTGCTGCACTTATACGTACAGTTCTCCCAAGCTAAGCTCCACATTTCGTATTCAGTCTTTGTAGTAAATGTGGGTAAATATTGTAAACATAAATCAATATTGCAGGTAATATAAATTGTTAAGTAAGATGACGGTGATTGTGTTTGGCATCCGAAATACAACTGTGTTCCCGGATAAGTCGTTTCCTTGTACTTTCCGTAGTAAGAACTTTACAGTCTGTATCAACCTCAGTTACAGTATCGTCGGTACATCTAGCTGGGTGATGTATCAACCATCGATCTTTCAGAAATGGCCAACGCTTTCCCACTTCAGCTTAGTTACTCTGCTATGCCAGTCATTCACAAGGTCCTCTTATTGGGACACATGTTTCCCACTTACATGTCACCTCATAACATAAATGAAAAGCCACTCAGCGAACCGGACGTGTTTCCATTTGTGCTTGACCCCGTCAGTCTGCACATCGCAAGTCGATCATAGGCTTCACTACTGCGTATTTTTAATCCCTGCTCTATCATTCATTCTGATCAACTGTTTCTTACTCCACATCATTAACACAATCTATTGGCAGTATTCTTTCTGTCTCATCCTCTAATTCATCCAAAGGTTGTCTTGAAAAGATTGAATTTAGCAATAAGCCTTCATTAAATTGTGTCTCCCTTTGTGAAATGTATTTCCAGTTAGTAAATTGTTTGATTACGTGTTATATTCTATCATCATTTCTCCTCATTAATAGCCTCTCACAAAAACCAGATGGGTCAGCCATACGCTTCACTATTGCCACCAACACGTCACACATATACGGGTTAGGGCCCGGTACTACCAAACTGGAGACGTCCAAGATTTAACCAATCATAGGAGAGACAAGAAATCTCCTCTTTAGTACCACGTTCTTTAGCAGAAAACGAACAATACGAGTACAATAGTTATTTGTTATGCAAGGCTGCAAAGTTGATTTTTGGCGCGAGTACTTGAATTGAAAACTGAGCGAGCGAAGGATTCTAAGATTGAACCGCGAGAGAAACGAGCGGTTCAAATATAGAATCCTGAGCGATGCGAAGTTTTCAAAGGTACGAGACGCAGAAAAACTTTGCTGCCGAGTGAAACACACAACTTTTCACCTCACTAAGCGAGGAAATGCAGTGGGGGCGGCTCGCCTGCCAGTGTAGAAAAGTACAAAACAATTGAATACAAGACGTGTTCGAATTTTAAACAACACTTTGTGCTCTAGAGCACAAAATGGAGTTTTGCGCTCAGATTTTGAATGAGAAATAGAATCTTTCCGAGCGGGTGAGGTGAAAATTAAATTTAACCTGTCGGATTGATGCAGTGTTACTGTTTCCACAATATTATCATTTCGTTGATAACGAGATCTTATCCCATCATATCGGCATAAACTTTATGAAGGTAATTCGTGGCGTGATAAAGATTAACCATTGTCTGAGTTTTACTAGCGTAAATATTGTTTGTAAAATTAAAGAGGTTGAGGACTATGAACAGATGATTAAACACACTGAACATGTAGTGTAGTTGACACTACGTTGCCAAACACATCGCTGAATTCTCATTTCTCGACCAAATCAATTAGTACCACGCTAAGAGCAAGAAATATCTTCTTCTATATCTTCTTCAAAAACAAAGATATCCATAATATATTTCTAAACACACAGTATTAGAAAATAGTGAAAAAACTCATTCAATCACCTTGCGTGAACGACCTTGACCTAGCGCCATCTTACCCAACGTAACCCGGTCAATGCAGCGCGGAGCCAAAACCTACATAACAGACCAACGGCCCATTGGGTAACGGTAAGCTTATTTTATCAGATAACAGATAGTACCGATAGCGTTTTGTTGACAAAGCTAAGCAATTTCAAACAGTCTAAAGGTGACCAGTAAAACAACAAGAGCCTTTTTGTGAAATACACTTGCAAGCTTTTATTTATGGGTCAAACCTTGCAATGACTTTTTATTCCAGTTCCCGCTTAGCGTTTGAGCTAAAATTTCTCACACACCTTTGCTTGTGATGACAATAATGACAGGTATTACCCAATGAATCAGGATCAACTCTTGGACTTCTCACGAGATAATTCTTCAACGATAAATAGTAGGGACACAGGATTTTGTAACCGCCATTATTTCTTGAAGATCAACGTATTTTTTTTCCAAAACTTGTTTTAAAAAACAAGTGTGTGTGTATGACTGAGCCACTTGTGTCAATGGCTTCTCTTCTAACTTAGTACGTAGCTAAGCTAAGTTAGGTGTTAGGTTAACTTTGACTTTGAAGTTGAAATACTGTATGTTAATCAATATTATCTACTATGGTATAAGACTACGACATAAATTGCGGTAAACGCAATGACTGTGACTGGGTCGTCGGCGCGTACGCATACCGATGTTTGTTTAGTTGTGTTTACTAATAATTATGGATATCATAATAATATACATAACGGTGTAGTATGTTGAATTGCCGTGTGTGGCCATGTTTTTTGTGCTTTATAAGAGGCTATTTATAAGTTCAAGAGGTGTTATGATATTTGGTATTTATGTGGTACTTGATTTTCTTTGCGCAAAATATAAATTGTTTTATGTACGCATTAGGTACAATAAGATTTGTTTTTTTTTTTAAGCATTGGAGAATAGAAAAGAGAGAAACTTCTGAAAATTTAAACAAATTGACACACTAATGGAAAAAATGGAAAAGGGATCTGCCGTGTAAAATTAATTAACAGTCATAAGATAAGACTGATAAAGCATTTATAAACGTGCTACATAACTTTTGAACTGATGCTATAAAGGACATTCAATAAAATACCCTTATAGGGCTATTAAAAGGTATTTATCTGCATTCTGGGTTTACTGGGGCAGACAGAGATCTCTAGTAATTTGGTTATCTTTACGTTGATCGTAATCGTGAATTCGTCTATCAATCGAGTTACTTGACATAATATCACAAATTATAGACGAGCAAATTCCTCGGAATTCTTTTAATGCAACTGCTAGATTGTTTAATGTCAATGCTGTAAGTATACACATTATACCAGGGGCTACTGCCATCAACTGGGCAGTAATTACGAATAACTCCGGAATAAACGATTCCAAAACATCGAAAGCAATCATAATGAAAATTTCAAAACAGTTGAGTTTCAAGTGTATCAACACTCGAAAATTGCAATCATAACGCAATTTTGCGGTCTGTTTATCACCAAAACTGAAAACAATGACATAAGCGTGCGCTAAAATGAGGTGTTTTAAATGTTAGACCGTTTTTTTAAATTGTAATCATTAAATAAATTAATCCTACTAGGATTTCAATTTCCGAGTGTTGATTTGATACACTTGAAACTCGACTGTTTTGAAATTTTGGTGGTAACTAGTTATGATCTGGCCAAAGGTCGAGGCGATCATCACCGTAATCCCCAACTACAGAGGAACTGGCTAAAACAGGTGGTCTAACCGCTATACCACAGAAGCAGACCTGGATGGAGCTAGAGGGACTGTCAGACTCGTACTGACTAAAATCCACGGTGTTCCTTCAATAGCCCTTTACGTTCTAGAGTCAAGGTAACCTGATAATCCCGCGACCCCGGCAGGCTTTGGCCCTCTAAGGGCCGCCGTCAGATTGCTGACAGCTATTTGAGGCGCGCGTGGAACAAGAGGAATCACCGACCCGTGAAAATTTTTAGACCCGACAGTTTTCAAGAGTTGTACAACAGATTTTGAAAAAGCAAGATGATAGAAGAAAGAAAGAAAGAATGAAAAAACATTTATTTGGCGCCACGATAGACACACATTTAAAATAAATAAATAAAAACACAAAAAAAGAAGAAAAAAGAAAAAAAAACTTACATCTAAAACAAGAAAAAAATAATAATTAAAAGAATACTATTTTTTGTGTGTCTCACGGCTGCGCCAAAAAGGCCCAGTAGTACTGTACCTTACAGATACGTACATTCGTACAAGCCCTATCACAATATTTACAAGGAAAATTGTTATAAATGAAACAATTTGTGGCGTTATCTACGACTTACCATGTGTCATTGTTTGTTTTCATTTGTAATGAGAGGTGACATTTTTAATAAATTATTTATTAATACAGTCGATATGATAGCATTAGTAAATGCGCAAAAAACAATAACGTCAATAACGTCATACGTGAAGTTAATTATTCAGTAAATAAATGAAATGGTATTGCAACTGAAATACTAAATAATTACGACTGGAAATGGCTAGAAAGGACGTCTGACGAAAATACGAGTTATAGAAGAAGATAATGATGCGCTCACTTCAAATGAATTGGGTTGATATGAATTACAAAATTGATTCAGCTATTCATTCAAAATTCATGGCTATTCACAGCCATTAGATAAAAATTCAACAATATAAAATTACACTTTGCGTCAAAGCCTTAACAGAAAAATACAATAACATAAAAATACACTATGTCTCACTAGTTAGGTTTTAATTCCTAGCCGGTTGAAACAGATGACATCGATACATCATGGATTGCTATGACATTATGTAGGTATAAAAAAAAATATCTGAACTAATCCACAATTCATAGACTAATTGTATATTAATAATTAAGATTTATACGAGTCGATTTAGCAGTGCAACGAAAATCGTTCGTCTAAATCGTCAACTAATCCAAGGGATCTAAGCGATGCGTGTGCGACTGACTGAACTGAAGAACTAAATCGACTTAGTAAATCCCCTATTATCAAGTTACCACAAGACCAGCACATTCAAAGTCAAATCCACAAAAGAACTTACGTCCACAAAATGCATCAAACCGAAAAGGGACATCCCGGTACCCTATATCATTTTAAAAACTACTTATTTGATGACTGATTCATGATCATGAAAATATTAGTCAACAATATGTCCTCCAAATACTGATAAAATTTTGCAAAGGTCTACGTGTTTAGGGACACGAACCTCTTTCGATATTATTATTGAGCGATCGTATTGATGGCATAGCTCTGTATTCGTGTCGGAATCTCGGCATCTTCAGACGTCACACGCATTGACGCCATATATTTTTTAAGATTTGTTTATTATGCTGACAATGGTATGCAGCAGCCATGCTTCAAGGCTGTTTACGCGTTAGACGAACGACATCTGGATAGACGCGGAGACGGATTAAGGTTTTGACCAAATGGTGGCCAAGGCAAAGAAACCAGGGCTGCCCAAAATCCTGTTGGGTTGACGATATTGTTAAAGTCGCGGGGGGACAGATGGATGAGGGACGCATAGAACCGAATATTATGGCAGGAAAAGGGAGAGACTTATCAGCAGTTTGTGATTCCGGGCTGAAATGATAATGATGAAGACGAATATGGAATTGGTAGAAGGAAAACGCAGAGCATTGGATGATGTTGATCGTGATCAAGAAGGCCATCAATATCGGTTCACACTACAGAAGACCAAAAGTTGGAGACGTTTCTTGTATGATCATGATGCTCAGCCTTGAGGATCATCCTCAGCATTGAGGAACCTTACGGAGAAAATGAATCGACAGACATCTTGATAAAGATGATTTTTTTGAGGAAAGAAAAATTTTTCAAGTTGCAAGTGGGATACGAACCCGCGTCTTCTGGATAGGTACTCCAGACGCCTTAACCAACTAGGCTATTGCAACCCACACCTGCAAGCTGAAATTCTCTATTCCTCGTTTACGCTTTTCGGTAGCGTAGCGCCATCTCTTGGATTAGTGTTAAACTAACTTCCAACCCAACACGTTGACATTACAGCCAAATCAATGTTGTATAATGAGATAGCAACTACCATACTTATTAATTATTTTAGACGCATTAACGCATGCGACGCGCATCGTAAAGATGATTTTTTTGAGGAAAGAAAAATTTTTCAAGTTGCAAGTGGGATGAAAAATTTTTCTTTCCTCAAAAAAATCATCTTTACGATGCGCGTCGCATGCGTTAATGCGTCTAAAATAATTAATAGACATCTTGATATCAAATATTTTAAAAGGGTATTTGACTGTAAAAATCTGAAATTGAAAGAAATAATACGTATCTATTTTTTTCAAAACTATTTCATTTTTTAATGCTGTCAAAATGCGTAATATTATTTCTTTTTTTTTTCAACTGGTATAACTTGAATGAATCAGCTGTTGCTATAGACATAATCATCATATTATCTCATCATTTGAACAGGTGACTGCTAATGGACGACCTTGCTAAGTAATACGTAATATAAAATGCATGTCTTGTAAAAACGTTAGATAATTCTCATAATGTTTATATTATAATAACGTACGTTATATTAATGATGAAAATTTATAGGAGACACAAAGAACGACGAACGAAATGATAAATTACGAATTGTATTCGCACTGTGTGAACATTATTAAATTTGTTCGACTATGAAGGCCTTCGATATGAAGGCGATGATTCTCATTTTTAAGAAGTTCTCTATGAATGAGAGTGAGTCGCGGGACACACGGATACCGCGACTCCGGTACACAAAGGGCTACTGAAGGACACCGTGGATTTTAGTCAGTACGAGTCTGACAGTCCCTCCCGCTCTGCCCAGAGTGGGAGTAGGTACTCATTTGGTGATTTTACCACGTTAAAAAGAATGAATGAGAGTGAGCAGTAGTCCATCACGCAAGCTCAGTACGGTGTTTCGTTCTAAAGATGGTGATAGACTTGAGCATTCACTTGTGGATTGAGCACCGATCAGAGCCAAGCATATAGCCAAACATCGTTCCGTTACCACTAGTCTCAATCATGCAAAATCTTACCTGACATTAAATCAACTTCCTCATCTGTCAAGAAATTATCATTCATACCATCATCCCACCAAATGTTTTATTTACTAGTGCTGCGCTTACGTCGGATTACAATCAACATTGGTCGCTTCCCTATGCCGATTATGGGTGGTGCCTGGTGAATTATAATTGGGAGTTAGTGTTGTCACCTTAGTCATCAGTTTTGGAAATGTACAAGGTGTCGATTTTGGTAGGGGAAAAAACAAAAAGACATGTCATAGAATTACCTAAAGTAATCAAATTTCGGTTTGATTTTATGAGTTTTGTATAGTTTCTAACACCGAAGACGAAGATCCAAAGTGCAATTCTCACATAAGTACTTATGTTGGTTAACACACATTTTGTTGACCCAAATAAACAGATTTGTCAATCGAAAACTCCACCAACATTGGAAAAATCCTAAAGGTTACACGAGGCCCTTCTTACAATTTCTCAGTTTGACATCAATTGACACACTGTAAGGCCGCCTCCACACCCAACGAGCCACTACCATATACCGCTCCAGTGCTCCACCCATAAACGCACAACCACGCATGCGCAACGACATCCGCGATCTTTTAAACCGAGACCTAAAAACACAGCAATAAACCAACCAGTCTCACCTCACTTCTAATAAATCCACATAGCGCATATTTTCCGAGAAGCCGAAGCCAGATAATTAACAAACATAATTGTGCCCAACGATCTCCGTAAACGCGTATGGCGCGTACAAAAAGGTGCGCTCGCGCAAGTGTGCAAGCGGGCCACCCGGTTACCGGGTTGGCTGAGCCTAGAATGTCTAGCATATTGCCTAGATACGGCCCAGTCTAGACTTGTGTGAAACGCATGACACACATTAACGCAAGTTAATAGCCGTCGTGTGTAAGTGTACCGACAGCTCACACCGGCCAATGGTCATTGTGAGTGCGCCTGCGCACAATAGCACCACACAGTATTTAGAGCCAGCGACAGGTGTTGCGACAGTGTGAAAGTTATGATCAAAATGAGCTCTTGAGAGGACTTAGTGTTCTACAGCCCACTTGTTGCGGTACTAATGTTTATTAATAACGATGATTAACATTTATGGTAATCACTTGGTCCCGTTGGCTCAGCTACTGCTGCATGTCGGTAATACGGTCAACATGCTGATCGTTCGATAAAGTGTTTTGATTGAAAAGGTAATTTAATTGGGTAATCGATCAAAATACTAAGAAATTATGCAGACTCATCCAGTCTGACAAAATTCTATAATATTTACCATCTTCATCTAAAAGAAAGAAGGACCATGTTCGATTGAGAAAATTCTGTACACACTCGAGTTGAACTCATGATTGTTAAACCTGAGAATGTACCCATTGATTTCAAGATTCTAGACATGACAATAAGACTAGAGAAAAAAAGTCTTGACTAATCCATTGAAGTATCCGAATTGTTAAACGTTTATTGGTCAAGATTGGTAGCGTCAATGTCAGTAGCGAAAGGTGAATTGCTACCTTAATCACAAAACAAATCAATATAAAAAAGGGCTAAATCTATAAAACAAACGCGATTTTTAAATTAGCAAGACAAGTTTCACAAAAACACCAGGAAACCAGGTATGGAGTTAAGAGGCGAGCAAAAAATAGGTGCTAACGATCTCAGGACCGATTTGGAATAAGGCGAGCTACACGGAAGCAACTTTAGATTAATTCAAGTGTCACATTAGCGATCGTGTGGCTAGACTAGTTATAGGGCCAGTAATACGTAACGTATTACGTATTGCGCTAACTGAACATTTTAACTTTGGAAGAAATCGCGGACAGTAGATAAAATTAACCTTATACCCACACAGATATTTAAGTTACTATCACAAGAAGGAAGGGGTAGAACTTACCAACAACCCCCGGGCAGGACACAACTTTAGAAGAGTAACCCCGCTGTCATGGCGTTTCGTTTCAATTTCCGAAGGAGAAAATTTCGAAAGCCTTTTCATTATTCCCGAGAAAGAAAACCAGACATCAGAAGAAAGTTACGTTTTACTAGTGAGTCTCATTAGGCAATTGCGTGAGACGACAATGAGACGAATAGAAAAGGGCCAGAACTGCAGAAACTGCTGGCCTTCTGGCCCAGAAGGCCATTTAAAAGACAAAACTACTAAGATCAAACATGCACATGTTTTTACGCTAAAGGAAAACAATATATTTAATGTGATAAGAAAGTCATTACATTACAATAATAATAAATTACACACGGTGCTGCTTGCCAGTTCTTGAGAACTTGGCACGCTACAGCGTGTCTAGATATTATGTAGAATGTTCCACTATAAGTCATCCAACTCATAAAGTTACGCTTTACATTAATGAGGGAAGCAAAAAACGTGTTTGATTATGCAGATGACTCAGTACTAGCAGTGTTTAATTAGTATAAGGTTGTGTGTACACGGAACAATTTTGATCCTTGAGTTTCGGCAACTAGCAACCCGTAACTTTTTGTCTAAATTAAAAAGTAGGTATTTCACAAAATGAAGTTGAAAATGAAAATGAATGTCCTTACCGTTTTCATTAAATGCTTATTCCAAGGCACTGTTTAGTTTCTCCTTCTCTCCCTAGTGTCATTCTTTTCAGGCTTGAGCCTCTCAACCAGATCTTACTCAATATCTTCCTGCCATTAGCAACCATCAACAGAAAAAAGTTGACAGTTGCATCAACTAAAGTTGCTACGTTTGTGCAGCGCCTAAAGTGCACAAAAAATAAACGTCGCATCAGTTTTCTATCGACTATGTAAGGATGGATGAATAACCTGTTTGATACATTGTAATGTAACGAAGTTTTTGTACAAACTCTGATTAGCATATAATAATAATAATAATAATAAAGCAAGGAGCTACACGGACGCTTCTACCGGGCTCTTCATGGGCCCGATGTAGATTTTCTAGCGTCCGTGTCCTGGCTACGTTTCGGTGACCTCTTCGGGGAAACTGAAGGTTTTGTCTGTGCGATTATGGACGAAGTTATCTTGACGAACAACTACCGGAGACATATTATAAAGGATGGGACGATTGACGTGTGTCGGGCATGCCATCGTCCAGGTGAATCCATTAGACATATTATCTCTGGTTGTTCTCGTCTTGCTAACGGCGAGTACTTGCACAGGCACAACCTAGTAGCCAGGATCATCCACCAGCAACTTGCGTTGAAATACAAACTTGTGGAATCTGAGGTGCCGTATTACAGGTATGTGCCCGACCCAGTTCTCGAGAAAGACCATGTCACGTTGTACTGGGATCTGCCTATCATTACTGACAGGACTATTGTCGCCAATAAGCCTGACATAGTAGTGATAGACAGATCAGCGCGCCGCGCAATGATAATCGATGTTACCATCCCGCATGACGAGAACCTCGTGAAAACTGAGAAAGATAAACAAATCAAATATCTCGATCTGGCGCGCGAGGTTGTCGACATGTGGAATGTGAGCTCGGCTATCATTGTGCCGATTGTCGTGACTGCCAATGGCCTGATGGCTAAGAGCCTCGACGAACACCTTTCGAGGCTCTCCTTAGGGGGTTGGATCAAGGGCCAGATTCAGAAGGCAGTACTTCTTGATACGGCCCGTATTGTGAGGAGGTTCCTGTCTCTGGGGCCCTAGCCACCGGTAGCTTGGACCCCGCTCCCACACCGATGGAACACTATTTTTTATATTTTTAAATGTTTTTAACTTTTTTTTGTATTTAATAATATTTAAAAATGTAAAATAATATGTAAAAAAAATGAATAAAGAGATAATAATAATAATATTCCACGACTATCACACAACGCCATCTAGTCCCAAGCTAAGCAGAGCTTGTGTTATGGGTACTAGACAACTGATATACATACTTATATATTTCTAAATACATACATATTATAGATAAATTACACCCAGACACAGAACAAATGATCGTGCTCATCACACAAACATTTGTCCTGGGTGGGAATCGAGCCCACGACCTCCGGCATAGCGGTCAGGGTCTCTAACCACTAGACCAACAGGCCAGTCTAATACTGACATGGGCAAAGCATAATACTGACATGGGCAAGAAATTATGAACAACAAACTATAAATGGCAGAGTAATCTTATGAAAGCTAACAATATAGAAAATCTGTCAAAACACAATTAGAACAACATGCAGACATTTTTTTCCATTAAGGTGACAAACAAGTGGCCAGCCTGATGGTGCGCGGTCACCGTAACCTATGGACGCCTGGGGTCGCGGTATAACAAGCTACCGTGACCCAGGAACGTAAAGAGCTAAATAATCACACCGCGGACTTTAGTCAGTACAAGTCTGACAGTCCCTAGATGAGAGGACTTATTCGATAATTTTACTACGTTAAAAAAAAAATACGGACGCCTGTAACGGCTGTAACACCAGAGGTATCGCTTCGCATTGCCGAACTAGCAACTTTTTCACGCCATTTTTGAGAGTGTGCATTTTTGAGGCTGTGGGAAAGAGACAGAGCTATACAAGTCGTCTAGCGCCATCTCTTTCCCACAGCCTAAACTGGATCGCGTTAAGAGGAAACACCAAGGGCTGGAGAATTGAAAAATAGGTATTTGTAAAATCTATTGCTGTCGCGCAGTGCCCACAACAGAGTTACAGAGCGCGATAGAGACAACAGCAGCTTGGACCAAAAATACCTTATTAAATGGCACAAAATCAACGATTCGTAGTCCCCTGATTACTCCTCCAAAACTTAACCGATTTCACTAGTTTTTTCTTTAAAAAATAAAGAAAGGCATTGGCCGTGTTCCTATGTTTTCCTTTATTTATATAATCTCGTCTTTGTTTTCTTGATATTTAAACACAGCGGAAAATCTGGACATTTTTTTAGGATTTTGAATGTTCATATCTCTTTTAATAATTAATTTATGGAAAAAAGGAAAACATAGAGACATGCCAATAGTGGTCATAGATTTCTTGTAAAAAAATTATTGCTCTACTGGCATTATCCAGGGAGAAAACAGGGGACTACGTTTGTATGGAAAAACGACTGTAGTGTTTCCTCTTAAGGTCAAACAAGTCAACATTTTTTCCATAGAAACTTCGTTGGGGTTTTACTCCACTATTTGACAAGGTACATCCAAAATTAAACATGGTATCGTTTTGTCTCATTATCAATTTTGTCTGTACGGAAGTAGAATTGTAAAATATGAAGCTATTAAAAAGTTACGAGCTTCTAAACTATTCGTTTTTTTGCTAATTTTAACACAACTTTAGGTGTAAATTAGAAGCTAAAGAAGCATCAAATTTCCAAAACGAAGTCCGTACCGACACAGCAAATTTATCGAAGAATTTAATCAATTTTATTTGAAACTAGCTGACCCGTGCCCACTTCGTTGGGCAGTATTTCGGCTAATATGTATGATATCTTTATAATTTATAGCCTATAGCACTCACGGATAATGTAGCTTTCTACCAGTGAAACAATTTTTAAAATCGGTTCTGTAACGCACGCTTTGCAAGATAGCGCATCTGCAGATCAGTCTTGACCAGTCAGCCATAGCCAGTTAACAGGAGCCAGCTAGAATGTAACGCCTAGCCAGATATCGCCTCTGCAGCCAAGCCTTGGCCGGACCGCCATAGCCAGTTAACCGAAGGCAGCCAGCCAGCCAGCCAGCCAGTCAGCCAGCCAGCCAGCCAGGCAGCCAGCCAGCTAGCCAGCCAGCCAATGCCAAAAGCCTTTTAGCAAGCCTGCTAAGCCGCTAGCCATGCCGTCACATCCTTCCACGAGATCAGGCCTGATCTTGTGAGAGGATGTGACCAAGGAGTCTTATTTACAGGAAATGATGTGACCGTTGCTGCCACAGAGCATGTAACTTTATGGTTGCCTGTCAGTCAGCCGTCACCCATGAAAAATACGAGTTGTGCCTACAAAGAGATTCTGATAATTTGTTAAAGCAAGGAAATATAACCGATTGCATTTATACCGTCTACAATTATTTACCACGCCATTATTCCTGAGTTTTACATTCAGAAGTGGCATCGAACAGTTTTCTCGAAAAATCTGACAAAACAATTGAAGGCTGGAGATGAACTGACGATCGATTTTTGTGGGAAGCCTGAACTGATGATGAGAATTTCCACATTAGTGAAATGGGGCACAGACACAAAGCCGCCGAACAGTTGATTGTGATGAAACCCCTGAGAAATCTTAAATTGTCTGAACGGACCCTAAGTATACGTGGATTCATGAGAATGATAGCCGTTCAACATGCTCATCTGCCAATCTACTGGGAACCGATTCGAGCAAAGTATAAGCGTAGTATCGCCAGCGTTTTATAAGGGGAATGGAAAGGAAGACAGATATTGACTGTGGACTCTCAAGCATCTGGAAGATTTTTGTTTTCTGTTGCTCAAGACGAGCATTTGAACGTTGAAAATAACAGTTGACTTGGAGAAAACTAATATTTATCATGCAATGCAACGTGATGTTCTTCGTAATGCTGTTCTCAGATGGAAGTATCAAACCACTGAAGCGATGATATAATTATAATGCTGCCGAGAGCAAGGCCAGAATACGAGGAATACTTGAACAATAAATTCTAGACGAGAGCGGGCTACAGCATTGGCAACGTCTATTTGACTAGCAGAGACATTAATATTGTTTGTTATGATTTTAGGTCGGAAGATCATGTTGGTGTCGTTTCTATAGCAAGGCGGCGAAAATGGGCGAGGACCACGTCGCTAATGTAGTATTCGTGTTCTACATTGGTGCATCGGGACTTCGCTGATAGTCACGATCTTCTGCAGTCGATGCAGGTGCTGTAAACGGCTGCGATTAACTCAGGACTCATTTCATCGTGTGAGTCGTACTTATGTTGCACTGTTAGGCCCTTCGTACATTAGGCGACTCGGGTATCCGATACTCCAGTCGAATACCCAAGTCGCGCGACTCTAGTAGCGCACGATCCGTACACAGCGGCGACTCGAGTCGTAAGACTCAAATCGTCTGTTCGGCCACCATTCTATATTCAACCTTAATAATACATTGTACAAAACACAAAATGTACATCTCATAACATAAATTAAAATGCATCTATTTTAAAAATGACGAAAAAAAACGAAAAAAATCAATCTAAAAAGAATATGGTTCATAATTTCGCCGCGCCAACCGGCTACAAGGTAGCTCGATTTGTTCAAGCTTTGACTTTCAAGGGGGTGACCATGGGTTCAATCCCCAGGTAAACATAGAATTTTTCTGTTTTCGTGTTTCAGTTGTTTTTTAGGTTTATTCAATTTTTTTCTAGGTTTTTTTTTAATAGTTTTCTTTTATTTGCACCGGAACGCTGACGCCCTTACTGCTATGATGATGACCGTGGTTTCAAATTTCAGATTTGAATAGGTTTTTTTTAATGTTTTTGTTTTCTTAATTACTTTATTTTTGTCGTATGTGCAAGTACATGACGAAGCTGGGTTAAAGTAGTAATGTTTGTAACGAAACCATAATAATTTATAAAAGTGCAAAAAGTTTGACACCATGCTCGATGGATGGCGCTGTCGTCGAGTAAGATCGCGCTATCGTTTTGTTAGATTCTATCGAAGGACACCGTGGATTTTAGTTAGTACGAGTCTGACAGTCCCTCCCGCCCTACCCGGGGTGGGAGGACTCATTTAATAATATGATGATTTTACCACTTAAAAAAAAAAAGCTTATTCCATGCTAATTATCTATTAGAATATTCTTTTGAATTTGACAAGCCTGTTGGTCTAGTCGTTAGTGACCCTGACTGCTATGCCGGAGGACGTGGGTTCGATTCCCACCCAGGACAAATGTTTGTTTGATGAGCACGATCATTTGTTCTGTGTCTGGGTGTAATTTATCTATTATATTTATGTATTTAGAAATATATAAGTATGTTTATCAGTTGTTTAGTACCCATAACACAAGCTCTGCTTAGCTTGGGACGAGATGGCGTTGTGTGATAGTTGTGGAATATTATTATTATTAATTGTAATGATACAAACAAGGATATTTGTCTACCTCAGATACTTTAATAATAAATTTTAAAATAATAGATACTTCGTCGGTTAAAAATCGCGAAGACTTGGGTATCGGCGATCTTGATAGATGAGTAGCGAGCGACTAGAGTCGGCGACGCATGTCGGCGACGCGACCTGTGTACGAGCCTCTATGGATTTGTGTTGCGATAGTCGCCTGGAAACCAAAATCGTAAGGTATCGGAAACTTGCGTCGCCTCGTGTACGAACCTTCGTACACGAGGCGACGCAAGTTTCCGATACTAGAGTTTCGCCACAACTCATGACCTGCGGAAAATTCGAGGTACTAAATTTTTATAATGCAATTTGATGTAACGACATAGACACTAGCGCCGCGTCAAAAGGTCATGATGGGTGGTCAAGAATATGAATTTATAAAATGGCTGACACATGACTGTAACGATCAAAGTATATTTTTTAGGGTTCCGAAGGTTCAAAAAAAAAAACGGAATCTTTATAAGATCAGTCGTGTGACAGTCCGTCCTTCACAGTTAATTTCCTGGGAACCTAACATTAATCCAAATCCAAATACTATAACATAATTTAAAATTTATATTCAATAAAATAGAAAAAAAACCATCTCTCCCAACTTTTTAATAAAACTGCATACAAAATTATGATTTGATAGAGGATTGTAAATATTTTTCTATCGTTTTAAAATAATTAATTTCCAAAAATGATTCAAGAATATGCTACGGAACCCTTTATTCTGTGAATAAAATTAAAAATGGTAAATGAATTGTTCCGCCATCTTGAAAGTCGCGGAAACTCAAGTCGCCGCGATGTCAGCAGATAGGTAGCGCGCGATTGGCGTCGCGCGTCGCGTGCGTGTGTACGAACGTATATGCATTTCTATTGCGAGAGTCGCCTGGATACTGAAGTCGTAAGGTATCGGAAACTTGAGTTTCCGAATGTACGAAGGGCCTTATTCTGAATTGGTGTAGTGTGCTCTAGCTGTAACGTTTATCGGTTAAACGTAGAGCATTTATGGCGTTGTTGAGTGATTGATGAACCAGAGTGTAAGCCTGAGTGCGATCCTCTTGTTGTGCAAGGGATTTTTCATTGGAAAACCGTAACAGTACTAAGAACCTAGATTTAAGCTTACAGCTTGCCAGTCATATCAGCCAATTGCAGTACACAGCTGGACGTAGGCCTGATGAACAAACGAAGTACGAAGTATTTTTTGTAAGAAATACGGTTCTGGTATCTGGGGGCACGGCAGTGCCCCGCCAAGTCTCGAGCAAAACGGGCACGGCCGTACCATCTTTTCTCGAAGCGATTCGCGGCTGTTTCGCCCCACCTATATCTTCGACGTGGACAAAGCTAGGAGTTTAGGTTTTCGGTCAATAATAGTAGGCATTAGAACAAGCTTAAGTTCGAAATTACATGCCAATTGAATGAATAGTTTAGGAGTTACGGTCGATCAAAGTTACACCATTTTGTCACTCACTGACTGACTGACTCACTGACCGATCATCAAAAATCTAAGGTACTTCTAGCAGACTTAGAAACTTCAAATTTTGCACCAAGATAGGTCATTAGCCACATATAAAGGAAAAATTATAAAAACATTAAAAAATAATATACCATAGAAAACAATTTTATATTTGCGGTTTGGCAAGAACATTGTGTATGGATTTTGACTGCATTGTTAACTTTGTTCGTTGTTTAAGTATTCAATTGGATGAATACATACATAGAATAGAAAAGAATAATATAAATGTAATACATAGACTATAATTAATCTAAATTAATACATAAAGTTCATAATTCATTAAATTAATAAAGCTAAAACTCCATTGTATTGCGATAAATATTGTATGCGCGCTCGATAGATGGCATTGTACCTGTCTGAATCGCGCTATGGTTTCGTTACAGAGCGCAGTCTAAGTAGTACTTTAAAATACTTCAATAATTTTCATTTGATAGCGCCATCTATCTATGAACAACCATTTCGAAACTAAAAAAATATTGTAGCGATATTTAGAGAACTTAAGTTAGCCGGATTAGATAGTAGATTTATTATTGTTACTGAAACAGTTATTTAGGAAAATAGTTTATTAATATAACATGGACATAGAACGTTACATAAATCTAGTTGTTTACGTGTTATTTAGTTTAGTTATATTTAGTTTGTAAGTTAGTAGATATATATTTATTTAGTTATTTGTTAGTTAGTTTAGTTCTATTTAGTTTGTTAGATAGAGAATGGGTCCTAAGCAAAAAAGTAGCTGAAGTCCAAGAAATTATGAGGACAGCTAAAAAAAAGAAAGAAATACACTTACAAAAAATAAATGAGATCCCACCAAAAACATTAAATGTAAAAAATGCCAAGTCTCTCGTTGCAGTCTTTCCATCGTAAAAAGTTTTGAGATCTCACAGAAGCCAAGTCCTATTCAAATTATTTTGTAGTTATAAATCAACATTTAGTAATTATATCAATAGTTTTCTTTATATTATAACTATAGTGACTTGGCAATGAGCACAAATTAAAAGCTGCTTGCTGCCTGGAATTATGTGCAAATGTTACTGACGAGACCTGTGATCAGATTATTTGTTATGTGTGAATCATGATGGTCACTACCGACTACATGTTCCAATACAATAATTAAGAATACCTTACGGGCCATCGCTTTATGAAAGTAAATGATGAATGTTAAGAGAATAAATAAAGTAAATAAAAGAGAATGTTTATGCATGCGGTGTGTGTAACTTTCAACTCCTCCAAATATGCCGTTTTATTTGTTTTTACTTGTGCTCATTGCCAAGTCACTATAGTTATAATATAAAGAAAACTATTGATATAATTACTAAATGTTGATTTATAACTACAAAATAATTTGAATAGGACTTGGCTTCTGTGAGATCTCAAAACTTTTTACGATGGAAAGACTGCATCGAGAGACTTGGCATTTTTTACATTTAATGTTTTTGGTGGGTTAGTATTTTGATTATTAGTTGTAAATCGTTTAAGCAAATAACGTCTTATTGTTGAAATTGTTAGCCTGCGGGTACACTTGCGGATTTGCGTTATGACAGCGATAGGTCTTCGATAGGTCTAGTTAATCAATATTTTGATAATGACAGTTAGGGATGGGTCACACAACAGGTTAAACACGGTATCTGTTATAACTGTTACTTGTGTATAAGAGTTTATACACAAATAACAGCTATGCTATTTTGATTAAGAAATCACATCGCTGGACTCTACGATTTGCTCTTCGACGTGATGGCTTTGAGATCGTTCAATCGCTCACCGTTTGCGCCGCACAATTGGTTATAAGAGCATAGCCAACTTTAGTTCTAGCGTGGCGTGAGCGCTACATCCGCGCGGTCAACAGAGAAGAAGAGATTAATTGAACAGTACTGCAGATGCAAATATTTGTTATTATCAATACTTACGTCGCACAAAGACACGACTGGCAGAACGTGTACGTCACCGACGACTTAAATAACAGCATGATATTTGTTCTGTTTACGAGTGTGTTCTGAGTGGACCTGTCCAGTCAGTGCAAGCATTTGTCAGTTAACGTGTAACCCGACTCATAACTCAAGGAGCTCGACTATCCGCTTAACTTATTGGCTATCCACCTAAACGCTATGTGCGGTGGTGGGGTCTATCAAACAGAACGCAGCGCGCGATGTGATAGTGATGTGCACCAGGAGTAGCTGACATCGCACGAACGAACGAACGAACGAAGCCTTGTAATCCAAACTTCGCTCACTGATCATTATAGTGTCGCACTAGACATTGAAACTAGACCTATACATAAACCTTCTAAAATAATAAACAGAGTAAATCACTCAAGTTTATCTGAAGATATTAAAGAAGTGGACTTCAGTCATTTATATACGTTAGACGACGCAAACGCAGCTACCAATTACTTCATTGAAACACTACAAACACTAATTAAACGTAATACTAATGAAATCAGAACCTCTACACGAAAAAGAGTATTAAAGCCTTGGATAACTTCTGGTATTCTAAAATGCCTAAAAAACCGAGATAACCTTCACAAAAAACTAAAAAAAGATCCAAACGACGACACTCTAAAACTTATTTACAAAAGATACAAAAATTTTTGCACATCCTTACTGAAAAAATTAAAACGGGAATACGAAAAACAACAACTACAAAGAGCAAATAACAACAACAAAAAACTATGGAAAGCTATAAAAGATATTACTTATACCACAAAACCAAAAGATACCCCATATGAACTAACTAGCTGTGCCCGCGACTTCGTTCACGTGGATGCCGGAACTTAACAATGTATTGTTTAGTGCGAAGCGCTGTTGAAGGATACCGATACAAATCATTTTCTTTATGCTTTTTTTAGCGTCATAAAATCGTCAAATTAGTCTTCTCACCCAAGGCAGGGCAAGAGGGACTGTCAGACTGGTACTGACTAAAATCCACGGCGTCCTTCAATAGCCCTTTACGTTCCGGGGTCACGGTAGCTCGTAAGTCCCACGACCCCGACTGGCTTTGGCCCTCTAAGGGGGGCTCCGTCATTGTGCTGACACTCTTTAAGGCGCTCGTGGAACACAACGGGACGTCGACCCGGGCATAGTCCATGATCGAACAGCAAGTCGCCCGATTACTCGCCGCCCGAATGCCCACGCCTGTTGGCCAGAGATAGTCTTACGACGTCCGTCACCACGGCGGCTGGGTCGTGAGGTAGACGCTGTCCTCTTCCTCACGCGTCCCGCCTCCTCCCTCGCTGGCATGACTGCTTCGTAGAAGGAGGCGACCGGTTCCCACTCTATTTCACCCTGCAGCATGGCGTCAACCAATGCCGAGCGCGAGAGGTCACCGCTTATCACCGTTGCCGTTGTGAGGACATGTGCGATGCTCTGCCCAAGCGGGGCAATTCTGCACCGTATGCTCTACCGTGTCCTCCGGGCGATCCTCGCAGTGGTGACACCCAGGCGTTTCTTCCTTCCCCATTCGATACAGGATCCATACCGCCCTCTGAGATGGCGCCGGAGCTCTTCCCGCCGCGCCTCGACTTGTCTATGCAGCGGGGATTGACCAGTGCTTCTTTATAAATACATGCCGTCGGACGGCAAGCTACCCATTACTTCCCGTGCGTAAGCGGCTGGAATATGACACACTATTTCCGACGCCCTGGGCGTCTTCAGCGGTGGCTCGGGTGAGAGGTAGAGGCTTTCCCTCACGCGCAATTATGACATGCCCAGTCTGTATTGCCCAGGCAGTACTTATTTTGTTGTGGCATTATTTTGAAACTATGATATCTCCTAAGATATTCATTGAAATCAAGTGATGTCAAGGGCAATTTTGTTCAAAATTAAATGCTTGTGATGATTAACGTCTTTATTTTGATAAGGATTAATATCATATTAATGAAATCCTAAGAGAGGTCTTACCGCCGCGATTGAGGCGTGCCCGAACCTCGGTTTCGATAGTCGCTCCGTCCATACCACCCTCTTTTTTTTATCGTGGCAAAATCATCAAATGATTCCTCCCGCCCAGGGCGGGACAGGAGGGACTGTCAGACTTGTACTGACTAAAATTCACGGTGTTCCTTCAATAGTCCTTTATGAACCAGGGTCACGGTTACCGAGTGAGACAGTCCCGCAACCCCGGCAGGCTCTGGCCCTCTTAGGGGGCCCCATCAGATTGCTTACAGCTCTTTGAGGCGCGCGTGGAACACAACGCGCCGTCGACCCGGGCATGGTCCATGATCGGACAGCGAGTCACCCATTACTCGCCGCCCGCATGCCCGCGCCTACGGTGGCCGGAGATCGTCTTGCGACGTCCGTTGCCGTGGGCGTCTCTCGCGGCGGCTGCGTCGTGAGGTGGACGCTGTCCTCTCCCTCACGCGTTCCGCCTCCTCCTTTGCTAGCATTACTGCTTCGCAGAAGGAGGCGACCGCTTCCCATTCCGTCTCGCCCCGCAGCATGGCCTTGACCAGTGAGGACACGGCGGTGCTCTGCCCAAGCGGGGCAGTCCTGCACCGTATGTTCTACCGTGTCCTCCGGGCGATCCTCGCAGTGGTGACACCCAGGCGTTTCTTCCTTCCCCATTCGATACAGGATCCATACCGCCCCCTGAGATGGCGCCGGAGCTCTTCCCGCCGCGCCTCGACTTGTCTATGCAGCGGGGATTGACCAGTGCTTCTTTATAAATACATGCCGTCGGACGGCAAGCTACCCATTACTCCCCGTGCGTAAGCGGCTGGAATATGACACACTATTTCCGACGCCCTGGGCGTCTTCAGCGGTGGCTCGGGTGAGAGGTAGAGGGTGCACTTTCCCTCACGCGCAATTATGATATGCTCAGTATTGCCCAGGCAGTAATAATTTTGTTGTGACATTATTTTGAAACTATGATATCTCCTAAGATATTCATTGAAATCAAACGATGTCAAGGGCAATTTTGTTCAAAATTAAATGCTTGTGATGATTAACGTATTTATTTTGATAAGGATTAATATCATATTAATGAAAATACCTTCGCAAATAATGCATTACTTTAAAACAAATTTGATTTCCATAAAAAAGGTTATAGTGACTTAATCTTAAAAGATAGATATATGCTCTCGCGGACTTTATTTTAGAACTTTCTATGAGGAATAATTCCGTAGTACATAATTTTTGCGTATCTTTAACCGTTTACGCAGAGCACGCAACGAAAGCTCTCGAAAAGGAATACATTTTCCCGATTTTGAAACATTTCTCATTGCTGCTCCGCTCCTTTTGGTGATAGCGTGATGTTATATAGCCTATAGCCTTCCTCGATAAATGGACTATCCAACACAAAAATGATTTTTCTATTCCAACCAGTCGTTCCTGAGATTAGCGTGTTCAAACAAACAAACAAACAAACAAACAAACAAACTCTTCAGCTTTATAATATTAGTATAGATAAATACTAAAAACCCATCAGAAGCTATAAGCAGTGTCAACAATTACTTTGCAAACGTAGGCAGAACACTGGCCGAAAAGATAAATAAAACAAACATTCATGCTCCACCTGAAATCTTAAATTCATGCACTAAGTCTTTCGCGCTACTGCCTACTGATGAAAACGAAATTGTAACATTAATAGCAAATCTCAAAAGCGACTCGGCTGTTGGTTTGGACATGATTTCTGCAGAAATTTTAAAGGAAAATAAGCACTTTCTAAAAACACCCATAACCTACATCTGTAACCTCTCATTTTCGACTGGAGTGTTTCCTGTAGCACTTAAGAAATCAAGAATTGTCCCGATACATAAGAGTGGTGATAGAGACTGTGTCGATAACTATAGGCCTATTTCCATTCTCCCAACATTATCTAAAATTTAGGAGCGAGCTATGAACAAGCGATTGGTTAAATATCTTGAAGACAATAAACTCCTATCCTCAGCACAGTTTGGTTTTAGGTCTGGGAAATCGACATCAGATGCAGTTCAAGAATTAACTAATTATATCGTGACAAATCTTGACAGTAAAAAGAAAACTATTGGTATTTTTCTTGACCTTGCCAAAGCATTCGACACAGTCTCAATCCCAATCCTACTAAAGAAACTCGAATGCTTGGGGATAAGGGACCTCCAGTTGAGACTGTTTGAAAGTTACTTAACGGAAAGAACGCAATGTGTGAAAATAGAAAACCTAATGAGTGAACATGTAGAAGTCCATTTCGGGGTTCCGCAGGGCAGCATCTTGGGCCCTACTTTGTTTCTTGCCTACATCAATGATCTGTGTCAATTAAACATCCATAATGCTAAAATAATTACTTTTGCTGATGACACAGCATTGCTTTTCAGTGGGGAAACATGGAGCGATGCTTTTTCATACGCGCAGAAGGGTTTTAATGTGGTGTCGAAGTGGTTGTTTGACAATGTTCTGACTCTTAATGTGGGCAAGACAAAATATATAACCTTCTCTCTCCGAAATCAGGATTCTGGCATTACCCAACATAAATTAATATCCCATACATGCTCCAACTACAGCGCTTCCTGTTGTTCTTGCTCTAGGCTGGAAAGAACTAAAGCAATCAAGTATCTGGGTATTGTAATCGACAGCGCATTAAGCTTCCAGGAACATATCAACCTGCTAGCAGCAAGAACACGCAAACTCATTTACATATTTAAGAATTTACGACATATATCGCTAATAAGGACATTATAAAAACCGTTTACCTTGCACTTGCCCAGTCACAACTTAGCTACTGTATTCTAGCCTGGGGTGGCACAACAAAAACCCTACTTTTGAAAATTGAAAGAGCTCAGAGGGCCGTTTTAAAGGTGAGTCTCTCATTACCTTTTTATTACCCCACTACCGAACTATATAAGCAGAGTAAAGTGCTTACTGTCCGACAGCTTTATGTTCTGCATACGGTTACTAAACAGCACTCCTTATTGACATATTATGATACTACTTTAACTGAGAAACGCCGCCGAAAAGACATTGTCTGTACAAAGCCGTTTTTTAAAACCAGTTTTGCTCACCGATTTTTCTGTTACCAAGGCTGTAACCTTTATAATAAATTAAATAGGATTTTATCAATTTACCCCCTCCCAAGAACGAAACTTAAGGCTGTAGTCAGAGACTGGCTCCAAAGCTTGGATTATAGTTCCACGGAGAATCTACTCCACTAGTGGTGGATCAAATTGAATGACATTTATTTTTCATATAACCACTGAAACTTGCTCATGACATAGTGATGGGCCGGAGGGAAGAAAAAAATGGGAGGGAAAAAAAAGATTGGGAAAATATGGGAAAATAAAATAAATTCCCGGAATTTTCCCAAACGACGGGAAAATAAATATTGAACCAATAACAATGTTAAAAATATGTAAATTATTATTGTATTAGGTGGTAATACGGTGGTAGTAAGGCCTGCAACGGCTGGGTCATGCCAGTATTGATGTAGGTACTCTTTTGACATACTCATGGACTCAAACAGAACTTAATTGTACGGACCCTCGTATCCAAGGCGATAGGAGGGTCCGTACATTGCTTACTGCATATCGAATGCATCACTCACGGTCTTCGGTTATGAGATTGTATATTCGAGGTTGAGATTTTCTAAACGTTAAGACTTACCACAATCGTGAGATATGTAATCTCAGTGAATATTTCCTAAAAGCCGACGTGGGAATGCATCGAGATGTAGTAGCGGTGGACAAGGGCCTTACCCCACTCTCCTGGGCTAAAGAGAAATGGCGCAAACCTAATGCATGTGCTTGACACTAATGGTCGCATGGAAATGGAAATATGACAGAACAAGGAGCTTCACGGTTTTTTCCGGGCCGTACATAGGCCTGATGCAGATGTAGACATATCTGCGTCGGTAGCCTGGCTACGATCCGGAGACTCCTTTGGAAAAATCAAAAGTTTTGTCAGAGCAATAATGGATGAAGTTATGATGACATATAACTACCGGAGATTTATTGTGAAGGATAGCAGGGCTGACATATGTCGGGCATGCCACCATGTCCAGGCGAATCAATCTATCACGTTTTCTCCGGGTGTTCTCGTCTCGCTAACGGAGAATATTTGCATAGACACAACCCTGTAGCCAGAATAATCCATCAACTTGCTCTAAAATACAACCTTGTGGAATCAGAAGTGCCGTACTACAGGTATGTGCTCGACCCAGTTCTTGAAAGTGGCAATATGACACTGCGATATGCACGCGCTGCGGGAAGAGCTCCGTCGCGATCTCAGGGCAGTATGGAGGGAGCGACGGTCGCAACAGAGGTCCGGGTACGCTACAATCGCGGCGGTAACACCCTCTCTTAGAGGAGTGGCTGGATAGGCGGCTCGGCGTCCTGACCTACCGCATGACGCAGGTCCTCACCGGACACGGAAGTTTCATGAGGTACATGTGTCGGATGGGGAAGCAGGAAACGCCTGGGTGTCACCACTGCGAGGACCGCCCGGAGGACACGGTGGAGCATACGGTGCAGGACTGCCCCGCTTGAGCAGAGCACCGCCGTGTCCTCACGGCAATAGGCAGAGACCTCTCGCGCCCGGCTTTGGTCGAAGCCATGCTTCGGGGCGAGACGGTGTGGGATGCGGTGGACTCCTTCTGCGAAGCAGTCATGCATGGGCCGAGTGAGGAAGAGGATAGCGTCAGCAGTGGTAGACGCCCACGGCGCCGAACTTCGGCAGACTGATCTCCAGCCTCCGTAGGCGCGGGCATGCGGGCGGCGAGTAATGGGCGACTCGCTGTCCGACCATGGATCATGCCCGGGTCAACGGCGCGTTGTGTTCCACGCGCGCCTTTGCAAGCATTTATTTTTGACCGTATTAATGAATTTGATTTCTGTTTGAGTTCGTTCACCCGTGTGTAGCGTTCACAGCTGATTCCAATGTTTCCATCACATTTTGCAGACTTTGAACTGGCAATTCATAAAAATACTTAAGAATAACTTAATTTATTAGCCAAAAGAAAAATGGTTGAAAAAAAATTTTTTTTGAGATGATTTTTGAAAAAAAATAACAAAAAAAAAATTTTGTACTTGGTTATTGATACGAGTAAGCACACTAAATTCTTGCAGTAAATTTTAAATTACGTTGAAAATCTGTTAGAGACTCGAGATCGAGTACTTACGTTTGCCATTTGTCTACAAAGAAAGACTAAAAAAAATTATAAATTGTTAGATTAGAGCTATGATTATGGCTGTCTATACGTACAATACCCAGTTTTCAGCGCACCAAGTAATAGATCTATTTTCAAAGTCAGCTGATTACTATTATAGGTATAAAGCCGCATTTATAGCAAAACTAATATTCAGAAAAAGATCGGTGTGATACTTTTGAGACTTGTTCGAAGTTGATTTGAAGTCTTTTTAAATAAATACGTATCAACAAACATTTCCATACATAAAATTCCTTACTTTTATGCTGTAACCACGCTGTAACCATACTTTTACAATAAATGTCTTTTTTTTAACCACGACATGCATGCACAAACTCACACAAATGCAAAACTTTGTAAAAAATAAATTAAATTGCATAATTTTACACAAAAAATATTTTCCCGTCATTTGGGAATATTCCCGGGAAGAAATGGGAAAGTATCGGGAATTTTCCCAACTCGGGAAAATTCCCGGGCAAAAACCCATCACTATCATGACACCAAGCGCTTACATGCACACACCTCACATAGCCACACACCCTCACACTATGCAAAACACACACACACACACACACACACACATACTCATACTGTCATACATCTAGATGCTAACATAGTAAGGGGCAAATTATTGTACCATTTATATTTTTCTTTTCTTTTAAATTGCAAATATCTTGTCTCCTTGTCAACAAGATGATCCAAACTGTACCTAACCAAATATCCTTCATGAACTTGTACATGTTTTTGTTATTATACTATACCGGAGTTCGAGGGGTGAGGACCTGGTGATCTGTAATACAGGTGTAAACCTATAATAGACACCAGCTCCTCACAAACACTTGACTGTGATTTGTCCACTGCAATTGTACAAAATGTCTGTATAATATTTAAGGTCTTGTTTTGTGAGGAGAAATAAAGATATATTATTATTATTATTATCGCGCACAGGGGGTATATGAGAGTGTAAATAGCACATACCTATGTCCGTTACTGCAAGTAGTACATTCTTACCAACCAGCAGCTAGAAATTGAAACTCTAATATCTATAGTTGATCAAGGGCCGTCGACCGAGTTTCCGTCGTCACATGGTGTGTTGATTGTACCACTAATCATGTTTTGTTTTCTTCATTGCGGGAGCAATGCTTACAGGATGGCCGAATGTAACGCACGCTTTGCAAGATAGCGCATCTGCAGATCAGTCTTGACCAGTCAGCCATAGCCAGTTAACAGGAGCCAGCTAGAATGTAACGCCTAGCCAGATATCGCCTCTGCAGCCAAGCCTTGGCCGGACCGCCATAGCCAGTTAACCGAAGGCAGCCAGCCAGCCAGCCAGCCAGCCAGCCTGCCAGTCAGCCAGCCAGCCAGCCAGGCAGCCAGCCAGCTAGCCAGCCAGCCAATGCCAAAAGCCTTTTAGCAAGCCTGCTAAGCCGCTAGCCATGCCGTCACATCCTTCCACGAGATCAGGCCTGATCTTGTGAGAGGATGTGACCAAGGAGTCTTATTTACAGGAAATGATGTGACCGTTGCTGCCACAGAGCATGTAACTTTATGGTTGCCTGTCAGTCAGCCGTCACCCATGAAAAATACGAGTTGTGCCTACAAAGAGATTCTGATAATTTGTTAAAGCAAGGAAATATAACCGATTGCATTTATACCGTCTACAATTATTTACCACGCCATTATTCCTGAGTTTTACAGTTCATTACTTCCGGAGATTACCCCCTACATACAAACTTACAAACATACAAACTTACAAACAAATGTTACCTCTTTATAATATTAGTATAGATTAATTGGTGCAGTGGTTTTTCCATAAAACCCCAACTTCCAAAGGCTTTTTCGTATTTTTTTACGCGCGCCTTTTACTCTGAATGATCGTGCATCTCACTGAATAAGTTTTCCCCTGTTTTCTCCACGGGGGGATGACGCTCGCGCACACATGAACAATATGGCTCCATTTCCGGTGAAATATCATGGTTTTTGACCATGCCTGCCAGTGAGTTCGAGCTCGCGACTAGCGCCGCCTCTCGTGGTAAGGCCTCAGTATTTACATCAGTATAGTATCACAGTCATTTACACATGTACATTTATATCAGTATAGTATCATTCATTTTATTTAGCGAAAATCTCGCGTTTGACCGTTTAACTATCTCGCCTAATGGAAAAAGAAGATCTATATGATCGATGGTGACGACTCGTGTCGATGATTGGAAGTCAGCAGTCTACTGTCAATCCTGTTGAGATGTAGAAATATGAGACTGACAAGCATTGCCAGTCTACCTAAAACTGCTGATGAAAAGTAACTGAAATTAAGTAGGTAACTGTTTCAAAATCAAAGCATTTATTTCAAGTAGGCCAGTTACAGGCACTTTTGAATTGTCATAGACAATCAAAGGAATATTATTAAACACTACAAAAGTTATGGTGCTACAGTCCCAGTCACAAGACATAAAAACTGTGTAAGTACCGTAGATGCCCGTTCCAAGAAGTAGATCTGTATGGAGAAGAACGTGCAAGAAACTCCTGTAGGTATGCAGTGACCCTTTGTCCTACTTCATTTCCGCCGTTGCATTTAAATTAATTTTGTTTCAAAACAAAACACTTGCACAATCGAAACCCATTTAAATAGGAAATTGTGAAGGCAGCTATCAAGAGCAATAACCTATTTTACTGCACATATCGATAAGGCCTGCTTGATAACAGAAATGTTTCTTGATATGACTTTGACGTTTGACCCAAAATGTGTCGTTGTTGTGTAGTCTATGCTAAATTGCAGAGCTGTTTTGTTTGTCAATCTTTCAAGTTACCTATCAGTTGTTTTTTTAGGGTTCCGTACCCAAAGGGTAAAACGGAACCCTATTACTAAGACGACTCTGTATTATGTTGAACTCAATGAAACAATTTAATACATAATTATGAGTTTTATATTTAGCTTCACTGTTAGCTTCACAGAGTACATTTTTAAGTTCTCTCTTACATCTAGACATCGATCACAGACTACAGACTATATCTCTAGTGTTGTTCCTCTATCACTATTCAGTAGTGATGTTGCTACTTACTAAACAATAAATACATACTACATCTTTCCCCCCTAATGTTATAATTAATTTTCACAAATATAATCAGCTAAATGTTTTGGTGGAACTATGTTTCTCCTAGGTCTCAACTGAAAATCTCGTACTTGCTCTTGGGCATCTTCCACTACAACTAGATCTTGACCTTCACTATTCCTCCTTTCCAAAGAAACATTATGTTCTTCTGATTGTAACTGGTCATTATATAATGAATCCAAATTATATTTTTGTTGAACATCTACAGTTTTAGGAAATGACGGTTTTACATGCAATGTGTTTCTTCTAATTATCTGCCCATTGACATCTTTTAAAATTAGAGACCTCGGTGATGAGTGTATATCAACAACATTTGCTGGGACCCAAACATTATCCTTTAAGTAAACTACATCTTGGCCAGAATAAAATTTGTGTTTATTACATTTGGCAGTCTTATCAAAGTTCCTTTTATTATACATATTTACTTTGTTTTGAGTTTCACTAAAATTTGTTACCAACTTTGGTTTTAAAAGTATATCATGAATAGGTAGTTTAGTTCTAGTCAACCTGCTAAATAGTAACTGTGATGGTGTGTATTGTGAACCAAGTACTGGAGTATTGCGATACTCAAGCAATACCTCTTGAAAGTCGACACCACTCTCAGTTGATTTATTTAACAAATTTTTAGCAATTCCAACAAATCTTTCTACAAAACCATTGGACCTAGGATATTTTGGGCTTGAAGTAATCAATTTTATATTCCACAGTGTTGCAAAATTCTGGAACTCAAAAGAGTTGAAAGGCATATTATCAGCCCTTATTATCCTTGGTATGCCATGAATTGAAAAAATATTCTTTAATATATTAATAACAGTAGATGCAGTTAATGAATTTACATGAATTAAGTCAAACCACTTAGAGTAATAGTCTGTTACAATTAAATAAGTCTTGCCATTCCACTGTAGAAAATCACAAGCTATTTTTTGAAATGGTAGAGTAGGTATCTCATCAAGCAACATAGGTTCTTTTGATTTTTTCGAACAATATTTTTCACATATTTCACATTTTGATATAATATTAATGAAATCAGTCTCAAGATTTGGCCAGTAAAATAAAGATTTTGCTCTAGCAATTGACTTATTTATTCCAAAATGACTTGAATGAACTTTTTTAATTACCCTGTCTCTTAATACCAAAGGCACTATAATCTTATAATCTAAATAAGCAATTCCATTTTCAAATGTAATGTTATCTTTACATTTAAAATAAAATTTTACATTATCAGCTACTTTATTTTTGCATTTAGGCCATCCATTTTCATAGTAAAATTTTAACTGCTGAAGGACTGAATCATTTTCAGTTTCTAGCATAATGAGATTTTGTACTTCTTCACTGACATTGATAGTATGTACAGTTTTAGTTAGGGTACCATCCACTTCTCTATTGTCAGCACTGCTTGAAGCGCGACTTAAAGCATCGGCTACATGCATTTTAGAACCCGGAGTGTACTGAACATCCAAATCATAAATGCTTAATTTTATTTTTATTTTTCTTAAACGTTGAGAACCAATGGAATTAATTTCTTTCTTCATAATTGCCACTAATGGTTGATGATCTGTTTGCATAATGACATGCCGTCCATATATATAGTAGTGAAACCTTTTACAAGCAAAAAGTATTGCCAAAAATTCCTTATCAATTTGACCATATTCAGATTCACAAGTAGATAAACTTTTTGAGGCATAGGAAATTGGATGACCATCTTGCATTAGTACACAACCAATTGCATCCTTAGAGCTGTCAGTCTGAATTACAATTTGTTTTTTGGGATCAAAATTTATGAGCACTGGTGGACTTATTAAAAGATTTTTTATATTATTGACACATTTAGTATACCCATCATTCCAAACAAATTCTACATTTTTCTTTAACAATTGCCTCAATGGACTGGTTATTTCAGACATATTGGGGATATATTCCCTAAAATAATTAACAAAACCTAAAAATCTCTGAAGACTTTGCTTATCACTAGGAATGTCATATTCTAAAACAGCCTTGATCTTATCTTTGTCTGGTACTAAATTTCCATCTACAATTTCATGGCCAAAATATTTAACTACATCAGATAAGTATTGAAATTTCTTTGGGTTAAACTTGATATTCAACTCACGTGCTCTGCTGAGGACTTTTTCAAGTATCTCATCATGTTTTTCTCTGGATTCGGCATGAATTAAAAAATCATCAATGTATGTGAACAAACCTTCAATGTCACTAAAGCAGTTTCTACAGTTTTCTTGAAAAACTTCAGCTGAGATTTCAAGTCCAAATGGTAAAACATTAAAACAATAAGATCCATAAATAGTAGAGAATGTACAGTACTTTTTACTGTCATCAGTCAACCGAATCTGCCAGAATGATTCTTTCAGATCTAGAACAGAGAAGAATTTTGAATGACCAATATGTGACTTTAAATCACTGATAGTTGGGATTTCGTAATACTTTTTAAGAATGCACTCATTGAGAGCTCTGGGGTCTAAACATAAACGGATAGAACCATCATTTTTTTCCACAATAACAACCCTATTTACCCATTCTGTAGCTTCCTCAAGTTTGGATATCACATTCAGTTTACAGAGTCTATTAAGCTCATCTTTTAATTTATCTTTTAGTTTTAACGGAACCCTATGTGGAGGTTTGGACACTGGAACAGAGTTTTCTTTCAATAAAATTCTGTATTTTTTAGGAAAATGACCTGTGCCTGAGAAAACATCTTTGTACCTATCCATCAGTATCTGTTTACTTGATTGATTACTTCCGATACTGTTTATGAACTTTCTTTCAACAAGGCCTAATAACAAACATGAATCCTTCCCTAATGTTGGCTGATATTGAGAATTAGTAACAATAAAATCCAATAAATAAACTTTTGACTTTAATTTTGTTTCTAATAGAACAGAACCATAAGTTTTTATCTTTGATTGGTTGTATGCCCGTAATGTGACTTTTGATTTAATTAGTTTAATATTATTATGATTATTCCTAGAAACTTTACTTTGAATATTCTCTAGCAACGAGATAGGAATTAGGTTAACATCAGAACCAGTATCCAGTTTGAAGGTACAATTTATGACATTTTCAATGATTAGGTTCTGCTCCCAACAGTTAGAATTATGTACTTGACCTACCGATTCACAAAAAAGTTCCTCTTCGTCATTTTGCTCTTCAGATATGACTTGCACTTTCTTGGTGCGGCACACTTTTGCAAAGTGATTATATTTCCCACATTTTGCACATTTTGTTCCCCTTGCAGGACATTTGTTGATGTTCCGCTCATGTTGGCCACCACACCACTTGCACTGTATAGTGGATTTTTTCATCTGTACTTTGTGAACATCCCCAACTTCTGTTGAGTCACATTGCACTTCTTTAATTTGTGATTTTGTTACTTCTGAGAGACGTAACCTCTTCACAGCTTTATCTAAATCCACATCTCCCATGCTCAACAAATTCTCCTGTTCGGATTTATTGGTCGTGCCAAAAATAATTCTATCGCGAATGGCTTCATCTTCATTTGTGAACTCACAATTTCTAGCAAGGCTTTTCAAATCCGTGAAATATACATCAAATGGCTCACCTGGTCGCTGAGAGCGCTTATAAAATAAAAATCTTGAAAACAGTACATTTTTCTTTGGTTCGCAATATTCATCGAAAGACTTCAATACTTCGTCAAATGTTACCACCTTTTTTTTCCCGTTGGCATCAATACGCTTGTCGAAATCAAAATTATTATAAATTTGTATTCCTTCTTCGCCAATGACATTTAAAAAAATGGCAATTTTTCTTTGATCTTTTTCATCATCAAGTCCTGCGGCAATGAAGTATATACTTAGCTGTTGCTTGAATCTTTTCCAATTGCTTGGCAAATCCCCACTGAGACACAGTTTTTCGGGCAAGTTGTACGACGCTGCGGCCATGTTTGTCTGAACTTGTAAGTCTTTCTTACTCGTTTATAGTTACAAACTGTAGGTAAGTACGGCGATCATCGAAGATAGTACGTTTTAAAACATTTACGGCTGCGCCATGTATTATGTTGAACTCAATGAAACAATTTAATACATAATTATGAGTTTTATATTTAGCTTCACTGTTAGCTTCACAGAGTACATTTTTAAGTTCTCTCTTACATCTAGACATCGATCACAGACTACAGACTATATCTCTAGTGTTGTTCCTCTATCACTATTCAGTAGTGATGTTGCTACTTACTAAACAATAAATACATACTACAGACTCCGCTGTCCGTCACCAGCCTTTACACATTTATTCAAAAGATTTCTTGCCCTTCTTCATTCAACTTCGCCCATTTTTCTTTCCTTTTAATTAGGGCAGCTATACTCAAAGAGTGCTCCGCGGAGCCCTGGGGCTCCGTTAAGCCTTTCTGGGGACTCCGTGAGAATACAGCTACCAAAACAAAATATCGCAATAGAATGGATGCCGGACCTAATATAAGAATTCAACTCTCTTCGATAAACCGATTAATGAAAATTAAGAAATAGTTTCACACATCTCATTACATTCTCTTTCATTGTAATGTGATACCCTGTTACTTAAGAATGCACGTAACTTTTTGTTTTATTGTGGGGCTCCGTCAAAAATTTTGCTTTTCAAAGGGGTTCCGCCACCAAAGAAGTTTGAGAATCGCTGAATTAGGGTATCGCCAGTATCGCTGTAATCGCCGAATTGAAACTTTTTTTGATAGGTTTGTTTGACCACTAGTTCGCCTGATGGTAAGCAATGATTTGTTCAACGCTGAAGCACGTTTGCTTAGAAATATACTTCTATATCTATACACTCTTGACATAAAGATAGATCCCAAGGCACAAATTAAAAGCTGCTTGCTGCCTGGAGTTATGTGCAAATGTTACTGACGAGACCTGTGATCAGATTATTTGTTATGTGTGAATCATGATGGTCACTACCGACTACATGTTCCAATACAATAATTAAGAATACCTTACGGGCCATCGCTTTTTGAAAGTAAATGATGAATGTTAAGAGAATAAATAAAGTAAATAAAAGAGAATGTTTATGCATGTGTAAGAAAATAAAGGATTGTGTGAATAATAAAATGTGTATTTCTGGTTTTATTGACATTAAATAGACTTTATTATCAAGTTTTAGATATCAGGATGGTTAATGTTATTTATTTATTGTATGTAAGGTATCTCTAAGGACTTTTGTCCAGGAATGGGTTTATAAAGAAAAGCACAAAATCAAGACTAGGTATTTATTACCAAGCTACCTCCGTTCGCAAACCCTAGGTCCTCGTGGAGAAGAACGGAGAAAGAAACTCCACGGCAACAATCATTTTATCAGTACACAGTCACATTTATAAAAATACATCAATATTATCATCATAATAAATATCAATTAACTTACATTTTCATTTTGGAACATTAGAACACAATTTATAACTTTCAGCATCACACACTTGGATTCTCAATTATTAAATCACATTAATTAAACAGAACAACACTCAGAGCACAGCTTATACCTTATAAAACGATTGGATAATAATGACCACGAATGTGAGGGTACATCTGTTTTTATAAACTTAGAATTGTACCACTTCCAACAATTATTGCCGCCATTATTGACCAATGGCAGATTGTCATACAATTCAGCTAAATAACTAATGAAACAAGCAATAATAAACAAATCTTATGTAGCAGAACCTTTTTAAAACTTGATTACTTAATTTAGAAATTTAGTTTTGATTTATTTACAACCTTTATTAATTTCAATACAATATTTGACTATCAACTGATTTCGTTCGGAAATCAGATCATTGTTGTTTTAAATATATTACTATTTTTAATTACATAAGGGCTATGTATCATAAATAAATCTAACACGGCCATTCTGAAAAAAACTTCGTTCTCGAAGTTTATACCTTTTTGATAAAACATGTTAGTTAATAAATCTTAATACACATGATTTAACATATACACAGTACATGATTTAACATCAACACAGCTTTATACTATCTGAATAGCCACAGGTTAATCCACAGGCTCAGTCTAAGTCATAGGTTACAGTCTCAGTCATGGCCACAGGCACTGGCAACAGGACGGTACTGGCACAGTATCAGCCATGGGCACAGTCATCAGTCTAAGTCATAGGTTACAGTCTCAGTCATGGCCACAGGCACTGGCAACAGGACGGTACTGGCACAGTATCAGCCATGGGCACAGTCATCAGTCTAAGTCATAGGTTACAGTCTCAGTCATGGCCACAGGCACTGGCAACAGGACGGTACTGGCACAGTATCAGCCATGGGCACAGTCATAACGATATTAATAGATAATTAAATAAATAAATTATTTTCAAATAGTCTCTGGCCTTGACATATCAATCCTATCACCTGCTGCGCGTGAATTTCAGAAAGATATCAGGGCAGTGACCGACCAGCAGTACATATACATAATATTCATACAATAGTCTCTGGCCTTGACATATCAGTCCTATCACCTGCTGCGCGTGAATTTCAGAAAGATATCAGGGCAGTGACCGACCAGCAGTACATATACATAATATTCATACAATAGTCTCTGGCCTTGACATATCAGTCCTATCACCTGCTGCGCGTGAATTTCAGAAAGATATCAGGGCAGTGACCGACCAGCAGTTCATATACATAATATTCAGTTCATAATATCAATAGTCATTTCATAATGTCAATAGTCATTTCATAATGTCAATAGTCATTTCATAATGTCAATAGTCATTTCATAATGTCAATAGTCATTTCATAATTTCAATAGTCATTTCATAATTTCAATAGTTACTTCATAATTTCAATAGTCACTTCATAATTTCAATAGTCACTTCATAATTTCAATAGTCACTTCATAATTTCAATAGTCACTTCATAATTTCAATAGTCAGTTCAGAATTTCAATAGTCAGTTCATAATTTCAATAGTCAGTTCATAATTTCAATAGTCAGTTCATAATTTCAATAGTCAGTTCATAATTTCAATAGTCAGTTCATAATTTCAATAGTCAGTTCATAATTTCAATAGTCAGTTCATAATTTCAATAGTCAGTTCATATTTTCAATAGTCAGTTCATAATTTCAATAGTCAGTTCATAATTTCAATAGTCAGTTCATAATGTCAACCTTATTGGGCAGACCAAAACACCCGCCGTCGGTGAAGCTCAATCACCCGCAGTCAGTGAATGTCATTACCACAACTAAGGTTTTAATTCATACATAATACATACAATCATCATTATCAATCATCTTTAAACTAATTATAATAAACCTTCACCAATGTAAAATACAATACATTAACGATAACAAAATAACATCATCATCTTACATCACTTAATCTCTAGATTAAACTTAGATTGTTTCTCTTTTTTTTTAAATTTGTATTCAGATAGTGTATATAATATATCAAGGACAACAAACAATAATTTCATCTATCACTTAGTTATTTTTCATTTTCTTTTGCATATTATTCTGTATGTCCTCAACCCTGTATCTATATACTAATACATATTATTTCCCTTTTTCTTTGTACATGAATCATGGATTTGCATTTTAATTTCCAAAGAAATTTACGGCTCGGCTATTCTGACAATTATTATTATTTTGGTCTTAAACTTTCGTTTTCTCAGGTTTATTTATACCTGGTATTTATAGAATCTCACGGGTGTGAACCAAGGCGAAATTCGAATTATCTGTTTGTAAAGGTGAATTATTTTGTACTGCAGTCAAATTATTATTATCTAATATTATTATTGGAATAGTTTTGTCACGTCGAGACCCTTTCAAAATCACAACTTTAATCTACATGGTGCAATGCTTTACTTTTAATTTTTAGACTTAGCTCAATAATGAAATCTTTCCATCAAATTGTAATCTTCATATCAATCAAGATCTTATAACATTAATAAAACTTTCAATTAATTATTTTATTAATGTCAGAATGACATTATATTCATAATCAAAACGTCTTTTTATTTTTAGCAGATTGAAAAAAATAAACTAATGTTTACAAATATACCCACTAATTGCAAAAAAAAAGTTGTTTTTTTTTTTGTTTATAAATTAATGTATTTTTTCTTATGAAAATGACCTTTAGTTTAAGATCTGGTCATTGAACGGAGTCTACAACTACTTTGCTTTCTACGACAAGTATAAATTATGTACACCTCCAGGAAAACTATCCATCTGTATTTTGCAAATGAAAAACAGAATCAATAAAGAAAAACCTCATTAGTCTTAATCTTTATCAATTGTTCCTTTTACTCAATAATGTAACAACTTGTTACCGTTTTTTTTTGTAACCTGTTATCAGTTTTTCATAATTTTTCACTTTTAAATTACATCCCTCCCCCTTTTTTTTTAGGTTCGTTAAATTATTACGAAGCTAAACTTTCAAAAACAATTATAAAATAAGTTTCATGGTATAAATCTATGATATTTTCGACTCGCTTTTAGTTAGATTACAACATAATAAAACTAGAGCCTCCGAGGGCCTTACCGACATTAAGACAATAATTCATACTGTACTGCAGAAGTTCCCGTTTCGTTATCCTCGGCATGGCTTCGCTCCTTTTCAGCAGCGTCGCAGTCCCGCCGTTCGAGATGGCAGCACGTCTTTATCGCCCTTCTAAAGATGATTCGTCCACCCGAAGACGTCACAGCTTTCAGCAGGGATGTGCAGATCGATAGCTCCAACGTTGATTATGAAAAACAAAATAAATGTTCATTAGAATTAATAAATAGGTTAGGGCACAATCCCGCTTCTGATGTAAGAAAATAAAGGATTGTGTGAATAATAAAATGTGTATTTCTGGTTTTATTGACATTAAATAGACTTTATTATCAAGTTTTAGATATCAGGATGGTTAATGTTATTTATTTATTGTATGTAAGGTATCTCTAAGGACTTTTGTCCAGGAATGGGTTTATAAAGAAAAGCACAAAATCAAGACTAGGTATTTATTACCAAGCTACCTCCGTTCGCAAACCCTAGGTCCTCGTGGAGAAGAACGGAGAAAGAAACTCCACGGCAACAATCATTTTATCAGTACACAGTCACATTTATAAAAATACATCAATATTATCATCATAATAAATATCAATTAACTTACATTTTCATTTTGGAACATTAGAACACAATTTATAACTTTCAGCATCACACACTTGGATTCTCAATTATTAAATCACATTAATTAAACAGAACAACACTCAGAGCACAGCTTATACCTTATAAAACGATTGGATAATAATGACCACGAATGTGAGGGTACATCTGTTTTTATAAACTTAGAATTGTACCACTTCCAACAATTATTGCCGCCATTATTGACCAATGGCAGATTGTCATACAATTCAGCTAAATAACTAATGAAACAAGCAATAATAAACAAATCTTATGTAGCAGAACCTTTTTAAAACTTGATTACTTAATTTAGAAATTTAGTTTTGATTTATTTACAACCTTTATTAATTTCAATACAATATTTGACTATCAACTGATTTCGTTCGGAAATCAGATCATTGTTGTTTTAAATATATTACTATTTTTAATTACATAAGGGCTATGTATCATAAATAAATCTAACACATGCGGTGTGTGTAACTTTCAACTCCTCCAAATATGCCGTTTTATTTGTTTTTACTTGTGCTCATTGCCAAGTCACTATAGTTATAATATAAAGAAAACTATTGATATAATTACTAAATGTTGATTTATAACTACAAAATAATTTGAATAGGACTTGGCTTCTGTGAGATCTCAAAACTTTTTACGATGGAAGGACTGCATCGAGAGACTTGGCATTTTTTACATTTAATGTTTTTGGTGGGATCTCATTTATTTTTTGTAAGTGTATATCTTTCTTTTTTTTAGGTGTCCTCATAATTTCTTGGACTTCAGCTACTTTTTTGCTTAGGACCCATTCTCTATCTAACAAACTAAATAGAACTAAACTAACTAACAAATAACTAAATAAATATATATCTACTAACTTACAAACTAAATATAACTAAACTAAATAACACGTAACAACTAGATTTATGTAACTATGTCTATGTTATATTAATAAACTATTTTCCTAAATAACTGTTTCAGTAACAATAATAAATCTACTATCTAATCCGGCTAACTTAAGTTCTCTGAATATCGCTACAATATTTTTTTAGTTTCGAAATGGTTGTTCATAGATAGATGGCGCTATCAAATGAAAATTATTGAATTATTTTAAAGTACTACTTAGACTGCGCTCTGTAACGAAACCATAGCGCGATTCAGACAGGTACAATGCCATCTATCGAGCGCGCATACAATATTTATCGCAATACAATGGAGTTTTAGCTTTATTAATTTAATGAATTATGAACTTTATGTATTAATTTAGATTAATTATAGTCTATGTATTACATTTATATTATTCTTTTCTATTCTATGTAAGTATTCATCCAATTGAATACTTAAACAACGAACAAAGTTAACAATGCAGTCAAAATCCATACACAATGTTCTTGCCAAACCGCAAATATAAAATTGTTTTCTATGGTATATTATTTTTTAATGTTTTTATAATTTTTCCTTTATATGTGGCTAATGACCTATCTTGGTACAAAATTTGAAGTTTCTAAGTCTGCTAGAAGTACCTTAGATTTTTGATGATCGGTCAGTGAGTCAGTCAGTCAGTGAGTGACAAAATGGTGTAACTTTGATCGACCGTAACTCCTAAACTATTTATTCAATTGGCATGTAATTTCGAACTTAAGCTTGTTCTAATGCCTACTATTATTCACCGAAAACCTAAACTCCTAGCTTTGTCCACGTCGAAGATATAGGGGGGGCGAAACAGCCGCGAATCGCTTCGAGAAAAGATGGTACGGCCGTGCCCGTTTTGCTCGAGACTTGGCGGGGCACTGCCGTGCCCCCAGATAGATCCCAAGGCATAAACTCCCTCTAATACTATCAAATAATTAACCTGCGTAAATCCCGCACACGTAATTACACGCGAGCCCACACGGATCTACATTGTTATTTATGTAACACGTAAACGTTGGAAAGACGTAAACATGTCGGTTTTTAATGCATACAGTTTGACTGAACGCTTTGACTATCAATGTGAATGGCTATCACTTCCAGGTGAGGTAAAACAAAGTGACATAAATTGCCAAGTTGCCATTGAAACAACGACAGACGACGAGGGAGATGGCCCCGTCGCTCGGGACAAATTGGGAAGAAATTGCGCACAACGTATCATTTTGCAAAGAACATCGTAGACTTTGTGTCTGTCACCTAGACTAGAGTAAAACCGATTTCAAATAAAAATAAAAAAATAGGTAGATGGTAGTTTTTTTTTAGAAAAAACTTTGCCTCACACTAGGAATTTCTTCCTACATCGCGGCCTCGCGGGTGCGTTAACAAACATAGAAACTCACATACACAAACACCCAGACCCGAAACAACTACTTGTAGGTGTAGATTATAGACATACAAATATTTGTTCCGTGCGGGGATCGAACCCGTGACACACTACGCAGCAGTCCAACGCTCAGCCATTGCACCAGAAAAACACGTTACCTCGGCAGTGGGATACTATAGGCCCTAAATACATAATTAATCTAGACACGCGAGAGCGTGGCCAGCCAAGCATACACTTTTACCGACAGCAAATCAGCAAAGAATGGCATAAGTTAGGCAGACGACGTAGTTCTATTGTGTCCCGTAAATCGTATGACTACCTAGGTTTATTTATTCATGTCAAGAAATGATGAGTAAATCGTGATTAACTGATTACGATAACCAATAAGTGCTAAAGTAATGACGCAGTCCACACCTACTTATAAATTAGTGGAAAAATAAATTAAAATATCAGGTACTTTACCAGAACCAAAGAAGTACGCAGTGGGTAACGTGACCATCATTGCAGATGTCGCATTTCATATTATTTACCTGTAAATAATAAAAAAAACAACATAATTAACATTGTTGTGATAGCGGCATGATACAAATGATTTAATTTTATAAGTCTATTTTTTGAAATATTTATCATCATCATCATCAGCCTATAATGTTCCCACTGCTGGGACACAGGCCTCCTCTCTGTGAGAGGGATTAATGTTGACATAATTATATTAGTAGAAATGTCAACGAGGAGAGTTTTTGAAAAAAACCGACTTCTTATTTTAACCTTTTTAATGGGTACACGCTCAATATTATGTTGTGTGATTGTGTACAATTGGTGTTGATTTGCTGTCATTCATTGAAAAGTTCCCTCGATTTTTCCAAGACCCCGTCATCAGATCCTGACTTAATTACAAAAGTATACCCTTCCAAACACAAAAAAACAAATCTGTGTTGGCGTCATCGAGAAATCGCGGAATATACCGACAAAAGAGAAAGAGTTAATATTCCATTTCATCTTTATAATAATTACTAAGCATTATTTAACCGACTTCTTTTTATAATGCCCTTTTCTCATGGGGAACACTCATGGGGGCAGAAACTACCTGCTACAATCTTACATAATCCTTTCATATCGTCTACCTTCATACATACATTGATACAATGCCCTTACAAATACGCAATACTGGCACTAAACAACATTGTTACATGCTAAAGAACTGATTAATATAACTGGTTGCTGTATTACGGTAGCCATAGTAATTTGCTAAACAATGTTATTAATTGTTTGCATAATTAATTAAATTGGCTATAACTAAATAATAGTATACAATTTTATTTAAGTATATTTTTTCCGTTTTAATTCATATTGTTTTCATATTAACACAATAATGTGTTGCATTGTTTCTTAAAAAGATACTTACCTATTGAAATTGTTGTTTGTAGTAAGAACCACCTTTATTTTTCTTTATATCCTTTCCTTTTTACAGGAGGATAATACACTTCTCATCAAAAAAATCGAAACACCTCGCAGTTTATGATTTGATAAGGATTATCAGAAAAATGTGTATATTTAGGAATAAATGTAAAATGTCATTTAATAGTGAGTAGTATGAGGTTTTAAAATCCTAATGTTAATGTTCTAAATTCAAATCAAGTCTTCATAGGTTTCGTATTTTGTATAATGAGTAATTTTTACCCTGTATGGAATATGAAGGAAATGGGTAAAACAACACGCGTAAATGAAAAAAAAATGTAAGAAACGTTTATTTAATAACTTGTATTCCCTCCGCGAGCTCTTATTACTGCTTCCATACGGTTCTTCATCGATCGGATGAGAGTCACGATCACATGTTGTGGTATATTATCCCATTCCTCTTGGATTGCATTTTGCAGCTGGCTAAGTGTTTCTGGGGCTGGATCTCTTGCTCGAATTCGTCTCTTTAATTCATCCCATAGATGTTCAATGGGATTCATGTCCGGGCTTCTTGCTGGCCATACCATAATGGAGATACCGACTTCGGTAAGATAATCTCGTACGACGCCCGCGGTGTGAGCTCTAGCATTGTCGTGCATGAATATGAAGTCGTTGCCAATAAAATGTGCATAGGGCATCACATGAGGTTCAAGACACTGTTCGATGTACCGATGAGAGTTTAGTGCAGGCAGCCGTGGCCCAGACACAAAGGCAAGTTCTGTCTTACCGTCGGCGCTGATTCCTCCCCAAACCGTCCACGAACCGCCACCATAGCTGACCTTTTCTTCAATGCAGCATTGTGCAAAGCGTTCTCCATCTCTTCTGTAGACCTTGTTCCTTCCGTCGTTACCATACAGCATAATTTTACACTCATCAGAAAACAGTACTTTGCTCCACTGAAGGTATGACCAAGTTAGGTGCTCGCGTGCACTCTTCGATGGTCTGCAGTTAATTTCGGCCCATTCGCTGGCTTATGCGGTGCCAATCCGCGTTCCTTCAACCTTCTTCTTATTGTAGAGTCACTTACAGCTACTCTTCGTACAACGCGAAGCTGCTGCTGCAGTTGAAAAGCGTTAAGGCGTCGATTTCGTAAAGAAGTTGTTACAATAAATCGATCATCTCGCTCAGAAGTGACCCGATTCCTGCCAGATCCTGAACGGCGCGTGAACGAACCAGTCTCCCGATAGCGTTTGTAGACTCTATGAACAGATGATAAGCTTAGATGCAATCTTGCAGCCACAACACGCTGACTAAGTCCAGAATCCAGCAATGCCACCACTTGGGCGGCTTCTGCGGGCGAAGTATCAATATGTTTTAGAAAAAAAAGTTTTTTCAGACGTCCCAAAGTCACAGTAAATGAAATAAGAAACAGAAAGTTTAAAGACAAGCGCTAATTTTTAGTTTTTAAACGAGAAACGTACTCCAACCCTAAATACACATTTGTCTCAAAACAGTGATTAATTTCATTTATAGGATAAACAAATGAAATTATTTCGAATTTTGATTTTTTTCTTCTTACTGTAATGACCAAACTGCCAGCTACACAGTAATGTTTTTTTTCATGGAATTAATTCTCTTTTGTAAAAAATTAGGACAAAAACAATAAAAACGAAAGTGTTTCGATTTTTTTGATGAGAAGTGTATATACAACATAATATTAAAAAAATAATTATGAATATTATGTCCAGTAAAAGTTATTAGAGTTAACTTATTTTAAAGTCGTGATGAATTATTTATTATCTAGTGAAACCATACTTTCAGTGAAAATAATGGAATAATTTCAGGTAGGTACAAGATCCAGCTAATTTGGAGAAGAGCATTAGAAAAATTTTTGTTCTTGCAATTGGTTAAAAAACGATGCCTCGTATATTATAGGTACCATTAGTAGTATAGCATTGATGCAGAGGTGGAATATATTGATGTGCTCTAAATTCAGACACCAAAACAGTGATTAAAAGGGCTTTTTATAAAAAAAAAGTTTTAAAACGCCTGTGTAAAAATCCCATTGCGTGATTCACTCGTGTGGCCAGAGCTAAAAAAATATGTAACAAAGCAGTATATATGTATAAATTCAAGAAAACCAATCAAGACAATTTTGACAGGTATGTATGCATACAAATACACAAAGAGGATTAATAACAAACCTATCGCAAAAAGTAATCAAATAGACAAACGATTAAATACACACTTTGTCTTGTAGATAAACATTTAGTCCTGATACAACAGTTGTCTGTTATATGATATATGATAATAGCTGCATTTATGTAAGTAGGTATTTAAAATAAATACTCCAACCATGTGTGATTAACGGATCAGTCGGTATAACCGGTTTATGACTCAAAATAAATGAATCGTTCCGGAGAAATCTTTAATGATGAGACGATTACGTTTCATCAAATTACATTTTGCTGTTGGTCACGTTTTTTTTTTCTTCCATTCTCTTCTGTCAGACGTCAAAGCATCAATTTATTTGCTTCTTTTTAACCGACTTCAAAAAAGGATAAGGTTCTCTATTCGGGTTTTTAATGTACAGACGCCAGCAGGTCAACCTACCCGAATCTGTCAGATTTTACCAATCAAACATTAACCTTCTACTCTTGTGGTAAGGTTGCTCCCATTCCATTAATTAAATTTTTCCATTTTCCATTTCCATTAAAGAAATCTGACAGGTTGTGGTAGCTTGATGTGCTGGCGTCTGTACTATGACGTAGTGTACACCGATTACTCCGAGATTTCTTGTTCGAAGTGTGTGATTCTTGTTCGAATCACTGAAACGCCAAACGCCACTGAAACGCCAGGGCTTTGCCTCCAAAAGTCAAATAGCTGTCATTAACCGCCAAAAGTTCTTAAACGCTACTGGAAAGTTTTGCCCCCAAGCCAAAACATTAAATTAGATTTATTGGATGTTCTGTCAGATTTGATAGCTGACAGTGACATTTGGCATTTAGCGGAAACACATTATTAACACCCGACACCACCCGACGAAACGTGATGCGTGTTGAGTCAAATCAAATGTATCGTTTTCTATGACCAGAATCACACTATGAACACCCGACGCGACGACATGCGCACGGTGCACATCGGGTGTCGACACGTTGCGTCGTGTGGCGAGTTAAATAATGTGTTTCTGGCTTTATGCAGTATACCCGCCATTTGGTCCCATAAAAATGTAATTCTGTCGATTTAATAGTACCCACCTCCGACGTCGCACATAGCGAATAGTAGCGATTAACGTTAGTAGTAAAGTCATTAAATTCCCAACAATACAGAAGTGGTAATCAAACAATCATTAGCGTTATCATCGCAACGCGGCATGATGAGTACTTGTGATTATCTGATAACGCGCCGTGTGTGAGATCCGTGCATTCTTCGACACTTTGTTTACACAACATTGACGTATGATGAGTCGAACGTTGCCTTTAATCAGGGCATCTATTATGATTGAAATGCTCAATTGTAAAAAAAATTACGAGTGAAAGCGTCCACAACTCAAGAATTGTTGATCGTCAGTTCGAACAAACGTTTGCGGGACCGTCTAAGGTCATCCAGGGTTCCACACATCTGATAATTGTATTCAGACCCTTTAACAATACTGCAAAAATAATTATTTCAGCAGTATTGCTCTCAAAACGGTGAAGGATAACTACGTGAGGAAACCGATATGACCTACAACGGCTACAATTTAACCATCGAAGAAAATTGTCATCTGGTGCTATGGACGCTATGGAAATTATACACACAGATTTAAGAACAGATTGAACAGACAGATCTGTAAAATTTACGAAATATAAAGAGCTAAGTTCACGATTACTTTGTCGGTATTACACATAGTGTATCTCCTGACCCCGTTTGATACAATGTTACGAATCTAGATTTTTGTAAACAAGCATCAAATTATGAGCCGCTCTAGACAATGTGGGTCGATTTGCAACGCAATAATAAAGTTGCAAGTTGACTATACATTTTATCATCCACAATTTAAAATTGGCAATGTAGTTCTTTACATTATACTCTCTCCATCTCATCATACAATTTCCAGGTATGTAGGTAAAGAAAATGTGGTTAGAAAAGGCATGACTAATGACATGATGACAAAGACCGCATTAATACTATTAAAATATAAATAAAACTGAACGCGATCGAACGTTGTGGGATTAATCAATGTCAAAATTTCTAAAAAAGCTTCTGAACGCGGTTTTGGATGTAGGTACTGAAGCCGTTCAGTTCAGACGTGTTGTGAACAATCTTCTTCTTTATTGGGCAAAATAAAAGAAAAATTAATGATAAAGGCATGTCATCAACCTAAATAATAATTGTTTTAAGGGCAGGCGAAAAGTTACGACAATTTCCAAGCAAAGCTTTCTCATAATTTTCCGAATTTCATCATAAAACTGCACACAGACAGACGCGGTGTAAATTGCAAATCGCGTGATAGTCGATAAAAGGTCGCAGTAGTTTATGTAAGCAAGCGAAAGTGAAATTTTCGCGGAGCCACTCGCGACCCGTACCGAGTTAAGGCGACATACACTCAACTTTTATCAAATGAAATACAGCAAAATATTTATTTGGCACGGTTAAAAAGAGTTGTTGAGGTGTTATTGGGTTATTCCATCGGTGATTTTAGAGATTTGATGCGGGTTTAACCCGACGTCTTAACACATGGGGCTTGAATAAATAATAATATTGTGTGAAAAGTGGGTTACTATTAGGTACAGCTATGTCTAACTATGGAGATCACAAAAGTGACTTTTTTTAAATTAAACGTTATGAAGAAAATTTGAGTATATTAGTAGCTAGATGCTGTCCAACAGCTGATTAACGGACTAGTAACACCTTCAAATAAATAGGGATCAACGGTGTAAAATACGAAATCTGTACATTACCCAATGACTGGAAATTATACGACAGATTGCGAGTTATTTATCCTTGAAATATTGGGACATGCTGCGGGTAATGTGTTACAAATATTTAAAGGGAAAACGCTTGAGAATTTGAACAAAAATGATGGAAATGCAGTGTTGTTATAGGTCGATGTTACTTACTATGCATGAATAGATAACAGAACCCCAGATTTTGTCTAATAAGATACACCTTCCGAATACAGGCCGTGAGATCTTCATTACACAAACCAATGGAATTTTCACTGACGGGTCTCAGGCCTCCTCTCTGTGTGAGGGTCTTTTTTTAGCGTGGTAAAATCAACAAATGAGTCCTCCCGCCCAGGGCAGGGCAGGAGGGACTATCAGACTTGTACTGACTAAAATCCACGGTGTCCTTCAATAGTCCTTTACGTTCCGAGATCACGGTTGACGGTAGCTAGGTAGTCGCGCGAACCCGGCAGGCTTTGGCCCTGCAAGGGAGGCCCGTCATTGCTGTGTGAGGGACTTCTCTATTTCGTTTAACTAGCTAGAAACTTACATAAACATAAAACCAACACAATTAACAAACCGATTACAAAACAAGTTGTTTATTTTTTCTGTGTTTTCGCCAGTTCGCCTACATTGCGGTCGGAAACAGCGTTCGTAATTATCTCGCGTTGATAACTTCGAATCGAGAGGTCTTTGCCCTTGGGAGCCAATAGACTCGCTGTGCAAAAATAGCCAGTTACAATTACCTAAGTATTAGAGTAATTGCTTCATTTGTGTTGGTGGACAGTTCACGATATTGGCTGGATAGAGTATAGAGTCTATTGTTGTTAGGAACAATAGACTGTATAGTTGATAAAAACAATGTAGTTCATTAATGAGATTATGAAGAATGTACAGGTATTAAACTACTTATCTGCATTTAGTCATATTGGAAGCCGACCTCAGCATAGTTCAAGCATGCCAAATTCGCTTTTCATTGAAAAAAAAAAAATGAAAAAGACATACCTAAGTGTGAATATATCGATAGCACATCGCCTTAACAGTTGTCTGCTAGAGAAATTCCCCTTGAAAAGCGAAAGGTGGTTACACATCATGTGTTTCTCGGCCGATGGTTGGTATTGGTAGGTAGGTTGGTAGGTGGCTTCTGAACGACAACCAGTTTACAGCCGAAACCAGTAGAAAGGTATCGAGGTGACCGCTGTTAGATAACTTTTGAATACACCCACTTTTTATTCAAAATAATTGGAGCCACGAAGAAGTCAACTTGAGACCGTCAGTTTCGTGTTTCTTCTTTGCCTCGACATCGTATAGGGCTTTAGAGGAATGGGAACAAGGTATAAAGTCGAAGAGGGGGTACCTCCGACCAGACTGGTGCTTTGTGTGGTGGGCTTACTGCCCAACTTTGTCAAAATTTTCTATATGTTATGTTCTAAACCTCAGATCAAAGAAACAGGCAGATAGAACGTGCGCGAACAACAACGTGGTGCCAGTCGTTATTTATGTGTGCGCGGCAGATAAGTGGCGCCGTGTACGGACACGTGCATCTGTGTGCGTTTACGGTTGCCAGATATTGAGAAATACTCCCATATTTTTGTTCAGTTAAATTGTTCTCAAATATTGTACTAATATTTTTTTTCAATTAGAAGCGGATGGAGTGGGATGCGGATGGAGTGGGATGGAGTGGATGGAGTGGGATGGAGTAGGATGGAGTAGGATGGAGTGGGATGGAGTGGGATGGAGTGGGATGGAGTGGGATGGAGTGGGATGGAGTGGGATGGAATGGGATCGAGTGGGATGGAGTGGGATGGAGTGGTATGGAGTCGGTTGGAGTGGGATGGAGTGGGATGGAATGGGATGTAGTGAGATGGAATGGGATGGAGTGGGATAGAGTGGGATGGAATGGGATCGAGTGGGATGGAGTGGGATGGAGTGGGATGGAGTGGTATGGAGTGGGATGGAGTGGTATGGAGTCGGATGGAGTGGGATGGAGTGAGATGGAATGGGATGGAATGAGATGGAATGGGTGCTCTAATCCAGTAGCAATTGAATAGGTCAAAAATTCTTGAAAAATCTAAATAAATTCTAAATATAGGGTTTATATGAAAACGATATGATTTATAAAAAACGTGGCGAGAATTAAGCGCTTCGCACAAAAAAATACATTGTTAAATTCCGACATCCACGCGAACGAAGTCGCGGGCACAGCTAGTCTATAATATGTATGTATTTAGAAATATATAAGTATGTTTGTCAGTTGTCTAGTACCCATAACACAAGCTCTGCTTAGCTTGGGACTAGATGGCGTTGTGTGATAGTTGTGGAAAAAAAAAAAAAAAAAAAAAAAATTGACAACGATACGACTTAGCGACCGATTTTTGTCGCTGTCTAATGTCGAGACTGCAGGGCCTGTTAACACTTTTTAACGCTTTTTGATAATTTGTTTAATTAACTATTTAAGAATAGGTAGGTATTTTAATTTAAAAAGATAAACAATTTGGTATAACGATCAACATATTTATTAAATAATTTTTATTTTACACACATTAAACCTTAACAGCCTTTGTTGTGCACCAATTATTGTACATACATACTATTAATGTTTAAAATTGGAAACGCGATTTTGCTTTATGGTTTTACCCAGATAGCAAAAGCGCGTAATATTTAAACAAGAATAATAATGAGGGAATAAAAGTTAAAGATGCGTAATTACTTAACTTAATTCACCGATATTTTTTATGCAGAATACACATTCCCCTAATTCAGGGTAATTTTCCCGTCATAAACTAGCAACACAGACGATTTAGTGTTAAGGTTTTGTGTTTCAAGTGAGCCGAAAATATTTTATGTAAAATAAATACCAAAACAATAAAAATAACAAGAGTTACCTGGGAAAAGATATTCCATCTTGTTTTCTTACTTTTTGTGAACAACTTTTGCAGTGTTTAAACACACAAGATGCCATATTTTGACTTATAATGACAAATCACTAGTGACTAGTGATGGGCGGAGGATAAATACTCAAAAGATAAATACTCGAGTATTTATCCGAAACGGATAAATACTCGTTTTTTCTCGTTTTTATCGGATATTTACTCAAAATGATGGATATTTATATTTTTTGCGAATAAAATTTTTATTTTTACAAATTCAATGACAAGTATTGTTACTTGGGCTTTCCAAAAATGATATTATTGTATTATTAGGTCTCAGAAGTCTCTCCAGTCAAGGAGAAGCAATTTGTTTCTCATTGCAGCTTAACTCGGCCTCATTTTATATGCAGTTTATCTTGTTTGCGTATCTTGGATCTGTAGATATCCTGTTTGGCTTCTGCCAAATGTGCATGTGAGTGATTTGACTGACTGACGAGGCCCCCATGGTGGGCCAAACGCCTGGCGGGGTTGCGAGACTGTCTAAACAGGTAACAGTGACCTTGAAACGTAAATGGCTATTGAAGAAACACCGTGAATTTTAGTCAGTACAAGTCTGGACGACTCATTTGACAGTTTATCCTCGTTAAAAAAAGGGCTTTGGCTGAGGAAGCAATCGCTCGGGGTGAGGACATCTTGGCAGTGTCTCTCGTCATAACGAACGTCTTCCAGACTTTGCCCTAGAGTTAAATTGAGGAAGCGCTCCGCTATTATGAAGTTTCGAATTCAAACCATCTACGGTGCACCGTCGCATTTGGAACCTGGCACACTGTTTCTGCTGGACCGAGCGCTACGTGGTACAATCCTCCATGGTATCGACGTTGTCTGCTACGCCGATGACATGTTTGACTGTAAAATAAATATATTTTCATTCTTAACGAAGTGGGGAGGACGTACCGTGACTAGTCACTACTGATAACTGCCTGCAGGGCAGGGGTTGAACAGGTCCTGCCACAGACACGGCAATTAGGCCTTGAGATGACGTCAACAAGGCCGAAGCCCTAAGCCCCCCCATGTTCTATGTTCTATGTTAGGGGTTTTGGTTTCCGCACTTAGTCCTTCATGTGGACCATTGTGCGTGAGCCATAGTGGCCTTTGGTGGCTTATTCCAACCAGCCCACCTCCCTCCAGAAGTTGATCAGGTTCTTTGGTCTGTGGAGAACATCTGTGTAAGTCCTGGGTGTCCCGAGGGTCTCTGTCCTGATCTGTGTGACACCTGTGCATTCGAAGAGCACATGCGCGACGGTTTCCTCAGTCTCCATGCAAGCCCTGCACAGGGGGCTGTCCGTTATGCCTATTGTGTGGAAGTGTTTGTTTAGGGAGCAGTGTCCCGTTATGGTCCCTGTCAGCAGACGCATGCCGGTCCTGTCCAGGCGTAAAAGACGTCTGGTTAGCCTGCCATCTAAGGATGGCAGAGCTTCTCTGGATTGCCTGCAGCCTGGTGTCGAGGTCCAACATCTCTCTGCTTGTGTGAGGGTGCGCTCCTGCAGCCATCTACGTATCTGGTTGAAGGGAATGGGTATAATGGGTTCAGGTCCGCAAACTGATGCGCTGGATGCTCTCCTAGCTAGTTCATCAGCCGCGTCGTTGCCCAATGATCCGCTGTGTCCTTTAATCCATTGTAGTGTCACTTTGTTGCGTTTAGATACCGTTAGGCGTTCTAGTGCATTGTGACATTCTAGTATTAAGCTTGAAGTGGTATAATGTTTCTCCAACGATTGAAGGACTGAGGCGCTATCAGAGAGTATACGTATATGGGTGTCCGTAACTCTTCTGGCCTCTATCGCATATGCTGCTTGTATAATGCCCATGCATTCCGCCTGGTAGACGGTGTTATACATTCCCAGCGGGCTGGATATATTTATGTTAAGGTCGTGTGAGAAGACTCCAGCCCCGGTTCCGGAATCAGTCTTTGATCCATCTGTGTATATCCTCAGCTCTTTCGGGCCTGAATAGTCACACTGCTCTTCTGCAAGTGTGATAGTGTAGTGCTTTACAAAGTGGTATTGTCTTGGGGCTTTGTCGCAGGGTGATGCCATCATTGGCTGTTGTTCGATCGCATCATTCTTAATTCGCGTATGTTTAATTCTGGAGTCTTTGTTTAGGGTTCCCAGGGCATGAAGCCTAAAGGCGGCTAGGGCCGCCTCTTTCTGCACGATGAGGTGTAGAGGTGGCAGTCCAAGCATTGCCTGTAGGGCAGCGGTGGGTGCAGTTCTCATACAGCTAGTAATTGCCATACAAGCAAATCGCTGCAGCTTTTCGAGGTCTTTTTGGGTTGTGCTCAGGTTTGTTCTGGGCCACCAGACCAATGAGCCGTACGTAACTGTCGGTCGTATGACAGTGGTATATAGCCAGTGAGTGATCTTGGGACTGATCCCCCAATTCCTGCCAAGCATTCGCTTGCACTGCCATAGGGATATGCTGGCTTTTGTAGTGATGTAGTTGATGTGTTTTGCCCAATTCAGCTGTTTATCCAAAAAGATGCCCAGGTATTTGGTTTCAGTTGATAGGCTTAGGGTGGTTCCAAAGAAACGTGGAAGCTGTAGGGTCGGTAGCTTCCTCTTTTTTGTGAAGAGAATCAGCTCGGTTTTTGAAGGATTTACTGATAGCTGGTGTTTGTTGCACCAGTCCTCCACTATTTTCAATGCTTGGCGCATGAGGTTGCACAGGGTATTTTCGTGAGTGCCATTTATTATTATGGTTATATCGTCGGCATACCCTACAGTGAAGTAGCCGTTATCATTTAGTGTTTTAATGAGGTTATCTACAACCAGGTTCCATAGTAGCGGTGAGAGGACTCCCCCTTGTGGGCAGCCTTTCGCCACGATGGCCCTTGTAGTGTCATTTACTGTAACTTGTACAGCTCTTTGCTTGAGCATGTTGCTAATCCATCCGCTCAGGGTCGGGTCTATGTTGTGCCTGTCTAAGGCCATGTTGATGCTGTTGAACGTGGTTTTGTCAAAGGCGCCCTCAATGTCAATAAAGGCGGCCAGTGCTGAGCATTTGTGGTCCACTGCGCATTCAATCTTGGATACTACGCTATGTAGCGCGGATTCCGTTGATCTGCCCGTGGAGTATGCGTGCTGTTGTTTGTGAAGCGGTTTTTCCCGAAGAGGTCCGTCTCGGATATACCTATCACAGAGTCTCTCGAGGGTCTTCAGTAGGAAAGATGTGAGGCTTATAGGTCGATAAGCCTTGGGTTGGGTGTAGTCCGTTTTGCCAGGTTTGGGTATGAAGATGACTTTTACCTCCCGCCATGCTAGGGGTATATGTCGAAGTGCTATGCATGCCTGATAGATTTCCATCAGGTATGGTAGTAGCCCCCCCATGTTTTTTAATAGGTCAACCGCTTAATATGAAAAAATAGATCAAATCTCGGATTAAGACCCGGTGTCGAATACGGTTAGACTCAGTAAGACTTGTTTAGACTCAGTCATACTCGGGCAGACTCGGTAAGACTCGGTCAGACTTAGTAAGACTCGGTAAGATTCTAAGATTCGGTAGGTAAGAATCGGTTAGACTCAGTCAGATTCGGAATCAGATTCGGTCAGCCTTGGTAGGACTCAGTCAGACTCGGAATCATACTCACTAAGACTCCGTAAGACTCGATACGACACGGTTGGACTTGGTAAGACTCGGTCAGACTCGGTAAGACTCAGGAAGAATCGGTCAGACTTAGTCAGGATCGGAGTCAGACTTGGTAAAACTCGATCAGACTCGGAATCATACTCGTTAAGACTCCGTAAGACTCGGTCAGAGTCAGTCAGACTCGTTCAGACTCGAAATCATACTCGCTACGACTCCGTAAGACTCGGTAAGACTCTATAAGACTCGGTCAGACTTGTTCGAACTCGGAGTAATGCTCGTTAAGACTCCCGTAAGACTCGTTCAGACTCAGTAAGAATCGGTCAGAGTCAGTCAGACTCGTTCAGACTCGAAATCATACTCGCTAAGACTCAGTAAGAATCGGTCGGACTCAGTCACACTCGGTCAGACTCGAAATCATACTCGCTACGACTCCGTCAGACTCGGTAAGACTCGGTCAGACTTGTTCGAACTCGTAGTCATGCTCGTTAAGACTCCGTAAGACTGGGTCAGACTCAGTAAGACGGTCTGAGTCAGTCATCTCGACTCGTTCAGACTCGAAATCATACTCGCTAAGACTCAGTAAGAATCAGTCGGACTCAGTCACAGTCGGTCAGACTCGAAATCAGTATGATTCCGAGTCGCTAAGACTCCGTAAGACTCGGTAAGACTTTATAAGACATGGTCAAACTTGTTCGAACTCGAAGTCATGCTCGTTAAGACTCCGTAAGACTCGGTAAGATTCAGTCATACTCGGTATTAGGTTCGGTCAGACTCAGACTCGGAGTCAGACTCCATCAGAATCGGAGTCAGTCTGACGGTTACACTCAGTTAGACTCGGTTAGATTTGATCAGACAAATGTGCGGTCGCGTGTCCGCGTCAGTCCTACTTCATAATTAATTAGAAACTGAAAATTATGTTTTATTTAAGTTGAAAAATTGAAAAAAAGAAAACAACGAATTATGAAAAAACGTGAATATTTCCTCCTTTTTTCAACGCTTATAGTAATTGTAATTATTAAAGTGATTAAAAAAGTACGTTACAAATCTAAATTTACAGATTTTCATGTATTTCAATCATTTTTCTTGTAAAATAACAAAATTTACGATAAACAATGTAACTTACACTGTAAGTAGTATTTATCCACTGTTTTGGATAAAAACTCGAGTAAAAATGGAAATTTATTGAGTATTTATCCATTTTGAGTATTTATCCGGATAAAAACCCATCACTACTAGTGACGTGTGAGCGAGACGATGCGTAGCTTGGTACTGTCGCGAGTTTGTAGCAACTTTTGATTTTGTAGTAACTTTGGTGGACCCACTCGCGTTGTCTGAGCGCTCTATCTGTCAATTTTTTTTAATCTGAGTTCTAAACTCGTAAAGTTCTTGAAAATTTTAATACTTTCGTTGCCCCATAGGTGTCGCTAGTTGTATTTTTGTTTTTTTTTTTAAACAGAGTACACGATATCAAGGGTTTATTTAATTGTATTGTGTCACTCAGTTACTGAGTTTTGAAGATAAAATACTAGGTTTCAGCTGAATCTGCTTGGAAACTGATTACAATATAGCGAAACAGGTGATAATAAAAAAGTAAAACACAGCAATATGCAGAGTATTGTTATCCAAATAAAGTTCAAAATAGAATAACATAAGGTTTGAGGAAAATAAAACAATAATACCATCATTACGTAAGTTTATCATATTATGAATTTATTGTACCTAGTACCTACCTAGGTATTGTTTTAAAGAATTTATAAACAATGTTGTTATTGTATTAAGTTTACTTACTAAAATGTGAGCTAAAATGCCTGTTTTACGAACAGAAGGCCAAACCTATTAAATAAATGCGTTTATAATAAAATTATTAAAATTTTGATTCTCGTCGCTAGACATAGCGTGTAGGTATTTTATTTTTATTGTTTAGATTAGTAATTGTTTACATGTTGCGTAGTAGTAGGGGCGGCGAGGAAGGGATTTGTGTTGTGACTCGAGCGCGTCAGATTATTATAGGGGAGAATCCTTGCACCCTTTAATGTACCTGTACCAAATATCAACCCTTAATATTGTGGGGTTTGTTTGGGAGAACCCGTCAGATTAGTAAAAAAAAATCGATCCGCAAAAATACTCGAGCGCGTCAGATTAAGAAAAGGTAGATTAATTACGTTCAGAAGAGTGTACATCTCAATAATCTGACAATTTGAGCATGGCATTTGGAAATGAGCGAGTCCTGAAGTTGTAAAACAAAAACGTAACGCCTGCTCGTTTTTTATAGCAATCAATGTTCCGTCCAATTAATTTTTATTATTTGCAAGGCGTTTTCGTTTTTGGGTCTTCAACCGCTTGTTACGGACAGCCCCCTCGAATGAATCGTCAGATTAATATGTAATGGTAATCAGGAATATAAAGCGCGTTTACACTGTAAATGGCTGACGCGCTCGAGTACTTCTTTACAACTGTTTTTTTTTACAGTTTTAAAAATGTTTACACGCTCTCCCCCCCACTAAAATAGAAAACTTGTCAGAAACTTTTTTCTTTTTAAAACATAATCTTTCAAATCCAATAGATTGCCATGGCGCTCGAGGAACTGCAGATTTAGCATCCTCGGCTCCCCTACTATAGTGTTATTCAAGTACTTTTCTTACATACATAGGTACTAGAGATGTTACGAATATTCGCATTCGCATTCGCATCATGCGGATATTCGCATATTTTTAGACATTCGCATTCGCATTCGCAAAATTCATGCGAATATTTTGCGAATACGAACGACTGAAAAAATACCAATATTTGGTACTCCTTCTTCCACACACTCCATTCATTCTTCTCTTTTGTCGTCCTCTCCATTCATCTTATGTTCAATCTGCCTTTATCTCGCCATTCACCAACATTAATGTTCATCAAATTAATCACAACAATTAATCATAAATATGACCATGCTAAGATAAACTTGTTTCTGTCTGTTTTTCTTTCACTGACGCCACTCTTAGAGCTACTCTAATACAGGGTGAATTTTTCAACGGGGTGTAGATGGCTATATCCGAAACTATGAGGAATATCGAAAAACATTGAAAGGAGTCTCGAGGCCGATTTTAAAACTGCATCATTGGATTTTAGAAGAATCAGTAATCCTGGCCAGGAATCGAACCAGCTGGAGCAAGGATCAAATTCTGGTGAAGTAAAAATGCAGTTTTAGTTTTCGTCAAAATCGGCCTCGAGACTCCTTTCATAGTTTTTCAACATTCCTCTTAGTTTCAGAAGGCCATCCACGCCCAGAATAATTAAAATATTATAAATAATATAATAATTAAAATATAAAAAAATCACCCTGCATAATTTTTCCATTTTCGTTACAGTCAGGAATTAAAAAAATAAAAATAAGTTATAAAGTTACATTAAAAAGTGTTCTTTTTTTGTATTTTCTAAATTATCAAACGTAATTGATTTAAAACTGAATATTCGCATTCGCATTCGCATTCGCGAATATTGGAATTGAATATTCGCATCCGCATTCGCATTCGCGAATATCAAAAATCAGATATTCGCAACATCACTAATAGGTACATAATGTAGAAAGTTTAAAATAAGTAGGTATATCGTAATACGATAGGATATTTTTACGACGAGCGTAGCTGAGGTATTATTTTAGAATTGTTTTTTTTTTAATTAATTTTTAATATTTTATTCTACGGTTCGAATTTGAAAAAATATACAATGTAACGCCAAATGCGCAAAACCTCTCGTTGGGTAACTCAGCCCAAGCTACTGAACAATTTTTGTTTTATGACTTTTAGAAATGCGGAAAAAAATGATTTTTCATGCAAAATAAGAAATTGATCGAACCCATCTGTATTAAAAAAAAATTTTTTTTGAGAATTTCCAGAAATCTAAGAACAAAAATTGTTCAGTAACATGGGCTGAGTTACCCTACGAGAGGTTTTGCGCATTTGGTGTGGTATACAATTCAGAGTAAATTGATAATATCGAACCACGAGTAGCTGTTCCCAGTAGTTTAAATTCCCATAGATGCTTACATTTTTTTTTAACAAATGGTTAAAAACTGTGCGGGTTGTAAAAAAAAATTGTTATTAACTAATGATCAAATAACGCGGCCTTTTTTGCTTTTTCTGTATGTTGTGCGAATGCGCCTATATGTTTTGGTTAGTGCGTAGAGATATGAGGATAAAATAACGTTTATTATTATAAGTACTGAAACAGATCCGGAACAATTCATATCAATAATAAAATAATTATTATATTATCGCCAATTCGCCATGTGTATTATTATTTTATTAATCTTAGTATTGATTAAAAACTGACCTCGAAATTTGAAAACGTGAGAGATCTATCAGTAGCTGCGCAAACAGTCTTTTAATATTCGGACGAGTACGTCAGATTATTATTATGATAATATTTATTAATTTATTAACAACTTTAGATACCTACATTGTACATTTTATTACTATCTGATATTTATTTTACTTGCAATTTATAGTTCTAAATTAAAAATCACTTGAGAATAATTTGATAAACTCGTCCATTTTATTATACACTCGCGAACAAAAGTATGTAATCACTAATTCCGATTCCGCACGATTTTGAGTACTTAATAGCTAGTTAAGAATAATAAGAATGGTACTATTTTAAAGGTTTAACTATTAACTTTGAATTGATATCAAATTAATTCAAATCACGCCATTATTTAAGTAGCTATCACTGATGAAATGAATCCCAAGTAAGTGATTAAATACTTTTGCTCGCTAGTGTAGTATAATAATTGCTAACAATAAGCAAGCAGAGTTTCTTTTACATAACTAAAATAAATAGGGAATGATGTTTTTTTTGAGGTTGAGAAATCCCATTTATTAAATCCACCCCTCCCATTCCCCCTTAATAAATTCACTTCATCATTTCAACAGTGCAGTCCACTACTGAACTAAGGCCGACCCAAAAACAAACAAAAAAATAACTACCTAATAAAATTCACTTGCAGACAGACAACGCATTTACAAGGTGAGCTATGGAAGGGTTTTTTAAAATCATCCCTTGAAGGGGAATAGGAAAGAGGGTTATTAAGTTACGAAGGTTCTTTATTGCCAACAAGATATTCCATCCACCGCAGACATTAAACTTTAATAAAATAATACGAAGCCGCGATAACGGGTACGTCTGAAACTTTCACAAAATCATAACGATTGTAGGTCATGCATTTTAGCGGTTAGCATCTTAAAGTACCGTTGCGGATACAGGAACATTTGGTACAATTTCTACCCGCCGACAAATAATGACTCAACTGTGATAAGAGCAATGACCTTCATTATTTTTCTTCAAAACTCTTGAATCCAGTCAATCTTGAGACATTTATTTCATTAATATTTACACTTTTGCATTGACAAAAACAAAGATGAAGGCGATGAAGCTTCAGTCATCATAAGGCAGAGTAATTGTTAATTATGTAGTTACCTGTTCCAATGCATAGATATCAAGTGAGGAGAATGGACACTCCATCCATAGACAAAAAAGATGATCCTACAGTTACAAGGCAATAATCAAATTGTTAAAGTATTTTAGTTAACAATTCCAAAGCATATAGATCATCGAACAAAAAAGGAACCTCGTTGTTATCGGTGTACGTATACATAAAAAAACCGGCCAAATTACGAACCTCCACCTTTTTCAAGTCGGTAAAAAGTAAATCTTTGATCGAAATCAGCCTAATCAAGTCGAATGCTAATCCCTGATAACACAATCCTCAATCATTGATTGATTTTACAAAATCATGTCAAGTTATTTATAGCCAGACGTAACACAATCAAATCAATATAACTTCTTGTAAATCATCAACTTTCTTTCTAAAAAAACAGCCCTTGATCAAATTCCCACTCTATTTTTAACAAAATAAGGTAGTATATACGTTGGATCGTGTCGATCAGTTCACAAGGCCGGATTGCCTTCACCTAAAATGCTAATCGCTGTAGCGGTAACTGAGACGGCTCGCAGATATCTAACGGTTAAGGATCGCTTGTAATATCGCGATTCGCGGTACTAACAGTCCAACCGGATCATTTGGTTTGGACACGCCTTCCGTAAACAATTAACTACTGTTAAAGTGTTACGTCTGTCAGAAAAAAGTGCACACACACACACAGACACAGCAGAACATATTATGTACTACAAGATCACGAGTGCGTCAAAACTTTTTTAACCGACTTCTAAAAAACGGAGGAGGTTCTCAATTCGGATGTTTGTATTAAACCAATTTTTTAAGGCATCTAAGATAAAAAGGTTAAAGCGTGTTTACTACTGTCTAAGTTACAATCATGCGGGTAGTTTTCGCATTCATTATCTAAGTATTATTAGTTGTAACCCGCGGTTTCACTCCCTCCCACCCCGTGCATCATAATAAATAACCTTCTCTATAGTTTCATCTATCGGCTAAACCAATTTTGATTGTATTGGCACATATCAAAATCGATTCAGCTGATTAGACCTGATAGCGCAGCGGCAATTAAGCCGGACGCGTAGTCTTGTAATCGGCGTGCGTGTATGACCAGATGTATGAATGTGGATGAGGCGAAAGGAGTATGTAAGTGTTGCCGCACACGGGCCACTGGCCACAACCACAAAACGCTGCCACGAGAAACTAGAAGCGGCCAAAGAGCGCGACCGCCACTTGTGGAATCGCGCGAGTGGCGGCGTGTGGCGGCATTTAGTGGCCGCTACGGGCCACAAGAAGCGAGCGGCGGCGATTGTAGCGTGTGGCGGCCACCGGCGTCAACGTGTGCGGCGAGTCCATATAAAATGTATGAGAACTACAAGAAATATGGTCCGGTGGCGGCGTTTTGTGGTTATGGCCAGTGGCCCGTGTGCGGGAGCCCTAAGGATCGTAGCAGATGGCGCTCCTACCACCATGGGAAGGCGTGAGTTTATGTATTTATGGTAATTATACATATTAACGACCGTGTATTCGAATTTCAGATTTTAACCAAAAAGTGTTGTTTTCATCAGATTTCGTAGGTATTTTTCTGATCTAAAAATAGCGAAGAAGATTAGATTGGTAAGACAAAGATACAAGGCAAGCGAGATAATAATATTCAAATTATATCACAAGACCCGTTTGAGATAGCAATCAAAAATTCATAAAAATGTGACATTACCTGCTGACACTCAGGCTTTTTTATTTAAAAATGGCGAAGGATGCCATAAACTAAACCTCTTTTTTTTTAAGTTGCCTCTAGGAATTTCTCCTGTCAAAGGCGTGTTACGTGCCATCGGATGCAGCTGAATATCAGTATTTTACATGGAGGGACCGCCTATCGGACCTCTACAAACCAGTAACTGGGTAATACGATACCCCATGAGGTTAGTCAGAAGTTCTAAAGTCTTACCATGGTAAGACTTTAGAACTTCTGACTAACCTCTACAACCCAATAACTGGGTAATAACCTTAAAACTACCTTATTTTGACAAACAGTCTTATCTTACCCCTTGTAGGACTAGTTTTCAGACTAACGAGCTTTTGTCTGACAGTAACGGCTATAAAATATCCACAAAAGACAGCCGCAGTCGGGTCGGTTTTACGTGCTTTCTGAGTCAAAAAAGAAACTCCCTATAATAAATGGTCACATCCACAGACCAACCTCGACAAGCGCGGCTTCATCTTGAAAACCGACTTGTGTGGCTGTTATTATTTATTTTGTTATTACAATAAAAGGTTTATACAATAATAATATGCGCATAGAAAACAAAAAAAAAACCGCAAGGAAACAACACTTTTTATTAGGAATATTTTCTAACTTCCAAGTTCGGTTTTACCAATGGCGCGATGACGTCTTAATTTCTTTGAAAACACTATGACTAAGTTGATAAAACACACTACACGTATTTACAGCACAGGTTAAAATTTTATTATTCTTTGTACAGATTGGAAAATCGCCGAGACGACGCAATTTAATATGGGCCAATGTTACTTGTGCAAAAAGGTGTAGAAGAATGAAGGATTCGAGGCATTGTTTTTTCTCTCAATTAACAGTAATTGGAGCACTTGGTTATGAAGATCGTTCATGTCCCACAGAGTCGCACAATCAGGACAAAAAGATAAATCCATCCATCTATCCTCACAAATTTTCGCATCACCATCATCATCCGCCTATAATATTCCCACTGCTGTTACACAGGCCTCCTCTCTGTGAGCCATATATGGCCCAATTCCTAGTGGGCCATAATCCACCACGCGGGCCCAATGCGGGTTCTAGGACATGCCGTTTTCCTTCGCTGTTTTTGAGAGCAGTGGTGATGTAATTAATTATACAGTAATGCGCCTGGCTGGGTTTGAAACTTTGAACCCACGACCTACCTACAACTCTTAAGTCGGGGTAAATATACTACTGGGCCACCACTGCTCCTCAACTTGTCAAAAACAAGACATCATAATGCCAAAATGCTACTAGACCACGCAGATTTAATTTCTCGATTGCATTATTATTTTCAGCGTTTTTTACTAGTGAATGGAAAATTTTATTTTATTTTATTTTATTGAATAGGTTCACCAACAATTGCTTACACAGGAAACAAGATCTTACACACTAGTCTAATATAATTGCAATAGTGTAACAATTACTTATAGGTAAACACAGCATTTACAATAATTATGTATGTAGACGTAAATTCCATGAATCTATAGATACTTACATCAATTTCACGCATCAAATAAAAGAAAACAGAAAAAACTAAAACTAAACAATAAACGGAAAACACAAAACAATGAACACAAAAAATTCAATTACTTACATAAAAAAATATTTAATTGTAACATAATAACAGCCACTCTAGCTAAATAAATTAATATTCTCTGTACTCTCACTGCACCAAACAACCGTAACATATTTTCTTATTGTTATTTCTTATAACGAAATAACTCAGTTAAAATCGAATATCTTTCATTTTCCGACGCTTTCCTAAGTACCTTTGCAACTGTTCCTCCTCGTGCTCACGCATCTTTTGATCATTCTTTTGTATTCTAACAATCGCGTTCTTGATTTCCTGAAAACAACGATATCAGCGTAAAAAGAGGAAACCAACTTGCCTACTCTTCATTATTATTTTCTGATTAATTACATTGTAGGATCTAAAACAGTTAGCCTGCCGGGGTGCCGGAACGTAAAAGGCTATAGAAGGACACCGTTGATTTTAGTCCGTACAAGTCTGACAGTCCCTCCTGCCCTGCCCTGTATGGGAGGACTCATTTGATGATTATACAACGTAAAAAAAAAAACAAATATAATAATATTATTCCACAACCATCACACAACGCCATCTACTCCCAAGCTAAGCAGAGCTTGTGTTATGGGTACTAAACAACTGATAAACATACTTATGTATTTCTAAATACATACATATTATAGATAAATTACACCCAGACACAGAACAAATGATCGTGCTCATCACACAAACATTTGTCCTGGGTGGGAATCGAACCCACGACCTCCGGCATAGCAGTCAGGGTCACTAACCACTAGACCAACAGGCCAGTCAAATTCGTTTCCTTCCAATTACCAACCTGTTACGACTTTTTTTGAAAAAGTTATGAACAAATTAACTTTGTCACCCTCTACATCCCTTAGCACCAACCCTGGAGGGTAGGAAAAAATTTTATAGTAATATTTCACCGTCCCCAACAACATATTAAAAAATCAGCCTGATACTAATTATTTAGGGTTCACAGGTTTTATTGACTGGCCTACACTACACGGGAATAGTTTTACTAGAAATAGAATTACAAGTGATTCCATACTTTTGCTCGAGAGTGTACAATGTACAAATTGTACATTGCTGAATTAAGGATTCCAGGGAGATTCAGTAGATTTTGCGCATAATACTGTTACTGTATTACACTTTTACTTTACCCACATAGTTTTTTACTTAAACCTAATATTTCAAGAACGCCGCATATTCACTTTGTATATGTAAATAACTAGTAATTTTAACACTAGAGGATGTCAAGTGCTTTAAAAATCAATTGCTTGAGATAGAAAGTGAATGTTTTTACTGCTTTACTAGGTGACTCATAAGATGTATGATTCATAGGACATGGAAACATAAAAAAAGTTTGCGATGACTAGCGTAAAAGCGCCCCCTCACCGAGAGCATTCGCATGTAATGTAACACAAAAGTGCGCAATTTGATGCTCTATTGTCTTCCAATGTTCGAATCTGTAACGTTACATTACAACTTAGGTATTCACCTAAGTTGTAATGTAGCGCCTTAAGCTGATATTTTTTAAAAATTTTAGGAAAATCATTGAACTGTCTTATAATTTTAAATTAAAGAATCTAAAAAAAGAAGAATTCATAATATAATCTACCGTAACAAAAAGATTTCGATTATGAAAAGTGATCGCAAACTTTTTTTGATGTGACGTGTATCTATCAAATTATTTTTTTATTATTATTATCAGGTGTACATAAACGGACTTAAGGGAGCTTATAACCCGAAAATAAGTAATCTTCCTAAAAAAAATAAACAATAATGTTCTAATAATTATTGGCGCCACGTGTTACTGATTAATTGCCAAATTCTAAATTAACACAAAGCTGCGGGTAAAAGCTTTAGATGATATTTTAAAATTAGGTCCTCGCAATAAAAAGTTGAAAAGCTGTTTTGAGCCGACTTACAAATTGTAGGTCGTGGGTTCGAACCCCGCCAGGCGCATTACTTTGTGTAATTTATTTCATCACCACTGCTCTCAAAACGGTGAAGGAAAACATCGTGAGGAAACCGGCATGTCCTAGAACCAAAAATTCAAAGACATGTGACATCTACCAACCCGCACTGGGCCCGCGTGGTGGATTATGGCCTACTCCCTTTCACAGAGAGGAGGCCTGTGTCCCAGCAGTGGGAACATTATAGGCTGGTGATGATGATGATGAATAAAAAGTTCAAGGAGTTAAGTCTATATTTAGCTCCCCTTAGGAGGGCCAAAGCCTGCCGGGGTCGCGGAACTATATCGAATAACCGTGACCCTGGAACATAAAGGGCTACTGAAGGACACCGTGGATTTTAGTCAGTACAAGTCTGACAGTCCCTCCTGCCCTGCCCTGGGTTTTTTTTAGTGGAATCATTTGATGATTTAACCACGCTGAAAAAAAAGTCTATGTTTAAACTGTTTGTACGCAAATAATGTGCGAATTCATCAGGTTAAGTAAATATTGCCTAGTTATTGGTCGAAACCTAACCGGCCAATAGAGAAAGTAATATAAGTACCTATTTGGTTTTAGAGAGTTGGTTCCTCTCCAAATAATTAGAGTCAATACATCAACTGAAACTTATTTAATAGCATTCAGTTTTTATGCTCTACTCTGAGATTAAAGAAAGATTTTTCACCCCCGACTTTAGCAATTGCATGACGATGCTAGATATTGCGTTGAAGTTTCATGCAAGTCTCCCTACATTGCGGACTATTAATGGACAATAAATTCAGTTGATCAAACAAATACCGCAATGTAGTCAAACTTGTATTGTCTAAATGAGGCTAATAACTAGAAATAAGTCATCCAATGATTTTACTTATAATATCATTGAAGTCATCGAAATCCATCAAGTCGTTTAGGAGATAAAGAATTACGAACACACGCATACTGAAAATTTATATGAAGGAGATGCTACAAACTACTTAATCAAAATATATCCGTAAAAAAAAAAAAAAAACGGACAGCAATATAAATTTTCCACCACAGTGCGCAAACATACGACTAACACACAATTCCGATTCAAAACTAGTACTCTAAATAGCCTTATAATGGGGCGCGCCAAAGTTCACCTAAAATTTAAACTCCGATCATCGGAAACCCGAAAATTGTATTCCTAAAATTTTTAATCCTAATGATCACAACTCCTTATTGCACTGTCACTAATATTCGTAATTCCGAATCATTCGACTTCATAATGTCGGTAGCAATAAACATCTATTATACTATTATTTGTTTTCCTATATTTTCTCAACATAACCTTCTTTTACACTATTATTCAAAGTCATATCTTTTTTGTTTAGATTTATTTTTATTTTGTTGGTATATTAGCACGTATACTTGAGGAAGTGCTTGCTTCGCACTCACTAATTATATGAATTGGTTTTTTTTTTATTAGTTAAAGCGTCTTCTTTAATTTTATTTAAAGCGGTGTGTACCTGAAAAGATATTCATACATTAGGTTAGGTTAGAACTGTGACCAGCTACTCGCGAGTCGAGCGAGCAAAGCGAGCGGTGCCGCGGCAGCGGCCGGCGAGCGCAACCTGGAAATTTGTCGCCAGTATTTTTTTCATAGTGACCCCAACACGACACTCTGACCAAAAACGACTGGGGGCACCCCGACTCGGACAGGTTAGGTTAGAAGGGGATGGCGGGGTCTGAAAGACCCCGCCATCCCCTTCGTGGTTATTTTTTTTTAAACCACCCAGAAGTAGGAGCACCGCGAAGCGGTGCTCCGTCGAATTTTCTCGACATTTTACTATATTTAGTTTGACTAAATTGTCGACATTTTACTGGATTTAGTTTGACTAAATCCAGTAAAATGACTAAATAAAAATATCACCGTAATAATGTTTAGGGATAAAAACGTTATGATAAAAAACAGTAGGAGTTTCAATATATTTACAATAACGATATTATTGATAACAAATTTCGGAAAAATGAGTGTTATGAACATCGCCGGTAGCACTACAAAAAGTATGAATAAAAACTTTAGGATGAAAAATTTTAGGAAGAGTGATCATTCGGATTACAAATCGTTAGGAAGAACAATTTCGGTTAAACAACTTTAGGTGAGCCAATATGGACCCCTTATAATGGATATGAGCCGATTTCAAATTCACGATACATACCACAATCAGACATGCAAACATTACCATGGACATACGTTATAACTTTGTCTACAGATGTAAACAGTTTCCAAATGATAATCTCCAAATCGAGATATTTATTTCAAGTAGGTTATCAACGTCATGGGATATCATTTTTGTTGTATAATATACTTAAACCTTCCCCAGAATGCCGAATTTAACGGGCACTTTTCTGAAAACCGCATCGAAATCGGTACAGGCAACCGCGAGATAATCACAGACAAACAAGTCGAACTGAGAACCTCTATTTTTAGGAGTCTGTTAAAAATGCGTTCGTTTTACTATCTAAAAGATTTGTTAATGTTTCACACAATTTCTGATTCACAAGCCAAATCCAAGCAATTAAGATACTTTTATTCTTCATTTAAAGTAAGGTAAATAAAGTTCACAATCACAAAACACAGGGTCTTATATAAAACTCCTTCGCAACGATACGCAAATTGGAAGAAGTCACGTTTTCAGCACTGCTCAGGTTTCCACGTTGTATATTGTTCGTCGATTGCTACCCCAATGATTTCAGAATAACAGGTGAAAGGTACACGTTGGTAGAAAATTTTGAATCACGAGGCAGTTTTTTCTGTGACAAAATTAAGGAACTTAAAAGTTAACGTGTTTATAATCTGGTGACTTTTTACTTACCCCTTTTTTTGTTATGATTTTGTTAGCTTTGTCCTCCATGAAATAAATAAATAAGGGATTTTTATTATAAAGAGAGTTTTCTGCCTAAAGTTTCCAAAGAAATAGGCATTTTAACAGCATCAATAACTTACAACATTTAGGGTTCATACGCACTATGCGGTTACCCGCAAAGTATTAATTTAGTAAATAGCTGCAAACTATATATATATATATATTTTATTGATAATCTTACTGCGAGTTTAATTAGATTTTTTCAATCAAATCCCTTATTACAATCATAATTATTTATATACTGTGAAATGTTGCTAAATACTAAAATTATGTACAAACTATAAATAAAAACTTACTAGTAATATGTACAAAAAAAAAAAAGATAAAAGAAAGAACATTCAAAGGGCGTCAAAGAATACGTCCACATCCCACATCGCTGTCAACACACAGTGCCCAGAACGCTGGCCACAGCATTGTCACGTTGTATGGCAATACTGATTCGTTGGCCTAGGAATAGGCCAGCCCTCTGGTCACCTGAAGAGTCGACTAAACAATACCTTATTTGAATCTTTGATTCTTGAAAAAAAAAAAAAACCCAGAAATCAGGAAATACAAATAACATTGAACTAAAGCCAAAATCGCATTTATTTTTTCCTGTTTTAATCCACATTGCAATTGAATTCGTAATGCTTGCAACCATGCGCTGTGCATCGAATTTTAAAAGAAACTCGTCCGTGTTGTGTCGTTAATATTATGCATGATGGATCGTTTTCAAAACTTGTTCGAGAATTTTCTGAACGAAATGTTTTTCATCATGTTTGATTAACGCGCTAATCTTAGCTACTACCCAAGCATCACAAACTAACTGATTAACTTTTATATAATAACAATTCTGATGACTAAACGCTATAAAAGATGTAGGGATAAGGTTTGTTTGTATAAGCGCTTATACAGGCAATTTTCAAGCGATTCGGGCACATAATTAATCGCTTTAATCTGAATAACTTTCTGTTTATAGTTGCATACCAGCTGGATATATATATAAACAGAAAGGTTGGTTAACTTCTGCATAAAAGCTGATCGAACCTTTGTTGAGAATTTTAAACTCTATTAAGCGATGGAACAACAACAATATTGATAACATATTGGTTCAAATTTAAAAATTAATTTTGTGTTGAATAGTCCATTTATCGAGGAAGGCTATAGGCTATATAACATCACGCTATCACCAATAGGAGCGGAGCAGTTGTGGGTGAATCCACGGAGAACATCTTTGGTAATAAAACCTTTGGACATGTCAAAGATGGATGAACAGATATGGCTAGAAAGGGTATGATTTCTGAGATGAGGGTAATAGAGAAGCATGGAAAAAGCAGGCAGGCAGACAGCTGCTGAGCTGATAGCCGATATCCCATATCGGCTATCAGCTCAGCAGCAGTCTGCCTGCCCCAATGTCCTTGAAATAGAGCACTAGAAGCACTGCACTATTTCGTCAGAATTTTCATTCTTTGATTTACACAAAACTTTTTGTGTTGGGACAAATTTGCCTGACAATGGGATGAATAATAATAATAATAAAGCCTTTATTAACAATCTGATAGGTTACATTTCATTGAAATGGGATGAATAACAGATACCTAAATACTAAGCAACTTCTTTCATTCAAAGTATTATTACGCAGGTTGCAATTTACCTCATTTTAAAAAAGCAAACTCAATATCCGAAAACAAAAAATGGATGGTGCATTACAGCCTCCCTCTTATGGCGGCTCCACATTAGTGCCGTGAACCCCCGTGAACAGGCGCGATCGAGAATGTGGATGGTATTCGCGGGGTTCACGCCCGTTCGCGCCTGTTCCCCGATCAGTGTCGGTATTGTGCCGAGAATTCAAGGCGAGAATTCGCGGCGTGAATTGCCAGTGTAACAGAACAGAAGTGGGAATCACAGGCTGATTATGCTAAAAAAAAACCATACGAGGTCGAGGTTTTGATTCCGTTTTTACATATTTAGTACTGACCACAACTAGGTCATCAAAACCGGGTCCTCACGGGGCAAATCAAGACTCTCAACGAGATCAAAAAATAACTTTCACTGAACTCTATTTCATAACATTTTACATCATCTGTTCGTTACATCATAAAGGATTATCATAATTTGTCTGGCTACTTGATGACTTTCTAGCATAAAACTAATTTACGAACGCGGCTTCATTTGTGTTTTAGCATAGAATACTGGTTTTAGTTGAAAATTATTCGTCAGAAACGTTTTGAAAATTGGCGCACTAACTTCTGCTTAGTCCATTATTTTGGTTCGATGTATAATTGTTAAGTTTCATCAAAATACGTAGTTTTTTTTTTGTGAAAGACTTTTTTATCGTGATAAAATCATCAGAGTCGTCCCACCCAGGGCAGGGCAGGAGGGACAGTCAGCCTTGTACTGAAATCCACGGTAGCAAACTTTCGCATTGGTTCACAAATGTTTCAAGTGCCAAATCCCCTAGTGGTTGGACTTGGGGATTTGGGGTGGATGGGATCCACTCCCTATAGCGGTCCATCCCGGGCACCAGCACAACTGGATACAGGTGACGGCTGAGTGATACCAGTGGCGCTGGTGGGTCCACCAGCGCCACTGGAATCACTCAGCCGTCACCGTCGCAGATGGCCCTGGTGAGGTCTCACCAGGGCCATCTGCGAACCAGATCACCATCCTGACAGACTCTAGTACTAGACAGTTTTTACTGTGATCAGTCGGAGCGCAGGAGTTCCAATTCTTTCTGGGTGACCTCACTCATTCCATCTTAGATCTCATCTTCGCTTCTGGACTAGATTGAAACCAAGACCAGTCATCATCTGCCTAGCCTTTTCCCAACTATGTTGGGGTCGGCTTCCAGTCAAACCGGATGCAGCTGAATATCAGTATTTTACAAAGAGCGACTGCCTATCGGACCTCCACAACCCAGTAACCGGGTAATACGATACCCTATGGTAAGACTAGTTGTCAGACTTTAAAGCTTCTGACTAACAGTAACGACTGTCAAAGATCAACAAATGACAGCCGGGACCAACGGCTTTACGTGCTTTCCGAGGAGGAAACTCGCTATGACAGATGGTCACCCATCCACAGACCAACCTCGGCAAGCGCGGCTTAACCCGGGAGATCGGCCTGTGCCGCTGTAATTATTTAGCCACGAGTGTAATAGTAAAAAAAAAGCTTCCCATTAGTAAAATTTCCCTAGTAGTTCCAAAGAGAGGGTAACCCCTACATACAGAAGCAGTCATGCTAGCGAAGGAGGAGGCGGGACACGTGAGGGAGAGGTCAGCGTTCTTATACAACCAAGCCGCCTCGGGAGAGGCCCACGGTAACGGACGTCGCGGGGCGATTTCGCGGCATGCGGACGGCGAGTAATGGGCGACACAAGTCCGACCATGGACCATGCCCGGGTGGACGGAGTGGTGTTCCACGCGCGTCAAAGAGCTGTCAGCAATATGACGGGGCCTTGGAGGGCCAAAGCCTGCCGGGGTCGCGGAACTACCGGGTAACCGTGGCCCCGGAACAGGGCTATTGAAGGACACTGTGGATTTTAGTCAGTACAAGTCAGACAGTCCCTCCTGCCCTGCCCTGGGTGGTGACTCATTTGATGATTTTACCACGTAAATAAAACCTCTACATACAAAATTTACCTTCTTGTAATATTAGCGTAAATAAAAACGAATGCTTCTTGTTGTCTTCAATCAGTATTCCAAAAGGCGCACACTTTCGATGCGCAAACTTGGTAGCATGACAATCGACCTTTTGCGAATTCGAGAGCGCCATAACATAATTATAACCAGTGTCTTTAATATGTAGGTTTGTAAAGGACTTTCTCACTTGCGACCTTTGAGGAAAACGTTAACAGGATACTGTATGTAGATCAAAAGATTCCATTTAAGTTTATTTAATGGAGAAATTACGGTGATGTAATCGAATGAAATAAATGAGGTTTTTTTTTTGTTAAGTAACAGGTTTTGTAGGCATGGAAGCTTCGCAGATGATTTATCTTTTGGTCTTGTCCGAGACAATAGGCTTGTGTACTAATGAACTAGTCAGAATATCAATGTACCCATATTTTTTCTTTATATCAAAATATAATGTACGACGAAGATACGGCTTTTAAAATTCACAATAAGTCATGCCATAGTGTAATTTTTAGTGCGTCATGAAGTCACTAGCCTCCACTCTCGAATTTTGAATGTCTTTGTGAATATTCATTAATTTAACAAAAAAAAAACTAATACCTTTTATTTTTACTACTTTCAAGTGACCGAGTAATTTTTACAGTTTATTGACGCTGAAAACTAACATTATACCTTTCAATTCTTAATATCCCTGTTAAATCTTAATTCTTAAAAATAAATCTTTTTTTTATCTATCTAAATCGGCAAATGATTGGAGAGGCTAGGCTCAATAATAGAGTAATTAAACTACTTTGTGATCTCCATTTCTCGGTATTTACAGAAAAAAATATGAGACGGTGATTGTTCTCATATGCACAATCCACAAAACAGCTTAATTACTAAGGTATTCCTTTTTTTTTAAGCATTACTTTAGGTATCCGTTTAACTGGCTTTATGAGTGTATCTCTGTATAAAACCGGCGTGACGCTATGTATGTTTATTGTCCAAATTCAGTAACAGAAGTCAATGAACTCTAACTGGCAATGTTTAGAATTCTTCAACCAATAAGGAAAATGTGACGTTATCTGGCCTTGTCTGGTATTGCATCAAGTTTCGATACCACAGAAGAAAAGGAAGGTGTAGTCTATTCCAAAGTGTGATGGAATTGTAAACAAATCGCGTAAGTTTAAATTCTCACGCAAAGAATAATCTAACACATTTATGGCTGCTACACACGTTACGAAAAATCGTTACGATTGGATTGTATGAGAAAAACTGTACAGTTTGTCCGATTTGTCTCATACACACATGGTAGATTTTATCGTTGCAGTTTGATCTGTAACGTGAAATCCTAACGATTTTTAGTAACGTGTGTGGCAGCCATTTCGTATAAAGAATGTTTTAACTTCAAATCAAATCACTGTTGACCATTTAATTATTATTTAATGCGATTCCAAATAAAAAAACGAATTGAGAGCGTACTTTTCTTCGTCGGATAAAAAATTATTCACACCTAGATAAGTTTTCTTTGTCGGCTGCTTCTGATTGGACATCAAACTAGGATTGGAAAATTCGAAGATTGCGACCAATTCATTGTTTTATTTTGTTTCGCTATCCACCAAACAAACTGGGTGGGCACAGGAATTATCGGTTTTTAATGAGTGAGACTCCTATTTCTTTTCTTTGTTTTATAATTATGTTGTCAATAAGTTAATTACAAATATGTACGTAAGTATTTAAAAGGTTTTAAAAACAAGTGACATCCTTATCTGTATAAATAATAAAATGTTTCATGGTAGGTAAACATAATAATATATTTTTTATGACAAAATAACATGCTCTTTATTTGATGTCTTCATTATTTTTGTATGTCTTTGTAATTTCAATTTACATAGTTTTTTGAATTAAGATAGACGACAAAGGCAATACCAGTTTAAATAAAAAAAGAGGTTAAACATAATTATAAATCGTGCGTGACCTTTTTATAATGATTTAAATTGCATAATTATATTTTCTGTGAGTATTTAAATTAGCCTTACTAAAAATATACTTAACCCGTAAAAAATATAATTGTTTCTTTGCCCAAAACTACTGTTTCATTGCTAAAAAAAGCAGTTCTTGTTTCTTATTAATTTAACTGCTTGTCATTAATAATCATATAAAACTGTGACCTTTAATAATGGCATAATTCACATAATTTTGGATCAGTATGTAAATTAGCTTGGCTAAAAATATATCCAATTTTTTTTTTTATGTTTATCTGCCTACAACAATCTCAAAAATGACTATTCCATTAAGATGATTTTTGAGGAAAGAAAAATTCAGCTACGAGTGGGATTCGAACCCGCGTCTTCTGGATAACCCGCGTCTCTTTGAGGCGCGCGTGGAACGTGGTGGCTGTCCTCTCTCTCTCGCGGCCCGCCTCCTCCTTCACGAGCATTACTGTTTCGCAGAAGGAGGCGACCGCTTCCCACTCCGTCTCGCCCCGCAGCATGGCCGCAACCAATGCCGGGCGCGAGAGGTCTCCGCCTATCGCCGCCGTGAGGACACGTCGGTGCTCTGCCCAAGCGGGGCAGTCTTGCACCGTATGCTCTACTGTGTCCTCCGGGCGATCTTCGCAGTGGTGACACCCGGGCGTTTCTTCCCTCCCTATCCGACACAGGTACCTCCCGAAACTTCCGTGTCCGGTGAGGACCTGTGTCGTCCGATAGGTCAGGACGCCGTGACGTCTCTCCAGCCACTCCTTAAAGAGGGGTCTTACCGCCGCGATTGCGGCGTGCCCGAGTCTAGACACCATTCCCTCGTTTAAACATTTTATGGTAATACAAAAATCATCTTTACGATGCGCGTTCGCATGCGTTTATGCGTTTAAAAATAATTAATTACTGCTCCATTCTTGAAGCAGTTCTTTCCACTCAATAATTTAATGGCTTGTCATTAAGAATGTGAATACAAGGAAAATGACAAACCAAAACAAACTGAAAATGATTAGCCTTGGAAATAACAATAATATTTACCAACTACAAAAGATAATTTTCGACGATTAACAATTTACGAACAATGAAACAAAATGATACAAGACTTACAAAGTAGTAAAAACTTATTACTTATTCAGAAATATGTATAAGAAAAACTATACTTACTTCCAGCATAATATAATATCTTATACATTTAATAAAAGCAAAATAAGTGTTTGGCGCCAAGAACATGAATAGAAGCGATGATCAAGTTGATAATAATCTCGATAACAAAAAGAAACAATTAATCAATGTTACGTGCACTTACAACGCAATTTTCCGCTCTTGCTTGTATCCAAATGTGCCTAAAACATTATGTTTATTATTTAACTAAAGTTAGTAGATCGATAGGCTTGGTGGCAATCATAGTCTAGACCAGCGGTCGACAACCTTTTCAGTTTTCACAGACAATTTTTATATTATCCTACTAATATTATTAATGCGAAAGTTTGTGAGGATGTACACATACGTGTATGTAGGTATGTTTGTTACTCTTTCACGCTTAAACCACTGAATGGATTTGGCTAAAATTTGGTACACAGATAGTTTATAACCTGGATTAACACATAGGATAGTTTTTATCCCGATTTTATGTTCACGTGGGATAATTTTCGAGTTGTAGCGGGTGAAGCCGCTGGCAACAGCTAGTACTTTTATAAATAAGGTTAAAAGGACGCCAACCTGCAAGGTGGACAGACGATCTGATGAAAATCACAGGATCACTTTGAATGCAAGCCGCTTCCGCGCTTCGATGATGTGATGCCTACGTTCAGCAGTGGATTTTACCTTATAATGAAAAAACTTCAGTTTACAAAATAATAACGGGCATTGCCCACCGCTGGAATATCAGTACACATGAGGAAGCCAGCGAGATGAAAACTAAGCGTAGAAGCCTGTAGTTTGCTATGCAGTCAGTCAGGCCTAACCTTTAGTGCGTCATCATCATCATCAGCCTATAATGTTCCCACTGCTGGGACACAGGCCTCCTCTCTGGGAGAGGGAGTGGGCCATAATTCACCACGCGGGCCCAGTGCGGATTGGTGGATGTGACATATCTTCGAATTTTTGGTTCTAGGACATGCCGGTTTCCTCACGATGTTTTCCTTCACCGTTTTGAGAGCAGTGGCAATGAAATAAATTACACAAAGTAATGCGCCTGGCGGGGTTCGAATCCACGACCTACAGCTCGTTAGTCGGGGCCGATACCAGTGCACAGTGTGCCACCACTGCTCTTAGTACGTCAGCAAGTAGGAAACTGTCAAATTGTATCACATATCACATCTGACATGAAACGTACGTGCCATGAATTTGTATGCACAGTTGTGTTTGTTGCTCATGTAAATATGTATTGTTAAACAAATGTAGGTAATGCATTTGTTTGTCATTGATTGACAAACTGTCGGCTGTCACTGGGGTCAAAATAACAAAGTCGTCACATTGCACTGGTGCATTTAAGTTCTTTTTAAAATGTGGAGAATATTGACCTCATATGGTGGAATACACCAGATATTCAGACAATAACTTGATGATTCATATGACTATTCGGACTAAAAGAAATTTTAAATCCCTGCCTCGCAACTATTCACTTGGAAGGATTGTTTTGATTAACACAATTTTAGGGCTCTAGGGCTCCCCAAGTCCCCACAGAGCATGTAAACGTAGACGCCATGGCAACTTATCCTGCCGTGCTTGATTGGAGCTCCCGGAACAATACAAGCTAGAAGCATTTGTCTTACAAGGGTCCTACCATGAATTTTTAAAGCGAGACTAGTTCCAGTGTGGGAAAAAGACAGAGCTATACAAGTCGTCTAGCGCCATCTCGTTCCAACACTGGAACTACTCTCGCTGCAAGACTTCATGGAAGGCCACCAGGATAAATAAAATTGATTTACATATATTTATTTGAGTTCGTTCGAAGTAAACAATCAACAATCGACACTTTATTCAGGAGTGTCCTTCTTCAACGAGTAACCATAACAGGCTATTGTCAAAAATATGTTATTGACGAAATAAAAAAACAAAAGTTCAATAACGTTCCAATACGTCAATGTATGCTTTTCAAACACAATACCAATATTTTTTATTTCTTGTTATTTTTTGGTACATTTTTAACTATTTACGTTAGATTTTTCCTCAAACTCGTCTGTTCTAAAACTATCCTTAAAGCCCATTGCCCACGCTGCAAGTAGGTGTGCGAGTTGTTTAAAAGTTTGACTACATTCGGTTGATGAAACAAATACCGCAATGTAGTCAAACTTGCGTGCAATTGACGGCACGATTTTTATTACGGCTGAGCGATTGGACTGCTGCGCTTCGGGTCGCGGGTTCGATTCCCGCACGGAGCAAATATTTGTATGATTTACAAGTAGATTTCCGGGTATGGGCGTTTGTGTAAAACGCACCCACGATACAAGAGAAATTCCTAGTGTGGGGTACCCCACTAATATTTTTGGAACGAAGTTCCTTATCGCGCGTTGTGAAAGGGGGCTGGACGGAAATTCTTACGAAAAGTTGTCACGACACTTTTGCCCGACTGCGCAACGCAAAGGAGGGTAATGTGTTTATTACCATGGAATGGAATGGAATGGACTGGACTGGACTGTACTGGACTGGACCGGACCGGACCGGACCGGACTGGACCGGACCGGACCGGACTGGACTGGACCGGACCGCACCAGACCGGACCGGACCGGAAGGACGGGACCGGACCGGACCGGATTGGACTGGACTGGACCGGACCGGATTGGACTGGACCGGACCGGACCGGACTGGACTGGACTGGAGTGGAGTCGCGACGATTATTTTTGTTGAGTGTATACAGTAACTTCGTTCCATCCGGGTGTCCCTTGACACCTCTCAAGTTTTTTTTTATTAAATGTTGCCCAACATTTAATAAAAAAATATTAGTTCGTCTAAATGAGGCTTAATACTAAAAAGAGGATAAAATGTGTTTGTGCCATAGGCTTTATAACTTGCAAAATAGCTATACTAACACAATTTTTGTTTAGCAAGTCAAAAAATAATAAAATATTCGGGTGCTAAAACTTCACGCAGACGAGTCGCGGGCAAAAACAAGCTAGTTTAGACATTGGTCAGTAGGTGTTTCGGGACTTGTTTGTAATAATTATGTTTTTGAGGCGTGTTTTCATAAAAAAGCTTTATTTGGATATTTATTGTATAGGTTAAAATTAATTTTTATTTTATTGAATGTTAATCACATCAGTTCTCTGTATTAAATTAATAAATTTGTGGCAATTATATTTATGATATTCAAAAATTTTTTTATGACTTTTCAGAAATGAATGGAATTTGAGTTGTAATTTTGTGTAAATTAATATTTATTGAAGATTTATGTAGATTTCTCACATTAATAGTCATTTAACATATTTAAAGTTGCTAGGTATGTCTAGCAAATAGGGTAATTGACCGAAAAATTCTAATTGGTCCAGCAGTCATATTATTAAAAAGTAATTGACACATATTTTTTCTTTTGATAAGCACAACAAAATTGATGAAGACAACACTTAAAATTGCCAACATGTCACAAGCAAGTCCAGTTTTGCTTGCTTCTGAAATCTCTGGAATTTTGATGCATAATATCTTTGTAAATATGAATTGATTTAACGGCTTCAGATGTTTGGTACACAGATATTTTATAATCTGGATTAACACTGAACACAGGATAGTTTTTATCCCCATTTTATGTTCCTGTGGGTTGAGTTTTAAGCTGGGTCCAGACTGGTGTAACGTGTAATGTAACGCGAATTCTAGGTGTGGATGGTTCTTCGAGCATTACATGTAACGCTCGTGTGCCGCCCATGCTTAGATTTCACATCACATTACATGGTGGATTACATTATGCGTTACACCAGTCTGGACCCGGCATTATCAGGGTGAAGCCACTGGCAAAAGCTAGTAAAGATAATTTTGTTTATTATTATAAATAAAGGTGGTTAGATAAACTATCTTATCAACAGCGATAATAAGGTAAACTAACCGTTTACCTAATAGAAGTAATTTCCTAATTTGATAAGATTTTCTTTGTTCTTTTATTTGCAAACTGTAATTATAATGAATATTGTATGTGGTACAGTAGGTTAAATTTTAGTGGTAACAATAGCAGTTCATTGGTAAGCATAATCCTTCAAATAGGGCATTGTAGGTGGGTCAAAATGTTACAAAATCAGAGTTTATTTTATGAACTCTACGCTATGATGAATTATTACTTTCAATGAACTTTACTTTATTATTTTTATAAAATTGTTATGTTTTAAAACACAACATGTAGGAGATAATATAGTAAGAAATTGTAAAGTTTAAAATTTTTGTGCCTATTGAGTAATGAGATGACCCACTGACCTGTATTTTTTTTGTATTTTTTGTTTATGTTTGTTTCCCATAATATACAATGTTTTCTATTTAGTAAACTAAATGCACATGCTCCTTTTTGGTTATGATTTGCAATAAAATCAACAAGTCTCACTTTATTACCTAAAATAATTACTGAAAACAAGGATAAACTTTCCATTATGGACCATTGATTTCGAAGTTCATATTTTTTTTGTAGATAGTACTCATAAATAGAAAGCTTTTCACAAATTTTCAAGTTTCGGACGTTCACAGTTTACGAGATTAATTTGTTTAAAGTTTCCATACAAATTGGAAAATAGCACTCCATTTTTGTCATGGTAGATGTCAAAGTTGACATTTCACGTTCCGTTGACGACTTCGAGGTGTATCTTATTAAATTTATGTCACGTTTTACTCAGATATAATTTTATATACGATATACTAATTTGGTGTGTAATAAGTGTGCACAATAATTGTTGTATTATGCAATTACATTAATTTTTTACACACAAATTAACGATTTTTTGTGTTTACATTAGGTGGAACGAAACGTATAGCGACGTCATTTTGTTTTAGAGCGTCTTTTTTTTATCTGTCAGTCATCGTTTGTCAAAATGTTAATACTTTGGTGTTTTATTGAGTGCAAGAGCGAGCGAAGCGAGCTCGGGACTTGGGGCACCCCGACTCGGACAGGTTAGGTTAGAAGGGGATGGCGGGGTCGTGTGAGCGAGCGAAGCGAGCGAATAGACCCCGCCATCCCCTTCGTGGTTATTTTTTTATAAACCACCCAGAAGTAGGAGCCCCGCGCAGCGGGGCTCCGTCGACCTGGCTCCCCCCGACTCTTTCCTTCAATAAATCAGGTTTATAATGTCCAAAACATTACGAAAAAATAACCTCAAAATTCATTCTAACCTAAAACTTCAAGCATGGATATCTCCATAACCATGGGGCTCCGAGATGTGGGGATGGTGCAGGGGGGCAGCCCTCTCCCCCCCTCCCCTCCCCCCACCCTCACCCTCCCATAAATCAATGGTCCATAATGGAAATTTTAACCGAAAACAATACAATACCACCAATTCTTAGTGGATACTAACAAGTTTTTTTTTTTAATTAGTCAACAGGCACTAGGCAAATATTTATGACTTATATGGTACCTAGATGGTTCACTATAAACCATGGAAAAACCTGTAGGTACTAGGTCCCTGCGTACCATATTGTGATCTTCATATTTGTTGATTATGCTACCTTCATCAGGACCATCATTTAGTATTGTATGTATGAATTTGGTAAAGTTGACTTTGTGCCAGATAACTCATTGTTAAAAAAGCTATAGCAGAGCAGATCAGCAGATCTGAATATTATTGTTCATCTATGATACACATTATCACTATAGTGGGGGTCAAACCAAACATAATGCACAGATCAAGTTCGCATTATTAGCGTCTGCAGCCACAGATTAACGTATTGAGCTGACTTCATATGCAAGGAAGTCGCCTGTTGACAACTAGCCTGCAATCAAACATTTTATTGCCTCAGAAAGCAACAAATTGGACATTTACGGGTCGTATGAAACACAATAGTGGGCAGATTGATATCGATGCACGCTGCCGATGCACGGCTACGTGTTTCGTAACAAAGAGCGATCGTGTGACGGTGCAGCAGTGAAAGTGACTAGCTACGAACACACGCACTGCCTACGTTCACGGTCACAATCCTAACTAAATACTAAACATAGTGGTAGCAATACCGATCCGCAGCACCTCTGATAACAACATTATCGCCATCAGTCACAATATCTAACAATAAAATAACGGCATTCTCACTGTACACTGTATTTTTTATCGATAAGAGAAAGACGAGCTAAGTGTGGCATAACTCACCTTGTAATAAACATCCATGCGGACGGTGTCCGGAATCCCTTCGAGCACATTTCTGTCGCACTTAGCTTTCTGCAAATAGTTCACTAAATTCGTGAGGCACAGCTCGTACAAATTATCGGGTATTTTCTTTGAGCGCATCGCCGACGAAGATGCGTCAGCCATTTTGCCGAGATAAATGAAAACTCGAGTCAGTCAATTTGCTTCGCTCGCCGAGATGTCACAGCAGCGCGGCGGTAGCCAAATCGCACGAACTTCATGTTGTTTGTTTGCTGCGTTCTTATTGGTTGAATGTAAGCTCTTTTCCTAAGCTCAAATTAAGACTGTTTCTGATTGGCTATGATGAATTTAAGTCAAGACTTTGTTTTGAAGTGATAAGGAGAAAATCACTGATAAGAAAGAGATAGATATACGTCATACGCTGCCATGGCACATTCATGTCAGTGAACAGCTGTAAACTGATTATAATATTAAAACTATTGTAATAAAATTGCGAATTGCGATTAAAAGCTAAGCACTGAACAACGAAAAGAACAGCTGTCAGCTGACTGATATCAGCCACGCCTCCTTGATGAAAATGCGCGGGGTATTTGTATTATGCAGTAATTTTATACTAAGCTATAGAAAACAATCAAATAGGTAGGTGGCCTGAGGTAGGTGGTATCTCTTGCTCATCCTTCTGGCACAGTCGGGTATTCGTATAACTCCGTTGCTGCCCCCTTATCACAAACCCTGTAGAGCACTGTCAAGTGCCGTTATTACTATAGATTTCTGAAAGAAAGCGCTTGTTCCTCAGTAATAGGAACATTATAAGCTAAGAGTGGCCTCTAAACAACAAACCCAAATCTCAGGCGAGCACCCTGCGACACGCATCCCCTGCATAAAGGCCCATTTAGATGGGGAGAGTTTCTCGACTCGAAGATACGATAATCGAAGGAATATAATTATAGGTATTTACGCGCGCGTTCTGGAATACTTCTAAGGATGGGCGATTCATTCAGAAAGATACAATTTTCGATCGTATCGGAATCTCCGTATTTTGACGCAAAGGGTTTTCCCGAGTAATGTGCTTCGTTAACTGCCACAAAAATTCTTGACAAAAATGTAACCTCTATTTTTTAGGGTGAAATATCGATACAGTATGAGATAACGAATAATCATTGCTATACCACCATAGTATCTCGTCTTCGTCCTTAAGGACTGCGAAAGAGTGGAACTCTCTGCCTGCATCTGTGTGTCCACACACATACAACCCCAATTTCTTCAAAGTTAGAGTGAACAGGCTTCTTCTGGGTAAGCTCGCTCCATCATCGACCTTGTCTTCGTCACTCCTCACCTCGACTAGTCAAGAGATAAAAAAAAAGGATATTTTACTGATACTGTTAGCCAACTTCATCTCACTGCTGGGCAAACGCTTCTCCCCATGACCTCCCAGTTTTCGCGATCCCGGGACCGATCGTTCGTTTTATCTAGCTCATCCCGACATTTTCTACGAGGTCTGCTTCGACGCCTTCTGGCTGTGTCAGGGCGCCACACTGTGTATTTTGGCCCACAGCTCATTTAGTGTAGCGATTTTTTGTCTATATAACATCAAACTCCGTCTAAATAAGAACCAAGTAGCGGATTTGAGACCGTAGGGAACAGCTAGTTTTGATTTACTACGAGTGCTGTTGGCAAACCTTGCACGTGCCCATAACAGACGCTTCGTGTTTCAAAAGCAAGACTAAAAATGCACAATTATTTTGCTATTTTGGGTAGGTACACATTTAAAAGAAACACCATAAATAAATTGGAACAATTTATATCAGATAACTAACATAAAACTAATATTAAACAAAACATCACCATGACACAACTAAACTATTTTAAAGCTGGCTACAGCATAAATGCTTCACTCTTTGCAAAGATGCTTTAAATATATGAACATATTCATTACCTAAAAAATGACAAAATGATTAATAATGAACTAATTGTGTAACTGAGTCGGAAAGACAGTCCTTTAAAATATGAATATGTTCATAAACTTAAAAATACCTTTATCAATTGCAATATTTGATTCTGACATTTTTGACCAGTTGTGAGAAACATTGTTTTTTTTTCAATATTCTACTTAGTTATTCCTCTAACTACTAGAAGAATTAATATGACTAAAATTCGGCTCAAATTCCTCAACAACAATCTTTTATACATGACAGAACTTTAGACAGTCATTTAACAATTCGACTATTTGTTGTGAGAACAAATAATAAACATAACAATATCTTATCAAACTCAGTTAAACGTAAAAAGAAACGTCCAATTACAGTAACCAGCCGTACATTGGCACAAGTTTTCCTAATCCTTACTATATTTTCCGTGCTTTTTTACGGCAAAATACTGTAAAAATGAACCGTCTTACCACAACAACGCTAAACATCTGTTGAACACTTGTCTAAAAAACTGTCAACGTCAAAACGACATTATTTTCACTTTGATATTAGGGTCGTTTTGCAGTTACACTTTTTTGAGACAAGCATTCAACAGTTTATCTTTTTGTGGTTTAAAAAACTGCTAAAAAATAGTCGAATTTTCAATGACCTTTTACTCTTTCACACTGTGTTCTTTGTGATTTCAAAAAGGTCTAATTTGTGTCTATTTGCCAATGGTGAAGCGCGACACGGTTTCCAGAAGGTTGATGTAGGCGTGGTGCTCGTAAGCCGTGCTGAAATCCGACAGCTTTGTCGCGAACTCGTTGCTGATACCTTTTTCTTCGAGGAGGTTCATCAGCAGATCGTAGAGGTACTGGAAGAGAGGAAATAATAAGTTAAATTATATTAAAAAAGGTGGAAATATGAAGTTTGTTTCATAAAATCTGAGCGAGAACTATCTACAACTACATGCTTGATATTAAAAACAAAATTATTTGGCAGATTAATTTATAAGACATCACTGCCGAACCCTTAGGAGAGTACACGCGAGATGTTTTAAAGTTCCTAAATTGTATGAAAACAGAAAAATCGTCAGAAATCGTTAAATTAGCCTTAAACTGCCATTATAAAGTTACAAAAAGTAACTATAGTCAAATACAACAAGAAAAAGTAAAATTAGTATCAAAATTAAAAATCCAAAAAGTGTTTTATTTTGCTATAGTTATTTTCAATTAAAAATGTAGCATTTCAATGAATATCCCGCATACGTATTGCGAGATCGACTTCACTTCAATGCGTCAATTTACCCCGATTTTGGCACCTGACAACTACTTGTATGATAGTATCAAGTGTGGCATAGAAATGGGGCGACCCGGAATCGAACTCGAGACCATGATAACACGAGTAGGCGTGATAAGCCACGAGACTATGGTTACATAGTAATGGCTGACGAATTTAGACCTTACTATGAAAATAATAATGGTGCTAATATATATAAAGCAACACCAGCCTAGTTGGAGGAGAATTAAATCGAATTATAAAACAAATCCAATGCAAAAAAAAATTGTTTTACATATTCTTGCACATCTGTGGCATATAGTGCATTAATCCAAACTAATATTATAAATGCGAAAGTAACTATGTCTGTCTGTCTGTCTGTTACGCTTTCCCGCTTAAACCTCTCAACCGATTTTGATGAAATTTGGCACAGACAATCTTTAGACCCTGAGAAAGAACATAGGCTATCAAAAAACCACGCGGGCGAAGCCGCGGGCGGAAGCTAGTTTAATATAAAAAATCGTCTATAAATACTGCCTATTGTTGTTATAAGCTGTATTTCTACCTGAATTTCTATCTTCAATAAATAATTTAGGTAACTATTTCGTGGCAAAAAAATGGGATAATTTGATGATCAGTTTGGATCGTGATTGGTTGGCTCTGGAATGTTTGCTTGTATTGCATGAATAACACTATTTCTGAAGAATCAAGCTGATACCAGATCTGTAACTCACATAGTATTTTGGAAGCCATACTATTACGCAGCGGACCTAATCTTTTCTCATTAATATCGCACTGCTATTTTATTGCTTGTAACTGTCGTTAAATTGTTTATCAATGGCGGACACGGTTGGCGTGGAGGTTGAGAGACCGAGTGGTGCGCTGCGTGCTGCAGGTTCGATCCCCGCACGGAGCAAATATTTTAGGACCTACAAGTAAGTTTCTATGTTTGTAAACGCACACACAACACAGGAGAAATTCCTAGTGTTGCGCGACGTTATTTACTTTGTTTTTTTTTTAATGTTGAAGGATGGTTTGTTTATAACATACCCCATCAAGGACGTCTCCAGCGACTGCGTACACCTTGTCATTCCACTCGCCCTTGTAGATCGTCAGCTCATCAATACCGAACACGTCGTCTGTGGGCAGAGAACACAGTCATTTATTTTATGGATCAAAGAGTATGAGTGTAATTAACGTAAGTTTGGATAGATGATGATGCATTTAAAGTTAAAATTAGTCAGATTTACTATCGTATGCTTGAATTTGCATTATTCTGATTTTCTGATCAAGTTATAATGGTATATCTAGATAAGGATAATGCAAATTCTAGCCACAAGTTGTCTAAAATCACGTGAATAAAATCGATTTTATTCACGTATTCATACAATTCCTATAATTTCACAGAATTCTGCGCAATAAATCGAAAAGAAAAACCTTTTTGTCACTTTATTTGTTAGCTGAACAAGAAGCGACTTGGAAACTGATGTCCTGATATTTCAAACACAAAATTAAGACAAAAATATTGTTGCCATAATTTTATTTCCAGTTTGTAGCAGTATTGTTCCATACTCACTGGCATGTTGCTCAGTGGTATTCTACTTGACTGCGTTGATGTACCCCACACTTGGCACCCGAGCATGCCATCGAGTGGCGACGTCGAGCGTGGCAATTGTGAGGGGATAAAATGACAAATTATGAAGATTTACAGGATTTGGATGAAATTTCTTACACAGATAGTAGTTTATAACCTGGATTAACACAGCATAGTTTTTATTCCAATTTTATGTTCCCATGGGATAATATATGAGTTGTAGCGGGTGAAACAGCCAGCAACAGTTAGGATTTTTTTTTACGTGATAAAATCATCAAATGAGTCCTCCCACCCAGGGCAGGGAGGGAGGGAGGGACCATTATACTTGTACTGTCTAAAATCCACGGTGTCCTTCAATAGCCCTTTACGTTCCAGGATCACGGTAATTCGATAAGTCCCGCGACCCCGGCAGGCTATGGCCCTCTAAAACAGCTAGTATTAGTATAAAATTTGATTAACAAAGCTATACATACTGTACTCATCAGCACTAGCGTTCGCCGCCGGCGGCTCCTGCAAGTACGAGCAGGTGAAGCCGAGGGTTGTGTCTCCGCGCACGATGTCCACCTCAAACTGCGGCCTGGACCTCATCTCCGCGAACTCCTGCTTCTCAGGCTGCACATCGCCTTCCAACTCCTCGGAATCCACCGTGTGGTTCACATTGAAGGTTATTTTGATGCTGTGGAAGTTATACCAATCTGTATGAGTTGAAGATAACTTCCATTGAGATGGGAAAAGGCTTGGCACATTGTGTGTGTGAACATAAGATGCCTTAGAAGTCTACTTAACAGAATGAGGACATTGTGCGCACTGTTGGATTTGAAAACTTCAGAATAGCGCCGAAAATCAAAAACCTACAGTATTGTAGGTTTTTGATTTTTGGTTTAACATTCGTTTTTTTTAGAATTCTTTCAATTTAAAAAATCCAAACAAAATTATTGAAGCTTCATAGAAGTTGCTAGTCAGATGTATTTGTAGCAGTATTGTTCCATACTCACTGGCATGGTGCTCAGTGGTATTCTACTTGACTGCTTTGCTGTACCCCACACTTGGCACCCGAGCATGCCATCGAGTGGCGACGTCGAGCGTGGCAATTGTGAGGGGATAAAATGACAAATCATACAAACATAGGGTTAGTTCATAATGAGACGAGACGAGACGATACTGGAAATGTGTATCTTTTAGTATAGTAAAGTTAAATTTTGAGTCACTCTATTGAAATGTGGGCGCATCGCCGCGTGTCGGCGTGAATTGACTTTTTTTTAGCGTGGTAAAATCGTCAAATGAGTCTTCCCACCCCGGGCAGGGCGGGAGGGACTGTCAGACTTCTACTGACTAAAATCCACGGTGTCCTTCAATAGGCCTTTCTGTTCCGGGGTCACGGTAAGGAAATAATCCCGCGACCGGCGTGAATTGACTTGTAAAAAATTCCATTGTATCTCGTATTATCAGAAAAACTGGTGGAATGAAACAAAATAATGTCTTTCTCATTTAAAAATAAAATGCTTTGATTTGCTCATCAATTGAGAGTTGAATAATTTCTTTTGTATTTCATTCACTGATAATTGGAATAGTTTAAATTGAGTTGTTTAAAAGGGCTTTCTTTATAAAATTAAAAGAAAATTTATATAGTTTTTTGACTAGAAAGTCAATTAGGATGAAGCAGAACGTCTGCCTCATCAACCTCAACTGTCTACAACTACTTACAGTTCGTCCTTGAGTTTCTTAGTGAGCACCACTTCAGCGCCATCTCCACACACAACAAAGCCATCTAGTTCAGCGGGCAGTACCTTCACCTTCTGAGCCTTGCGCTCAGCCACTATCTCTTCAGTCAGGAACTCAACCAGTTCTCTCTCTCCTAGAAATATCATGCAGGGGTTTTATAGTGAAAATTATTGGTTGCATATAGTAGGTAACTAATAACTTCTAACCTACTATTTTGTTCTTAGATACTGCCAAATTTTGCTTTATTCTAAGATTGGAGAAATATTAAAAAAAAACTGTGATATGAATTTCTGTAAAATGATTTCTACCTTGTTTACAGTGTATGTTTTGTATAAGTGCCAATATTTTATTGTAATGACATTTCAGAATGTATGATGCAACATTTTTACAAGTTGCTAATGTGGGAACAAAAAAGTGTCTAACTATTTTTCTGGTCACCAATTTCTCCTGGTCCAGTGGTATATCTAGCATGTGGTGGTAGGTTCAAACCTGGCAAGTAATAATGTAATTTTATGGACTTCCTTACTTGAAGAAAATTCAAGATTTTCACTTTACTTCATACAAAAATATAAAATCTATTTACCTACATCAACATTAAATATTTATTAATAATGTTCTGTTATAAGAATGTTATAAGTAGCTTTACATAAACAAGACCAAGGTTCACGAGTTCTCTGCATCTGGTGCTTTGGCTCTCCTGGTTAGGAGGACATAGAGATGCAATAGGGCATAAAAAAATAATAGATAAGCAATATGCATAACTATTTTTTTTTTTTTTATATTCACCTATAATTGTCCCACTACTGGGCTGGACATTTATTTTACAAGCTTAACATCAAAAAAATTCAGTCATTTCTTGGGATTTTAGTTTCACTAGTCATGTCTCTCTGGGCTAATACTGAGATTTAAAAAATAAAATCTTGTTTATTATCTTATATAATATGAAATTTCCGTGTCACAATGTTAGTTACCGTACTCCTCTGAAACGGCACAACTGATTTTTATGAAATTTTGTATGCATATACAGTAGGTCTGAGAATCGGCTATCTATTTTTTTTTAAATTTATATGGCAAAACAACGTTTGCGGGGTCAGCTAGTAAATTTCTAAAATCTTTAATCAACTATAAGACCACATGGTTAGCACACCTGCTTGTAACCAATACACCAATCATACAATACCTACTAATATAACATGAACTAAAAGTACTTTTTAAATATTTCATAATGCTAATAAGTATTAGCATTATGAAATATTTAAAAAGTTATAAAATGTAAATAATGATGAATCAAATTTATTGATCTTCGGGAATTAGTTGTAATTATAAAATTAATGGAAGTATGTGAACAAAAAGCCAAGGAAACTTACCTTATCTCAACGGATACATGATGTGCAGGAAAGGAAAGGAAAGGACTCACCAAGGGGCTTGGGTTTGAGTTGATGAGGAGTTGCACTGTCAATCTCCGTATCTGGAGAAATGATGAACTTTAATTATGAGCATGCAAGTGAGAAGCAAGACGATAAAACAAGCATGGCAATGTGTACAACACACATTCCAGCATGATCTTTGCGTGTGGTGCAACACATAACCTCAAAATTGTCTCATTAAAAAATTACTATATTACCTTTGGTGTGCATCGCCTTTAAACCACAACCGCAACCACATGTGTTAGAGTGATTGTGGAGAAGGGTTGACGATGCTGTAATTCCATCTAGCCTCTTGGAACAGCTCATGTGCCATATTCCCCTTGTGAAATCACGTTTCACGGGAGCCTGTACCCGGGATACTAAAGCACCCGTTAATGATGTGGTTTTAACGCAATTTTGTAACACGCGTTGAGCAGTTTTACCTAATCCATTCATTTTTACTAGTTTTCTGTAAATGTGTCACCAATTTCTTGAAACTTATTCGAAAGAATGTCAGAAGACACAATAGAACGCCGCCGGCTCCGATTCTGAAGACAAAGTTGCCAGCGGCATAAAATTAAATAAACTAAAACCTTTTCCAAGAAAATACAATGTCGAGAAAAAAAAGTTACCAAAAATAAACCGTACATTTCCGCAATAAAAAAAGTCAGGGACACCTCTAATGACATTCAGTGTTGCCGTTAGGACAATGTAGTTTGTGGCTACATGTAAGTAAAAAGTAGCCAGTTTTGCAAAAAAATCTCTTTCAAAATTCGGCTAGAAGTGGCTAAAGTGCTTTTGGCCAGGTACTGTTAGGTATCCATCCAATTACTATTGATAAGTATAGCTTGACATAAAAATGTAGAAAACCGGAAGTCGCCACTTTCTTCGCGCTACCAGCACTTTGAATGATTTTATTTTATTATTTTTCACTTATTACGTTAGTTTTATGGCACAATAATAAATCTAACAAACCTGCGGTCTTTGTTTACATCAAATATCAAAGATTTTGAAACACTGTCAGAAATAAAAATTTTAGTTCCGTTTCAATCCGTTCTGGCCAAGCTGTATTACAATTTCGGCACGGTGATAAATGGAATAAAACAATTTTAATACTACTTAGTATTTAACATTATTAAAAGCTAATAAACGTTCAGCTAGTGAAAAATATTCTCAATTATTTGGTTTAAAATTATAAATCAATTCCTAAGTCTACAGTGACATCTGGAGATTCATTAATCTCTTTCGTCAATGGGTGATGATGTGGGTGGTATTTCAATTTGTTTGACCGATTTGACCGTTTTTGTGACTTTGTTTAAAACTTCAGCAGGCAAAACATATTGTGGCAAGCTTTTTTTAATATTTTTAATTGTTTTTTTGTAGTTTGGTTTAATTAATCGGTAGACTTCTAATAGTAATTTAGTAAAAGTTTAACAATCGAAAAATCAGCCAAAAGTGGCTAGATTTATTTTGGTGGCTAAAATGGTTTTCTGTTTGGCTAGAACCGTTGAAAATCCGCTAGATCTAGCCACAAAGTGGCTAAAACGGCAACACTGATGACATTTTGGTCGACAGTGTTACCAGCAAATAGAGACTATGGTTCCAATAGTTCGTGCACTTTCGTTGTGTTTGAGATTGCATGTATTTGGATTGGATACAGAAGTTATAAGTTTAATGAAAACGTAATGTCAAGCAAACTGCGAATTGATCTTAATACACAAATAACGCAAATATTAGTTACTTATGTATGAAAAGTCATTCAGTTTTAATAAGTTTTGTTTCGTCGTTTTCAAAGTGAAGTAGCGTTTTACTGGGTAATTATAATGATGTGCTTGTAACACTGAACAAAGATTGTCAACGTGACAAGCAGTGAGTGGCTGTGGTTGTTGTCACTGTTGTCAGTTTCACGTGTGTTTTTCGAATATTGAATTATTGTCTATTTTTTAATAACAAAGTAGCTGAAATGCCTAGAAAACGCAAGCTAGAAGCAAAGGAAACTACTACCCAAAAGTCTTTACCTGTAGAAGTGGTCATAGAAGACGTAACTTCACATCCACTATGTATGCATGGGCCAACTTTATTATTTTCAACTGAAAAAGGGCGATATTTCGCTTGCGCCTCTTGTAGGAATAAGGAATGCACAGTTCATATAGATGAAGAAGATTGGCAGAAGGAAAGTGTAAGGAAACGCAACGAGAAGTACTACAGTTTGATTCCGAAGATTGATAAAGCGGCAGCATGGAGTAACTTTAGTGAGGTTAGTTTTACTTATATTTAACAAATAAAATTTCTGAACGACAAGAAAAAGCAATCACGACAACAACAACTCCTTTTTTCAATTCAGTAACACTACTAATAGTAAAATTAATGATTAAAACCGAAAACATTCAATAATTCCTAATTAATTAACATTTTGAACACAAAATAACAATGTTTTTGTCATACCAGGTAAAATCATGTCACTATGTAGACCGAGCTTTCTGCAACACATGTGAGGAGCTGTACCAAGTCTCAAAACCTTCTAAGAAGCATGCCAAGGACCACAGGATTATCACTCCATTGACAGATGAGCAGCTAACTCGCCCAACTACATGGCTGCCGATGCTAGAGAATGATTCCGTTGAAGCACAGTATATGTTCACTAAGAAATCTGTTGGCACTGTGTTTGGGATTCTCAAGAATAATAATATAAGGTACTTTAATATTCTTAATAAATTGCAGTCAATAATCAAAGCAAGGAGTTCAGTAACCTTTTGACAACCACATACATTTATAATATTTATGTATTTAGAAATCCGTCATAGGAGGGTAGGCGATTGTTTGTGGCGAGTACATGTGGTTTTGTTTCTCGCACCGATTTTCGGCTAATTCTCTGCTTTTTGTGGTGGTTTTTGGGTATTTTTTACGTGTCTGTGCTCGTCCTGTGTTTATTTGTGTTGTGTACCGCATCTGGTAAGTTTTTAACTATTTAATTCTCTACTGGCCTATGCTGAGTGACAATGGCGGGTGACGAACGGCCTCCTGGCCGCCCTCCAGATCCCCCCCATCCCACTCAGCTACAATCGCAAGACCTTTTTCCTCATACACCTATTCTGACGGCCCCACTATCTCAATTTGAGACAATGGAAGTTGAAGTAGCTTCTCAAAAGAGGAAACTCGTAGAAAAACATCCCCACAACGACCCTTCGAATGGCACAGACGAAAATGCTCCAATGACTAAACGCGACCGGGTCACGTCTCCGTCCTTGATCTCACGCTCCAAGTACTCGCATTTAGATAGACAACCATTTTTAGTATATGCATCTCTTTGTGAATCCGACCCAACCTCTGGCACTACCCTTCATTCTATAAAATTTGGTAAAATGTTAGAGAAACTGAATGTTGTGAATATTGTAGATGGGGGTATAAAGAGAATAGGTAGAAACAGGGTATCAGTAGAGTTCAAGGGCCCGGAAGATGCCAATGCATTTATCGACAATGAGTCAATTAAGCAAAAAGGTTTCACGCTGTCCATTCCTACTTTCAACATCACCAGGATGGGTGTTGTGAGGGGTGTCCCTATTGATTGGACTGACATTGAAGTCTTGGATGCCCTGAAGTCTCCACTTGGTAAGGTGTTGAAGGTGAGGAGATTGAATCGCAGAGTTTCCAATAATGGGAAATCGGAATGGATTGCCACATCAAGCGTAGTAATCACATTTGATGGTCAGAGCCTCCCAGATCGAGTCTTCTGCTGTTTCAATTCCCTTCCAGTAGAGATCTATAATTTTCCCACTGTCCAGTGTTTCGGGTGCTGCAAATATGGACACACCAGAACTCAATGCCGGTCAAAGCCACGGTGCTACCGCTGTGGTAGTGGTGACCATTTTGGAGATGGTTGTACCATTGAAGAACCCAAGTGCTTTTATTGTTCGGGTGACCACCCTGCGAACAGTCGTCAATGCCCGGAACATCTGCGTCAGCGGAACATCAAGTCCACCATGGCCAAGGACAATATATCTTATTCTGAAGCAGCCAAACGTTTTGCCCCCTCCTACCGTTCTTTTGCAGACGTTACGGCGTCAGCCCCTCCAGCACTGACTATCCCCCTGACCTTTAACCATAATCCCCGCCCTCCCCGTCTCCCAATCTCTAATTATTCCTCCCATTCCCAACCCTCTACTTCTTCCACCAGTAAAAAAATTGTTACTACCCGTCCAAAGCCTCACACCCCCCTCCACCCTGGTTATGACCGTAGAGCCCACCAGGATATTATTAACAGTTATTCTTTCCCCCCCTCTCCTAATGGTTGTGCTCTGATGGACCACCCTCCCACTCACAATGAGAATGAAGAGACTATTAACACTATTATTACTTTGCTTTCCACCCTTCTTTCAAATTACACATTACCAGACTACGTTGCCGACAACATAGTCAATAAAATTAAAAACCGTAACATTCCATCTCATGCAGTGGAACACCAGAAGTGCTCTCCCCAAAAAACATGAAATCTGTCACCTTATTAATTTGCATAACCCTGCAATTTTTGCAATCTCAGAGTCATGGCTAACTCCACGACTCAATTTTAATATTCCTAGGTATAGCACTCTCCGGGATGACCGTTCTGATGGTTATGGCGGGGCTGCTATGCTAGTGAACAATCTTCTTTCTTTCACCCCTCTATCCTTTCCTCCCCACGGAGATGAGATTAATGCTGTAGGTGTTAATATCCTTGGCATTAATTTTATATCTGTCTATATTCCCTCCCCTAATCCCTCCTGCTTTCAATACATTCATAATATATGTTCCTCATTGAATCCTGTTATAATTTTGGGTGATTTTAACTGCCATCACTTTCTGTGGGGCTCTGACCATTCTGATACCCCTGGTTTGGAGTTGGTTGATCTGTTGGAAGATTTGGATTTATGTGTTGTCAACGATGGTTCCGCCACTCGCCTATCTAGACCTGGCCTGAGTAGAAGCTGTGTAGACCTTACCCTGTGTTCAGCTAGTTTGACCGCCCAGTTGGAGTGGAAACGACTAAACCTCACGTATGGTAGCGACCACTACCCAATATGCACTACTCTGATCAATAGGTCCTTACCCCAAAGGGATAACCCTCCACTTTTAAAATACAGGCTTACTGGTGCGGACTGGGACTTATACTCCCAAACTCTTGAAGATATGGTTTCCACTTTTCCCCAAATTTCCCCAGCCAACATAGATGACTGCATATCGAAATTTTCAGATTCAATTTCTTCAGCCGCGGATAACAGCATTCCACTTAAAAATTCAGCCTCTGGAAAACTATCATCTCCCCCCTGGTGGGATCGGGAATGTTCCAACATGATTAAATCTCGAAAAGAAGCGGAACACAATTATGCTCAAAATATGTCCACTGAAAACTGGATCGAGTACAAACGGATTGTTGCGACATCCAAACGTCTATTTAAAAAGAAAAAAAAAGAAGGATGGAAGAAATTCTGTTCTTCACTTTCCCCTTCAACCCCTTCCTCTCTTATTTGGCAAAAATTCAAACATTTTAAACGTGGTTGCTCTGCCCGAAACTCCTCATCTATGCATAGCGGCATTACAGAATCTTTCCTGAACAAACTAGCTCCCCCTTTCGCTCCTCTTTTGGGAGAATGCCCCTCACCTTCTGAGGGGGGCGAAAATTCCAATGACCCCTTAGATGCCCCCTTCTTGTTAAGCGAACTGGATGCAGTGCTCGAACACGTACACAACTCTGCCCCAGGTATAGATGGCCATCCATATTCCTTTTTTAAAAAATTGGGGCTCCGCAGTCGCCAATATCTTTTATCATTAATTAACACATGTTTTAATCTCTCACATATCCCTGATTCCTGGAAAACGCAGCTTATAATTCCTATTCTAAAACCAGGGAAACCTCCCGATTGCCCCGATAATTTTCGACCCATTGCTCTATCACCTGTAATAGGTAAAATATTGGAACACCTTATTAAAAACAGATTGGAGTGGTTGGTTGAAGGACGTGGTCTTCTAGCCAAATCTCAATTTGGTTTCCGAAAGGGGGCTAGTACAATGGACAGTATTGGTGTTCTGATGACTGATATCCGGATTGCTTTCAGCAAAAATGAGTCTGTTCTGGCGGTCTTTCTTGACATTTCTGCAGCTTACGACAATGTTCTTCTTTCGGTACTCAGAAGTAAATTACGCCAGCTGAGTATCCCTGTAAAGATTATTAATTGTATCTGTAACTTGTTGGCTGGTCGTAGTGTTAAACTCCACGTCCCAGGAGAATCACATGACCCCAGAACTGTTTGGCGTGGTTTACCCCAAGGTTCAGTACTAAGTCCTCTTTTATATAGTATTTACACCTCTGATCTTCACAAGTCCCTTAATAGCGACTGCCAGATTTTACAATATGCAGACGACCTAGCCTTATATATTCCTACCTCATCCATCGAACTTGCTACAGAATCCATGCAAATATCCCTTAACTCCCTTAACCAGTGGTTAATCTCTCATGGCCTTAGCTTGTCAGCTCCTAAAAGCTCCGTTGTTGTTTTCTCACGGAAACGCTTAACTCCATATGCCCACCTTGAAATTGAGAGAGCCCCGATCAAGGTCGAGGATAAGGTGAAATTCCTTGGGGTCATTTTAGATTGTAAATTAAGTGGTGTCTTTCATCTCAATTATATAATCAATAAATGTGACAAGAACCTTAATATGCTACGTGCTTTAGCGGGAGTATGGTGGGGTGCTCATCCCTTTACTCTTAAACTCATATACAATGCTACAATAAGAAGCTTACTGGACTATGGGTCTTTCCTCCTGGAACCCTGTAGTAAAGTTGCGTTAGCCAAGCTGGAAACTATTCAGTCGAAATCCCTCCGCATTGTACTAGGATGTATGAGATCCACTCCTACCAACGCTCTGCAAGTTGAGAGTGGCGACCCTCCCCTTCTTCTCCGTAGACAATACCTAGCCGATAAATATATGTACAAGGTATATTTTCTTAGTAATCACGTTGTTCTTTCTAAGCTTTCCATATTAGATAATTTATGTAGACAAAGCGATTACTGGAAGCATAAAGACCCCCCTTTGATCCTTAATTCATTTAGGAAAATCCGGAATGTGGAAATCAATTCTCCCATTCCTCAGTGTAATAAATTCCCACTCTACTCATGTCCATATGAAGTTCTAAATTTTGTTCCAAAAATCTCTTTTATTGGAATAAATAAGGATACCATCAATGCTAATGACCTTTTTCTTTCGACTGTTAATAACAACTGGCCTGATCACTACAAATTTTATACTGACGCTTCTAAATTGACCTCCGACGGTAGAACAGGCATTGCTGTATATAATTCCAACTCCAAGATATTCCTCCGGTTCCAGTGCCCTCCCGAGTCTTCAGTTTTTACTGGGGAATGCATTGGAATTCTGGAGGCGTGTTTATTTATTTCCTCTCATTCAGCTATCTCAAAAGCAGTCATCTTCTCTGATTCCATGAGTGCTCTGCAGGCAATAGTTAAAAATTCATTTAAAGATATCCTACGTAGCCCAATCATTGTCGAAATCAAAACTGTCCTACATTCTTGTTTCAAAAAAAAAACGTTGAAGTCATATTAGTATGGATTCCTAGTCATGTGGATATTACGGGCAATGAGGTGGTAGACAAAGCAGCTAAGAATGCGATCAGCAGCAATCTGGCAGATAAAAAACATTATGCTATTCAGGTCTATGACCTAATTCACAAGGCCAAAGTAGATCTTTTTAAATCCTGGCAAGACCACTGGTCTCAATCTAGCAAGTCAAAGGCTAGCTTGTTCGCATCTATTCAACCAACCATTCCTTCCAAGCCTTGGTTTTATAAATACAAAGAAACATCCAAAACCGTCACATCCGTCATATGCAGAATCCGTATTGGCCACTGCTGTACCCCAGTTTTCCTCCATAAAATTAGGGTCCGGGACAGTTCCTTGTGTGAATGTGGGCTGGATGATGGTACATTAGATCACATATTTTTAAATTGCTCTTTGAATAATGTTTCCTCTTTTGATCAGGTTATTACAAAATTGAACATCCAAAAACCCACTAATTTCCGTCACCTCCTCTCATTTTTCCCTAATCCCCAAATTATACGTGCTTTTATTAAATTTATTTCCAATAACAATATTAAACTATAAAAATCAGACATAGCCTAATTAATAATTATTATATTGTCTTGACGTATATATTCTATGTTACTAACTATTACTAACTCCTGGGTTTTGTGTTTATTTCAGGGCTAGAAGAATTGCCTCAAAAAGTTTAAGTTCATTATTCTCTTTGTAAACTTAAATTTAATAAAATACCCATGTATAGTCACTTCGCTGCTTACCCTGTGGTCACTACATGACACTGGCACGCATTGCTACGGCAGATTGCCACTAAAAAAAAAAAAAAAAAAAACCGTCATAAAATAGATGAACAAATGTTTTCCGACTTCTTTCACAAACTTGGAGGTAGATTTATTACCGGCGGAGATTGGAACGCTAAAAACACTCATTGGGGTTCCAGGCTCACTACTACGAGAGGTCGAGAACTGAAAAAATCGATAGATCAAAACTCACTCTGCGTGCTTTCGACGGGGGAGCCAACTTACTGGCCCACAGACCCCAACAAAACCCCGGATCTCATTGACTTTTTCATAACCAAAGGACTGTCGGAAACATACACAAAAGTTGAATCTTGTCTGGATGGCACATCTGACCATACGCCAATAATCTGCACTCTTAGTACAACTGTCATTTTGAGGGAACCAATTGAAACTCTCTATAATGGTAAGACCGACTGGGAGTCTTTTCGAGACTATATTGACCAAAATATTAACTTGTCAATCCCACTCAAAACAGAAGATGATATAGAGAATACAGCTTGGTATGCCACTAATTTAATCCAAAAGGCAGCATGGCTATCCACACCATACGTGCAGTACACGGAAAAATCCCAAGATATAACCTGGGAAATTAAACAAAAGATAGCTCTAAAAAGAAGACTAAGGCGCCAATGGCATAGAAGTAGAAGTCAGTGGGATAAAAGAGCCCTCAACAACGCGCAGAAGGATCTAAAGCGGATGCTAAGAGAAAACGAGAACAAAACTTTGCAAGATAAGTTGAAAACTCTCTCTCCTTATAAAGCTGAAGATTACTCCCTCTGGAAGATGACTAAAACTCTGAAAAGGCCGCATAAACACATTCCACCGCTGAGACGACCAGATGGCAATTGGTCAAGAAAATCTTCAGAAAAAGCAGAGTTATTCGCCACGTTTTTAAAAGACTCATTTAAACCCAATGACCCTGATCCTATGTGCAATGAAGAACACATTGATGAAGTTCTAAATAGTGACCAACAGATGTCGCTGCCCTTAAAATTGATAACACCAGCTGAAGTGAGAAAATCTATTTTAAATCTAAAACAAAAAAAAGCGCCGGGTTTTGACCTTATAACGGCAGAGGTACTCAAACAGCTACCAAGAAAGGGGATGGTTTTGTTAACGGTCCTGTTTAACGCAATGCTAAGAGTACAATATTTTCCACGTCTATGGAAAATTTCCATCATACATATGATTGCCAAACCTGGAAAACCTGCTTCAGAAATCACCTCTTATAGACCAATAAGTCTTCTCCCGGTGTTGTCCAAGCTTTTTGAGAAGCTACTTCTCCAACGACTCCACCCAGTGCTTGAACAACAAAAGGTGGTGCCAAATCATCAGTTCGGATTCCGCGAGCATCACGGTACTATAGAGCAAATTCATCGAGTGGCACACACAATCCGCCAAACACTAGAGAGAAAGGAATACTGCTCTGCTGTATTCTTAGACGTTCAACAGGCTTTTGACCGTGTCTGGCATAAAGGCCTACTTTACAAATTAAAACTGTGCTTGCCAAATACAGCATACATGATTCTAAAATCATATCTGCAGGACCGCATGTTCCAAGTAAAGACTGGAGATTCTTTCTCATCTATTTACAATATAGAAGCTGGAGTTCCTCAGGGATCAGTGTTGGGCCCAATATTGTATACAGTATACACCGCTGACTTACCCTTTTCAGAGGAGGTAACGATTGCGACTTACGCTGATGACACTGCAGTACTCTCATGCCACAAAGATCCGAAAGCAGCATCTATAAAACTCCAAAGACACCTGGACGAAATTGGAATCTGGCTTAAAAAATGGAGAATAAGAGCCAGTGCTGCAAAATCCACTCAAGTGACATTCACACTTAAAAGAGGAAAATGCCCACCAGTGAAACTCGATGGAACTGTTCTTCCTGAACAACGGACAGTGAAATATTTAGGAATGCACCTAGATAATAAATTAACCTGGAGAGACCACATCAAAGCCAAAAGAGAACAGGCAAATAAAAGACTCAGAGAACTGAACTGGCTAACAGGAAGGCAGTCCTCACTGAGTCTGGAGAACAAGCTTCTAATATATAAAAGCATAATAAAACCAGTGTGGACGTATGGCATTGAACTCTGGGGATCCGCAAGTCATTCTAACATAGAAATACTTCAACGCTTCCAAAATAAAGCCTTAAAAACCTTGACTAGTGCCCCATGGTTTACAAGAAACAGTGAAGTACACGATTATCTAGAAATGCCTACTGTCAAAGAGCAAATAGAAAGGTCCTGTAAAGCCTACCAAGAAAGACTAGAACGTCATAAAAACCAGCTGGCTAAATCACTCATGGAAACTGATACTTGTATATCCCGGTTAAGAAGAACAACACTGGCTTTAATCTGAAGCTGTATACTAAATGAGATTTCGCATCATAGGATGTGCTTAATCTCCAAATCTTTTAAAATTGATCAACAAATTTAATTATAGCTTGTAGGCTGATGGTAAATGGAAGAAGAAGAAGAAGAAAAAAAAAAAAAAAAATGTATTTAGAAATATATAAGTATGTTTATCAGCTGTCTAGTACCCATAACACAATCTCTGCTTAGCTTGGAACTAGATGGTGTTGTTTGATAGCAACGACGATATAATACTAGACTCCGCATGCACGATCTAAGGAACAAAAACTATTGTCAACTCACTGAGGTACTACGTAAGCGAGGGGGACGGGGTACTGCGTTGTGATTGGCTAACTCAAGGTCTGTTCTGTCTCAACGTATGTTTACGGCTCACAGGAGTGGTCGAAATGAGACGGATATAAGACTTTTTTGCCTAATGTGTTGACAGACATCGGTCGCCTGTTATTAGGAGTCTAGTATTATATTGTCGTTGTTTGATAGTTGTGGAGTATTATTATATCTATAGACACAGCATGATTTGCGCAGTGGCTGAGTGATTGACTGCTATGAAGTGTTGCGGGCTCAACCCACCCATGGTAAAAATATTTGTATGACCTAAAAGTAGTTGTTCCAGTTCTGGGTGTTTGTGTATGTGTGTTTCTATGTTTGTAAACACACCCACGACACAGGAGAAATCAATGAAGGAGCCAGGGCAATGTAAAATATTTTATAAAAAAGCATTCACACAGTTACTTTCAGCTGAACCAACTGTGCCTAATAAATAAACTATGTGAAATGTATTTTTTGATGTTGACTTTGCACTTTTTTCATACATAAAATCGATCTGCATTGATTTCTATATTTTCTGTTACAGCAACATCCTCTGCATTGGCACCCCCTCCATCCACGAGGAGGCCCAAACTCGGGATGACTTCAACTCCATCCTTCTGGACTATGACAAGCGCCACCAGAACTTCAACCCACCAAACAAGTTCATTTGGTACAACATGTTCAATAACTACATGTTTAATGGGAATGAAGATGAGAAAGTGCTCAAAAAATTCTTTAAACAATCCCGGTAAGTTCAGAATAATGTTTCTTTACAAACATTTAAATTCAAATACACAAACAGCCAGACTTGGAACAACTGCTTGTAGGTCATACTAATATTTGTTCCGTACGGGATTCGGATGCGCGACACGACACGCAGAACGCACACTGCGCCAATGGCGTCTTGTATTTAGTGGGTGACCACGAAACATGAGAGAGACAATGAGACGAGATGTACCACCCACTAAATACATGACGCCTCCTTGTATCGTTTCATGAAGGTGTAGCTAAATAACCCAATACTCCACTGAAAATTAATTACATAATTGAAATGAATGATTTATTGGGTTTTATTTTAAGCGTTATTATGTCACCGGAAGATATCAAGATCCGCAAGTTTATAAATTTACTAGGAAATTTATAAAGTAACCTAACCTAACCTACCGTTTTATAAACTGACGAGTTAGATAGATTATAAACATAAGGTTGTTACAATTTTACGCTGACATATATATTATCAATTTTATAATTCACAGATTATTATGAATTATCAAGGAAAAAAAACCCGACGCTCAACTGATATGGCGTATGTGCGGCGTAAACATAATCGAAGTCGTCCTATAATGTTATTATTCAATTCCATTTCAGTGAGGGAGGTATCTGCATAGTCATGGACCCTCCATTTGGCGGTCGCGTTGAGCCGCTAATCCAAACGCTGAAGGAACTGTCAGACTCCTACCATAAGATCTGTGACATGCCTGAGGAGGGCCTGCTGCCTGTCCTGTGGGCCTTTCCGTACTTCTCGGAGCCCTATATCACTAACAATGCGCCAGAGATCAAGATGCATGACTACCAGGTATGAATAATGATTTGCAAGTTTTTTCGTCCGCTCAGGTAAAAAGCTGAAATTCTAAATAACGAGAGAATAAGAAAGAGACAGAGCTATACAAGTCGTCTAGCGCCATCTCGTTCCTTCACTGGAACTACTCTGGCTTTAAGATGTCATGGTAGGCCACCAGGTCTTGCCCCTTTAGTCTGTTATTGCGAAGAGCAGTGTCACGGCAGATAGCATTTTACATTCCCGCGGAATGGAATGAAATGAAAACTTTAATACGCGAAAAGACACGATAATTCGCGAGAATTCTCGCGTTCATCTTGAGGAATGTTCATGTAGACAAGAATATTTCCCTCGTAAATGAAAACACAGCAGTAACTTCAGTTACGAGGGCAGAGTTGAACTCCGCGTCACTTTCCACGATTTCCGGACGCAGACGGCACCGAAGAGTGCGCGAATCTTACCCGAACCTCTTTTTGGCTCGTATAGTTCATTTGTTTATATTTCTCAGCTTTCAGTTCAGAGGGTTCTCGTCATGCGAGATGGTAACATCGATTATCATTACGCGGCATATCTAATGATATTTTAGTAAACAGATAATATGTTATGAGCGCGCAAAACGTGAAGACCAGAAAATGTCCTACGTGGGACGATTTGCTAGTCTATTATGCCGACGTGCGGGGGGATTGATGACGCGCGGCGCTGTTTGTTTATCTAGCTGTCACTTTTTTCTTATGTTATGTTCAGTTTTGTTCCAAAATTACGTAGCATTCTAAATTGAACCTTACATGAGAACAAAAAAGAAATTAAATAGTACCTAGCTCCTTTGTCTAGAGTTCTAGACTAATATAGCGAAAAACTAAATATAATATATTTCCTTCTTTACAGATTGAATACACAAACCACAAGAAATTCCTAAACAAGATGAAGGACGGCAGAAAATTCGCGTCACCAATCCGTTTCTTTACCAACTTGCCACTCCGTACTATAGACTTATCGAATGACAGTAACTACAAAATGTGCAACAAGTGTAAATTCTACGTTTCAGCAACAAACAACCACTGTTTCAAATGTGGGGAGTGTACGAGTAAGAACGGGATGACATACAAACATTGTGATTTTTGTAAGCGCTGTGTGAAGCCGACTTTCTTTCATTGTAAGGAGTGCGGCAGGTGTTGTCAACAGAGGAACCATGTTTGTGGAGTGGTTGTTGAGAGCCAGGTAAGATACAGACAGCATTTTAAAACTACCGTACTACTAATATTATAAAAATGAAAGTGTTTTTTTTTAGACGGGACTTTGCTCTTGATAGTTAGAAGTTTCAAATTTTGCTTAAGGGTTTTTTAGGACGTAGGTTCTACTTCAGACGGGATTTTGCGAAATTCGACACATGAAAATGATTTCGGTTTTTGGGGTTGATAATTTTTTTTTTGGATGTTGAGTTAAGATTTTCCAAGTTTCCCAGAGGAAAAGTTCGAAATACGCGCGGACGAAGTCGTGGGCAAAGTGCTAGTACCTAACTGATAAATACCTAAATCGTCAGTATTTGACGACAATTTTTTTTTTAAACAATACCCCACTTTTAGCATTTCTCCTGTATCGTGGGTGCGATTGAAGTCACATACACAGACACCCAGACTCAGAACAACTACTTCTAAATCTTAACAAATAAATAAAATCTATACATATAATAAAACTGTAGAAAAATCGTTTTTGTACATCAAAATAAAATCCAAAAAAAAAATAGCTAGGGTGTTGAAGGACAACCAACAGAACCCATTTACAGCATTTTTAGAATTTTTGTCTGTTTGTCGGTTTGTCTGTTTATTTGTGGCTCCATCACCATCACGTAAAATGTACGAAGGCAATGTAGATAACCTTTATACACAACGATCGAGCGTAACTTGAGGACTAATTTAGTTTTTGTTTCATTGCAATCGGTTAAGTCTATCAAAAGATATTTGAATTTAAAGTGTTCCAGACCCAGAAGTAAAATTACGGTCAGTTTACACCGAGACGCGCAGTTCAGTAGCGCGATCTAGCTTGGAATAGAAAAACTACATTCAAATAATGTTGTGGACTGGAGTGGAGTGGTTTGGAGTGGAGTAGAGTAGAGTGTAATGGAATAGAATGGGATGGTTTGGAATGGAATGGAAAGAAAGAAAAGGTTTTTATTAGACTCACACTAGAATGGGAATGAGTGGGATGGAGTAGGATGGAGTGGGAAGGAGTAGGATGGAGTGGGATAGAATCGGATGGAGTGGGATGGAATCGGATGGAGTGGGATGGATTAGGATCAATGACAATAAAGCCTCTTGACTGCTCATACGGGCGACTCAGGCTCACGACACATCAGTGAAATTGCACTTATATTAGATGAAAATATGACTGACCATTTTAGTTTTGACCAGTTAATGGATCTCTCCACACGCGATTATTTTGATAACATTTTTAAATATCTCTGCTTAATAATATCAAATTAATTATGAGTTCTTGTTCAATTATATGGTGTGGGAAATCGTCTAAAACATCCAGCTATAAAAAGGTTGGCATAACTTTTCATCGGTAAGTAAAATTTATTTATAATTTGATAATAATTATTATGAATAATTGCAGGGCTCAAGCTAAACTGGTTGTTTACGTTTAAGGCACACAAAATGTACACCGCGTTGATGTCTTTTTGAAAAGTCCCTTACACTCACTAGGTATTTTCAATAAGTGTGTCCCTTTCTATCTGTAGGCATAAATAGAAAGAGACAGATGCATTGCTGTAGTATTGTGACAACTTCGAAACTAAGTCTTTAAAATATTGTCGATAAAAATAACGATGTTCCCTAACTGTAAAAAAGTAACGTTACTTAATGTTTACATTTTAGATTTCCAAATATTCCAGAAGTGAAAGAAAAGTGAATCAATGTTGTCAACAACGAAAATTGGTTTCCAAAAAAATATAGCGTTGTTTGTTCAAGGCATTTCACGGAAGATTGCTTTGAAACCCTAAAGAACCGACGCCGTTTATTTAGTTCAGCAACACCGACTCTGTTTTTGCCTGGTTTGGTATGTTTTATTTAACATATTTCAGTTAAATTTTGTACGTTTTTAGAAAAAAAAAAATAAGAAGTATCTACATGTAAAATAAAAACTTTATAATTTAAAGGCTTTACCAAATAAGATGGCTGATCTATGTATACATGGTTCTAATTAACCCGGGCCTTCCCATCTAAATATCTCACAAGTGAGTTAATTTATTCTAACGATGTGATTCGTGATCCTAGGCCGCATTGTTACAATATTTAATGCCTGATGTATAATTACAGGATTTAGTATCAATAAACAGGACAAACTTACCATCAAATACCCTCCCAGAAATGCGATGATCATAACGTACCTGGAACTTCCTATGATAATTTCCTCATTGTAAGTTAATTTTAAAATAATTGTATCGTACAGGAGGATCGTCCAACCAAGGCGCAAAATTTTTTCTTTTGATTTTTTTTACGATTTTATTAACGTTGATTTAATTTTAGCATTAATTTAAATAAAGTTAAAACACGAGTTACGTAAGTGTTTTATTTGCACCCAGTTAACGCCCAATCACTATAGTTAATAAAAAAAAAATAAGCAGACATCGTTATGTTCGATTTTATCGATATTAGGTATTGTAGCAAAACTGACTTGTGCATCACTATGTTTGGAACATTCGTCCTGACATTGTTGCATCGGCCAATCACAACCGCTGTTTTTTCTTCGTCCCCCGACCCGCAGTGGTGAGTCGTGTGCCTAGGCGAAATCGGTCTATGAGTTCTCAAGTGGTTTAATTCTCTTTGATTAGGATAGAGTGGGATGTAGTGGGATGGAGTGGCTTGGAGTGGGATGGAGTGGATTGGAGTGGGATGCACTGGGATGGAGTGGGATGGAGAGGGATGGAGTGGGACGGAGTGGGATGGAGTGGGACTGAGTGAGATGGATTAGGATGGAGTGGGATGGAGTAGGATGAAATGGGCTGGAGGGGGATGGAGTGGGATTGAGTGGGATGGAGTGGGATGTAGTGGGTTGGAGTGGGATGGAGTGGGTTGTAGTGGGATGGAGTGGGACTGAGTGGGATGGAGTGGGATGGATTAGGATGGAGTGGGACTGAGTGGGATGGATTAGGATGGAGTGGGATGTAGTGGGATGGAGTAGGATGAAATGGGCTGGAGTGGGATGGAGTGGGATTGAATGGGATGGAGTGGGACTGAGTGGGATGGAATGGGATGGAGTGGGATGGAGTAGGATGGAGTGGGATGGAATGGGTGCTCTAATCCAGTAGCAATTCTTCTGAATCTGATCGACAGAGGGCGTTTATTATAATCACCTCAAATATTCTTGAAAAATAAATTCTAAATACAGGGATTATATGAAAACGATATGATTTATAAAAAACGTGGCAAGAATTAAGCGCTTCGCACTAAAAAATGGTATCCCTTTTCGTCACCTAAAACTGTTTGTCCGAAAATCATTATCCATAACACGTTTGCTATAAAATCCAGTAACCATAATGATCAAAAGTTCTAAATGTTGTTTTACATAATTATCTTCACTTCTAACGCTGTTCTGGCATAATATCGGGTATCATAATAATTGAATCTCCTAATTTTGTATGAAATAAAGTCATATGTCCTAATCATTATATTACATAATGTGTATTATTCCGAATGTTCAATTAAGTATAGTAAAACTGATATTTCATTAAATTGTTTAGAAACCGAAGATCTTGGGATCCAAGAGCGAGCGAAGCGAGCTCGGGACTTGTGGGCACCCCGACACGGACAGGTTAGGTTCGAAGGGGACGGCGGGGTCTGAAAGACCCCGCCATCCCCTTCGTGTTAGGTTACTTTTAACCTTGCATGCAGAAATAGGAGCCCCGCGAAGCGGGGCTCCGTCGATATTCCTTATTGGGTGGTAATCAGTAACAAAACAAACTTTAGGACTTATGTATTTTATGGCAATCGGTTTTATGTATTTTGTATATTATTGATTGTTATATTTATGACAAACGAATTTAGTACATACAGTATTTAGGAATTTCAATTTTATGGCATTTGAAATTATGTGGTATTAAGTTCGGGCAAGTTATCATTCGGACAAATGATGATTAGGACAAAAAAAATTATGTCACATTAGATTATGTATAAAAAAGTTAGGTAACACAATAGAGAACCCTAAAAAATACATTGTTAAATTCCGACATCCACGCGAACGAAGTCGCGGGCACAGCTAGTAATAAATATTTGTATGATCTGTACTGAATTGTGGGCATCGAACTCGCGACACAGCGCAGCAGTCACTGCACCAACCGTGTTGTTAAATAAAGTCTGTTTTTTATTTACAGTCTTGCTTCAACTGCAAGCAGAAGGGGCACAAGCAGAGCGACTGCCCACAGCTACTACAAGGAAGAAATAAAAAGAAAAGAAAAAGTGCATAATTGATAATAATCACTATATTCTTATATTTACACAATAAATCATTATAAAAACACTAATTGTTTCATTTATAATTCTATCAAATCAACATGATTGGTGTAATATTTTCTATAATCAAAGTAATTCTATAAAAGTGATTGTAAAATAATCGGAATTTTATTTTGTTTGAGGTAGCATGGTATGGTAGCAGATTTCACGTAGCACTGAAACAAAGGAAAATCATAATATCAGAATCAAGCTGAGCTGAGAACATATTATCGGACGCGTCCGTCAGCCGCAGCTGAGGGACGCGGCTTAGCAGCGTGCCACGGAAGTTCGGATGATGTCTTCGGATGCACAATGCACAAACATCCAGCCGGCCAGATTTTGGACGGAACGGACGCGTCCGATAATTTGTTCACAGCTTAATAAAGCCGAGAACAAATTATAGAACGCGTCCGTTAGCCGCGGCTTATTCGTTATCTAGCCAGTACATTTAATACTACACTGTGCAAACTGTCGGTCGTAAGACGCGGACGTGACCTTCAGCGTTCGGACGTCCGAACAGAATCTGGCCGGCTAGGCTGTCGTCCGAACTACCGTGCACACTGCTAAGTCGCGTCCCTCAGCCGCGGCTGACGGACGCGTCCGATAATATGTTCCCAGCTTTATTATTAAAACCCACATCTCGTCCACGTCTTTAGCGCCTTTAAATAGAAAAAAATTAAATGGATTTTATTTAAATATCAACAATCTTAAATGAGATTCTATTTTCAGATAAGTACAGTCATTTGTTTACTGATTAGTGTTTTGTTTTTCACTACATTTGTGTCTTTTCGTCAACATGAATACGGTTAAAAGACGAGTACCTAATAAGAGTACAAATTTTGGTAAATATTTTTTGGTAAAACATCCTTGTGGAACAATTTTCAAGTTCTACGCGATCAAATGCTAGTTTAAGTCATACTTACTTAACATTAATCTTGTTGAGGAGTTGTTGAGCATTTTCGTAGCGGGCCTCCACTTTGGCGGCTTGTTCCAACCAGGCTTGTCTCACTGCCACCCATCGCGACGAGTGGGAAGCCAGGAGTTGCTCCTTTGTGGGGGGCGGGGCTTCGCGCTGTGAGGAGTAACGGTTATTAGTGGCTGTCTATGAGTTACTATGATATTAGATAGGGTTGCCATCTGTTCAGGTTTCCCCGGATTTGTCCTAGCTTAGAGGGCATCCGGGCAATGTCCGGGGGGGCTTAATTTGTAGTCCGGGTTTAAAAATTTTAAGTCTTGGGCCGCCCACGACACACGCACACATCGCCGCCGCCGTCCGGTACCGTACCTAAAGACTAAAAGAAAACAAAACTCACATAGTTCAAGTTGATATTGTTTTTGTTGGCCTTCAGTTGTTCAGGCAGTAGCGGCGGTATCTTGGACACGGGTGAACCTTCTGCTCCTGGCAGCTCTAATGTATCTGACTGATCTGTGTCTTCATTCCTGCTGAAATCGAAAAAAAAGAGTACCTATAGGTAGGTAATCACAAGCATAAATATGGAGTGTGCGTGAGACTAGAATTTTTCTCCTAGAAGTCGTTATTTAGGAATTAGTTCCCATTTGCAGGAAATTGAGTTGGAAAAAAAAATGAACTCAAATGACAGTTCGAATAAAAAGCGCTGTGCTTTAAATGTGCTGACGGGAATGCATTTGTTCTATTTCGGCGCTTTTTTAACGCCTGTATAAAAAGCACTCGTGTGATGTGGGCTTAGGGTACCAGACTCAGACAGGTTAGGTAAGAAGGAGAACATCCTCTTTGTTTCATTTTTTTTAAACCATCTTAACATAGGAACCCTGCAAAGCAGAGCAGAGCTGAAAGTGAATGTGTAAGATTTGTAAGACTGACACTATAACAGGCCTCTGTCTTTATTTCTACAAAATTTCTTACCCAAACTCGCTGTAATTAGCCCTCGGTTGATTAGCAATCCATGCTCTGCATATGGGATACAGCGGGGACTCCTCATTGAACTGGGACAAGTCCACACTGCGGTCGAACAGCTTCAGGACATAAGACTGCCGCAGTGGAGACCGCTTCCTTCTGTAAGGCATCTCATCATCTTCTGATCTGTGGTCTCGGCTGGAAATTTATGGAAAGTGTTACTACTTTCTTACTGACACTTTTTATGAAAGATTTTTGAAAATGCCTTTTCCAACGGGAAAGAAATATTGTCAATCAAAATCAAAATCAAAGTATTTATTTCAAGTAGAATTTAATGCAATTATGAATAACCCTAAGAGCAGTGGTGGCCCAGTGGTATTGGTCCCGTCCCACGATTTGTAGGTCGTAGGTTTGAACCCCGCCAGGTGCATTACTTTGTGTAATTTATTTCATCACCACTGCTCTCAAAACGGTTAAGGAATACATAGTGAGGAAACCGGCATGTCCTAGAACCAAAAATTCGAAGACATGTGACATCTACCAACCCGCACTGGGCCCGCGTGGTGCATTATGGCCCACTTCCTCTCACAGAGGAGGCCTGTGTCCCAGCAGTGGGAACATTATAGGCTGATGATGATGAATAATCCTGGTCCCTGGTAGGTATAAGATTTCACAAGTCAAAGATACTCTAGTATTCTTAAGAATCCCATCACCTAAATTTCTTAAGAAGTTACTGATGGGAAATCCAATTTCATCACCATAATAAAAACAAACCTATCTCTCCTATCTGGAACATAATCAGAGGATGCATCTGAGTCTTCAGCCGTGGGGTCCAGTACTTCCATCAAGGCTCCTTTGAGCCTGCCCCTAGCTGTGGACACTTCTGTAAAAATAAAAGAGAAAAAAATATAGTACCTTTAATATCCTTGAAGTATATGGATGGCTTCCAGCATTAAAATAAGTTTTGCCATCTGTTTGTTTAGAGAATTCTGCTATTTCTAATTTGCAAAGTTTAAAGTATTGATCTAACAAATATAGATTCCATTGATTGGTTCCCATTCACTTTCACTAACAATGAAAGTGTATATTTCGGAAGTAGGTCATCGCTGTAACAGCTTTTACAATTTGGCACAAAAGTATTATTAAACCCAAAACTCTTTGCTATACGTGGCGTATTTCGATGCTCGTAAAAGTCCTTTCGTTTTTGTGGCACCGCATCGATTTCTTTGTCCTTTGCGCGGACTAACTCTCAAAGATACTATACTTTCTTAGACACGGTTTTATTACAATTTACTGATGATCTATTGGAAGAAATTTTTTTTTAGCTCTTTTATTAAACTAAAATAACAAGGGTTTATTAGAAAGTATTAACAATATTATTACCTTTAGCATCATTACTATCTCTATTGTGATTAGATTTTGACCTGTTTTTCAAAGGCGTGAACAATCTCCTTCGTTTAGGCATCGCACAAACTCGTAATTACAATTTTAATTAACCAAAACAAAAACAACACGATTATTAAAAATTCGAATTTGTTTGCTAAATTGCTAGTTGCTGAAAGGTGCTGTCACTGCCGTCACTGGTCAGCAGTGTTGCCAATCCTAATTTTAGAAAATCAGTAGAATATCTGCCAAAAATCGGTAGAAATTGGTATAATCCAAAAACAAAAATCGGTAAATCTACCACCTTAATTTAGTAGGTTTTTTGAATTAAAAATAAGTAAAAACTGTTTTGAATTTATTAATTGTTTATGTTAATACATGTTTTTGTTAAAAAGTTTATAATTCTGGACTAGGCTGCCCATTTTTCTTTGTTATAAATCTTTTAGATACACCCCATACACCCTCTAGATTTCTTTGGCAGGTTTTCATATTATTTATTAAGAAAACAGTCTCTCAAAATTGGCACTACTATCAGAATCCATTGCTCTTTGAGCTAGACTCTAGCGGTCCAGAAGCTGAAGCAGGTCACAACTCACAACTCTGTAGTAACAAAATTAGAAAAAATAAATAATTAAAATCTCATTTACTACAACAAATTCAATTCTATATTTTGAATTTCAATATTTCCACTCGAATGCCGTGAACGCGGTACGAAAGTGTCAATGTCTGTGTGCTTGGTGCGAGTTTTCTTACGTTGACGCGATAGTAACGTTTAACCGCGTTTGGCGCTCTCATTGGTTGAGAGTTTTCACGACCTTGCAACGTTTTTTTGCGTCAACGTAAAAAAACTCGCACTAAGCACACTGATGTGTCATTTTATGTCCACTGTCAACGTAAGTTTTTTTTTTATTCGCCCTTACGCTAAGTCACAAAGCCTATAGTATCACCGCCTAAAGGGCTTCACACACAGCAGCTATAATGTAAAGATGTACATTATAGCACGATACATCTCATTACAATATCTTTCCATAGAGATTCGAAGATGTAAAAATATACATTATAGCTGCAGTGTGTGGTCTCCTGACGATTTCTATGGAAAAATGTAATGAGATGTAACGTGCTATAATGTACATCTTTACATTATAGCTGCTGTGTGTGAAGCCCATAATCCTTTAAAATGATTTCAGTAATGGGGTTGAAAATTTTGAAAAATAGGTAGGTTTGAAGCTTAGGTTGGTAGACAGGTAGACTGAAGGCAAAGTAGGTAGATCTACCTACAAGTTGGTTGATATGTCAACACTGCTGGTTATCTTGAATGAAAAACACTAGGGATGTACGACTTCCGAGTAATACCGGTTTTTGAGATTTCATATTTTGGCAACATTACTACTTTTAGATTTTATCTTGTACAGCTTGACATAAAAATGTAGAAAACCGTAAAGCTGCGAACATATTATCGGACGCGTCCGTCAGCCGCGGCTGAGGGACGCGGCTTATTCATTATCCAGCCAGTACATTTAATACTACACTGTGCAAACTGTCGGTCGTAAGACGCGGACGTGACCTTGAGAGTTCGGACGTCCGAACAAAATCTGGCCTTCTGTCTGGCCTTCTGTCGTCCGAACTACCGTGCACACTGCTAAGCCGCGTCCCTCAGCCGCGGCTGACGGACGCGTCCGATAATATGTTCGCAGCTTTACGGTTTTCTACATTTTTATGTCAAGCTGTACTTGTTTTTTTTTATCATGGCCTGAAAGACTCTGAATGGATTCATACAAAATGGGGATGGCAACTCAAAGCTAATCGTAGATGGCGCTGCGATAGTTGGTCCCTACGTCAGATTACTGTCTACCTTGTACAAAAAAACAGACAAGATTTATTGTTATAAAAATTGAGTATAAATACAAAACAAATATGGAAAATTATTCGTCAATGCAAGTGCATATACTAAAAGAAGAATTAAGACGCCGCGGTGCATCTACAAGAGGAAAAAAAGTGATTTAATTGAGTGGTAATACATTTGATTTTACCGTGATAAATCCACAATTACTTGTAGTTGAGGTTTCAATTTTTGAGTTTAGGTATGTTTTACCTGTCCTTTCCTATAACAAGAATATAATGCTGCTTCTGACTTTCTATTTTGATAAAATATCATAATGTTTTAAGTCAGTAATTTTACCCCTTTTTTCTATTTAGATTTGAGAAATATCACAATATATTTAATTTCTTATCACCACAACTATCACAAAACTCGTTCCAGGTGATAATTCTTCCGCCAGACGAACCATTTCATGATATAAAGAGCGATGCAATACTGGTACTTAACCTCCAATAGAAAAGTAGATATTATTTTGAAAAGTGTATTCGATTGTTTAGTTATGGTATAATCATAGAATTTTATTATTAAACTCAACTAACGGCCTGTCCCGGCTTCGCAAGCCTGGATATTTGTTTATTATATAGCTTTTCCTTAGTTATAATTCAATTTTTGTTCTCAAGGCAGTCACAGCAGCTACCCATTATTTCTTGATAGTGTAAATTGACGGAAATTTGTATGTTCCATCATTTTTACAGCTTATTACACAACATCTAGTCATTTTACATCAATAAATCGTTTTTTTGCAGAAAATTCCTTTGATTTGACAGTTCTTTTGGGACCAAACTGTCACTTGTCACTTTGACACTTGCCTTCCCCATTCGCGTCGGTTGGTACAATAAAAAAAAAAGACAGTCTTTTTGTCAAATGTCAAAATAGTTGTGTACGAAAATAGCGAAACGAGAATTTCGCAAGGCCTACCTCAGGTTGTGAAGATTTTAAATTTACATAAACTCTCGCTTAAAATCAATGACTTATAATGGCCACAACAGCGTATGAGCGTGATGCTGATGGTAAGCATCTTTTTTTTATTGTTTAATTCACTAATTAGAAATTGAACAGCATTTTGGTGCGTGATAATATTTTCCTTGACTTTCCATATTTCGAGCGGTCGTTGTACAGCTGCTAACCCAGTGAAAGCCTGCTGTAAAAAAGTTTGAAGTGATAAATTATTAAACTTTACGCTGCGTCAATTAAAACATTCTTGTCGTTTTGCTTATTAGTGTCATTCAGTTAACAACACGCTTCGCCATACCATCACGCCGCACACTTGAAACCTCAAGGAAGGTACAAAGACAGTATTACTTACAACTTAGATTGATCAGCTGTTTGTTTCCCAAGTTTTGCCATGTATTGATTCAGTTGTTGTAAATTCCAGGAAGCAAATTTATCCCAGCAACGCAACGTCCTGACGGTACCTGGCGCAAACCTAGGAGAATTAAGGATGGCTACGTCCCTCAGGAAGAAATCCCACTATATGAGAGTAAGGGTAAACAGTTCAAGGCTCGTCAGAGCACAGGACTGCCCGTGGGACTCACTCCTGAGATAGTGGCGCAAGCACAAAAGAAGAAGAACCATGGTGTCATTCAGCCTATACCTGGCATGCTCATCAATGTTGACAAAAAGAAGAAGAAAAAGAAGACAGGTTGGTTTGCTTTGTTTCTTTATATCATCAATGAAAAAAAAAATGTGGTGTCTGATCCACAAAAGTTATGAAACAGTTGAGTACCTAACTGCAATAGTTTTGTTAACAAGAACTTTAGCATTTACAGTAATGAAATTGTTTTAAGAAGTTAAACATACAAAACAATAATATTATAGATAGTATTCAAGTGCTTTTGTTATCTCTGAAACTATTACTGATAAATAGACAGGATCATATTATATTTTCATGTCACACTATTATTTATTTTTGTTATTTATTCTGTAAACACAGTTATAATCAAACAGAAAAAGTATAATGCCTAATTCATTGCAATGCACTTCATGTATTAATACTTTCACTCTAGTTATGTAAAAAGAAACTTGAAAGAATTATTAATTTGAAGTAGATATTGGTGTAGTCTGGGTGTCACTAGTTAGGTAAGAAGTGCACTGTATGTTGACAGACCATCTTAAAGGGGTTAATTTGAGTTTTTGAAAATAATATCTCCCAACAAATCTAGATTTTCCATATTAGGTATAGGCAATTACACAAATAATGTATCATTTTTCACATTTCAGGAGCTGATGAAGCAGCAGACAAACTTGCCAAATGTGAGATAACGGAACCTAACTTTACAAGTCCAGCCCCAGCACCTTCCACCCCCAGTAGCACGGCCACAGACCCCGTCAAACGCCTCAAGAACTTAAGAAAGAAACTTAGAGAGATTGAAACTCTCGAGGAGAAAATTAAGTCTGGCTCCCTCAAAACCCCTGACAAGGATCAAAAAGAAAAGATGTCCAAGAAAAATGACATCCTCAGAGAAATTGAACTTTTAGAGAAAAGTAGTGAATAAGTTATACCAAATTTAATTAAAATTTATTGTTGAAATCTATGGAATTATGACTATGGTTTGCATGAATGATTGTGTTCTTTGTGTGGGTGCAAAATAATGAATTTTCTTTATTACATAAATTATTTACAAAACTATTTTTTGGTGTTTTTGTTAAGTATTTATTGCTGTACAATTTTCAATGAAAGATAAGAGTTCAATACACTTGATATATCTAGATTTTGCAATGAAAAATAAAATAGAAAACGTAAAAGTATATTGAATTCAAAATAATACAATTTAAGCTTTGATATTGAAAAACAAAAATAAAGAAAAATAATGCCTATAGCCTATTCCATCTCGGAGATATCTCTAAATAATACAAGAAATATCACATGGTATTGCTGGTCAGGCTTTCATCTGCTTTCAGACAAAAATAACTTTGGACAAGACAATAGACTAAGAATAAAGTTACCAGAAGACAATTTACTAAATAATAATTTGTTAGCAAAGAGGGTAGTTAGCCAGAAAATATAAAACTTGTTGAGCAAAGTTTGTCTGAAAACAGATTCCATTTCTATACAAAAAATAGAACAATTTTACCTAGAAATAAAATTGATATTAAGCATACTTACCTTTCTCTAAGCCATAAATTGAGATAGACGTATCCGGTTCCGGTACGGTGAATCGCTATAAGCCCCGCAGCGTCATTTCCGCCCCAATCCGGCAGTAGTGGGGATACGTTTGCGCAGCGCAGAACGATATCCTTATGCCTCATTGCGGCTCAATTTATAGTGATTGATTAGGGTATCAGTCACCTTTTGTAATTAGAATCAGCAGACAGAAATATAAACTGGCTTAGAGAAAGGTAAGTATGCTTAATATCAATTTTATTTCTAGGTAAAATTGTTCTATTAAGCTTGACTGTACCTTTCTCTAAGCCATAAATTGAGAAGTGTTTGTTATCGACTGCTGGATTGGGAATAAACTAGAACGCCAATGTGATCAATTGTAAACTTTTAATACTTTATTAAATCAACAGAAATAGTTCTTAAATATGATTTTAATCAACACAACATCGATATGACGAAGTAAATCATCTTATTGTTTGAAATAAATTAGCTATCTGATTTGAACAACCTGATTCATTTGTGAATATGTAATCCTTAATTTCCTTTTTATAATATTTGTGAAATGTTGAAGCAGAACGCCAATTTCCTCTCTCTAAAATTTGATCAATGGGAATATTACTGGACCAACTAGCCGACGCTACTGCTGATCGCACACTACCTGGACTAGTGTTTATTCCAGCTTGTTTTAATAATGACTTTATCCAGCCCCCTATAATGGTGCGGGAAGCTGGTTTAGGTTCACCGCATGTGCTAATAAATAAGCTCTCAATATTACCTCTTCGATCATTAGAGTACTCTAGCAATTTGTCAATCCAATAAATTGGGTCAATGTTACGGTTTGACTCGCATTTAAGTAAACGCCAACCTGATTGCTTATAAGTTATACTATCAGTCTTGGACCCAAAAATCGGCCAAAACACTATAGAATCATTACTCCTTACAAAATGTTCTTTATTTATACTCAATAATGTAAGGTCATGAACTCTGCGCCCGGAACACAGTAAAAGAAGAATTGCAGTTCTTTTGGAAATTTCGAAAAGAGACATTTTGGAAGGAGATTTGTCAATTAAGAATTTAACTAAGACATTAATGTCCCAAATAGGACTTTTAGGTTTAGGTGACTGTTTTAATGCAATACCTTTTAATATTTGCTTAATAATTATGTGAGAACCTAATGATATGCCAATTGGTGGACGACAAAAAGTACATACAACAGACTTATGTACTGCTATTGTATTATAAGCAAATTTAAATTTAAGGTGCAAATCAGTGAGAAATCGAGCCACAACTTCGGGGGATGGCTCTATAGTGCTCACATTATTTTCACGTGACCATTTACACCATCGTAACCATGCCGGCTTATAAGTATTTAAGGTCGATTTCCTCCAGCTACCTTCTAAAAGTTCTATTTGATCCTTCTGCCAAGAGTCTAACAGCGATGACCACCCTGTAGTAACCACACCTTTAAATTCAGTTGATGAACTTGTGGAGGCGGTCGATTGGTTGTTGTGTCTACCAGTACTTGGTCCAAATTCCTTACCTGATAGGGAGGGCGCATGGAGCGAGCCACCAGATCTGCTCTCCAAAATACCTTCTCCCAATCGGGAGTTATTATCAAGTACGTACCTGTTGCCTGGTTCAGGTGGGCTAATACTCTGGGTATTAGGCACGGTGGTGGGAATATCCATGCTAACCCGTAGTGCCAAGGGCGACTGAAGGCGTTGTGGAAAACAGCCGCCTGATCTAATAATTCTAGACTCACATACCTGGGTACTACATGAGCAGTTCGTGACGCCAAAAGATCTATTTCGGGAATTCCGAAATGTCGAAATATTTTCCTGGTAGCACAAGGAAGCAAATGCCATTCTGTCGGGGCAGATTTCCTTGACAGCCGATCTGCTACGTAGTTGTATCGACCGGGAAGGTGATATACGGACATATGAATCCGATAACGATCTATTTCGTCGAGGACTTGGTATGTTAGATTTAGAAGGGGCTGTGAATGAGTGCCGCCTTCGTTGCGCAAGTACGAAACTACAGTTCGGTTGTCGCTCTGAATTAATAAAGTTGCATTGCTCATTTGACGACCTTTTACCTGAAGTACTCGCAAAACCACCAACATCTCTAAGATATTGCTGTGAGCGTCCCTTTCCTGTTCTGACCAACTGCCACGTAAGGTCTCGTTGTTGAGCTGCGCGCCCCAACCTGCCTTGGCAGAGTCTGTCGTTAGGAAATGAGTTGGAGGTGAACTGTGCAGTTGGGAAGCCATGTTGCAATTCTGTATCCACCACTGCAGGTTTGGGATTACGTTGCTGGGTATCTGTGTTCGACTTCTTACCTGTTTTCGCAACAGGGAATTGCTGAAGATCAGCATCGCACGAGAATTCAAGCGCCCTCGCGGGACTATGAAGCTGGCAAAGTTCCAAAGTCCTAGAATACTCTGGACTTCTTTTAAACTTACCTTGGTTGTTTTTGCCATTCTGGATGTTCTGGATTGCAGTAAACGGACCTTCGTGAGTGGAAGAGATTTTAAATTTCGCCAAGGGTCCCATAATATCCCCAGATACTCGATTGACTGCTGAGGAGTCAATATAGACTTCTGAAAATTTATCACGAAACCAAGGGACTGCAATAGTCTTACCGTCAAGTTCGCGTGACTTTGCAGAGTTTCTCGATTCTGATTTGCCAGGAGGAAATCGTCGAGATACACCAGCAATCGCACCCCTTGGTCTCTTAGGATCTGCGCGATCCAATTCGTCAGGCTGGCAAAAACCTTTGGAGCAGTTGCCAAACCGAAGGGCAGGCAGGTCATTTGCCAGAGTTGGTCTGATATTATTAATCTGAGGAAACGTCTGTGTCCCGGGGCAATTGGCAGGTGAAAATATGCGTTTTTTAGGTCTATTTTCACTAACCAATCCTGTGGTTGGAGGAAGTCGGGGAGTTTGTACATGTTTACCAATTGAAACTTGTCTATTTGTACATATCTGTTGAGTAATTTTAAATTGAAGACCGGACGAAACGAAGCCGTCGCTTCCTTTTTTGGTACAAGGAAAACTGTTGAGACAAAGCTCGGAGTCAGTGACGCTTTTTCTAATACCTTTTGATCTACTAGCTTCTTCAATTGAATTGAGATTTCTTTTGAATTTATTGTGTGAAATCTTCTCGGAATCCATAAGGGATGAATAAGCGGTGGTTTGACTAAAAAAGGGGATCCGATAGCCTGATATAATCTTTAGTATATATAAAGGGGCCCCCAACTTCCTCCAGACACTTACCCGATGTTTGAGTCTCCCGGCTTGAAAACTTTGATGATAGTCAATCGACTCGTTTATCACGCCGTCCCAGGGCACCACGTTTCTTACCGTATCCTGCATCCTCGTTGTGACGAAAAAACTCATCTGCCCTTCTCTTTCGTCCTTGCGCAGGATTAGAGCCACTATTAGTGGGGGGGCGATAGTTTGCACTGTTGCGCACAGGCACTATATATTTTCTACCTCCTTGAGTATCCCTTCTTTGATTAGAAGGTTTATACGATCTATTACCCTGCGAGGATAATTTAGTGGGTGCTGCTTGAAATATTTTTAAGATACCCCCTTGTTTTCCTACAAAATCTGTAAACTTTGCATCATCAAATAAATGATTTGCTGACGGGGGTATTTTCCGTAAAGATTCCTTAAAACAACTTTCTTTTACAGAATTTATAATACCATCACGACGTTGTTGCACTATATCAGCCCGTTTACCACATATCATTTGTAACAGATCCGATTGTATTTTTTGGTATTCCCCGTCAGCAAAGATTTCATTGATTTTTGAAGTAATCTCTTCAGTGGTCGTTGGGTTTTTTAATTCCGATAACCACGAAATAAATTGGCAAAGTCCTTTTTGAAATGCCTCGTTTTGTAAAATAACGGCATGTGACATAGCAGCTAAAGAGTTTTCAACGACCGCTAACGAACGATTACGTTCAAAATTTTTCAAAACATCATTACTTTCGAGCTCTACGAAACCTGGGGTAGAATTATAAAGTTTTTGTACCTCAGAGTAACGTACTTGAGCCCAATCAGGAGAATTAAAATGTTGTAATTTGTTAAGCAATTCGAGATGCGCATTATCCGTTACTAATGTCTGCGACTTGAGGGTAGTTTGTATTTTTAAATCAATCCCTTTTTCTTCGTTTAATTCCTTATCCAGTTCAGTAGGGCTCGGAATATATAGAATAGACTCACTGTCAGACATGCACGGCTGAGTATTATTTTTAACAATAAGATCTTGCAAAGAGGATACTTTCTCAGAGAGTTTTTGAAAAGCGTCCTCTAATTTACTTAGCTTTGTTCTGCGGCGCTGCTCCTTCCGCTTCCGATGTCTCCTTTTACGCGCCGTGAAAGAAGAATCGCTGCTGCTGCTCGAACCACTAGATTGCGACCGAGCACGAGGGGCATTGTCCTTACTAACACCATGAATATTTTCGTCGAAAGAGTTCATTTTTAGCACTTAATTTAATTTAACACTTAATATAGGACACCCTTTTTTAAAAGTAACGAGTTACTTTTAAACGCGACTACACCGTTCGAAAATCCGAACGCCAATGAGGCATAAGGATATCGTTCTGCGCTGCGCAAACGTATCCCCACTACTGCCGGATTGGGGCGGAAATGACGCTGCGGGGCTTATAGCGATTCACCGTACCGGAACCGGATACGTCTATCTCAATTTATGGCTTAGAGAAAGGTACAGTCAAGCTTAATATACTTAATATCTACATTTGCTACATATTTGATAAGGCTTATAATGATAGTATTCGAGACTAATAATTTTAAATAGCATAAAATGTTTCCTGCTTCAATTTATACCATCTTTTTACACAAGTCCATGGTCAATGTGTTAAATTTATGTAAAACCTATTTGAACAGCATGATTATTATTTGTTTTTCGTTACAATGTGGGCGAATTCGTTACTTCCATTAATTATATTGATCATTGCTTGTGTGTTCTGCAAAAGAAAAATAAATATTACTAAAATATGGACTAAGTATATTATAGCTATAACGATGTAACCTCATTAGTAGGCATCTACCTACTACGCTATTGAATAACTGAATTATAAAATTGATAGCGTGAATCCAAGGACGCAATAACCGGTTTTAACTTACGATTTCTCTACCAAAAAACAATTTATATGTTCTACAAAAATCTGGATTTAAAATTAAGGTACTCACCAGGTTTGGGGAGATGTATTAAATGAACTCATTTCTTGCTTGCTGTCTAGCATATTTGCCTAAACAGGCAAGAATTCCTATTACAGCAATTCCAAGTCCCAAAACTGTGGCCAAAAAGTCGCCGAAATCGTAACCTTGTGCTGCCTCAACATTGGTTACGGTTAGCAAGGTGAATAGGAATACGCACAATTTGAAATACATTGTTAGATTGGAAGCAACAAAATTATTTTTGTACTTATTGTGAAATATTTTTGGTGTTTTGTGTTGTATTTTCGTCTTCATGTCATGACATTTAAATATGTCAGAATCAGTCGACATACGGATGAAGCCATGTTGCTGAATCATTCATAGACGACTAGAATCATTGGCATGTCACAAGGTTAGTCGAGTCAAAATCAACTCTAGTTCGAGAATATCTTCGACTTTTGATATAAAAAATGTAAACAATTTATATTTATGTGAGTGGCAACACAATCAAACTTGTCAAACAGCGCCGTAATTGTCATCATCGTCGTTTTCCCGTTGAAATTGGTTGAAATAGATATTTTATTGTTTTTATTAGCAAATATCTAGTTAATTTCTGTAAGAATAAGAAATATAAACATTATAGTAGCCTAATATTATCTTCAACTCAAAAATTTATGAAAGACATTGTAGTAAACATTAATAAATAACCTTATCGTGGTAATGAAAATAGATTCCCAGAGGGGTGTTTTTATTGTTATTTAGTGGTTTTCAAATAATCAAAATGAGTTATAATTCGGGTGGGAGTGGTAAAGGGTTCGGGTTCGCTGGCTTTACGATGCCGAAACGGAACCCATCGAATGTGTCGCTTCATGCGGTGCCTCCGCCGACGACGCCGATGCACGCCGTGCCGCCTCCTTCCACCGGTCTGTCGAAGCAGGGTTACTCGACTATGAGTGCGATTACACAGAACGCTGTTACTGGGAACTGGGGCTCGTTGGGGAAGAAACGGTCCAAGACTGAGGATGAGTGAGTTTCAAAATTCAGAATAAATTAGTGCTACAAATAAATGCTTATATTTCAAAGAAAAGCTGAAGAAATCTATCTAGCAACAAGAGGCTAGATATACTTCTTCAGCCTGTAATAGTTTTCTAAGTATATTCTGTACATTGAACTAAATGTTATAATATTGCTTATCAGGTACTTTGACGAGGATGATGAGCCCCCCACGCCAGCACTGGCATACATCCCTGCGCCCGGGAGCCCCACTTATGAAGCTGCTTGTAGTTCTAAGGTAACGGACAGAGTATTATTTCTGTTGACTACAAATCAGATTCAAAACACTAACAGACATATGACTGGGGAGTTTGTGCCGCAACTTCTCTCCAGCCAAAACACTCGGAAGTGGCGAAGGGAGAACTTTGTGCGGACTGTCTGTCTTTTGTAAAGGACATTGCCCATTCTTGTATGGGACTTGGTCCAAATGCTGCCCAGGAATGGGAGTACGTGCGCTGTGTTCCTGGCACTAATGTCTGTCTATATACGAAATATTTTAAGAATCTGCCCTGGGGTTCCTGATTTATTTACATGTTTATGTCGATGACTTTATTTTTGTCTCCATGTTTTTTATTTTATTGTATTTTACACCTGTCCAAATGCTGCCCAAGACTAGGAGTACGTGCGCTGTATTCCTGGCACTAATGTCTGTCTATATACGAAATATTTTAAAAATCTGCCCTGGGGTTCCTGATTTATTGACATGTTTATGTCGATGACTTTATTTTTGTCTCCTTTATTTTTTTATTGTACTTTACACCCGTCCAAATGTTGCCCAGGAATGGGAGTACGTGCGCTGTGTTCCTGGCACTAATGTCTGTCTATATACGTAACATTTTAAGAATCTGCCCAGGGGTTCCTGATTTATATACATGTTTATGTCGATGACTTTATTTTTGTCTCCATGTTTTTTATTTTATTGTATTTTACACTTGTCCAAATGCTGCCCAAGACTAGGAGTACGTGCGCTGTATTCCTGGCACTAATGTCTGTCTATATACGAAATATTTTAAAAATCTGCCCTGGGGTTCTTGATTTATTGACATGTTTATGTCGATGACTTTATATTTGTCTCCTTTATTTTTTTTTATTGTACTTTACACCCGTCCAAATGTTGCCCAGGAATGGGAGTACAAGCGCTGTGTTCCTGGCACTAGTGTCTGTCTATATACAAAATATTTAAAGAATCTGCCCAGGGGTTCCTGATTTTTTTTCATGTTTATGTCGATGACTTTATTTTTGTGTCCATGTTTTTATTTTATTGTATTTTACACCTGTCCAAATGCTGCCCAGGACTAGGAGTACGTGCGCTGTATTTATGGTACTAATGTCTGTCTATATACGAAATATTTTATAAAACTGCCCTGGGGTTAATGATTTATTTACATGTTTATGTCGATGACTTTATTTTTGTCTCCATGTTTTTTATTTTATTGTACTTTACACCCGTCCAAATGTTGCCCAGGAATAGGGGTACAAGCGCTGTATTCCTAGCACTAGTGTCTGTCTATATACAAAATATTTAAAGAATCTGCCCAGGGGATCTTGATTTATTTACATTTTTATGTCAATGATTTATTTTTATCCCCAATTTTTTTTATTGTACTTTATACCTGTTCAAATGCTGCCCAAGAATAAGAGTACGTGCACTGGATTCCTGGTACCAATGTCTGTCCACATACGAAATATTTTAAGAATGTACTCTTGGGCTGCTGATTTATTTACATTTTTATGTTGATGACTTCCTACATTTTGTCTCCAAAAAAACCCATCCCTGGGCAGCAATTCAACAGGTGTAAAGTATGACAAAATACATGGTGACAAAAATGAAGTCATCAACATAAAAATGTACATTAATCAGGAACCCTAGGATAGATTCTTAAAATATTTCGTACATAGACAAACATTAGTGCCAGCAACACAACGCACGTAGTCCCATTACTGGGCAGCATTTAGACAGGTGTGAAAAACGATAAAAAAATGGAGAAAAAATGTAGGAAGTCATCAACATAAATGTAAATAAATCAGGAACCCAAGGGTACATTCTTAAATTATTTCGAATGTAGACAGACATTAGTGCCAGGAACACAGCACATGTACTCCCATACCTGGGCAGCATTTGAACAGGTATAAAGTACGATAAAAATACATGGGGACAAAAATAAAACCATCGACATAAAAATGTAAATAAATCAGGAACCCCAGGGCAGATTCTTTAAATATTTCGTATATAGACAGACACTAGTGCCAGGAACACAGCACATGTACTCCCAGTCCTGGGTAGCATTTGGACAGGTGTAAAGTACGTTAAAAAAAACATGGAGACAAAATTAAAGTCATCAACATAAAAATGTAAATAAATCAGGAACCCCAGGATAGATTTTAAAAATATTTCGTATGCAGACATACATTAGTGCCGGCAACACAACGCACGTACTCCCATTCCTGGGCAACAGTTGGACCGCAGTTGGGCAATCTCCTTTACATTCAATAGGTTCTGAATTTCTGCCTACTTTGTTTTAAGGATTTTTGATTAATTAAACATGATAGTCTCATGTGGATATTGATTTTGAAATGGGTCAACAACTTTAAATAATTGTGTGAAATAGTACTTCTATACATACCTATAATAAAATTGTAACAGTTTGATGTTTGGTGTCCGTTTCGACCGCGCGGCCATTACGTTTTTTTTAAATAAAAACCATCCCAAGTTTTTGTAAAAAAATGTAAAAGTCGATTCCCAAAAACCATAAATTTGTCAAAGCAATGGTTAAAAAGTTATAAGGGTTTGAACGTGGCCGCGCCATCGAAACTTTCCGAACCGCGCGGCCATGGAGATCTTTAAAACTAAGAGTCGCAGAGACCTGAAATTTTGGGAAATAGTAGATTGAATTTGTAAACCAAATGTAAAAATATAGAAAAAAATCCTGTGTTTTTATTTTAGGAGTTGTAAGGATAAAACCTCATGGCCGCGCCATTGAAACGGTGTCAAAAACATTATAGCCGATATCTCACTGAAAAAGAATCTCAGACGTCTGAAATTTTTTGTAAAACACAGATTTGAATTTGTCGAAACTAGTAAAAATACAACAAAAAATCCTAGGTTTATATTTCAGGAGCTGTAAGACTAAAACGCCATGGCCGCGCCATCGAAACGTTGAAAATTTCGTTTTTCGCCAATATCTCGCTGAAAAAGCATCGCAGAGGTCTGAAGTTTTTTGTAAAACACAGATTTGAATTTGTCAAAACTAGTAAAAATACAACAAAAAATCCTAGGTTTATATTTGAGGAGCTGTTGAAGAAAATCTTCAATGCGTCTTGAATATGTCGATTAGGGTGACCACGGATTATTATTTACAGAGAAATTTCCACCTTTTTTTATAAGAAATGATATCCCAAGGATTCGTCGAACAATGAGGAGCAATAATATGGCTATATCTTTAAAAATCACATAATTTAGAGATTGTTCTATGTTGAGTGCTCCATTTAAAGACGCCCCGTCTTTAAATGGAGCTTATTCTCACTATAGTTTTTAAAATTCTCCTGTTGTTTAATATCTTAATAGCAGGGACCGAAAACCTGTATAAATTACGGTACCGGTATTGAAGAATTTTGGTTATTTTTCAGACTTAGGTAACCGCTATCTGGGTAACCAGACCGAAGAAAAATGTAACCTCTATTCAGGTTACCGTTTTAATACCGGTTAACTAAAGATAACGACTCTTTGTCACACACACATGCGATGCGCGCCCTGTGACTATTGCCGACGGCACGTGTGAAGTGTACAAGATAGGGGTAATTTTTATTTCGGTAACCGGTATTTATACTGGTTATGTATTCACTTTTAATAATAAAGGTAATCTTTAAAATTACCTGTAAAAGAAAAAAAGGTTGTTACCGAAAAAATACCCGTATTGATCATACCGGTTTCGGTCCCTGCTTAATAGTCATCGATTAAACCATATGTTAAATTATGTATCGTCTTACACCGACCTGAAACCGACCTGATTTTTTTATTTAATAATTACTTTTTTTTAAAACATAATTATATGTACCAACAATCGAACAATCTCTAATTTATGTGATTTTTAAAAATTTTGTTCAACGAATCCTTGGGATATCATTTTTTATAAAAAAGGTGGAAATTTCTCTGTAAATAATAATCCGTGGTCACCCTAATCGACATATTCAAGACGCATTGAAGATTTTCTTCAACAGCTCCTCAAATATAAACCTAGGATTTTTTGTTGTATTTTTACTAGTTTTGACAAATTCAAATCTGTGTTTTACAAAAAACTTCAGACCTCTGCGATGCTTTTTCAGCGAGATATTGGCGAAAAACGAAATTTTCAACGTTTCGATGGCGCGGCCATGGCGTTTTAGTCTTACAGCTCCTGAAATATAAACCTAGGATTTTTTGTTGTATTTTTACTAGTTTCGACAAATTCAAATCTGTGTTTTACAAAAAAATTCAGACGTCTGAGATTCTTTTTCAGTGAGATATCGGCTATAACGTTTTTGACACCGTTTCAATGGCGCGGCCATGAGGTTTTATCCTTACAACTCCTAAAATACAAACACAGGATTTTTTTCTATATTTTTACATTTGGTTTACAAATTCAATCTACTATTTCCCAAAATTTCAGGTCTCTGCGACTCTTAGTTTTAAAGATCTCCATGGCCGCGCGGTTCGGAAAGTTTCGATGGCGCGGCCACGTTCAAACCCTTATAACTTTTTAACCATTGCTTTGACAAATTTATGGTTTTTGGGAATCGACTTTTACATTTTTTTACAAAAACTTGGGATGGTTTTTATTTAAAAAAAACGTCATGGCCGCGCGGTCGAAACGGATACGATGTTTGTACATTAGAGATATTGGATTGATAAAATGTTTGATGTCATGCCAATTTAATTAGAAACAGTCTGAGGACTCTTATTTGTTAGAATTACTTAACTATGAAAATGATAAGTCATAATCAAGGTACTGGTGTCTTATATTTCTTTTTCTCCAATAAGTAATGAATTTCCAAATTGATGAAAGTGTTCCAAACACATGATTTGGTTTCTTCAATCATTAATTTGCCTGCCAAAGCAGAAGCTGATGTTACTTAAAATCTTTATTAAATTAGTATAGTAACGAGAAGCCTTTCATTGGTAAAACAAAAAGTGCTTTTAAAAATTTTAATTTCAGGATCAATAATAGACAATAGTTTCTCCAGTTAGGTAGGGGCCAATGCTACCTTTGAGACACACTCCAGCTTTTACATGCTTGTGTTGTATAATTAATAATTATGTTCACAGTGACGGCAACTTCTCTCAAGGATTTATGACTATTTTTACGTTTGTACTTTAAATGAGCATTTAAACTTCCTTTCTTGGCATTAGACAGTTTTGTTATAGCTTAAGTGATGAAAATTCATTGTTAAGCCATCAAAGTATGAAGACTGAAAAAGGAAATCAATGAAAATCAGAGAAAATTTTAGCTTTTAACAAAATGTTGCCGTTTTACCTTTTAACTGTCTATATTTTATTTAGTAAGCTTTTACTTTATATCTGCGCTTGTGTTTAAGTATGCTTAGTGTGTTAAAAATAAAATATCTTTGAACACAACACACTGCTTCCAACCTACGGATTTCTATTCCAATCAAAGCTTTAATTCAAGTACAGCCACAGTAAACATTCACTATAGGCACAAGAAGATGAAGAGGATCCCCTGGACGCCTACATGGCTGGCTTGGAACAGCAGGCAGCTAAAGACCTGGTGGCCAGCAAGGAGAATGCGGCCAGTGGGAAGGGGGACAGTGGGAGAGGGACCAGGGGGGATATTGATGAGATGGATGATGAGGAGAGCTATTATAAGTGAGTTTTGTGGTTTTGATGATGTAATTTTAGTTGGTGTTTTATTGGTGGGTTAGTCTACGGTTCAAAGGAATGTTTTTAAAAGTTTACTTGTAACAGTAGTAAAACATATTTAAATAATGGAGATTTAATTTTTTTTTTGGCATTAACGATAGCGTCGCGAAGCATAAACCTTTTTTATTGAAATGAAATTTCGACTGCGAGTAACAATCAAGCCTATGTCCTTCTGGATTCGTCACTGAAAGACGTTTATGAATTGTATGAAAGATTCGATCTGGTTGCGTAGGACTGCGATAGCCTTGTTGATAAAGCGTCTGGAGTATTTATTTAGAAGGACGCAGGTTCGATTCTTGCTCTCATTCAAATCTTTCTTTCTGCAGAAAAGTTAAACAAATCCAATATCCCGGTTAAAATTTTAGTATTACTTTGACTTTACTCTTATTGCTACCTTTTAGATTTCGCATTTATAAATTATATTTATTTACCTTTTTATGTTTTAAAATGTCTTAGGTAATCTTTTTGTCTAATAAAAATAAAAAAAAATTGACAGCCTAATATTATCAATTCGGTTTTTCATACTTCCATTTTCGACCATAGATACATGGAAGATAACCCACTAAACCACGGCGATGATGGCTCAGACGTGGAAATAGAATACGATGAGGATGGGAACCCCATCGCCCCGCCAAAGAAGAAGTTCATAGACCCACTCCCGCCCATAGACCACTCGGAGATTGAATACGAGCCTTTTGAGAAAAATTTCTATACTCCACATGAGGACATCGAGCAGCTAACTCCACAGCAAGTTGAGGATTTGAAGAAGAATTTGGGAGTCAAGGTATAATAATAATAATAATATCATCATTTCAGGCTATTGCGGTCCACTGCTGGACATAGGTCTCTCTGAGCGGCACAGCGCCCTTTTTCCTGCTTTTTTCATCTAGCCACTACCAGCTACTTTCATCATCATCATCATCGTCGTTCATCGGCCCATCTTGCCGGACGGCGGCTTCGTATCTTTGCCAATTTTGGTTAACGTAACAGAAGAAAAAATTCGTATCATATATTTTTTGATAATCTGACGGAATTCCATACCTAATATGTTTTATCTGGTGTAATCCTTTTAGATATCAGGACCGGATCCGCCAAAGCCAGTCAGCAGTTTCGCTCACTTGGGCTTCGACGAACAACTGATGAAGGCCATCCGTCGGTCGGAGTACACACAACCCACCCCCGTGCAGGCCGCTGGTGTACCAGCTGCCTTGTCTGGGAGAGATCTTATAGGTAAGGCAGGCAAACTTATCTGTAATTATAAAATAACTAGCTGACCCCGCAAACGTTGTTTTGCCATATAAATAAAAAAAAAAATAGATAGTAGCCGATTCACAGACCTACTGAATACGCATATAAAATTTGGTAAAAATCGGTAGAGCCGTTTCGGAGGAGTACGGTAACTAACATTGTGACGCGGATATAAGATAAAGCTTTTAGTTTAGTTTGTTTGATCGCGCTAATCTCAGGAACTACTGGCTCGAATTGAAAAAAAATTTTAGTGTTGGATAGTGCGTTTATCGAGGAAGGTTATATGCTATATAACATCACTCTACGACCAATAGAAGCCGAACAGTGGGAGTGAAGCCACAGGGAACAGCTAGTGGTAAATATATATTATGCCTCCATTGACTTCAGGTGGGTATCCCAGAACCTCACACTCAGCAGTCCGTCGCTGAGTGTGAGGTTCTGGGATCCCGACCGTATTTTTGTTGGTAGCTATAACTATACGCACGAATAATACTATTTCCAACTAGCTGTTCCTCGTGTTTTCAACCCTCCTGCACGTCCCTCCTATTGATCATATAGTGGTGTTATATAGCCTATAACTTTCCTAGATAAATGGACTATCCAAAACAAACATAATTAATTCGAACCAGTACTTCCCGAGATAGGCGCGTTCAACCAAACAAACCAACTCTTCTGCTTTATTATTTTAGTATAGATTGTCTCAATACCCAGAAGTTTTAAACCCCAATCATTGTTTCAGGTATCGCCCGCACGGGCTCCGGTAAGACGGCGGCGTTCCTATGGCCTCTGTTAGTGCACATCATGGATCAGAAAGAGTTGGCGCCGGGGGATGGACCAATTGGCCTCATCCTAGCACCCACTAGGGAGTTGGCGCAACAGGTAAGCAACATGCGTTAAGGCGGCGCTAGTCGCGAGCTCGAACTCACTGTTAGGCATGGCCAAAAACCATGATATTTCACTGGAAATCGAGCCATATTGTTCATGTGTGCGCGAGCGTCATCCCCCCGTGGAGAAAACAGGGGAAAACATTATTCAGTGAGATGCACGATCATTCAGAGTAAAAGGCGCGCGTAAAAAAATACGAAAAAGCCTTTGGAAGAAGGGGTTTTATGAAAAATCCACTGCACCAATTAATTTCAAATAAAATTTTATTAAATTCTTCGATAAATTTGCTGTGTCGGTACGGACTTCGTTTTGGAAATTTGATGCTTCTTTAGCTTCTAATTTACACCTAAAGTTGTGTTAAAATTAGCAAAAAAAAAAACGAATCTTTAGAAGCTCCTAACTTTTTAATAGCTTCATATTTTACAATTCTGCTTCCGTACAGACAAAATTAATAATGAGACAAAAAGATAGCATGTTTAATTTTGAATGTACCTTGTCAAATAGTGGAGTAAAACCCCAACGAAGTTTCTATGGAAAAAATGTTGACTTGTTTGACCTTAAATAGTTATTTATGATTTGAACTTTCGATCTATGTAATAAAAGTCATATAAACTGCACAGATCTGCTGACTTCAGCAGCAAAGACGTAAAAATAAAATAGCGAGCCTTACATAACTGTAGTTGCATATGATATGTGACATCTGAGTCTGTAGCCAAACGGCAAGCGACAATCGTTAACGTTCAGCAGTCGCTAATACATTTTCAACTTTATACCCCATTGCATAAAGTTGAAAATCTAGTAAAGACTGCTGAGCGATAGCGAACGAAACAAACGAAAACGATCTGTAATCTTTGATAGATTGTCAACTTTATGCAATGGGGTATAAAGTTGAAAATGTATTAGCGACTGCTGAACGTTAACGATTGTCGCTTGCCGTTTGGCTACAGGCTCTGACCTTGACTTTGTCTTTTACTTTGATACAATAGACTGACCTAGACAAAAGTTGCTTAACTTTGCCGACTTATCCAAAGACATAGGGTCTTAAATGGCCACATCCATGTTGCTAAAATTGGTCTATCAATTATTTACTCTATTGCTTTGGTCAATAGAATAAAAATATTCCACAGATCTCTACAAGAGTTGTACATTGGTTAAATCAAATTGCGCCATTTGACCAATCCTTTTCCACTTCTCACTACTTTACACACTTCCGTTAATTGTCCTGAAATTATTTCCATAAAAGCGATATTAAAGATGTTATCAAAAAACACTAATAAAAATAATAGTCATCTTTGTAATGATGTGTTTTATTTAGGAGCAAGTAAGTGTTAGGATAGCGTCAAAACATGATAGTTGGCATAGTATAGCTTATTACTTTTACTGTTAATAATAATAATATTCCACAACTATCACACAACGCCATCTAGTCCCAAGCTAAACAGAGCTTGTGTTATGGGTACTAGACAACTGATAAACATACTTATATATTTCTAAATACATACATATTATAGATAAATTACACCCAGACATAGAACAAATGATCGTGCTCATTACACAAACACTTTTCCTGGGTGGGAATCGAACCCACGACCTCCGGCATAGCAGTCAGGGTCACTAACCACTAGACCAACAAGCCTGCCTGTTAGCCTGTGTCATCCCACTGTTGGGCAAAGGCCCTCCCCATGACTTCCAACCATTTCGATCTAGGGCTAGTGTGAGCCACTGGTTGTTGTTAGCTTACTACTACATTTTCTTAATTAACAAAATAATTTGTAGATCTACATGGAGGCCAAACGTTTCGGCAAGGTGTACAACATCAGATGCGTGTGCTGCTACGGAGGCGGCTCCAAGTGGGAGCAGTGCAAGGCGCTAGAAGGTACGGACTTCATAGTAAACGCCAGAAGTCGTGGCAATAACGCATACGTGAGAGTGAGACGAGAAGAGATAAATATTCTTACATGCACATTTTATGACCAAATTGTGACGTTTCTACAGTCGATTGTTTTTTTTGTGATATCTCATGTTCCCATATTATTTTTAGGTGGTGGAGCAGAGATAGTGGTGGGTACTCCGGGACGAGTCATTGACCTCATTAAGTGCAAGGCGACCAATTTACAACGAGTCACTTACTTAGTGCTAGATGAGGCTGATAGGATGTTCGATATGGGTTTTGGTAAGTTGAATTTGGTTTAGTTGAAAATATGTATATTAAAGATTAGAGATGACAGATCGTTTTCGTTTGTTTCGTTCTTTAATCGATTTTCAACTTTATGCGCTAGGGTATACAGTTGAAAATGTATTAGCGACTGCTGAGCGTTTACGATTATCGCTTGCCATTTGGCTATAGACCCTGTTCAGTTTGTATGTCATTTTTTAGCCGAGTGGTCATAACTTTCGCCCCTACGAAAAATCGGTATTCGTGAATAGGCATGACAGCAGTATCTATTAATTGCAAATCTATTTAGCCTATTGTTTAGGAAATTGAAAAATATTGAACAATTATTTTTTGTTTTTTTAATGACGAGTAGATAATACTTTAACAGTCACGAGGGTGATTGTTAAGTATTGAAAGTCAAACGTAGAAGTGACGTATTGTGCATTTTAAAAGCTTCGTATCTTTGTCAATTTTGGCTTACGTAACAAGAAAAAATATTGAGTAGGTCAAATAACTTTGAGATTATTTCACCGACTAGATTTTTAGTTGATTGTCGAGGACATAATTTTTAGTCATTTTACCTATTGTCGAGGACATAATTTTTAGTCATTTTACCTATTGTCGAGGACATAATTTTTAATGATTTTGCCTATTGTCGAGGACATAATTTCGGGTGATTTCGCCACTATAGTCCCCGCCAAATAAGTCTGGAATAAAGGTCATTGATCCTATTACTGCATCGTTTGAATTTCATAACACCATCGTTCGAATTTCAAAATCAAAATAAAATGTAAGGTCAAGATCCGCCTCTTACCACGATACGTAGCTTTTGGTCGTTCTACGACATTTTCTACATTTATTCGAATGGTTTAGAAAAATTGCAATATATTGGTACACGGGGGCCAACGTATTCTATTCCACACTTATCTGGCAGAAACTATAGTGATCACTAGCTTACGATGTTCGACCCTTCTATATGTGTAAGTCTTGTTTTCAACCCTGCCATCTTGTTTTAAAATACTAGAAAAACAGCTTATCTTTTTGTTCCAGAGCCACAGGTCCGTTCGATCTGCAACCACGTCCGCCCCGACCGACAAGCGCTGCTGTTCTCTGCGACGTTCCCGCGGCGAGTGGAGCGACTGGCGCGGGACGCACTGCACGACCCCGTGCGAGTGCAGCACGGAGCTGCAGGAGAGGCCAGCCATCTGGTGACGCAGCATGTCAGGTAAGATTCCTTGCTCACATGTGAGAGTGGAGCGACTGGCGCGGGACGCACTGCACGACCCCGTGCGAGTGCAGCACGGAGCTGCAGGAGAGGCCAGCCATCTGGTGACGCAGCATGTCAGGTAAGATTCCTTGCTCACATGTGAGAGTGGAGCGACTGGCGCGGGACGCACTGCACGACCCCGTGCGAGTGCAGCACGGAGCTGCAGGAGAGGCCAGCCATCTGGTGACGCAGCATGTCAGGTAAGATTCCTTGCTCACATGTGAGAGTGGAGCGACTGGCGCGGGACGCACTGCACGACCCCGTGCGAGTGCAGCACGGAGCTGCAGGAGAGGCCAGCCATCTGGTGACGCAGCATGTCAGGTAAGATTCCTTGCTCACATGTGAGAGTGGAGCGACTGGCGCGGGACGCACTGCACGACCCCGTGCGAGTGCAGCACGGAGCTGCAGGAGAGGCCAGCCATCTGGTGACGCAGCATGTCAGGTAAGATTCCTTGCTCACATGTGAGAGTGGAGCGACTGGCGCGGGACGCACTGCACGACCCCGTGCGAGTGCAGCACGGAGCTGCAGGAGAGGCCAGCCATCTGGTGACGCAGCATGTCAGGTAAGATTCCTTGCTCACATGTGAGAGTGGAGCGACTGGCGCGGGACGCACTGCACGACCCCGTGCGAGTGCAGCACGGAGCTGCAGGAGAGGCCAGCCATCTGGTGACGCAGCATGTCAGGTAAGATTCCTTGCTCACATGTGAGAGTGGAGCGACTGGCGCGGGACGCACTGCACGACCCCGTGCGAGTGCAGCACGGAGCTGCAGGAGAGGCCAGCCATCTGGTGACGCAGCATGTCAGGTAAGATTCCTTGCTCACATGTGAGAGTGGAGCGACTGGCGCGGGACGCACTGCACGACCCCGTGCGAGTGCAGCACGGAGCTGCAGGAGAGGCCAGCCATCTGGTGACGCAGCATGTCAGGTAAGATTCCTTGCTCACATGTGAGAGTGGAGCGACTGGCGCGGGACGCACTGCACGACCCCGTGCGAGTGCAGCACGGAGCTGCAGGAGAGGCCAGCCATCTGGTGACGCAGCATGTCAGGTAAGATTCCTTGCTCACATGTGAGAGTGGAGCGACTGGCGCGGGACGCACTGCACGACCCCGTGCGAGTGCAGCACGGAGCTGCAGGAGAGGCCAGCCATCTGGTGACGCAGCATGTCAGGTAAGATTCCTTGCTCACATGTGAGAGTGGAGCGACTGGCGCGGGACGCACTGCACGACCCCGTGCGAGTGCAGCACGGAGCTGCAGGAGAGGCCAGCCATCTGGTGACGCAGCATGTCAGGTAAGATTCCTTGCTCACATGTGAGAGTGGAGCGACTGGCGCGGGACGCACTGCAAATCAAATCAAATCAAATCAAATCAATCTTTATTTGTGAACATAAGTACAAAAAGGTGTTAATTATACATTTTAGCTGATCTGTATGTTCGGCCAATAATCGGCATACAAATATAATATTATTATTAAGGTTATTTTTACTATCATAATTATTAAACTCTAGGATAAAAGAAATGAAGCAATTGAAAAATGTCATGAGCCGCATAAAATAAAGTAATTGAATTATATTATTAATTATTAAGAATGTCAAAGAAAATTAAATTTAGTCACAATTTGTCATTTAAAAAGTCTTCAATCGAGTAATACGTCTTTTCAACTAGAAACAGGAACAACTTTTTTTTAAAATGGCTGACATTTTCCTCACTTCTGATACACTTTGGCAATTTATTGTATAATTTTGGAGCCATTACGAAAATACTGTTCTTGTATAAAGCAGTTTTAGATCCAACAGTTTGTAGCCGGTCCGCTCGACGTTGACTACCTACTCGGTCAAATTTATACATATTTTTTTTGACAAACATAGAAGTCTGGTATATGTACAATGAGGGCACTGTTAAAATTTTCATACTTTTAAAATATTGTTTACAGCTGTCAGTGGTTTGCAGGTTACATATCGCTCTAATACACCTTTTCTGACACTTAAACACCATATCTTTACCAGAGGCGTTTCCCCAAAACATAATGCCATATCTTAATGTCGAGGCTACTAGACCATGATATGCAGTTAGTACGGTGTTTCGATTGGCCGTTTTACTTAGCATATGCAGCGCATGAGAAAATTGGTTTACTTTACTACATACTTTGTCAATCTGGGTATTCCATTTTAGTGTGCTTTCAATATTTAATCCCAGAAATTTTGTCACATTCGTCTCATCAATCCTTTTATCATTATATCTTATATCTAAATTTAAATTCTGATTTACTGTTTGTTGAAATTTCATTATTACTGTCTTGTCTAAATTTATTACCAAATTATTATTCTCTAGCCAATTTATAACTGATTTTATATTAGAGTTAATGTCTGATTCTAATGTATCTAATTGGTCACTGTTGAAAAGTAGAGTGCTGTCATCTGCAAACATTGTCATGGGAAAGGTCGATGCTTTTGGGAAGTCATTTATATATATAATAAATAGGAGAGGTCCAAGTATGCTACCTTGTGGAACTCCATGCATCACTGTTCTCGGGCTAGATTTAAATGTTGTTTCATGTTTTTTACATATTCTATTAATAACTGTTATTTGCTGTCTATCTTGTAGGTATGATTTAATTAAATTTGATATGTTACCTCTAATCCCGTATGCGTCAAGTTTATTAATTAATATTCTATGGTCTACGCGGTCAAAGGCTTTCGACATGTCCATATATAGAGCAAGAGCCGGTTTTCTTTTATCTACTCTGTTGCTAACGAGTTTTAAAAAATCATAGATTGCCATGTCAATGGACTTATTTTTCCGGAAGCCCTTTTGGCTATCGTCAAATAATTTATTTTTCTCGAAATATGAATTGATTTGATTGTATATTACTCTTTCAAATATTTTTGACAAAATAGGTATCAGTGCTATAGGTCTATAGGAAGACATGTCGTCTTTATTATCTTTTTTGAAAAGCGGTTTTATAATACTAATTTTTAATTCCTTTGGAAAAACACCATGCAAGACGCACATATTGATCAGGTGACTAAGGACGGGTGCAATTATTGTAGATACTGTTTTAATAATTTTTGTGCTAATACCGTCATATCCAGTGCTAGGAGTATTCTTTAAAGACATTGTTTGCGATAAATCAAACAAAGATTTATTTTCGTTTTAAAGGTTTTTTATTAACCTTTTTACAATTTTTCTTTACGACAGCTTAACCGTTTTGCAGAATGAAGGAATGAATGAATGATGGATTGAATGTATGTAGAAAAACTTCCGGAACATAGATTAAAATTAGTGACATTGAATGAATGAGGAAATGTGTCGTAGACATCGTCGGGGGGCTTGAAAGATGAAGCTTTCAAGATTCTTAATTATTTGTATGATCTGGTGAAGGCAGCAGACACAATCTGTTGATGGCTCTTCGTATGGTGCCTTGTGAGGTAGATACGTCGGCGACTCGTGGCACACCATCAGCGCCGGGAAATAGCTTTGAGACTCTTCCAAGGCGCCAGTGCAATGGAGGAGTCCTATCCTCCTTGATTAGGACTAGGTCGTCTACCTTCAATTCACGGCACCGCACCTTCCACTTTGTGCGTTGCTGGAGCTCCGTGACGTACTCTGTCGACCACCGCTTCCAGAAGTGCTGGCGAGCTTGTTCTAATCGCTGAAAACGGTCAAGACGGTTTGTGCTATAGTCCAGCAGGTACGGCGATGGCAAAGACGTCAGCGGCCTACCAATTATAAAGTGGCCCGGGGTGAGTGGAGATAGGTCTTGTGGTGAAGGACTTAATGGGCATAAGGGTCGGCTATTAAGTATCGCCTCGATCTGAGCGAACAACGAACCCAGCTCCTCGAACGTCAAGTGAGTATCTTTAAGAACTCTGTATAAATGAAATTTCGCGGACTTGACCCCGGCCTCCCACAGACCACCAAAGTGAGGAGCGTATGCTGGTGAGAAGCGGAATTCAATGCCTTCGTGAGATGCAGAGTCAATAATAGCGTCGCTGTTGGACTTAAGAAAGGAATTTATTTCTTTTGCTGCTGCAACAAAATTTCTACCATTGTCGCAGTAGATGACCCTTGGTTTACCCCTGCGGGCTATAAATCTTTTTAATGTAAGGACAAATGCATCCATTGTCAGATCACTGACTAACTCTAAATGAACGCATTTGTACCGAAAGCAAATAAAAATGCAGAGATAACTTTTAGTTATCTTACAGCCTCGTCCCTTGCGGTCCGTAATAAGAAATGGACCTGCAAAGTCGGTACCTATCGTGGAGAAAGGAAAGTCAGCTTCAACGCGATCTGCAGGTAAGTTTCCCATAATATTATCCATAGTACGAGCATTGAAACGACGACAGGTAACGCACTCGCGCGCTGCACGTCTAGCTAGGGCCCTGCCTCCTACAGGCCAATAGCGCTCCCTTATAGATGCCAGGAGATGCTGAGGACCGCCGTGCAACAAGCGTAGATGCTCCTGTTTGAATAATAACTTTGTTATATAATGACTGGAACACAATAAGATAGGATGACGTTTGTCGTACTGGTAAGTAGATGAATCGATGCGCCCTCCGACTCTAATAATCCCATTTTCATCTAGAAATGGGTTAAGAGACGAAAGAGCGGCTTTAGAATTTAAAGATTTACCCTTTTGTAGTAATCCTAATTCTATAGGAAAGGAATCTTTCTGGGCTAGCTTCATAGCAATGTTGTGAGCGTTTTCTAACTCGGAAACTTTAAGTGGACCTTGTAATCTGTCCGATTTTTTGTGCGACCTACAATTGTTGGCAAACCTTAAAACTCTAGCTAGAACTCGAATAAGAGTAGTTAAATTAGAATATTTTGCTAAATTCACAGATAAATCTGGCATGGAAGATGCATCCTCCCCCCCTAAAGTATGGTGTGTCTTAAGCTCTGGCAATTCTAATATAATAGCGTCCGCAGTGCAGGCGGGCCAGGAATCCTCGGATTCTGAGAGAAATGACGGACCTCTCCACCATATAGAGAGATCTACCTGGTCTGGATCGACCCCACGGGAGACTAAATCAGCGGGGTTGATAGAAGTGGGAACATAACGCCAATCTGTGGGATTTGTTAGCTCATTTATAGCAGCAACTCTGTGGGCAACAAAAGTTTTAGTTTTATTTGAGTTAAGCCAACCTAATACAACTTTGGAGTCTGTCCAATACACCTGACGTTCAATGGGGCAGCGTAATGCGGATAAAACTGTAGCAGTTAGTTGAGCTCCTAATAGGGCAGCGCAGAGTTCGAGCCGTGGTATTGTCGTGGGTTTAATAGGTGCCACCCGTGATTTTGCACATACCAGGCTAACTTGTATATCGCCGCTAGTAGAAACAGACCGCAAATATATACAGCTGCCGTAGGCACGCTGCGAAGCGTCAGAAAAACAATGTATTTCTACAGAGGAATGATTATCAATTAAAATGTTTCTAGGAATTCTTAAAGAAGACAAACATGAAGATTTAGTAGAAAACCTTAACCAGGAGGACCTTATTTCTGGAGGAACAGGTTCGTCCCAATCAATTTTGTGACTCCATAGTTCTTGTAGCATAATTTTAGGTTTAATTGTGAAAATAGACAGAAGACCAAGTGGATCAAATATTTTGAATGTTGAGGAAAGTATAGTTCTCTTCGTGACATTTTCAGAAGCCGAAACATCATGCTGAAAGTGAAGTTCATCCGAAGACGGAGTCCAACCTACACCTAGCGTACTAGTTGCATTACTAATCATGAGATTGCCGCTTTCCAGGTTAACGGAGTCTGCGAGTAACTCGGGTAAGTTTGAACGGTATTTACGCAGATGAAAACTTCCCTTCGCTAATTCAGAAGAGACTGAACGATGGATATGACGTAACTCCTCCTCACTGTTCGCACCGGTAAGTAGATCATCACAATATAGATCATTTTGTATAATAGTTTTGACCTTCTGATCTGAACACTCTTCACCTATCTGCCAAAGAGAACGAGTAGTGAGAAAAGAGGCACTAGCGAACCCGTAGGTAACCGTATTCAAACGAAGTGTCCTTAAAGGTTTATCTTCACTATCACGCCACAGTATCAGTTGAAGATTGCGATCAGATTCCTTGAGAAGCACTGAGCGAAACATTTTCTCTATATCTCCTGTCAAAACATACTTATGTTGTCTGAAACGAACTAATATATTAAACAAAGGTTCTTGCACTACTGGTCCCACCATTTGTAGGTCGTTAACAGAAACACCAGAAGAAGTACGGGCCGAGGCGTCAAAGACGACGCGTAACTTCGTCGACTCGCTTTGTTCCCGTATAATGGGGTGGTGGGGCAAGAAGAAGGCATTTAATGGCCTAGACTCAGGAGATTCCGATAGGTGGCCTAATGCTTCGTATTCGTTTATGAATTGACAATATTGTTGCTTTATTTCTGGTTGTTTCCGGAAACGAGCCTCTAAATTAAAAAACCTCTTTTTGGCTAAATTATAGGAATTGCCCAAACAGTCTACGCTATCACGAAGAGGCAACCCTACACAAAATTGACCATTGCTAGTGCGAGTAGTGTTGGCGAGATAATGTTTCTCACACAACTTTTCTTCACTACTCAGGGGCCTTTTTTGAGGAAAATTTTCAAGTTCCCAGAATTTAGACAACTCGTCATGTATGTTACTAGAAGTGTCACCACTTGAGACAAAATTGACCATGACTGAGTTAGTTTTATTTTTATTAAAACAAGGCAGTGATCCCGTAACGAGCCATCCTAACTTTGACGCCTGAAGTTTAGGATGACCAGGTCCTAACGAATGCTGCTGGGCACTAATGATGTCCCAGAATAAGTCAGCACCAATCAAAATATTTACTGGGGATGGTTCATTTAAAGTGGGGTCTGCTAACTGAAATCCATGAATATTTAATTGTTTTAAATCAAAATATGACTTAGGTAAGTTGCCGGTAATTTGCGGCAAAACTAAACATGAAACTGTCACATTAAAAGAACTTGTTTCAGAATGGATGCGTAGAATACAGCGTTCTGTGTTAATATTTAACTTGGTGTTACCAATGCCTACTATGGTAGTGTCTGATGGCTGAGGAATCAGGTTTAGACGGCGTTTTACTTCCTGTGTAATAATTGTCGACTGACTCCCGCTGTCGAGCAAGGCTCGCACTATCATAGTCTCGTTGGTGGCTGGGTTGGTAACCTTTACTTGAGCGGTACACAAAGTACTTCTGAAGAACACGTTGAGGACATAATAACGGAATTAACAGAATTGGAGCTTTCAGTTTCTTCTGATTTATGAAGAAGAGAATTATGTCGCGATTTACAATGTCGACATGTAGCGGAAAGGCGACAACGTTTAGCAATGTGACCAGATCTCAAACAATTCTCACATAATTTGTTGGAAGAAACAAAGGCTAATCTATCCTCTATTGAGCTTGATTTAAAGGCCGGACACTCATAAAGGCGATGACTGTTCTTACAGAACAAACATTCCGGTATTTTAGAAGTAGAAGTGTTGCCTTCGTTTGGTGTAGCCACTAAAGACTTGGATACATTATGTTTGTTCTGATGACTAGAGGATTGTTTTTGTTTATTGTCTTGATTGTCATTTTTGTGGCGATAAACGGTCTCCAATACATCAGCGCGACTTTTGAGAAAACTGAAGAAATCATTAAGCGAAGGCACGTCACTCAAACTATTTCTATGTTCTTCCCACTTAAAATATGTACTACTATTTAATTTACCTGCAATAAGGTATATAACTAAAACCTCCCCTAGATTAGTTCCTAGCCCTAGTGAATTGAGCGCGCGCAAGTTTTTAGTGACATGGTCAATTACATATCTTAAAGACTTATCATTTTCTTGCACGGAATTAATATTGAGCAAGGACTTGATATGGTTATTTATTAATTGACGCTTATTGTCATAACGTTCGCATAAAAGTTTCCATGCTTCAGAATAATTATCATGGGAAACCTCCAAATTGGCAATGACTCGAGCGGCTTCTCCATCAAGATAAGATTGTAAGTAGTGGTATTTATGAACACTTTCAATCTGGTTATTGTTATGAACTAAGGAAACAAACGTTTCTTTAAACTCCAACCATTTAAAATAGGTACCGTCAAAGTTTGGAATTTTAATCACTGGTAATTTAAAACCTAATGTATTACAACTGTGATCGTTATGATGACAAGTGGCCATAGAGGATTTAATTTGAGAATTATTCTCACCATGTTGAGCTGCAGAATTATTTTTAATTAACCTTTGAATTAACGCAATACAATGGTAGAAATCGTTTTCTATTAAATCTCTAGTATCTAACTCGCTACTTTGATTGTCTGCGTTGTTAATTTCTATCTGATTCTGCACCTCATCGAATTCCATGAACAATGTCTCCATTTTTGATAGCTTCAATACGAGTTTATTTACTTCTAATTCTGGAATGGATTCTAATAAGGCTAAACTGTCAAGACTTGACTTAAATTTCGTTACGCGTCCTCTAATAGAACCGCGTTTGCTTATTAGTTCCTTCAACTTTGATTCGGACATTATAGCAAACTCGTAATGAGCTAACACAAACAGCTGTTAATAGATAACGAAATAGGTATATAGCATACGATACGCTCCTCGCCTTGTTGATCAGCTGATGCTCGCGGCTCACGTAGGCCGCACGCAACGGTGAGCTGTGCAGGTGGGGGCCGGGGCGCGCCGGCAGTCAGGTAACAGCGATGCGTAAGCGATGCCGTGTCACAAGTCACAACACACGATCACTGGAATAGATCAATCCGTGCGTCTTAGTAAACTTATAAAAACAATTTGCATGACGAAAGACGACGGTTCGTAAGTTTACAGTTAAACTCTGGAAGTATTCACTATTTAAGTGTTTTATAGGTTGGAATGAGTGCAAAAGGGATAATAAATCGATAATAGTGAAATAGTTTTATGAAGATTACTTAATTTGAGTAACGGTATGAGGTTAAGTTGTAGATAAAATGTGCATAATAAGATGGCGGTAGGTCGATACGTGAAATTAATTAGGCTAATTTGTGCGTCACCTATCCCATTTATACTTCTTTCGAAGATACTTAGAAGATGGGTAGGCACGATAGAAACAAATAGAAAGGTAGAAACTTCACTTGACTTCGAGAAACCAAATCCGCTAGCCGCACAGAATAAAGGACAATAATATAGGTGGGTAAGTTAGTAAGATGGAACGAGCTCACTTTAAATAGGCAGACGGCTAATCTCAGCAGTCCAATTGTAGGCAGTAGCACGTAGATCGGCACGTAGATATAATAAGACTCGTTCTGAGGGCGGACTTGCTCGATCGGAGTTCCGTAGTCCCTGCTGTTTCCCGAATGGCTTGACGAAGGTGCGGTTCGACTCAGGCAAAGTAGGATGCCAGTCCACAGGCACGGCGATCTTTTATTCTCAACACGGCCTTCCGTTGGTAGGTACTGGTATCTCGTCCGGGGTCGCCGCGACGGTCTTTTTCGACTGCTCTTGATGCGGGCTTCGGGAACAATCTGAGTGGCAGTGGATCCGACGATTGTAGGTCCTGTCACGGTCGCCAATTTTGTTTGCGATAAATCAAACAAAGATTTATTTTCGTTTTAAAGGTTTTTTATTAACCTTTTTACAATTTTTCTTTACGACAGCTTAACCGTTTTGCAGAATGAAGGAATGAATGAATGATGGATTGAATGTATGTAGAAAAACTTCCGGAACATAGATTAAAATTAGTGACATTGAATGAATGAGGAAATGTGTCGTAGACAGACATAATAATTTTATGAATATCTTGTGGTATTGTAGGTTTCATAAACATGGACGAATTTGAGGTATTTATTGGTAATTTATTATTATTATTATTTGAACTATTAATTGATTTGACTTGATCCGCAAAATAATTGTTAAAAGCCTCTGCTATATCAAGAGGGTTGGTAAGTATTTTATCATTTGATTTAATTCTCATTGTTGCTTGATTTGGTAAATTATGTTTGTTTTTATTTATGACTTTCCACGTTGCCTTACATCGATTCTTAGCCGAGTGAATGTAACGGTTATTGTGGGCTCTCTGCGTGAGATTGACAATTCTTTTAAGCCGGTTAGACAACGTTTTGAAGTTTGTTTTGTTATGTTCAGTCGGTGATAACCTGTATTTCCATAACAAATCTCTTTTTTTTTTGCTACATAATCTAATACCGCGACTAATCCAGTTTGGTTTTACTCTCGTCGATATTTTTATTTTAATGTTAGGAAAACATAAGTCATATAGCAATTTAAACCAGTCATAGAACAATTTGAATGCTTTTTCAGGGTCTGTTTCCTCATAAACATCAGAAAATGACAATTGTTTTAAATAGTTTGCGAATTTTTCTATATTTTCTTTTGAGTAGTCCCGTTTTGTACAGTGCCAGTAGTCTAAAAGGCACGTTTGCTTAACTGGACATCGTAAAAATTGTGCTGTGTGATCGGATACTGCTAGTTCCAAAACTTCTCCTTTAGCTCCTCGCACATTGTGGATTATATTATCAATGCAGGTCCCACTGCTTAATCTAGTTGGAACGTTAACGGCAAATTTAAGATTATAACCCATTATTAAGTGCTTGAATTGCTGCGAACTTGTGGTGTCTTTTAACAAATCAATATTGAAGTCACCGCACAGAAGCACTTTTTTATTTGAGTGAATGGATAAAGAATTTAACAGACTGTCTAATTTATTAAAAAATATTTCATGTTTGCTTTTTACTTCGGTATTATGTGGACTCCTATATAAACATATTATAATAATATTGTGGTCGGTGAGTTCCACTGCACAGCATTCAAAAATATTGGATACACCATATTTCGCAACAGACTCCAAAGTTCTATATTTAATACCGTTTCTTATCATTATACATGAGCCTCCATGTCTGGATTCTCTAGTGAAATGTGTGGCTAAAGTAAAATTAGGTATATGTAATAGGTTTACATCCGACAATATCATATTGTGCTCAGAAAAGCATAATACATCCACTATTTTCCCTGAATTATGTAGTTCCTCTAGCAGTACAGTAAATACATTGGATTTATTTAAAAGGCCATTTATATTCTGATGCATAATATTGAGATTTTTATACACGAAAAAAACTATCCTCATCACTGTGCTTTGTGTCATTTATAACAGAAATATCATTTTGTGTTATGATTTTACCCGTGCTAAGATTTGGTATACAATCAATATCTTGGTAGGTAGTATTCAGTGCGTTTAGGTTTAAAATAAAGCTCTCTAGGTCTGTTACAATAATATTTAGAGCTTTGTTATTTATACTGCCGGACCGTTGGTTATATGAGTCGTATGAATACGGCAGATTGAGGTTTGAGTCTAGAATATACGCATATTTATGCGTCTCGGCGTCCATGTAAATCAAATTATTAAAAATATCTATTCTACTATTAAACATTAAATTAGCATTGTTCTCCATATATTTAAATGTTGGAAGACTTATAATAAAATTAGTATGGTTTAATGGGACTAGTGTTTCCCGGATATATGAAACAAGTTCCATATCGACGCTTGAAAGGCAAAAATTACCAAGCGACATGTAGCCAACTTTACAGGAGAGCATTTTAAAGTTTTTATTTTTGGAAAAAAAATCGTATAAAATCACATATTTGTCATAATTACGTAATTCCAACGAATTTTAAATACATTTTTCAGGCTTAATAAACTGGCATTTAAAGATTATAGATTTTCTCATTAGTTTATGAAATAGTGTCGGTTGGTAATAATTTTATAAAAAATCACAAACAGGCAAAAGTTACTTACCGACATCAAAATTTAATGATAAAATAACTAAAATTAACTAAACCCGATTATTTTATTATTGTGTTTGAAGCAAGATGACGTATCCTGGATTGGCGCATGTTTGACTTTCAGGTAAAATGATCTATATAGAAAACAAATATATTTTTCTAACAGCCAATTTTAACCATGGTACAAATTAAATAAAGTTAGTGTAGGTTTTTTTTGAATAAGCAACAATAAATTTAGGTTTTAATACACAAAATTAAAAACTTTCGGTTAAAGCTTTTCGTCACCATCATCACAGTTTTCAATATTTCACTGGATTTGACACGTGTCAACTATCGCACTGTATTCAGCTACTCGATATTACTGAGTTGAAAAAAAAAACCATTATTTTAAAGAAGAAACGGTTAAGTTGTTTCGAATACAGTCATTGCCTTGAAGATTTATCACTTAAAAAAAAAATTAGATGATGTCTATCAGTTTGCGGTATATGATTACTTCCCAGAATTTAATCCTTATTAGCAACACTATCGAATGGTGTAATAGTACAGGGCTACAGGGTGTAATTTTTTTCCAAAACCAGCGGGTTCGATTTCTTTCCAGAATTATTGAATTGTCTAAAAGCCAATCATGCAGTTTTAGTTTTAGTCAAAATCGGCCTCGAGACTCCTTTCAACGTTTTTCGATATTCGTCATAGTTTCGTATATGGCAATCAACGCCCAGTTCAAAAATTCATCCTGTATATCGTAATGAAATTCATCATCATCAAATCAGCCGTAGGACGTCCACTGCTGTACATAGGCCTGCCCCATATATTTCCAATAGGTCCGGTTGGAAGCTGCTTGCAGTCAGCGCGATTCTGTGATTTTCATCAGATCGTCTGTCCACCTAGCAGCGTTGCCTTAGAGCATGGTCTCCATTCGGGAACTTTGCGGCCTCATCGGCCATCGTTCTGCGTGCGTGATTCGATCGAATCAGAAATGAAAAGATTCGTAGACGAATTAAAGTTGCAGACATAGCCCAGAAAACCAGCAAGTTCAAGTGGCAGTAGGCAGACCACATTGCACGCAGAGGGACTCCGAACATAGCCCTCGCCATAGCTCGTTGGGCTACCTTGAGCTTACTAATGAGGCCCGTAGTAAGAGACCACGTTTCATTCATTTTCCATAAGTCGTCACACATTTGCTGAAAACTATGAGGCACTGAGGTATTCTGGACGAGGAAACGTTACGCAGTTTCCCGAACGCTGCCCGGCCGTGTTGGATTCGGCGGTTGACCTCTTTTTTGAAGTTCAACCTGCCTAGTCCGACGGTTTGTTCCAAGTAGATATACAAGTCAACAACTTATCACGTCTGTATGATATCACGTTTCCCTGTCATACGCTTTTTTCAAAGGAATCGCCTTCCAACTCTGCACCTGTACTCGGGCCGACATAGTGGTATTATTGTTCAAGCACCTAAACACTTCGATATACCAATAGTCAATACGACATCGTTGGAGAGATTCAAGAACTGCCCAGTTGCCCACATCTCCACCGATTTAAAGTCTTTCTCATAGTCCACAAACGCCAAACATAAGGGCAAGTTATACTCTCCGGTCGAAACCTGCGGTCGAGACGGTTCGTGATGATGTTCCCTTGAAAACAACTTATAAACGTGTCTCAAGAGCGAGTAATTTCTTAATAAGGTGTTGTCATCCTTCTTAAAGAAAAGAACCACCAATTTCCACCCACTTTCAAAAACTCTGAAATGACTCCATCTTCACTCGGCGCCTTATTATTTTCAGCTGATTAGGGGCCATCCTAATTTCGTAAAGGCTGATGCCCAGGATGTCTTCAATGTAGTGTCGGGTTATCTTGGCCCTTGGATCTGTGGCCACGCTGCTAACAGGTTTGGCAACCGAAGCTTATAGCTGTGCATAAAGGTTTTCGACCTCCTTCAATACCTCTGCTTTCTTTGCATCTTCTCGTTTCAGCTTTGTCAGCTGGCTTTGCCCAATAGATACATCTCTTGCAAACACTATCGTCGTCGTCGTTCGTTGACTCTTTAATGTGGTTAGTATTAAAGAGATCAGAGAGAGTAGGAGAGCAGTGGTGGCCGGGTGGTATCGGCCCCGACTTACGAGTTGTAGGTCGTGGGTTCGAACCCCGCCAGGCGCATTACTTTGTGTAATTTATTTCATCACCACTGCTCTCAAAACGGTGAAGGAAAACATCGTGAGGAAACCGGCATGTCCTAGAACCAAAAATTCGAAGACATGTGACATCCACCAACTCGCACTGGGCCCGCGTGGTGGATTATGGCCCACTCCCTCTCACAGAGAGGAGGCCTGTGTCCCAGCAGTGGGAACATTTATAGGCTGATGATGATGATTAAAGAGATCACCGTGCCGCAAGGATTTTGAATTTGTCTATTGATCTGCCTATATGACTCGGCGTCACTGAAAGTCTACAGTCTTAATAAGCGTTGTTCAGTCATGAGGTTGAGATTGATGTCGGAAAGTTTCTGAGGTCTATTTGCACGGCGGGATCTAAAAGACTTAGAGAAAGAAAGAAAGAAAGAAGAAATAAAAGAAAAAACGTTTATTTGGGTAACTACTGGGATAAAAAAACCAGTAGTTCCATAATGGAACTGCTGGGATACGGCGAAAGGTTTGAGGTGAAATGAAATTTGGTTAAATATTTTTCGAACTTATGATAGGCAGGACGAGTAGGTGATACATCAATATTCCGAGCTACGCGACGTACTACGTGCGATGCGCGCGATCACGCGGTTAGCCTAAGCGACAGTTGAGTGAAGAATAATCGAAATTATTTGACCAACAGCCATTCATGTTCTGATTTGCAACGCGTTCATGCGACAAAACAAAATAGGTGCAACGGGAATAAACTGATTTTTGTACAAATTTCATATCGGAAATAGTTATCTAAATGACAAAAACAGTAAAAAAAAACGGCAGGTAAAATTTTACCAAACGACAAAATTTATTTTTTAAGGCAGGAAACATAGTACTATATTAGGTTTTAAAGTACACTGTATTTAGGAAGAAAATACTAAATGAAAATGAATACATAATTAAGGTGTGTCAAAAAGTCTTAAATGAAGAAAAATATAAAATAATAATCAGGTAAAATTTCTTAAGCAATGCTCATACAACAGATACCGTAAAGCAAAAAATACTTAATGTTAAAACGCATTAATTCAAGTCAAGGCAAAAGTTACTAAGTGTTAAAACTTGAAATAAAATATCTACCAAGTGAAGTTTGTTCGTAAATCGGTAAAATTTTGGTCGCTTAGTCGCCGAAATTGATGAAAATGTGTACTTTTTTAAGTTACCAAGCGACAGCAAAAGTCTTCCTAGCGGTACGAGAGTAGGATCAATCGACGCAGAATTTTTTTCTGATTTCAATGATATATATAACTCAATATCGCCCAAAATGTCGCTTGGTAACTTTTGCCTTTCAAGCGTCGATATAGTTATTAGTTTGTCTGAAATCTTCTTCGCCAATAACTATAACACAGTAGTCAAATAAAGTGAAATTACGAACTTTTTCATGAATATTACATAGGACATGTTTTAAACCACATCGTGGAGTGCGATAATGACACCTAATATAGTTAGCGAGCTGAGTTCTTTCACTCATTTTATAAATCCTGTCAGATGTTTCACTGCTCACAATGCAGATTCTATGTCTCATAGGAAGTAGTTGGATCTTCGGCTGTTTGATATCTTGAGGAGTGATTTTTGTCTTGTCTTCTTGTGTAGATAGTTTAAATGTAGGGTATTCTGTAGTTTGTGTTTGTTTTGTTTTCATGCTGCTGTTAATAGTGTTCTTCAACGGTGTTTTTACTTTTTTCTTGATTGGGCTACTTGCAATGTTCTTGAATATATCGTTTTTCTTCATTAATTCATTGTTTATCTGTTTTAGGTCTCTGTTTTGCAGCGATAGCAACTCAATCTCCTTATGTGCACTTTGTAATTGGGATTGAAGTTTCTTGATTTCATCTTTAAAGGCGATTAGTTGAATGTCCTCTTCGTCCTCAGATAACTCAGGCATGCTATTTGTTGTACTGTCCAAATTTTTTGAATTGTTTCCAATGTCATCATTTGGTTCCGAGCGTGTACGGGTGCGTCGGAATGTAACATGTTCCAAGAATGAATTCATAGTTTAAATTCGATTGATACTGATACGCCTGACTATATTTTAATAGCAAGATATATTGAAATATATTGCGACAGATCGCTGATATGCGAACTATGCGTGTAGCGGAGCGCAGTCCCAAAGTGCTGGTGTTTAAACTTCATAAATTCGATTTCCGAACGACAGATTTAGTGTCATCGATTTCGTGGTGCGCTTGGATTGGTCAGATGTTTGTTTCTGTACAATATCGATGAGTCAGCTGTGATCTGTTTACATTCTTGAAAAAGCAACCGCTTTTCAATAATATGGTTATTCTTTAACACTTCTATCACTATTTTAAGAGCAAATTTACACTCACATTTATAGTTCCTTGGTGAATTAATCCTTTTCCATGCACAGTTCAGAAGTTTCGCCCCGTTTACAGACAAAATTCACCAACAGTCACCGGTATCGAATTCACCGGTTCGTTCACACAGACGAGATAACCCGCTGCTGCAAATATTCACTTGCAATTATTGCTCGTTAACAGGTTGGACCAGCACAGTTTTGTAGATTTTAAAACAGGATTACTACACTTCTCATCAAAAAAATCGAAACACTTTCGTTTTTATTGTTTTTGTCCTAATTTTTTACAAAAGAGAATTAATTCCATGAAAAAAAAAACATTACTGTGTAGCTGGCAGTTTGGTCATTACAGTAAGAAGAAAAAAATCAAAATTCGAAATAATTTCATTTGTTTATCCTATAAATGAAATTAATCACTGTTTTGAGACAAATGTGTATTTAGGGTTGGATGGAGTACGTTTCTCGTTTAAAAACTAAAAATTAGCGCTTGTCTTTAAACTTTCTGTTTCTTATTTCATTTACTGTGACTTTGGGACGTCTGAAAAAACTTTTTTTTCTAAAACATATGGATACTTCGCCCGCAGAAGCCGCCCAAGTGGTGGCATTGCTGGATTCTGGACTTAGTCAGCGTGTTGTGGCTGCAAGATTGCATCTAAGCTTATCATCTGTTCATAGAGAGACAAACGCTATCGGGAGACTGGTTCGTTCACGCGCCGTTCAGGATCTGGCAGGAATCGGGTCACTTCTGAGCGAGATGATCGATTTATTGTAACAACTTCTTTACGAAATCGACGCCTTAACGCTTTTCAACTGCAGCAGCAGCTTCGCGTTGTACGAAGAGTAGCTGTAAGTGACTCTACAATAAGAAGAAGGTTGAAGGAACGCGGATTGGCACCGCATAAGCCAGCGAATGGGCCGAAATTAACTGCAGACCATCGAAGAGCGCGCCTTAACTTTGCACGCGAGCACCTAACTTGGTCATACCTTCAGTGGAGCAAAGTACTGTTTTCTGATGAGTGTAAAATTATGCTGTATGGTAACGACGGAAGGAACAAGGTCTACAGAAGAGATGGAGAACGCTTTGCACAATGCTGCATTGAAGAAAAGGTCAGCTATGGTGGCGGTTCGTGGACGGTTTGGGGAGGAATCAGCGCCGACGGTAAGACAGAACTTGCCTTTGTGTCTGGGCCACGGCTGCCTGCACTAAACTCTCATCGGTACATCGAACAGTGTCTTGAACCTCATGTGATGCCCTATGCACATTTTATTGGCAACGACTTCATATTCATGCACGACAATGCTAGAGCTCACACCGCGGGCGTCGTACGAGATTATCTTACCGAAGTCGGTATCTCCATTATGGTATGGCCAGCAAGAAGCCCGGACATGAATCCCATTGAACATCTATGGGATGAATTAAAGAGACGAATTCGAGCAAGAGATCCAGCCCCAGAAACACTTAGCCAGCTGCAAAATGCAATCCAAGAGGAATGGGATAATATACCACAACATGTGATCGTGACTCTCATCCGATCGATGAAGAACCGTATGGAAGCAGTAATAAGAGCTCGCGGAGGGAATACAAGTTATTAAATAAACGTTTCTTACATTTTTTTTTCATTTACGCGTGTTGTTTTACCCATTTCCTTCATATTCCATACAGGGTAAAAATTACTCATTATACAAAATACGAAACCTATGAAGACTTAATTTGAATTTAGAACATTAACATTAGGATTTAAAAACCTCATACTACTCACTATTAAATGACATTTTACATTTATTCCTAAATATACACATTTTTCTGATAATCCTTATCAAATCATAAACTGCGAGGTGTTTCGATTTTTTTGATGAGAAGTGTATTTTTAAGTTATTTTTATTACAGAGCCAATTGTTAACCGTGACATTGACATTTGACACTCACACATTTGTATTGCGATAGTCGCCTGGATACCAAAGTCGAAACGAATGTTAAAAAAAATACAAATGCATTCCCAAGTACACGTTCACACATCAGCGCTTTTACAACGCGACCCCGTGCGAGTGCAGCACGGAGCTGCAGGAGAGGCCAGCCATCTGGTGACGCAGCATGTCAGGTAAGATTCCTTGCTCACATGTGAGAGTGGAGCGACTGGCGCGGGACGCACTGCACGACCCCGTGCGAGTGCAGCACGGAGCTGCAGGAGAGGCCAGCCATCTGGTGACGCAGCATGTCAGGTAAGATTCCTTGCTCACATGTGAGAGTGGAGCGACTGGCGCGGGACGCACTGCACGACCCCGTGCGAGTGCAGCACGGAGCTGCAGGAGAGGCCAGCCATCTGGTGACGCAGCATGTCAGGTAAGATTCCTTGCTCACATGTGAGAGTGGAGCGACTGGCGCGGGACGCACTGCACGACCCCGTGCGAGTGCAGCACGGAGCTGCAGGAGAGGCCAGCCATCTGGTGACGCAGCATGTCAGGTAAGATTCCTTGCTCACATGTGAGAGTGGAGCGACTGGCGCGGGACGCACTGCACGACCCCGTGCGAGTGCAGCACGGAGCTGCAGGAGAGGCCAGCCATCTGGTGACGCAGCATGTCAGGTAAGATTCCTTGCTCACATGTGAGAGTGGAGCGACTGGCGCGGGACGCACTGCACGACCCCGTGCGAGTGCAGCACGGAGCTGCAGGAGAGGCCAGCCATCTGGTGACGCAGCATGTCAGGTAAGATTCCTTGCTCACATGTGAGAGTGGAGCGACTGGCGCGGGACGCACTGCACGACCCCGTGCGAGTGCAGCACGGAGCTGCAGGAGAGGCCAGCCATCTGGTGACGCAGCATGTCAGGTAAGATTCCTTGCTCACATGTGAGAGTGGAGCGACTGGCGCGGGACGCACTGCACGACCCCGTGCGAGTGCAGCACGGAGCTGCAGGAGAGGCCAGCCATCTGGTGACGCAGCATGTCAGGTAAGATTCCTTGCTCACATGTGAGAGTGGAGCGACTGGCGCGGGACGCACTGCACGACCCCGTGCGAGTGCAGCACGGAGCTGCAGGAGAGGCCAGCCATCTGGTGACGCAGCATGTCAGGTAAGATTCCTTGCTCACATGTGAGAGTGGAGCGACTGGCGCGGGACGCACTGCACGACCCCGTGCGAGTGCAGCACGGAGCTGCAGGAGAGGCCAGCCATCTGGTGACGCAGCATGTCAGGTAAGATTCCTTGCTCACATGTGAGAGTGGAGCGACTGGCGCGGGACGCACTGCACGACCCCGTGCGAGTGCAGCACGGAGCTGCAGGAGAGGCCAGCCATCTGGTGACGCAGCATGTCAGGTAAGATTCCTTGCTCACATGTGAGAGTGGAGCGACTGGCGCGGGACGCACTGCACGACCCCGTGCGAGTGCAGCACGGAGCTGCAGGAGAGGCCAGCCATCTGGTGACGCAGCATGTCAGGTAAGATTCCTTGCTCACATGTGAGAGTGGAGCGACTGGCGCGGGACGCACTGCACGACCCCGTGCGAGTGCAGCACGGAGCTGCAGGAGAGGCCAGCCATCTGGTGACGCAGCATGTCAGGTAAGATTCCTTGCTCACATGTGAGAGTGGAGCGACTGGCGCGGGACGCACTGCACGACCCCGTGCGAGTGCAGCACGGAGCTGCAGGAGAGGCCAGCCATCTGGTGACGCAGCATGTCAGGTAAGATTCCTTGCTCACATGTGAGAGTGGAGCGACTGGCGCGGGACGCACTGCACGACCCCGTGCGAGTGCAGCACGGAGCTGCAGGAGAGGCCAGCCATCTGGTGACGCAGCATGTCAGGTAAGATTCCTTGCTCACATGTGAGAGTGGAGCGACTGGCGCGGGACGCACTGCACGACCCCGTGCGAGTGCAGCACGGAGCTGCAGGAGAGGCCAGCCATCTGGTGACGCAGCATGTCAGGTAAGATTCCTTGCTCACATGTGAGAGTGGAGCGACTGGCGCGGGACGCACTGCACGACCCCGTGCGAGTGCAGCACGGAGCTGCAGGAGAGGCCAGCCATCTGGTGACGCAGCATGTCAGGTAAGATTCCTTGCTCACATGTGAGAGTGGAGCGACTGGCGCGGGACGCACTGCACGACCCCGTGCGAGTGCAGCACGGAGCTGCAGGAGAGGCCAGCCATCTGGTGACGCAGCATGTCAGGTAAGATTCCTTGCTCACATGTGAGAGTGGAGCGACTGGCGCGGGACGCACTGCACGACCCCGTGCGAGTGCAGCACGGAGCTGCAGGAGAGGCCAGCCATCTGGTGACGCAGCATGTCAGGTAAGATTCCTTGCTCACATGTGAGAGTGGAGCGACTGGCGCGGGACGCACTGCACGACCCCGTGCGAGTGCAGCACGGAGCTGCAGGAGAGGCCAGCCATCTGGTGACGCAGCATGTCAGGTAAGATTCCTTGCTCACATGTGAGAGTGGAGCGACTGGCGCGGGACGCACTGCACGACCCCGTGCGAGTGCAGCACGGAGCTGCAGGAGAGGCCAGCCATCTGGTGACGCAGCATGTCAGGTAAGATTCCTTGCTCACATGTGAGAGTGGAGCGACTGGCGCGGGACGCACTGCACGACCCCGTGCGAGTGCAGCACGGAGCTGCAGGAGAGGCCAGCCATCTGGTGACGCAGCATGTCAGGTAAGATTCCTTGCTCACATGTGAGAGTGGAGCGACTGGCGCGGGACGCACTGCACGACCCCGTGCGAGTGCAGCACGGAGCTGCAGGAGAGGCCAGCCATCTGGTGACGCAGCATGTCAGGTAAGATTCCTTGCTCACATGTGAGAGTGGAGCGACTGGCGCGGGACGCACTGCACGACCCCGTGCGAGTGCAGCACGGAGCTGCAGGAGAGGCCAGCCATCTGGTGACGCTGCATGTCAGATCCCGTATAGCATTTAGTTAGACAACACATGAGAACCTCAGCATGGACCCCTCTAAATACCACAAGGACCACAGATGAACCCCACAAAGTTCTACAAGGATCCCAGATGGACTCAACGAAACCCCATATGAACCTCATATGGACCACACTAATACCCAGATAGACCCCAAAAAATTCCTCATGGACCTGAGATGGATCCCACAAAATACGTTATGGATCTCAGATGGACTGCACAATATAATCTGTTATGGACAAAGTTTTGTTTTAAACATAATTATTAATTTCCAGAATATTCCACAAGCCAGAAGACAAGTGGTCGTGGCTACTACATCACTTGGTGGAGTTCCTTTCAGCTGGCAGTGTGCTCATATTTGTTACTAAGAAGGTACGTATTTGCGAGATTTAATAATGCAATCATCTGTTCTATGTCATGCTATATGGAAGTTGGAAGATTTTTATTTCTACCACAACTAAAATTACCATAAGTTAATCTTATGACATCCCAAAAAAGTTTTATTGAATACAATAATTTAAGAAAAAAAAAATCGCACAGGAAGTCATTTCATCTGCTGCTGTTTTTGCCAAATGCTTTAATGACCTTTGAAGAACGTTGAAGACATCGTGTGTGAAAGAGATAACGTTCTACGAAGCCGATTATCTTTTTCCAAACACATCACCAGTAATACAAATTGGTTTTAACTTAATGTTTAGAAATGATCTTGCTCATACCTATGTTTAGAAATGATCTTGCTCATGCCCCTATTCGATTTGACCCATACTTCTAGGGTTACCTTGTATAAAAAGATGGCATTCAACCTTAATGATAAATGATATTTATTTTGCAAATTGGTTTTGTCTCTTTTACAGATCAAAAACACATTCTATATTTTTTTAAACTACACGACTGCCTGACTACTCTAAGAAACAGCCGAAACAAACTCAGAGGTCACTGTCTCTTAAAGTCCAGACATTTTGTATTGGTACAAATCTAAAGAGAGAGATGGTCTTTTGAGGAAGAACCACCCAGTTTGAGTGGACCAGTCCAGTATAAATAGCCATCTCTCTATCTCCCTTGCAGTTAGAAGCAGAGCAGACGGCCGCGAACCTGGGCGTGCAGCAGTACGACGCGCTGCTGCTGCACGGAGACATGGAGCAGGCCGACAGGAACAAGGTCATCACCGCCTTCAAGAGGAACGAGAACAACATACTGGTCGCCACCGACGTCGCAGGTATGTACCACCACGTAGATAGTGGATCCACCTATCAGCAAGCTAGAAAAGCATTTTGTCCATTTCGTGGTTTTTTTTTAATCTTTGTTCTACCTTTTTCACTAAAGCGAATATAGGCGCAGGTCAACCTACACCAATCTGTCAATACCAATCGAACCTTAGATTGAAAATCTCTTAAAGAAAGACAGATTGAGGTAGGTTGATGTGCTGGTGTCTGTACAAAATAAATTACTCATCATCTTAATAAGAATCTTAATATTTATGTATATTTAGTAACTTTGGATTGGAGAGCATGATAATGTTGTCAATGTCATGTTCAACATTAATTTTTTGGCGTCTCCTTACCTAGTTTCAGACTATTAAGGTTGACAGAATTTGACTATTCCACCATTAGGACATAATTAAGTTGTCAGCAAAAAGCCAAGTAGCAAACCTATGACTCAATAAAAAAAACCCAAATAAAGGTCTCTGCAAGTTTAGACCGTTATACAAAATTTGGGTAGTGATTGTCCGCCACAAAATCGCTTAGCAAAGACATAGTTCATAATAGTAATACAGATATTTTTTTACAGCCCGTGGTCTGGACATCCCACATATCAGAACAGTAGTAAACTACACAGTAGCACGCGACATCGACACGCACACGCACCGCGTCGGACGAACAGGACGAGCGGGAGTGCGGGGAGACGCGTACACACTGCTCGACAGAGGGAAGGACAAGGACTTCGCCGGACATCTGCTCAGGAACCTCGAGGGCGTGCAGCAGGTAACACGATTACACAGTACCACGATACAACTACACAGTAGCATGAAACAACCACACAGTAGCACGAGACAACTACACAGTAGCATGAAATAACCACACAGTAGCACGAGACAACTACACAGTAGCATGAAAAAAAACTACACAATAGCATGAAACACAACTACACAGTATTACGAAACAACTACACAGTAGCACGAAATTTAACTACACAGTAATATGAGACAAAAATACACGGTAGCACGAAATTTAACTACACAGTAATATGAGACAAAAATACACGGTAGCACGTGACAACCACACAGTAGCACGAGACAACCACACAGTAGCACGAGACGCTGCTATACAGTAGCAAGCGATATCGTGTGTTGTTAAGATTGCGATAACGCTGTTGTCCGCGATAACAGCGCCTCCTAGTAACGACATTATTGGGCTCAATAAATCTGACAGTACTTTCCAACTATACTGGTAAACATTTAAGGCATGATTTTCATTAAAAATTAAACAAAACCTGAAAAGTACTTATAACTTAATAAGATTGTTGTGCATATTAGACCTGACAAGTACTTCACGCCGCGGGTACCCCCATTGATTCATAACAACCCCTGCTTTGTTTTCAAATATTGGACTGTGAATGGCAAGAAGTCATTTAAACCCATATTACTTTGGTGTTTAGGAAGTGCCAGAAGATTTGATGCAGTTAGCGATGCAGTCAGCGTGGTTCCGTAAGTCGCGCTTCAAGAAGGGCAAGGGAAAGAACCTGAACGTTGGAGGCTGCGGACTTGGGTACGTATTAGACTACCAACACATAATAATCATTATACTTAGATAAATTCACGCATTTTAGGAACGCACTGTAACTACAGAAACATTTTGGCTCGTTCAAACATCTTCATAGTAGTAAAAAAATGTGTAAATATTCAGTAATTTTTGTGTACAATTTTGTTTTCCCATGTTTTTTGGTTGTTATTTAGAAAACTTTAGTAAGTTTTTCAGAACCCTCAACTTTAACCTTCACTTGCATTGATGTAGGTGTCTTGGATTCAAAGATATACGAGTAAATTTTCATTTCATTGTACAATCGACAAAGACGTTCAAATACAATTAAGTCCAAATTCGCGTAAACATACATATCCATGGTAACGACTTTGATCTTTGTCAGTTTGACGGATTCAAACTATTTATTGTCAAAATGGGTTATGATTCAACTTTGTCGATTGTACATACCCCAGTTAGACCGATAAAAAAAGTAAAATGCCTGCTATTCGCGAGGTTGGTTAGGAATTTTTTACTAAGCAGTTTTGTCGATGAAAATGAGTCTATAATATCCTCTTCAAGTATCGGTAATCTGAAACTAAACACACTGTATATAAAAGCGGACATTCCTGAATTCCCTACCGACCGTTTAAAGTCTCAATTTGATCACGAATACGTTGTCCCTCAGCTACAAGGAGCGTCCGGGTCTCCCGCCGCCCGCGGAGGAGTCTCCTGCTGTGAACGTGGACAAGTCGCACGCGCACGGCCCCGCCACCGACAGACTGGCCTCGCTCAAGGCGGCCTTCAGGTCGCAGTACAATCAGGTATGGGAATATGTGTCCTATTTGCCTGTGCAGACAGTGAATATTAGCTTAAATACCAGCGAGATTGAAGAGCAAAGAATGGAACTGCACCTATCTACATAGTAATCAATTGCTGTATTCGTTATTCAATTTATAATTTATTTTTAGTTGATTTTGTAGACAATATAGTCGTAATATTTAAAATGTGACAGTGGAGAGAGGTCTAGAGGTCTAACTTTATGGAATGATATAGCATCGCCTCATTCTTGAACAGAACAATTCAACACCTATACAGGGTGACTTTTTTAGCACCGTCCAAAATTTTTCTAGGCGTTAGGTATCAATCACTAAGCCCATTTTTGAAAAAAAATCGATACGTCAAATTGTCATATTAAATCATTTTCTCATCCGCTCTGCGTGGTCACTAAGCTAAACGTTAATAATATACACTTGCCGACGCATGAAACGGACAGAGCGCACCCCGCCGACCCCCCGCCCCGCCCCGCTACACCTGAGCGACACATCACAGCGCGGTGTCCAGGTTCATCAACTTTTTATAGATAACATTGAGACGTGATATCTCGATATTTTTGTATTGAGTGATACAAAAAGAAAAAAACCGGCCAAGTGCGTGTCGGGCCACGCACAGTGTAGGGTTCCGTAGTTGCCCATCAAAATACTTATGCGAACTAACTAAACTGATTCGCTGAATTTAATTTTAAAAAGAAGAATTTTCAAAATCGGTCCAGGCGTCTTTGAGAAATCGGGGAAAATACATTAAAAAAAAAGATTACGACGAATTGAGAACCTCATCCTTTTTTTGAATTTAGTTAAAAATAGTTGACAATAAAAACCTACCTATCCCCAAAACATACCCACCTATTATTGCTGTAAAAATAAAGTTGACAAACTTACATTTGCAGTTGAAAAACATGTTCTCCGATACATTTTGTTTAGGAAAATATGTTATCCAAGTACGTTTTATAAGTTGGTCGACTATTACTCGTAAACTTGTAAAGCCTACTTAGTCATGATAATTTTCTTTTAAACTTCGTTATATATGCTACTATTCTGAATTTTTTCACACCCCCAAACATAACCGTTTAGCTGGTAGAGGGGGGGGACACTCGAGTCGAGCAAAAATTAGCACTTTAAAGCTTAATATTTCACAAACGAATCTTTTTATCAAAAACTTTTTAATGAAAACTATCAATATTTTTTAAAGACCTATTTAATGATACCCCACACTAAGGGGTACGCGAGAAAAAAAAAAACGTCCCCACTTTACGTGTACAGAAGGCACCCTAAAAAAAAATATTTTACGAGATTTTATTTTACCACTTTTTCGGCACAACAAATCCGTATATTTACACCAAATTACAGCTTTCTAGTACTGGGCGTCTCTGAGCTAAGCTGCGGACAGACGGACGGACGGACGGACGGACATGGCGAAACTATAAGGGTTCCTTGTTGACTACGGAACCCTAAAAACACGTATTTAGTGATTTTCGCCAAAGATTAATATATTAAAATTTGGATGGTGACTAAAAAATCACCCTGTATATAAATGTCCCGACATTTTTCACCATTTTAATACAAGCACAAACTCATAGATACATAGAAACATAAACTCACGTCTTCTTCCCGTGGGGGTAGGCAGAAACTACAGAGCGCGATCTGCTACGATCCTTACACACTCCTTTCACCTTATCCACATTCATACATCTGGTCATACACGCCGATCGCGAGTACTACGCACCCGGCCTTACACTCATATAGATGTCATAAAATGAAATTGTATTATGCTGAGAACAAATTATCGGACGCGTCCATCAGCCGCGGCTGAGAGACGCGGCTTATTAATATCTAGCCAGTACATTTATTACTACACTGTGCAAAATGTCGGTCGTAAGCCGCGGACGTGACCTTGACTCGCCCTTGAGCATTCGGACGTCCTAACAGAATCTAGCCCGCTGGATGTTAGTGCGTCCGAAGACGAATGTCTGAACTACCGTGCACACTGCTAAGCCGCGTCTTTAAGCTGCGGCTGATGGACGCGCCCGATAATTTGTCCTCAGCTTTAAGGTTTATAAGAAAATCTTTTCTCCCCGTAGTTCACAGCATCAACAGACCATTCGTGGGAACAAACCCGTCCCACCATCCAACCAGGTGTCAACGCACCCGCCGCGCAGTCCGAAGACCGCTCCGACGACCGCCCCGACGAGCGATCCGAGCGCTCAGAGGAGCAGCGAGCTGAGCGAGCGGAGCGGGCCGAGCGCATCCGTAAAAGCGGGAAGAAGAGTCGATGGGAGTAGAACTATGAGGTTATGTGACCTTTGCCGGCTTGATGGTTCTCTTAAATCACTGGGGGCCTACCATGGTACGCCATCTGGAATGTTTTGGGGAGTACTGTATTTTCTAGGAAAAGAATTTTGAATGTATGTATTAGTGATGAAATGGATAAATGCTAATAGATAAAAATTAAGTGCGAGTTTGTGGTTGTCATGGTCTTTATTAACCCGACTACCAAATTAGGTTGATTAATAAAAATGCCTCACTCAAGTAAGTTAAGGGATTGTTACTAATTCGGATAATCTGGTTGAAATCAGTTTTTAGGTAGATGACCAACTGATCAATCTGGCCGTATCATAGCCGTATCGGTGAGGGAATACTGGCTATAATTTATACGATTTTCGAGATTTGTTTTTGGCTAAAATTTAAATGCGCATCAATAATTCTTTTTGTACACCAAAATGGATAAATGGTCACCAAATCTAAAACTCGCTTTAGCAAGATTTCAGGGACACCCCGAAGTTCGGTTTGGTTAGGTTCCTTTAAACCTTGTACAGAGAGCGGGGCTTCTATTTCTCTGTATTTAAACACAAGCCTTTGTTTTTTTTCCCAAAACATTAAAACACTTGTTAACAGAACTTAAAACGGGACATTAACCATTTTTGTTCAAAAATTCCGATATTTCGGCACTATTGCATGCGCAAGCGCAAGTTTTATGTTCTAATGATCGTGTTAGTCACCGTGTCAGTTTAAAAACTTAAGTTAAATATTTCAAAAGTTGTTTTTTTAAGAGTTAAATAAAAATATCGAGTTATGGCACTCCCAAATAATTTTAATTAATGACGATTAAAGCTGCAATATAAGACTTATAAACACATTTCGCTAATGTATTTTGATAAGAGACAAGCATAAAATAAAATATATTGTTAACTTAAATAAAATTTTATATAATAAAATGTTTATTAAATTTTATGTATACAGTAATACCTCAAAATAACGATAATTATACTTTTTACCAAAGTAATGCCCCAGTTAAATTAAGAAAGTAATAATTAAAATAAATACAATGTAGATAAGATAATGGTGCCTCAAACATTTGTCTACAAAAAACAATTTTTAATATAAATTATGTACATGTATTTAATATATTCGCGTTTGTTTCTAAAACATGGAATGTTAAATGTATTTTAATTTGTTTTTTTTTTTTAATGTAATATTGGGAAATTAGCCAATATAAGTCTGCGATTGTAAAAAGGCGTGGCTGTATGTATGTAACCAATATATTTAGCAAAATATACATAAGAATGCATTAAAAGAGAGGAATTATTTTAAACCATGTAAGCTCAATTATTCAAGCGGATAATAATTAATCTAAATATATATAACTCAAAGGTGACTGACTGACATAGTGATCTATCAACGCACAGCCCAAACCACTGGACGGATCGGGCTGAAAACTGCCATGCAGGAGATGTTATGACGTAGGCATCCGCTAAGAAAGGATTTTGATCAATTCTACCCCCAAGGGGATAAAATATGGGATGAAAGTTTGTATGAAACTTTGTCAATTTGATAAAAAGATATATTCCCTTTATGTCGAGTCCCGTTACGTCGAGTCTGGAAGTCTATTGTTCTCCAAAGTATTGATATTTTACGCTTTCTATTACCTTTATGTCGAGTTTGGTGAACAAGTACAGTCAGGAATGTAAATTAAAAGCCAATGGCATAAAAACATAATAATAGTAATACAAGTATAGGTGAAGATTACCTAAAAAAGGAAGCTCAACGGAGCCCCGCTCCGCGGGGCTCCTATTTCTGCGTGCATGGTTTAAAGTAACCTAACACGAAGGGGATGGCGGGGTCTTTCAGACCCCGCCATCCCCTTCGAACCTAACCTGTCCGTGTCGGGGTGCCCACAAGTCCCGAGCTCGCTTCGATCGCTCTTGGATCCCAAGTTCTCCTAATAACAATTCCAATTATTAATAATTCTAAATTATGTGCATGTATTCATTTCACTGGACGTGACTGTACTTCTAAAATATGATATAATTAAACTCGACATAAAGGTAATAGAAGCGTGGTAAATAAACTCGGCGTAAAGGGAATAGAAACGGGACAGAAAACTAAACTCGACATAGGGGTAATAGAAGCGAGACAAGGTTTTCGGCTCGACGTAACGGGACTCGACATAAAGGGAATCAACCGATAAAAAATACATTGTTAAGTTCCGACATCCACGCGAACGAAGTCGCGGGCACAGCTAGTTATCTATATATTTAAACAACCTTTTGTTTCTTTAACATTGATCTTTTACCCTTACCGTACCGCTTAGCTGCCTAAGCTTTTGTAGTAAGCTTTAGTAGTAGTACCTAAGTAGGTTAGTGGAAAGTTGGAAACAGACTTGTTTCAACTAATCGGAAAAATCATCTTTGAAAGGACACGAGGATCACGCACCAAGCATAATTGTCTGCAGCGAATTTCGTTTCGAAATATACACATGCAACAATCTTTATGGTCACTTTGAAAACTGAAATCTTTTTTGTTACGGTAGATTAGTATCAAACTTTTTCGTCTGTGTGTTGCATGTCGCGTGACGATCGGTCGCGTAGTAGGGGTGAAGGCGCTCGTCAGAGCAGCCGAGGACAATATGGCGGCGCCTATAGTTCGCATCAGCTGTGAAAAAGTTTCACTTTTACCGTGGTTTCATAAAACCACACAATCCTTTTTTCAGACTATAAAACAGTTCAATTGTTTTTCCCTAAAATAAAAAAAATAAACAGGTATTGATGCGTATGGGGCAGAGCGGTTTTTTATGATTTCAGAGTTACTGCCATAAAAGTTTTCATAATTAAGTAGTCCATCATGATTACAATTACCATTTTTTGCTGTCTAAGGTCAAGAAAAATTTAAGGTTATTTTCAAAAACGCTAAATAAAAGTAATGGCTGGCCCATGGAAAAAAATAGGTTTGTGGTATTACTGTATAAAATAAAAGAAGATATTACTACAAGTATGTTGCCTGTACATTGGCTTTCTATACACGATTGAAATATGTCGAACATCAGCAATTATATCGTTAGTGTTAAGTGTCGGATACCACGGAGTAGTAAGTAAATGGAGTAACTACGTTAGTGTATCATCATCAGCCTATAATGTTCCCACTGCTGGGACACAGGCCTCCTCTCTTCTGAGAGGGAGTGGGCCATAATCCACCACGCGGGCCCAGTGCGGGTTGGCAGATGTCACATGTCTTCAATTTTTTGGTTCTAGGACATGCCGGTTTCTTCACGATGTTTTTCTTCATCGTTTTGAGAGCAGTCGCATACACAAAGTAATGCGTTTGGTGGGGTTCGAACCCACGACCTACAACTCGTAAGTCGGGACCGATACCACTGGGCCACCACTGCTCACGACAGTGCATACCAGGGGCAAACCTTTCTTATGGGGCATTTACACGGGTCCATTTGGATTTTTACCGTAGATGTGACGCCATGACACATGGCAGTGGGCTCCGAAACAAGCGATGTTACAAGCGGGTTCATACGCGGAAGCGTGCGACTGATAATTACTGTTATTTTATTAGTCAATGTAAGATTTAAAGGGAAAATTCGATGTATTTACATAGTAATCCATATTCATAATACATTATATTTTTGCTTCCCGTTTAAAATATCGCTTGTTCCAGAGTTAGGCTCGGCACAATATGTAAAATGTACCTACTCTATTTGTATAACGTGAGAGTCGTTATTTGTTTGTACCCACTACATCTTTGCAATAACAATTGTTTTTGACTGCGTTAATTAAGATGTTGATATAAATATTTGTAATCATATTTTATGGTTTTATATCAGCGATGAGCAGAGATCCGAAACAATATTTGGGAAGCCGAGTATGAGGATCTAAGTTGGATTCCCATATCGGGATACGATAAGACAAATTATTGCAAATTAGGAAAATGGGGAATTTTTTGAACTCCAAATTCAATTCACTTTGAAGTACAAAATAAAATAATGGCATTTTCATAAACTCACCGAATGAATGCGATATAATAATTATTGGTTTTGTGGTTCTAAGTGCTAAGAGCGTCAGCATACTGACGGGGCCCCCCTCCCAGAGGGCCAAAGCCTGCCGGGGTGGCGGGAATATTTCCTTACCGTGACCCCGGAACATAAAGGGCTATTGAAGGACACCGTGGATTTTAGTCAGTAAAAGTCTGACAGTCCCTCCCGCCCTGCCCGGGGTGGGAGGACTCATTTGATGATATAACCACGTTAAAAAAAAAAAAAAGTGCGACTGCTGAGAATTAGGTCCCGAGTTCGATTTCTGGGACGGGCAAAAGTGTTATTGGGTTTTTCCATTAGGAATTTCTCAGTTGCAGCCACAGACTGAATCTGTGTGTCACTCCACAAAAATACTCTTGATTTTTGTTTTTTTTTTTTTTTTACCGTGGTCAAATCATCAAATGAGTCCTCCCACCCAACTGTCAGACTCGTAGTGACTAAAATCCACGGTGTCCTTCAACAGCCCTTTACGTTCCAAGGTCACGGTAATTCGATAAGTCCCGCGACCCCGTCAGGCTTTGGCCCTCCAGAGGCCCCGTCATTATGTTGACCTTCTTTAATGATTTTGTTTGTTAGAAGATTTTTAAGATCAATAGAAGAAGGATTTTAAAAAAGAATATTGCCTCAAATTAGGAATTCCTCCTGTATCGTGAGTGCGTTTACAAACATAGAAACTTACATACACAAACACTCAGACCCGGAACAGTTACTTGCAGATCATTCAAATTTTATTTGCGTGCGGGGATCGAACCCGCGTAGAGGCATACAAAAGACCTTATAGTAATTTTTTTATTTCCTCACGATAATACACAGATCTTGGAAGGATCTCTGCGTATACTGTTATAATTATGTAAGCGTGAAATATTATAATGAACACAATGTCTCAGTTAACGTTGTCGAGTTGTTTGTTTGTCATTTTGTCTGCACATTATACAAGAATTGATTATTCTTAATTTTAAACATGTAAATAGAAAATAAAGTGCTATTTAACGAATATGAGTTTTTATTACTTTTATTTACCCTATCATGGTGACACCATCAATAAATTGCAAATCTATTAGGGCCAAGTCACACCGGAATGGCAGCGGTCGGCAGTGACGCGGCGAGTACTTTCAATGTGAAATAATTTTAAACCTTAACTACATACTTAAAAGTCCAGTATCGTTTGAAAAGGTCGCGAGGCCGCCCGCGGCTGCTGCCGGCCGCTGCCATTTCGGTGTGACTCGGCCCTTAGTCCGTCAGAAAATAATGGACACGTACTTTTTCTTTTGTTAAATAATGAGTATTTATAAAGATAAAACGCAACTCGAGAGCGAGAGTGCTCGTGACGTCACAAGCAAGTGAAAATTGTACTTGCTTGTGACGTATTGACAATTTTAAGTGTCGTATCTTTGTGAATTTTTGTTTACGTAACAAAATAAAAAATAAGGGTCAATTATTTTTTAATATAACTGACGGACGAATAAGTTTGGGCAAATACCCAATGTTGGTTAATTGAATACTTTATCACGTTTTCAGAAGGCCACCTTTGTAGAATCATAATAAGATTTGCTATAAAATGATTTATATCATCTATCCTATAACTTGAGCAATAAAATACTAGGTACCTATATTCTATTTTACGAATTGTAATGCAATTCATTATTACAATTTTCGAAAGTGACCTTTTCAGACCTCCAGGACATTTTACAATAACCTTCAAATAACCCAACGATTCCATATTAACCTTGACCTAGACCCAACGCCACTTAATTACAAAACGAACATATTCAAGTCAATTTAGCGATAATCGCTGAAACTTCCAACTTCAGCGGTGGATTAATCGTAGATTGCCACAAATCTATCACCACGATACGTATCTAGGTACAGTCACAAGCAGAAGCTTTTAAAACTGATTTTCTTCTAGTGTTGTTGGTATTTTATATTGTTGCATCCCATCCCAAAGTTATCCTCCTCCTTAGGGTGAAAACTTAAAAAAAAATGTAAGTGACTTCAAAAACAACCACAAAAAAAGGACAAAATAACTTTTCATTTGGTACGCGGTGAAATACGAGATACTCTGGTAGGTGGCGCTGTAATCGACATCGTATTTTTAAATACGAGTACTCCAACCACTATTTTATTGCGGCAAAACATCGTCTTATCTTGAAATTACCATCTTTATTCTAATTTCTACTGGTTTATCGCTTTGTATTTTGTCAAGCGTGTAATACAAGTTAGTCCTCCACTCCTCGTGACTGTACCTATCACTTGGCGTGCGTGTTAGAGAACAGTTAGCCGAATAAATTAAAACTTGGCGGGCTAATATCTCGTGATTACACGGTGAAATTGCGCCCTTTATCGCAGAGTTCTTGTGCCGATTGAATAGCCTGCTGTTTAGGAGGTGTTGAATAAATTGCTGTGTAGGAGGTAGGAGTGAATTGCAACGGATTTATTCGGCGAGGTAACTCAAAGTAAGTATGTTCGATGGTTGAAGAGAGAAAGGCCAAAGAAAAGATGGATGAATTGTGTGTGATAAGGGGTAAATGATGATAGCGTCGGTGAACATGCCTTATTGTCCACATTCATAAATCTGGTCATAATTATACAAGCACCCCGATTGCGAGTAATACGCACCCGGCCTTTCAGAAGTTCCTTTTGTTATAAGTCGCCATCTATCCATATAAATTGAAACATTACATTAATTATAATCAGGCCTTTTTTTTTTTTTTTTTTTAGCGTGGTAAAATCATCAAATGAGTCCTCCGGCCCCGGGCAGGGCGGGAGGGACTGTCAGACTTCTACTGACTAAAATCAATCAGGCCTAATGATAAAATGAATAGGTACCTACCTAGCCTCCTACTGCATGAGATTTAAACACGACTGGTGAAATGTGGGTTTACCTACTATTATTACAATTCTAGGCAACTATTCGGATCAGGCTCGATGTACATACCTGAATTTACACGTGGATTTGGGTGACAAGTAGTATCAAAGACATAACTAGGTATGTCAGTTGATACGGAAAAAAAAAGAAGAAAATCGTAGGGCTTGAATCACAAGAAAAAGCAGTTTTGTAAAACTAAACTTGTAGTACTAAGAGGTCTCAAATAAATAACGTAGCCCATAGGTAAATCGCGCGCACCGTCTGTGCCGGGATACCGCCTGCGACACACTCCTCGGCCGCTGAGTGTACATGGCGGTCGGGGAGGTGGTGTGGGCTTCTACCTCAAATGTGGCATGACCGCTCGCACCTGGCCAACGCCAATAGACCTTAGATACGGTAACGTTGAACAAATGTGGATAACCATTACACTCAATGGAAAAAAAATTGCGATTGGTACAGCATATCGACCCCCGCGTTTCGATTTAGACCTGTTTCTTGATGGAATTACCGAATCCATTAGCTCTCTAGTTAAATGTGACCATTATATTCTACTCGGTGATTTTAATGTAAACCTACTAAACAATACCGCGCAATCTAAAAAAGTAGGTGAGTTTTTGAATAGTCTCAGCCTCAAACAGCTGGTGAGCTCCCCCACTCATTTCACAGACCGCAGCCAAACGTTGATTGACCTTGTATGCACTAACCTCAATCACAGAGGGGTATCTGTTGAGCCTTTTAGCTCAATAAATGGTCACTCATTAATTGTTTGTGAATTTAACATCAAGCGCAATAAGCATATACCTTTTTCGGTTACATATAGACCTATTAAGAAAATAAACAAAGAAGAACTAGATAGTGACTTATCGCGCATCCAGTGGCAAAACATTAGTAGTTTGCCTACTGTGAACGACATGGTTGAGGAACTAAATAGAAACATTTTAGCAATTTTTGATAAACATGCTCCACTCAAGACTTGTAAAATTAAGGAACCTTCACACCCATGGATAACTGACACAATAAAATTCATGATGCATTTACGGAACAAGGCCCTGGCTATTTATCGCAGGACAAGATCGGAGTCAAAAAAAATATATTATAAGCAACTTAAATCTCTTGTGTCAAGTTCAATATTTAGAGAAAAAGTTGCATACTTCAAATTCAATATCAACTATCAAATTAAAGACCCTAAAACGTTGTGGAAAAATCTGAAAACCGATGTGTTGCCAAGTAAGCCAATGGATGACCTTCCTACTCACCTAAGGGATTCAAATCAAATAAATAATCATTTTCTGAGTGTACCTGGTAACCCAACCTGCAATTTATTGCAGAGCACCTTTTTTGAGTCCCATCGTTTTAGCGATGCCAGTTTTGCTTTACTCCCGGTAAGTTCTGATCAAGTTTTGCAATATTTTAGACAGCTGAAATCAAATGCTGAGGGCTGTGATAGGATCACTCTGAATATGCTTATGCAAACCCTTCCACATACCTTAGCAGTCATAACAGATATTGTCAACCGGTCAATTGCCTCTGCAACGTTCCCGAACACCTGGAAACTTGCAATCGTAAGACCGCTGCCAAAAAAAGAGAATCCGGCTGATTTAAAGGACCTCAGGCCAATTAGTATTTTGCCTTGTCTATCCAAAATTGCAGAAAAGGCTGTAAGTCAGCAGTTAACGCAATTTTTAGAGTCCAACAACATACTACCTGAACTTCAGTCTGGTTTCCGCAAGAAACGTGGTACGGCTGCGGCTCTTCTTGATGTCACTGACAACATTCTGTCTGCACAAGATAAAGGCATGTGTACACTTTTAGTTCTGCTTGATTTTTCACGAGCTTTTGACTGTATTAATATTGATCTGTTCCTGTCTAAACTAAATTATTATGGTTTTGACTGTAACACAATACAATGGTTTCGCAGCTATCTCCACAACCGTCAGCAGCGTGTAGAAATACGTCTAAGCAATGGGTCATCTCTTGTCTCGACACTCGCCTCTGTTAAAAGAGGGGTTCCACAAGGCTCAATACTTGGCCCCATCGTATTTATTTTGTATTGTGCAGATATCATACATTCTATTAAGCGATGTCGATACCACATTTATGCTGATGACGTTCAGATATATATCTCATTCAAGCCCAGTGACTACAATAGCGCATTGAAGGACCTGAACGATGATCTCAATAGGATAGCATGTTGGGCTGAGGAAAATGGTTTGGTACTTAATCCTACCAAAACTAAATATATGCTGTTTGGAACTAAGTCTCAAACCAGTGCTGTGCCACCTACACTCAATGTTACTCTATTGGGCGAGCCGGTTAGTCGAGTAAGTGAAGCGCGTAATCTAGGGTTGATAATGGATGCTGAGTTAAGATACGAAAGGCATGTGGCAGAATCGGTGCGTAACTGTTTTTACCGGCTCAAGATTCTGTACCAAATAAGACCTTTTCTGTCTGAGGAGCTGCGGATCCAACTGGTTGAGTCTCTTGTGCTGTCAAATTTGAACTATGCTGATACAGTTTTTGGTCCTCGTCTCTTGGCAAGAACTGATCGACTGATTCAAAGAGTTCAAAACGCCTGCACTAGATTCTGTTTCTCGATGCCACCAAGAAGTCACGTAACACCTTTTCTCAATAAACACTCCATCCTTAGGATGAAATCACGCCGCAAGTTACACTTAGCGTGCTTACTTTTTGGGGTTATAAAGTTCAAACAGCCATCTTACCTCTTTAACAAACTGCGCTGGATCGCAAGCAAACGAGAATGCTCAGTCAGGCAGTGCTCACTACAACTCTCCACAGAACCACACAAAACAGCGGCATTCAGGGGCAGTTTCAGGTACGCTGCATCCAAATGCTGGAACAATATTCCCCCGCCGATTAGAAATATTAAAATTCTTGGCACCTTTAGAAGTCAGTTGTGAAAATTTCTTATTGACTCGCAAAAAAAACTAGGTGACACTATGTCTAACTCCTCAATACTATAGTAGGAATTGCCGCATGTCACAGTTTTTAATACCCTCAGATTAAGAGTGAAATGAGTAAACCTACTAGCTACTCGTCAAATTATTTATATTTACACACACAAATGCATTTAAATCAATCTATACATAATTATTTATATATATACACAAAATAAGACACACAAAAAGGAAAAAATATACATTTTAGCTTTCACTTTCATTGTTATGAGATTAGTTATCTGGTCTTTAAACTCAACTTACCTTATTTATTTTTTTTTTTTTCGCCATACGATGTCCATGTTGAGAACACACCCGTGCTATCCGTGGACACGACAGTATTTACTTTGAAAATAATTTAATTCGTGACCGTTCGAATTTTAATTTTTTTGTTGTTCGTTTTTCTTGTTCACCCGCACATTTTAGATGACTGTGTGGTCGCGCCTGCTTTGCGTCCGTATGTCACTGTAGGGGTCTAGCAGAATACCAGCGTCAGGTATCAACCTGACACATGCTGAGCTGGACACCCATTTGGTGCAATCCTGAGACACACACCGCACATTTTCTGTGTCACGTCTGAATTTTGTTAATGTCAGTAGTAAGGAAGAAAAAAAAAAAAAGATACCTACATCTTTTTTTTTTTTTTTTTCTGTCATATTGTTTTAATTTAATTCTTTTTCTTGTTGCTGTGATCAGAAACTATTGTTTTTTTTTCTCCTTGTGTCTCTATTGCACTAAATAAAATATCTATCTATCTATCTATCTATCTAAATAGCATCTATTCCTTCAATGTAAGGTATCAAAAGCAGTTCAGTTACAGTACTCATTATTCCTGAAACTTATTCATACTCCATCAAAAGACGAAGTTTGAACGTTTTACTTGCATCGCTCACAATCTTGCCACTATACAGGCAAGGTTAGAAGACCCGGTGTAGAACGAGACGTATCGACTACACACAAAAAATTGTTCTGCTTAACCTGCTGCGCTATTCTGCTTAACGGAAGCATCGTTCCTTTCCACAAAACAGGAACTACTGATTCAAATCCAAAAAATCTATTTGTGTCGGATAGTTCATTTATCGAGGAATGTTATATAGCTATAGCCTTACGATCAATAGGAGCTAGGCTAGCGTTTGAAATCTTGAAGAACTGCTCGTAAGTGATATATTCAAGACCAAGTTGTACTTCTATCTCCTTATTTCTCCTTGCTTCCTTTGCCTGGGGTTATAAGTTCCCCAGATAAGGTTCTGTGTGGATAGTAATCCGAGTCGCGCTCAAACTGCCGCTTGCAAGTATTTCACATCGCGAGCGTCTTCTAAAAAATCTCTGCCTTTTAAAAGTGTTCTTTCTTTGGTTTTCTTTCGGATATTCTCTTTTGAGTTGTTCTGAGAAAATGAAACTTGAGTAGGTACTAAAGCAATAATTGGTTAAGAGTTTCGCCATCTTAGGCAGCAACATCTTTCAAACAATGAAAGATGTTGCTGCCCTGGGATATTTTACCACCCTTGTTGTCACTGAGGGGTTACGCAAGGACCTAGTTCATGTATCAATGGACGAGCCACTTGGAAATTACTGTTGGAAAACCACATTATTTATTCCCCCTCAGCAAAAGCCTTTGCTGCTTCTATACAGTTTTTATGACTATGTCATATCTATAGTTGCTCAATGATAGTGATAAAATACGCCAAATTTGCTTAGCGCTGGTCTATCTCGATTGCTATCTTCTACCTATTGGATCTTTTTCTGTGAATTTTTTTATCGGAGTCTTTAATACGTTCAATCAAAAGAACCGTTAAAAAAAACGGGGTTTTTAATTGAGATTGATAATTAATTTCGGGCGTTGTTAAATTAACAATATTCATATTCTTTATGATCAATTGATCACCTGTCTATTCGATACAAAATAACTATTCGTAAAAAGGCACATAGTAATAAAATACTGGTAACTTCGTAATTTCCAACAAATTCATTCCTTTTCCCGTTCCTAATAGCTTTTTAATACTTTTGAACGAGGAACTTACATTTGGGGCAAAACTTGCGCGATAAGGCGTTTCGTCGGCGACGGCTGATAACGAAACTATTCAAGTTTACTTAACTATGTGTCCACGGGGATTAGAGGGATGAATATTTTACTATCTGGTGGAACATTTTGAAGTTTAGTAGGCCAGTTGACTGTAGGTGTTCCTGATTAAACTGATTTAAGCTACCGGCTCAAATATCTCGGTCACGTGATATCTCGCGATGGTATTATCTCCAGACGAAGAGAAGGTAATAAGTAAGATATGAAGGAACCGACAACTGTCCAAGGTTAGTAGGCAGGTATATCTACGAGCAACATTTTGCTAGTTATTTTTTAAGGCCGGTAAAACAATTTGATTATATCCAGGTTAAAAAAAAACAAAATAATCAGAAATAGCTTCAGGCAGACAAGCATCTAAATGTGTACGACAGATTGCTGTGCTCTGCGGGATACAAAAAAAAAAAATATCCAGGATAGTCTATCATCAATCAAGCACAAAACTTAGGAACCGGATGTTATTTTTTAATTTATGTGGTCAAATCATCCGAGTCCCACCCAGGGCAGGGCAGGACTCTTTAGGGACTGTCAGACTTGTACTGATTATAATCCACGGTGTCCTTCAATAGCCCTTTACGTTTCGGAGCCATGGTTACATGTTAGTCCCGCGACTCCGGCAGGCCTTGTCCCTCTGAGGGGGCCTCGTCATTTTGCTGACAGTTCTTTGAGGGCGCGTGGAACACGATGCGCCGTTGACTCGGGCATGGTCCATTATCGGACAACGAGTCGCCCATTTACTCGTCGTCCGCATGCCCGCGCCTAAGGTGCCCGGAAATCGTCCTGAGACGCTCGTTGTCGTGGGCGTCTCCCGAGGCGGCTGGGTCGTGAGGTGGACGCTGCCTTCTCCCTCAAGCGTCTCACCTCCTCATTCGCTAGGAAACGGATGGTTAATTTCTGATATAAAGAACAAGACTATCAACTTAGTTTCATAACGTCATTTCCACATATAGACATTATCTCAGTAACATTTTAATGAAGATTTACTATTCACAAAAAAAGAAAATCACAGAATAAGTTTGTAAATAGCCTCTAATAACATAGTACTGCATAATGCACGGAAAAACAATGTTTTTGTCCGAAAAGAGTAAAGCAATCTGATAAATAATAGCCGACTCGTCCTCCAACGAACCTCCATGGTAACAAAGGCAGAATGACAGAGTAAACAGCGGTATTCGGACACAAACATTTGTTGTGTGGCTGTACGCCGCGGCGCCTGTGCCTCGGGAAAATACTCGTAAAGTTTGCGCGGCAATTTTGACAGCAATGGAAGTTTGTTTTTAGTTTTGTTACATTTTGTGCTTTTATTATTGTGAAAGTTTTGGAAAACAGGTATTTGAGTTTATTTTGTTTTGTTTCTGTTAAGTTTTTGTTTGTTAAATTTTAAACATCATCATCAGCCTATAATCATTGCCATCACTGCTGGGACACAGGCCTCGAGATCCTCTCCGTGTTTCGCAAATATCTTTATTGTTGTATAATTGTATTGTCTTATAGGCAGAACATTCAAATTAAAATCAACGCAACGCACTAATACAACGCAGCTAACATAAGAGATAAGCCCAAAACTTACCGACAAACGGGTTGTAAGACTAAACTTACTAGGTTCGAATCCAGTGAGATACGATTCACTTCTTACGCTATCAAAAAGGGTTTTAAGGAAGAAGACATGTGACATTCTCAACCCAGCTTTGGGTCTGCCTGGTTCAGACGCCAGCAGGTCAACCTACCTCAAACTGTCAACTATAATAGACTTTCAATCTTATCAGAATACTCGAAGGTTGTTGTTCGATTGGTAAAATTTGACAGTTTCGTAAGTAGGCTATCCTGCTCAGGGCCGGATTAACCATCTCGGGGCCCCTAGGCAAAGCTCGTTTCGAGCCCTCCCTTTTTCATACCACAGCAACGCAATTTGTCAATAATAGAGCCTCATGCCATTTTGCACTGTCAATAATACCCACACTTGAGTTGCTGATTTCAAATCAATATATTTGTCATTTAATAAGCGATTATTTAAATATAAAAATTAAACTATACAAGTTAATAAATTAATAAAAGGGTCTTGTTAAAAAAAATTGATTAATTTCAATACAATAAAAAAATTCAGTCATTCACCGTCACTCTGATAGTGTTAATTATGGGGGCTTTTACCTTGTGAAAAAAAGTTTCACTTTTAGGTACCTTAGTTTCATAAAACCACACTATCCCCTTTTTTCATTTTTTAATTGGTAGTGCTGGGCCCCTGGTCATAGTGGGCCCCTAGGCACTGGCCTAAAGTGCCTTATGGATAATACGGCACTGATCCTGCTGGCGTCTGTACAATCCCCTCACGGGTAGGAGTCCAGTTACCTGGTAGTGGAAGCATTATATTTTAGGAAACCTAACTTTGCAGACTTTGAAAAGTCTATTCAATGATTCAGTAATGATTATACTCATGTTATACTAAAAGTATCGTTGTGTTCATCCACTATAAATGGGGGTTGGGGCACAGGTTGGGGTCGGTGGGCGCCACAGAAATATGTGGGCGCAGTGGCTGAACGTTTGATTGCTACACTGCGTATCGCTGGTTCAATTCTCGCAGGGAAGAAACATTTGTATGACCTGCATTACTTTTATTTTTGTTTGTCCGTTGTAATACTTACTGTAATCGCGCCTGCGTCTCCGAAATAAAATTAGCGTGTTGAAAAAAAATTCTTGGTCCCTAAGTCTCATTTTCAAATGCCTGCCATATTTATCAACCTTGACTCATACCATCAGCCAAGATAATCCATCTTATCAACAGCATCTCTGTTATCATAGGCACGAGATTACCTCATCACATCATAGTGTAAGATCACCATGACTCAGGCCATCCACCATGGTCCTTTTTTTTTTTAGCGTCGTAATATCATCAAATGAGTCCTCCCACCCCGGGCAGGGCGGGAGGGACTGTCAGACTTGTACTGACTAAAATCCACGGTGTCCTTCAATAGCCCTTTACGTTCCGGGGTCACGGTAATGAGATTAAGTCCCGCGACCCCGGCAGGCTTTGGTCCTCTGAGAGAAGGGGCCCCGTCATTTTTGCGGACGCTCTTTGAGGCACGCGTAGAACACGACGCGCCGTCGACCCGGGCATGGTCCATGGTCGGACAGCGAGTTGCCCTTTACTCGCTGTCCGCATGCCCGCGCCTACGGTGGCCGGAGATCGTCTGCCGACGTCCGACGCCGTGGGCATCTACCACTGCGGTTGGGGCGGAGGGAGGGTGCTGTCCTCTCCCTCTCGCGGCCCGCCTCCTCTTTCGCGAACATAACTGCTTCGAAGGAGGCGACCGCTTCCCACTCCGTCTCGCTCCGCAGCATGGCCTCGACCAATGCCGGGCGCGAGAGATCCACCATGGTCTATAGGAATTAAGGTCGAATTGAAGGTATGGCGATTAATAGAATTCTAATCAATTGGTTACTTATTAATTACTTATTTAAAGTACAATGTTGCTTGCTTATGTTAATTTTGATTGAGTAGTAATTAAGTGTTGATAAAAGCGATATGTAAATGAAGTTGTCGTGATTATGAATTGAGTAACGTTCCTTATTACTTAAAGTTTTGCACGAATCAATAGTTTTTTCCTTAAAAATAAAATATTTCTATTTCACATGGACCTCAATGGGCACTTATAAAACGTCGAAAAAAATATACAACAGTTATTGTTTAATATGGTTTACAATTATTGTTGGACTCAAATTGTATCCGACCAATACGTACGAGTAGCCTTCCTGTACACTTCTGTCGTTGGGTTCATCCAAATCCTGTAAGGTACAGGTGGTTGGGCAGGATGGGCCCAAAAGAATGTGGGACATATCCTGTAGAGGGGCATCACACTGGAATCAATAGTGAAATGTCAAAAAATGAAGAATCCGAGTTAAACATAGTTCAAAGAACAGTTAGTAGACTACTGCGAATAGTAGCAGCAGATGATAATTAAATTAAAAAAGCATTTAAAAGTATATAGTTAGCCCGTCGCTGACATTTTTTTTTAAAGTTGGTTGGCAGTAAGACTTTTAAACCAAAATCTGTAGGATTTTTTTAAATCTTTGACGCGTTGTACCTACTGTAAAGTTGCTAAAACTGAGTTACGATGTTCTTGAATGCAGGTGTCGATAATTATGAAGTTGCGGGAGTCGACAGTCGCTTTACCCCTGGCGCGATGCGACGCGATCCGAACGAATTCCAACTAAAAGTGAAAATCAACCTTACCACTATGACATAAGACATAAAACACGTTGTTATCTAAGGGTAGATGAAAAAGAAAACACGATGGCCATGACGAATTGCATAATTATTTCTTAGTGGTAAGGTTGATTTTCACATGGGTAAAGTCCCTAAATCATCAAATGAATCCTCCCGTCCTGGGTGGAGCGGGACTTTCAGACTCGTACTGACTATAATCCACGGTGTTCCTTCAATATAATTCGTTTCAGGGTTACGGTAAAGTTTAGATAGTCCCGCGACCCCGGCAGAATAAAATGGGCTGCTAACGGCTCAGTTTGACTAAAGTTTAACCATCTTATCATAAGTTACATTATTCTAAACCATTTCAAAAATATAGATAACTCGACCGTACACATATTCCACATACATCAATGCTCTCCTAATGACAGAGATTAGTGGTCGAAACGAGTGGCCATTCGTCAGCCATTGTCACCGACACACGGAAGGCAGTCGGCCGTAACTCGTCAGCTCGCAAAAACTATTAATATTACCACAGTCACCATTAGTTAGAAAAAAAAACATATTTAATTGGTGAGTGTTTATTCGAAGGGTAAATCAAAGATTGTGGGCTGTCACGTCCGTGTGTTTTAATTATAGAAAAATAGCTATTGCCAACGGCTTAGTCTACGTACTTGAAAATTATCCCACGAGAACGGCAGCGGCATACCGTAATCGCTGGACCGTCTTACCGTGGCTCGGGAACTTAAAGCTATTGAAGGACACCGTGGATTTTAGTCAGAACAAGTCTGACAGCCCCCCTCTGTCCTGCCCTGTTTGGGAGGACTGGTTTGATGATTTTAACACAAACGTACAAAGTGAAAAAAACGGCATGCCCTATGTTTTCACGTTCGAACGACTAGCTCCTGAGATTAGCGCGTTCAATCAAACAAACTCTTTAGCTTTAAAACATAGGATACCCTTTTTTACCCATTCTCGTGAGATAATTTTCGAGCTAAATGCGGGCAAAGGCGCTGTCAAAAGCTAGTAGATTTTGCATCTGATTACAATAATATCTACTGGATTTATTCTACCGGTTTTCAGTGGTTTCGTGTCCTTCATCAAACAATTACTAATGCTATGATTAAATATCTTGTCACACGAAACATCACTTTACTTCATTCAAGTTTTTTCCGTTTATCAGGGTTAATACATAAGTAGGTAGTTGAATTCATGAATGGAAGTCGCAGTATTATTGAGTGACTCATTCAATTGTGGATGTAATGGATTCTACAGATCCATTGATTTGCTATTACGTAGCTAAATGGCTTTAAATACTGGACATTATTGTAAAACTGAATAGTTCAATACTTTGGTAGCGTAGTTAAGTTGGAATTATGAATAGATCAGATCAGAATTGGTTCCATCATTCTCAAAATAAGAGTACTTAATAAAGAAATATAGCCAGATGAGATGGTAGCGCAAAAGAGCATGAAGATTCATGTAATCATCAATGAAAAATTAAACATATAAAAAATCTAAGGATATTAGAGGCTTATCTTTAGATACAAAGATAAATAAGTATTGTGGAATTATATGTAAGAACACAAATTGAAAAGATAGAACATTCGAAAGAGACAAACTAGTGGGGTAACTGAAAGATCATGTCGGGATAACCAAGAATTAGGAAATAGGAAACTTTATACTGTTCTTAGATTCATATTTGGCGAACTTGGTATTTTGGCATGTGACGTTTCTTGAGAGAAACCGTGTTGGACCGCACGATATTAGTAAACTATGTGTATATTTATTAAAGTGCTTGCTTTTGATTGGCTGCAAGACCAGAAGCTATTAGTTTCTTCCGTTCTCACATCAATAAGTCCTTCAAAACATTAGTCTACAATTCTGGCAAACAAGTCCAAATAGATAACACACCACGGCCACCTGCTCGCATGACCGGCGCCACATAATGCGCTTCCGGCGGAAGTGCGACAATATCGCCGCCATTTTGATTTGCGCTACATTGTGCGCCGGCGCACACCGTGTCATCAATGTTACACAATCGATGATTGGCATTGTATTGATGATGTTTGGGGTAAACTGATGGGAAGGAAAGTTTTATATGATAAACATGTACTTAATTTGTCTTGACATAGGTAATATCCACTGACATGCGTTACTACTTATGTTTATTGACGAAAAACGTAATTTTACCTTACGTTACGCGGTTACATTTCCCAAAGTTTTACGCAAAGTAGTAGCCATGGTGCACCCACATTTGGCTTCCTATGGAAAATCAGACTTCTGGCTATTACTGACTTTAAGAATCTTATTTTCAGCAATAGCATTGCCCACTAGAATAACATTTTGGTAAGATACTGAATGATTGACAATAAAATTGTACCTTTTAACCTCTTTTGTCCCATTGCTGGGCAACGGTTTCCTCCATAACCTGCCATTCCTAGTAGTAGCTTTCTCCAATTTCCCATAATTGAGTCTAAATTGTACTTATTTTCAACAATTCATTGCTTAGCCTTTCCTCATATTGAGGTCGGCTTCCAGTCGAACCAGATGCAGCTGAATATCAGTATTTTACATGGAGCGACTGCCTATCGGACCTCCACAACCCAGTAACTGGGTAATACCATACCCCATGGGAAGACTGGCTATCAGACTTTGGAGCTTCTGACTAATAGACGACTGTCAAAAATCTACAAATGACGGGTGGGAGCAACGGCTTTACGTGCTTTCGAGCCATGGAGGAAACTCGCTAGGGCTGATGGTCATCCATCCAATTAAACAAACAATTCATAACAACAATCAAACAATTCATTTCCAACCTAAGTATATCTTCATCAGGAATTAAACCAACGACATTTTGATCATACCGACGATGACATGTTATTTTTTTTGTACTGTAAATAAACAATGCTGCATGAAGGTAAAAGGTCACATGATTCGCCACGCCGAACGTGTAGGACATGGTGTTAGCTCGTTCAATGTCACCCGCTCATCAGTGATAACATCTAAATAATTAACTCCACTGATAGTGCTTGCTTTATTGCCTTTTACACGACAGACATGTTTGTGTAATATTCCCGGCACCTATAATATTCCCGGTAAGGTTAATTAATAGTTTCCTTGCCATTATCAGCCCCGATAGTCTAGTTGTCAGCAATTACTGGAAGACGGTTGAATTTGGGGTTCTAGGTGAATATTATTCGCTTCTTACATTAGAAACTTTCTTCGTTTAGAAGTAGTTGGTGGTTCGGAGAACAGGCCACAACCAGGAAGAGATCAGATATTGATAGAATTATGATACCAAAATAACAGAGACATTACTTGAACATTATTTTGACATCAAAAGACTTGGTATGTCATATGTACATAATAAATAACTTACCGCAGACAAATTACTACAGAAATATTGGATTATCATATTTGAAAGGTGCAGACGTTGTTTGTTTTATAAATCTTGCCATACACTAGGAATTATTCCTGCGTCCTCGTAAAAGCACCCACGCTTTTACAAACATAGAAACTGACATAATACAAACATTCAGGCCTGGAACAACTACTTGTGGAAATACACACATCAAAAGTGTCTAGGGATCAACATATATTTTTGCAATAACTTTTCTCCTGATTGATATTAATTAAAATGTTCTTTAAGGATTCATCAAATAAAGTGTTATCGTTTGTCACAGTAACGATAAACCAAGTCACCTTTGCATTCATAAAGAAATTTGCCATTTTCCTAATAAAGGGATTTTTGACATTTGAACCACTAACATTAAAGTTCGAAAAAAAGACTGAAATAACAGTTTTCTTTAAAATTTTATTGGGTAACTTAAACAATTAATAATCCGTGTTTCTACCGCGAACACTAACAACACAAGAACATCGGTTTGGCATACTCAAAATGAGTTCATCCAAATCACGCTGTGGAATGGCCGCCCATGTTCGTTGCAACAACAAAAAAAGGTCTTCTTGCGACTAGATACCCTCCATATTCGGCAGAGATCTTCTCTGTAGCATATCCCATGCATGCTCAATCGGGTTCAAGTCTGGCGACTGAGCAGGCCAGGGCAGGACATTGATGTTAGCTGCGGCGAGAGTCTGTCTTACAACTCTTGCGGTGTGCGGTCGTGCATTATCATGCATTAACTGAAATAAGGGACCGATTTGCACTTGTAGAGGAACGATGACGTCTGATACAATCGTCTCAGCATAAATTTGAGCGTTGAGGTTGCCTCTGATCCAAATCAACTCAGTTCTTCCGCCGATCCAAATACCCGCCCATACCATGATGGTTCCACCACTATAAGGATGGACTTCCTGGCAGGATTTTAATCGCTGTTGGCGTCCAGGGGTTCTCCAGTGTCGTATACGTCTTGTATCCGGTCTCATACCAAAACGAGACTCATCAGAAAAGCACACGAAACGCCATTGTTCTTCTACCCAATTTCTGTGTTCAAGAGCCCATTGATATCGAATCCTACGATTGCGCATTGCTATAGGTGGTACCCGTAGCGGTCTTCGGGAATGAAGGTTCACTTCATGCAAGCGGTTTCTGACTGTTTGGTCGCTAATTAAGTTCCCTGAAGAGTGATGAAGCCTCACGGCTAACATCATGGCGGTTATTGTTGGAGCTCTTCGAGTTAAGATTTGAATGTATCGGTCTTGTCTCCGTGTGGTGCAGCGATACCGTCCTCCATGGCGCTCAGCCACGGTACCAGTGCTTCGGTAACGTGTCCAAAGTCGACTGATAACACTCTGACTTGTATTCAGAGCTAAAGCCACAGTACGTTGCCGGGAACCAGCTTCTATCATTTCCACGGCTCTGAGCATTTCTTCCCTGCTTAAATGACGTCGCCGCTCCATAATAACGTTGGTTTTAATCAGTAGTAGGGAAACAGTAGCACTAATAATGTCTTCAATGCGTTGTATGTTTTTATAGGGAAAATATTGACAGCTGATTTTCATCTTTTACTCGAATTTGATTTACAGTTCCTGATTCAAATTATGAAATGCACCAAAAAGGATCCATATAAATTTATAAAATCATAAATTTATTACAAAGCCACATCTCAATCTCAAGAAATCCGCATAAAAATGCTTGATCCCTAGACACTTTTGATGTGTGTAGAACCCGCGACACGCTATGCAGAAGTCCAATCCCTTAGCCACTGCGCTATTCGTGCCGTCATAAAATCCACGGCGTTCCTGTGTGACTAGTGTTGTGAGCGCCAACTAAGTATACTCGTCCGTTTTATCATCAGGCATTATATTATTTATCTTCACTTTGTGTTTATCAGCAGCTATGGGTTCAGGAGCATCAGGGTTAGCGAGCGAGACGCCTGGCGGAGACCTGCGTCTACCAGCATCAGGCCTGCGGTTCTCTCTCAACCAGCTAAGAGCACTTAACTCTTATGTGGACAACCTCTGGGAAGAGGATCAGACAGGTATGCTACCATAATCTGCCTAGCCTTTTCCCAATTATATTGGGGTCGGCTTCCAGTCGAGCCAGATGCAGCTGAATGTCAGTATTTTACATGGTATCAGACAGGTATGTCACTAATTTTATTTATTAGTTTCATCTAGATATTTAGGCAAATGTGACGACATTGAGAAATACAGGTGGTGCAGGCTTGTGACCAGTCCTGAAGAAATGGGTTGTATCTAAAATTTTTCTGGACTGGACTGGACAGGTCCACTCTGTATGGTTCTTTCTTCAAAAGACCATCTCAGACACAAACCTGCAGAGTCCTTGCATGACTTAACCAATTTCATATCTGGACTTTAAAAGAGACAATGACCTCTGAGTTTGTTTCGGCTGCTTCTTCACAGAGCAGTCAGGTACGAAACAAGGGCCTCATCTAGTTAAAAAAAATGTGTTTTGACGCGTAAAAGTGTTTGCCCTATTTGCTAAATAAATATAATCTATTTTCTATCCAGGTCGCATTTCAACTGAGTTGGAGAGTGCTGTGGAAAGTCTGGTGCAGAGGATAGTGGATGGAGCTGGACAGAGGGACCCGAGGTTCAGATGCTGCCACCTTATAGCTTTGCATAGGGGGAAAAAGGTCAGTTTCTGAAAAACACAGTCATACCTAATAAGTTACTGTCTTTGAACCACACAGTGGAATATAGCTAACACAAAACACTAAAAAAAAACAACCACAAAAATGGGTAAAATAACTTATTATTTTACCTTTTTTGTGTGGTTGTGTTTGAAGTCGGTTAATTTTTTTTTTGAAAAAAGTTTTTGTTGACTCGGTTAAAAAATAAAAGCGCTTTTAGAAAACTTGTTTAAAATTCAATTAGATCGCTGGCAACGAACGAGTTTCATAAATAGTGACCTTTTAATTGACAAAAGTAAAACATACTAAGAAGTTGGAACGTCGACTAAAGTAATATGATTTACTAGCTGCTCCCGTCGTTTCATTTCCACTGCTGGGGCGTTGCGCGATGTTTTATAGCCTAAAAATTTCAATTCGTACCAGAAGTTCCTGAGATTAGCGCGATCAACCAAACTTATCAGCTTTACAATATTATTGGTAAGTATAGATTTCCTCAATTAAAGATTTTGCACATTAAACAGTCGAATAATTCTACTTCGTGGCCTATCAACAAGAGATGGCGCTAGACGACTTGTATAGCTCTTTCTCTTTCGTACAGTGGAACCATCAGCTTCTTAATTCTTTCGGCAGATGCGTTCCCGTTCTCTGGAATACCTGGTGACCTTAGATTCTCTTCCTCCTCTAAACCTCGGTGATGACTGTCGCCTTCAAGATGGACCTGTTGGCTACGGGCGCGTGCGTCTCACAGGGAGAGAGGCTGACAAATGGGAGGAGTTCATGACACCTTCCGGATATCTGTGCAGGTTCGTATTCTAGTTCGTATAATAGAGCCCTTAGTTTTTAAAGCGTAGTAGTTTAGTTGGTAAGAGAGGCCTCACTAGCATATAATGTGATCTTTTCAAAAGAAGAGCTGACTTTTTTCAATGGTCTACCGAAGTGCAGATATTTTGTATATTTGAAAATTTTGAGGGTCAGTCTGATCAGGCAACTGTGGACTTGCAACTTAAAGGGCTATTGTAGGAACACCGTGGATTTTAGTCAGTACGAGTACGAATCATTTGATGATATTTCCACTAACAAAAACGGGGCTCCCATACAACATTATTCTAAACTAGCTGACCCGGCAAACTTCATACCGCCTCAGAAACAATAAAAAAAACCCTTTAGACCTACCCTGGACTACGACAAACATTTTAAAACTTCATTTAAAAAATCAGCTCAATCGGCCCAGCCGTTCTCGAGTTTTAATCAGACTAACGAACAACAATTCATTTTTATTTATATAGATTATTCTTGATCTCAGGTCAAGCAAAATAAAACACCTATTCTATGAGCTATATTTCAGCCTAGTTTGTGAAAAAGTTATAGTATTCCAAGCTACCTTAAATCTTCTCCTTCCAGGGACAAAGTGGTAGAGCGTTGGGTGGAGCTGATCGCTCGCTGCACATCGGCGCGTGGTGGAGGAGGATCGCGGGTGTTGTGTGCAAGAGCTGTGCAGCATGCGGTGCCATACAGACACTGCTACTTGCAGAGAGGTAAGTAGATGTTTTATACAGCCCGCTCGTCATTAATTACTTTGTAAGTATGCGTATTCGCCTCTGGTAGAGGCTGATGGCGTGTTTCAAACATTTATATACATTTGATCTTACCGCTCACCAACCCGGGCTAAGTCACCGCTCATATAGGCAAGATCTTGAGGGGGCCGATAGACTATGAAGAATATCAAATGATAATTTATAGAGATGAGCAACTTAAACGTTTTATTTCGACCACTCGATTGTTCGTCATCAGCCTATAATGTTCCCACTGCTGGGACAGAGGCCTCCTCTCTTTGAGAGGGAGTGGGCCATAATCCACCACGCGGGCCCATTTGGTGGATGTCACATGTCTTCTAATCTGATGGTTCTAACTCTAAGACATGCCGGTTTCCTAACGATGTTTTCTTTCACTGTTTTGAGAGCAGTGCAGTGGTGATGAAATAAATTACACAAAGTAATGAGCCAGGCTGTGTTCGAACCCGCGACCTTCAACTCGTAAGTCGAGGCCGATACCACTGGGCCACTACTGATCTATCACGTATTCACTCCATTGTTATTTTCACCAATACTAGACATAATTGAAAACAACAAGTTTTCACAAATTGAACGCATTTCTATCAAACATGAATCATCGAGATTCATGTTTGGTTCGGGGGAAAATCTTATCATTATTTCCTGATTATGTAACAAAGACACAGTCCAGCTGACATAGTCTGTTACAAACATGGTCGAAGCTCCAGGAATGTAATGTTATCGCCACGTCGGCTCGGGAATCCGTACACGTCGCTTGGTTAGGTATTTGGAGATGTATTCGCTAAATGTTGGTACCTATCGTTTAAATACATAGTATGTTTCAAACCGCGGGCATGCGGGCAGCGAGTAAAGGGCAACTCGCTGCCCGACCAAGGACCATGCCCGGGTCGACGGCGCGTTGTGTCCCACGCACGCCTCAAAGAGCGTCAGCATAATGACGGGGCCCCCCTCTCAGAGGGCCAAAGCCTGCCGGGGTCGCGGGATTATTTCCTTACCGTGACCCCGGAACAGAAAGGGCTATTGAAGGACACCGTGGATTTTAGTCAGTAGAAGTCTGACAGTCCCTCCCGCCCTGCCCGGGGTGGGAGGACTAATTTGATGATTTTACCACGATAAAAAAAAGCCACCGTTCCCTGCTCGGCACCGTGGGTAGGAGGACTTATTTGATGATTTTACCACCCAGGATACAAGAAAAAAATCTAGGTCCACTCTAGAATATTATTTGTGCGAGTGTGAGAGAGGGCTTTAGTAACCTTTCTACATCAAATCACCGAAGTTTAAAATCAAGCCTACCATTAAACTTTAACCACCACAAAACTAGGTCAGAACACTCCACACTTTACACCACTTTGATCACTATCTACTTTGCACCTCGACATAAAAATGTCGCCGTTGACCCGGGTCGGCTCGCTAAGAATGTAGTTATCGGTCCGGTGCCGTTCCCGGGAATTTGTGGACAAGCCGATCAAACGGTACCGGGAGAGATGTCCATGTTGAAGTATTTGTGTGGGAAAGGAAGAATGCCTTTGGTTTTGGAAATTGGAGTAGATATTTGTTCTTAAAAGGCAAGGGACATTGATGGCAATGGCAAATCTCAATGTTTCCGGTTTGTTTGTTTGTGAACTATATAGTAGGGGCGGCGAGGAAGGGATTTGTGTTGTGACTCGAGCGCGTCAGATTATTATAGGGGAGAATCCTTGCACCCTTTAATGTACCTGTGCCAAATATCAACCCTTAATATTGTGGGGTTTGTTTGGGAGAACCCGTCAGATTAGTAAAAAAAAATCGATCCGCAAAAATACTCGAGCGCGTCAGATTAAGAAAAGGTAGATTAATTACGTTCAGAAGAGTGTATATCTCAATAATCTGACAATTTGAGCATGGCATTTGGAAATGAGCGAGTCCTGAAGTTGTAAAACAAAAACGTAACGCCTGCTCGTTTTTTATAGCAATCAACGTTCCGTCCAATTAATTTTTATTATTTGTAAGGCGTTTTCGTTTTTGGGTCTTCAACCGCTTGTTACGGACAACCCCCTCGAATTAATCGTCAGATTAATATGTAATGGTAATCAGAAATATAAAGCGCGTTTACACTGTAAATGGCTGACGCGCTCGAGTACTTCTTTACAACTGTTTTTTTTTACAGTTTTAAAATGTGAACGCCATGTACCTTTTTGCTCTTATTATTTTTTAAATTTTAGTCTAGATTTTCAAGGTACATTGCTTTGACATTAATTATTTCAAACGCTGTTAAAAATATTGTAAAACATTTTTTTAAAAAGAGTAAGTATGGAGTTTCTTGCCCATTCTTCTCCATATAACCTACCTTAGCGAATGGGTGTAGAATCAATCCCTTCCCTTCCTATTCCCTTTAAATTTAAATATCGACGTTCAAAAGTGCCTCTTTGATGGCCTAATTGGAATAAATGATTTGACTTTGACTTTGACTTTGAAAAATGTTTACACGCTCTCCCCCCCACTAAAATAGAAAACTTGTCAGAAACTTTTTTCTTTTTAAAACATAATCTTTCAAATCCAATAGATCGCCATGGCGCTCGAGGAACTGCAGATTTAGCATCCTCGGCTCCCCTACTAATAAGATTGTTATCATGAATTGAGTCGATGATCCAAGATTCGTTGAAGAATTTGTCGCCTTATAAATACAAAAAATTACTGTTTGGGACAGTAGTTTTTTGTTAACAATCACTATGATATATTTGATTAGTGTCAAAGTGTGTCGATAAGCAGTTTTTTTTTCAATGAATTGATCCAAAATCGATCGTTAAACTTTAAAAACTTCATACTGGAATTTTTGATTTAAGAGTCGATATATTTATATCACCGAAAACGTGAAACCAGTTTGACAGGGTATCAAACAAGTCGAAATTAAATACCTAATGCTGAAACAGGTGACTATAAAAATAATTGAAAAAGTAATAAAAAAGAGAACCCCTCACATTTTCCTGTCTCTTAATTGATTTCCTAACGATACAACTTCAGGAAGTTCCAAAACAAAGAAAATAATTTAATCAGCCACATATCACACACCCACATATTTACATATCCACCGCTCGGTTCTGGAAAGTTGTTGAAGTTTTAATTAAAAGGAAAATTTTCGAAGCACTGCGTTGTTGCACGGCTTGCCGTACACTCAACTACACATATTACGATCTTCTTGTTTGTCGATGGACTCACGTTGTGACCTCTTTGACTTCTTTTGAAACCTGGTCGACACAGACACAAGTGGCAGGAAAAGACGTGGAGAATTTTCTGTATTTATGATAGGTTGAATCCATTGGTTTGGTTATTTTCTAGCCACCTGCAAGTTGGACAGACGATTTGATAAAAATCACATGGCACTGGATGCAAGCCGCTTCCAACCAGTACAACCAGTACTAATGGAAATCTATTGGCTCCACTATCTTCAGCTGCAGTGGACGTCCTACCGTTGATATGATGATGATGATTTTCTAGTAATTTGATCATAACTGGTGGACATCATGACATTACTTATTGTTGGATTAAATAATTACATTACTATCTACCGCGCTGATTCGCATTCGGATACAAATGAACACGATTTACATGAGGCAATGAGGAACATAGGGATTATCTGATCTCTGCAACCCAGAACTCGGTAACCCCTTTGTGAGACAGTTGGTTGTCAGATTATGGGGGTTGCAACTTGAACAACGACATAATATTAAAGTCATAATAAGCCTGTAATGTTCTCAGTACCGGATCCAGGCCTCCTCTACGAGCAGAGAAGGCCGCGTGTATAAAGATTCTATCAATATAACCACGAATGTGACGTGAACTGTACCTGAGGCAGTTTAACTTGTTAAGTTAGGTGGTTACTACTATTGGAAACTGATAGTTGAAGTTCTTCTTAACCTATAGTTAAATGGAAACTTTTGCTTAGTTGCCAACTACGCAGTTTGTTTGCAAGGTATTTTGAAGTAGGTCAAAGATTAGAAATGCTTCTTAATTTGTTTGTAAAATAATATAATAACTATACCAGCGGGCACGCCGCAATCGCGGCGGTAAGACCCGTCTTTGAGGAGTAGCTGGATAGGCGTCACGGCGCCGGCATCCTGACCTACCGTATGACGCAGGTCCTCACCGGAAATGGAAGTTTCGCGAGGTACCAGTGTCTGATAAGGAGGGAAGAAACGCCTGGGTGTCACCACTGCGAGGATCACCCGGAGGACACGGTGGAGCATACGGTGCAGGACTGCCCCGCTGCACCGCCGTGTCCTCATGACGGCGATAGGCGGAGACCTGACGACCACGGCAACGGACGTCGCTAGACGATCCCCCGGCCACTGTTACTGTAGGCGCGGGCATACGGCGACTTTGTCCGGGTCGACGGCGCGTTGTGTTCCACGCGCGCCTCAAAGAGTGTCAGCATTGTGACGGGGCCCCCTTTAGAGCGTCAAAGCCTGCCGCGGTCGCGGGACTAACGGGTAACCGTCACCCTCCTGCCCTGCCCAGGGTGAGAGGACTCATTTTGATGATTGTCACGTGGTCGACAGTGAAGCACGTTTGCCTTGAAGTAACATAATTCACTCTTGATATTTTTCGAAATTTCGGCCTGATTCATGAAGAATATCATTCCTGAATCATTAAACGCACTATTTTCGTTACAAAATTGTATAATACGTTTAGGGTGAAAATATTAACATTCTGTATTCGCGGAACTGCTTTGAGTTCTCGCGCGGGTCGGAACTTTCACAATATTTCGCTGTTATTTTCCTCTCATTCAAACAGCATAATGCACAGGGGTTGGAAGCAAACTATTTGTTCACTTTGACAGTTGGCCGAGGTTCGCGTCCCGGCGGACAGAACTTTTTTAGGTTGTTCCCATTTGTCGATTCCTTGTATTTAAGATTGTAGTTTTTATTGTAGCGACGCAAATGTTTGTAGTTTTATAATATCTAACAGAGTATTATTATTATCTGGAAGAGCAGTGCAGGTGGCCCAGTGGTATCGGTCCCGACTTACGAGTTGTAGGCTGTGGGTTCAAACCCCGCCAGGCGCATTTTTTGTGTAATTTATTTTATCAGCGCTGCTCTCAAAACGGTAGAAATAGAAGGAAAACATCATGAGCAAAACCTATAACTAAACATTCGAAGACATGTGACATCTACCAACCCGCACTAGGCCCGCGTGGTGGATTATTGCCCACTTCCTCTCACAGAGAGGAGGCCTGTGTCCCAGCAGTGAGAACACTAAAGGCTGATGATGATGAGGGAGGGCTTTTGAAGGACACCGTGGATTTTAGTCAGTATAAGTCTGACAGTCCCTCCTGTCCTGCCTTGGGTGGGGGGACTCATTCGATGGTTTCACCACGTAAAAGACAAGACGTCAAGAGTGAACAGGTTACTTCTAGGCAAGCTGGTTCACGGTCGTACACATCAAAAAAACTAAAAAAAGTCGCAGTAGAGTGATCTAATCAATCTTTTGAAGAACATCTACAATAACTCTGATAGGTACTTCAAAACATCATTACTACAAAAAATATCATTTATTAACGCCTGTAACCTTTCTCCAGTTCATTATTCCACTTTGCTACATTTACTTATTTCATTAGCAACATTCTTAATATCAAGTCGAGTAGACATCCTAATATTTCTACAGAAGCACTCAGGGGAACCAAGCATGAATTATGAAGAGTTTTTTTCTTATAATAAATTAGGGAAAACTCGCGACTGAATGGCTCGCGAATAAATGAAACTTGCAAAGTGGAAAAATGAGCGTCTTATTTATCTTATTTAACGTTACGAGTTATGTAGATGGGGATTAAAGATGTACTGCAGCTTTTTAGATAAAATGGGTTATCATAATAGCTTGTATGAATGTTTGGAACTGAGCTAGTGAACGCTCGTGTTGTAAAGTTGCTAGGTATGGCATGTAGAGATAGACAAGTCTTTCATAATATCAGATGCACCAATCTCCAATAGGTATTATTTTGGTGTACATACCTATAGAGATTCTATGATGCCACACCTGATATGCTGATAGGATAATAGCAGTAGATAATTATGTCAATTGTTAGCTTTGCTCTACCACAATACAAGAAGGTCCTGTTTCTGTTTCGTTGGAAATCACATTGTGGTGTGTTGTGGTAGTGGAAGAGATAAACATGCATTCATCCATACAAACTTTCACGTTAGTGAAATATTAGTAGGATACATTGTTATATTAATACATCAATGGTAGGATAGTTAAGTAGGATAATTATAGGATAGTAGGATTTAGAAAACTAACTAAACTGCGCCTTAGTTAGCTCCCGTTTATCTAAATGAAGTACTGCTGTCCAGTCCATCTAGATATTATACTTCAAAATTCCGAGGGCAAAGCTCCCGGCTCCCGATCCAGCTCTGCCCCCCTAGTGTCAGGGGTTTTATCAGGTGAATTAGTACATATTCGCTCATAATACTTCAGACTGCGGACCTCTGATTTCCCCGGAGGTGACGAACTTATTCACTGACCAGTAATAAGTTGTTCAGGGTATTGCAGTCGCTTCATTTATTACTGAATTCATGTAAATTATTCTGCTCGTTATTGTTATTATTTTCAACGACCATAATTTTTGATATGGTTCAACATTCACCTTCTATGTATTTGTAGCTTATAAAATAATGCCTTAGATACGTCTGCTACTAATTTTATTTGGTTTTAATTAGGTTTTAAAGGAGGCAGACAAGTAAATATTTATGTGGGTTTTACTACTGTTGTTACTCTTGTAATGGTACAAAAAAAAGTTTCCTTTATCTGATGACGCGGCTAAATCAACAATTTAAAAAAACCGGCCAAGTGCGTGTCGGGCCACGCACAGTGTAGGGTTCCGTAGTTGCCCATCAAAATACTTATGCGAATTAACTAAACTGATTCGCTGAATTTAATTAAAAAAAAAAAAATTCAAAATCGGTCCAGGAGTCTTTGAGAAATCGGGGAAAATACATAAAAAAAAAGATTACGACGAATTTAGAACCTCCCCCTTTTTTTGAGGTAAGTTAAAAATAGTTGACGATAAAAACCTACCTATCCCCAAAAAACATACCGTAAAAACATACCTATTAAAGCTGTAAAAATAAAGTTGACAAACTTACATTTGCAGTTGAAGAGCATGTTCTCCGATACATTTTGTTTAGGAAAATATGTTATCCAAGTACATTTTATAAGTTGGTCGACTATTACTCGTAAAGTTGTAAAGCCTACTTAGTCATGATAATTTTCTTTTAAACTTCGTTATATATACTACTATTGTGAATTTTTTCACACCCCCAAACATAACCGTTTAGCTGGTAGAGGGGGGGACACTCGAGTCGAGCAAAATTTAGCACTTTAAAGCTTAATATTTCACAAACGAATTTTTTTATCAAAAAATTGATAATGGAAACTATCAATATTTTTTAAAGACCTATTTAATGATACCCCACACTAAGGGGTACGCGAGAAAAAAAAAACATCCCCACTTTACGTGTACAGGAGGTACCCTAAAAAAAAATATTTTACGAGATTTTATTTTACCACTTTTTCGGCACAACAAATATATAGTATATTTACACCAAATTACAGCTCTCTAGGACTGTGCGTCTCTGAGCTAAACTGCGGACAGACGGACGGACGGACGGACATGGCGAAACTATAAGGGTTCCTTGTTGACTACGGAACCCTAAAAACAATGTAAGGGAGATTGCACATGACGCGATTCATGCGATTTGCAATTTCTACTAACTAGAAATGTAAATCGTCCTTGATACTACGATATAATGATGCAATTCGATTGACTTACGTCGCGTCGCCCTGGTGAGCGTGTTTTGTTTTTCAGCCACCCGCAGATAACAGCACGTTATATGTTATATGTCGCACGAAGGATGATTTTCGCTTGTAGTTGAAATTGGTTGAATTGCGTCGCATCGCGTCATTAAGATCCCTAAGACTCATAGAACGTAGGTTCAATTTCCTTTTTCCCCCAGGATCATCACTGCTATCGAGCACGGACCGTCGCCTGGCTATCGTGGAGGGTGCAGCCTGGGTCATGGTGCGTGTTGGTGCGGGGGAGGCGGAGGCCAAGCTGATGTTAGGAGCCAGGGTCGAGGGGTGCAGCGCGGCGGCTTACACCAACAGGGTGCCGCTGACGCATCCCATGGCGTTGTTGCATTATACCAGTGCTCAGGGGGTGAGTTACTAAAGCAGCATTAAAATAAGATCTATTTGTTGTTTTTGCTGTGTATTTTGCTTGCTCTGATCTACTTGTTAAGGTTAGTCTTTACGACACGTGGATTCCTGGTTGAGAAAGTTATTAGATATCATCGCAATTCTTGGCAGGAATTTGTGGTTTTAATGTTTGTTTTGGTTATAATGAAAATAAGTTTAACAATCACGCGTGTAGGCAGAGGCTATGTGAGCAGCAGTTTTACACTTTTGAAGAGACAAAGAGCGTGACGACCTAAAGCTATTGTCTAACAGACAGGCGTGGCGAACGCGAAGCGAGGCGTTTTTGTTTGTAATGTATGAAATTGTTTGAAGCCAGTCTCATAGACTATCGGATCGTTTTCGCTTTTTTATGTGACTGGATTCAAACAATTCCATACATTACAAAAAAAAACGCTTCGGATCGCATTCGCTTCGCCTGTTTGTTTGACAACAGCTTTAAGCTATTGTCAAACAGAGAGGCGTGCCGAAAGCGAAGCGAATCGTTTTCATTTGTAATGTATGGAATTGTTTGAATCCAGTCACATAGAAACGCGAAAGCGATGCGATAGCGTTAGCGATCCGAAGGCGTTGGCGATATTACAACTCAGCGAGGCGTGGCGAAGGCGTTTGCGAAGCGTTGCCGAACTATTAGTAATGGCTGGCTTTGTATGCACGACGTCAAACATAGAGCGATTCCGAAGCGAAGCGTTAGCGAGGCGTTTCCGAGGCGAATCCGAGACTTGACAGTGCCACAGTGACACTGTCATGCCTATTTAAAAACTAATATTATTTACAAATTAGCTGTTCTGTATTGTGAGAAATGTGGAATAATCGAGGACGTGCATCATATCTTGACCGAGGATGAGTGGAGCGAACGCTTCTGGTGAAACCTGTTTGGTCATCACGCTGGATATTGACGACAAGCTCAGGATGCGCACGGAATTTACTTTCACTGGTGCTGTGTAAAGCTACTGCGTAGAGAAGAACAACATAGCCCGGGAGTGATGCTGAGGGAGCTGTGTGGTGGAGGCGACACGCGCCACAGCTTGCTGTGTCCGGTGGTCAGGCCCAACATACTGACCAAAACACCTCTCACTAGAACAATCCGTGTAATGAACGAAGATCATGAGCGGTTGTATTTTCATGCGGCTTGAGTGAATAACGCGTACAAGTTCTTTAAAATGAAGTTATTTATGTAAGAAATCTATAAATACATTTTGTTATTGTAATTATTTTGTATTTTTATGTTGTTATGTGACACATAACTACTGGTCTGGTACAGCAGCAGGCAACAGTGCTGCGCAATAATAACACCTTTACAGAATATAATATAAATTATGAGGATCAGTACCTAGTACCGCGGTATTCGTTTGCTAACCATTTAAAAAAAAAACTAACGTACGTAATAGGGGCACCATGTAAAAACCAAACAATATAATTATTATTCAATTATTTTATTGTGATAATATGATCTATAACAACAACTTCAAAAATCCTGCTCTTTAACATTTTGTTGATGGTGTAACACATTACCATACAGAAAACATAATCATTACATTTTTTTTACAGAATAAGCACGAATGAACAGTATTTTGGTATTTTCAATCACATGATTATGATAATAGCATTATTGTTTCCAAAATAGGCCTGAAATTGATAAATTTATTACATTGAAATCATGCTTCAGCAGTCAATTGATTAATTCAAAGACAATGTGATACAAAGTCTTGGCATTCAAAATATCATCATTTTAATCCTCCTTTTGATGTGGTACTGTTCTCATCTTCAACAAAACGGCGGCTGGGCCAATGCAAATTAAAGATACTTTTGGTAATTCCTCAATAAAAATATTACTTAGGTATTGTTTTCCTTAAGTAAACCAATCCAGTTTTCGAATAATCCGTTAACCGTATCTTGAGAAATGTTAAAGTCTTAAGACAGTCACAAATGTAAATTCATGTTGTGTCTATTCAACACTCAGATCCAAGAAAAAGTTAAGGTTAATGAATATTATTTACAAAACTAAATTGCATAACGGATACTTGGCAATTTGGAGAACTAAGTATGTGCACACACACAACAGCTGCACATTTTCTTGTTGCATATTATTAGATCATTACTTTACGCAGTCTATGAGCAAACAATCACGGAAAAACGTGAAATCAAAAAATAAATACACCATCAGTATCAATAGACGTCAATCTGTGACAAGTTTACGGTATCACACTTTTTTAAAATATTTTTTTTCATGACTTCAAGGCCTTTATGCCAAAGGGTGTGGCACAATGATATTAAACAGACTACATAGAAATACTACGTATGTCAAAACCGCATGTTTACTTTTACAGGAGATGAGTCCTCACATTCAGGGCAGGGCAGGAGAGACTGTCAGACTTGTACTGACCAAAATCTACGATCTCCTTTAATAGCCTTTACCTTCCGGGGTCACGGTAGCTCGTAAGTCCCGACCCCGACCCCGGCAGGCTTTGGCCCTCTAAGGCCAAGTCTAGAGAGCCAAAGCCTGCCGGGGTCGCAGCCCGTCATTATGCTGACACTTTGAGCCGCTCGCAAATTTATGAAGTTTTATGTCATGGGTATCGTTTTCATGGTTTTCGAGGGTGTTGAAGCCGATAGTGCTGTCAAAGTGTAAATCCAAGATGCCGGTTGCAAAAAATATCAAGTTTTCTGTCATGGGTGTCGTTTTCATGGTTTTCGAGGGTGTTGTAGCCGATAGTGCTGTCAAAGTGTAAATCCAAGATGCCGGTTGCAAAAAATATCAAGTTTTCTGTCATGGGTGTCGTTTTCATGGTTTTCGAGGGTGTTGTAGCCGATAGTGCTGTCAAAGTGTAAATCCAAGATGCCGGTTGCAAAAAATATCAAGTTTTCTGTCATGGGTGTCGTTTTCATGGTTTTCGAGGGTGTTGTAGCCGATGGTGTTGCCAAAATGTAAATCCAAGATGCCGGTTGCAAAAAATATCAAGTTTTATGTCATGGGTGTCGTTTTCATGGTTTTCGATGGTGTTGTAGCCGATGGTGTTGTCAAAATGTATATCCAAGATGGCGGCTGCAAAAATTATCAAGTTTTATGTCATGGGTGTCGTTTTCATGGTTTTCGAGGGCGTTGAAGCCGAGAGTGCTGTCAAAGTGTAAATCCAAGATGTCGGTTGCAAAAAAATATCAAGTTTTATGTCATGGGTGTCGTTTTCATGGTTTTCGATAGTGTTATAGCCGATAGTGTTGTCAAAATGTAAATGAAATGTGACTCACGCCAAAACTTGTAAAAGGTTACGCCACATTAACAAAGCTCACAAGTTGTTGTGTATTAATATTAAACTGTTCCGAGTTATAAATCTTTTACTGGTATTAACCGAAGTCATGAGATTACCTATTATTTGTAAACTGTTATTTTAATTCGATTGTTTGATCACTACAGAACACAGATGTTTTACAGTTCAGTTTCAAAAACTTTAAGAGTGACAACCCTTATGCTGCAGAGGAGCGTAGGTAATTATTTCTACAGCTAGGCCTAGTTTCCTTAAAGTCCATATTTGAACTCGTATAAGTGCGGGAGAATGATATAGAAACTTCTTACTCATTTCGTCTATGAATGTATTACTCTTAATTTTGTTTGTCATTAGTGCTGTCACTAATAAGTCTAAAATATTTTGTAAATTTTAAGCAGAACAAAACTTTTTATTTTTGAAAGGTTTTATCAGTTAAATCCCTAACCAATCGTGAGGTGCGAACGGTGAGAGTCGTCGTGTCACGTCGAAAAACACATCGTAGATCCAGCTATGTGCTTTCTTATTGAGAATAGCAAAGCTAGGCAAAGGTGACTGAGGCAAAGCCTACGATGGAGCGAGCTTACCTAGAAAAAGCCTGTTCACTCTAACTTTGAAGAGATAGGAATATGGATGACAAATTCAGTAAACACTTTGTTATGCCTCTCCAAGCTGCATAGAAGCTTCGCTCTAATCAGTATCAGTATTTGTGTTGAAGATGAGGACATGGAATAAGACGATCACGAGAGTCTTATCTCTGGTAAAAGTACCCTAGTCGAACGGAGGGTTTAATGGAGGAAGATGATTTATTGCAAGTCTTTGCCATACCTTAGAATTATTAATCAATTGATTCTTGGAAAATGACCTATTTGGAAACAACGCGATTGTCATAATATTTATCTATTTAACATTTAAAACTATTCAGTTCAATACTTCAAGAGACATAATTATTGCCAAAAAATAGTAGGTATGGTAATGTTTTAGTCATTAACAAAATATTACTGTATGGGCAGGATTCTTCGATATTGTTGATAAAGGTGATTAAATAAACAATTTTAAAAATGTTGTTTTTATTTTTACATAGTACACCTATTAAGTATTTTTATATTAGAGGGTTGCAAAAGGGCCACTAGACCAGCCAGCGCCGACTTACCAACGGGTTTAGAAGCTAACGGCTCAGTTCATGACGATGGGAAGAGACCAGACGACATGACGTTGGGATATTGGAAGGCGGGTGGGCCTTTGGTGTGTGGCGGTATTTGTGTCGACACCGTCGCATTTGCTGTGGTTGCTGGGACCCTCAAAAAGCGTTAAATATATTTACAGCATTTATACCACTTCAACTGCATTTTTGACAGTGGTAACCAGCGATGACATCAGCTGGCGTTTTAGTGGACCAGGCAAAAGCCAGCCGATGCCAATTAGGTAATATTGTAGGTTGATTTGCTGACGTCTGTACCACGCGAAGAAAACTTGAATAAACTGAGTCGATTTTATCGATTAGCGCACCTTATCTAATAAAAAGAATTCAACCAGTTTTCTCTATGAAATTTCTCAATAAATTATCAATGTTTTACAAGAAACAAATCGAAGAAAAAGAAAAATCTGGCAACACAAACAACGTGCACGCTTCGGTCTCGCTTTCCCGTATTTGCTCTGTTTGACGTCGTTCATATAAAGCCAGCTAATACAACTGTCACGCCTCGCTTCGCGGGCACGCCTTTCTGTTTGACGTGGTCTCTGACGACTTCAGTTTCGGCGCGATATCGCTTCATATTTCCATACATGACGTAACAAAAACGCTCCGCTTCGCCTTCGGATCGCTATATATTCGGTACTGGCTTCATACAAAACGTCGGTTCGCTGCACCCAGTTTGACGTCTCCTTTCGCTTCGCATTCGCCTCGGAATCGGATCGGAATCGGATCGCCTCGCTTTCGCCTGCCTGTTTGACAAAGGCTTTAAACCTAGACCACCTGCAAATATGATGTATAATGTTATCAATGGTGTTTTTACATGACCGCATGGTGCTCGGAGTTTTACGGCAAAAGTTGTATGGTTATGTCAGTCTCTGGAGAGTACAAGGGCAGCATATCTCTCAACCACTCTAAGAAGCCATCGATTACAGTCGCTGCGGCCGAAATCGGCTAGATGGCATCATCATCATAGACTTCGACATGTTAAAACTTTATATTAGAGTAATAGCTTGGAGCTTAAATGTTAAGTATCATTCTTGTAGGGTTACTACGCCGTCACAGTAGGTCCTCCATCAACCCTGGTGTGCGGCGAGCGCTCGTCCACGTGGCAGCTGTGGCACCCCTCACTGGAGGCGCGGCTGGACGCGCACTGCTCCGAGCTGGCCACCGTGGCCAGGCTCGCGGGGGCCCTCAATGTGCTCATTGATAAGATGAGGGAGGGAGTCTATCAGGTAATGTGATCTGTTCTTAGACGGTTCGGGAATTTGAGTCACTTTGATGTTGAAATATCGATTACTTTGTTTAACACATAGTATACTTAATTATGCACACTATATGTATAAATTACAAGTACATATTTATTTAAAAATAGATCTTGTAACTTAGTTAAATAAGATCAATTTTAGTATGACGCAATGAGGGGATTTATCGCAAGCGATCTTTTCAACGTAATCTTTAATATCAATAGCTCTGTTTTCTTAACGAATCATCAAATTCTAGTAAAGATGGACTTACAATTTTCTTCCCCCTTAGAATAAGCAATGTGGTGTATCTAAATAAAATAGTCATTCGTGTAGGCGTGGGTTAGAAACAATGGGTATAAGACCAAAGACTATTTTGAATTTAAATTTTAAAATAGATTATATTAACAAGTATGTATGTAAATGAATATGGACCGAAATTGTCAAATAAAAAGAACAATAAAAAAAAAATACAATCCATAAAAAATAATTTCATGGTCTTATCTTCTACATCAGCGTTTCCCAACCTTTTTTGGCCACAGACCCCTAGGAAATCAAGCACAGTTTTCACGGACCCCCTTAAAATAATAATTGTAATCTCAAATCAGATTCGACTTGTATTCTGATTCTGTACCTATTTGTTTTCTGTATATACACACGCACTTATTTCACTCACATCATTCGTTCCGTTTCGCTGACCGCCGTGCTAACTAAGCGGAGCGATTACGAGACATTAGCATTTATGTATGGTCCAGAGATGACAGCGCGGACCCCCATACATATACTCGCGGACCCCCAGGGGTCCGCGGACCACAGATTGGGAAACACTGCTCTACATCATTCTACAAAATCTCGTAGCTCACCCGTACTTCTCCGTAGGGCACGCTACGCGTCTTGAGTCGCTACGCGGCGAGCTGCCTGCTACGCCGTAGACTGGACCGCTGCGGTGCGTACGCGCACGCGGCGGCGAGGTGCTGCGTGGCTACGCATGCGTCGCACCATCTGCTACTGGTGTTGGATGCGTGAGTTTTTAATTATTTTATTACAATGGATGTATCTTTGTATTCTATAGTAGAGGCAAGTAAAGCGATAAATTCATAATTACAGATTATTTTGTACGATTTAGGGCTGGTTTTTCAATAGTCAGATAACCGTTAACTGAGGAATAAAAATGGCGGTTTGACAGCTTATCTATGGAAAATATGTCAAACCGTTATTTTTATTCCTCAGGTAACGGTTAACTGACTATTGAAAAACCAGCCCTTAGGCATATTTGACGTAATACTTTAAGTACAAAGAACGCGCTTTGTACTTGAAGTATTACGCTGCATTTCTTTCTTTGAAGATTGTACTTTATCCATCAATTTAGAGTCGAAGTTCCAGTTTAAGTCTGGTTTATATCCATTTCATAGTTATTTTACTACTGCCCTAAAGTAGGCCTGCCCCATAGTCTTGCTGGATTTTATTCAACTGCTCTCTTGCTGGCAGGTTTTTACTTTCAATTACTGCATTTTTAAAACATATTCTAGATTATACGCCCTATGTGAGCGGGGAGGTGTGGCTGGCTACGTGTACCCGGTGGAACGAGGGTCAGTGGTGAGGAGGGGAGCCAGGGATGCTGACTGGATGTTCGACGCTGCCTGCGTCAAGAGTTGTCTGCAGCAGATGCACCACGTTGCTGGTAAGGTCTACTGCTTGTTTTTTAAGCTTGGTAAAATCATCAAATGAGTCCTCCCACCCAGGGCAGGGCAGGAGGGACTGTCAGACTCGTACTGATTAAAATCTACGGTGTCCTTCAATAGCCTTTTACGTTCCGGGGTCACGGTAATTCGTGAGTCCCGCTATCCAGGCAGGCATTGGCCCTCTAAAGGGGGACACTCTTTGAGGCGTGCATTGAACACAACGCGCCGTCGACCCAGGCATGGTCCATGGTCGGACAGTGAGTCGCCATTACTCGCCGTCCGCATGCCCAAGGTCTACTGCTAGAGACGATATTGTCATAACTATTTATACGAATCAAGCGTGTTACAACTTATCTAAAACATTTCTGGTTTTTTTCCCAATTTTCGAATAAACACACTTCTTAGCCTGTATATTGTTCTAATTTAAATTAATTAAATGGAATGTAATTTAGATTTTGTAAATGGTGAATGTTTTACTTCAACATCTACTCTTTGATTGAAAGTAAACAGACTGATTTGACGTCCTTGAGTTTATTTAATTAATTGAAGCTCCGTTTCAAAGTCAAGAAACCTTGAGTCATAGCATCGATATTCCTCACAATGTCTACATTCTTCAAATAATCTAGAAATATTTATGGTCAAAGCTACCCAGTGCTTTCAAAAGCACGGGGGAAACTCGCAATGATATACATATAGTCACCCATCTTCAGAATATTCTCGGCAATCGCGGCTTAACTTGGCAGATGGGTCTGCGCGGCTGTAATTATCTAGCATTTTTATCCATCAAATTAACGTTAAAATTCTTGTTTACTTTACGTTACAAAAGTGTAAAAACTCGTGGTAAGGTTGGTGGGGTTGGTTGACTGACGCGAAATTAATCAAAATAAGTTTAGTTATCATCATGTTAAGATAACAAATAAACGATTCTGCCCCGATTCACTGACGACCGGTTCATCATTGGACGTTCCGCCGACAGGACGATTCATTTATGGCCGTTTCACCGATATACTTTTTCACCTTTGGACTATTCGCCGACAGGACGATTCGTTTGTTACCTTTACCGATAAACACTTTCACCAATGGACTTTTCGCCGAAAGGACGATTCGTTTATTTCCATTTCATCGACGGATACTTTCAACCATGGACTTTTCTCCGACAGGACGATTTATTTCCGTCCGTTTCATCTATTGACCCTTTCAACGACGACACATACTTTTGATAAATACCCTTCCTCAACTGCTACCAAGCTACTTGACTTTGGACCTAATCTAGCATTTTGGTCCTTCGAGCCGGACGAAAAGTAACAAAACTACTAAAACAGGTGAAGACATCCCTGCGTCTCCTTCCTCGTGCCTGGAGTCAGCCCTCCTCAGTCGCTGGGAGGAGCTGCAGCGGCAGGCGCGGGCGGCGGGGGGAGGGAACTACTCGCGGCGACAGCTGCGGTACTTGTGGAGGGTCGCCAGCGAGCTCATGACGTGCAAGAGTATGGTGATGTGTGTAAGTGGAAGGAGACGAGTTTGAACTCATAATCGTAAAATCTTTATTTTTCTCCACATCAAGGTATTACAAGCACTGGTTTACTTGTACAATGTTAAATAGAGAAAAGTGTCTGAAATAGTAAGTTCCTGTGGTATAGATCACCTCATAGAGATGTAGTTATTCACTGTACAATTAAACAACAACAACATAAAGCGATATAAGACAGCATGGAACATTATTGCAAAGAATATTTCACAAAGCTGTTTGATAAAAGTTATACCCAATTGTGATTGAGCATGAAATGATTTATTCCAGGAAATCCCCACTGATAAATCCCCACTAGTGAGGATTGTTACTTTTTAAGAAACCCCCACTGAACTTATTTAATACTGGAGATTTCTGAAATAAAGTTCCTATACCCACTGATCCCCATCATTTGTTAACTGAGGATTTGTTAATTAAGGATTTCTGGAATAATGTTTCTGTTCTTAAATTACATATTATAAACAAACTATGATTTTAGAAAACTTTTGCTGTACCACTCAAATCTGTGTGGTCTTTTCTTCAAAAGACCACCTCAAACACTAACCTCCTCGTATGACATCTCCAACAAATGTCTGGACTTTAAAAGAGACTGTGAACTCTGAGTTTGTTTCGGCTGTTTCTTCTCAGAGTAGTCAGGTACGAAACACCAGCCACATCTAGTTTGTAAAAAGATGACAATTTAAAAGTTTTTATAATAACCTACTTGCAAAAATAAATCTTACTTCAATATTTCATTTATAGGTGGTGATAAGTTCCTTCAAGTTCTCTATAAAGTTATATTTATGAATATTTTGGTAATTTTCTCAGGAGAACCACAGCACATTCAGAGCGAACCTGATCCAGGTGACGTCGTTAAACCAGGAACCTATCGAGGATCTGATCCACATCCTGGCGATCATGCTGGACCAGGCTCGAGACCTGTATCTCAACAACTTCCAGTCCAGGAATGTGGGGGAATTTGACAGGGAGATGTCTACTTACAGGTAAGTTTTTAAACTTATGAACAAGCAGATAATGAATTTTGGTGAAATCGTTTGGAATAATACCGAAGAAGGCTATCCAATGGATAATCAACGTTAAATATCAATAGGATTCCCTGCAAAGTTACGTTACGGCCAAGACAGGTCTTCAGGTAATAATTTAAATTCACAATTTAGAATTTTTCGTTTCTAGAAAATGCTATATTTTTTCTTGTTGTGAGGGTATGCAGGTGAGGCGACAAATTACTTGAAGTGTCTGCTTAGCTTAGAATCTGTAACCCATCAAGCGGGACCAATACTATTGGCTTACTACTGCTCCAATAAATAATCCATAAATTCATGAAAAGGTTATATCTTTTTTCAAACATTGGTAACATTTGCGGTGTAGTGGCAGTAGTTCAGTTGTAAGTCAAGCTGATCGAACTAGTCCAATTAATACTGGAAATCTAACTCCAATATTATCAACAGATCAAAAAAATGGAACAAACTCAAAGACTATTACGACGCATCATCAGCCTGCCTCATCGACGCAGTTCGACGAGACCCCGACCTTCGGCGAGAAGACCTAAAAGACCAACTAGTCGTCATGAAGAACATCCTCAAGTGGCTTTATAAAGGCTCCAAAGACGATAAGAAGTACCTTGGACCAGTCCTAAAACCTTACCTGGATGGTCTTTACGCCAGTTCTTTGGAAAACGCCTGGTTTTTAGAAGACTTCGATGGGAGGAAGTGTATGGCGGAGTATGATGGATTGAAGGTAAGCGTAGCTAAGGGGCATAATGTACTCGTAAGAATTACTTTTTTTTTGGGGTGTGGTGGCGTCGAAAAACTATTTAATTTTTGTATGCTGCCATACTTATTTAAACCAACGTTTCTCTTACCTGAAATATTTGTTATAAATATGTTGATATTTTTTTATTTGCACATAGCTTTTATCGCGGGCTCTGCGTGCGGCGACCGAATCAAGAAATTCCGTAACGAAAATAAACCTAACACCCCGCATCGTCTAACGACGACGTTTCAGTTCGGCAGACTTCGGCACGGTGCGCGGTGTTTGTTTTTCTTGACGTTTCACTTGATTGACGTGGCTGACCATAGAATGAAAAAGAAAATTGCATAAGTTGATGAAAAGTGTTATGCAATAGCTTTACCGCGGCAGTCCTCGAGTGCCACACGTATTTTTATTTAATAATTATTATTGGATGCAAGGAAATATTGAATTAGCTGGTAAAACCCCAGAAAATGTGATGACGACGAGCCTCAATCCATAGCACGATGAAAAAAACAACTGATGTGAAACTGATGCCGATTTAAAAAAATACTACCTAGTTGTGCAGAGATTTGCTAACGAAAATGACCTTTTATCATGTTCCTGGGAACGAGATGGCGCTAGACGACTTGTATAGCTCTGTCTCTTTCCCACAGCCTAAAGACTCGCTTTAAGAGGATCGTCTGCCGAGCGCTCGTCCGTACTAAAAGAGAAAACGTTTTCCTACCCCTAAATGTTATCCTACGAGAAAAAACTAGGTTTACAGGTTTTCTTTTTTTCAAAAGTAACTCTTAGGCGCCTGTAACTTTCAAACTATTATAAATTTTGAAAAAAAGAAAACCTATAAACCTAGTTTTTTACAGTGTCAGAAGCGTTCTAAAAAATCATTGAGATAGGATAACATTTAGGGGTAGGAAAACGTTTTCTCTTTTAGTATGGACGAGCGCTCGGTAGACGATCCTCTTAAGACGTCATGGTAGCAGTTGTAAAGTGTTCTTAGTGTTCAAAATAAAGTGTTCTTCGTTTATTTTTTAGGAGTATTGTCTGGGTGTCCATGATGGGTCTTTGGAGCCATGCATGGGGTTGCTCGATGCAGCCAAGAAGTTTGCTTGGGCTAAAGCCATGGTGGATTTTGTGGATAGATTTCGGCATATTGGTAAGTAACGAATACTTATTTTACTTAACTTTTATTAACCGACTTCAAAAAAAGGAGGAGGTTCTCAATTTGTTGGAATCTTTTTTTTTAAACCTAATGTGTATTCCCAGTTGTCTCGATGACGCTTGAACGAATTGAAAAATACTTCTTTTATTTTAATTGAAATTGTTGAACTTAAGATTGACCAGAATAACTCTAGTAGTGAACTTTAAACTTAGACATCTGTTACAAGTGAGGGACAACGGTCTATAAACAAAACTTGCATCTCATCGTCATCTACGACGGCAGAGTTTGAACAGTGGTTGAGTGATCGGCTGCTACACAGTGTGTCGCGGGTTCAATTCCCGCACGGAACAAATATTTGTACTATAATAATAATATTCCACAACTATCACACAACACCATCTAGTCCCAAGCTAAGCAGAGCTTGTGTTATGGGTACTAGACAACTGGTAAACATACTTATATATTTCTAAATACATACATATTATAGATCAATTACACCCAGACACAGAACAAATGATCGTACTCATCCAACGACGATATAATACTAGACTCCTAATAACAGGCGACCGATGTCTGTCAACACATTAGGCAAAAAAGTCTTATATTCGTCTCATCTCGACCAATCCTGTGAGCCGTAAACATACATTGAGACAGAACAGACCTTGAGTTAGCCAATCACAACGCAGTACCCCGTCCCCCTCGCTTACGTAGTACCTCAGCGAGTTGGCAGAATAATTTTTGTTCCTTAGATCGTGCATGCGTAGTCTAGTATTATATCGTCGTTGTACTCATCACACAAACATTTGTCCTGGGTGGGAATCGCACCCACGACCTCCGGCATAGCAGTCAGGGTCACTAACCACTAGACCAACAGTCTTGTCAATGATGATATATGCTATGATCTACAAGTAGTTGTTCCTGGTCTGGGTTTTTGTGTATGTAAGTTTCTATGTTTAAAAAAAAAAACTTATCTTCCCTCACTCGCCTTTAAATAATTTGATATTCCGAGAAACACATACCCTAGGTCATCGCCCTCATGAAAACATGCAAACATTACAGTTTCATAGTTAATTACAAAGCCCTGGGGTTCGAGCCCCGCTAAACTACTGCGGTGAGTTGCAGCATCACATTTACCTAAATTCTAGCGATAATAGAGAAACGACCGCATTCAAATTGGGATCAAACCACGAATTTGCGTATGGTTTATTATTATAATGGAGTGTTATTTCAATTTTAATGTGGAGTGAATACCTCTTAATCTAGCGTTAAGTGCATGTTTATTAATGTTTTAAAGTTGAGCTTCTACGATTTTTTCTTAATTATAGAGACAAATAAGGTTAGTAGGTTTAAAAAAGACTTATAAATAAAAAAAAAATGTTTCTTTTCAAGTAGGCCCGTTACAGATACGTTCGAAAAGTAAAAGACAAAAAATAGTTCGACTTTAAACATTACATTACAATACTCCCTGACTGACGAGCGTTCGTAATGCTCGATTGTCTTCACTCACTAATGAAATGTTCGAATCTGTAACGTTACATTATGTACAGGTGAATGCTTGCGGTGAGGGAGCGCCTTAAATCGAATGTGACTTAAAATTTTTAAAAAATGTCTCGAAGGTTTTCATACTACAATCTGTTCAAGAAGTTGGTGATAAACCCTTTGAGCAATTCTGACACCCTAGTATTTCAAATCTCATACAATCTGTCTCTAATCATATGCACTAAAATCTCCCCCCTCAATTTCATTCATTTCAAAACTCCACAAACTATAAAATTCCAAATAAATATAATTCCTTTAAAACGTCCAACAACAATAACAGTCCCCACTATTTTAAATCACAAGCCAGTGGATCAAAATTTCAAGATCGTTTCGCTTGCAACGGAATACGTTAGCATTTTTAATATGACCAGTTTAAACTGGCATGGGGTGTTGTGGTGTTGTTTGGGTAGGAGAGGTCAGGATGGAATGGACGGGAGTTAATGCTGGCTGTGGCTGGCTTGCTCCGGATCTAGGTGGATGGATGGGACTGGGGGTGGATTTGATTGGATGGGAAATATGGTTTTGTGATAGGAAAATATTTTGCAGAAGTTTTAGAAAGTTAACACAATACACTAAAGTCTGGAAAATTAATTGATCTAATGTAATAGATAAAATCAAATACAGATGTTAATATCAAATACAGTTTTTATGCTACACCTACCTACTTATTCTTTTCTCTTCATCACCCTAAGGTAGGCTGTTAGAGAATGCCTTATTGCATTATATCCGCCTTTGTACGATTTTGTGCATAAAGTTAAATAAATAAATAAATAAATAGATTCAAATCGTTACTGTATTTTTTTATTTACTTATTTTTTTTTTCTTTTTTTTCGTGGTAAAATCATCAAATGAGTTCTCCCACCCCTTACTGTCAGACTTGTACTGACTAAAATCCACGGTGTCTTTCGGTAGCCCTTTGTGTACCGGAGTCGCGGTATACGTATGTCCCGCAACCCCGGCAGGGCTGTGATTTTTTATTTACTTACTTAGACTCGTAAAATGACTGTAGTACGGTAAATTTATGAGGGGTATCAATTTGTTTAACAGCTAATTAACTCGACTCTACCAAGTTGATACAAAGGGTTTAGTAACAGTGAGTGCTCTTAGATTAAAGTACGTAAAACGACATCGTAAATACACTGTAACTAAAAGATTTCCAGTGTTGTATGTCCATGTTAAAGTTTGAAACTGTGGCGAGTTGCAAATCCCGCCTAAGTTGTAGATACGGCGCTCGTCTGTGCCCGCGAGTTGGTCGCGCCCATTGCTATCACGACGCCATTTGTGACCAACTCTCATATTGGAAATTGAAAAGATTTCATGGTTCGATAAAGTGTCGTTAGCAATTAATGAGATCAATACTCGTTTTTTTTTTGCATTGTGAGGAAAATACTAAAATACTCGCATTGTTCTCCTATCCAAAACCGTTCAGTAGTTTCTGCGTCAAAGAATAAAAAACATCACAAACTTGTAAAAATAAACCGAGCCACAAAATTATTAACTCAGCCACGGATTTTAGTTTTGGTAGGTTGGGTTCCTTTAAACCCTATAGATAGAAATAGGAGCCTCGCTCAGCGGGGCTCCGTCGACTTTGCCTTGGATTGTCTTATTTTTTGTACATTACAGTAATTCGTGGCTGACTTAGTAATTTTGTGACCAATGTCGTTTTATAGTAGACAATAATGCTATTAAATAGAAGCCGCTTTAAATAGCACACATTTTTTTATCGTGGTAAAATCATCAAATGATTCCTCCCACCCCTTACTGTCAGACTCGTACTGACTAAAATCCCGTCGACCCGGGCATGGTCCATGGTCGGACAGCGAGTCGCCCATTACTCGCCGCTCGCATCCCCGCGATTAAATAGCACACGTCATACAATATTAGTAAGACCGAAAGAAAAGTCAACATTTGTTACAACAAGATGCATATAATGAATAGTATTGTAGTTTAAAACTGCTTCTACAAAAAGGAAAACCAAAAAAGCAGCAGCCTCGTCGTAGTCTCAGTGAGAGAAACTTACAATAGTTTTAACATTTTAACATATTCTACTGAATTTCAAGCAGTTTGCAGCGCTGTGCTTGTGAAATCCGACAGTAATCGTTAAAGCGCTTGGAATTCATGCTTAAATATTTTATGTCATTGTGCATCTGGCTTTATTCTATCCAGAATATTATTCACAGCTGTATTTTGCTGAGCATTGACCAAAAATATATAATATACTAGCTGACCTGGCGAACTTGGTACCGCCTCAGAATCAATAAATAAAAAAGCTGATTTCTGAACGACGGACGGGATACACATCAAATATTTGACAAGTGGGAATAGTTTCTAAGGGAAAACTAAATTGTTGTTTTTACTATATTCCTAATATTTTATCATATTTACTCACCTTTTAAACCTTCCCTGGACTTAAAAATAATTCAAAACCAAAATTAGCTAGGTAAATCAGTCCAGCCATTCTCGAGTTATATCGAGACTAACGAACAGCAGATTTCATACAATAAACGCAGTAAATACTTCAAGTACGCTGTAAATAAAATACTGAAATTTTGTGATAAAGCCTCTGATAAGCTATATTATGCCATAATTTGATTTTGCCGTTAGTTGCGTTCGTAAATCTGTATCCGTTTGCTTCGTTGACGGACTTAGAAAGACACTTATAGACATCCTGCCTTAGAAGTCAACTATTGATCCAACCTCTTTGTTCCAGATTTCCGCCTCGTCTTCCCCACAGGCGAAGGCATGGCTATCTCTTACCCTATCAAGCTGCCGTCACGTCGCGAGCACAGCTCCGCGCGCACCCTCACACTCAGCCGGCGAGACAAGGCCGAGGCCAAGCTGCGGCTCGCTAAGAGATGTGTGCTGGGAGCCTTCGCTACTGCCCTGGTGGGAGATAGACGGTGAGTGGCAATTTCAGGTCTATTTTTATCATTATAGAACTGATTTTTGCTTTGAACACGCCACCCATAACTAGCTACCACAATCTGTCAAAATTAATTTTACAGCTTGGGTCGTTAGGGTAAGTTGTTGTGCTGGCGTCTGTACATAAAAATGCTTGCTTGTGTCATGTCGTCTGCTGTGACGTCACTTCTATAACTATTGCCAACGGTAATCAAACGTAAACATAGAAGAATTTAATTGAAGTGACGTCATTTCGTCATTGATTGCTGTTTCATAGAAAAAGGGCGGATGGTTGTATTTTGTGATTTTATTTAGTACAAAATTTAAATAATTAAGATGTTAAGTACATTTCTGCGAATCTTTTTGATCTATATAATGGAATGTAACCATACATTGATTATTTGACATTGTCATCATGGCTATTATAGCCAAAACGACGCCAGATTTTTATCCCTCCTGAGCCTCAATCATTGTACCTACTGCGTACATTAGTGTACAATACTCCAACCGATCACACGTCAATTTATCACACAAACAACATCATCTGTGACCCTATTTCCCATCACCGGTTATTTACCGGTATCAGGGGTACTACTACCTAAGCACGAAACCTTTTCTTACGGCCGATACTTCGGGCGTTTTTTATATCTTTTTCCCTTGCGGACATAGAAAAAATAATCAATCAAATCAAATCAAATCAAATCAAAGCATTTATTTCATGTAGGCCAGTTACAGGCACTTATGAATTGTCATAGACAAATAAAAATGTAATTAGACATTAAAAAGTTATGGTGCTACAGTCCCAGTCACAAGACATAAAAACTGTGAAAGTACCGTAGGTGCTCATTCCAAGGAGTAGATCTCTATGGAGAAGAATGAGCAAGAAACTCCATGGACACTCTTTTTCAATCGCCAAAATTATTACAGATCTTTTGTTACATCATTCATCATCAGATGGTACATTATGTGAGAACGATGTGGCAAGTTATTAGTGTCCATAGAAAATATAAAAAAGACAATTCAAAAATAAAGTTATCAATAATTAAAATAGACCGTGGCAGCTAAGGGATGACCAGTCCCAACTGTCAGCGCCCGTTCACGAACATGACGCATATATCAGCACCATTCAGCTCAACCATTTTGAAGGGAACTAAATGATCCGACACACGCGCCACTATCAGCGAGACATTTGAGTGAGCATGACATACTCTCAACCGCCAGGGTCATTCAAGTCAATAAGAGACGTAGGTACTCAGTGAATGATAGCTCCGAGGTACATAGTACTCACACAATGCTGGCTATGAAACTATATAATACTAGGAAGATTGAGTCTATACAATGCAAATCCAGTTGTACAATCTTCAGCAGCTCCAACAAGAATATTAAAAAAAACGCTATCAATATTTTATCCTACACTGTCAGGTGGAGCAGGACCAGCATGGAGCCAAGCATTATTATCAGCGATATAATCGCCTAGTTTATAATAAGCCCGCTTACATAGTGTGCGTTTAATACATGATTTAAATTTAGTCTCATTCAATTCAAGAACATTTTGTGGTATTTTATTATAGCACTTTAAACAGTACCCCATGAAAGAATAGTCCACTTTGGCGAGTCTGAAGCCTGGCTGAACTAACTGATCCCTATTTCTAGTGTGATAGTTGTGTCTGTCACCTCTCTTACTAAAAAGATGCAGATTTTTCCTAACGTACATTATATTTTCATAGATGTATTGACAAGGTACTGTCATAATGTTAATTTCCTTAAACAGTTCTCTGAGAGAATCGCGTCTACGGAGATTGTATATGGCCCTGATGGCTCTCTTTTGCAGAATGAAAATAGATTCGATGTCGGCAGCCCGTCCCCACAATAAAATGCCATAAGACATGATACTGTGAAAGTAACTAAAATAGACAATTCTAGCAGTATCTACATCGGTAAATTGACGGATTTTTCGAACAGCGTATGCTGCTGAACTTAGCCGCCCCGCAAGAGTTGTTAAATGGGGACTCCATTGTAGCCGTGCATCAAGCGTAATCCCCAGGAAAACTGTTTTATCGACAAATTCAAGTTTCTCTTGATTCAATACTATATCATAATTTGTGGTTTTAACATTTGGTAAAGCACTAATGACTCTTTGATTGGATAGTTGAACTCACTCTCGATAATATGTTGAAAAAAGCGAATTGAATTCAAATATACTAGGGTTCACTCAAAAGTTTCGAGTAACTTTCGTACGGGTCTTGACGGTGCCCCTCTTAGAGGGCCAAAGCATGCCACGTTTGCGGGACTGCTTCATCACGTAACCGTGAGTCTGGAACGTAGAGGTCTATAATTAAAGGATAACTGTCGATTATAGTCCAAGTCTGACAGCAATGGGTGGGAGTACTCATTTGAAGATTGTACCACGACAAAAAAGAAAAACTTTCGTACGGGCCCGTATCTTCGTTGACGGAATATGAGAGTAGACCCCCTAAACCGGTGGCATCTACCTCTCGCATCAGCTCTTTGGCTTTCGGCCAGATATCATACCTTGTTGCCAATAAACTTTCACGGGCGCATTTTGACATTGATAAAATTGTTTTGAAGTCTGAAATTGTATATTGTAGTGTTTGTGAAAGGAAATTGTGATTGCTTTTGAATTGTGTTGTTGATTTTGTAGTTTTAAAAGAGATATTTTTTTTAAGTTATTTTCAGATAGCTAGCTAGATAATTGCAGAACAATATCATAACTAAGGAATTAACAATTATCAAATGACTTTGAAACTGCTAACCAAATCAGATTATAATAATTATAAGCTGCTCGTCAAATCCTTAGTTCAAACGTTATGATCATTTGCCAACAGTTATATTAAACCGGTCGATTTTAACTGGCCATTATTAAAACTTTTGCTTCGCCAACTTTGTTGAAGACTAGTTAGGCGAGCAACGTGACTTTGCTTGCGTGGAAGTTACCTAGTTAATGTAGATCATTAAATATTTCAGACTAGGTTTTGACTGTGGCTTCGTCCGCGTTAGATCGGGAATTAGTCCATGGAAACGTGGTGTCCAGGTGGTATAGTTTGTGTCCTACTAGCTGTTGCCAGCGGCTTCACCCGCTACAACAAAATTATCCCACGGCAACATAAAATCGGGATAAAAGCTATCCTATGTGTTAATCCAGGTTATAAATTATCTGTGTACCAAATTTTAGCTAAATCCGTTCAGTGGTTTTTGCGTGAAAGAGTAACAAACATACCTATCTACACATACATACATCCTCACAAACTTTCACATTAATAATATTAGTAGGATGTCGTATTTTATAACCCAAGTGTAGTTCTGCTTGTGAATCTTATCGAAATACGTTTTTATTACTTGGTTAAATCATCAAACATGAGTGCTCCCACACAGGGCACGGCGGGAGAGGCTTTCAAACTTGTACTGACTAAAATCCACGGTGTCCTTCAGCCCTTTACGTTCCTGGGTCACGATAGTTCGTTGGTCCCGCGACCATCGAAAAAAGTTTAGACTTATAGTAATAAGATAACTAACAAACCGATACAAATACGTAGTTTTGAATAGGCATAAGCTGACACTATAGTAGATAATATGACAGTTGTAAAATTATTATTTGTTAAAATTTATATGGGAGACCTGAAATAAATGAAATATTATAAGCTAGTCGGATACGATTAAACTCCATTTAAAACTACGATTAAATGACCATTACCAAAGATACCCAAACTGAATCCCAACTCAAAACACTATATCAAACAAAACACCAACAACTTACAATCGATCGACTTGTTCCAACACGGTGACAATTTAACTGAAGTTCAACATGAACAAACAACCGATCATTAATGTATTTGTGAGCTGTAAGGGGGCGCCACTCATTTGTCATTCTATAGGGTTGAAACCGCAGGGAGGTTTGGTTCAGGGGTGGAATAGATGGGGTATTGAGTTGTCGATGCCTTTTGAACTATTTTTCTTCTTCTTAAAGGTCGGTACAGAACATTACAGTAGGTATGTTGAAAGCAACAATAAATTGCATTATCTTATTATATTTACCAGCGGCCCGGTATGTGTTTCGCTACCTATAAAGTGAAATAATAAAAAAAAACAAAAAATGTGATAAACGAAGAACCGCTCTACCGATTTTGTGCACACTTCACATAAACCATTTACTAAATAGTCCGAAGAAAGCCTAAACATTTGGTTTGGATAGGTGAGCCCGTTCTTGAGTTATAAAATTACAACGAAAAGTGGCGATTTTTATACAACGTGTAACGCCAAAAGCGCAAAACCTCTCTTGGGGTAACTCGGCCCACAGATTTTTGTTCAAAGACTTTTGGAAATTTGCAAAAAAAAAATGGTTTTTCATGTAAAGTGAGAAATTGGTCGGGCACATCTGTATGTAAAACCAATTTTTTACCCCATGAGAGGTTTTGCGCTTTTGGCGTTACATGTTATATATACAGAAGATCTATTTATTTATCTCATGGAAGACTTACAGCTAACAAAATCATAACAAAAAAGGGGTAATAGCACACATTATACATTTATTTTATATCAATGAATATTTATGAAGTTATTCTCGAGAGCCCCCGATCTCGATTGTGTTCGAGACGTCAGAACACAGCAAAATAATTTTTGAAACGCCTCTTCTGTTTCGTTTTTTGTTTACGCAACAACAATAAAATGTGCTGTAGTTAATGATTACAACACCAATGTCCGTATCAAAAATTCGAAAATGTATAAGCTCATCCCAGATATCAAACAGGGTAGTTACATATTTGTCACGTTCTGATAACTGATAAGAGTGAATATTCGTTATCAATGCGCCGTGACAATTATACGCAATATGCTGTGGACGTGGGCAGAATTATTGTAGGTTCCGCTGTTCAGTTGTGGCGGAGGAAATGTGATGTTTTTTTAATGTATTGTTGAATAATATATCTATCGAATATTGATGAAGAGTTTCTGTCCGGAGATGTTTCGAAGACTGTGGTACATTTTAAACCATGGCACCGAAAAAACGTGTTTTTTCGATGAAAGAATAGATAAAATAATTGAACCTAGAAATATTCTTTACGGTCCTAAGAATGACCAAAGTTCTTCAATCGCATGCGGGTCACTCAGCCAAAAAGAACGAATTGTAAACACTATAGAGAACCTTGTCTATTCTTCGTAGAATGGAGATAGAATAAATTGTTCATGGTATATAGGTACATGCAGCTAGCGGCACTACCCAGATACTGGGTTGTCGCGGCTAGATACAAATTATAATACCAGTATATTGCATGGAGTCATTTCCAAATAAAATACTCGTTTCATATTAAACTGGTAATAGGAACTGGAAGCTGGCCTCAACAATTAGAAATGGGCATTTTTTTTAATGTGGTTAAATCATCAAATGAGTCCTCCCAGGGGACTGACAGACTTGTACTGACTAAAATCCGCGGTGACCTTCAATAGCCCTTTACGTTCCGGGGTCACAGTAGTTCGTTAGTCCCGCGACCCCAATTGGAAATGGGCTAGGCTTGGTGATGACCATAGAGTATGTAGTCTCAAAAGGTCACTTTATACTTATGGTTTGAAGTTCTAAGTGCATTTTGATGACCTAATTGAAATACTCGTAAAACGCTTGACTTTGACCACTTTGACTTTGAATTTTGTCACAACAACGAGTACGTTGTTACGAGTCGTTACGATTTATTGTGTAAGGTTAATTCCAATAAATTGCTACGAGTTGCTACAATTTACTGAAAAGGAATTAATTATTTGATGAATTTGAATCGCGCAACCATCCAAATAAACTGATTGGTACAATCGATCCAAACTTTACTTATTAATGTAAGGGTATCGAACTTTGTAAACTGTTGGAATACGTATTGTTACCAAATTCGATAACTAATATTGTGAGTAGATTTGTAGCATCGAAACTTCGAGTAAACTTGAGATCAACTCATCTGTGCTTGTCAGATGGATCGGGGATCACTTACAAACGTTTCATCTTGGTTTCGATTTGAAATCCGGAACTGATATACCGATTTACATACATACATAATTGTGTATTTTGTATACGTGTTTTATAGAAATGGGCACCCCCCTAACACGTGACACTTCAATATAAATTGAGAAATTGTGTGTTTTAAAATGAAATGATATTTATTTACGTAGGTTTCCCACACGGAACAAATATTTGTATGACCTGCAGGAAATGTTCCGGGTCTGAGTGTTTGTGTATGTGAGTTTCTATGTTTGTAAATGCACCCACGACTCAGGAGTTTTCCTAGTGTGGGGCAAAGTTTAAAATAAAGAAAGAAAACCTATATTTTTTAAATGAGCGAGACTACTCTGAGAAGAGGTCACTCTCTCTTTTATAGTACAGACATTGTTTTGATCTAATCATAATTAATTATAAGGACCATGCAGGTTCTTGTCGTTCGCGGTCTGTTAAGGCGTACGCTCACCGGGAGCATTCGCGTGTAATGTAACATTAAAGATTCGACTTTAAGCATTACAATACTTCCTCCCCGACTGACGAGTATTCGCGTACATTTAGTATAGATTTTATACGAGGTGCGCATTGTGATGCTCGATTCTCTTCACTCACTGATGAAATGTTCGTATCTGTAACGTTATATTACAGGTGAATGCTTGCGGTGAGGGAGCACTACTTCCTTGCTCTTCGGGGATTACAGACGTGATCCTATAATATGTTATGTTTTGTTTTGTAAAATAAGCTTTTACGGTATAAACGTTTGAGGTTGGATTTGTGCCAGTACAATGTTCAACAAGGTGAATCTCTACTAATTCTAAAGGCAAATGGCTTTTACTGCACAACACGCCGTGTTAAGACCTATTTCTCTTTCAAGTCTTATAATGTCAATGTTTTAAATCGGAATGTACCGTTCCTAGTAAAGTTCACGCACGGTTCTAGTTTTTTTTTTGCTATCCATTGATTTTCTAATGCTGGGTCTTCCTCATATCTTTGCATCAGTCAGTGCGTATCCAGGACTTCTTGCCACCTTTTTCTCAACATAATTATGGTCTCGGTGATGCCATCCATCCTCAGACACCATTTTTTTCAGCGGCTTTTACACATACGGCCTATATATGACCCACCCACACCCAGTTAATTTTGGTAGCCTCTGTTCCTACATGCATTGTGACTGTTTTAAAGTGCAATATTATTTGCAATTTATTTATTTTTTCTTCAACAGCCAAAAACAAAAACCTATTTCCCGCCACGAGAGTAGCGACGAGATTCTGGCAAACGTCAAAACTGGAAATTACTGGAGGACAACAAAACCGGACATAATACCTTCTTCATCAATCCAGGACATCTCCAAAGACACCTTGGACAACCTGCCCAAGGTCAGGAGACGGTCACGAAGACACCGTCCAGCTACCTCATACGGGTTTCCAGAAATTTCCATCTCTGACCATGCAGATACGAAGACTATGAGGAGGAAATACCATACGTTGAAGAGTCTGGTGTATACGGAGCCTGTGGAGAGTATCAGGGAGATGAGGGAAAGACCGCGGTCTGCTGGGTCTACTGTCAAGAATAAGGAGGCGTTGAGTAGACCGAGTATATTGGAGACGCTGGACTTTATAAATAGCGTGAAGAGTGCTTTGTGTGGTAAGTGTAGTCTATCTCTAACTGACACATTGAGGTGGATATCAGTGTCATTTGTGTGAATTTTAGTGACACTTTCGGCACTTTTCGACCGAGATTTCGATTTTTTAGTTTTCGTCTCCGTATTTAAAGTTTTATACTGAGACGTACAATACAATTCTCAGTTGTATGAATCTAAGTGAGACTTTTGTGAATCTTAGTAACGCTTCGAAAAATGTTAAAGACACTTGAGTGAATATCAGTATAACCACGTCGATAGTAGGTTATACTTTCAGGGGATCCAAAATGGCCACTTCAGCATGCATGAGTAAATCAATGAATCAATGTTGCTAAATTTTTCTTCATCAATTTCTACTCTACAGAATATTTCATACACGATAAATAGTTAAATTTTTAGCAACATTGATATGAGCACCATTGACAAAGTGGGCAAGTAAACCTTACTTTAAATTATGGTGCAGTTTCTAACTTTACCATTTTCCGACAGTGGAAGAATCCGGTGCCTCCGACGCTGAGGACTCAGCCTGGTCGTTAGAAGATGAGTGGCTGGTGGGTCAGTGTGCACCACTCAACCTGATATCAAGTCATTGTGGACATCATACTCTACACCTAGCGCTCGGGGAACTGGTGCTAGCCTTGCTTCACCGTGGCAGGTTTACTGTGAGTATTTCTAGCATAGGTAAATGCACCTCAATGTGTATCTTTGATAGATTTTCAACTTTATCATAATTGTAGAAGATTCCTGTTTACTGTTACCAGTCTTACTATGGGGTATCGTTTTACCCGGTTACTGGGTTGTGGAGGTCCGATAGGCAGTCGCTCCATGTAAAATACTGATATTCAGCTGAATGTGGTTCGACTGGAAGCCGACCCCAAAATAGTAGGGAAAAGGCTAGGCAGATGATGTAGAAGATTCCTGTTCGATTGGAGCTTTGACAGATTAGGGCTGATTGTTGTGATAGTGAAGGTACAAACCTACAACACTGTTTCATTTCATGTTCCCTCTTCCTTATCAGTCACGAGCAATAAAATGTATACACTTAACAAAGTTCAAGAACAATTTTCTCGTGAAATGTTGGTTTCTACTTTAAAATAAGACCTATTCCGTAATCAAAGCATAGCTTCCAAAATAGAAAGTTCATGAAAACGTAAAAGGATAGTTAATATGGTAGAAGAAAATCGCTTTTGAAACTGCCAAATGTAAACATTATAATTGCTCGTGGCTGTACATGAGCTTCCGGATACATTGTATACAATTATTTTATTTGTATACAATGATTACTTCCCAGAATTTGATCCTTATTAGAAACACTATTGAATGGTGTAATAATACAGGGTGCGATTATTTTCCAAAATCAACGGGTTTGATTCCTGCCCAGGATTATTGATTTTTCTAAAATCCAATGATGCAGTTTGAGTTTTCGTCAAAATCGGCCTCGAGACTCCTTTCAACGATTTTTGATATTCCTCATAGTTTCGGATATCGCCATCCACGCCCAGTTGAAAAATTCACCCTGTATATATATAATACAACACTAGCGTTAGGCCTAAAGGGAAACGCGACATATATCACACCACTCATTACTTTAAGCCAGATTTGGTAAGCAAGGAAGTTCTGCTATAAGTTTGGATGTTATTATGTCTAAAGTTTACTCGTAACTGGATTATAAATCAGTGAGACAATGCTGGTAAATGTGTGACTGGGGTGTTTGGTTCCCCATCTTCTTTATCCTAGCTAGGCACGAGGAATGGTGCCTTCATGATTGATGATGAGGTCTTGGGGGGCGATTACCTATTTTGGCGTCGCTGATAATCAGCTTAAAATTCAATAAGGGAAAAATAATTTCTATTTTTTCCCAATTAGAACACAAATTATATCATAATTTAATACCGAGAAATTATGGGTTGTTGTAAGCCACAAAGTTAATTCGCCACGAAAAAAAGTATGTGTAAATTAGCCACAGTTTTTGATTGAGATTGGTTGTTGAGATTTTGGTTAGTGTGCCCAATTTTTTTTTTCGCACGGATAGCAGAACAAATAAATAATAAAATCCAGCACAAAACTACAGAAACGAGGACACAACATGGAATCTGAAAATAAAGTACTACTAGGAGAACAGGATCATGGAGGTGTTGGTGTCGCACTCTTCAGTAAAATTATGCGAAATGAAGATATATTGCGGCAAAACAATAATAAACTTAATGTGGCGAATTAACTTTCAATGTACGAGTTTTAATAAACTGTGGCAAATTAACTTTGTGGCTATTGTACAACAACCCGAAATTATATCACAATACAAATCCTTTTCTTGTTCAACCTGTCCTGTTTTCTTGTGTTATTATTGAAGTGATGTATTCCAGATTCTACAAGAACTATGTTCATTCCTGGGTGACGCCAGTGAAGGCGCATTGTTCGCTCTTCATCGACTGGCGAGGGCGGCGCGCTCCAGGAGTAGTGAGAGAGCATCCAGGTATATCTCAGTATCTTAACGGCACAGTTAGCACAGTGGCTAATAGATTGGACTGCGTAGCGTGTCGCGGGTTCAATCCCCGCACCGAACAAATATTTCTATGACCTAGTAGTAGTTTCGGATCTGGGTGTTTGTAAGTTTCTGTTTGTAAACGCACCCACGACCCAAAAGAAGCTCCTAGGTGGGGCTACGTTTAAAAAAAAATGTTTCTTGGTAAAACTATTGTCATAAGGATTTTATATCTGGTGTTCTTGAGGTATAACGATAAGCCGCGGCTTGGCAGAATTATGGCGTATTTGCTACTGAAAGCTGTCAATTTACGAGCGCCTTAAAAAGCTGTCAGCAATCTGATAGTGTCTAAAAGCCACAAACAATAGTACCTTGCCGTGGCTTTGGAAGGCAAAGGGCAATTGAAGAACCAGATTGGTTTATATTTTTAGTCCCTTTTACTTGATCTAGAGCTCCCAGTTCTACGTTAATGATTTTCCAACCAAAAAAAGGGGTAGCTTTAAATAAGCAACGAAGTGAGAACTCTCGTAAAACCATATTCCTACTACCAAGCACCAAAAAACAATTTTAGATAACATTGATTCATAAAAGTTACTCTGTCAGGAAACTTTCCTGAAAGTGCGTGGGCGAGGACCTCGCGAACAAAATGTAGCAAAAAGTAATTGAACTGTGGCCGAACTCATTTAAATATCTTGACTGACGCATTCAAATCAGGAAGTTTACTCTTTAAACACAAAAGTTGTAGTTTTCACCGAATTTATGGGCGTTCATTCACACACATCTCGGACTAGATTAGTTGGGAGCCCTAACTTTTTTGTATTTTTTAAAGACTTTGCTCCACTCTAGGAATTTCTCCTTTTTTACATGGTAAAGACATCAAATGAGTCCTGTCCTGGGTAGGTACCCAGGACAGGACGGAAGGGACTGACTGAATTCTTGAACTTACTAAAATCCACGGACTCCTTCAATAGCCTTTTACCTTCCAGGTTCACGGTTACCTAATGAAACAGTCCCGCGACCCCGGCAAGCTCTGGCCCTCTAAGCCCCCCCCGTCAGTCTGCTGAAGCACTTTGAGGCGCGCGTGGAACATATATGTCACCATATATTTCGACTAAAATAATGATTTTTAAGACACTGCCACTTTTTCAGTTCCTGGCGCCTCCCAGAAGCAGAGGGTGCTACAGTGGAATCACCTCAGAAGTACAAGCCTCGTCACCCGGACTATGTCTCCGGAGACGAGGGTCCTCCGCCACCCCCGCCGTTACCCAGAACTTCTAGTATTGGAAGACAGGTATGTGCTGGAGACAAAATTATCGATACAGTTGTACTGTTCACCTTCTTCTTCTACTTCAGTTGTATTTCATCATCATATCAGCCCGGAATCACCCACTGCTGTTTATAGGCCTTCCTCTTTTTTCGCCATGTCTCTCGGTTTTGTGCGTCTCTCATCCATTTATTGCCCGCGATCTTGACGATATCGTCAACCCAACGGGCTTTTGGGTGGCCCTGGATTCTTTGGCCGAACCTTGGCCACCATTTTTATTCGGGTGCCCTCTATCTGGCAGAAACTTGTTTCTCCGAAACCTATTTGGCAGAACTCACTTGGCAGAAACTTTTTTAAACGAACATTGTTATGGTATAATTTTTTTTTAATATAATTGTTTTTTGGCCTAATGTTTTTATGTCCGAATTTAAATTGGGATACTTTTAAGATGGCAGAATTGTATTGGGCATAATTACTTTTGTCAGAGTTACAATTTTGCATATTTTCATTTAGCATAACGTTTATTTAGAGCGCCGATTATTTGGAATAATTTGACTTGGTATACTTCGAAGATCACAGAATTTCAGAATAGAAATAATTTAATAGTCATAATAAAAAATAAAAAAAATTGTTTTATAAAATCAATATGGTGTGCTACAAAAGTTAGTGACAGAAATGAATCGCTGCAAAACCGACTTCACGTATTCTTGTCTGCCCTACCCCTAGAGTGTAATTTATAATCGCGTAGGCGCGGAGGGGCGAGGCGGCCCGTGAGCTGAGGAGCAGGTGGTTTTAACGCACACCGCCGCGGCTGAGGCTGGCCGGCTTGCGGCCAGTAAGCCGAAGCTGCGGTGGTGGGCGTAAAATCATCTGCGACGATTAGCTCGCGTGGGACCGCCGGAGACCCGCAGCGCCGGAGCCGTGACAGAAGCCATGCCTGCTGAATGTGCTGAATGCTTGCTGCATGCTTACTGCATCATCTTACTGTCTGGGAAATAAAAACCTCACAATTATGCAAAAGATGATTCTGGTTGTGAACTTTCTACGATATGATGGTTATACTTATTGATTATTATGGAAATGAAATTTATGCCTAAAGATGATTCTGACTTACAAAATTATGGGTTTCGGTGTTATGGTAAATGAGTGTATGCCAAACGATTTTCTGCGAAAAGAGGTTTATGCTATCCGTTGCTATGCAAAATAAAATTATGACGTAAAAAGTTCTGCTATAAAGGGTGGACCCTTTTTATTCTTATTTCTACTAAATAAATATTTCATCTCAACACTTTATCACAAATATAATTCACTACAAAAGTTTATCACGGTTAAATTTGCTTCCCACGGTTACCCAATGTTGTGTAAAATAATGGGTACTCACTTACCAATAAACATACCATGTAAATTATAATTTGTGATGAGAAATATAAGGCATTGCTGGTTAATTAAAATAAGTAATGATAAGTTCTTGAGAGGTGACCACGGACGGGAAGACGCAGTGTAGGCAGACCTCCCACTATGTGGACCGACGACATCGTGAGGGTCGCGGGCAACCGATGGATGCAAGTGGCGAATTGTCGTTCGGCGTGGCGGTCTAAGGGGGAGGCCTATGTTCAGCTGAACCGCTTCGGGCTGATGATGACTTAAAATAATCAATGTAATCCTCTCAATTCTCTTTCAGGTATCCCACCGTTACTCAGACTACCACCCCCCCAGTCGTCTCCAACTAGAACCCACAATCACCCAAATCAACCCTCATTCAACCCCCCCGTACACCGGCATCATCAACCCCATATACGACATCAAAATGCCCCGTGACAAGTTCGCAGTCAAAAGATCTAAGTCCTTAGGCCGGAGTTTTAGTTATAAGAACCTTGGTTTAGAAATAAATAGGTATAATATAACTTTAGGTCATAAAAGTGGGAGGAAAACTAATGATGTGGTGACTGCCATTACGGGGATGTCCGGGGAGACAGGGGTGGAGACGAAGGGGCATTTCTTTCAGAGGTATAGTACTGCTGAAGTTGTGGGGGACTCGTATCGACTTAGCAGGGTTACTATTGATTGATTGATGAGGGTTGAAATACCAGGAGGATATGGTTGAAGGGACTTCTCGACAATTATCATCAGATTTTTTTCATAGAAGTAAAATTATTCAGTAATTCCGAAGGGTTTAACAAAATTTACCGTCTCTTTTTGCCAGTTGTGGTTTGCCCCTTTTTATAAAGGACCTCCTTTATAAAAGACGGGCAACTCTTTGGCTGAACTGGGTGCAGATTCAGACTCAAAACTGATGCTGAGAAATTCAGGAGGCATAAACAAGACATTTCCGATTTCGTAATCATACTCAGGTTCTCACGCTCAGTCGTGCTTGGGATTTTCTAGAATTATGTTAACATCTATTAGCCGTTTTGGCTAAGTCCGTTTTGTTAATAGCTAAGTTCATTTCGGCTAAGTCCGTTTGTTAGCTAAGTTCATTTCAGCTAAGTCCCTTTGTTAGCTAAGTTTGTTTTTTATTAAAGTCATAATCGACATGGATTTATTACCGGAGTCCTTATTTCCAAGAGTAACCACGCAGATGTTATAAATGGTGTCTATAACTTGTATTTATCATATGTGATTTGAAAGAAAATACTAGGCAGTACTAAAAAGGAATTGATTATGTATAAAATTAATATGTACTTAAATTAACCAATGTTTTGTTGCTATTATAAAAATTAATAAAAAATGTGATTTCGTTTTTTTGTTTAGTCATACTAAACACAAACAACAAATTGGATTTTTGTTTCAATTTCAAGGATTTTGGTTTTAATTTATACAATCAATAATTGGCGTAAAATAAAATCAGACTGCAAAGAAACTTTGTATGAAACAAGTTCCGATCATGTTTTCATTGAATTTTACAAAAAATTAATTGTGCTTTTCAATGTTATTTATTGTACTTAATAACTGTATATCTATTTATAGCTATGTATATAAAAGAGAAATTATAAATATATAAATATTTAAAACGTTATTCTTTCATTTAATTCATCGGTTTTTTTTTCGTGTCTGTGGCTGAACGATTGAATACTGTGATGCCAGTTACGAGTTTGATTTCCGCACGGAAAAAATATCTGTATGGCCCATGGATAGTTGTTGGTCGATGGTTGATGATGGTAGTTGGTGGTCTGGGTGTTTATTATGCGAGATCAAATGTTTTTAAACACACCCAAGATAATAATAGATGGACCAACATCTAATCTAAGTTAGTATCATGAGAGAACCCTTTGAGATCATTTTCGGCCTCCATAATAGAAGAAATTGTGGGATTAATGGAAAATCTTTAAAAAATATTGTGAAAGTAATGTTCAGTAATACCTGGCTAAGAATTTCTCCTCGGTATCGATGTCGACCTATATTGAATCTGGGTGACGGCACACTTGGAATTACCAATTAGTTTCATATTGTTGGTTTGAAAATAATATTGTTAACGGCCAACGGATGGGGTTCTCCTCTTTCTCTTTTTTTTATTATATTTTCTCTTTCTTCTTCTCTTAAACAAATTGCTACTTGATTTAATTAACAAAGTGAATATGTTATAACAAAGTTTTCATGTTACTGATTCTAGAATCCAATATTTTAATTCAATTTCTTAAACTTATTTCTGAATACTAGTTTGATACGAAGCGGTTTTTTTGAGAATATCCCACCGCATTGTTTTCAAGCTACTGTAACTCCTGAAAGCCTGTATCAAAAATAGTGATCACCAACATCTTCATAACCTAGCTACTGGGTAAACAATATACCCCTTGGGAAGATCAGATTCCCATTGTCATATTATGTTCAGGCTTCTGAATACCTACAAAGACTGTCAAAGTGTCAAAGATCTACAAAAGCCAGTCGAAATCACCTTTAAAGCTTTAAGATTTTCTTACAATTTTAACTCGAGCTACATTGCCTATTTGCAAACACTTAAATTAAAATACCCTTACCATATCCATCAAGTTGTTGATCGATCAATTGAGCAGCACTTAACTGTTCGCCAAGTAGGCAAGTAGGCAAGAAGGGAGAACTTTTGCGTTTCTTTAAAAGCTCAGAATTAAGAGTTTCAACTTGGCGGCTTTCTATACAAACTTGGTTGGAAGTTCAACCAATAGGCCGGCTGGTGCTCGGGGGTGTATACTTTTGGTTCCAGATGGATATTCTTGTTTGCAAATTAGGTCGGTAAGGTTTCAAAATATTGTTATTTTTGAAACCTTATGATTTTACCTTACCTTTTTAGATTTTATTGCTACATCTTTTTGAATACTTGAATGCTCTCACGAAAAAAAATGTATCATTTTGTATAGTTTTGTATTGTAGCCATACAAATGTTGGATGCACTGTGCCCGACTACTACAGTTTTGGAAAATCATCTTATCAGGTGCTTAAATGAATGAAAAATAAACGTTGGTAAGAATGCATGGATGGATAGATGTTATTACTCTTTCATGAAAAAATTACTGAACAGATTTGCATGTAATTTGGAACACAGAAAGATGTAAGACCCTATGGGACATCTTACCGACTCTAAGAACGGGTAAGTTAGAGGTAAAATATGGCAACTATCAAAACATAATAAATCACAATTATTGAGCAGCGTAACAATTGTTAAACTATTTAACCAAAAATAACTTCAGTTACCTAGCAAAAACCTTAAATTAATCCAATTTTCCACTCCGGAAGTGGTCACTCCAATGGTAGGCGTATCGAGCGACAGACGTTACTTATTGTATCCGGTAGCCGGTCGGGTCAATGTTGCCACTCTTACAATAACTATCTTCATTATTACACGGCCATATATCTTGTTTTTCTAGACAGTTCCATGACTTATTTGTGAGGTGAAAATAGTTCTGAGTGTAGACGTTACTTTACCTTTTGTTATTGGATTTCTATCTATGTACAAAATGTGAACATGTTTTAGCTTTTTCTGTTCTAGCTAGAACAACAATACAGTACCCTTAGCACGAGTTTTCACTCTTTTACTTTACAGCGTCTTTCCAGTATTTTAAGTAATTACAGCATTTTTTTTTTTGAAATTGTCAAAGTTCCAGTTTACTTTACGTCTCAAATACTGAAAACTCGTGTTAAGGTACTGTTGTGAAATACCTGGGAAATAACTCAATTACCAAAAATCTCTTTCAAAAATTGTTCCTGTTATAAATTAGTGACAGAAATAATTTTACAAATGGCAGCTACACGAGAGTATTGCGAATTTCGATTAAAAAGAGTTTCAGAGTTTCCATTTAATTAATTATTTCTACGAAAACAGAAGTCGTTTTTTAATGAGTCTGAACGCCACAGAATTCTGTAAATAATATTTACGTTTTGTGCTCAAAATTGAATCGAATGTAAAACAACTCACAAATTAAAATGTGATACTCGTTAAATATTGTATTGTTCGTTTAATTTTAATGGTTTTCGCGGATTTCCAGTGATAATAAATAGGTAATGAAATGTTTAAAAATATTGTATTTTGTAGGGTTTTGCGAAAAATGAATGAGAAATATGCAACCATTGATTAACTAAAACTATTGTAACTTAGTATCTTCTTAATTGCTGTACAAAATATTGACAACGCTTAAACAGGGTGGAATTTTGTAATGCCACCTGGAGGGAAAGTACTCTTATTACTGCAAATAGAAAATTTTACTTAAAGGAAACATTCCTTTATTTTTGAATAGAAAGCAAACTGCATTCAAAGATTTTCAAAAATTCTCTTCTCCCACACCCGGGAATCGAACCGGCTAAAATCTGATAAAATATACCCTGTACTTTTATTGCACCGATCGTTAGGGTCAATTTATAAGGATGAAATCTCTTTAACAAACATGATAAATTAAATGAAAGGAAAACCAGGAAATCTGAAGTTACAAATTCAATAAGTCAAGTTAAAGCTCTTTAATTAACATCCATCTTTTGTAATGCAGACTCCTTTGCGACATACTCGTAGCTGCGTGTATGAGGTAATTTAAATATGGAATGTTAATGTTTTCATCATTATAATTGACCCTAACGATCGATGCAATAAAAGTACAGGGTATAATTTTTTCTGATTTTAGCCGGTTCGATTCCCGGGTGTGGGAGAAGAGAATTTTCGAAAATCTTTGAATGCAGTTTGCTTTCTATTTAAAAATAAAGGAATGTTTCCTTTAAGTAAAATTTTCTATTTGCAGTATTAAGAGTACTTTCCCTCCAGGTGGCATTACAAAATTCCACCCTGTATAATTAGATACACGGTTGCGCAGTTGCTGAGCGATCGACTACTGCGTAGTGTGTAGTGGGTTCGATCCCCGCACAGAACAAATATTTGTATGATCTGTAAGTAGTTGTTCCGAGTCTCGGTGTTTGTGTGTATAAGTTTCTATGTTACGATACAGGAAGAAATTCTTAGAGTGGGTCAAAGTTTAAAAAAACATGAGAGGTGTCAAGGGACACCCGGATGGAACGATGTTACTGTATACACTCAACAAAAATAATCGTCGCGACTCCGCTCCACTCCGCTCCGCTCCACTCCACTCCACTCCACTCCACCCCACTCCACTCCACTCCACCCCACTCCACTCCACTCCACCCCACCCCACTCCACTCCACTCCACTCCACTCCACTCCACTCCACCCCACTCCACTCCACTCCACCCCACTCCACTCCACCCCACTCCACTCCACTCCACTCCACTCCATTCCATTCCATTCCATTCCATGGTAATAAACACATTACCCTCCTTTGCGTCGCGCAGTCGGATAAAAGTGTCGTGCCAACTTTTCGTAAGAATTTTTCCGTCCAGCCCCCTTTCACAACGCGCGATAAGGAACTTCGTTCCAAAAAAAAAGAATTTCAATAATTTTTCATCAATTTAGGCGTGAAAACGTAACAAACCAACTGACTTTCGTAGTTATAATAGTGAGGATATAATTAGTCCCTCCAATACGTCACACGTCTAATTTCCTCCACGTTGGTGCGGCGTCAATAATTAACATTTATCTCGCTATAATGAACGCAGTCGGCTGCAGTCCGGCGTATAATGAGTGCCGCGCGCTGACCCAGTTCAAATGCATGCTCACGTGACTACGAGGTGACACGCTTGGCTTTTAGCGTGGGTTTGCTTTTTTTTTAATCATAAAATGAGTCCTCCCAGTCTCCCACCCAAGGCAGGGCTGGAGGGACTGCCAGACTCGTACTGACTAAAATTCACAGTGTCCTTCAATAGCCCTTTACGATCCAGGGTAAATCGATAAGTCCCGCGACCCCGGCAGGCTTTGGCCCTCTAAAGGGGGGCCCCGTCATTATGCTGACATTCTTTGAGGCGCGCGTGGTCCATGGTCAGACAGCGAGTCGCTCATTTTTCGTGGGCTTGCTTGATTTTCATTAGTACTTTTTGATTATTCACCATATGTTATAAAACAAAGTTGCTACGTCTCTCTGTCTGTCTATTCGCGATAAACTGGAAAACTACTGAACAGATTTGTAACTTTTGGTATTATTAGACAGAATGATTCATGAGGAAGATTTTGGTATTAATTTTTTGTATAAATTGGTTGAAATATGACGAATTGTCGATAGGTGAAAATGTTGGAGTCAAGTCACCTGAGAGTTTTCATCAAAAACACTCGTTATCCTTTTGAGACCTACTGCCTGTGTACATTCTGTTACATATTGTAGAAAACATGCAACAAATACTAAAACAATATTAGTAAAGTTAACAATAGGTATTAGGTATACCTCTACACTTATGTATGTAGGGCGACGTCAATGAGGCGCAAATGGACAGTTTCATTTAAACATATTAGCTAGCAGGTTGACTGCGACATTAAATAGCTTAGAAGTGTTACACACTTGCTGCGATTTACGCATAATTATAAGCAATACAAAATATTTCCACATCATGGACACACACTTCTATGAAATAATTGAGTGCTGTAAACTACCACGTAGCTACCCAGTGTGGGCTGAAAAATGTAAAATGCCTGCGATTTATTGGTTCTAGTTTTATTGATTCTTTGGTTGCTTTTGTTTAGGTGGTAAAATCATCAAACAAGTTCTCTCGCCCTGAGTGAGCGAAAGGGTGTTAGACTCGTACTGACTTAAATCCAAGGTATTCCATCAATTACCCTTTACGTTCCAGGGTCATAATAACCTTCTTAGTCAGTCCCGCGACATACCGGTTGCCTAAAGTTATTTTTCTGCAACATTTTAGGAGCAGTGAAGCTCACAATTATTTACACGAAGTAATGTGGCAGTATCTGTCGAACAACAAAGTCAATCCGAAGCAATCACTACTCTTAATTGACTGATACCGATTCCCAAGCTCCGTTCGGCAACTAATACCGCTGAATCATGTTCAAATCGGCACAATTTGAGCCACCCCAAATGGCTTTTTCCCGAGCGTTTCCTTGCATATTAAATTCGATTTTATCGTCCGCTCAAATCGTGCCGACTCGATCATAATGTGTAGTATCCTTAATGTGTGCACCTCTTTATTCAATTGATGAAAATGGCTCAATCATGTATCTGTTATTGTGTTCCGTTGGTGTGATCAGACCACCTACATTGTGAAGGTCAATCGTCATACTTCTTGACCATAAGCGTTTTGCCAATACTTTTATTGTGCGCACAACTAAAGAGTGGAATTTACTGCCAGTCTTTATTTCCAATAGCTATAACCGTGGGGTCTTTAAGAAAAGAGTGAATAGGTTACTTCTAGCGTGCTTCGACGTCGACCCCATCTTCGCTTACAATCAGGCGCGATAGTGGTCAAATGCCAGGCTATCGCTAAAAAATGTACAGTTAGAAGATTAAAGTCAGATGATAGAGTTCTTCTTGATGTGTCAGTGTGCCTACACAGACACATCGAAACCATTTTGTCTTTAACTGTCACCACAACGCTGCTTCCTACTTTTTTGACACCCTCAAAAAAGGCGTGGAAAAGATGCAAGGTCGGCAATGCGCAAGCGATACCTCTGGTGTAGCAGGTATCCATATTTTCTCACATTTTTGGTGTAAAAAATAAATCTGTGCATTTGAAACTTTTAACCATAAATAATTATATCATTCAGATCGAGCCTGTTCCTCCCTCAGTGATACCATAAACCGAGGACAGACCAGTCAGTTAAGTCAGGACACTTGGTTGAAAAGAACCCTTTCATTTTTATGTCTAGTTTATCACCAACCGGGTCGACGGCGCATTGTGTTCCACGAGCGCCTCAAAGAGTGTCAGCATTATGACGGAGGGGCCCTTTAGAGGGCCAAAGCCGGCCGGGGTCGCGGGTCTTATCCAATTACCGTGACCCTGGAACGTAAAGGGCTATTGGAGGACTCCGTGGATTTTAGTCAGTATGAGTCTGACAGTCCCTCCTGCTCAGCCCTGAGTGGGAGGACTTCATTCGATGATTTTACTACGTTAAAAAAAAGCATGTAAAAAAAGTATAAAAAAGTATTTAAAAAAAAGTATACACCATTTAAAAAAATTAAAATAAGTGTCGCATGTCGGTTCAACTAAACAAGCCAAAGATCAACCAAAGCCGTACCAGACCGGACAGTCTAATTTGGCCGGACAAGCAAATAAAAAGCCTGACCGTGTCCGGTTTTATCCGGACGCCTGGCAACGCTATTTGTGAGTAGATTCCGGATATCGATGGCCTACTACTTGACACAATTGCATACTAATGAGTTAAAGTTATTAATAGTGAAGCGAACACATCACTATCCAATAAAGTTAAGAGTTTGGGACCTCTTACTTTGCACTAATTGAATGACTTTTCGTTTAATCGATTGCATAGTAATATTTAATTGTTCCTTGAAAAATGCGAATCATAGAACAGTCACATTTTCTTTACTATAAAGATTTATTTCTCAGAAATAAAAAGATTTACTGCATTTTTTTACAGCATCTTGAATTGTAAAGCTTTTTTGTCCAACTACCAGTAAAGCGTTCGTCAAGTCCTGTATGCATTTTCATAACTGAATGGTCAAAGTCAAATCATTTATTCCAATTAGGCCACCAAAGAGGCACTTTTGAACGTCGATTATTAAATTTAAAGGAAATAGGAAGGGATGGGATTGATTCTACACCCTAGGTCTTATGGACCATTTTGTTATGGAAGCATAAAACCAACCTCATTAATAATTAATTTACTCCTCCTTGTAACTCCCTATCATTATCATTACAACCAATAAAACTAGTTAGCAGAAACGCCAGCTAGTCGGATTTTAACGTCCCCAATCACTTGTGCTCTCTAGAGAGCTAAAGGTCATCGCACAGTTATAATATTCGAACGGGATCAGCATTGCCTGAAGTTGAACCGTATTCCCCCATATTTTTGGTGTAGATTAGCCATCGGCGGCCCACGGCGATGGACGTCGCAAGACGATCTCTGGCCACCGTAGGCTTGGGCATGCGGGCACCGAGTAAGTAATGGGCGACTCGCTGTCCGACCAGCTGCTCGGCTCGACGGCGCGTTTTGTTCCACGTGCGCCTCAAAGAGCGTCAACACAATGACGCCCCCCCCCCTTTAGAGGGCCATAGCCTGCCGGGGTCGCGGGACTACTGAATTACCGTGACCCTGGAACGTTAAGGGCTATTGAAGAACACCATGTATTTTTTTTTATCCTTTATTTCAGGCATCTTATGGCCCATAAAACACAATACACATACAGATATAAAACAATAACTATAGACTAATACATATTCTAAACAATATACTTAAAACTACTGCACACGAAGTGACGGCGTTGTGTTACGCTGCGAGGTGTCGCGTAGCCGGCCTCGGAATCGCCGATACAGCACACCTTTCGGCCAAAACTCTTCCTTGAGAAAGGTCGCCAAATGTTAAGTCGGATCGCGCACCACAAAAGAATTAAAATTGGTGTTATGGCACGCCTCCAACTTCTCCACTCTCAAGTTTCAGTTGGTCTTCACCCGTATGTACTCGACGATGTCCTCCGTCTTCGTAGAGTAGTGTAAACGGGACACGTAGCAGCATGTTAGGTCCTGCCAGCGCTGTCCCGCACTGGTTGCGAATTTTGGTCAGTACAAGTCTGACAGTCCCTCCTGCTCAGCCCTGAGTGGGAGGACTCATTTGATGATTTTTCCACGCTAAAAACATATTAGATACGACAAGGAGATGTTATAGTGCATAACTGTGTGCGCAGCTACAGGTGCACTCTCTTCTTGTTCACTTCCGGTGGTGTATGATGCGATTGGCGAGAGATCAGGCGCAGGACCAATGGCTTAACATTCTTAGACACGTAATATCACACCGCCTACTTCTAAACTCCGGACTGTCACTGAGAAATGTCTAGTGGAAAAATTCAATAAAAGATATTGTCTGACTTAGGAAACGAACCTAGGAGGAACCCATGCTCTCTATGTAAATGTATGTGGTCATAAACGGGGGTTGGTATACAGGAACGTCGCCATTTTCATCCAGTCCATAGCGGATGGTCAGTCGAAGCAGCAAGCGCCACGTAGTGACATACGGTATACGGCCTGCCTGATGGAACGATCCCTGAAGGTCACTGTAACCTGTGGTCTTCAACATCAGTGGTGTGCCTGCGCGTTGTCGACCCTGCAGACACCTTTTCTCGTCCTTTTTTCAGAAAGGTTTTCAGCTTAACAAAACATAATTGGCTCTGAAGAGTCCATTTATAGCTCATAAAACCTCGGAAAATAGTTCATCTCACAGCCTATTGTTCTAGGGAGGAAACACTTTTAATACCGGGATGGACGCGACCATTTGGGTTTTATGGTGTGTCAGTCGCAGCATGATGAGCTTACACTGCGAGTTATGTGATAACTTTGATTATACGCCTAGTTGAAAATGGAACAGCAAACTCTGTTCTGTTCTAAGTGTGCGCTGACCTCAAGGGGGTATAATCATCTCATTTCGGTAATGATAATGTCCACACTAATGTATTTAGGTTCTAAGTGCGGGACATTTGGCGGCTAATAGACTAATCAGAGGTAATGCAGGGATATGGCAAGGACTTAAGGACAAGTGTTTCAGAAATTTAAACACAAAGTAGGTAATTAATTGTGTAGTTGGGGATTAGAGATTTTGCAGTTTTTTAACATGCTAAAATCATCTAACGAGTCCTGCCAACCATGGTAGGACTGTCAGACTTGTACTGATTAAAATCCAAGGTGTCCTTCAATAGTCCTTTACGTTCCGGGGCTACTGTTACCCGATAGTCCTGCAATCAGTGTTTTTGTAGTTAGATTAAGAGTTAGAAAAAATATAAATTGTTTGAATGGACGTTAATAAATATTGTTCATCATTTGATTCCTTGATTTGCCTTGTCTTTTTTTTTGTTGTTTTTAAATCATGATGTAGTCCACCCACCCTGGTCAGAGCGGAAAGGACAAACTCATTTTTTTATTTAATATACGAGTAATATTTTATAGAACAAGGATAATCAGTAAATTCAGCCTGAGTCTTCGTAGAACAGGACAAAGAAATAATGTCAAGAATATGAAATATATTGTACCTGATGTATACATCGCTACCGTGGACTCGTAACGGGAGTGTGCCCGAAGTAATTAGTGAAGGCGGATGTACTTGACACAATTACAGAACTACCCGCCGGAACGTTAGTGTTACTGAAGACAGGCGGAATAAAATATGATTGTTATGGTTTTCTAGGAAGACTATTATGTTTGAGCAGCAAATGTAAAAAAATTGTGAGATAAAAAAAACTGATATTTATTATATCTTTACCTGGTCTATTAATTAGTATCTATAGACTTAAACATTTAATAATATTTAATGTGCGAAAATATCAGGTAGGTTTCTTCTTTCTTTAAAAATACACAAAATTTTAAGGCGCAGTGTTACCTCAATATTTCTAAAAAATGATCGATTTCTTGGATTATCCAAGAAATCGATCCAGCGCAGCGTACCGAAAATAGCGAACGCAAAAAATACAGTGGACACAGAAAGACTTAAATTAAATAATAACTAAACAGAATAACAAATACAATTATGATATTCCCAATAAAAAAATTGGAACTTGAAGTACAAAAAAAACTTTGACGTTAAAAATCTCTGTATTTCCAGCAACAACAACAGTATTTGCATTCTTTTTTAAATCTTGACCAAATTTATTATTTTTTTTCTTTTGGACGATGTTAAGACAATCCGTAAAATAAATGCCCCTACGTTCAATTTTTAACCTTACTAACGTTGTAGTGATTAACTAAAATTTTTATATGTAGCGATAAAATCGTTCAGTCCGCGCCTTAACGTAAAATAATGTAGTATAAAGCATAAATAAAGCTATAACTTATCATCACCCATTCCATAATAAACTTAAGTGCTTTCAAGTGTTACTTGAGTACTAACTTAATAAATATTTATCACTTGAAACACTCGTAGCACTATGTAAATGAACACAGTTCTACGTAAATTACGTAGCACGATCTACGCTGCTACGGCCCTACGCCGTAGCACTCACAATGTTGTTGCGTTATTTTGGAAATGTCTTCATTTCTCAAGTCTGTTTAGTGGTTTCAGCTGCATTTTCAGTCTACTCAACAACTTCAATGTTGAGTGAAACTTATAAAACTGTAAAAAATATGCAAATTGTAATTTATTTGTTGTATAATTTCAAGATCAGAAAAAAAAAACTTTTTAATTTTGCTTTCTCAGAAATCGATGCCCTTTAAGTCGTAGTACTCATCTTAAGGTCAGGATAACAGATTGTGTGCCCTGTGCATTCTTAATAACGCGAAAATCAAATCATTTATTAAAAAACTCAAACCCTTGTTATGTTCTATAAGTAGTTGTTTCGAGTTTGGCTATTTCTTTATTTTGTGTTTTTATGTTTCTTACCGCACGCACCCACGATACAAGAGAAATTCCTAGTGTACTTTATTTCCATTATAGATATAGCTAGCATATTTTTAATACCGGCAAAAAAAATCATACGTTATACACACGCAGTCACAATGTATCATCGCAAGTCAACAACGACGTAAGTATAAATCCTTGCCAATTGAGCCGCCGTCGACCTTGACAAGGTCGGGCGCACTGTGGCCGCGCTGGGGTCACTCCCACGACCCCGTGTCCTGTTTGTGATCGCCATTCATATGGGTATTTACTAAATATTTACGTATAGTTTGTTTTCTCACATGCCTAAGTATACATTACATCACATGTCACATATTATACCACCTTAATTTAGGACCCATATTACTAGTAAAAGCCGTTGGTCCCGGCTGTCATTTGTAGATCTTTGCCAGTCATTACTATTAGTCAGAAGCCCTGAAGCAAAAGTCTGACAACCAGTCTTACCATGGGGTATCGTATTACAGTCGTTACTGGGTTGTGGAGGTCCGATAGGCAAAAAACTTGCATAGATAGAATTTATCATCCTTTAAAAATCATAAGCGAAGATTATGATTTTAATAGGATGATATACAGGGTGATTTTTTAGTCACCATCCAAATTTTAATATATTAATCTTTGGCGAAAATCATTGAATACGTGTTTTTTCTTTTTGTATCAATCAATACAAAAATATCGAGATATCACGTCTCAATGTTATCTATAAAAAGTTGATGAATCTGGACACCGCGCTGTCATGTGTCGCTCAGGTGTAGCGGGGCGGGGCGGGGGGTCAGCGGGGTGCGCTCTGCCCGTTTCATGCGTCGGCAAGTGTATATTATTAACGTTTAGCTTAGTGGCCACACAGAGCGGATGAGAAAATGATTTAATATGACAATTTGACGTATCGATTTTTTTTCAAAAATGGGTTTAGTGATTGATACCTAATGCATAGAAAAATTTTGGACGGTGGTAAAAAAGTCACCCTGTATAAATCCATGTATTGTATATTGATGGTCGGTGCTTAGCTCTAATGCAGCTACGGCGTCAAGGATCTAAAAAAATCTAACTCCTTTTTTTGGCAGTCTCTAAGGCCCTTCATACACAACGCGACGCAAGTCTCCGACAACTTACAACTTTGGTATTCATTGACGCGTGCCTGTGTACGAACCTCTATGGATTTGTATTGCGATAGTCGCCTGGATACCAAAGTCGTAAGGTATCTGAGATGTGCGTCGCGTTGTACGATCATAATCCATGTAAAGTCAAGTTTCTTGCCGGTTATCTCCATGGAAACGACCAACTAGAACGTGCACCAGTTTTTCGTTGATGATTTCATAAGCGTCCTCATGGATCTATGTGGAATAAAATGTTTGATTTTGGTTTAGCTAGCATCATCACGCCTGTTACCTTTGATGGTTTAGGCAAAGATGTTACATTACACCTACAGTTCACTAATTTTGTTGAAGTTTACGGGCCAGTTTAACGCTATTGTGGACGGTGAGTAATGGATCTACGTAGCTCACCGTTCTATCAAGGATCAGGACCGAGTCATGGGAGCGTCGCTTGTGACAAAAACAAAACCTATTGCTATGAATCGGGCACAAATCTAGAGTTTATGGCTGCTATTGAGGATTCTCATACCGAAAAACCGAACAAGACTTTGCCTGACCTGGTAATCGAACCCTTGACAGTTATAATCGCCTCTTATCTAACGAAAAATGCCAATATATCCCACCATTTTATTTGTCTCTACGTTACGAACAAATGGGCAATATAAAAATATTATTTAAGAATATTAACAAGGAATATTCCTCCACGTGACTGTAAGTAAGTGGTGAAGTGTAATCACAGCTTTATCTGCGATATAACTGGTGACAAGTCGCCGTGTCCGGTGTGCCCACGGCTTTAGCTGACGGCCGCCGGGCGCGAGAGACGGTAGCTGGATCCTGATTGGTGGGCGGCGGTGTTTCCACTACTAAAGTACTTTGTTAGTATTATGGAAAATGTTTAATTAAGAAAATATTTGGGACTAGCTGACCCGGCAAACTTCGTACCGCCTCAAAATCAATATTTTTTTATCATATTTGATCACCTTTTCAACCTTCCCTGCATTTCCAAAAATAATTCATACTATAATTAGCCAAATCGATCCACCCGTTCTTAAGTTTTAGCGAGATTAACGAACAACAATTGATTTTATAAATATAGATTCAGCTGAAATATAGACATACGAGGATCTGAGAAGGGGTGGTTGTGGAAATTGACACAGGGAGTTGACTCTGTATTTTGGAAAGTTGAAATTTAATTTCAATTCCTCAAAATTAAGTTCAATAACAGTGCAAAGAGTCATAAACAGTGCGATAAGTAGTAGGACACCAAATCATAGCAATATGGAATATATGCAAGCCCTTTTCCGAAGGGTTAATGGGACTGGTAAACAGGCTACAGTTTGAATTGTTTGACTATGGTGCGTTTTATTCAGTATTTTAGTGAATTTTAGTCAGAGCTGACTGGACTGTCGGATTCAATTGATGAAATTACCAACTTTTTTTTTTTTTTTTTTGCGTGGTAATGTCATCAAATGAGTCCTCACACCCCGGGCAGGGCGGGAGGGACTGTCAGACTTCTACTGACTAAAATCCACGGTGTCCTTCAGTAGCCTGTTATGGTCCGGGGTCACGGTAAGGAAATAATCCCGCGACCCCGGATGAAATTACCACCTAAAAAAAAAAACTTTACAGGCCCTACTAAGAAGCGGTCCACCTTGTGGACTAGTTCTTGGACATCCCAAATAGCTCATAATAATAATTGGCCAAGTAAACTAAAATCGCGGCGATTAAAACAAGATTACTTGAACTTTGGCATTTCAAGTGTGTTGGAAATTGTTGATTGAACTGAATTAATCGATTAATTAGCAGAGTCGATTAATAAGATGCCATATACCCCAAAAGCATGGGCGTAGCCACGGTGGGGCAGGGTGGGGTGCTTGCCCCACCCTGACTCCGACTTGTTAGGTGTCTTTTAACCAAAATTAAATAATGTAGGTACTTACCTAATACAATACCTACTTAATATCGGTAAGAAACCTCACACTCGACAATCGTCAGACGACACAAAAAAAATCTAGAATTTTGCCCCACCCTGAGCACATATCTAGAATTTTGCCCCACCCTGAGCACATGGCTGGCTACGCCCATGCCCAAAAGGGTTACCTTTTCTTCTGTAAGTGACTTCCTAGCGACTTATACAAGTAGTAAGGCCTCTCAACACGTGCATGGCACAATAAGGCGCGGAAACAATTACTTACATTGTATCAGAAACGTGTCCCAAGTCTCAACGCCTGCGAATTGGACGTAGGTATTGACGCCTGAGACGCACTGAGCGTCGCTTCTATAGATTATTTAGTAGTTTTTAAAAAGGTCAGTCGGTAATCTTAGGGTCGGATTTTTAGGAATTGGAGTATAGGTCAGGCACCCTGTGGCCTGGCTTTCTGCTGAACTGAGCCTATTTGGCACAGCCGTGAGGCACACGGTACCTACTTTTTGTGATTCTTCTTTATTTCTATTGTATACTCGTGGCAAAACTGTGTGCCAAATAAACTTATTTTCTTCCTTTCTATACAGTTTTAGACACAATGAGAAGTAACTACTACATTTAGCACCTTAGAGCTGTCAGCAATCTGATGGGGCCACCCTAGAAGAGGAGGAGGAGCATCTCATCAGGTAACAGTGACCCTGGAACTTAAAGGGCTATTGAAGAATCACCGTGGATTTTAGTCAGTACACGGCTGACAGTCCCTTCCACCCTTGGTGGGAAGACACATTAGATGATATAACTACGGTAAGAAAAAAACAGTCCGTATGTACAAATTGAATCTGTGACTGTCTTTTAATGTAGCTTAACAGTAAAGTCCCCAAAACTCAATCTCAACGTCCTACTTAAAACCCTTAAAAGCAATAAAAAAAAGAAAAATCCAATAAAAAGGCAAACGCATCATATTACCACTTGCGGTATCTGTTCATTCGTTCGCTCAGATTCGCTCGTTTCGCTCATTCCGCTCAGATAAGCTGACGCGTCGCTTTACCGCTCACTCCACGAATTAGCGAGCGAATGACAAGCTCGTGGACTCTTTACGCAATCGTAGAGATAAAAGGGCGCGTTTTTGGACTGATAAAGAAACATGACCTTTGTGCAATGTACTAAAATTGTACAACCTGGGAAATATTTGCCCGGTTTCCTCCTATCCAAGATTTTCAATGGATTTGGGTTTGTTTTCTTGTGCAATGTCTAACATTTTTTTTCTTCGCTTCTCTCTAATCCTTATATCCTTCGTAATTATAACGTAAACAAAAACGGTATCATTCAGAAGAGGTTGGGTTCCGACCTGTTTAATAATTTGACAGAATTGATCAAGCTACCTCCCCTTAAGTTTGTACAGACCGAAACCGGACACATTGTATATAAACATCATATTTTCGCATTGAATAAGTATATTATAGGCTATTAAAAAAAAAGATTATCAATAATTTTATACATTATTTTTTCTTATATAACGTAAACCAATATTGACGAATATATAACGCACTAGGTCGGTATAAAATTACACGCGTCGTCACAAACGTTTTATCTGTGGTCATTGATTTTTCATAAAAATATGTGTTCATTATTTTTCAATACGGTACTCTAAATGACGGACTAAACACATTTTCAATTTATGTTTGCAGTGGAATGCCCTATTATTAAATTAAATTACAGATTTATAAACCTTTTAACGAGCATGCTCGCTGAATGACATTTCATACAAACTTTTTGAAATGAATCGTACCGTACACGCTCTTAGGGAGAGTCGCACCAGGCGGCGGCCGACGTGGCGACGGAAGCGGTTGCGACAGTCGTTGATAGGATCCGGCAGTTGGGACTCGAAGTGGCGCTGCACAAGTCAGAGGCCATGTGTTTTCATGGCCGTCTGAATGCGCCGCGGTCAGAGTCCCACATAACGGTGGGAGGGGTTCGCATCGGCGTCGGGAGGACGATGAAGTACCTGGGACTCGTCCTCGACAGCCGATGGAACTTCAGGGAGCATTTCCTGAGTTTGGCCCCAAGGCTGAACCGGGCAGCAGGCGCCCTCAGGCGACTCCTGCCCAATATCGGCGGGCCAAACACCTCCTGCCGGAGGTTGTACGCCGGTATCGTGCGGTCCATGGCCCTCTACGGGGCCCCCGTGTGGGCCCTGAGCATCCGGACGCGACCACAGAAGCTGGTCGCATGCCAGAGGGTCATGGCTATCCGGATGATCCGGGGATACCGCACGATCGCCGGCGAATCGGCCAACCTCCTTGCCGGATTGCTGCCCTGGGATCTGGAGGCGACTGCCCTCCAGCGCGTCTATGAGTGGCGCGTGGAGGCGCAGCGTCGGGGAGAATTCCCGCTGCCCCGACAAGTCGAGGCGCGGCGGGAAGAGGTCCGGCGCGATCTCAGGGCAGTATGGAGACAACGACTGTCGCAACCGAGGTTCGGGCACGCCGCAATCGCGGCGGTAAGACCCCTCTTTGAGGAGTGGCTGGAGAGACGTCACGGCGTCCTGACCTATCGGATGACGCAGGTCCTCACCGGACACGGAAGTTTCGGGAGGTTCCTGTGTCTGATAGGGAAGGAGGAAACGCCCGGGTGCCACCACTGCGAAGATCGCCCGGAGGACACAGTAGAGCATACGGTGCAAGACTGCCCAGCTTGGGCAGAGCACCGACGTGTCCTCACGGCGGCGATAGGCGGAGACCTCTCGCGCCCGGCATTGGTCGCAGCCATGCTGCGGGGCGAGACGGAGTGGGAAGCGGTCGCCTCCTTCTGCGAAGCAGTAATGCTCGTGAAGGAGGAGGCGGGCCGCGAGAGAGAGAGGACAGCGTCCTCCCTCCGCCCCAACCGCAGTGGTAGGCCCCCGCGGCGTCGGACGTCAGCAGACGATCTCCGGCCACCGTAGGCGCGGGCATGCGGGCAGCGAGTAAAGGGCAACTCGCTGCCCGACCATGGACCATGCCCGGGTCGACGGCGCGTTGTGTCCCACGCGCGCCTCAAAGAGCGTCAGCATAATGACGGGGCCCCCTCTCAGAGGGCCAAAGCCTGCCGGGGTCGCGGGATTGTTTCATTACCGTGACCCCGGAACATAACAGGCTACTGAAGGACACCGTGGATTTTAGTCAGTAGAAGTCTGACAGTCCCTCCCGCCCTGCCCGGGGTTGGAGGACTCATTTGATGATTTTGCCACGTAAAAAAAAAAAAAAAAAAAAAAAAACCGTACACGCTCTTAACAAACCTTTACATAATCGAAACTTCAACGATTAGAGAGGTGATCAAAGTGATCATTTACCAACTAAAAACACCCTCTCAATACAAACTAAAACTGAACTAAACTAATATAGACACAAATAAGGCTACGTTATGTAAAAGGTTCCGAACCACAAGACAAACAGAGATAGAAAATGAATAGCGAACCAAAAGTCCTTGAAAAGTGGTCCAAACAGTTCCAAACCACGTAGTTTATAATTAGAAAACTAAGGTCTTTTGTACGACTAGCATTTTCAGAAGTTCCTCCCTCGCAACGACTGTGAAATTCCTTTAGATTCGTTCGTTGACAGTTGGCATTCTGTAGTTATCTATTCCATGGCTTGAATTTGCAGTTAGAGAGGTATTTTTTTCAATAATCAAATGTAATTTTTCGGAATATGCTGATTTATTAGCACTTATTATAGGTCAATTTTTACATAAGACAGTCTCCCAACGCGTCCCCCTCCGACACTTCTTAGTGTTTTGGCTGGGAAGAAGAAGTGGTGGAACAAACTCCCCAGCAACACATCTGTCTTCACGGTTAGAAGAACCAAGATTTTATACATTTACATAGAATATTCACATTACACATCAGTCTGAAATTACATAGGTATCTTTATCCCTATTATACTTCTACTATAAACACATATGAGTCAATAAAACCTCGAATTAAGAACCTCCTCCAGTTTTTCGTCGGTTATAGCAATTTTCTAGTCAAGTAAAAAAAGGCTGTTTAACTATCAAAAGATAAAGCTAAAAATAAACAAGCTAACCTTACGTAAAAGAGTTGTAACCACAGGAACCGTTAAACCTTCTGTTAAAACCGACCGGAAGAGAAAACTTTTAGTTAAAACTACATGCCCAATAGGACAGTACATTTACAATCAACTGGAATTTCGATCTTAATTCTTAAGAAATAAAGTAGGAATTGCGACAGATGTCAAGTTTGTATTTTTGGTTGTATTACAACGTGTGGTTTGTAATTATTTTTGGTCCTAATGAATACTGTCCCAGCGTTAATTAAAATGATTTAATTTTAATTGAGAACATTAACATAAGTAATTGCATGAGGTATGTCTTCCCATGGCGGTTAGTTTTTAGAGGTATATAAATCATCAAATGAGTCCTCCCGCCCTGGGTAGAGCGGAAGGGACTGTCAGACTCGTACTGACTAAAAACCACCTTAATCTTCACATGCGTTCCAGGGCTGCGGAATCCTGCTTAGACAGTCCGCGATCTAGAGGCTTAACTTCGAAACAGTTGTTAGTATTTATTCTAGAGAGACCTTTTATTTTGAAGAAAAAGTGTTACGAAAATATTCATCTTAAATATTTCTTCATTAGAACGTCCGCCATTTTTAATTTTCACTTATTAACTTTATCTTCATGAATCAACACTTCAACAAAAAAAAAGAGCGCGCTCTATGAAAAATATCTTTTTTAAATTTCGAACGTGCCTAGATAACAAATTGAGAGGATTATTGCACTCACTTCGGTAGTATTCTCGTCTTTCTCTTTTGTACGAAGCCGGTATTGTTGTCTCGCTCAAGTTTTCCAGTTCACGCCTGCGCGTTGAGGGTTTTCCCGAAAGATATGGGCCGCTCGAAGCTTCGTATGGTGAAAAATATTCTGCGAAATGGTAGACTTCTAAATAATATTGTTTTTGATTATGAGTTGAAACAATGAATTCTGAGTAAGGTTACGTATTTATTGTAAAAATCATGTTTTTTTTACCAATCAATTTTCTTTGCGAATTTTTACACGCTATAATTGAGCATTCTAGATAAATTCGTTTCAATAAACCGTTTCAAGAAAAACATAATGGAAAGCCAATAAGATGTAGCTTTCAGAAGCTATTATAATTTACAATAATATCAGTTACGCAAGAGGGGAGGCGCGGTATACGTAGCTTCGATCGCCGACCGAGCCAGAGTCAGCCTCTGGAACCGGTGGAGATCTCCCGGGCGAATGTCGTGTCCGGACGAAATACCCGGACGTCGGTCAAAATTCGATCAGTGCCCTCGTAATAATTAAAAAAAGTAATCGAACTGTCAAAAAATGTGTCTGCCGCGTTTCAGAGCTGTCACATTTGAATTTGGAATTTATTTCTTTTTTATCCGGCCAGTGTGAGAGTAGAGGTTCCGTGTGTGATTGTGACCTTTGTTTTAGAAAAAAAAGCGAAATCTTTATTGTAACGGTTGATTTTTGAGTTGTAGTGAGGTGTCAATTTGTGATATCCATTTCGGACCATGCGATTTACGGTAAGTTCTGTTCATTATTAAATTAACCATAATATGACAATGGAATTTCTTGTATTTCATTGTTCTTCTGACAAAAAAAACTAAGTTATACTGTTGCTACCGAATTATAACAAAGAAAATTTTACGAGTTACGGTTAATTAAAATTCATGGTAAAGGCAACAAGTAGTGACTTCATTAGCGGTTTCTTGAAGACGGCAGTGCAAGCAACAATTGCGTGAGCAGCTACATTTATGTAACTAAGGTTAAACTATGCTTTTGTCAGATTAAGACTTTTAGACTTCAAAGGGTGGTGGATTAGGGCTTATGGCTTATCTTGTCACAGTCATACCTGATTGGAGATTTCTGTTACTTAAAGTATAAACTTTACTGAATATTTAACGTAGTTTTCTCGGTTTTCTTTCTGTTTGTACAGGTGAGATTTTGGGTGTATGAAAGTTCCGGTTTTTCTTATGTTGTCATGATGAATGTGAATAAATTGATTATGTTTAAATTTAATGGTGCTTTCCCGTAAACATTGAAGCAGTTAATTATGCAATTTGATGCGGTCGCGGTGCAATAATTCAACTGCAGAAATGCGGTTACACATCATTATGAATAATGAATTCAATGGGCAAATTAATTTAAATGTTTTTCATACCAATACCACAACTAATTAATAAATAAGTAAGTATCTAGTGATATTTGATAATTATACGAGTACTAGATACTAGACACTAGACATGATACTAGACATTCAACTATTTAAAGATTCTTCGTCAAAACGGTTTTCTAGGTGAAAAATGTCACACCCAGTCGCATCCCTACTAAGTCGACTGCGTGTTTTCGCATTCTAAAGATTCTGGCGGGAACTTGAAAAAAGCGCGGTTCAGAAATTTTTTTGAAAATTAATTTTTAATAAATTGTTAGGTTTTTTTTTTAGAATAAAAGTGGAAAAAAACGACTAAATTATATAAAGTAATTCGACGAAATGGTGGGTAACGAGGGGGGCGGGGATAACCCGCCCGGCCCCCTAAAGCGTCCTCGGGCTGAGGAGACACTACAAGGAGCGAGAGACTCTGACGGTGGCGATGGCGGCGGTGGTGAGCGTATTGACTCTTTTTCGCCTTTCATTAAGCCAAATTATAAAAGACTATATCCCGAACACTCGAATAACACAGACTTTAAAGTTTTTATTGAATCTAACGGAAAGGACAAGATAGGCAACAAGAGCCCAATATATTTAAACCATATATTCACGAACGAAGTTAAAGGTGTGACGGCAATCCAACGCGTGAATGCCAATAAAATAGCCATTATATTCAAGCAATATAATACAGCTAATAATTTCATAATGAATACATCTTTTCTAAATAAACACAACATGAAGGCCTTCATACCAGCTGCACAAATAGAAAAAACTGGCATTATAAGATTTGTTCCTCCTAATATATCCAATAAAGATCTATATACAAAGCTATCATCTATTTATGAAATCATCGCAATAAGAAGATTTACAAAAAAAGTTGGCCAAGAGCGTGTCCCACTACAAACAGTGAGCATTACTTTCCTTTCCAATATTCTTCCAGACAATGTTCAATATGATTTATTTTCCTATAGAGTTTTTGAATATGTGTCCCCTTTACAACAATGTTTTAGATGTTTTAAATTTAATCACTCTGCAAGAATTTGTAATAGTAAACAAAGATGTTCAATTTGTGGAGGTGAGCACTTATATAAGGAATGCGATAAACCAACTGAGGTCTGTTGTATAAACTGCAGTGGGCCCCATCTTGCAATTTCAAAATTATGCCCTATTAAAATGAATAAAATTATTGAAAAGAAAAATAAAATAACTTATGCAAGTGCTACCCAAACTAAAAACATAACTAATACAACTGAATTCCCTCCGCTATCGCCGCCAAAAAGGCAACTTGTACATAATCCTGTAATTAAGCCTATAAATAGTAAAACTGTAAATAATGGTGTAAATAATGTTGTAAATAATAATGTAAATGATGTTGTAAATAATAGTGTAAGTAATGTCAGTGACCTTAAAACTCAAATAATTGCCAACAATGGTGTACTTATGGCCCTAGTACAGACATTGGTGGAGTTAGGAAATAAAGGGGATAAAACCCCTACTACCATTAAAACAATTACAGATACATTAGTTAAAAACCTTAAATAATGGACCCAAATTTCACACAACATAAACTACGAATTGCTCAGTTTAATATTCAAAGTGCAAATAGTAAAAAACCCCTATTAATAAAATTTTTAAAAGAACAAAATATTGATATTTGTCTGCTCAATGAAACATGGTTTAAAGATAACAATTTTAGAATACCTGGATACAATATTTATAACAAAAATTCGAATAATGCTCATAATGGTGTAGCAATATTGATTAGACCATATCTTAAATATAATATAATAAACACGCAATTCTATGAAAATATTCAAACAGTAGCTTTATCCATAAGTACGGTACGCGGCAGTTTAACTGTGCTCTGTGTATATTGCCCGCCAACAACTGCACACGTACGAATTCATAGATTACACGACATAATTCAAGGTCTTCCTAAGCCTATATTTATTAGTGGAGATTTCAATGCACATCATATTGCTTTTGGATGTCTTTCAACTAAAAGCCGAGGTCACGATTTGTTTAATATAATTGATGACTTAGATTTATGTATTTTAAATGATGGAAGTTTTACAACCATTAATAGACCAGGACAAAATCCTTCTGCTATTGATGTTAGCTTCATCAGTTCTAACCTTGCATCATTGTGTGAGTGGACTGTGCATGATGATACCATGGGAAGTTATCACTACCCAACCATTACAGAAATTTCATTACTTGTAGATAAATATCACATAAATCCTCCGGTCAATAAGTTTTTATATAAAAAAGCAGATTGGCAGACATATAAAACAATATCAAAAGTAATATTTAATGATTTAACTCTTAAACTATATGATCCTGTTCTTACATATAACGATTTCTGTTCTCGTTTAGATTTGCTAAAAGAAATAACAATTCCAAAATTATGTAAAATAAACAAGTTTAAAAGTAGACCCCCAGCTCCTTGGTGGAATGACATATGTGAAAAAAGTGTTGTTGCTTCATATGATGCATTGAAATTATATAGGAGGGAGCCTAGTATGGAAAACTATTTAAATTACAAAAGAATAGACGCCAAGAAAAAAAGAACTATCTCTGAGCAAAAGAAAGTTGGATGGAACAACTTATGTAACAGTTTCAATAGAACTACTCCAATAAGTAAGATCTGGAATTATTTAAAGATGTTCAAAGGTATTAGACCTGGTAACAAATCATATAAAGATGATTTTATTTTTCCATTTTTAGATAAATTATCTGATAATACCAATTTAACTGATTCTAGTAATATAAATAACCTTTTTGATATTAACAATGATAATTTGAATTCAAAATTTTTATTAGATCCTTTTTCATGGCGCGAATTTACAATGGCTTTGCAAAGTAGACGAAATACGACACCTGGTTTAGATGACTATCCATACATTATCATTAAAAACTTAGATGAATCTGCCCAACAGATATTTCTTAACATTCTTAATATGCTTTGGCATACTAAAACTATCCCTCAATCATGGAAAACACAATGTGTGATTCCAATACTAAAACCAGAGAAACCCCCAGAACTTCCTAGTTCTTACAGACCAATTTCATTATCTTCATGTCTTGGGAAAATTTTTGAAAACATGATTAAATTTCGTCTTGATTGGTATGTTGAATCCAATGGTATCATTCCACATGTCCAATATGGCTTTCGTCGTGGCCGCAGTTGTGCAGATAGTTTTATTTCTCTGATTTCTGACCTGAAACATGCAAAGAATAAAAAATTACATACAGTTTGTACTTTTCTAGATGTTCAAGGTGCCTTTGACAGTGTAGATCCTGCAATATTAGTCAAAATTATGTCCAGGCTAGGTATACCTGGACAGTTATGTAAATGGATTTTTAACTTTTTGAATAATAGGACACTGTATATAAGACATAATAATAAACTGTTTGGACCAAAATCTGCTTCAAGAGGCACAATGCAGGGAGCTACACTGTCCCCTTTGCTGTACAATATTTTCACAAGTGAAATTTGTAAATTTGTGAATAATAAAGATGTAAATATTCTTCAATTTGCCGATGATATTGTTATATACAGCAGTAACTATAATTTAGGGATGGCAATTGACAATGTAAATATAGCTTTAAGTCAGTTATATCACTATTATAATGATGTATTACATTTAAAAATCAATCCATCTAAAAGCAATGTAATGATCTTTGGTAATGATAGCTCCACATCTAACATAATTTACAACAATGAAATTATACCCAAAGTCAGTTCTAAGAAATTTTTGGGGATAATAATAGACCAAAAATTGACTTTTGAGACACATATTAGACACATTTCCAAAAATGCTTTAAAAGGTTTAAATTTAATGAAATGTCTAGCTGGTGTATCATGGGGAGCAGACCCTAAAACATTATCATTACTATATAAAGCTATTGTTCGAAGCCATTTTGATTACAGTTCACTAGGTTATATGTACAGCTCACATGTAAATAAATTAGATGTCATGCAGAATAGGGCTTTGAGAGTAATTACTGGTGCAATGTGCTCCACTCCCATTAGGGCCATGGAAGTGGAGACTAAAATCATGCCCTTAAATTTGAGAAGATTATTACTTGCACAGAGATATTCACTCAAATTAATATCCTCTAACAACAGGCAGATAATAAATAAAATATTACCTTTTGTACATGAAAATCCTGAGACGCAAACAAAAGAAGATCTGCTAAATGGTATTTTTCCAAAGTTGTCCAACATCTTACTTGAAATAGACAATAGTTGTTCCAATATTAGAAAACAATGTCCATGGCCATGTTATTCCTTTACATACCAATGTATCTCACACCCTGTAAAAGTTTTTCAAAACACAATCACAAACAATTTAGATATGTTACAGTTCTTAGAACAAAACAAAAGTTACTATACTTTGTACACTGATGGTAGCAAGGGGAGTGGTTATGTCCATGCGGCATTGTATGATCCACAAAAAAAAAATTCTCTCAAAGCTTTGTTCTACATAAAACTTGTTCAATATTTACAGCGGAGGCATATGCGGCTTATCAAGCATTATTAAGAATACGTTTGATTTGTAACTGTAAATACTTTTTAATTGTTTCTGATTCGCTAAGCATAATAACAGCCTTATCTAACCTTAAAGTGGCATTTAAAACTAATTATATTCTTTATTTTATTAAACAAATAATCTACCAATATCATCTTGAACATATACAAATTGCCTTCTTGTGGGTTCCCTCTCACAGGGGTATTACAGGAAACGAAATAGCTGATAAAACCGCATATGAGGGTCAGAATTCTATAGATGTAAAAATTACAGTTAAGGTCCCTATGACTGATTATTTAGAAAATGTTAATAGGAAAGTTAATGAGTTGTGGTATGAAATATGGAAAAAAGACCAAGAGACGAAAGGAAAGTGGTATGGGACCATTCAAGAAAACCTACCTAATAGACCGTGGTATGATCAACTAAAAGAGGCCAGCAGAGATTTTATCACCACGATGAATAGACTGCGCTTTGGTCATAACACTGCACCGTCACACCTTGCAAGAATGAATATTATTCGAAGTAGTTTATGTCCGTTTTGCGAATTAAGAGAAGGAACCGTTGAACATCTCATCTTTGAATGTCAAAACTTCTTGCTTGACAGATTAGTGTTGGCTAGTGAATTAAGTGATGTGAATACAATAAGTGATTCTTCCCGCCCACCGCCGCCCCTTGAACAGTTATTAAAAGACCAAAATAGTTATAAACCTATATACAAGTACATAAAAAATACAGTGAACTCAATTTAAAATAAAGTGAAGACAAAAAAAGGAAAGTGAAAATAAAAAGACTTGACCTAAAGGTCTTAGTTACCAGGTCATAAAATTCCACAAAAAAAAAAAAAAAAAAAATTTCGCATTCTAAATTCAAATTCGAATGCGAATGTTCCATCGTGGGAACGTTACAGCAGTTTGTGAATTGTGTTTATTCTTATTTTGAAATAGACAATTTTATTTATTACCTCATATTTTATTCCAGATATTATGTCAAAGATCCATGCGGGTATCGTGCCTTTACAGGAAGCGAATGTTTTCTTATTTCCATTTAGTTATCAATACTGTCACTATTACCTGTCTTTCCCACAGCTGGGTCCAATGTCTCTGGTGCCACACGACCAACACTACTCTTTATTCCTTAGATGCTATTCGGTCAGAACTCTACTCCACTTGCCATCACCGCGCCGACTTTGGGTATCAACAATTGGTATTCATAGTAGTTTCTCTATACAAGAGAAATTCCTAGTCTTCCTAGCCCCGCCTTTTCAAACTATATTGGGGTTGGTTTCCAGTCGAACTAACTGGATATCAGTATTTTACATGGATCTATTGCCTATCGGACGTCTACAACCCAGTGACTGGGTAATACGATACCCCATGGTAAGACTGGTTGTCAGACTTAAGAGCTTCTGCCTAACAGTAACGACTGTTAAAGATCTACAAATGATAGCCTGCCAACGGCTTTACATGCTTTCCGAGGCACGGAGGGAACTCGCTATGACAGATCACCTATCCACAGACCAACCTCGGTAAGCGCGGCGTAACCTGAAAGATCAGCCTGTGCGGCCGTAATTATTTAGCCACGAGCTCCTTAAGAATTTAACGTTTATTTACTACCCAACACCCTAGTGTTGGATAGTAAAAAAACGTCGCAAAATAGTATGTTGTTGGCATTTTTTTAGCGTGATTAATACTCCAAATGAGTCCTCCCACCCAGGGCAGGGCAGGAGGGACTGTCAGACTTGTACTGACTAAAATCCACGGTGTCCTTCAATAGCCTTTTACGTTCCTTGGTCACGGTAGCTCGTTAGTCCCGCGACCCCGGCATGCTTTGTGTTGTTGAAACGGGTGCAAGGGGTTGATAACTGGTGTTGTATGAATAATAATAAATAAAATATATAAATGTTGTGATAAGGCTTGAGTACATTTTCGTTGTCATATCGCACAGGTAGCGAAGGTCGCAGCTATAACATAGTATGTTTATCAGGCAGGCCTACTTGACTGTGTCGGGGTCGGCTCCCATCTTACTGAATAGTATATTTATATCAATATTGATATGTGGTTGACCTTGTCAAGGTTAACAGAGTTGTCGCTTGTAGCTGTATGGCTTTTTTTTGTTAAAGAATCAGTTTAGGAATTGGTTTCATTGGTCTAGTTTTTGATGAGTTAACTGTTAATATTCTGCCAAAGGTTAATAAATCCAATATGTCAATTTGGATTCTACTTTTTGAAAGGTCGAGCAGTTTACATTTTTCTAGATAGCTGATTGGCTATGATCACCATTCTTACTTCGGAATTTAATGATTGCAGGATATTGATTTTGGAAATAAACAAAGGCACATCAAAATTTTTCTTTTTGAGATTTTTGAACAGCTTTAATAAATACCCAACGTTTTAGAACTGTACGTTAAACTGTCTTTGGATAAACACATAGGTACCATCACTGAACTCGGTGATTTTCAGTCCTCTCTCTACAGGACTATTCATGAATTGGTCGGGTATCCTCTCACTTCAGGACACGTTCGGTCCATTTCATGAATGTTAGATGAATTCTGGAAATTCACGAAGTGAATCGTGAAAAGTCACCGTTTGAGACCCACTGGAGAATTTCGTTCCATTCTTCAAAAGAACTCTGGTCATACCTCTCTCCTCAATGCCCTCAAACACACAACAATTCAAATATTGGCCAGTCTTCAAGGTTACGTCGACAAAGCTAAGTGCTTCAATAAATCCTTTGTGAGCGAATGAAGGGGCCTTGGGATGGGTCTAGGAAGCCGATGTGCTCCAACCACAATTGATATATCCGACGCGATCAGGACCAATGTCTCGAACTGTTGTTGGTACTACGAAGTATTTGAGGAAAGATTCTATTGAATCATTTACATTTTAGAGTAACTGAGGAGTTGTTTTGAGATTTAATTACTCTTTAAATAGTGACTGTCTTAGTCTCTGGGTATCCCCAGGCCCCAGGCTCTTGAAAGCAATGAAAAACCTTGTTTTTGTTCACGTGAAGATGTGGCCACCCTCTATAAATATACTACTCAAAACAAAATAAGGGCCACCTGATTTTTATCGATTTATTAGATAATATTTAAATGTTATTAGTTATAATGACTTTATCTGATTAGTATTAACGATTTTAGATGGAAATACACAAAAATTAAATTTGTATCCCAATAAACCGTTAAAATAAACGAATTTAAATGAAAAGTGAGGAATTGCAGGAATGTATCAAGTTACATAAAACGTAAAAAAATCGAAGAAATAACGGCTTCTATGTTCCAAAATGTTCTTTAAAGCTTCTGTTTTTAACTCTGTGTTATTTGATTGGAGGTGGAAAGGTCTGGATTATTTAATACGGTGTTTAATTCGGTGTTTGCCGAACATTTTCTTTTGGAATCCTCTACCAACAAGTTTTCAGGCAATTTATGAGATCCAGCTGAGTTTTGATGGGAATTTTACTTTCTTTTGCACTCATCTTTAACTCATCTCATAAATGCTCAATAAAATTAAGGTAAAAATCATGAGTGACCACTGTAACATCGTAATTCGAGCGTCAGCGAATGTGTTCACTGTCAATTACATCGTGTTCGCTCAACCATTATCCTGCTTCAAGATGAACTCAGTTACTCCTTGCTGTGCAAATGGAATAATATGGAGTTGCAACACATTTTTTATGCAATTTTGAGTAGTTACAGCACCCTCATTAAGAAGAGCGAGCTCAGTTTTGCGTGATAGAGAAAACCGCCCCAGAGCATAATTCAGAGCTCAACGAAACAGTCTGTTTCAAGAGTGCAAGGTTCTGAAACCTGTTGTTTAGATCTTCTCTAGGCTCTAATGAATCAGTCCTTAATAAAAAAAAATAACCCAGCTGTCATCAATAAGAAGCACTGAAGCCCAGTAAAAACAGTTCAATAAATTTTCTCCTTTACAAATGTTAAACGATTTGCACCATATGCTGCAGCTAACTGGAGGTGAACTAAGCATCTCCTTGAGTATTGCTAGTCTTCATGGAGTCGATTAAAAATAGTCTAGTCAATTTAGGGGTGCCTGTAGGTCGATGCAATGAAGTTTGTATGGTCTGGGCAGTAGATTTTTGCTCTATTTGCGCGGTTAAACAAACTTAATGGTCTTTTTGGGCTTTACTTACTTAATTTCTTCTTCGATCACTGCGTCTGGTGATATTACCCGTCTTTTGAGACCAGTTTCAAGCGTTTTGAACCACTCATTGGGAATATTCCACCATTAAACCTACCTCTTCTGGGTATGGGCCCCCTGGATTAAGGTGACAACCCAAGTGGCTGTTTTTGCGTCCAAATGTCTCCGAATACATGACATTATGAGATTGAAAGATCATTATAGCCTTCTTGCTGTATTAGTCGAAGAAAACTCCGTCAGAAGTTTGAAAATTAAAAAACACCAAACCGTAAATTCTAAGTAATCTCAATAAAAAAAAGTTATGAATTTCCAATTATGCAGTAGAAACAATATTAATACTTAAAAGAATCCATAACGAGATATTTACTATTTATTGTGTACCCAGAATGAGCAATACTTATTTAAAGTGAAATTTATTAAGTGGCCCTTATTTTGTTTTGAGGAGTATATATGAAACGATGTGGTTGTCATATTATTATCCGTGTGGACAAAAAACGTTAATAATAATAAAAAATAAAATATGTTAGAATTTATGGTAAAAGATATTACCACCCACTGGTTTTATTCCACAGTTCTTCGGGAGTTATGAATTCCACTGGTACCAAACGTTTTTTTTTACCCAGACCCGGAACAACTGTCTGCAGGCCATACAATTACTTTATTCTTGCGGGGATCGAATACGCGACACGCTGCGCATGCGCAGCAGTCAATCACTCAACCACTGAGCCATTCGCCGTGAACTTAACTCTAAAATATTTTGCAAAAATACACACACACACAAAAATACAAATCTTTCCTCTTTCTAATATTAGTGTACACAACTAATAAATAGGTAATACACACAGTATGATGTTTTTCACAACATTTTCGTATTAATTAAGAGTTACGATCTATATATCTTACTTTTGCGCCTGTTAGGGTCTAAGCTTTCTCGCTGTTTTCACGTACAAGGTGTCTGCGCCCTTGGTAGCTAGATATCTAGATCTATATATAATATAGCTCTCTTTGGTATGTACCTTTCATATCTGTCTAGCTTTACGTTTAGAATTTCCAAGGACTTTCAGTGTGAAATTATTACGATGTAATTTCAGTTATTACGCCACCTAACTGAAAGTAATTTGAAAGATGGATTTATCAAATATATTATTCAATTCAGGGTCAATATATTTTATCCCTGTATCAAAATTCATCAAAATCAGTTAAGCGAATTCGGAACCTCCTCGAGTCCTCGGAACTAAAGTCGGTAAAAAAAAACTTACCGACTTTTGTTTGAAAGGGTCATCACATCCTTCACAAATGGTCCCATGGTAATTAGGTCGGGATCTGATGACGGGATCTTGGAGAATTTGAGGGAACTCTTCAATCAATTACACCATGTCAACGGCGATAGCTGCTATCGCATAGCATTGTTTCCGCAAACACACAACAAAATATTACGCCTGTACCCACTAAAATGGGTGAAATAAAAAAACTTAAAAAATAAATTAAGACGACTCTTTTGTTTGGATTCATTATAATATTTATAATAGTCAGGATTTTTTTGTGATTTTCAACAGTCTATGTACTTTACAGTTGTCTGCTAAATGTCATAGCGTTGGTTCAGTTTGCAATTCAAGTCAAATGCACTAGACTAGAATCAAGAGCAAACTTATTTTAAACGAAAAAAAATGCCGGATAGGCGATGGCCGCCGACCCAGTTTTCGCGAATAGAAACTAATTTCTAACCTGGAGATGCATTATAACACAAAGCAACAAATAGCAAAGAAAAACAAATATTTTCTTTCTACTATAACATTTTCCGTTCTACATTTTCTAAAGCGAGAAGGTAATAAATAAATCAGCTGTTCCCAGCGAAGCGCAGCTCGACTGCCACAATGGCGCTCATTTGTTTCTACAGCCGCCATTTTCTTTTAGCGCGAAACAAATATGGCGCGAAAATTGTTGTCATTAGGCTTAGGATGGAGTTTTTCCTCAAACTAGTGAAAATAAACTTTTGTGCTCTGCAAATAAGCTGGGTGTGTCATTTTCTGGCAGAAACACTTTCTATAAAAGAAAGATTTTGAAATATGTGTCCCAAAAAAGGTTCAATTCCAGTCACTTGGGAGTTTCCTACCATTGACAATTTAATGAATTTATTATTCCATAAAGCCTTATAGGCTTATAGGTTACTTGTTTCTGCACGTTGTTTCGCCCCAAATTAGTTTATAGGAATGGACTTAAAATATCCCAGGTCCTAAACTAGTTAGACATGCGGGCCTGCGGCGAGTACTTAATGGGCGACTCGCTGTCCGACCATGGACCATGCCCGGGTCGACGGCGCGTTGTGTTCCACGCGCGCCTCAAAGAGTGTCAGCACAATAACGGTGCCAACGCCTGCCGGGGTTGCGGGACTAACGGGTACCGTGACCCCGGAACGTAAAGGGCTATTGAAGGACACCGTTGCTTTTAGTCAGTGCAAGTCTGACAGTCCCTTCTGCCCTGCCCTGGGTGGGCAGCCACCCAGGGCAGGGCAGAAGGGACTGTCAGACTGAGGAGGAAGGACTATGAGGACTCGTTTGATGATTTTACAACGCTGAAAGAAAATTATGGTCCTACCACAGTTCATGCGAAAAACTTCGCCAAATCTGTCCGGCGGTTGAAGAGTGAAAAGTAACAAACAAACAGAGTAACTTTTGCAATTACAATATTATTAAGACTATTGTCTACCGACCGCTCGTCCATACTAAAAGAGAAAACGTTTTTCTGCCCCTAAATGTTATCCTATCTCAATGATTTTTTAGAATGCTACTGACACAGTAAAAAACTAGGTTTATAGGTTTTCTTTTTTTCAAAATTTATAATAGTTTTAAAGTAACAGGCGCCTAAAAGTTACTATTTTTATGACAAAATCTTCATTGAAGTAAAACCTTCGTATTTTAAAAACAAAGAAGTTTTAGAAAAAAAGCAAAACATACAAACCTAGAATATAATATGCTGAAACGATTGACACCAGAATCTAAGAGATTGGACGTGATTTACTATGTGAAAAACGTTTTCTCCCGAGAGACAAATTTCATATAAAAAATACTCACAATCAGTCGCGAGCTGCAACGCTCTCTATCGCACGATCGGGGGTTTTTCAACGCGCGAGAGGGACAGCACGAGTTTTTCAAAATACCTATTCTTTGAAAAGGCAGCTGCTATACAATCCTCTTAACGTTACCTCACTATTCCACACCTTTTTCAGTTAGAGGTGTAAAATACAACGATATTAAAAAGAAAACAGATTGTCTGTGGTGATCGTGGCAATATTCCCCGCTATTCTTTGTGGCCGTTTGCGAGGAGGCCACATATGTCACAATAGACGTTTATAGCCTTTTGTGGAGCCGTGTGATATGAATCTTTGTTCAAAGCTGTAATAGAAAATCTTAAAGGATGGCTTGGAAAAGTGTTGGTTTGCATAGTTATAACTAACTGTTCAGGGCTAGTTCGAATCAGCGTGGAAGTGTTCATGATAGGAATTAGGGGATGCTTTTTCCGTGCTAAAGGATCGTATAGGATAAGTTAAAAATATTTTTGCAAGGTGTAGTTCTTAGTCAGTCTCATTAGAGACTATATGTTGTCAGCGTCTTTGACTGCTGGCCTCTTAGAGAGACTAAGAGTCACTCAACGAGCAATGGAAAGAGCTATGCTCGGAGTTTCTTTGCGGGATAAAATCCGGAACATGGATATTCGGCGAAGAACCAGAGTCACCGACAAAGCTCATATTTGCAAGTTGAAGTGGCAATGGGCAGGCCACATCGCTCGTAGAACTGATAACCGATGGGGAAGAAAAGTTCTCGAGTGGCGACCACGAACCGGAAGACGCAGTGTAGGCAGGCCTTCCACTAGGTGGACCGACGACATCGTGAGGGTCGCGGGTAACCGATGGATGCAAGTGGCGAATTGTCGTACGGCGTGGCGGTGTAAGGGGGAGGTCTATGTTCAGCAGTGGACGTCTTCCGGCTGATGATGATGATGATGTTGCCAGCGGCTTCGTCCACGTTTGTCTCGAAAAATATCCCACAGGCATCTAATATCGAGTTAGAAGTTACATCCAAATGCATTCGGTAGTTAGTTACTTTGTGTAAGAGTAAGAAACATACACACACACATAGAAGCTTTCGAATTTACAATATTTGCAACAAGTAAGATAGTACAGAATACTTCTGTTACCGTCAGGCCCGCTTGCACGAACCCGAGTTATCTTTTAAACTCAGAGTTAGTTGCTAACACGAGGTTAAATTGACAATATTGTAAAACAAACTGTCAATTTAACCTTGTGTTAGCAACTAACTCTGAGTTAAAAGATAACTCGGGTTCGTGCAAGTGGGCCTCAGTGACATAAAAACTTACTAAAAGAAGTTAAAGTAAAATTAATATTATGTCAAAATTCATAAGTTCCCTGTAACATTTGACTAAAACTTAGTTCCGAGCTGTGGGTGTAACAAACACCTTCGCATACCCTTTTGGAGATGACAGGCGTGATATTATGAAAGCCACGTTCCATTTTCACAAAACTCAATATTTAGGCACCTGTTTACAAAGTTTGTTTTTTAAAGTACTATCGACCCGCCCGGGCCCCGGCTTCGCACGGGTGCAATGCTGATACTAATGCTACACTACAGAAAAACTGTGAACGTTGTATATAAAAACATAGCGGCCCGCTCCGGTTTCGCACGGGTATAAAATATATAGCCTATGTGATTAAAATCGATCCAGTAGTTTTGATTTATTCATTACTGCCCGTGGCCCGCACGCGTTAAATTTGGCGTAAAACAATCCCCCTTTCCCTATACCATGAAGATTTCCTGCTATCTTTGGAATATCTAAATTCATACACTACATTTTTACTTATTTACTTTTTGCATTTTTAACTATTTATTTTATTTTTACAACATAATTATTTCAGAATGTCTTTATAAACAACGTTCACAGCTTTCTTGTCATTAGACAATACAAACATGTTTTCTCTGGAGGTCACTCTTGAAAGAGCGACATACAGTTGTCCATGTGAAAAACGGTCAACGCTCAAATCTAAGCCTGCAACGTTGCGCGGGCATGCGGGCAGCGAGTAAAGGGCAACTCGCTGCCCGACCATGGACCATGCCCGGGTCGACGGCGCGTTGTGTCCCACGCGCGCCTCAAAGAGCGTCATAATAATGACGGGGCCCCCCTCTCAGAGGGCCAAAGCCTGCCGGGGTCGCGGGATTATTTCCTTACCGTGACCCCGGAACATAACAGGCTACTGAAGGACACCGTGGATTTTAGTCAGTAGAAGTCTGACAGTCCCTCCCGCCCTGCCCGGGGCTGGAGGACTCATTTGATGATTTTGCCACGTAAAAAAAAAAAAAAAACGCCTGCAACGTTGAAGGTTTGACCCTGCGATTTATTAATGGTCATTGCAAAAGATGTCTTTACCGAAAACTGTAAACGTTTAAATTGGAAGGGTAAATCCGATGGTATCAGAGGGATTCGGGGAATCAATACATCTTCTCTGGTACCACATCCAGTGAATATTGTGCACTCTATTATGAAAGTTTTCAATGATTTTACCAGCAAACGCGTGCCATTGCAAAGTTTAGGTGGATTCAGGTTTCTTAATAAAATAACAGGACAACCTACTTTCAACACCATTTTGTGAGGAGGGAGTCCAGACGGGTTCAAAGAGTTTAGAAATTCTGTAGGAAAATGAACAGCTTCTTCCAAATCGAGAACAGTATCGACCGAGGAGTATATTTTCGTCGGCGCATCAATCTTTGAAAGAATCAAGTTATTTACTTTATCTACTTGTTCGTTAGTTGGTGACAGAATCGCTCTTTCTTTAAACCAAGATATTGTCTTATAACTTATGTTATCAATGTCAGGATAGACATTGTTGACTAACTCTTGGATGATGTCTATCAAAACGCAAAGGTTTTCTAGGTCAATCCTTCCCTCATACTGCCGCCGCCGCAAACGCTACGTCCCGCAATTTTTGAATCTGTAATATCTTCGAAAATATTCACTTAAATCATAAGGTGTAAAGGGCCATATAGATCTATATTAAATGAGCAATGTATTCAAGGTATTTAATTGGTTAAGGATTAATGCTGTATTGGTTAAAATCGCTTCGAAAATTAGCCATTATTTGTCGTAAAAAGTAAATGACAAAAAAAAGTTATTGTGGGTTATCCATAAGAGATAGACATATACCATCACGAACTTTTCTGTAGACCTTTTCAATGTGTACAATACTTAGTACATTATTTTGATAAAACTCGTAGGGTTCAGCCTGCGTTTGCAATGTAAGCGGAAAAAATTTAATTATTTACGACATCACGTTAGAAACCTCAAAAATAACAGTACTTCTCCACTATTTAATGGATGTTATTATACATATAAACCTTCCTCTTGAATCACTCTATCTATTAAAAAAAACCGCATCAAAATCTGTTGCGTAGTTTCAAAGATTAAAGCATACAAAGGGACATAGGGACAGAGAAAGCGACTTTGTTTTATACTATGTAGTGATAGTGATTAACAAAAACACATGGAAAATTACCACCCTCAAAATAAATCATCTACCTATAGTCACGAGCAATAACATGTAAACACTTAACAAAATTCAAACGCAAATTGTTCGTGAAATACTGATTTCCACTTTGAAATAAGACCTAGTTTGTAATAGTATGGCTTCCGAAATAGAAGTATAATTAAAAGACAAACGTTTAATCAATATGGTAGCAGAACATCGCTTTTGAATACTGCTTAGTGTATACATACTATTGCTCGTGACTGTACACCCTCAATATGAAAAACTACTTAAATCTAGAAAGTTCCACAAAAGGTCAACACGTAACGACTGTGGAGCACATTATCTGTTATGAGAAGCGATTGGATCGCCTCCGCCGCGTAGCTTCGATATTTCACGTCTTTATGGGACAGAACCCTTAGGTTCCATGATTTGTTGGCACTCCCGTGTGTGGAGGTAAGAGGCAGTAGGCTAACTGAGGTTTCTCTTCTTCGTAGTAAGCATGTTGCAGCGAGACATCGTGCTGCCATAATTCGCCTCACAATGCGACGCCATCCCTCCCTGTCGGCTGTGATTCTTGTGCACTGAGTAGCGGACCACCTAGTGCAGACTTGATCTGGTCAGTCCGTCGCATGGCTGACCTGCCGCGTGCTCTCGTGCCTGCGCGGGTATGAGTCTGTTTCATCGTCGTTGCTCGGCTCTATTGGTCGTAGGTATGTTATAGCCTATAAGCCTATAGGCTTCCTCGATAAATGGACTATCCAACACATAAAGAATTTTTCAATTCCAACTAGCAGTTCATGAGATTAGCGCGTTCAACCAAACAAACAAACTCTTCTGCTTTATAATATTAGTATAGAAGTTTAGGTTCAGTTGAACCTATATTCGAATACAGTTGAAGCTGTCTCATTAAATAATTATAATTGTTCAAAAGCACCACTTTCACGAAAGGTTATTCCGGAATACTACGTCCAATTTTAGATAGGGTGCGGAAACGTTGTAAATTGCAATGCCACCACTAGCTTTTTTTACTTGCTAGTTAATTGCACTTCCAAATTAACTTGTTTTAACGAGTTTTTTTACCACAAAAGTTCTACTTTGGACAAGTAAGAGAACTGAGTTTTTGTAGCTACGATATTTTACTACTAACATTATACCTCGTTCTATGCTCGTTCTATATATGTTCTATTTTATTTAATTTGCTAACTTCTTTTATTTACATAGCTAACAGTATAAATACTCGTTGGGTGGTTTCATTTAAATACATAATATTATGAAATGCGTTTGAATGGATGGATGTTTGTTTGTCATTACGTCAAAATGGCTGAATGGATCTGGATAAAAATTGGTAGAGAATAGTTGCGCATTATTTCTAAACATTGGACCATACAGCTTGGAATAACTCTTGATATTTTACGATCCGATTCATCGTTTTTTTTGACGTACTTACACGGCCGAAGACGCTGACAACATCTATTTCGTCATAAACCGCCATTTACTGGCTCCTGCAACATTTCTGTAGGACGAACCAAACAAAATAGAATGAAATAAAAAAAAAACGTGAAAGTTAGAGGCAACTTTGTGATCGCTTTCCGTTCCGTTTGACACCGCCCTCGCAAATATAATGAAGTTTCCTAACATACTTTTTTCTGAATTATACATGATTTAGTATTCTAAAAATCCATTGTAAATTGAAGATTTTGATTTGGGCGCACTCTTAACTATATGAGTCAGACGAGACCTGTGCCCAGTAGTGGAATAGTTTAGGCTAAACTAATAAAAATACGAATGATTAATAATGCCACATGTCGACAAAAAAAGTCATGTCGACAAAACAAATTATTTCAGCTTTTTACGGTCAGCTCAGACCGAGACGTGACGCTGCGCGCACTTTTCAATAGAGTTATTCAAAATGTAACTCTATTTTAAAAGACAAAAGATACACCTTTCGCAACGCAGCTCGACGCCGCGCTGCGCAGCGCGGCGCCGCGCACGTCGTTCAAAATCTGACTTTGTTTACTACAAGAAAAGATACAAATTTGAAGTATCGTTGCGTCACGTCGCTTCGCGTCGCGTCTCGGTGTGAACTGACGCTTATGGTTACAATGAAAACCATTCTCAGCTTAGTTGATTAAGGCTAAGCTGATGATGATTACATACAATATCTAGCATTTACTACCAATTTTGAAGGGTATTACAAAACTAACCTACTGTTTTCTCTCCACACTAAGACATTATCGCCTCTATCGGATACTATCTTCCGTATGTACTAACCTAGATAGTTACGGTGTTATGTATCAACGACGGTCAGAATACGTAACACAAGGAGCTCAGTGTTGTGTTGATCCCAGCAAACACTTGCCAGTGATGTGGGTTGATGTGTTCATCAATATATTTTGTTAGTTTGAACGTTCAGGTTAGTTGGCACCTGTATAATCTGTTGACGATGGGGGAATTGTTTGATGGAAGTTTAATCACTGTCCAAAATTCCTATGTCTTGAAAATACACTTTATATTAAATCAATGGGCTCGAAAAATTGAGATATGGCCTAAAATGGCCGTTTTTTTTTAAAATAAATTTAGCTTTTTTCTAAGTTCGATTTTTAAGATTTATATCCTCTGTATACCGAAGAAATAACAAGGAAAAAGATGATGGTGATTTCAATATCAAGAATCGAAACAAAAAAAAAAGTATCAACAACTATCGAAATAAAAAAAGTACCTAGCGATAACACATTTTACACAAGTTTACATATTCCATTTTAGTTTTTTTTTCCTTTTTGCTGAATATGGTAAGCAATAAAGTGTTTAATTAATAAATCACTACTATTACTAATGCTAAACGAAAAGCTGTAATCGAAAAAATGCACTAAAATCGACTCTGCACGATTTTTTTTATTTTTTAATAGACAACACACAACAATTCCACTCATGATTGTACTCATAAATATGCAACAGCAACATTTCATATTCTGCCAGATTAGCTAAAAAGTAAAAAACCAGTCGTTTTTTTTATTTGAACCCCCACAGTTAATCCGCATCCATGACTCGGTCAAAAGCTATCGATATTATGAAGAGGAAGGTATTTGCATTGAACGGGGAAATTGGAAGCGGTGGCAATTATTTGGGAAGTATTTGACATAGCTTAGACGTTTTTATGAATGATTGGCTGGCTACAAAGAATTTCACAGAAAATAATTGAAGGAAGATATTTGCCAGGGTCTCGGGACTGTCTCATCGTGTTTCTGGGACGAAAAGGGCTATTGAAGGAACACCGTGGATTTTAGTCAATACGAGTCTGACAGTCCCTCTTGCCCCGTCCTAGGGTGAGGACTGATTTGATGGTTTTACGACGACAAAACAACACAGATAAAAATAATATTGGCAAGACCATATAGGGCTCATCGTAAATGTCGCTACGGTATATGTTACTCGGTAGATTTGGACCTTGGAATTGAATTCAGGACCTCTTGCTCAGTAGACACACTCGCGACAACTTTAACATTAATAATATTACCTAGGACTAGCTTGTTGCCAGTGACTCCGCCCGTTACAACGTGGAAATCATCCCACCGTAACATTTAATCGGGATAAAAACTATTCCATGTGTTTTAACCAGGTTATAAACTATCTGTTTACCTCATCCAAATCTGTGTAGTGGTTTTTGCGTTTATAACAAACATCCATCCATCCATTCAAGCAAACTTTCACGTTTATAATCTGGGGGCACGGCAGTGCCCCGCCAAGTCTCGAGCAAAACGGGCACGGCCGTACCATCTTTTCTCGAAGCGATTCGCGGCTGTTTCGCCCCCCCTATATCTTCGACGTGGACAAAGCTAGGAGTTTAGGTTTTCGGTGAATAATAGTAGGCATTAGAACAAGCTTAAGTTCGAAATTACATGCCAATTGAATGAATAGTTTAGGAGTTACGGTCGATCAAAGTTACACCATTTTGTCACTCACTGACTGACTGACTCACTGACCGATCATCAAAAATCTAAGGTACTTCTAGCAGACTTAGAAACTTCAAATTTTGCACCAAGATAGGTCATTAGCTACATATAAAGGAAAAATTATAAAAACATTAAAAAATAATATACCATAGAAAACAATTTTATATTTGCGGTTTGGCAAGAACATTGTGTATGGATTTTGACTGCATTGTTAACTTTGTTCGTTGTTTAAGTATTCAATTGGATGAATACATACATAGAATATAAAAGAATAATATAAATGTAATACATAGACTATAATTTATCTAAATTAATACATAAAGTTTATATTTAACTAAATTAATAAAGTTAAAACTCCATTGTATTGCGATAAATATTGTATGCGCGCTCGATAGATGGCGTTGTACCTGTCTGAATCGCGCTATGGTTTCGTTACAGAGCGCAGTCTAAGTAGTACTTTAAAATAATTCAATAATTTTCATTTGATAGCGCCATCTATCTATGAACAACCATTTCGAAACTAAAAAAATATTGTAGCGATATTCGGAGAACTTAAGTTAGCCGGATTAGATAGTAGATTTGTTATTGATACTGAAATAGTTATTTAGGAAAATAGTTTATTAATATAACATAGACATAGTTACATGACAGCAGTGGTGGCCCAGTGGTATCGGCCCCGACTTACGAGTTGTAGGTCGTGGGTTCGAATCCAGGCAGACGCATTACTTTGTGTAATTTATTTCATCACCACTGCTCTCAAAACGGTGAAGGAAAACATCGTGAGGAAACCGGCATGTCCTAGAACCAAAAATTCGAAGACATGTGACATCCACCAATCCGCACTGGGCCCGCGTGGTGGATTATGGCCCACCCCCCCCTCTCACAGAGAGGAGGCCTGTGTCCCAGCAATGGGAACATTAATAGGCTGATGATGATGATGATGATAGTTACATAATTAGTTGTTTACGTGTTATTTAGTTTAGTTATATTTAGTTTGTAAGTTAGTAGATATGTATTTATTTAGTTATTTGTTAGTTAGTTTAGTTCTATTTAGTTTGTTATATAGAGAATGGGTCCTAAGCAAAAAAGTAGCTGAAGTCCAAGAAATTATGAGGACACCTAAAAAAAAGGAAGAAATACACTTAGAAAAAATAAATGAGATCCCACCAAAAACATTAAATGTAAAAAATGCCAAGTCTCTCGATGCAGTCTTTCCATCGTAAAAAGTTTTGAGATCTCACAGAAGCCAAGTCCTATTCAAATTATTTTGTAGTTATAAATCAACATTTAGTAATTATATCAATAGTTTTCTTTATTTATTATAACTATAGTGACTTGGCAATGAGCAAAAATTAAAAGCTGCTTGCTGTCTGGAATTATGTGCAAATGCTACTGACGAGACCTGTGATCAGATTATTTGTTATGTGTGAATCATGATGGTCACTACCGACTACATGTTCCAATACAATAATTAAGAATACCTTACGGGCCATCGCTTTATGAAAGTAAATGATGAATGTTAAGAGAATATATAAAGTAAAAGAGAATGTTTAAGCACGCGGTGTGTGTAACTTTCAACTCCTCCAAATATGCCGTTTTATTTGTTTTTACTTGTGCTCATTGCCAAGTCACTATAGTTATAATAAATAAAGAAAACTATTGATATAATTACTAAATGTTGATTTATAACTACAAAATAATTTGAATAGGACTTGGCTTCTGTGAGATCTCAAAACTTTTTACGATGGAAAGACTGCATCGAGAGACTTGGCATTTTTTACATTTAATGTTTTTGGTGGGTATTAGTAGTATAGTAGGATTTATCACACTTTCAAAAACCGTTTTTTTTTTTTAATCCACGCTTAAAAATTGCGCTGACGTTCGCTATCCATATATCCGTATTTCATATCCCCGGATGAACCTTTTCACGTTCATATTAGCATGAGCACACACAGATCAAAAACAAAACAGCATTTAATAGTGTGTCACAAGCTGGCGAGCGGAAACATTTTGATATTGTTGGCAAAATGTCGATTGTTCCGGACGAGCGTGAGCTGGCGGGCAGCTGTGAGATTAAATACAATGTTGCCTCTGGTTTAGTTTTTATTAGCGTAATTTTTAATATGAGGTTGTAGAGGGTTCGATTCGCAGGTTGGGTAAAATGTTAAGGTACATTTTTTTTACTTTTCCGTTTCATTAACTAAGCAAAATAGACGATTTTTGAGGAAAGAAAAATTCAGCTACGAGTGGGATTTGAACCTGCGACCTCTGGATAAGTTCTCCAGACGCCTTACTAATAAGGCTACCGCAACTTACACTTACTCGTAGAAGCTGAATCTTTTATTCCCACGTTTGAACGTTTTATGGTAACTAATTTTTCGCATGAGTTAATAATAAACATAACTAATTTAATAAAATAGTATCACAAAAGTGTCACTTCACCACATTTTCATAAATTCAGTGTCGTTTCATAACTTTCTTATTTTGCATGTTATTCATTCCTTTTTGTTTCCCAGGTACAGTTAAAAACTAGGAGAACTAAACGCGAGCAAAAGTTTGAAATCGCTTTTCTGATTCCACGCGAACTTGAGTACCGTGGAATGGGGTGTCATTGATCAATTTAAAAATTCAAAGGGCTGTATTTTCTAAAATACAAAGGTACCGAAGACGAAAAAAAAATTGGAATATCGGTTTTTACTATACAATCGATACAATGAATTAGATTCTATTTTAAATAAATAATATGTCGATGAAAAATATAAATGTGAGTGGTCAATGTTAAACCGTAAGTGGGGTTACTTTGATACCCCCTAATATTTTCACGGCAAATGATAGTAACCCCTTTAAACGTTATTATTTCGAAAGAACAAAAAAAATCGGCTAAGTGCAAAAAAAGATATTAATTTTTTTAAAGTTTTGGGGTGACATTGATCAAGGCAAAAAAAACTTTTTGAAAAATCACCTTTATTTTAACGTTTCATTGAGATATATTAATTGTAAAAACATAATTAGGAACATTAATCAGTCAAAATCTTAAATGTTAAGTAAAAATATAAAAAAATCACTACTAGCTACTGCTCGTTCTAACACGTCTTCATTAGAATTCCGATAGGCGCGAGCGCCTAAACGCTTCATATATGTTCTTGGCATAGCGCTGAAAGTAAAAAAAAATCATATAAAGCAGCCATCATTGCAAATATATTGATAATATATGTTAAAAATGTCATGGGGTGAGATTGATCAATGACCAAAGTAACCCCATGCCTGTGATCAATGACACCCCGTATAGAAAATAAACCACCACTGAATGAAATTTTGGAGGTTAAAATACAAAAACAACTTCTTTCTCAAGCTAATTAAACACATAACAACATAAACTATCATTTTTTCTAGCAACTTGCATATCCAATCTGGTACCGTGGAAGTTATTTTAACCCCTAAAATACTTTAAACACAATACTCACAGTTTTTTATGAAAATCTCCGGTAGTGATCTGTTTGTACGTGCAGCGCTTGGGCAATGTCAAAGAGTGACACACAGTGTTGCCAATGCAAAAGACGAAATTTTTCGGTTGCGTTCAGAAATTAAACAATTCCTGTTTTAAAAAAATATAAAGTTTTTATCAATGTTACCCCGTGAATCAAACTAACCCCATTCCACGGTACTTAATAACTAGTTAAGAATAATTAAAATGGTACCATTTTAAAGGTTTTACTGTTAACTTTAAATTGATTGACATTATTTAAGGAAGTCAAGTCGAAATAATCCTTTCGCTCGCTACTGATAAGCAAGAGAAAAACAAAAAATAACAATTCCAACAGATCGTTCCCTTTGATTTTGGGAACTGACTGTGCATTAATAGGTACACCTCTGCAATTTAATTCATTCTTCGAGTCTTTGTCGAGTTTCATAGACGCGGCATTTTTCTGATAGTCACCAATATTGATTATTTCGCGCTTGCCGAGGTTGGTTTGTGGATGGTTGACCATCTGTCATAGCGAGTTTCCTCCGTGTTCGGAAAGCACGTGAAGCCGTTCGTTGGTCCCGGCTGGCATTTGTAGATTTTTGACAGTCGTTACTGTTAGTCAGAAGCTCATAAGTCTGACAACCAGTCTTACCATGGGGTATAGTATTACCCGGTTACTCGGTTGTGGAGGTCCGATAGGCAGTTGCTTCATGTAAAATGGTTATATTAGCTGCATTTGGTTCAACTGGAAGCCGACCACAATATAGTTGTTATTTTGTTAGTTGGATAATAGTTATTTATGCAACTGTTGTATAATCAGGGGTATTAAAACACGTGTTGTACAGTGTTGTAAGAACTATGTAAATTCAAGAAAAGTCTAATTGCGAAGCATTTAAAATAAACAAACCTTAAGTAAAAGAATTATTGTTCTTTTTTTAAATTTTAGCGATCTGGTGGTGAAAATGTCATTGCATGGGAATGTTTTTTTTTGAAATTCATAATATCACGCGTTTGGATGATATAATGATCATAATATCATTGATAGGTTCTTTTATAGAGGATTAATAGCATGATAGTAGATAGGATTATTTTATGTTATATCTAAGTACTATTGTTAACAGAACGTCGATTATTATTCAGGTCGGACGTGAGCAAAGCCTTCACCTATGAGATTAAATACTATGTCCATTCTGTTCGTGGCTTTCTGTTTACGTCGGTATTAGCAGTTGTTCAGATTTTGACGTAAGAGGCTTTGGTTTTGGTAAACGTAGAACATTGGGTGTTTATATACATACCTAAGGATTGAAGGATAACATGATACAAAATTTGAATTTAAAAAGAGTAATGGACACAGTTTTTTAGGGTTCCGTAGCCAAATGGCAGAAAACGGAACCCTTATAGATTCGTCATGTCTGTCTGTCTGTCCGTCCGTATGTCACAGCCACTTTTTGACGAAAGTATAAGAGCTATCCCGTTGAAACATGGTAAGTAAATGTATTATGATAACCGCATTAGACTTTTCACACAAAAATTAAATAAAAACAAATTTTGGGGGTACCCCCCATACTTAGAATTTAAATTTTTTCGCCTGACCCATACGTGTAGGGTATCTATGAATAGGTCTTAAAAAATGATATTGAGGTTACTAACATCATTTTTTTTCTAAACTGAACAGTTTGCGCGAGAGACACTTCCAAAGTGGTAAAATGTGTGTCCCCCCTGTAACTTCTAAAATAAGAGGATGATAAAACTAAAAAAAATATACGATGTACACCATGCAAACTTCAATTGAAAATTGGTTTGAACGAGATCGAGTAATTGGTTTTTTATAATAAGTCATAAGTCGTAAACCGCAATTTAAATTGCAAAGTTAGAACTACAAGAACGTTTATATCATATTACTTGCTGCTACGGAACCCTCTATGGGCGAGCCCGACTCGCACTTGGCCGGTTTTTATTTGTTAAATCAAAGAATACTTACAAAGATAAAACACATAAAAACTCGAGAGCCGCAAGGAAATAGTGTATTAACTTCTGAACAATTTTAAAAGTGTCATATCTTCTTCAATTATTTTATAAGGTTTACGTAAATAAATAATAAACATGATTCAAATATTTTAGTCAAATTATAGCAGGGATAGAGATACCCTTTACTAATTTTAAGCCTACGTTAAAGATGTTGTACTCGTATTGATAAAATGTTGATATTTCTCTTGAGCTTGACCACTGCATTTGATTAAATACCATTTAAATGCGCAGAAATTGGGCTTAAAAATCAAGTTTTTCTTAATTACAGTTCGGAGTGTGTAGCTTCAGTAGCCCTTTGCGTTCCAGGATCACAGTTACCTTTACAGCTGGTACCTCGACAATCGAACCCACCAAAAACATTAAATGTAAAAAATGCCAAGTCTCTCGATGCAGTCTTTCCATCGTAAAAAGTTTTGAGATCTCACAGAAGCCAAGTCCTATTCAAATTATTTTGTAGTTATAAATCAACATTTAGTAATTATATCAATAGTTTTCTTTATATTATAACTATAGTGACTTGGCAATGAGCACAAGTAAAAACAAATAAAACAGCATATTTGGAGGAGTTGAAAGTTACACACACCGCATGCATAAACATTCTCTTTTACAGTTTTTGGTGGGATCTCATTTATTTTTTGTAAGTGTATTTCTTTCTTTTTTTAGGTGTCCTCATAATTTCTTGGACTTCAGTTACTTTTTTGCTTAGGACCCATTCTCTATCAAACAAACTAAATAGAACTAAACGAACTAACAAATAACTAAATAAATATATATCTACTAACTTACAAACTAAATAACACGTAAACAACTAGATATGTAACTATGTCTATGTTATATTAATAAACTATTTTCCTAAATAACTGTTTCAGTAACAATAATAAATCTACTATCTAATCCGGCTAATTTAAGTTCTCCGAATATCGCTACAATATTTTTTTAGTTTCGAAACGGTTGTTCCTAGATAGATGGCGCTATCAAATGAAAATTATTGAATTATTTTAAAGTACTACTTAGACTGCGCTCTGTAACGAAACCATAGCGCGATTCAGACAGGTACAACGCCATCTATCGAGCGCGCATACAATATTTATCGCAATACAATGGAGTTTTAGCTTTATTAATTTAATGAATTATGAACTTTATGTATTAATTTAGATTAATTATAGTCTATGTATTACATTTATTATTATTCTTTTCTATTCTATGTATGTATTCATCCAATTGAATACTTAAACAACAAACAAAGTTAACAATGCAGTCAAAATCCATACACAATGTTCTTGCCAAACCGCAAATATATAATTGTATTCTATGGTATATTATTTTTTAATGTTTTTATAATTTTTCCTTTATATGTGGCTAATGACCTATCTTGGTGCAAAATTTGAAGTTTCTAAGTCTGCTAGAAGTACCTTAGATTTTTGATGATCGGTCAGTGAGTGAGTGACAAAATGGTGTAACTTTGATCGACCGCAACTCCTAAACTATTCATTCAATTGGCATGTAATTTCGAACTTCAGCTTGATCTAATGCCTACTATTATTCACCGAAAACTTAAACTCCTAGCTTTGTCCACGTCGAAGATATAGGGGGGGCGAAACAGCCGCGAATCGCTTCGAGAAAAGATGGTACGGCCGTGCCCGTTTTGCTCGAGACTTGGCGGGGCACTGCCGTGCCCCCAGATTTTATCCTCCAGAGAACGAAATGAATATTAAAGTGCTTATTGTTGTTAAAAATATATTTTTTATGAATGCTGAAAATGCCTGACAATGCAATGGAGATATTTATCTTTCGAAAGAAGCAAAAGATTAGTATCGGGTCACCAAAACCTAATATCGCATTGTATCCAAATGGAAATAAAAGAATCAAATTCCAATAAAGAAAAAAAAAGATAAGTCAGTCTCCAACAAACCTTTGAAAGGATAATGATTAGATTATTAAAGAGTTCCCTTTCTCTTTTATATTCCGAGGAAAGAAAGGAGAGGGGAATACTCTTAGAAAATGGAAATAAAGTGAGCAAAAAGGTACTCAATATACTTAAAGCGTCGTTACTTGGTTTTTGTTTCCAAATTACATTTTTATTGTTTCTGGAATCTTTCTGAAATGTTACAATTATTTCATGTAATTAAATGAGCCGTTACGAGTAATTTTGACCTTGTTGTTTTCTCCGTCGGTACCCCTACATGACGGTTTTCGAAATAAACTAATTAAAGTGATTGGCTTTGAATTCTGCAGTTTTTAAACATTTGATTTGACAAAATTTAGAAACTTTTTAAACGTTTTATTTTCATATGAACTGATATAACTTGCATGAATGTTATGAATGTAAGAAATATCCATATCTAGGGAGCCTATACTAAGCCACATTATCCACTACAACAGTCGACAGATGTACGCTACTTTGTGAAATCTAATTTAAACCCGTTAATAGTTTTTAGCTTCGAAACAATTTTACAACTAAACTGATGTACTTATTTCAGAAAAACACTAAACATTTTTTTCTGATCGGATCCCTTTTCCTTAAATTATATTATAGCCTTGAAAACAATCAGTTATAAATTACTTCTTACTATCAACTTAGAGTCACCGACATAACTCATAAAATTAAATTTTCAAGTTGAAGTGGCAATGGGCAGGCCACATCGCTCGTAGAACTGACAACCGATGGGGAAGAAAAGTTCTCGAGTGGCGACCACGGACCGGAAGGCGCAGCGTAGGCAGGCCTCCCACTAGGTGGACCGACGACATCATGAGGGTCGCGGGCAGCCGATGGATGCAAGTGGCGAATTGTCGTTCGGCGTGGCGGTCTAAGGGGGAGGCCTATGTTCAGCAGTGCACGTCTTCCGGCTGATGATGAGGATGATGATCAACTTGAACTCTAGTAATGCAATTTGATGCGATTTGATCCTTGATCCTTGTCAATAGGTAGAGTCCACGACACGACTGATTACATTTAAAAAATGAAGTACTATATACATATATGAAGTACTATAAATGCGATATATGTATAGTATAAAGCTAAACGGAATCCTGCGAAATTCTTGCTGTTTTAACGTAATTAAATAACAAACAACTATTTAAACATTGCTTAAGCAATGCACTAACTTTTGTTTAGAAGTATCAGCTTTGCTTAGCTTTATAATATTTTCTTCAGAGAGTTTGAAACTGTATCGTAGTCTAATTAGAGTTGTATATTTGAACTTTCATGCAATGCCGGAACTTTTATTTATGCAACCAGCAATTTAGAACTAAAAACCAGTCAACTGCGAGTCGGATTCGCGCATCAAGGGTTCCGTACCATTTGATGCAGCGACAACAGAAATTCACATTTTGTGTAAGTTTTAACTATGCTTTTACATATCATGAGATGCAACCCGCTAAGAGACGGACATTGGAAAAAACACGTTTCTAGTAAGTGCGCCCAAAAGGGCTATCGTAGTAAGTAAAAACTTACTACGATGGACAGACGGACAGTAAAATAGCAGGCGTATAAATAGGGTAACGTTAGTTACCCTATTCGTACGCCTGCTATTTTATTTAAAACTAGCTGACCCGGCGAACTCCGTACCGCCTGAGAAACGATTAAAAAAAAAACCTTGTAAACCTTCCCTGGACTTTCCAAAATAATTCAAAACCAAAATCAGCCAAATCGGCCCAGCCGTTCTCGAGTTTTAATCAGACTAACGAACAACAATTCATTTTTATTTATATATAGAAGATAGATAGATTAATGAAATATTATTGTGTCACCAACAAAACCGCTATGGGAGGTGGCTTATGCCCTATTTTCTCTTACAAAGGGGAGGTCTGTGAATAATTACAAGCTAATTATTGCTGTAAAAGAGTAGCGGTGGCGCAGTGGAGAACAGTGATGGCTCAGTGGTATTGGCCCTGACTTACCTACGAGTTATAGGTCGTGGGTTAAAACTCAGCCAGGCCTATAGCTTTTCGTAATTTATTTCATCACTACTGAAAAAAAAACATCGTGAGAAAATCAGCTAGAATTAAAAATTCTAAGACATGTGACATTTACCAACCCGCACTGGGTCTGCGTTGTAGATTATGGTACCTCTCACAGAGAGGAGGCCTGTGTCCCAGCAGTGGGTACATTTATAGGCTGATGATGCTATAAATTATTCCACAATCAGAAAACCCAAACGTGCTATGATTACATTTCCATCATGGTTGCAATAATTTGACTGTCATACACACTGGCTGCCATTAAAATGTTTTTATTTTGAAAAGGGAACACATGTGAGGAAAGCCATTAAGTCCTTAAGGGCGCATAACCAGATAGTTGGCAACGTCGCTAATAGCTGTCAAATATTTACAATTTCTAATTAATTTGGCAATGTTACTGTATGGAAATAAGAAATATGACTCTGTAGTGCACTAGAAAATTTATATAGGAATGCAATTAAAACACTGTATTTGATGTTGAAACCGTTTCAGGTGTATAAAAGGCATTTGGACAGTTTCCAAATTTTTTTTTACGTCTAAAACTATATATTCGGTTGTTTGGGATCGTTACGATATTAATTATTGCATTCCCTAATCAATTTTTTAGTGCACTACAGAGCCATATTTCTTATTTTCATACAGAAAATTTGTACAATTAATCAAAACTTGTTAATATTTGACAACTATTTGCGACGTTGAACTTTCAGAATAAGCGCTCTTAAAATAAGGTTTATTTTTTATTCGAATATAAACAAAATGTCTACCCAATGCTTTACGAGTAAACAAAAGAGGGCTTTTCAAATAAAATTTTGGGGATTTTATTTTTATTTTTTGCCCGCGGCTTTTCCCACGTGGAGGTCGAAAGTAAATTATTGGGATAAAAAGTATCCTATATCCTAACCCAAGATCGCAATCTATTTAACGGTCTGCCTGTGTAATGGGAATTTGTGAGTCTAATTATTATTATAATAATTTTGGGTTTTTATGCAAAGAACTTACTAATATCTGTAGAATGTCTGTAGAATGCTACCAATATCTGTAGAATGTTCTAGTGAACTTTTGTTTGTGATGATTTTTTAATTTTTTTTTTTACTTTCGTCTATGTGGCTCTGTGAAAGCGTTTCTGTCACTTTTGATATGAAATCCGTCGTTAATTAAGGTACACTCTTAATTTGCAACATTTAAATAATTTTATTTTTATTAACAACAGATTGAGGTCATTTCTGGACTGGCAGATACCCCAGGAACAAGCCGGTTTTGTCAAAGGCCGAGGAACTAGAGAGCAAGTCTTGAACCTTCGACTTATCATAGAAAAGTGCTACGAATACAATACCCCAACGATTATGTGCTTTGTGGATTATCAGAAGGCATTCGACTGTGTCAAATGGGAGAAATTATGGGAGGTACTTGGTGAAACAGGAGTACCAGCCCATCTCATAAAGCTGATTCGAAATCTTTATGAGTCCGGTTTTGGCACTGTAACCGTGGGTGATATTTCATCGAGTCGCTTCCATTTTCGTAGAGGTGTCAGACAAGGATGCGTGATCTCACCCATACTCTTCAACATTTACGGCGAATACATCATGCGCCAAACTCTTGAGGGTTGGAATGGGGGCGTCAAAGTGGGTGGTCGTAGAATATCCAATCTCCGTTACGCAGATGACACTACCCTTTTTGCATCATGTGAGGCTGAAATGGCGGAGTTGCTGCATCGCTTGGAATCTGTTAGCCTTGGAATGGGTCTCGCTATAAATAAGAGTAAGACCAAGCTCCTCATCATTGATCGATTCGAAACCATCGAACGTACCGACCTTTTATCAGAGTATGAAACTGTCGACCAGTTTCAGTATCTTGGCTCAGTAATTACCAATAAGGGCAGCTGCGAACTGGAAATACGGAGAAGGATTGGTATGGCTAAAACAGCGATGACACAATTGAACAAAGTATGGAGAGATAAAAATATCACCAATCGGACAAAGCAACACCTGGTCCGTACACTTGTCTTCTCCATCTTTCTCTATGGGGCAGAGACTTGGACCATCAAAGCTGCCGATAGGCATAGAATAGACGCTTTTGAAATGTGGTGCTGGCGCCGCCTTTTAAGGATACCATGGACAGCCCACCGCACAAATGTCTCAGTCCTTAAACAACTCAAAATAGAGAAAGCGCAACCACTCTCTTCAACCTGCCTGCAACGTGTCCTAAAATACTTTGGTCACATTGCTCGTAGAGGTACCAACAACATGGAGCGGCTAATGGTGACCGGGAAGATTGAGGGCAAAAGACCTAGAGGCCGAAGCCCAAAACGGTGGTCTGATCAAGTTTCGGAAGAACTCGACATGCCTATCAGCACTGCACTCCATCATGCCACTGACCGCAACAGATGGAGAAAACTGATTGATAAGTTGAAACGGAGTCACGATTCTCAGCAGTGAGAGAACGATTGAGAAGAGAAAATAATTTTATTGTAACCTTAGTTGTAACAGATTTATTTTGTTGTATACATTTATATAATACAACCTCCTACTCATTTCAAGTTGTTAAGTAAAAGCAGTTGATCTGCAAACATGGTCAGGGGTCATTTCTACCCAGTCAGTTCTAGACTATTATTTTCATTGACTAACCTTGTGATATATTAACCCTAACCCGCTACATGTGTATGTGTATAGGTCATGTTTGCATCTATAACATAGCTGGCACGGGAGGGTTAGCTGTCAACCGTTCAACGATGATTGACACATGATTAAGTAGGATAGCGTCTGTGTGTGTGTGTAGTGTAATGTGGGATTAAGCATTGATGCGTTGATTTATTTATAGATATCGTGTCTGTATATAATATGAGGGGTAGTGATCTTAGATGACCCTAGCCATACCTTAATCATCCTTGTAATTTCATCAAATGAGTCCTCCCGCCTAGGGGCGGACGGACGGGACTGTCAGACTCGTACTGACTAAAATCCACGGTGATTCTTCTATGGCCGCCTTTAAGTTCCAGGCTCACGGTTACCTAAGGAGATAGCCCCGTGGCCCCTGCAGGCTTTGGACCTCTAAGAGGGGCCCCAGTAGACCCTTGCCATATCTAGCCGTTGTTTTGGTTAGTATCTGATAAATGCACTGAGAAAAAGCATTTTACAGACATTTCAGCTTGAAATGGCTTATAAGATGGCATGCAGTGCATGATTAAATACACAAACAGATAGAATATTAATATTTGTTCCATGCGGGTATCAAACCCACGATACGCAGCACAGCGGCCTATCGCTCATCCACTGAACCAATTGTGAAAAAAATTACTTGATTACCTTCTTAAATCTGTCGTTTCATAATATTAGCCAAATAAGCTACTGTTTAATAATCTTCTCTCAGTGTTTTACACAAGTCGACAGACGTTTCTGTGTGAGGCGGTTACAATTACATATTTAATAAAAAACCGGCCAAGTGCGTGTCGGGCCACGCACAGTGTAGGGTTCCGTAGTTGCCCATCAAAATACTTATGCGAATTAACTAAACTGATTCGCTGAATTTAATTTTAAAAAGAAGAATTTTCAAAATCGGTCCAGGAGTCTTTGAGAAATCGGGGAAAATACATAAAAAAAAAGATTACGACGAATTTAGAACCTCCCACTTTTTTTGAAGTAAGTTAAAAATAGTTGACGATAAAAACCTACCTATCCCCAAAAAACATACCGTAAAAACATACCTATTAAAGCTGTAAAAATAAAGTTGACAAACTTACATTTGCAGTCAAAGAACATGTTCTCCGATACACTTTGTTTAGGAAAATATGTTATCCAAGTACATTTTATAAGTTGGTCGACTATTACTCGTAAAGTTGTAAAGCCTACTTAGTCATGATAATTTTCTTTTCGTTATGTAAACTACTATTGTGAATTTTTTCGCACCCCCAAACATAACCGTTTAGCTGGTAGAGGGGGGGGACACTCGAGTCGAGCAAAATTTAGCACTTTAAAGCTTAATATTTCACAAACGAATTTTTTTATCAAATAATTGTTTATGGAAACTATCAATATTTTTTAAAGACCTATTTAATGATACCCCACACAAAGGGGTACGCGAGAAAAAAAAAAAAACATCCCCTCTTTACGTGTACAGGAGGTACCCTAAAAAAAAATATTTTACGAGATTTTATTTTACCACTTTTTCGGCACAACAAATCCGTATATTTACACCAAATTACAGCTCTCTAGTACTGTGCGTCTCTGAGCTAAACTGCGGACAGACGGACGGACGGACGGACATGGCGAAACTATAAGGGTTCCTTGTTGACTACGGAACCCTAAAAAGCAGCCTCAATTTCGAAGAAATTTGCATAACACAAAGGCCTACCAACCGACGCTCTGTATTAAAATTGACGTTTTTACATAAACACTTTTATGTTAATATTAATAAAATATAGCTACAGGCTGTTGTACTTTGTAACCGGGCGTGGGTTTGACGTTTACCCAAACTGACAGGTGACTGCGCCGCCATTTTTCATTCAGTATCGACATGTAACTATAAACATGAGGAGGGATTATCGTTTGTATAAACTGATTGCTTTTATTGAAATGAGCTTATTTTATAATAAAGTAGGCTTTTGTAGAGGTTGAATACGTGAAGAAACGAAAAATGATTCTTCTTAAAGATTTTTGTGGAAAGACAAAATTCGAGTGCAGGACTTGACCCTGCGACATTAAGATTCAGTACACCGGACGCCTCCTCCTTCGCGAGCATGACTGCTTCGTAGAAGGAGGCAACCGCTTCCCACTCCGTCTCGTCCCGCAGCATGGCCTCGACCAATGCCGGGCGCGAGAGGTCTCCGCCTATCGCCGCCGTAAGGACACGGCGGTGCTCTGCCCCAGCGGGGCAGTCATGCTCCACGGTGTCCTCAGGGCGATCCTCGCAGTGGTGACACATAGGCGTTTCTTCCCTCTTTAACACACCCAGGTACCTCCCGAAACTTCCGTGTCCGGTGAGGACCTGCGTCATGCGGTAGGTCAGGATGCCGTGACGCCTACCCAGCCACGCCCTGGAAGCCTTATTATTACGAAATAGGTCTTATATTAAAGTGGAAACCAGTATTTCACGAGTAAATTGCGTTTGAATATTGTTAAGTGTATACATGTTATCGCTCGTAAAATAATATTTTTTTTCTCGGTGAGCTCTCCCAATCTTTGGTCTCCTTTTTGCTTTGAGTTAAATTGTGGCCGAAAAACCCATTAGAAAGAAAACTGCTAACCAAATTAGGCTTTGTGACCATAATGAAAAAAGAAAAAACAATTTACCTATAAAGGTTTCATTTTTCAAAAAGTAAACTCATATTCTAAAATATTTCAACAAAGAAAGAGAAAGAAAGAAAGAAAGAAAGAGATTTCAATATATCTATATCTTGACATATGCTCGTGTATCTCCAGTTCACACGGTAATTACAGCTTCCGACATCTTTGAAGCTTAACAGCATAACACCAAAACAAAACACGCGTGATTTCACACAAGCATAAAACATCTACGAGACTGGTTGCCTAGCAACCGTGCGTCGCCCCCGTAGTCATAATTAGTCACGATAGGGGGCGCCCGCGTCAATTGCTCATTAGAACACCCTGTAAGCGTAAGAACAGCTTGTAAGTATATTATCAGGCACACCTCTGAGACGTGCGCAGATTTAATAGGTTTCTAGACGTGATAGCTTTTTATGGAGATTATTATTAAAATATAAATATTTAAATATGGCTAGTGTTTAAACACCACCCAAAAAAGTACCTATTTTACTACCAAAAAAATTCTAAACGGTTACCAAAATGGATAAATGGTCACCAAATAACGTTTCCAAGTAATAAAGAAATAAACCTATTATGTGTAATAAAAAAAATCTACCTAAGCAGGGTCGACGAAGCCCCGCTTCGCGGGGCTTCTATTTCTGTGTATAAGGTTTAAAGGAACCTAACCAAACCGAACTTCGGGGTGTCCCTGTAATCTTGCTAAAGCGAGTTTTAGATTTGGTGACCATTTATCCATTTTGGTATACAAAAAGAATTATTGATGCGCATTTACATTTTAGCCTTTAAATATTTTCTATGGAAAAAATAATTCGTTCCGCCCAGCAGGATTCAAACCTGCGACTTCCGGACTTAATACATCCGACGCTCTTTCCAATAGAGCCATCGATCGGTCGAATTTATCTTACAATAAAAAATGCAACGCATGCGTTAATGCATATAATATATAATATTTATTATAAATTGTATTAGTCGTTTTTTCCAGCGGCTTAAACTGCGTGGTAGTTGAAAATTATTCCCAAAAAACGTAATACCAGGATAAGAATTAGCTTATGTGTTATTCCAGACTAATCTATCTTCATCTGTTCAGTCGTTCTGTCGTGATTGAGTTGAGTATAAACATACATCCATCCATACAAACTTGCTGAGCTTTGACGCTAATTTGATGGGTAAAAATAATTCCTCGGTCTTACACTAGAGCCGCTTTTTCATTAACCATTCAATAAACCCGCCGTACCTACATCAAGTACCTTGTACGTAAAATACTGAAATCTCGTCCTAAGGGCTCAGAATATACCCACCCAGTTTACAGCTGAAACCAAACAGCACTCTAATTTACAAGTAATTTCAAGCTATTTTTAACAAATGCACAATACAGCGCAACAGCGCTTTACATCGCTACACAGCGCTGTTTGTTCGTGGTGACAATTAGTGCAGCTCTAAATCAAAATCAAAATCAAAAGTCATTTATTCAAATTAGGCTGATTTATCAGCACTTTTTGAAGGTCAAATTTTACATAAGACAGTCCCCCAAAGCGCCCCCCCTTCGACACTTCCTAGTGTTTTGGCTGGGAAGAAGAAGTGGCGGAACAAACTCCCCAGCAACAAAATCTCTAATTGTGATTGTTCTGTTTAATACTATACACTATACATTACTACGTAAATAGTTGCAGTTTGGTAAATTGATGGACTTCATTTGTTTAGTGTTTGTTTATTTAGAGCTAGTGTGTTATGCGTTTCTGTTATGAGTTACACTAGGGCCACAGTAACGCGCGGGCGGCGAGTAAAGGGCAACTCGCTGTCCGACCGTGGACCATGCCCGGGTCGACGGCGCGTTGTGTTCCACACGCGCCTCAAAGAGCGTTAGCATGATGACGGGGCCCCCCTCTATAGGGCCAAAGCCTGCCGGGGTGACCACGGAACGTAAAGGGCTATTGAAGGACACCGTGGATATTAGTCAGTACGAGTCTGACAGTCCCTCTGGTCCTGCCCGGGGTGGGGGGACTCATTTGATGATTATACCACGCTAAAAAAAAGGGCCACAGTAACGGGAAAAGCCGTTGGTTATCGCGTTAATAGACGTTTATATGAAAAAGCTTTATATAGTATAATTTAAAGACTTGATTATTGATTCTGACTCAAGAGTTGGAGGTCCGGTTCGAACCCACCCAGGAGCATTTCGTGTTATTGATTTCATCACCACTGCTCTCAAAACAGTGAAGTGAAATCTCGTGAGGAAACCGGCATGTCATAGAATCAAAAATTCAAGAAAATATATGACATCTACTAACCCGCACTGCCCCGTGCACTATATTATGATGAAGCTTAACAATGATATTATAAGCATTTAAAGTAAAATTTCGTTAACAACCGCAATTTAACAAACCGTTTTATTAATTAAAGTCAATAGTGCGAAAAATTGGCTTCTGTGTGACTCTTTGAAAATGCTTTACCTTTGCTTACCAAATTGTACCTTAAACGTTACAAAATACTCGCAAAAAAGATTGCGAGTATTTTTAACCGACTTCAAAAAAAGGAGGAGGTTCTCAATTCGGCCGGTATGTTTTTTTTTTTTTTGTTTTATGTATGTACATCGATTACTCCGAGGTTTCTAGTCCGATTAGTGTGATTCTTTTTTTGTTCGATGCAGTATACTTGCAGTGTGGTCCCATAATAATTTCATCCAATTTGGTTCAGTACTTTTTATTTTGTGAGCATTTTTATTGATTTCGGCTACTTGGATGACATTACTTTTTGCGTGTTTGTTACGCGATTACTCCGCCAATTGTGGACCGATTTTCAAAATTCTTTTTTTGTTGTACTAAGGATCGTTCACCTTAGGGAATACTGCAAGTTTCATCAAAATCTGTTCAGTAGTTTTTGAGATAGGGAATTTTATTAGCATGTGTACATGAGCGATGTTAATACCGGTGCCACGGATTACAAAATTCTAGTGCACATGTAAGAAAATGATGTATTTGACAAGAATTTGGGTTGAATATTTAAACTAAAAAGAGTAAAATAAAAAACTTTTTTCAAAAAAAATTTAACCGCCTTCAAAAACAACCACAAAAAAGGGTAAAATAACCTACAAAATAACTTTTCTTTCGGAAGTCGGTGGCAAAAAGACAACGAAACAAAAAAAACAAAGCCACCGACTTCCGAAAGAAAAGTTATTTTGTAGGTTATTTTACCCTTTTTTGTGGTTGTTTTTGAAGGCGGTTAATTTTTTTTTGAAATTTAATTGTTTTTTTTGGTGTAGTAGTAGTAGGTGATTTAAGTATCTTTAAGACTAATAGCTAATCTACTATATAAAAATAAGTCTGGTTTTCCTTTCTGACGCTATAACTCCAGAACACACGAACCGATTTCCACGGTTTTGCATTCGTTGGAAAGGTCTCGGGCTCCGTGAGGTTTATAGAGCCATCTGGTGGCGAAACGGAGTTCGCCGAGTTTGCTAGTTATTAATACAATTATACATACTGCTAGAAAGTAATCTAATTTTGTATTTGCCGACAAAATCGTTTTACAATTATGTCGTAAAAATATTTCAAAACATTAAAAAATAAATATTGTACTCCTGAACGTTAACTCTCAAAGCTGAAGTATCCCAAACACAAAATATGTTACTAATATCGAGCAGAAACCTTTGAAAATTACCGAAAGGCCCTTTTACAGCAACATAAGGGGTTTGCAACAAAAACCTCTCGCGAAAATAAACCGTCGACCGTCACAAAGGAGCCAATTTCAGCCTTATTTCCATTAAGTAAGATGTTGAGCTACGGAACCCTTCGCCAACAATTACTACCGAGAATTAAGGTACCGTCGTTGCTTTTTTAGTAAATTGCTGTTAATTGTTTTTGGGTTCTGATCGTGTTTTGTTTTAATTGATTGAGGAATTACAGATCGCCCAGTTGAAGTATTTGCTTCGGATGTCATAGTCTGTCTTTGGAAATACTTAATATGAAGACGTAAATTATTACGTCTTCATATTAAAACAGATAACCGCGGTGACCCTGAAACAAAACAAAAAGAATGTTAAATCTGTTCTTATTTCCAAATTCAGCTATTCAATAGACGAATAAAACAAATACCCATATCTTTTTTTTTTGTTTCACTTGTGTTATCAGTTTAAAACCACACATTTATGTCAACGGTTAGTAAAAATTTAAATCGAAAGTTCAATCTTCCACCTAACCTCTCACATAAACAAAATATAAAACAAGAGTTAACCACCCTTACACCACAGGGGCTTTCCACCAATGGGGCGAAGGGGTGATAGGGTGTACGGGTGAAGGGGTTATCGCAGTAAGATGTTGTTCTAAGCATAACTGCAAGCTTCCCTTTGGGACTTTAAAGGGGTAGTAGTGCAAACGCCATAGCAGGGTAATAAAATTGAACGTGTGAACTGTTATGGGGGTGATAGAAAGTGGCAGGACGGTGTTGATTTGGAAGGACGTGATGCGGTTATCGTAAATTATTAGAAAGTCAGAGTTTATTTCTGAAAATTGTTTTTTTTGGTTTTACTGGTTTTTCGTACTTGACTATTCTAAAGAAAAAACTGCTCGGAGGTCACTATACCTTTCAAAGTTCCGGCGTTCAGACATAATCTTGGTTAACATGAAGATCATGTAAATTAGTGTCTGAGATGATCATTTGAAGAAAGAACCACACATTTTTGAGTGGATCTGTCCAGTAAATGCAAGTATTTGTCAGATTTCGTTTATTTCGACTTATAACACAAGAAGCTCAACGACTGGATGGCGAATGTGGAATTAAGGATATTTGGAGAGACAAGAATTTCTGTACTTAAGGGGCCATTCATAAATTACGCCAAGACAGGAACAAATAAATGTAAAGTATTCAAAATCCAAACTTCAGCTCGAGTATCTGGGGGCACGGCAGTGCCCCGCCAAGTCTCGAGCAAAACGGGCACGGCCGTACCATCTTTTCTCGAAGCGATTCGCGGCTGTTTCGCCCCCCCTATATCTTCGACGTGGACAAAGCTAGGAGTTTAGGTTTTCGGTGAATAATAGTAGGCATTAGAACAAGCTTAAGTTCGAAATTACATGCCAATTGAATGAATAGTTTAGGAGTTACGGTCGATCAAAGTTACACCATTTTGTCACTCACTGACTGACTGACTCACTGACCGATCATCAAAAATCTAAGGTACTTCTAGCAGACTTAGAAATTTCAAATTTTGCACCAAGATAGGTCATTAGCCACATATAAAGGAAAAATTATAAAAACATTAAAAAATAATAAACCATAGAAAACAATTTTATATTTGCGGTTTGGCAAGAACATTGTGTATGGATTTTGACTGCATTGTTAACTTTGTTCGTTGTTTAAGTATTCAATTGGATGAATACATACATAGAATAGAAAAGAATAATATAAATGTAATACATAGACTACAATTAATATAAATTAATACATAAAGTTCATAATTCATTAAATTAATAAAGCTAAAACTCCATTGTATTGCGATAAATATTGTATGCGCGCTCGATAGATGGCGTTGTACCTGTCTGAATCGCGCTATGGTTTCGTTACAGAGCGCAGTATAAGTAGTACTTTAAAATAATTCAATAATTTTCATTTGATAGCGCCATCTATCTATGAACAACCATTTCGAAACTAAAAAAATATTGTAGCGATATTCGGAGAACTTAAGTTAGCCGGATTATATAGTAGACTAGCGACCCGCCCCGGCTCCGCACGGGTGCAATCTTTATAATATTATTAAAATTGCGACTATAATTTTAGATTTAAACTATCCTATCTCTCAAGTTGGATCGAACTGCACATGGTGTGCGAATTTTATTATAATCGGTTAAGTGGTTTAGGAGTCCATTGAGGACAAACATTGTGACACGAGATTTATATATATTAAGATTTATTATTGTTACTGAAACAGTTATTTAGGAAAATAGTTTATTAATATAACATAGACATATGTAGTTACATATCTAGTTGTTTACGTGTTATTTAGTTTAGTTACATTTAGTTTGTAAGTTAGTAGATATATATTTATTTAGTTATTTGTTAGTTAGTTTAGTTCTATTTAGTTTGTTAGATAGAGAATGGGTCCTAAGCAAAACAGTAGCTGAAGTCCAAGAAATTATGAGGACACCTAAAAAAAAAGAAAGAAATACACTCACAAAAAATAAATGAGATCCCACCAAAAACATTAAATGTAAAAAATGCCAAGTCTCTCGATGCAGTCTTTCCATCGTAAAAAGTTTTGAGATCTCACAGAAGCCAAGTCCTATTCAAATTATTTTGTAGTTATAAATCAACATTTAGTAGTTATATCAATAGTTTTCTTTATATTATAACTATAGTGACTTGGCAATGAGCACAAGTAAAAACAAATAAAACGGCATATTTGGAGGAGTTGAAAGTTACACACACCGCATGCATAAACATTCTCTTTTATTTACTTTATTTTATTCTCTTAACATTCATCATTTACTTTCATAAAGCGATGGCCCGTAAGGTATTCTTAATTATTGTATTGGAACATGTAGTCGGTAGTGACCATCATGATTCACACATAACAAATAATCTGATCACAGGTCTCGTCAGTAACATTTGCACATAATTCCAGGCAGCAAGCAGCTTTTAATTTGTGCTCATTGCCAAGTCACTATAGTTATAATATAAAGAAAACTATTGATATAACTACTAAATGTTGATTTATAACTACAAAATAATTTGAATAGGACTTGGCTTCTGTGAGATCTCAAAACTTTTTACGATGGAAAGACTGCATCGAGAGACTTGGCATTTTTTACATTTAATGTTTTTGGTGGGTTAGCATAATTGTTTAAATTATGTGACTTGGCACAGGGAGGGAGATGGGGTTAAACAAATAACAAGAAATCCTTGAACAAGCATGCCCCCCCCCAGGTTGGTAGATCCAAATAATCATGGAATTTGTTATGGCCTTTCTTAGTCATTACCTACCCAGTCTTTTCTCAATTTCGCAGTAACTGAATGATCGACGGCTGCTCAGCGTGTCGCTGGTTGAATCGGGGCACGGGACAAATGTTTGTATGATCTACAAATATTTGTTCTTGGTCTGGGTGTTTGTGTATGTGAGTTTCTATGTTTATATACGCACCCATGATACAGGAGAAATTCCTGTATCGTGAGTGTGTATATTCATACACAACAAAAAGAAAAGATTGCGATCACTTCGAAAACATTGAAACAATACAATATTGTATAGTGAGTTGGGGAGGTTCGGGAAAGACTCACATGCTTAAACTAGAACGTGCTCAAAGAGCTCTCCTGAAGGTTGGTTGGCGGTTACCCTATCGCTTTCCTACCACAGATCTTTACAAAACTTGTAGGGTTCTTTCTGTTCGTAAATTATTCATATTTAATCTTCTCATGACCACACACGGCCATACTCCCTACGACCCATCTAAATTAAGCTCCCAGCGACGTAAACATTATGTCTGTCCCACAATCCGTACAAGTTGTCGTATGGCTCAGCGATTCTTCCGCTTCCTAAGCAGCCACGTATATAACAATACAAACAAAATTTTAAACATATACCCTATGTGTAAATCTAAATGTAAAACTACAGTCACAAACTGGCTCCTTGATTTAAATTATGTTGAAACTGAAAATATATTAACTATAATAAAATAACGTCCACATTTCTACAACTAGTAAATCTTTTCTACGTATAGACTTCTTTACATTCTATTACACACACACATATACATCCATTGTAACTGTAACACATTCACATATAAACAGCACACACAGAGACGCATTGTTCATTACATACTCATAAACACATTACACACAGAAACACCCTACATTACACACTCTTCAAAAACCCCCTTATTATGATTTTAATTTTTACTCTCAGCTTCTTTTTCAATGTATACTAATAAATATACATAGTCTTAATTTTTTACATTGATCCAAGAGGGTGAGAGCCTGGAGATCTGTCATACAGGTCCCGTACCCACTATAGACTCCAGCTCTCACTAAGGTTGCTCTGATTTAACCTTAACCATAAACCAATGGGGATGGCAACTCAAAGCTAATCGTAGATGGCGCTGCGATAGTTGGTCCCTACGTCAGATTACTGTCTACCTTGTACAAAAATAAACAAGATTTATTGTTATAAAAATTGAGTATAAATACAAAACAAATATGGAAAATTATTCGTCAATGCAAGTGCATATACTAAAAGAAGAATTAAGACGCCGCGGCGCATCTACAAGAGGAAAAAAAGTGATTTAATTGAGTGGTAATACATTTGATTTTACCGTAATAAATCCACAATTACTTGTAGTTGAGGTTTCAATTTTTGAGTTTAGGTATGTTTTACCTGTCCTCTCCTATAACAAGAATATAATGCTGCTTCTGACTTTCTATTTTGATAAAATATCATAATGTTTTAAGTCAGTAATTTTACCCCTTTTTTCTATTTAGATTCGAGAAATATCACAATATATTTAATTTCTTAACACCACAACTATCACAAAACTCGTTCCAGGTGATAATTCTTCCGCCAGACGAACCATTTCATGATTTATAGAGCGATGCAATACTGGTACTTAACCTCCAATAAAAAAGTAGATATTATTTTGAAAAGTGTATTCGATTGTTTAGTTATGGTATAATCATAGAATTTCATAGACTCAACTAACGGCCTGTCTCGGCTTCGCAAAGCTTTGTTTATTATATGGCTTTTCCTTAGTTATAATTCAATTTTTGTTCTCAAGGTAGTCACAGCAGCTACCCATTATTTCTTGATAGTGTGAATTGTCGGAAATTTGTATGTTCCATCATTTTTACAGCTTATTACACAACATCTAGTCATTTTACATCAATAAATCGTTTTTTTTTCAGAAAATTCCTTTTATTTGACAGTTAATTTGGGACCAAACTGTCACTTGTCACTTTGACACTTGCCTTCCCCATTATTGTACCTTTTTCTGAGAGAAATAAATAAATATTGTATTGTATTGTATTGTATTGTAATAAAACCGTTAAATTGTTTTTCCATAAACAAAATATCAGCTTACAATTTTTTTTTTTGATGTGTGTATTTGCTTGTCGCGCACTCGTATTAGCGTCTGATGAGTTCTTATAAGATTATCTCATCACAGACGTAAAGTTCTCCACATACGGTCCAAGTTCAAGACGAAGTTATAAAACTTTACCAAAGAGCAACGATTTGTACTCAGTGAACTTTGAAGCTTGTTTTGCACCTAACGTTCAGGTGACGACGAAACTCCATTAAGTTACTTACCAAGACTTCTTGAGACTGCAGTGTAGGTACAAAGGTTTTCTAATGACTTTATATATGTGATAAAACTACTATGTGGAGAGTAGGTGTGGTAGACGCTCACGGCGACAGCGTCACCAGACGAGCGGTCACCGTAGTCGCGGGCATGCGGGCGGCGAGTAATAGGCGACTCGCTGTCCGACCATGGACCATGCCCTGGTCGATGGCGCGTTGTGTTCCACGCGTGCCTCAAAGAGTGTCAGCATTATGAGGTTTAGAGAGCCATAGCCTGCCGGGGTCGCGGGACTAAAGAATTACCGTGACCCCGGAACGTAAAGGACTATTGAAGGACACCGTGGATTTTATCGTCAGTACGAGTCTGACAGTCCCTCGCGCCTTGCCCTGGGTGAGAGGACTCATTTGATGATTTTACAACGATAACAAAAAAAAAAAAAAAAGGTTGCACTCCAGGAGTGCCGGTAGAAGTGAAAACTTTTTTGTTACTATGTTTTATTTTAAAACTGGAGTAGTACAGATATGAAATTAACTAATTTGAATGACGTCTTACTCATTTTCGATCAGGGTCACGTGACCCTGACGCGAGTTTTAAATTTTTACCCATTACAGAAAAAGTGTACAACGCCGCTAAAGAAGTTTTCACTTCAAAAAAAAAAGGTTGCACTCCAGGAGTGCCGGTAGAAGTGAAAACTTTTTTGTTACTATGTTTTATTTTAAAACTGGAGTAGTACAGATATGAAATTAACTAATTTGAATGACGTCTTACTCATTTTCGATCAGGGTCACGTGACCCTGACGCGAGTTTTAAATTTTTTACCCATTACAGAAAAAGTGTACAACGGCGCTAAAGAAGTTTTCACTTCAAAAAAAACGTGGTAAGTTGGTGGATAGTGATACCAGCATCATCAGCCTTTAATGATTCCGGAGGATGCCTTGTGTCCCAGCAGAAACCCAGGCCTCCTCTCTGTGAGAAGGATTGGGCCTACTGCGGGTTGGTACTTAAATGACTTATTTGATGATTTTCACAGTCAAAAAGATTGAATGGAAGATGGTGAGAAGCGTGATGGAGTGGACACCACAGCTGGGACAGAAGAAAATGGAAAAGCAACTACCTAGTGGGTAGGCATTAATATTAAAGCGCCCGGCAGAAATAAGACAGTCAAAGGTGGAGCGATTTAAAAGATTACCTCTTGCTCAACGTTTTGAAAAATAATTATTTGGAAACCTCGTTAGTCTAGCGATCATAAGCGGGCCATCAAGAATCTGGTGCCGAGTACGAATCTCAGGTCAAATCAAACGCAACCATGATCAGAAATCAAATGATCGGAATGGAAACCTCCATCTTCTCCGCAGTAAAATTAATAAATCAGTTTTTATGTTCCAATCCTGATAAAAACATCAAAAACAAGTTAAACCTTTTTGCAAACCAATTTGTTATACTCGTTTCTCCATATCTGACTAGTTGCAACAGTAAAACGGTTGGAACAATGCTTTTCCTTCTCGAAAGCAATAAAATAAATTCCATTGGACGATCATCTAATTTCAATGAAAGCTTCTGCAGCAGTAAATCTACCGTCTGTTTGTTTACAACTGTGCAGTTAGTTGCAAGAAGGTTCAGTTTGCATTTATTTCATTTTGTTTTTGCTTGTTGCAAGCGCGATTGATGAGAAAGAGGACTTGGGATATTGCCGGGGTCGCGGGACTTTCTAAATAGGTACGTCCCTGTGATCCTGTAACGTAAAGGACTATTGAAGGAACGTCGTGGATTTTAGTCAGTAAGAGGCTGACAGTCCCTCCGCTCGAATTAGTGCGGGAGGACTAATTTGATGATTTTACCACCCCAAAAAAAAAAAAAAAAAAAGGTTGCACTCCAGGAGTGCCGGTAGAAGTGAAAACTTTTTTGTTACTATGTTTTATTTTTAATTTGAATGACGTCTTACTCATTTTCGATCAGGGTCACGTGACCCTGACGGTCACGTGACCCTGACGGTCACGTGACCCTGACGCGAGTTTTAAATTTTTTACCCATTACAGAAAAAGTGTACAACGCCGCTAAAGAAGTTTTCACTTCAAAAAACAAAAATGAGGTCTTGATTTGGAAGAAATGGGTAACGGTATACAGATAGCTTATAACCTGGATTAAACATATAAGATACTCGCTGTGCTCGTAGTTCTTAACCTACTTTATCTTCCCGTGCGGGTGAAGCCATTTGGTGACAGCTGGTGACTTATAAACTAAAGCCCTACAAAACCGTGGTAAGTCTGATCGGGTTCGAACTTATGTCCTATAATATGGCTAGTAAGTCCCATGACCTTCTGCGTTATCTACCTTTTGCCACACCCACCCCTGCTTTGTCTATTTCTATCGTTGTAACGCCGTTGTTATTTTGAAATGTGTTGCATGCGCTTAGGGGTGAACATTGTAGATAGGTAGATTACTTATCATACCTGCTATTGTGTCCAATCTTCCCTATGCCAGCGAGCGACCTTACAAAAATGGGATATATTTGTGAAAATTATTGAACAAAAAATTCGTGATAAGGTATGAGGAGTTTTTACGTTTTCATGACTTTTTTATCGCTTTAAAATCATCAAATGAGTCCTTCAACACAAGGCGGAACGGGAGGGACTGTCATCATCGTAGTAACTAAAATTCACGGTGTCCTTCAATAGCTCTTTACTTTCCAGGGTCACGGTTGCTTTATAAGAAAGGGGGGGGGGGTAGGTTCAAAACAAATATTTTTTAATTACAGTTATTTTAATTTACAGTTTTCTTTTAAATTCTTTATAAGAAAACGGTAAATTAAAAAAAAAGGAAAGGCATAATTCTTAATGCCTTTCCCAACCATGTGGTAAAACTGGATGCAGCTGAATATCTGCATGGAGCGACTGCCTATCGGACCTGCACAACCCAGTAACTGAGCAATACGATATTCCATGGTAAGATTGGTTGTCAGACTTTAGAGCTTCTGTCTAACAGTAACGACTGTCAAAGATCTACAAATGACAGCCGGGATCAACGGCTTTACGTGCTTTCTGATACACGGAGGAAACTCGCTATGACAGATGATCACCCATCCCCAGACCGACCTCGGCAAGCGCGACTTAACCCGGATGATCGGCCTGTGCGTCTGTAATTATTTAGCCACGAGCTACTTCTTCAAGAACAAACCTTTTATCAATAATATTTGCGCACCGGGTCAAAAATGCCCTATAACCTTTCTTAAAAGCATTGACCGAGGCTCGCCCCATAATATTACATGACACTTACTGGCAAACTATTAACAAATTAATTATGGGAATATCTAATTGAAAGCTAACGTTATCTCTATCGTGTTGTGTCTTTTATTCAGGCTTGGTAAAATCATCGTATGAGTCCTCCCATCCAGGACAGGGCAGGAGGGACTGTCAGACTTGCACTGACTAAAATCCTCAGTGTCCTTTACGTTCCGGGGCCACAGAAGCTCGTTAGTCCCGCGACTCCGGTGTTATTTGTACTAAGGCTAAAAATCTGTTACCAAAACATGCCCAGCTTCATTAGTGTATTTTCTCATGTTTTGTGAAACATGATATTGTTTATTCTTCTCATTAATCTTTTGTTCATTAAAATTTAGTTACTCTTTGATCAAAATAATAACGACGTTAAGAATGTATCATTGTCCTAAAAGGTACATAACTAATGTACAATAATTAATCGTGGGTTAGCATAACATAACGCATGTGATCCCCGAAGGGCTAAGTAGAAATGTATCTTCAGTGTACTTATTTATTTATGTCTACAATGACACTTCCCCTGTTATATAGAAGTGCCATGTATTAGGGCCTTATTTTTAGTTTATTCCACTTTGTTCACCTGGGTGATATCACCTGGGTGAACAAAGTGGATAACATTGGTGTCCTCAATTCACCTCGGAAAAATATCACCTGAGTGATATCACCCAGGTGAATTGTGGACACCAAAGTTGTCCACTTTGTTCACCTCGGAAAAATATCACCCAGGTGAACGAAGTGGAATAAACCTCATTTTTATAGGTCAAATTATTTTCAACAGGTTTAATTTTTTCACGATATATTATTCACTGAGGCTCATCATCGCTTTCTTGATTAACAGCCCCTAGAAGCACCACTGAGAGTCATTTTTTTACAAGTGGGAAAAGCTCGTAGTATTAGCCGAGCGGTAAGCGAGGGTGAAAAGGAGCCAAGAAAAGCAATATCAAATGCCCACGTGACATGCCCTCAGACATTACTTATGACAAACAAACTTACAAAACTTTACCTCTTTGTAATTCCTTAGCATAGATTCTAGGATATAGATTCATGTAGATTCTATGTTTCTCCACTGCTGGACAAACATCTCCCATCCTCCATCCTCCATCCACCCTTCGTGATGTAGTGCGATTGTAGGTCAATCCTTTGAAAATACCAGCTCATCTCGCCATAGTACAATATGATACGTGACCAAAACATTAACAAAGAACGTATGTATTACAATTTTACCCGAGGCTTAAGTGAAATTTTTCCACAAAATGTTCTAAAAAACCTTTAATTTCAAAGGATTAAAACTGTATTCAGTAAGCGACCGTAAGCTTAAAAAACGTATTTTAAATCTTGTGTGTTTAGTTTGTAACAAAAGTGGGTGTTTTAATTTATATACAGAGGTATACGAGTATAACTAAATGACCTTGCGCCTTTTTTTTAAATAATTGTGAAGCTGAAATAGAATAAAATCTTTCACATTCTACCTATTTTTTTTACGTGGTATAATCATCAAATGAGTCCTCCCACCCAGGGCAGGGCGGAAGGGACAGTCAGACTTGCACTGACTATTCCTCCCGGTGTCCAGTCCGCGGTGTCCTTCAACAGCCTTTTACGTTCCAGAGACACAATTACTTAGTTTCATAAAACAGTTCCGCGACAGCTCGTATTCTACGAGTACCTGGGGCAGAATTACATGTCAGATCGCTTTTAAATACACTTCTCATCAAAAAAATCGAAACACCTCGCAGTTTATGATTTGATAAGGATTATCAGAAAAATGTGTATATTTAGGAATAAATGTAAAATGTCATTTAATAGTGAGTAGTATGAGGTTTTTAAATCCTAATGTTAATGTTCTAAATTCAAATTAAGTCTTCATAGGTTTCGTATTTTGTATAATGAGTAATTTTTACCCTGTATGGAATATGAAGGAAATGGGTAAAACAACACGCGTAAATGAAAAAAAAATGTAAGAAACGTTTATTTAATAACTTGTATTCCCTCCGCGAGCTCTTATTACTGCTTCCATACGGTTCTTCATCGATCGGATGAGAGCCACGATCACATGTTGTGGTATATTATCCCATTCCTCTTGGATTGCATTTTGCAGCTGGCTAAGTGTTTCTGGGGCTGGATCTCTTGCTCGAATTCGTCTCTTTAATTCATCCCATAGATGTTCAATGGGATTCATGTCCGGGCTTCTTGCTGGCCATACCATAATGGAGATACCGACTTCGGTAAGATAATCTCGTACGACGCCCGCGGTGTGAGCTCTAGCATTGTCGTGCATGAATATGAAGTCGTTGCCAATAAAATGTGCATAGGGCATCACATGAGGTTCAAGACACTGTTCGATGTACCGATGAGAGTTTAGTGCAGGCAGCCGTGGCCCAGACACAAAGGCAAGTTCTGTCTTACCGTCGGCGCTGATTCCTCCCCAAACCGTCCACGAACCGCCACCATAGCTGACCTTTTCTTCAATGCAGCATTGTGCAAAGCGTTCTCCATCTCTTCTGTAGACCTTGTTCCTTCCGTCGTTACCATACAGCATAATTTTACACTCATCAGAAAACAGTACTTTGCTCCACTGAAGGTATGACCAAGTTAGGTGCTCGCGTGCAAAGTTAAGGCGCGCTCTTCGATGGTCTGCAGTTAATTTCGGCCCATTCGCTGGCTTATGCGGTGCCAATCCGCGTTCCTTCAACCTTCTTCTTATTGTAGAGTCACTTACAGCTACTCTTCGTACAACGCGAAGCTGCTGCTGCAGTTGAAAAGCGTTAAGGCGTCGATTTCGTAAAGAAGTTGTTACAATAAATCGATCATCTCGCTCAGAAGTGACCCGATTCCTGCCAGATCCTGAACGGCGCGTGAACGAACCAGTCTCCCGATAGCGTTTGTAGACTCTATGAACAGATGATAAGCTTAGATGCAATCTTGCAGCCTATTATGTCCAGAAATATGATTAAAACACGAAATTAGGTAACTGCATGTTTATTCAGCTAGGTAGCCTGACACAATGTGTAGATTCAAACCTACCCCCAACTTAGTTCATCTTATATGGTCAACAAGAGAAACAAGTACCCTCAATAGTATACACATATCAATGCTAACAAACTACAATCATGTACATGACATACCTTTCCCCCAAGTAAACACACAAAATAGTACATAAGAAATTAACATGAAGAATAAGAACAATTAAATAAGAAATATAACATTCTATGCCTTAGAACAAAACATCATACAACTTATACAATTTCAAGTACGTTTAAAGAATCAGTTTAATTATAACTTTAATTATCTAGGTATTCCTAGAATATCAGCCCAAGACTCTTCACTAGGGATTTCTATCATCTGTTCAGGTTCTTCGCTGGTCTGGTCCCGAGCTTCCTCACTTATCTCTCTCCTCTCGTTTTTTGGGGTCTCTACCTGTGATGCAACTTTGATAAGTTGATCAATATGTCTGTTGATTATTAGACCATCATCCGTTTGCACTTTGTAACTGGATGGACCAGTTTTATCTACTATTCTGCCTGGCAACCACTTCGGACCGTTGCTGTAATTTCTGTATCTAATTCTACAGCCAACTTCAGACTCTCTGTTTCGCCTCTTATTATTGTCAAAAACTTGCTGTTCGGTCTTTTTTCTTTGTATATGGTCTGGGTGTATCGTGTCCAGTAGGGTGCGCAGTTTTCGATTCATCAGGAGTTCAGCAGGACTCTTTTGTGTTCCTGCACACGGTGTCGAGCGGAGGGTTAGTAGCATATTTGGAATTTTTATGTCCCAAGCCATGTCATCCATTTTCCGTATCTTGTCTTTCACAGTTTGAACCATCCGCTCTGCTAACCCATTGGTGGCAGGGTGATACGGTGCTGTCGTGATGTGCCTTATTTTATTTGAGTCAAGGAATTGTTTCATTTCTTCAGACACAAAAGCGGTCCCATTGTCAGAAACCAATATCTCACATAAACCATGAGTCGCAAATACCGCCCGAAGGTGTCGGATTACCGTCGCAGTGGTCATATTGTTAACTATAAACACCTCGGGCCATCTTGAGTACGCATCGACGATGATCAAAAAATTCTTGTTTCGAAAAGGCCCGGCAAAGTCGACGTGTATTCTAGACCATGGTCTGGTGGGCGTGATCCACTCATGTTGAGATCGGATAGGCATGTGCCGGTGCTCGAGACACTTGTTGCACTGGCCCACGAGTGCTTCTATGTCTTCATTTAAGTGTGGCCACCAAATGTAGCTTCTTGCCAGCGCTTTCGTTTGTACGATTCCATTGTGTGTCTTGTGTAAGGCCCGTAATGTAGCCGCGCGCAGCGGCGGAGGCACAACTACGCGGTTACCCAGCAACAGACAGCCGTCTTGCAAGGACAGTTCGGAGCGATGTAGCCAGTAAGTATGCAGGTCGGCCTCCTTAACCTTGGCAGGCCATCCCCTTTGAACGTAGTGCACTATCTTTGATAGCGTTTTGTCTTTTAGTGTTTCAGTCGCAATACGCTCTGCATCGAATGGGAAATCTTCAGGTTTTTCAGCCATCAGCAGTATCTCACTCAGTTCTGTTTCAGGTCGCTCAGGAACTGGTTGTGGCCATCTACTCAAATTGTCTGCACTGCCTATCTGTCTTCCAGGCTTGTAACGGATATCATAATCGTGTGAGGTGAGCGCGATTGCTATTCTTGTCAATCGGGGTGACAGTATGTTAGGTGTCGGTTTTCTTGGGTTGAATATACCCAGCAAAGGCTTATGATCTGTGACTACAGTGAATGATCTTCCTGCCAAGTAGTTGTGGAATTTCTGTATCCCAAACAAAATCGCGGTTGCCTCTTTGTCTAATTGCGAATAGCGCCTTTCGGTGGAGCTTAATGTTCGGGAACTCATGGCCACTGGACTTTCTTTGCGATCTTCCATCACATGTGATAACACGGCTCCGACGCCATATTCTGAGCTGTCGCATGTCAGAATCAGAGGTTTATTTATATCATAATGCACTAAAGTCATGTCAAATGTTAGGGCCTGTTTGGCAGTGTTGAAAGCATGTTGTTCTCGTTCGGTCCAGCGCCATATTTGCGTTTTGTCTAGCAGACGATGCAAAGGTTCAAGTATGGTAGCTTTGTGTGTTATGAACCTTTCGTAAAAATTGTACAAACCGAGGAACGCTTGTAGTTCTTGAACGTTCTGGGGTTCCGGTGTGTTCATTATCGATTCGACCTTGCTCGGCGACGGATGAATGCCATCAGCATCAATGATGAATCCCAAGAATTCGACTCTCTCCTTAGCAAACTTGCATTTATTTTTGTTAAGGCGTAATCCCGCTTCTTTTATGCGTTGTAGGACCATGTCTAAGCGCTGCAGCATCTCAGGCATCGTACGTCCCGCGATTATGATGTCATCAATCAGCACTGCGACTCCTCCGATGCCCGCTAGTAGCGCTGTCATCAGCCTCTGAAAAATACCGGGGCAGGCCTTCACACCAAATGCAAGTCTATGTACGGTATACAATCCTTTGCAGGTGTTGAGAGTTAAAAGTTTAGATGTTTCGTCGTTGATAGTCACTTGAGTGTAAGCACGATCCAAGTCCAATGTTGTGTAGAATTTTCCGCCTGCTACAGCTGCAAATACTTCATTCGCCGTAGGCATAGGGTAGGTGTCCGATTCCGTAGCTTGATTGACTGTACAACGGTAGTCACCACATAGCCTAATCTCGCCTGATTTTTTGACAACCGGCACTACCGGCGTGGCCCACTCAGAGTACGCTACCGGCTGAAGCACGCCCTCGGAAACAAGACGGTCGATTTCGTTCTCCACTCTGTCCTTGATAGCGTAAGGAACAGGACGAGCTTTTAGGAATTTCGGGGTAGCGCCCGGTTTTAAATGTATTGCCACTGGATCTCCACGGTACGTACCGAGACCATCCTCAAACACATCACCATGTTTAGTGACTATTTTCTCCAGTTCTGTATAATCTCCGTTTGATACGAAATTAATATTCATAGTAATGCCTAGATGCATAAGCCAGTCTCTTCCCAAGAGATTCGGTCCTTTACCCTTAGCCACTAGTAACGGAAGATGATACTCAATGTCCTTGTAGCGCACAGGCAGCACTGTCTGGCCGAGCAGGTGCACGGGCGCGTTGGTCCAGGTGCGCAGACCCAGCGGAGCCGCGTCGAGGCAGCGCGGCGGCGGCAGGCGCGGCCGCAGCAGACGCCATGTGTGCTCGTTCACCAGAGTGTAGCAGGCGCCCGTGTCCACTTGCAGTGTGACGGGCTCACCCGCCAGTAGTACACGAATGACAAATGGTGCGACTCGAGTCGTACTTTGAACGACATAAATGCCGTTTAAATTCGCGTCTCCATCCTCCTCCGTAAAGTTCATTTTATTTGCGTTCTTTTTAGACATGCAAACTTTTTCGAGATGTCCCTTTTTATTGCAATATCGACACGTAACGTTAATGAACCGACACTCGCCAGCGTGTCGATCTCCACAGCGGTAGCAAAGACGAAGCGCGGAGCGTGGGGCAGGGCTCGGCACAGCGGCGCGCGGCGCGGGCCGCGGGCGCAGCGCGTTTATATCCATAGGCTCCGGCGGCGGCGGCGGCGCGGGCGGCGCGGCGGTTGTCGGCGGTGCCATGGCGCTGCAGCTGGCGCCTTCCCCTACGCGCATCATGCGCACGTCGTTACCCGCACTTTCAGATGACAACATAGCATCGACTACATTGTGATATGTTAAATTGTCCCTTTTAAGCAGCTCGTACTGCAACCTATCGTCCCTCATTCCACACACAAGTCTGTCACGTAGCATGCGCTCCAAATCAGTAAAATTGCAACTAGCGCTGATTTTTCGAAGTTGAGCTATGTATTCGGCGGCCGATTCGCCACGATTTTGATCACGTTTGTAGAATTTGTATGAAATGGATATCTCGTTCGGTTTCGGACTGTAATGTTTGGTTAGAATTTCTATGATCTCATTGAACGTCACTTCGGTGGCTTTTCGTGGTGTACTTAGTGCTAATAAAGTTTCAAACACCTGCGAACCACACACAGTAAAGAAATTTGCCCGTTTTACATTGTCTATCACGATTCCGTTCGCCTCGAAACAAAACTTAAGTCTGTCTATGTAAATGTCCCAATTGTCCGTATGTGGGTTGAACTCATTAAACTTCACACATTTACGATCCATATTCACTTATTTTACTCCGTCGTCGCCACTATTATGTCCAGAAATATGATTAAAACACGAAATTAGGTAACTGCATGTTTATTCAGCTAGGTAGCCTGACACAATGTGTAGATTCAAACCTACCCCCAACTTAGTTCATCTTATATGGTCAACAAGAGAAACAAGTACCCTCAATAGTATACACATATCAATGCTAACAAACTACAATCATGTACATGACACAGCCACAACACGCTGACTAAGTCCAGAATCCAGCAATGCCACCACTTGGGCGGCTTCTGCGGGCGAAGTATCCATAATATGTTTTAGAAAAAAAAGTTTTTTCAGACGTCCCAAAGTCACAGTAAATGAAATAAGAAACAGAAAGTTTAAAGACAAGCGCTAATTTTTAGTTTTTAAACGAGAAACGTACTCCAACCCTAAATACACATCGGGAGGTACCTGTGTCTGATGCGAAAGGAGGAGACGCCTGGGTGTCACCACTGCGAAGATCGCCCGGAGGACACGGTGGAGCATACGGTGCAAGACTGCCCAGCTTGGGCGGAGCACCGACGTGTCCTCACGGCTGCGATAGGCGGAGACCTCTCGCGCCCGGCATTGGTTGCGGCCATGCTGCGGGGCGAGACGGAGTGGGAAGCGGTCAGCTCCTTCTGCGAGGCAGTAATGCTCGTAAAGGAGGAGGCAGGCCGCGAGCGAGAGAGGACAGCGTCCTCCCTCCGCCCCAGCCGCAGTGGTAGGCGCCCACGGCGACGGACGTCGCTTGATGATCTCCGGCCACCGTAGGCGCGGGCATGCGGGCAGCGAGTAAAGGGCAACTCGCTGCCCGACCAAGGACCATGCCCGGGTCGACGGCGCGTTGTGTCCCACGCGCGCCTCAAAGAGCGTCAGCATAATGACGGGGCCCCCCTCTCAGAGGGCCAAAGCCTGCCGGGGTCGCGGGATTATTCCCTTACCGTAACCCCGGAACTTAACAGGCTATGAAGGACACCGTGGATTTTAGTCAGTAGAAGTCTGACAGTCCCTCCCGCCCTGCCCGGGGTTGGAGGACTCATTTGATGATTTTACCACGCTAAAAAAAAAAAAAAAAAAAAAAAACCCTAAATACACATTTGTCTCAAAACAGTGATTAATTTCATTTATAGGATAAACAAATGAAATTATTTCGAATTTTGATTTTTTTCTTCTTACTGTAATGACCAAACTGCCAGCTACACAGTAATGTTTTTTTTTCATGGAATTAATTCTCTTTTGTAAAAAATTAGGACAAAAACAATAAAAACGAAAGTGTTTCGATTTTTTTGATGAGAAGTGTATTATCGCAGGACAATAATAATTTAGATATTCAAAACGAGATAAATAAATTATCAAAATTGAATAAACACTCAGCGGATACAACTAGTAGTTGAATATAGTGGTACTTTACGTGAAAACTCGTGGTAAGACCTCGTAGTCAGTCTGTATCTATGAGCTGTTGTATACGGAAACACAAAAATAACAATATGGATTACCACCACCAAGATACAGATATCCAGCCTCATCCTGCAATCCTGTAATCCTCTTATCGCCTTATCGATATCCTCATCTTTCCTGAAAATCGTCACAACAAATCGGAACAAAGCGACGATTTTTCCCGATATTAATAAAATGCCATTTCAGAAACGTGTTTTCGTTCCAACCGCGGGCGTACATTGGAACCCTTTCTGCGTAGTCACGTGTCGCGCTGGGAATCTACCAGGAGCGTGTCAATATAATTCTGAGTTGCTACGAGTGACGTAAATGTTACGTAAAAACACTGCTTTTTACTCGTAAATACTATAGATAATGAGAGATGATGGAGGGATGAGACTTATGTGACTAAGAGAGTGATGAGTATGAATGTTGATGGTTGGAGAGGAAGAGGAAGGCCAAAGAAAAGATGGATGGATTTTGTAAGAAATGATATGAATGAAAAAGGAGTGGATGATACTATGACGTCTGATAGGGGAGAATGGAAGAAGGGGAGAATTGAGGAAAGAAAAATTCAGTTACGAGTGGGATATGAACCCGCGTCTTCTGGATAAGTACTTCAGACGAGGGAATAAAAGAATGGGCGTTTTTCCATTAGACGACACGGCACCAGCACCGGCGCCGGCGTAGTGCCGGTGCGGGGAAGCAAAAATGTATGAACGCCGGGCCGGCGCCGGCGCCGGTAAGTGCAAAAGCGAGCCACAGCTTCTGAGTGTGAGTTGCGGTAGCCTAATTGGTAAGGTGTCTAGAGTAATTATCCAGAAGAGGCGGGTTCAAATCCCACTCGAAGCTGATTTTTCTTTCCTTAAAAATAATAGTTATTTATGATGCGCGTGTCGCATTGTCTTAATGTGTCTAAAACTAGTTAATTCGTAAATACGAGTACTAGTATCATAGTATATCACGTTTGGTATTTTTAGTAAAATGTTTTATTATTTCTTATCTATCCTAATATTATAAAGCTGAACAGTTTGTTTGGTGGAACGTGCTAATCTCAGAAACTATCGATTATATAAAATCACGCTACGATCTCTGGTAGTAAAGCAGCGAGGTGAATAAATTCAAAACATTGAATAAATATTATATACAGGAAATGAGTATTTTCAAATTATAATCGAAATATTTACTTGACATTTACGAAGCACTTTTGTACTACTCGTATATATTAGTTTAATTAAAAGTCATCAAGTTTTTGGTGGCACCGAATCATTTTCAGTCAACCATCACTATTACCTTCAAATCAAACTTATTCAATACTAGCTACTCGTAATAGCACCTGAGGTATTCCACATACGGGCATGGCACCTATCAATATTTTTCGCAGGTGCCCTGAGTGTGATAGTTTTTTATTAGCATTTTGCCATTTCAGCGGGTGCCTATTGTGGAATGTGTGTCGGACACTTGACGAATCATTTTCCCTTAGTTTTCGTGATAATCTTTTTAAATAAGGCAATTTTACCAAAAGCCTGAATGAAATATCGAACTTTAAAAGCTGGAAATATAATAATGGACACCAAAGGATTTCTTCCAACAAAGTACAATGGAATTTGAAGCATTGTTCAGTATGAAACTGAATCATGTCCCGCGGGAAATCTGCAGTTTAAATTAACTTGCCTTACAGACCGTGCCGAGTAATAAACACTTGTATTTCATGAAGGCTTATTACAGGGGTGGCTTTAAGTTATTATTATGACCTTTACTTTGTGAATGCGTAGGCAGAGAATGAATTATACCCATTAATTTGATGATTTTATTGGAATCAACCTTTGACCTTTAAATTAAACTTAAAACGAGTCTTGTACCCACTTCTGGGAAACAGGCCTGGCTCTGTGAGACAGATAGATTAACACAAGCGTGCTTAGTAAAGGGTGGAAGTGAACACCTTCATAATCCTGTTCTCCTAGTACAATTTAAATATTAAGTTGTCTGTTATTTTTTTAATGGCATTCTTTACACAGGTGATAAAAGTTCATAAGATGAATAAAACAGTCAGTGTGAACAAACAGACAGTGAATCAAATTCGAGGAGAAAAATAAAAAACTTTTTAAAAAAAAGGGAACCGACTTCAAAACCAAACACAAAAAAACTGTAAAATAACTTTTCTTTCGGAAGTCGGTGGCTTTGTTTTTTATTTCATTTACTATGGCCACCGACTTCCGAAAGAAAAGTTATTTTACAGTTTTTTTGTGTTTGGTTTTGAAGTCGGTTCCCTTTTTTTTAAAAAGTTTTTTATTTTTCCCTTTTTAGTTCAGATATTTAACAAAAATCTTCATATAATCGGCGTCTTTGAAAATCTACAATCCTAGTAAGCAACAAAAACGGATCTATGCGGGCAATTTCTCGAGGTATCCATTATTGTTATATACTAAAACCTTCTCCAGAATGTAACAAACACTTTTCTGAAAACTGCATCAAAATCGGTTCAGCCAAACGCGAGATAATTGCAGACAAACATGCAATCGTCTCTGAAAATTTACAATCCAAGTAAGCAAAAACGGATCCACGTGGGCAACGTCACGGGATATCTATTAGTGTTATATACTAAAACTTTCTCCAGAATGTAAAGAACACTTTCATCAAAACTGCATCAAAATCGGTTTCGCCAAACGCGAGATAATTGCGGACAAACATGCAATCGTCCCTGAAAATCTACGATCCAAGTAAGCAAAACGGATCCACGCGGGCAACGTCACGGGATATCTATTAGTGTTATATACTAAAACCTTCTCCAGAATGTAATGAACACTTTCCTGAAAACTGCATCAAAATCCGTTCAGCCAAACGCGAGATAATCGCGGACAAACATACATACATACATACATACATACATACATACATACATACAGGTCGAACTGAGAACCTACTTTTTTTTTTGAAGTCGGTTAAAAAAGGACACCGCTAAAGTCCACTCATTTCACCTGGGTGATATCACTTAGGCTTCATCATACGAATATGTCCTTGAACGCGATCGTTTCCTCAAATACTTTTTTTTTTTAGCGTGGTTAAATCATCAAATGAGTCCTCCCACCCCGGGTAGGGAGGGAGGGACTGTCAGACTTCTACTGACTAAAATCCACGGTGTCCTTCAATAGCCCTTTATGTTCCGGGGTCACGGTAAGGAAATAATCCCGCGACCCCGGCAGGCTTTGGCCCTCTGAGAGGGGGGCCCCGTCATTGATTATGCTGACGCTCTTTGAGGCGCGCGTGGGACACAACGCGCCGTCGACCCGGGTTCTTCAAATACTTGTCTAATTTTCAAGTCTCTCCACCAGCATTCAGTTCAATATTCTTGATAATGCGCAAAATGGATTTAGAAAAAATAGATCAACAACACTGGCAGTTTATAATTATGTTCAGCAAGCGCTACAACATATAAATGATAAACAATATGTAATTGGGCTACTACTAGACATGACAAAAGCATATGACAAGGTTCTATATGATATCTTACTTACTAAACTACATGGCTGCGGTGTACGAGGACCAGCTTATTCGTGGTTCCACTCATACTTACAAAATAGAAGACAAATAGTACAAATTGAAAATTATGATCATAATAAAAGCCAGATCAAAACCATTAGATCAAATGAAAGACAAATTACTTGCTCAATCCCACAAGGAAGTGTATTAGGATGCCCACTATTTTTAATCTATATCAATGACCTCCCTAAAATATTAGATACTAAAAACGCGTTACCAGTATTATTTGCAGACGACATCTCAATATTGATCAAGTGTGAAAATGTAAATAACCCTAACCTACAAATACATGATACCCTTCAAACTGTTGACACTTGGCTCCAAATACATAATTTAGAAATTAATAGTAACAAAACGAAACTAATACAATTCAGATCATACAAAAAACCACCTCTTAATCTAAAAACAACATTCAGGAACACGCAAATAGAAGAAGTTAATACATTTAATCTACTTGGCATAAATATTGACACACACATTAACTGGAAATCACACGTAGAACATATAAAAACAAAGCTCTCCAGATTCTCTTATGCTCTCCTTCAAATTAAACAAAGCACCAACACACAAACAGCTATGGCTGCGTACTACGCATACGCATACTCGTGGCTGCGATATGGCGTCATGCTATGGGGAAATAGTGTTAACGTGGATGAACTATTCATAACCCAAAAGAAATGCATAAGAATTCTAGCCCAAATAGACAATACGGAGAGCTGCAAACCATACTTCATAAAATTTCAAATTCTAACTCTGCCGTCAATATATATACTTGACATTTGCCTATTTGTTTTTAAAAATATCAATAAATTTACTAAAGTAGAAGATACACATAACATCAATACTCGCCATAAAAAGAGGTTATGCGCCCCACCCTCAAGAATTAAAATGTTAAGCAATAGTCCACATTATATGGCAATAAAAATATACAATAAATTGCCCAACAAATTTAAAACCGAAAAAACAGTAACTATATTCCAAAAAAGGCTAAAATTTTTCCTAATCCAAAAGTGCTTCTACTCAGTACAAGAATATTTAGAGTCTAACTTAGTATAACGAGTTCCTCTCATTTACAAAAGTGGAGATCTGTCCTATACAAACAATAAGATTCAAGTTGACATGAATATGAATAGATATTGTATTGAATTATTAATTTTTAATCTCTATTGACATTTGATTTTAAAATTTACTTAATTTTATATATTATTTACTATACCTACTTATATTTCTAAATTTAAATTGAACATGACTGTAATAAAATTATTCATTTAAATTAAACTGCAAAATAAGAAAACCATAATGCAATAATAATGTAAAATGTATGAATTTTATGATATAACATTAAGTTCAGATGAAATTTGCAACGCTTGTAAAAGGCTGCTAAGTCATAAGTATCTACTAACGTAAGATGACACCAACAATGTAAACACTTAGTTCGCAAATAAACGCTTTGACTTTGACTTTGACTTTGACATTTGTTCTTAGGACTAATCATAAGGGCGACTCGCCGTTCGATCATGGAACATGCCCGGGTACGCCGCGTCGTGTTCCACGCGCGCCTCAAAGAGCTGTCAGCAATCTGACGGGGCCCACCTTAGAGGACCAAAGTCTGCCGGGGTCGCGGGACTGTCTCATCAGGTAACAGTGACCCTGGAACGTTAATGGCTATTGAAGGGTCACCGTGAATTTTAGTCAGTACCTGCAGTCTGACAGTGACGCCCTACTCTGGGTGGGTGAGACGTCATTTGATGTTTTTACCACGATAAAAAGGCCTTTAACAGAAGCAGAGAAAATGTAATCAAGATCTAGTTTTTGTCTTAAAAAATATCCTAGTCATGGGTCGTAATTGGAACAGTGTCAAACACCTAAGAACACGTTCGAAAACCCAGCGAGCTTACTGTTACAAAATGGCTACCGACGTCCGGCGCTTTTCTGTACCTTTTATATTTTCAGTAGCATTGCATTGTATGAAACTAGGAAGGATGCATTTAGAGTTTTAAAAGCACAATAGCTTTTATTCTCTCCGAGCAGATTGTGTCTGTTGTAGTCTCTGTGTACTTATGTAGATATATTAGTAAAGGTCGTGGGATTGTATAAACTTTTACCCTGGGTACTTCAGTCCTGGAACGCAAATGGCTACCAAAGGAACAGCCAGCCCTTTCTTGCTGTTTTTAGTCAGTAGGTGTCTGACATTCCCTTCCAATACACACAGGGCGAAAGGACTCATTTGAGAATTTAACACCCTAAATAAAAGGTTTGATACTGACTTATTCAGTTCGGCAATAAATAGGAAAATCTACTCGGTTTGAACCAACCCGTTATCAATTTCATTAGTTGCCGACCAGAGTGTGCTGACAGGCAAACCGAAAATGTAGTTTCTTCGGGTCGGCTTCTACGTTTAACAGAAGTGCCGAATCAAAAGCGCCGTCTCAAAAACATGTAGCTATACGACTGGAGCAGTAATTTCAAGTACATTTTTTAAACTTTATTTTTGCTTCTGCCCTACTAGCCTATGCCTACAAAAGGGAAAAACTGAATGGAACCAAGAGATAACACTTAGAGTGACGCATGTAACCGCCCGCGCCGTCTGACATAGTGACTATTTCTAGGTTGTGGCAGCATCACGACAAGTTCGAATCACAGAGTTATTTTTTTTTTATTTATCGGATGCCTTATTCGTCTTTTAGCCACGAATGCTGAGTAAGAGATATTGCAATCAATTCCCAGGTTGGACAAAGTGTTTGTACCTTTTTTTTTTTTTTTTTTTAGCGTGGTAAAATCATCAAATGAGTCCTCCCACCCCGGGCAGGGCGGGAGGGACTGTCAGACTTCTACTGACTAAAATCCACGGTGTCCTTCAATAGCCCTTTCTGTTCCGGGGTCACGGTAAGGAAATAATCCCGCGACCCCGGCAGGCTTTGGCCCTCTGAGAGGGGGGCCCCGTCATTATGCTGACGCTCTTTGAGGCGCGCGTGGGACACAACGCGCCGTCGAAGTGTTTGTACCTTATTGGATTTTTTCAGTTACAGTCACTTTGTCTGGAATTTTGCCCGGTTGATGAGAATGGGGTCGGCCACTATAGCATGGATTTTTTTTAATCATGGTAAACTCGTCAAACGAGCCCTCCTCAGGGCAGGACGGGAGGGACTGTCCTTGAACTGACTAAAACCTACGTTGATCCTTCAATAGCCTTTTACGTTTCAGGGTTACGGTTACCTGATGAGACAGGCCCGCGACCCCGGCAGGCTTTGGCTCTAAGGCGCGCCCCGTAAGATTGCTTTCGCTCTTTGAAGCGCGCGTAAGACACGACACGCCGTCGGCACTGGCATGGTCCATGATCAGACAGCGAGTCACCCGTTATTTACTGTCGTAACATGGGTCTTAAATATGACTTGCGAGTGGTTGTAAATCACGTAAACCTTCGAAACTCTTCGGGTTTTCAGGATGATGTTACTATGTCTATCGAACATTGATTTTCAAATAGGTACTACTTTAGTCCGACTGAATATCCCAGAGGCTCTTAAGCATTAAAGCCTTAATGCGACACGGCCCAGTTAATACCTAGGTCTGGCAATGTGTGAGCTAGATTTAGGCTGGCACGTTACATAAGATAAAACAAGATAAGCACGTCCCCGGTAACCTATATTAATCTGTAGCACACTGTTGGGATTTATCTCAAAAATCCTAGCTCGTGTAACCGCTCCATTGATTTTGTTGGTGTGCCTAAGGGTATTGAGAATGTATGTTCTATTTTTCAACTAGGTAGTTGAAATTCGGACTTTATGTATAGCCGCATTTCATTGAAAATTTCATTGTTTTTGAAATGGGCCCACTTCATACGCAAAAAGTGAATTATAAAATAATTCAATATTAGTATTATTGACCTAGTATTTAGAAACTTCCCCAAGGTATAGAGATAGAGAATAAAGCACCGTATGTCACAGAGGTAAAAATATTCGAAAAGAGCTCTCCCATGCCCCCGTTCCATCTGTATATAGGGTTACCCTATATACATAGCCCATACAGCATATATTGTTGGGCTATAGCCTTTCTCAATAAATGAGCTATCCAACACGAAACGAGATGTTCAATTCAAACCGATTTTCCTGAGACGCGCGTTCAACCAAACAAACGAACTCTTTTATAATTTAAATATACTCTCTTTTATCTTAATATATATAAATCTCGTGTCACAATGTTTGTCCTCAATGGACTCCTAAACCACTTAAACGATTATAATAAAATTCGCACACCATGTGCAGTTCGATCCAACTTGAGAGATAGGATAGTTTAAATCTCAAATTATAGTCGCAATTTTAATAATATTATAAAGATTGCACCCGTGCGGAGCCGGGGCGGGTCGCTAGTAATATTATAAGTATAGATTTACCCACACTTTAAGTATCAGAAAGTAGGTTGGTAGCGTGACAGAGATAAGCACGCTACCGGTAACCTAATAGCTCAGAGAGTGCTCTCAGGCACGCGGAGGATTTTTATCACTTCTATACTGGCCGTTACGTGCGCTGATACCTCTTGGATGTACCTAGGCAAGATACTTTATATTCAACTATACTATTTAGTGCTTTTGACTAAGGACTAAAACTGTACTTACAAACACACTTATTTTATCAACTCAAGCATCTTCTCAAAGGCTAAAATCGAGAGGGACTGTCAGACTCGTATACTGACTAAAACCCACGGTGTTCCTTCAATAGCCCTACAACGTTCCAGGGCCACGGTTACCTGATAAGCCCCTTCGTACACGATGCAAGTCTCCGATACCTGACGACTTTGAAATGTATAGATTTAACAAATATTTAGTTTAACTACTAATCAAACAACTCGCTTTATACACATGCTGACCTATTGGTCAGCCAAAGCAAGTACTATTATATTCTATGGCCAAAGTAACAAATGATAAAATATTTCGACCTGCTTTTATCTATGTAAACTTTTGTCCTATATGGTTAAGAACAACAAGAGAAGTAAATTAAGTAGCGTTTCAAAAGATTTTCCGTTAATAATAAACACGTATGTGAAGTTTTGGGTTATTCTGGGTCTTTGAGGTGTGACCCTTTTCCACCGCAATGAATATAAAGGTCCGACATTTTCCAATGCGTAGTTTTAAGTGACCTTTTAAATTATATAATCTTCAATAGCAAGGGATTTTGGGTTATGTTATTGCTGGTGTTGTAGTTAATAGACAGATTGATGCTTCATTTCGTGTATTGAATGTTTGCTTATTAGACAAAATATTTATACAAAAACAATAATAACGACACGTACCTGCGTTACCTGGCTCAAACAATGTCACAAATCAACATTGTTCAATTCGCAAGTTCAATTTAATACAAAATACCTTCCGAAATAAGTTGAAATTCCAATAACTGGCATCATGGAAAGCGATTCATTTGGAATTTACTTATAGCAGATGATTTATTTCTCAAATAAAGGTTATTTTTATTCAAAAACTACTTACCCGCAAATCTTTTACTTTATCAAAACCTCTACTTCACGAGTTAGCAAAACCAATAAAAACCGCGGCGTGTTCAAAAGAAATGTCATTCAATAGAATGAGCCGTCACACTTGACTTTGACAAATTGCTGGCAAGTCATTCCTAATTCATACGTTATGGGCCACAAGCTGACGATGTTAGGGCCCTACTTACGGCTTCCAAGTTAGACTTCGTTCACGGCCACGGGCGACGCGACTAGTGTCAGCATAAACGCACGTGCGTCTTTTGTTTTTTTCACGTGAGGACAATCGATTAGGTGCTTTGGGATGACACATCATCATCATCAAGCTACAGACGAGATGACGAAGAAGTCTTGGTAAGCCTCCAGTAGTCTGTTACCGGAAAAATAAATTCTCTCTAGATTAGCAACTAATCTAATCGAACTGAGTGACCTACTCAGTTCGATTCCAACCAACTTTTAATCCAGTAGCTACGAGTATCACCCAAAGATATCATCACACCGTTTAGCCTGAGAGTGTCGCACCCCCTGTGTGTGTTCAATAATACGTCTATTTCATTAATCATCGGTTCTACGGGTAATATAATGGCCGGCCCGTTGCCATTCCTGCCTACTTTTTCTGTGAGCAATAGTAAATGATAAATGACATTTATTTTGCAAATAGCTTTTTACAAACACTTTTACAAGTCAGAACACTTTTTTTATAGCTAGATGAGGCCGGTATTTCGTACCTGACTACTCTGAGAAGAAACATCCGAAACAAACTCAGAGGTCATCGTCTCTTTTAAAGTCCAGACATTAAATTGGTTAAGTCATGCGAGGACCCTGCAGGTTTGTGTCCGAGATGGTCTTTTGAAGAAAGAGCCATACAAATTTGAGTGGACCTGTCCAGTCAGTGCAAGCATTTGTCAGTTATCGTGAAGCTCGACTCATAACTCAAGTAGGTACACGACAGAATCAAAAGTTTTTGACGTACAACCTTGGTTCTGTTAATTATGTTTAACAACTTTATCACCTATAGTGTCTGTGGGATAGTTTTCAACCATATAAATTGAGTTTACTTTAATTTTATCGTACAAAATTTCTTTTGTGTGGTCTTTCTGCAGACCATAACGTTTTTGTTTCTAAGTTATAGTTTAGAAACTGAACTACAGATGCCTAAGTTAATTGCCTTGTTATAATTGCATTTTCTTTAATTTGCCTTTTCTACAACTAGCAAGTCGCAAGACGCGGGTCGCGTGTAACTTGTGGCCAAGAGTTTAGGGCGCCTACATCAGCTGTTTAATGTTGGATCGTGAGCTCAGATTGCGTTGAGGTGAATTTTGTATGTAATGCTCATTGCAGTTGCGTGTTCATTTATGTTGGATTGACCCTAAATTGAATCATCTCGCCTCCCCAGGCGAGATGATTCAATTTAGGGTTTTATGGAGGTTTTGTTTGTGTTGACGTTTTTAGACCTTTTGTAGATCAACTTCATCGTCATGGTGTGAATAACTATGACGTACAAACACAGTTTTATTAGTTTAAAGTGGCTGACAATGTTTTGCTTGAATTATGACTCGAATTGATATACCATATAATTGTATAAAATTTTGGTAATCTTGGTTCTTTTAATCGTACAGACAGATGTGTTGCTGGGGAGTCTGTTCCACCACTTCTTCCCAGCCAAAATACTAAGAAATGTCGAAGGGGGGGGGGTGCTTTGGGGGACTTATGTAAAAATTGACCTTCAAAAAGTGCTGATAAAATCAGCTTATTTTGAATGAATGAATTTTGATTTTGTTGAGAAATTACTTGTCGTCATTTGTCTAGTCAACACAAGAGCTGATCTTTACATTGCCAGTGATCAGTTCTTTATTGGGTTGCATTGAAGGAGCTTTTACCAAGTAACGTTAAGGCGCCCCCTTACCGCGAGCATTCACTTGTAATGTAACGTTACAGATTCGAACATTCGAAGACAATACAGCATCAAATTGCGCAATTTTATGTTACATTACAGGTGAATGCTCGCGGTGAGGGAGCACCCTTAGATATTAAGTACGTCTGACGTACCCTGAAAGACTGTTACAGACCATACTGTTGTGACGATACTGACAAGCCGATCTTCTCACCACGTTGTTGCAAAGTGAAGTGTGCTCGAGTAACTACGATACTTCGACGCGCAAAGGAAAAATGTAATCTAGTTTTAAAATTGTTATTATCACTTGTTTTATGAGAGGTGGCGTTAAAGTGTTATCGACTCCGATTTACGGCTTTTAGATAGTGCTCTTGAATCCAACCACAATTGACAAAGTAAAAAAAAATAAAAAAAAATAAAATGTCTTTATTATCAGGCATCGAGGCCCATAATGGTACACTTACATCAATGCGAATTAAAAATAGACAATAAGAAACATTACAATTTAAAATCCAGATTAAAATTATAGATTAACATTATACTAATAAATCAAATTTGAAATTATAAAATCAGAAATTAAATTACAAAATTAAAATAATATTAAAATTTGATTAAAGTTGTCTCTTATATGCGGCACTATATGTAACTTGTCTGTCACAGCAGTGTCGCACATAAGAACAGTCCAGTCTATTCGCTATCATTTTCAGAACGGTGTTGGAGCTGGCCCGCACTCTACGCACTAGTGATGCGCAGCGTTTCCGCATGGTCGCATAGAAACAATCTGTGCGTGCCAACGCAAACATACCTGAAGCGCTGCAGTAGCGCGGCAGCCCCAAAACCGCCCTGAAAGCGTTATTAAATTGGACACGAAGGGTACTGTATCGTTTCTGCGTGTAATTAGCCCACAGGCTGCAGGTGTACATGGACGTGCAATACGCTCGGAAAAGAGTTATCTTTACGTCATCCGAGCACCGCGCGAACCTGCGGGCCAACATATTCGCCCTCCTCGATACAGCCCTTCGTTCCCGTTCCATATCAGCATGATCTCTGAGGTCAGCCGTGACAATATGCCCTAGATATTTAAACTGATGTACCCTGTCTAAGGGTACACTGTTGAGATGTACATGTGGCACCTTGTCCGGGCATTTGGCACCGCCAGCCCCAAAGACCATGTACTGACTTTTCTTAACATTATATATCAGTCCATGTTTAATAGCGTAACCCTCACATGTCGCTATCAACCTCCTCAGGCCACAGATCGACGCACTCAGCAGAACCATGTCGTCCGCATAGCTTAGGTTATTGACACATGTGTCATCTATATGGCAGCCAACATGCTGTCTGCTCAGCGCGACGATCAGCGCATCCATGTAGAGGTTGAATAGCGTTGGAGAGGTCAGTCCGCCCTGTCTAACACCGCATTCCAAGCGATATGGCTCCGACATTGCCCCCGCCCACCTGACGCTGTTGACCTGATTCGTATACCAATATTTCAAGATAGCAACCAGTTCTTGTGGTAGGTCAGTACTCTCAAGTTTTTCCCACAACAGGTCATACGCCACCAAATCAAAAGCCCTGGACAAGTCGAGGAAGCATGCATATACCGGGGTTTTACGATCATTATAGTATCTGACGGTCTGCTTAAGACACAGTATGGCACTTTCCGTTGATAAATTTGGTCTAAATCCGAACTGGTTATCGTGCAAAGAAATATATTTACTTAACTGTGTATTAAGCAAACCGTCAAACACCTTCGCTATAACAGTAGCTAGAGAAATGGGCCTGTAGTTGCTTTTATCAGCTATGTCACCGGTTTTATCTTTAACTACAGGCACAACCACAGTTTTCATAAGATCCGGTGGAAGGTAAGAGTGGCTCACGCACAGCGAGTAGAACATTGCTAATACTCTGTTTACATGAGGACCCGCATGACACAGGTGCTCAATGGATAAAGAATCATGACCTGGACTCTTGCCTTTCGTCATATGTCTAATGGTTACGGCCACATCTTTGGCCGTAAATCTGACCCCTACTTTTCCTTTAGGCATCTCACCATTGAGCCCCTCACACGCCGGTCCCAAAGGTGACTGTAAAGAAAATTGACGCTTAAAGATTTCAGCAATGCCCTCACAATCACTCACCCCCTCGACGCTCACCGGCAGACCAGGTCTGGCATTCACTTTATTCGTGTTTTTCCAAAAACCTCGAAAATCACCATTAGAGTGCTTTTTAGCAAGATCATCCATTTTAATCTGCTCTTTATGATTTTGACACCATTTTAATCGTGACTTGAAATGTTTTCTGCTAGCACACATATCATTGTACATTAAGCCAGATTTAGGTCTACCGCAAGACACCCATTGCATAAACGCCATTCGAGCCCTTCGGTGAGCCTCGCTGACGTGTTTATTCCAACCCACTATGCGCGCCCCACTCCCACTCTTCCTAGCAGCTCCTCGACCCGCCAAAGACACGCCACGAAGGGCAGTCACAATGTCAGAGTACATCACATCAAGAATACGTTTATGACAGGGATCATTACAGTAAAAATCCGCACAGTTCAGACATTCAGTAGGAAAATCAATTAACCCTAAACGTTTATGACACTCAGTGGTATAATTCGCAATCTGTTCACTATTCCTATTACCCCACGATACAGCACTATCGCTGACTGGCATTTTATTAGGTAATTTAGGTGTAAGTAAATGTAGGGCACATTCAATTATGATAGGAAAATGATCAGACCACAGTGTATCAAAAGTATTAAAGTAATGACTTTGAGCAAATTAAGTTAGTAATCACTACTGCTTTCAAAACGGTGAAGAAAATAATCGTGAAGATGTTCGTTGCGGATTATGACACACTTCCTCTTATAAAGAGGAACCTAAATACGGATATAATGTTTATTGTTTTATCACTTAATTTTGGTAATTAATGACGGTTCTTCAAACTGACTCCTTAGCACAAGATAGCCGTATTTTACCTACAGCGTACATGAAGTATTTGCTGTATTTAATGGATGGAAAATGAAAAAGACACGAAACGTACAAGAAAGAGGAACAATTTTTTGTCTTCACATTGACTTCAAAGCTCCTCTTTAAAGTCACAAACATGTAAACACTCTTGATAAAGCCTCGGTAATTTAGTAGAACTAACCATTAAAAAAATGGAAACGAGCTTGCAGACTACAAATGTAACAGTACAAAATCTAGGACTGCAATTTATCAGACTACACGCTAGACCACACTTGTATCCACAACAATTATCAGACCAACAGCAGAACTTCCATTTAGCTATAGAGACTGGTTAGTTAAACACCGTCGCTACATTGTTAGACGTTCAAAACTGGGTCAACGGCAGGGTTAGGCGGAACAGTTCCCCGGTCAGACCAATTACATTGTTTAGATCGCGGGTAACTGTTACTGCTTTGTAAATGTATGTAGAATCACATTTATATATGTGTGAGAAGTTATGGATGTAGTTGGCAACAGACTTGTCATACATGATGCAATAAAAAATTTAGATGTTGTCTTTGTAAAACATTGTAACTAGGTTACATTTTACCGAAAATGATTGAGTTATAATTATAATCTTCTGAATTTCGTACTTTCTTAATTAGAAACTAAGTTCAAATGAAATGAAAGCACAATAGACTATTGTAGTTTTAATAATAAAGTTTCATTAATCAATTCCTTTGAAAAGCGAGCGTCCACATGAAAAATTAATAAGCTAGGCATTGTTACCATTAGACATTAATCAAATTAGTGCTAACTTTAATAGTGAACTGTTCTTTGTTCGCAGATGTTCGGCGACGGCCACTGAAGCTCCCAAGACATTCTCATTAAACATGAACTGACATTAAAAGAATAATAATGAACCCTTGATCAAAAACAAAATGACTAACGTAAAATTAAAACTAATGTTCTTCCTCCTAAATGCTTTACTAACAGCAGATATAGTCCACGCAAGGCCTTATTCCGACATGAACAGTACAGACATCGTCATCAAGTTCGGAAATAATAATAACACATTTAATTTACCTGTTGATCCAAACTCGGATACTCTAATCGTGGCTGAAGAGACAGATGAAGAAATAAGAGAGACTGATAGAACATCTAAATCAGAACTAGAAGGTCTCATGAATGCAGAACAAGGCAGAGACGAAGATTTATCAAAGAAAGTAATGAAAGATCAAAACACCAACAGATTAGAGCAGAGAATGATGGAAATACCGAGTGGAGAATCAGGCGTGGTGGAAAAACAATTGAACATATCAAGTAGTCTTCTAGACGACATCATTAACTCGGAAACAAACAGAGAAGATACTATAACAGATATTCTCTTTAGGCCAGAATCTGAATTTGCGGAAGACATGCCAAAATTTGAATTTCTCATAGCTGCTAAAATAAATGAGAGTGAGTTTTCGAATAGGAGTGTTAGTGAGACGGGAGATAGGAACAGTAGTGATGTGCTGAAGAAGATTGACTATGTGGAGCTGGTGGAGGTGGCTAAGCCATCGAAGGAGAACAGAAGTGCATTAATGATGAATATTACAGGACATGAAGTGGACAACGATTTGGCGCCCGATACGAGTGAGTATTCAAATATATTACTTTAGTTTTAATCTTATAGGTGCTACTCAAGGTGGCAATTTAGTCACGGGAATTTAAGAAATTCTATCCGTCATAACTTTCTCTATGAAAGATTGTACTTGTCGTCCCCTAATGAATAAAAACGTATTAATCAGTACCACTTGTTTGTGGAAGTCAGATAGGAAATGCCCTTATTTAAATTACTAGTAGTTAGCTGCACTTGAGTGTAGAAGCCAACCCCGACACAATTTCAGAAAAGGCTAGGTAGATGATGATATGATTCTTGATTCTTAGTGGCAGATACTTCCTGGGTAAAATCAACCCCTAAACGGATGCAAGTGACAAATTGCCACCCTGCACAAACAAACATAAAAGTTTTCATAGTTATGCACTAAAACCGTAAGCAGTGCCCGTTTATGTATTCATGCTGAACTAAGTGCCTCAAGTACTGAATGAAATATGCTAAGAGTACTTTCGTTGTAAACTTTAAACAGGAATATTACCAGCTACTTGTAATTTAAATTCACCTTTACTGCTTTCGTAATAAGACGCTTTGTGTTATCCTTGGGCATAGTTGGCTTATCTGCTAGTCCACCTGAGCGGTCTTGAAACACAGTAGTTATTAATGATCAAGAAGGCTCTGAATGGAGTCATTGAACTGCATCATAGGAGTAGTATCTGCATGAGGCTTACGTTAGTAGGTATATTATATGTGTCTAGTTCATATATGTGTGTATGTCTTGGCGGATCAGGTGTGTGTTCGGATGGATATAGATGTAGGTCAGAAGTAGTAATACACAATTGATTCTCCCAGCCGGACCACTCCCTACGACCAATAACTCCTTATCTAAAGGGGTTTATTGGACCATATGTGTCGTATGTAAGGTACTCTGTAGGAAGTTTTTTTTCGGGATATTGATTTACTAATAATTCATTATATTGAATTTGAGGTGGCGCGGCCAGAGAGCACTGCCTGGCGGCCGGACCACATAAATTGTTAATTAAAAAGATATCTATTGAGGTACTGAAAATATATTTAAACGAGTATTCCTATGAAAGTAGACTTTAGGTAGCTATGATTTCGAACTATAGCATCTGAGTACTAAACTGTGGTCCAGCCGCAGAGGACCACACAATTGATTCTAGTTATTTAGTTAAGAGGTTGACCAATGTTGTTGCTTTTTCAATGAACCTATTTTTAACGTTGCCCCACATTATGAGTTTCTCCTGTGTCGTGGGTGCGTTTACAAACATAGATACCAAAAACCCAGACTATAATGAATTATTCCCGTTGGATCCCACTTTTGGATCCCATTTTTAAGGTAGTCCCGATGAATCCCATTTTTAATTCCCGTTGAATCCCACTTTTTGACAACATGTGTACATATCAGAAGAAAACTGTTACCGTTAGTTTACTGATATATTCTGAGTAAGTAATGTATGAATTTTACAAAAAAAAAAGTTCCACAAGATCCGGTTACCATAGGCTTTCCATAGACCGGTCACACCAGTGTGTGTAGAAAGATGGCAGAGACACATTCTGAGAATTTGTTTCAGTCTTTACTTAAAAACTGATAGAATGTCACTAACCAGCAAAAGTACTAGGCTAGCATAAGATCAAGGTGGTATGTTTTGCGCTCTGGCGCCACGTGACACGCAACGCGGGGGTAAGGTAACTCAAAATGGCCTGCCAAAGTACTAGGCTAGCATAAGCTCAAGGTGGTACGTTTTTCAACGGGATCAGCGAAGTTCATTTGAAAAGCGCTGTGATGCCACGTGGCAGGGAGGGGGGGAAATCACTCTAAATGGGTAGTTTATTTTTCACAGAAACGAGATATAAAAAACCTGCAATAATGTTATATTCTTTTGTGATAGTGACTACACTGATTTTAATTCGACACTGACTGACACTTGTCATGTTGCGCTCAATATGGATGTCTTTTTAAATGGACATTGTCTACTCTCGCCCCAGCCACCGCTGATGACGCCCGAGCGCGTTGGAAATCGCGAGTCATATTCCAGCCGCTTCTGGACGGGGAGTCCGGGAGCCGTCCGACCAAGGACAGGCCCAAGTCATGGCGCGTCGTGTTTCACGTTTTCCTCAAGGGAACTAATGCGTGACTGGACCATAGGGCCATACGCCTAATACGACGCGGGCGAAACCGCAATTTATGATAGCAATTTTGTCGTTGAAAGTACTCGCATTCAGATTTTTTAAAGCATGTGGGATCCAACGGGAATTGTTTTTGGGATTCAACGGGAATAAAACGTTTTTCTTTTGTTATGGGATTCAACGGGAATTAATTTTAATTTTTTTGGGATCCAACGGGAAAAATATTCAAGCGGGATTCAAAAGTGGGATCCAGCGGGAATATTTCACTATAATCAACTACTTGTAGGTCATAAAAATATTTATTTCGTGTGGGAATCGAACCGCGACACGATGCGCAACATTCTAATTGCTCAGCTACTGTGCTGACCATGCCGTCGACTTGCCTATATCCTTTTTTTATTGCAAACAATAAATTATACTAATTCTAGTCAAATTGACAGCTGAAGTAACTTTACTCAATTAGGTGTTTTAGTACATTAGCTATCAAACTCCGGTAACCACAGTTCGGGCTGCAGTCTTGCCCACTCAATTAATCACCAACTTCACTAAATAAATTGGCTGCAAAATGATAAATGGTTTCCTTTCAGTTACATTTGTTTGTTGCAAATCTTTTTTTACTTTGCACAATCATCTTTCTTCCTTCCCGTTTCAACCACTTCCCGAATATAAGCCAACCGTGTCTAAATACGTGAATGAGGGTAGAAAGTGTTCTATAGTCCACAGCGCTCTGCTTTGTCCCGGGTTTCTTTTTTGACAAATTAGCGTCCTTTTTCAAAATTTATGTAGCGAGCTCGTTGCTCAGAGAGAATTTGTATTCAGTCCCTTAGGGAGCGCGGGAGGACTGAGCCGTGTGGTCTTTGCTTAAAGCGGCGGCGAAAGTAGGGTAGAACAGAAAAGTAAAGGAGAAAGTCGGGTATAATAAATTAAATAATAATATAATAATATTCCACAACTATCACACAACGCCATCTAGTCCCAAGCTAAGCAGAGCTTGTGTTATGGGTACTAGACAACTGATAAACATACTTATATATTTCTAAATACATACATATTATAGATAAATTACACCCAGACACAGAACAAATGATCGTGCTCATTACACAAACATTTGTCCTGGGTGGGAATCGAACCCACGACCTCCGGCATAGCAGTCAGGGTCACTAACCACTAGACCAACAGGCCAGTCCTAAATAGGTTAAACGTCAACGGGTAAAATCATGAAATTGGGAAAAACAAAAACAAAATGCATAATTGCGAATTATACCTAGTCATTTTTTTATAGAATGGTGTAGTTTTTCTTTTCGTTGATATAAATTAGCTTCTCGTATGAAATAATTCACATGTGATCGACTAGTTTTGGCGGACTACTATAAGTAGAAAGCGTAGTATTACAAGTGTAACTAAAGCAAAAAAGAAACAAAAGTAATATGACAGCTGATAAGTATTAGAAAGATTTCTTCAGAGCGATGTTAAAAAGAAGAAAAGAATTGTTCAAAATGTTTATCTGATGATGTAAAGATGAAGTGTCTTTTCATCGTAGAATAAAGAAATTTAGGGTCATGCTACGTGTGACCGTTGACTTTTCTTGACGTTTTTAAACATGATTTTAATGCAACATAAAACGTAAACGTATTTCTAGTTTTTATAATGTAAAACTGTCAACCACTTGGACCACGCATTCTTGTTTTGATTCCACAATAATGAATGAGAGTTTGTGTTCACAAATTATAATTAAATGAATAGACAAAACAAATGACATCCATTTGTCCGTCGTGTTTATTATTCAAAAGCTGTTTACATTGTTTTTGTCAATTAAAGCTGTTAATTCCATCGTATCGGTCGCCATTGTTCAAGTTTCCTCAACTGAAGTTTAACACGTTTACACAATTATTTTGATAGATTTCTTTTGAATTATTTGAAAGTATCACACACATTTTTCAGTCACATATTTTTCAGTCGCTATACCTAAACTAAACATAATATTGTACTAGCTTCTGCCCGCGACTTCGTACGCGGATCCTGTTGCTTATGCCGGCGACGACGGGGTCGTCAAAATCGAAGATCTGAAACGTCGAATTCTAAGAGCCAGGCTGAACAACTCTTGCCAAGACGTCATTCCTATACATATAATTATGTTATAGTGTAGCTGGGGTCTTGGAGTTCCACATCAGGTGTTCCAGATCTCAATTTTCATACGTCAACAGAGAGTGCTCATTAGGCTGGACAACTCTTGCTAAGACGTCATTCCTATATATATGTTATAAAGTAGCTGGGCTGTTGGAAGTTCCACATCAGATGTACCAGATCTCCAATTTTTATACGACAACAGAGGTTGCTCATCAGGCTCAACAACTCTTGCTAAGACGTCTTTATTGTATATGTTATAGAGTATCTAGGCTCTTGGAGTTCCACACCAGGTGTTCCAGATCTCAATTTTCATATGCCAACAGAGAGTGCTCATTAGGCTGGACACCTCTTGCTAAGACGTCTTTACTGTATATGTTACAGTGTAGCTGGGCTCTTGAAGTTCCACATCAGGTGTTCCAGATCTTCAATTTCTATACGTTAACAGAGAGTACTCATCAGGCTGAATAACTCTTGCTAAGACGTCATTCACTTATATGTTATAGTGTAGCTGGGCTCTTGGAGTTCCACATCAGGTGTTCCAGATCTTCAATTTTTATACGTTAACAGAGAGTACTCATCAGGCTGAATAACTCTTGCTAAGACGTCATTCACTTATATGTTATAGTGTAGCTGGGCTCTTGGAGTTCCACATCAGGTGTTCCAGATCTTCAAATTTTTATACAGCAACAGAGAGTGCTTATCAGGCTGAACAACTCTTGCTAAGACGTCGTTCCTGTATATGTCATAGTGTAGCTGGGCTCTTGGTGTTCCACATCAGGTGTCCAGGATCTTCAAATTTATTCTCTCAGCAGAAAATGCTTATCACGTGGAACAATTTTTGCTATAGCACCATTTCTGTATCTCTTATAGTTAAGTAGGTCTGTTGCGGTTCTGCATCAGGTCTTCAAGTTTCCAAAATAAATTATAGCCTATATGTTAACGGGACTTAATACCTATACAACGAAAAAAAATATATTCAAATCCGTCCAGTAGTTCCGAAGATTAGCGTGCACAAACACACAGACAAACAGACAAACAGACAAACCGACAAACAGACAAACAGACAAAAAAAAATTTAACTACATTTTCGGGTTCGGCATCGATATAATAACAATCCCTGATACTTTTTTTTTATATATTTCCATTGTACAGACACCACTTTTCTACAAATTTATTATATGTATAGATTTTGCCAAAAGGTTAGGTTATGTTACCATAGCACACCAACATTTTTAAATTATACCATATCTTTTGTTCATTCATGTGAATGCATATCTTTTGCCTTTAAAATGTAATTTACGGGATATCTTCCGTGATTAAACATTTGTTTGAGTTCCCGATATTTTGACGCTGTTGTAACCGCCATGATCACGGGTTGTTTTTGAATACACGTATATTCATATACGGAAGATATCCCGTAAGTGACATTTTAAATTTAGTTACAAACCGAGTCTTTTGCAGTCAGCAACACTGCAAAAAATACAAACTCTTAGCTGTCACTGAGATGTTACATAAACATAAAAAAACCCAATAACACTACTCAACTGAGGAATCGAACCCAGGACTTTACCTTAGTAGGACTGAGGCCTTACCACGAGCTCTTAACGCGATCCAGTTTAGGCTGTGGGAAAGAGACAGAGCTATACAAGTCGTCTAGCGCCATCTCTTTCCCACAGTCGACAAATTGACTAACGAGGTTGTCTCAAATTAAAAATAAGCCTTACAAAACAAAATCGATTACACGTTCAAGAATCGCTGCCACTAACGGATCACTTTCCGTCTCTCAATCAGATTACAGAAAGTGGGTGAGAAAGCGATTACTGGATTTGACTGTTAGGGACTTTACCCACGGCGCGACGCGACTCGTGCGATATCGAGTCGATTGCCTATTCATCGTCGCACGTATTTACTAATTGAGCGATGCGATGCAATCCGATCATGAACTACAAAAATCCACCTTACTACTACGACATAAAAGTGCTGCAAACAAAATACAAAAGATGTCGCCAGTGACGAGTAGCCCAATCGATTTTCGAAAAGAGAATCATGTGCATTCTTGTGTAATCTGTCGCATTGTCATTAGCACGTACATGCAATTCGATATCGAGCAGATCTGTGAGCAATATCGTCAATACATGCGACTCCATTAGCAAACACTAGCGATTGTCCATACATTTTCTTCGGCCGGACGCTTGTGTGATATCTGACCGATATCGTAAATCAATGCAATTCTGTATCGCGTCGCGCTATGGGTAAGCTCTCTTACTTGAGCGAATGCCGATGGCATAAACACTTGATTTGATTTCTTCATAGAGGTATCGACGCTTTGAAATGTGTAACGTGGTTCAATTTTCTATCAAAATGGCTCCTTTACAGATAAAGTGTGTTCAACTGGTTTGTAAATAAAATATAAAAAGTAACAGTAGTTTATAAGATAAAGAAAAGACTTCAATTTTATGACTAAAAGCCTGACTCCTTGATTATGTAAAAGTATCGTTAATTATTTTTTCAATAAATGTAGTAAAGCAGTAATTTATGAGCTGATAAAGAAATCTCTGGAAACATAATGTATTTATAGACTTATTATTGTTTATACTCGTACATGTACCTTTTGCTTAGATTATTGATTCAGTTAATTGAACTAAATTTTGTGAGTTTGAGACGAAACAACATCGTCTTAATAGAAATCAACTTGCTCCATAAATCCAATAAATCCTCATAAAAGCTTCCAATAAATAAGAAACCGAATGAATCGAATAAAGGCAGACAACGCGAAAATAGCCTGTAATACAATTTCATTGCGGCTTATTACTGGCTAATTCCTCAACTGGCTAATTGGTAGTTCGGTCACGTAACATCGATGCTTGTAACGGAATGGTGCTGAGATTTTCGGCAGAAGCAAGATAGACCGGTACCATGTTGGGCGCCAATTGGAAGACTGCCCAGCTTTGGAATGTTCGGCTCAAAGAACATCGGAAATTGACTAATTTGAAGCGTGTAACTCTTTTAAGGGATGGTTTTGTAAATCTGCTGGACAAAGACCATTGTGATTAAAAGTAAGGAGTTTTGTTTTCGGAGGCACTAGCATGGCTTTTTCAGTATTTGTGACATAAAGTAAACTGGAGCTTTGACGTTAATTTGAAGAAATAAAATAGTTCCTCATTCGTAGGCTAGAGACGCGCGTTTCATTTTTGCATACAATAAATGCATTAAATACTTGAACTACGCTGTAAATGAAATCCAAAAATCTTGGCTCTTCAAAGGCCTCAGGTTATTAAAATTAGACTTATGTAGGGTTAGTACTAAGTTACAATTTGAACTGAGTTATTTGAACTAGTTCATAGTATACCTCTGGACTGCGCCAATATTGCGGTCCCACGTTAGGGCGCCAATATCACTATTGGCGCCAAGTGTGGGACCATGATTTATCTAAAAAAATAACGATTAATTAACTGTTATCTCTATTGACAGTAATACATCTCTTTTGACTAAAATGAAGATTAATAAAGGAGATGACATTTTCGTATTGTCAATAAGAAACTGCATTTGATTATGACTCTATAGAATGTACAGATACTAAATAATTCTCTTGTACCTCTACAAAGTATTTGAGCAGTGTGGATCCGACACAAAATGATTTTGCGATTCTTTTTATGAGTAAATTCAGTTTTATCGCAGCGGCATCAAAAGTAGGCCGTTGTCATTATTGGCGCCCAAGCGTGGGTCTTTTATTTAATTTGTAATGTATCTGTTGATTGAATAAACTGTTAAGAATGTTACGTTTAAGTTAAGAAGGGCAAGTACGGCTATGATATGTGCATTTTAAGTCAACAAGTCTAACTTCTTTTATTAGATTCTTTTATATTGCTATAAATGATTACTAAATTAACAACGCGGTTGTGAGGTGAAAGATCATTGCACAAGAAATACACGTATTATATTCCGTTGCACCGCTGCTACAGCGTGAATAGCAAAACATTTTGCTATTCTCATATTATTACAATTCAAATTCAGTTTTATCGCAGTCAGACCAAAACTATCATAACGATGTTGGAATAGAGATCAAATTGCTTTGTATGGGCGCACAGACGACTGTATTATAGTATAGAAGTGCCTTGCTCATTATTTTCACATTTTCCATTGATTTCTATGCTATCTTTTGCTACGACAGACTTGGGAACCGTCTGTTCCATTACCACAGAATTGCTGGGAGCAAAAATTCAATATCCCTCAATTCAGGGTATTGGTCAAACGAGTTAAGATAGATTGTAGACCAAATGGGAACATAATAATAGTTCCTTGTTCGTACTAGTGTGTGATACCGATATTTTACACTAGTGATACCGATATTTCGTACACTAGTGATAGGTACCGATATTTTACAGCATTAGGTATCAAAGAGATCTTTTTTTTCAAATTCTTACTTATGTTAACTTTTTAACCTCCGAACTTTACATTCCTACACTTCTATTATGAACAGTATAGTTTACCAAGAACCATTTGAAGGTAGAAAACTGTGTAGATGCTTATCAAAACTGTGTGTAAATATTTATGAAAACACGTTAGTACACACCTGAAGGCTATTACAGGTTTATGAACTTTTGATAGCCACATTATTTGCTTAGTAGTAAGTGAGTATAAACATAGTTGTACTACGTGATAGATTGTTTGTAGACTTTATGCGCTAGAGACTGCAGTCGACTTGTTTATGTTAGCTGCTTGTTTAAATACACGAACTATCTTGCATTTAAATTGGATATTTAAAAGTAAATAATGGTGTGCACCTGCGACCGGTTAGATTGGAAGCCGACCCCCAACTTACTCATAGTTTGTAAAAGGTTAGGAATAATAATAATATAGTTGCTGCTGTTGCTTAATACTAGCCGTTATTCGCCCTTTTCGCTGGGCAATACAATCGTATGAATGGCTGGTTGGAATAAGCCACCACGGCCACTATGGCCCACGCACAATGGTCCACATGAAGGACTAAGTGCGGAAACCATAATCCCTAACATAGAACATACAATCGTATGAAAAAACTTGACAATTTATTATACTAAAACTTTGTTCGAGAACCAGTTTATCCATTGGTGAAAACACCATGAAAATCGGTGCAGTAGTTTTTGAGTTCATCGCAAACAGACATCGCAGACTAACGCGGCGGAGGTTGGTTTAAAAATATGTAAAAAAAAAATGAAAAAAGTTTATTGGTTGTGACGTGTAAAAGTGGTTTTTATAACCAACTTACAAAATTAATATCATAATAACGGTGGAAATGTGTAGGTCACACACATTTACCTTTATTAGGTGCGACTCTTTGTAACTTCTTCAGTTTCCATTTCGTAATACGAGATAAATTCTTAGTGTACGCCAGCAGGCCAGCCTATACCAATCTGTCAAATTTTACTAACCGAACATTAACCTTCCACTATTGATATTGTGATAAGGTTGAAAGTCTATTAAAGAAATTCGACAGATTGAGGTAGGTTGGTGTGCTGGCGTCTGTACTTTAAGCGTTAGGGGATGTTTGCAGTTGACTTGTTTAAATTCACAAAGATATTTACTCTTAGCAGTCTTATTGAGTGGGTGTCATTAAAATACAGGTAAACTTGTTTCAAAATATATTTAAGGCAGTTTAGTGTTTACTCTTCGGAGCAGCAGTAACTGTTGTTACCAAGTTCATTGTTTTGTTTGATTCTATTTAAGTATCCATTCAATATTTATTTAACGATTCGATTTCACGAAGGTTTTATTTAGAAGTGATCTTGTTGCAAAAAGATAATTGATTTCACGAGAGTGTCATCTGTGAGTTTTGCATTTCGTTTTTGGGTTCCGTATCCAAAGGGTTAAACGGGACTTCAACTAAGATTTCTGTCTGTCTACTGTCACCAGGCTGTATCTAATGAACAGTGATAGTTCGACAGTTGAAATTTTCACAGGTGATGTATTTCTGTTGCGTTAAAACAACAAATAGTAAAAAATCTGAATAAATTAAATATTGAAATGGGCTCCCATACAGCAGAATGTTTTTTTGCCGTTTTTATAGATTTGCACTTGGTCGGTTTTTATTATTTTACAATTGCAGGTATATTTATAATATTCCTGTTTTCAAAACTAATAATAGCATTTGATTCAAGCTTCTAATTCATTTAGGGCTGGTTTTTCTATAGTCAGATAACCGTTAACTGAGGAATAAAAATGGCGGTTTATTTTTATTCCTCAGGTAACGGTTAACTGACTATTGAAAAACCAGCCCTTAGACTATTTACATCACCGAACATATTTTACCTAGGTACTAAGTTTGTTTCATTATATTCGCTGATAACCTTACGTCTAAAATATCAAAACACACAATCCCAAACTAGTAGGTAATCAAATTCAAATATCACGGGTTCTAGCAAACAGAAGCAGTGCGATATCCATCTTTTTGATTTATGCGTTGTCAACTAGATTTGATGGAGAGGCCAATGCATACATCCAAAATACATATGTTCTACACATATCCAGATGTTGTAGTATATGTCAAATTGCTTTCTAGTTTCTGCTTTTATGACTAGCAATGGGGCTAAACTTGCTGGCTTTCGATGTATGTTTCGTTTGTTTAATTGAGTTTCTATGTTTGTAAACGCACCCACGATACAAATCATAGCCGTTTAAAAATTCAACTAATTTAACAACGTTTTTTATAAAAAAAAAAAAAAAAACGTTTGTAGGGGCAATGTTTTGGATTTTTTTTTAGAAAAAAAAAAGTAGATAAGTATGACCTTCAGTTTTCAGTACCTATGTCATTTTTTATACGTATATTTGAATGACTTTGTTTGTTTTGAAGTAATTGGGTTAACTTATATAAATCTTTACAAATATTATAAATCTTTACTTTAGAAGAGACCTCTTACTTTATTTTTCGATATTTTCTCTCCATGTTTCACTAATTCATTCTGATTAAAAAAATATTACGAATACGATGATTTTTATGAGAAAAGAGAATTTCATAATCCTACTTCCTACTAATATTATAAACGTGAAAGTTTGGATGACATCCATCCAAACTTTCACGTTTATAGTTACTCTTTCACACAAAAACTATTGAACGGATTTGGATGAAATTTGGTACACAGATAGTTTATAATCTGGATTAATACATAAGATTTTTATCCCGATTTTCTTATGGGATAATTTTAGTTATAGCGAAACCGCAGGAAACAGCTAGTTTAAAATTATATTTGCTAGGGGAACAGTATATAAGACGAGGACCCGAAGTATGATGGGGACATACAATATTTTGGCATACTTAACACAACACTAACGTAGCGCAAGCGTCATCAGGACGTCGTTTGCAAGCGGCCATTAACAAATGGCGTCCTGTTGGTAAGTTTGCCTTAAGTGTGCGATTTCCCATCATAACCCACGGCCACGACTTATACACTGTTCCCTTACGTAAGCGGGTGTGCTAATAGTTTAAGGTCTATGTTCAATACCAGATGTGCCTGTAAATGTTAGTGCTATAAGCTCCCCTGTCATGTGAACTGTCGCAGTTTTGTCTGTTTTCTCAGGCTACTCGGACGTGCAGACACTGTTCCTCGCGTGCTTCGGGACGCTGCTGCCGCTGCTCGCCGTGCTCTTTGCTACGCTTCTCATCAGGTGAGAACCAAACTTTTATTATAATTTAACGTGCGAGTGAAGTCCGATACGCGACGCTGCGCGCACATTTCAATAGAATTACTCAAAATTTAACTCTATTTACACGAAAAGATACACATTTTACCGATGAATTATGGCATTCACTTTTTAATAGCGACTCAAAAATTAACTTTATTTACTAAACGAAAAGATACTCATTTCCCGTATCGAGTCGTCACGTCGCGCCGCGTCGAGTCTCGCTATGAATTAACCCTAAGTCTTGCGGCACTTTTTGAGTTATAAATTGAATATTAACTCTTCAAGATTTCTTATTTGTTACATCGAATGAAAAAATAGGAAACACTTTAATGGTGGTCTTATCGTTTAAAGCAATATCTTTTAGTATTCCAGGCAGACTTGGTTAGAGAATACAAACGGGTACTGTGAGGCCTTTGCCCCTTTGACCCTGCCGGGGTCGCGGAACTGTCTTATGAGGTAACCATGACCCTGTAACGTAAAGAACAAAGTATTGGAGGATAAAGTGGAATTTAGTCAGTTGACGAGTCTGACAGACCCTCTCGTCCCGCCCGACTGACTCCGCCGGGAGGACTCGTTCGATAAAACCACAAAAAATAAGGCTTTTTCCCAGCAGATGAACAATATAAGCTAGGTAATAATAATAGCAAGTGCTGTTATGCTATAGTAAAACATAATACGTTACTAACAAACTTTAACTTACTTTGATTAACAAAAAGACAAATCTAAATTCTCTATTTTAAATTAATCAGAGACAAGGAGTATCTACAAATTGTATAGGAAACAAACAGTCGACATCAAGACTAAATTGCTATTAATACTCCAGACAATGCTCGAACCACTCCACAGCTGATACCCATGTATTGCTAACAGTGAAATCCAAAACGTTCAGTAATTAGGAGCTACACAATCTCTGCTCATAATTCATGTCTTAGTGAGCGTTAATTAAAACTGAACGTCTTGCAAGCTGTATTGTTTTACTCGTAAGTACCGGATTCACTCAGGTGTTATCGGGAGTTGAGACTATGCAAAGCGTTTTTACCGGTAATTATTGTTATCGCTTTGTTTTGGTGACAGCAAACTATGGAACATGTTAGCACGTGGAGTATTCATCTGTTACCAAAATATGTAGGTAGATATTGCTCCTCAATATCTCTCGACACTAAATTAACTTTGCGAAAGTGCAGTACAAACTGTTATTTTTTTGCCTATTATTAAACAGTTTACATAAGTCAAGCCTCTAGTAAGTCTAATTATTTTTATGGTAATTTGTTATGTTAGATTGAATAAAGTTGGTACATTTTGAATAATTATGAAAGTAGTGTTTGGTTGTTAAGGTCAAACAAGTCAACATTTTTTCCATAGAAACTTCGTTGGGGTTTTACTCCACTATTTGACAAGGTCATCCAAAATTAAACATGGTATCGTTTTGTCTCATTATTAATTTTGTCTGTACGGAAGCAGAATTGTAAAATATGAAGCTATTAAAAAGTTACGAGGTTCTAAAGATTCGTTTTTTTTGCTAATTTTAACACAACTTTAGGTGTAAATTAGAAGCTAAAGAAGCATCAAATTTCCAAAACGAAGTCCGTACCGACACTGCAAATTTATCGAAGAATTTTATAAATTTTATTTGAAATTAATTGGTGCAGTGAATTTTTCATAAAACCCCTTCTTTCAAAGGCTTTTTCGTATTTATTACGCGCGCCTTTTACTCTGAATGATCGTGCATCTCACTGAATAATGTTTTCCCCTGTTTTCTCCACGGGGGATGACGCTCGCGCACACATGTACAATATTGCTCGATTTCCGGTGAAATATCATGGTTTTTGACCATGCCTGCCAGTGAGTTCGAGCTCGCGACTAGCGCCGCCTTAAATGAAGTTAGCTCTAATATACCCGATATGAAAAATATTCCCATATAACTTGAGAGTAACCGCAATAATAAAAAGAGAAAAAAAGAAGACGAATATGCAAGAAATATATATCAAAGGAAATATAAGAAGGAAAATATTACACCATATATCCCCCTTTCAATGGACGACTTATGACAAATAACGGAGCATTACTTAACAGCCTGTCAATACCCATTGGTAAACTCCTATACCTGGCCTTATATCTTTGTACAAACAAAATTGAACCTTACATGATGAAAATACAGTGTTTAATGCAACGGTTTATTCAGAAGTATAAGTGTATAATATGAGGGTGCTTGCACACGGCACGATGGACTTACAAATAGTTATTGGATTTGTCGAGAGTTTGTGTACCCGACCTATTTTTTTGTTTTATAGTAAACTGGGTTTTCTGAGTAGCAGTTTTTTATTTATTTAAAACGTTGCATTCGAGCTTTATGAAGTGGGTGATGTATTAAAAATGTTTTGCAGGGTAGTTTTATGTTCTGTTTTGCAAATAAAATAGTTGCGTTAATATCGCTTGTGTAGAATTACATATTTTTTTTACACAAGTAACATTTAGCTTTAGAAATAACCGTTTAGTCCACTCTCGTCCCCTCGACCCCCAAGAATTAAAGTGTCCACTCGACCCCTAACTACAGTTTTTTCTCGACCCCTGGGGGTCGAAAGTGGAGTTCATTTTGAAGCCAAGTTTTGGTTTCCACTCGACCCCCAAGTACAGTTACGATGAAAAATCATCAGTCTACCCTATAGTTGCATACTATTTAACTAAAATACCGTCATTATATTTTGTTTTAAACCTTATTCGTAAGAATCGACATTTGTGTAGTTAACAAGTGATCGGTGCGTGCACAAGTACTTCAACAAAGCTGTACCTTATAATTACACCCAAAATCTAACGTAAACCTGCCCAATATTGCCATCAGCCAAGAATAAATCCAGACTTCGTAGTTGCTAGTGAGAAATTCCTAATAGAAAACCTAATTAAACACTGCCTGACCCAGGAATCAGTGCCTCAGCAGTTGCGGTTGCGACCACTAGACCGACGAGGCAGTCTTTTTAAATACCAATTCCTGAATTTCGCCTTTAGTACGTCACTGTACCAATATATTAATTATCATACTAGGGGACGAGAGTGGACTCAAAGTGCAGGTCCTTTGTATGAAAATTCATTCTCACCCCCTAGGGGTCGAGAGTGAACTATGTTTAGGGGATGAGAGGAAACCAATGAGCAAATCTTTTTTTAGGGGTCGAGGGGTCGAGAGTGGACTAAACGGAAATAACAAGGCATACATATTTAAACTTTTGTATCAACTTTATTCAGGAATTTCGTACTTAATACAAAAAAACTGGACGTTAGGCCTGGCCTCCCGGCGAGTGTGAGTGGCTTAGGGCGTGGCCCCATGTCTCCGGCGCGGCGCCGTGCCGAGCTACGGTGCCGAGCTACGGCGCCGCCCGCCGGAGAGCGGCGCGGTGCCGTGCCGAGCTACGGCGCCGCCCGCCGGCGAGCGGCGCGGCGCCGTGCCGCGCTACGGCGTCGTGTACCGGCACGTACCCTATGTTCAGCAAGTGTATCCAAAGATAAAAATTACAGTTTTGATTTGATATGGACCGCGAAAGGCGTATCCTGGTCCTGTTGCTAGTGTATACATATGTATGTATGTAGTCATACGTATGTCTACATCAAAAAAAAAATTCTATGATAAGAATAAATAAGTTAAAATAATTTCTTTTATTTCTTACCTTACGGTGCGTACAGACTATGTAACATAACATGTTATATAACTGTAATTTTTATCTTTGGATACACTTGCTGAACATAGGGTACGTGCCGGTACACGACGCCGAAGCGCGGCGCGGCGCCGTGGCTCGGCACGGCGCCGCGCCGCTCGCCGGCGGGCGGCGCCGTAGCCCGGCACGGCGCCGCGCCGCTCGCCGGCGGGCGGCGCCGTAGCCCGGCACGGCGCCGCGCCGCTCGCCGGCGGGCGGCGCCGTAACTCGGCACGGCGCCGCGCCGCTCGCCGGCGGGCGGCGCCATAGCTCGGCACGGCGCCGCGCCGCCGCACGGCGCACGGCGCCGCGCCGGAGACATGGGGCCAGGCCCTTAAGCGATCCGAGTGAGATCGCAAATATGTTCGCCAGCCATTTTAAAGTAAAATCGTCGATCGGTCCTTCTACTGCGGTGGTTGACACTGCGCCCGGCAGGCCGGGGGTGGAGCCCCTGCTGCGTTTCTCAGCAAGTCAAGTTAGTGCTCACATTAAAGGAATGACCAAAGGCAAATCTCCTGGGCATGACGGGCTCAGTGTCGAACACCTGAAATATGCTGGAGTGCACCTGCCGAGGGTCCTGTCTCTGTTGTTCACTATGTGCATCAGTCACGCGTACCTTCCAGCTGACTTAATGAAAACCACAGTGGTGCCCATAGTTAAGAACAGGACTGGTGACATCTCGGACAAGGACAACTATCGCCCGATCTCCCTCGCGACCGTGATAGCCAAGGTGCTGGACGGTTTGCTTGATTCTTGCTTGCAAGACTATTTAAAACTACATGATGCGCAGTTTGGGTTTCGGCCCGGCCTATCTACTGAGAGCGCAATCTTAAGTCTCAAGCACACCGTCCAGTACTACACAGATCGTAAGACACCGGTGTATGCCTGTTTCCTGGATCTCTCCAAGGCCTTTGACCTCGTTTCTTACGAGGTGCTTTGGAGGAAGCTGGGAGACAGGGGTGTACCGATGGAGATGTTGAACATCTTTAGATATTGGTACAGTAATCAGACGAACTGTGTCAAATGGTCAGGTACTCTTTCTGATTCATACAGGCTGGAATGCGGCGTGAGGCAGGGAGGATTATCATCTCCAAAGCTCTTCAGCCTGTATGTAAACGATCTCATCGTGGAACTCAGCAGCATGCGTGTCGGATGCAGTTTGGGTGGTGTTAATGTAAATAACATCAGCTACGCTGATGACATGGTGCTGCTGGGTCCCACTGCAGGGGCGATCAGAAAGATGCTGAAAGTCTGTGAAGCATTTGCTGAGTCACACGGACTTAGGTATAATGTTAGGAAGAGTCAGTACATGGTCTTTAAGGCCGCCGGTAAGGGTCCTGAATCTGTTCCTTCCATTACTTTGAATGGTATTGACTTGGATAGGGTGTCGCAGTTCAAGTATCTTGGACACTACCTTACTGACGACCTTAAGGATGATGTGGACATAGAGAGGGAGCGCAGGGCTCTGTCTGTCCGAGGCAACATGCTGGCCCGTAGATTCGCCCGCTGTACGGAGCAAGTCAAAATCACGCTATTTAAAGCATATTGTCAGGGTCTGTACACGGGTGGTCTGTGGGTTAGTCACACAAAAAAATCCCTGGACACCCTGCGCATCCAATACAATAATATTTTCAGGATGATGTTGGGACTCCCTCGCTTCTGTAGTGCCTCTGAGATGTTTGCACAGGCTCATACGGACGACTCTTATGCCATCATCCGGAAAAAAGTTGGTTCACTGATGAGGAGGGTGCGGGGGAGTCACAACAGCATCCTGAAAACCATAGCGGAAGATGTGCGCGCACCTGTGTTGAGGCATTTCGTCCGTCTGGTGATCTATTAGGGAGGTATCTCTCTGTTGGTTAGTCCGGGGGGCGGAATGTCTCAGCACAGGGGCAATATTATTATAATTATTACTTAATGTTTATTTTTGTGTATTTATTTTTATTTATGTAATGAGTGTTTTTGGTTGTGCCTTTGTATGTGTCATTTTAATACTAACAATAGTTGTAAGTTTTTGTTGTACACTAACCCGTGGATCCAGTTGTCCCAAAATAAAATAATTTGAATTTGAATTTGAATTAATACACAGTTTCAAAAGATATAATGTTTGCCTAATCAATTTTAGGTTTATAGGTTTTCTTTTTTTCAAAATTAACTCTTAGGCGCCTGTAACTTTCAAACTATTATGAATTTTGAAAAAAAAAGAAAACCTATAAACCTAGTTTTTTACTGTGTAAGAAGCATTCTAAAAAATCTTTGAGATAGGATAACATTTAGGGGTAGGAAAACGTTTTCTCTTTTAGTATGGACGAGCGCTCGGTAGACGAATCCTCTTAAGTGTGGGATTTCCCCGTCTAATGCCCGGGCATTATACACTGTTCCCCTACTCTATTACCAGTAGCATATAACACCTACCTACAGTCTATCTCGTAGCACGGCTAACAGTAATTTAATAAGGCCGAGGTGACCCGTCCCTAATAGTGTTCCTTACAGTCCATTCAGACTCTATTGTGTTAAATATATAGCGCGGGGTCCAAGTATGGTGTCTGAGAGGGTCAGAGGGCCGAAGTTAAGGAAGTATTAATAGAATTTATTCATTCTTGGAGTGTTGTCCATGAAATTCGCTGGACGTCCAAACTAGGTGTCGGAAAATCTCATTATAAAGTTTGGGCTATTTGTCAATGTTTGTAAATGTAGCCCCAGTTTTTCTAATATAATTTTGGCCTTTAGTGTAGTTTTTTTTAAAGGCGCTTATCACCTACACAACATAATGTTTCAGGGTCGCGGGACTGTCTCATCAGGTGACCCTGGAACGTAAAGGACAACGTGGATTTTTTTTTATTTGACCAGTACACTTAGCACGAGTTTTCAGTATTTGAGACGTAAAGTAAACTGGAACTTTGACAATTTCAAATTGACAATTTTCAAGGAAAAAATTAGTTCCTTCTTCGCACACCAGAGGCGCTGTTCCAATTTTTCATACAAGAAACGCTGTAAATACTAAAAAGACGCTGTAAAGTAAAAGAGTGAAAAGTCGTGCTAAAGCTCGGTTTCCACTGCAAGCGGAGCGGACACATTAATGACTCAGCGGGTGAAAAGAGTAAAAATGAGCTCGCTCTGGGAACGCAAAAACGATTTGTTGGTGGAAATACAAGTATGCAGTTTGCGCCTGCGAGTTTAAAGGAGTCATTAATGGGTCCGTTCCGCTCGCGGTGGAAACCGGGCTTAAGGGTACAGGAAATAAAGTGACCTACGTAACATATTATTTATTAAACAACACTCGGCAAATGTGATTACTTATTGTATTGAAATCCATTCTATATTGTTTGACAAAATTCTATGCATATAATTTCTTACAAACTAGATTTTATAATATTAGACGCGACAGACAGTAATATGATATTATTATACTGACAGACCGACAGAGAATATTATAACAAGAACGGGTAAACATATATTTTCATTTATGTACTTACAACTTTGTCTTTTACTCTGTGTTTCTAGAAAAAAGATGATGTAAGTACTAAAAGTCGAGTGTATTGTCGTTTTCTAGAAAGTTCAAAGTTTGCTGCCATCAGTTTAATTTTTTTCGTTCACGAACACTAAACAGATATGTATTTAAGTGGACTAAGCAAAAGAACTGTGTAAGGATTGAAGCGGGTGACATTACTAAAAAGGCGTGACATGATGTATGTTTACTTAATGTAATGATTGTTTACTTTAAAATGTGTCCCAAATTGGGCGCCACTAAGAGGTGATGGCGCCCAAAGCGGGCCAAGATTTTCAAAAAAAAAAAAAGTTCATACAGATGGGCCCGATCAATTTCTTATTTCGAATGAAAAACCAACTTTGTTTTTGTGAATTTCCAAAAGTTTTAGAACAAAAATTGTTCAGTAACATGGGCTGAGTTACCTCACGAGAGGTTTTGCACATTTGGTGTTCACGTTGAATACATTTTCAAAAGGAACATAATAATGAGTGTTTGAATACCCAAATCGTATGAAAAATTTAAGTAATTGTGGGCCACACCGGGCGCCATTATCACGGGTCAGAAAACGTATGTTTCTTTATTAACAATCTGTCGAGGGCTTTTCGCGCCTTAATAGAATTATTAAGGTAAGAACCTTTCTTTAAAGGGTTTCGTGTTTATTCGGAGATAAACAAGGGTCTTACAACAGTTTGAAAAACGAATTGTAGAGTGGAATAGGTAAACCTTTTTCTGATAATATACGACGTGTACTGTGATTTGAATAATAAGTAGCATACCCAGTTAGTACTGTACTAACAGAATTGAAAAATTCAGATAGGGAGAGTAGCTCCGTGTAAAAATATGATATTGAGCTGCATTCGGTAAGACTTGAAGCCGTCCTTTAACATACTTTTTTTTAAGCGTGGTAAAATCATCAAATGAGTCCTCCCACCCAGGGCAGGGCAGGAGGGACTGTCAGACTTGTACTGACTAAAATCCGTGGTGTCCTTTAATAGCCCTTTACTTCCCCCCCCCTCCTTAGAAGGGGGGAGGCGTCATTGTGTCCTTAAAATACTTTGGAAAAGTCTAGGCAGATGAAGACTGTGCATAAAATACTGCTAGGTGAAATAAAGGTTCCCTGGCGTTTAAGCAACTCTTGCAGGTGGATCACACTCTGTTCCTACTGCTCAGCCTTGCCCGATTCGAGACCTCTAAGATAACCAGGAATAAGAGTTATGAGACATAAATTAGCAATATTCAGTCAACCATCTACGACGGACCAGTTTGTGTCTAAACAAAACGGGATACCTACCAATTAAAGTTGTGTCGTAAATTTTGCCATCAAACACAGTATATCTAGATTATTAAAGCCTAATTTAATAGCAAAACGTCCAGACCAATTTCTTTCCCCCTAAATTGGTCTCAACTAAAACTGTTCAGTGCCCCCGAAGTAAAATTAAGTCGTTTTAAAATATATTCAGCGGCGGAGCAGCTGGAGCCGCGCCAAACTGTTTATTGAATTCTATCTACTCTGCTTAACGTGCACCTTTATGTAACTGGAGGAACTGGAACGGGTACTACGGGTTAGATTTCAGTCGTTTCTGATGATATAATAATATTCCACAACTATCACACAACGCCATCTAGTCCCAAGCTAAGCAGAGCTTGTGTTATGGGTACTAGACAACTGATAAACATACTCATATATTTCTAAATACATAAATATTGTGGCAACCGATGGATGTAAGTGGCGAATTGTCGTTCGGCGTGGCTGTCTAAGGGGGAGGCCTATGTTCAGCAGTGGACGTCTTCCACTTCATGATAATGATGATGAAATATTATAGATAAATTACACCCAGACACAGAACAAATGATCGTGCTCATCACACAAACATTTGTCCTTTTGCCTAGCAGTCAGGGCCACTAACCACTAGACCAACAGGCCTGTCGTTCATGTATGATCGGAGATAGGAAAGCAGAAACCTCTTAAGAAGTAATTTTTCACCAATCACCATGTGACTAAAGTCATCATTGAGTGTAGAATCAGCATGCTGAAGTAGACCCATGTCTGTAGATGGACACACGGTCGATAGAGCAGACATGTGCTTGAGTGTAAAACGCGTATGGTTAAATGAAGTGTGGGACGCCCTGTGACACGATGGATCGATGATTTGAAGAGTGTGGCTGAAACCGTATGGATGGCAATGGGGATGGCAACTCAAAGCTAATCGTAGATGGCGCTGCGATAGTTGGTCCCCACGTCTACCTTGTACAAAAAAACAAACAAGATTATTTGTTATAAAAATTGAGTATAAATACAAAACAAATATGGAAAATTATTCGTCCATGCAAGTACTATATACTAAAAGAAGAATTAAGACGCCGCGGCGCATCTACAAGAGAAAAAAAGTGATTTAATTGAGTGGTTATACATTTGATTTTACCGTAATAAATCCACAATTACTTGTAGTTGAGGTTTCAATTTTTGAGTTTAGGTATGTTTTACCTGTCCTCTCCTTTATCAAGAATATAATGCTGCTTTTGACTTTCTATTTTGATAAAATATCATAATGTTTTAAGTCAGTAATTTTAACCTTTTTTTCTATTTAGATTCGAGAAATATCACAATATATTTAATTTCTTAACACCACAACTATTACAAAACTCGTTCCAGGTGATAATTCTTCGATTTTCGAGCGATACAATACTGGTACATAACCTCCAAAAGAAAAGTAGATATTATTTTGAAAAGTGTATTCCATCATTTTTACAGCTTATTACACAACATCTAGTCATTTTACATCAATAAATGTTTTTTTTTTCTGAAAATTCCTTTGATTTTACAGTTCTTTGGGGACCAAACTGTCATTTTCACTTTGACACTTGCCTTCCCCATTGCCCAGGAGGGTGAAGATTTGCGCGGCTTATGTTCAGGAGTGAACGACAATTGGCTGATATAGGGGAAACTGGGGACACTTGATCCCCCCTTTTGTTTTTTGGCCATTATTTCGCAAATATTAATCCGATTTTAAATATCTTGATATTGAAATACGTGGAATTAAATTGGCTATACTGAGTATAATAGCTAATGATATCGGCATATAAATTTAGTAACCAGCCCACGAAAACTTCGTAAAGGGAATTATATCATGTGTCCCATATTTATGTCTGACTTGATCCCCAGCCTCTGGAACACTTGATCCTGGGGGGAAAAATACAGAAGGAAATGAAAATAATATGTGGAAATTGTTTATCATTGATTTATTTGCTAAGTAGGTAAACTCGAAACAATAAAAACATATCCACGGTTATAATAAAACACATATACCTATGTTTTCAGCAAACATCACGTAATGTTCCTATTGTCACATAATCTGTGAAATTTTTGACTGGCGAAAGTTTGGAATGTGTATATTTTTAAACGTAGCATTTTCCTTTTATCATAATTCATCATAATAACATATATTATATCGCCAATAAGGAAATGTACCATGTGTACCCTAGCTATGTCGAGGTTTTAAAAAAATATTGTAAAAAAAATCGACTGTTATTAACACTTTCTATGAAGCAGACGCTTAAACACATAGATAATGACTAGTTTAAAATTGATAATTATCCAAAATAAGTTTACTAACCAATTATTTAATCCAAATAAAAACTTACGAAAAATATTTTCTTACAACACGAAACACAAAATCATCCACCACCTGCTCAACTATCAAATTTGACGCGGGTACCAATTTTAGAAAGTTAGGACGTACCGTAGGCTACAAATGTGGCCTATCTAAAATTAAATAGTATTCACAGAAGCTCTGTAAATCCAGTGTATCTAGTCTCCCATATGGATCAAGTGTCCTCAGTTTCCCCTATGTATTAATATCATAGTTGTTAAATCCTCGCCCAATAACAAAAGAAAATACAGATTTTGCTGAGGGTGCACTGGTGCAATTGTTTGGTATTCTCGGTTATAGTTTTAATATTAGTTCTTAAACTTTGTTACGAAAATATATCCGCAATTCCAAATTATTGTTTGGGGTAGATGAACGTATCTTTCTCCAAAGAATTCAAATTGTGGATCAAAAACCTGATTGCCATGCCATAACTTATTATCCTGAGATGGCCCTCATGAATGGAACTTTCTAGTGGTCGTTAATTGTTAGAGGTCGTCCTTTTTTGTGATACCGGCCGATGATAGCGTAAGCACATTTTAGTTTAGGTTTAGCGACGTTAATTTTACCATTCTGCTTCTTACTAGATCATTGCAATAGCCATCTTTGTTTAAGTTTACATAGCAACCACTTCAGAAAACCCACACAAAAGATTGAGTTATTTACTTTCACAAAAAAGCCTCACTTTCACCCCCATTTAACAATATTTAACCTCGTTAAAGCTCAAAGCAACAACAAGTATACGAACATCAAACTACCCTATTTTACCTTTAATAATAATTTTGGCGCCAACCTGCCTGATGGCCTTAGCTTTTATCGACGGGATGTTGTTGATGCTATTATGTTCTTGTTAATTTACTCTAGAACGTTCCACACAATGGAGGCTGGGAAACAGGATGTTATAGTGACATCGTGTCGTTATTGTGCGCCATTTAGGTTTTTGTCAAGCAATAAAAATTTTATTAGGTCTGACAGACGTGTAGGTTGAAAGACGATTCTAGAAGAACTAGAATTTAAATTATTATGATTGTACAGTAGCAAGATGCAGTATGAATCTTTAGGTAATATACACTATCAAGAGGGTGCGAAAACATAAAATAGTATTAAGAAAACAACTGGCAATATGGCCACGCGCCAAATGGAGGTTTGTCGTCTCTTGAATACAAACTTAACTTATTGCAGTATATTCAACAACAAGAATACGTTGTTTTGAAAGTATGTAAGGGTTTCCAGCCATGACTGAATAGCTAGTTATTTTTAAGCAAACGTGTACAGTAACCTACATTCCTTCGTAATTGGGGGATTAAAAAACACTCAGTTAATATTGATAACATCATGAATGTTACTTACGAAGCAGTACTTCGGTTCAATGATCATAATACTAGTCGGTTAAACGTTTGTCGTCACATTTTATCCTACTACGTAGATTATTTATAATAACATATTAATTCTATTTCCTTTCCACAGGTGTTTATGTAGACGCTACTGCCCTACCTTCTGTAAGAAGCCAACGGGATCAACTACTTCTGATAGCAGTGAGAAGCAGGATGCAAATCATCAGCAGGTAAGATTTAAATGAAGTTTTGAAGGATATTAAAGAAAAAAGCCCGTTTTGAAAAGTAGGTACTGAAGAAAAATCCTTAATGTGTTTGGGTAGGAACGGCTTATGGAATGTGATAATTCCTTGATGGGAACCAGTTCCATACAAGTAAAAGAAAAGCCTCGTATGGAAACAGTTCCAAAACTCTAGTTCAATAGACGGCTGGAGCGAGGAGAGAGAGGGAAGTTCTCCGATACCCCAGTGAATAGGAAAGTTCCTTCGACCTGGGTGTTGTGTCTGGTGGGCTTTCTACCCGATTTTCATTGTTTGAATATTCTATGTCTTCTAAACTCGCGGATAACTTTAACTGCGCGATGTAGAACACTTTAGTTCCTCCATCGTTGCATATATGGCACTAGTAATTGAATTATATCCGGATCCAACAGGATCTAGGAATATTTTGTGTTTTAAAAATCGGAACTAAACAGATGAATGTACCAACGTTTTATTTATAGCAGCGAACAATGACGTTCTACACCTTAAAGCGCCATTTAGACGGGGAGAGTTTCTCGTACGTTTCCGTTCGAGAATGTCTAAGCAGGGTGCCCTCTATCTGGCAGAAACTTGTTTCTCCGAAACCTATTTGGCAGAACTCACTTGGCAGAAACTTTTTTAAACGAACATTGTTATGGTATAATTTTTTTTTAGTATAATTGTTTTTTGGCCTAATGTTTTTATGTCCGAATTTAAATTGGGATACTTTTAAGATGGCAGAATTGTGTTGGGCATAATAACTTTTGTCAGAGTTGCAATTTTGCATATTTTCATTTAGCATAACGTTTATTTAGAGCGCCGATTATTTGGAATAATTTGACTTGGTATACTTCGAAGATCACAGAATTTCAGAATAGAAATAATTTAATAGTCATAATAAAAAATAAAAAAAATTGTTTTATAAAATCAATATGGTGTGCTACAAAAGTTAGTGACAGAAATGAATCACTGCAAAACCGACTTCACGTAGTCTTGTCTGCCCTACCCCTAGAGTGTAATTTATAATCGCGTAGGCGCGGAGGGGCGAGGCGGCCCGTGAGCTGAGGAGCAGGTGGTTTTAACGCACACCGCCGCGGCTGAGGCTGGCCGGCTTGCCGGCCAGTAAGCCGAAGCTGCGGTGGTGGGCGTAAAATCATCTGCGACGATTAGCTCGCGTGGGACCGCCAGAGACCCGCAGCGCCGGAGCCGTGACAGAAGCCATGCCTGCTGCATGTGCTGAATGCTTGCTGCATGCTTACTGCATCATCTTACTGTCTGGGAAATAAAAACCACACAATTATGCAAAAGATGATTCTGGTTGTGAACTTTCTACGATATGATGGTTATACTTATTGATTATTATGGAAATGAAATTTATGCCTAAAGATGATTCTGACTTACAAAATTATGGGTTTCGGTGTTATGGTAAATGAGTGTATGCCAAACGATTTTCTGCGAAAAGAGGTTTATGCTATCCGTTGCTATGCAAAATAAAATTATGACGTAAAAAGTTCTGCTATAAAGGGTGGACCCCTAAGCAGGGTGCCCTCTATCTGGCAGAAACTTGTTTCTCCGAAACCTATTTGGCAGAACTCACTTGGCAGAAACTTTTTTAAACGAACATTGTTATGGTATAATTTTTTTTTAGTATAATTGTTTTTTGGCCTAATGTTTTTATGTCCGAATTTAAATTGGGATACTTTTAAGATGGCAGAATTGTGTTGGGCATAATTACTTTTGTCAGAGTTGCAATTATGCATATTTTCATTTAGCATAACGTTTATTTAGAGCGCCGATTATTTGGAATAATTTGACTTGGTATACTTCGAAGATCACAGAATTTCAGAATAGAAATAATTTAATAGTCATAATAAAAAATAAAAAAATTGTTTTATAAAATCAATATGGTGTGCTACAAAAGTTAGTGACAGAAATGAATCGCTGCAAAACCGACTTCACGTAGTCTTGTCTGCCCTACCCCTAGAGTGTAATTTATAATCGCGTAGGCGCGGAGGGGCGAGGCGGCCCGTGAGCTGAGGAGCAGGTGGTTTTAACGCACACCGCCGCGGCTGAGGCTGGCCGGCTTGCCGGCCAGTAAGCCGAAGCTGCGGTGGTGGGCGTAAAATCATCTGCGACGATTAGCTCGCGTGGGACCGCCAGAGACCCGCAGCGCCGGAGCCGTGACAGAAGCCATGCCTGCTGCATGTGCTGAATGCTTGCTGCATGCTTACTGCATCATCTTACTGTCTGGGAAATAAAAACCACACAATTATGCAAAAGATGATTCTGGTTGTGAACTTTCTACGATATGATGGTTATACTTATTGATTATTATGGAAATGAAATTTATGCCTAAAGATGATTCTGACTTACAAAATTATGGGTTTCGGTGTTATGGTAAATGAGTGTATGCCAAACGATTTTCTGCGAAAAGAGGTTTATGCTATCCGTTGCTATGCAAAATAAAATTATGACGTAAAAAGTTCTGCTATAAAGGGTGGACCCCTAAGCAGGGTGCCCTCTATCTGGCAGAAACTTGTTTCTCCGAAACCTATTTGGCAGAACTCACTTGGCAGAAACTTTTTTAAACGAACATTGTTATGGTATAATTTTTTTTTAGTATAATTGTTTTTTGGCCTAATGTTTTTATGTCCGAATTTAAATTGGGATACTTTTAAGATGGCAGAATTGTGTTGGGCATAATTACTTTTGTCAGAGTTGCAATTTTGCATATTTTCATTTAGCATAACGTTTATTTAGAGCGCCGATTATTTGGAATAATTTGACTTGGTATACTTCGAAGATCACAGAATTTCAGAATAGAAATAATTTAATAGTCATAATAAAAAATAAAAAAATTGTTTTATAAAATCAATATGGTGTGCTACAAAAGTTAGTGACAGAAATGAATCGCTGCAAAACCGACTTCACGTAGTCTTGTCTGCCCTACCCCTAGAGTGTAATTTATAATCGCGTAGGCGCGGAGGGGCGAGGCGGCCCGTGAGCTGAGGAGCAGGTGGTTTTAACGCACACCGCCGCGGCTGAGGCTGGCCGGCTTGCCGGCCAGTAAGCCGAAGCTGCGGTGGTGGGCGTAAAATCATCTGCGACGATTAGCTCGCGTGGGACCGCCAGAGACCCGCAGCGCCGGAGCCGTGACAGAAGCCATGCCTGCTGCATGTGCTGAATGCTTGCTGCATGCTTACTGCATCATCTTACTGTCTGGGAAATAAAAACCACACAATTATGCAAAAGATGATTCTGGTTGTGAACTTTCTACGATATGATGGTTATACTTATTGATTATTATGGAAATGAAATTTATGCCTAAAGATGATTCTGACTTACAAAATTATGGGTTTCGGTGTTATGGTAAATGAGTGTATGCCAAACGATTTTCTGCGAAAAGAGGTTTATGCTATCCGTTGCTATGCAAAATAAAATTATGACGTAAAAAGTTCTGCTATAAAGGGTGGACCCGTCTAAGCAACTATCGCAAGCAATAATCGCCATAACATAATCGTATCTTAAATGTTTACACACAGGCAAGAACTAAAATCTCGTCTACGATTATACTCGTATCATACGAGATTCGCATATTACATTATCGTATGCGATAATGTCTATGTTTGTTTACACGGCGAAATTATTGTAAGAAGATTCTCGCATACGAGAATCTCGACTTGTCTAAACACGATCTCGTATGACATTTTTTCACGTTCATACGAGTATCGTACAAATCAGTTTGAACCGTTTTGAGTGCGAGTTTTGTCATTCAAGTTTTGCGATTTCTAGGATATTCACGGAGATCATTGTTCTTAAAATGACATATATTGTTGAATGTCTTTTCATATTCCAATTGTAAAACAAGGCAAAACGTGTTAGATGCTCCCAAATTATTTTGACTCGCTTTTCATTTTTTAACCCAACACTTTTATTTCTTTTGCCGTTTAATTACTGCATGCCTGAAGAACAGAAATAATCAAAACACCCTCACGTACTGCACTCATGTTAGTAACTGTCATAAAAACTCGAAATGTGATTATTGCTTCGGACGGACACTTTCCCTTACGAGAAATCTTCCTATGCGAGGCAATTATCGCCCATGTCAACGGGCGTGAAGAGTGAATGTTTAGACGAAGACAATATTTTATATTCCTTTGATTATCGTATGTTCGAGTCGTGAAACTCTCCCCGTCTAAATGGCCCTTAACTCAATACAAGATAAATAGGTATCCTATAAACGTACTAAACGTTTTAAAACAAAACATATCAAACGCTTTCCTTTACTCCAATTTTCACCCATTTCAAAATCTTAACCAGAAAATTCGCTATCGAAAAATCAATTGCACCCGTTTGACCGAGATGGCCGGCTGCGGACTGGGCCAATATTTGTGGGACCCGACCGCCACCCGCCCGACATTTTAAACAAAGATTACATTCTATATTTTGTACCAATAAAGTAATTGGATTTAGGTTCGTTGAGGTTTGTCTGTCGATACAATATTAATTTTGAAATTGTTTGGTTTTCTCTTTTGTATTTTTGCTGGGGAATTGGTAAATGGACCATTCAGAGTATATTTGTTGTGTAAGTGTATTTTAGTTAACCGGTTATTAAGATGTAATGTGCTTTAATCATGCTTGTTCAGGGAGGTACGATGTGTCCATGTGTTGATTGGAATGCTAACATAATTATATCGTCATGTTTAAAGTTATTATTTAACCATCCCTGAATTTAGATACAATACAGTGAATTTAACGGAGTATCAGTTGTTTAACATTGACAAATCAAATGCTAGAAATTGATAAGCGCATTTTGGTTTACTAGCATTTAGGCTTCTGGCATATGAAGATCATATACAACATTATTTTTAGTATATGCGAAACCTGAATATACACACATCAAAAGTGTCTAGGGATCAACATATATTTTTGCAATAACTTTTCTCCTGATTGATATTAATTAAAATGTTCTTTAAGGATTCATCAAATAAAGTGTTATCGTTTGTCACAGTAACGATAAACCAAGTCACCTTTGCATTCATAAAGAAATTTGCCATTTTCCTAATAAAGGGATTTTTGACATTTGAACCACTAACATTAAAGTTCGAAAAAAAGACTGAAATAACAGTTTTCTTTAAAATTTTATTGGGTAACTTAAACAATTAATAATCCGTGTTTCTACCGCGAACACTAACAACACAAGAACATCGGTTTGGCATACTCAAAATGAGTTCATCCAAATCACGCTGTGGAATGGCCGCCCATGTTCGTTGCAACAACAAAAAAAGGTCTTCTTGCGACTGGATACCCTCCATATTCGGCAGAGCTCTTCTCTGTAGCATATCCCATGCATGCTCAATCGGGTTCAAGTCTGGCGACTGAGCAGGCCAGGGCAGGACATTGATGTTAGCTGCGGCGAGAGTCTGTCTTACAACTCTTGCGGTGTGCGGTCGTGCATTATCATGCATTAACTGAAATAAGGGACCGATTTGCACTTGTAGAGGAACGATGACGTCTGATACAATCGTCTCAGCATAAATTTGAGCGTTGAGGTTGCCTCTGATCCAAATCAACTCAGTTCTTCCGCCGATCCAAATATCCGCCCATACCATGATGGTTCCACCACTATAAGGATGGACTTCCTGGCAGGATTTTAATCGCTGTTGGCGTCCAGGGGTTCTCCAGTGTCGTATACGTCTTGTATCCGGTCTCATACCAAAACGAGACTCATCAGAAAAGCACACGAAACGCCATTGTTCTTCTGCCCAATTTCTGTGTTCAAGAGCCCATTGATATCGAATCCTACGATTGTGCATTGCTATAGGTGGTACCCGTAGCGGTCTTCGGGAATGAAGGTTCACTTCATGCAAGCGGTTTCTGACTGTTTGGCCGCTAATTAAGTTCCCTGAAGAGTGATGAAGCCTCACGGCTAACATCATGGCGGTTATTGTTGGAGCTCTTCGAGTTAAGATTTGAATGTATCGGTCTTGTCTCCGTGTGGTGCAGCGATACCGTCCTCCATGGCGCTCAGCCACGGTACCAGTGCTTCGGTAACGTGTCCAAAGTCGACTGATAACACTCTGACTTGTATTCAGAGCTAAAGCCACAGTACGTTGCCGGGAACCAGCTTCTATCATTCCCACGGCTCTGAGCATTTCTTCCCTGCTTAAATGACGTCGCCGCTCCATAATAACGTTGGTTTTAATCAGTAGTAGGGAAACAGTAGCACTAATAATGTCTTCAATGCGTTGTATGTTTTTATAGGGAAAATATTGACAGCTGATTTTCATCTTTTACTCGAATTTGATTTACAGTTCCTGATTCAAATTATGAAATGCACCAAAAAGGATCCATATAAATTTATAAAATCATAAATTTATTACAAAGCCACATCTCAATCTCAAGAAATCCGCATAAAAATGCTTGATCCCTAGACACTTTTGATGTGTGTAGTTTGTTCAGAATCAGTAACTGATTCGATTCCAATAATTTTTACACCGTGTTATATTTTATTTCAAAAATATTTTAATTTTACCAGTTAATTACAATACAATCACCTTACGGTTAGGTACCTATTGCCAAACTATTATCACGAGTGTATAACACAGGAGACGCGGTTTACGCGGGTGTACCGCGAAATGAGCATGTTTTTGAACGGACAACCAGGTAATATACAAGCTTATAACTTCGTTATTTTTTATGATAGGGTTTTAAAATTTTGTACATAGATTCTTTACACTAAAATATTGGACAGGTGTATCGGGTTTCGCATAAACAAAAAATAATGTTGAATATCAGATTATCCCTTAGTACTCAAACCAGTCATATTGCGAAAAAGGCTTAGAAAATAAATATCACATACTATACTAATTATTTTAAAGGCATTAACGCATGCGACGCGCATCGCAAAGATGTTTTTTTGATTCAGTTTCTAAGTGTAAGTGGTGTAAGTTGCGGTAGCTTAATTGGTAAAGTCTTGGACATACTTATCCAGAAGATGCGGGTTCGAATCCCACTCGCAGCTGAATTTTTCTTTCCTCCAAAAACATTTTTATCGCATACTATACTTAAATCAATGTAGGTATACATATTATACTAAAACCTTTTCCAGAACATTTTCCCTTTGATCCGATATCACCAGGAAGTAACAAACTGCCTGTATATCTTTTTTAATATTGATTCTTCCAATCTTCCCAAGTTCCGGGATCTGAGATACATAGCCCCAGGGACCGGTTTTGTAGATATGAACTTATCCGGGAAATAAATGTTTTATCGATACTGAGTAATGGAAATGGCGGTGATTGTGAATGTACAATTTATAAAGGGTGACTGGTAATTAGTGTAAGATACTTAAACACGTGATTGTGCTCATGATAACAAACAATTTTTACTATGGGAGCAAAGCCGAAATCGTGAAAAAAATATCAGCTGTTCAGTACATTAAGCAAACATCAATGTACTGAACAGCTAATTTTTTTTCGTGTTTTCATGTTTGTTCCCATAGTAAAAGTTGTTGGTTATCATGAGCACAATCATGTGTTTAAGTATCGTACACTAATTACCAGTCACCCTAAATAAGAAAATGTTATGCATGGAATTGTTGTCATTAAAATGTTCGTAGATTTATTTTTGACACGTCATTTTATTAATTACCTACTCTAAGTCGGGGATCTTTCTTACCTATATTGGGGTCTTAAAACAAAGCTAAGGAGTTTCCTGAAAGTCAAACCTTGGGGTCTTTAAATCAAGAGAGAACAGGTTACTTCTAGGCAAGTGTGCTTCACCATCGACCATATATCATCGCTTACCATCGGGCGAGATACCACGGCAAACGCGCACCTATCGTCGTTAAATAAAAGGTATATTTAATGAAAATATGACAAATAACATTAAATATTACTCATCCTACTAATATTATAAATGCGAAAGTTTGTGAGGATGTATGTGTGTATGTAGGTATGTTTGTTAGTCTTTCACGCAAAAACCACTGAACGGATTTGGCTAAAATTTGGTAAACAGATAGTTTATAACCTGGATTAACACATAGGATAGTTTTTATCCCGATTTTATGTTCCCGTGGGATAATTTTCGAGTTGTAGCGGGTGAAGCCGCTGGCTGGCAACAGCTAGTTAACTATAAATAACCTAAAGCTAAAATAAACATACAATAAAGGTATGTGAGACTGGCAGCTAATTAAGAGTATTCATTTCTAATTACACGCTTAGAAATCTAATACATAATGCTGATTTCGTAAAATCCTACTAGTACCTAGTTCTAATTAGTAATAGTTATGTACTTATTCTACTTAATTTTCCTTTGATACACAAGTCAAATAAATACAAAGCACAGAAAAATTAAGAGCGCTTTTGAAAAGCTAATTTAAAATTCAATTAGATCGCTGGAAACGAAACGAGTTTTATAAATAGTGACCTATTTACCTAGGTGATAAAAGTAAAACATACTACGCTGGAACATCGACTAAAGTAACATTACTTGCTAGCTATTCTCCGTGATTTCGCCCTTGCTGCTCAGCTTCTTAGGTCTTAGCGTGATGTTATATACAGGGTGAATTTTTCAACAGGGCGGGGATGGCTATGTTTGAAACTATGAGGAATATCGAAAAACGTTGAAAGGAGTCTCGAGGCCGATTTTGACGAAAACTAAAACTGCATCGTTGGATTTTAGAAAATTCAATAATTCTAGCCAGGAATCGAACCCGCTGATTTTGGAAAAAAAATCACACCCTATATTATTACACCATTCGATAGTGTTGCTAATAAGGATCAATTTCTGGGAAGTAACCATATACGGCAAACTTAAGGAAAATGTCTAATTATGAAAAAAACTGATCAATCTCAAGGCAATGACTGTATTCGAAACAGGTTTATCGTTTCTTCTTGGAAATAATGATATTTTTTGTTCAATTCAATAATTGCGTATTTCTGAATAAAGTGCAGTTTTTGAGGCGTCAAATCCAGTGAAACATTGAAAACAACGAAATTTTGTAATTTCGAATAGATTTATGACTCAGTTGAAGTAAAGTGACATAGAAAAATAGCAGTTTTATAAAAATATGCTGTTTCCTTATGTTTGCCGTATATGGTTACTTCCCAGAAATTGATCCTTATTAGCAACACTATCGAATGGAGTAATAATACAAGGTGTGATTTTTTTTCCAAAATCAGCGGGTTCGATTCCTGGTCAGGATTATTGAATTTTCTAAAATCTAACGATGCAGTTTAAGTTTTCGTAAAAATCGGCCTCGAGACTCCTTTCAACGTTTTTCAAAATTCCTCATAGGTTCCAAGATAGCTATCCACGCCCAGTTGAAAAATTCACCCTGTATAGTCTATAGCCTTCCTTGACAAATACACTCTCTAAAAAAAAAACACATTTTTTATTTCGAACCAGTAGTTCTTGAGATTGGTGCGTTCAACCAAACAAACCCTAGCACCAAAATTACGAGGATTATACTGTGATTATACTAAGCAATAGGTAGAACACACAAACGTAGGTACTGCACAAATAAAAAAAAACTGTTAAAAAGGTGGAAAGCAAAACTATTGCCTAGTGCAAAGGCCACGTGTTTTCAACATAGACGAAGCGAGGGGCTGCATAAAAGATTTGCATGTTTGTGCTGAGTAAACCCAAAAACTGATGAACCGATTTCAAAAATGCTTTTTCTGTAGAAAGTAGTTTTGGGCTTGAGGGACAAGCTATAAAGAGAAAGGGGAATGAGAGAGCAACGCAGCTGGTAAAAGCTAGTCTTTTACCTTTTTAAAAACTTGGGAGGTGTCAAGGGACACCTGGATGGAACGAAGTTACTGTATACACTCAACAAAAATTATCGTCGCTACTCCACTCCAGTCCAGTCCAGTCCGGTCCGGTCCGGTCCGGTCCGGTCCGGTCCAGTCCGGTCCGGTCAAGTCCAGTCCAGTCCAGTCCAGTCCAGTCCAGTCCAGTCCAGTCCAGTCCAGTCCAGTCCAGTCCAGTCCAGTCCAGTCCAGTCCAGTCCAGTCCAGTCCAGTCCAGTCCAGTCCAGTCCAGTCCAGTCCAGTCCAGTCCAGTCCAGTCCATTCCATTCAATGGTAATAAACACATTACCCTCCTTTGCGTCGCGCAGTCGGATAAAAGTGTCGTGACAACTTTTCGTAAGAATTTTTTCCGTCCAGCTCCCTTTCACAGCGCGCGATAAGGAACTTCGTTCCAAAAAGCAACTCACAATATTGTCTTCAAGAATTTATTTGTGCCGTTCCGAAAACCGTTTCCACATTGCAATCTTAATGTTCCATGCAACATTCTGCTCTAAAACATACCACAGGCGTTTACCGACACCGTTTTCCTAGTACCTCTGTCCGTTTTTCTAGATTTGCCGTTTTCCTGGTAGAACTGCCAGTTGAACGGGTAAACTAGACACGGACTAGACATGAGTTATAATCTCTAGTTAGGTAGACTAGGCCGAGTCATTCAAACCACGGAGCCGCCCGTATGCTGAACTATAATTGGATTTAAATACCGATGCGAGTAGTGGTCGAGGTAGTACTAATATCTGGGAGAGTTTACGTAGAACTAGGTTTATCGATTTCGAGTGCTACTGACAACATGAGTGTTTCCATTCGAATGTTTAGCCTACCATATACATATTAGGGGCAAACCCTTACTAGATGACTCCTAAATACAATTAAAAGGGCAAATGTAAATAAACTCTGGGAGTGTTGCTGTGCCTATATTTGAGTCTATCTTCTCACAGTCAACTATGCGATAGTTCAAAATCAATAGCAGTTACGGGCACCGTGATCCTGGAAAGTAAAAGGCAACCGAAGGAACAGCCTGACGGTCTCTTCCACTCCACCCAGAGTGGAAAGACTAATTAAATAATTTCATCATCATCATCATCAGCCTATAATGTTCCCACTGCTGGGACACAGGCCTCCTCTCTGTGAGAGTGAGTCATAATCCACCTCGCGGGCCCAGTGCGGATTGGTGGATGTCACTTGTCTTCGAATTTTTGGTTCTAGGACATGCCGGTTTCCTCACGATGTTTTCCTTCACCGTTTTGAGAGCAGTGGTGATGAAATAAATTACACAAAGTAATGCGCCTGGCTGGATTCGAACCCACGACCTACAACTCGTAAGTCGGAGCCGATACCACTGGGCCACCACTGCTCCTAAATATTAAATAATCTGATCACCTCAAAATAAGGCGTGTTCTAGACGAGCAAATAAATTAAATCTAACATCAACTATTTGTAAAATCCGCTTTCCGCTAACTTATTTCGGCATTTGCAGGTTCAGTTAGCACAAACATAATAATATATTATTGCCAAAGTTCCGAGAAATACATCTAAGCACTACCAGTTAGAAGTTCTCTATGGTTTTTGATTAGTAGACAGCACTGTTGGCTCAGTGGCTGAGATCGACAGTTTCAGATTCGACTCCCGGTCGAAAAAAATATTTCTATGATCTACATGTTCCAGGTCTGACTGTTCGTGCATGCGTTTAAATGTTTGTAAACGCGCCGAAGATAGAAGAGAAATTCCTAGAATTTCTAGAGGAGCAAAACGTTTTTATAAAAAAAGAACTTGTAGTAAAATTTATTAACAGCAAAACCCTGTGTAACAATGACAGCCGAGATAGGTGCCAGTTATCAACCAATTACGATCTCAACCAGACACCTGCTGGACCTAATCTAATCTTAACGAACTAAAACGATTTCTAAGTTCAGTAAAGACGAGGTAATATTTTGGCTAAAGTCTAGCTAACTGAATTACCTGTAACAGTTTTAGATCTAATTACAAAGGTCTAGGGAGGAGTTAGGTAAGCGCCTGCAGAAATTGTGATAGCAACGTGTTGTATGATCAAGAATTGAGATGTTAATTTGGGACTTATTTCGTTTAAGAAGGATTTTATATTATATTAGTCACTTGCCCTGGCTGCGCATGGATGAAATTTAATTATGACGAAAACAAAATAAAAAAAAAAGGTTGCACTCCAGGAGTGCCGGTAGAAGTGAAAACTTTTTTGTTACTATGTTTTATTTTAAAACTGGAGTAGTACAGATATGAAATTAACTAATTTGAATGACGTCTTACTCATTTTCGATCAGGGTCACGTGACCCTGACGCGAGTTTTAAATTTTTTACCCATTACAGAAAAAGTGTACAACGCCGCTAAAGAAGTTTTCACTTCAAAAATAAAACTTTGGGCTGACAGTAACGAACATAACAAAAAAATAATTATCCAATCAAGTGCAGTCGTTTGAAAATTTTGCGCGTTTGTACTTTGCGGCGATCAATTTTATTAATTAGATAGGTACTCAATAAATAAAGTGTCTATGTGTGCAACTTCTAGATTTGTCCAGTATTAAATATACAGCTATTAGTAAATAAACGCCGCCGCCGTAACTACGTACTACTACAGAATAAACAAACATAAACAACCACTAGTCATTTAGCTCTAGTTAACTAGTTAGTTAAAGTTAAACCCGCATGTGATCGATGAAGCGCAGCTTGCTCACGCAAATACTGCAGGCGTTTGCTCTGTTCATTTGTTTGTGTTACTTGGTTGTAAGTTACTGTGCACTTAGGTGATGGGTGAAGGTGGATTATACGTAGAAATAAAGATTTTTAAACATTGCCCCACACTAGGAATTTCTTCCTATATGTTTGTAAACGCACCCAGCGTTTACAACAACTACCGGCAGATCATACAAATATTTTTTCCGTGCGGGGATCGAACCCGTTACACTGTGCACAGCAGTCGATCGCTCAGCTACTGCGCCAACCGCGTGCTGTCAAAAAAGTTTAAATGTTCTAGTAATAACAGCCGCAACGCGATCTTCCGGGTTAAGCCGCGCTTACCGAGGTTGGTCTGTGGATGGGTGACCAATCGACCATCAGTCATAGCGAGTTTTCTCCGTGTCGCGGAAAGCACATAAAGCCGTTGGTCCCGACTGTCATTTGTAGATCTTTGACAGTCGTTACTATTAGTCAGAAGCTCTACAAGTCTGACAACCAGTGTTACCATGGGGTATTGAATTACCCAGTTACTGAGTTGTGGAGGTCCGATAGGCAATCGCTCCATGTGAAATACTGATATTCATTATTGTTTGTTATCATGAGCACAATCACGTGTTTAAGTATCGTACACTAATTACCAGTCACCCTATATTATGTACATAGTTGGAAAAAGGCTGAAACATTGACAGGCAACGCTCGACGCTCAGCCTAAAAAAACTACACTTCTGGACACATCTATTGGCCCACCTTGTATTTTCAGTTTCGTTTGGTCCTAGCTAAAATTTTATATTAGGTCGAGCAAAAAGTTTTTATGCAGTTATGAACCTGGCACATTCACAATTTCATTCAATAGTCTTTTTTTGAATTTCGAACACAGAATTTAAAGAAACAAAAGACAATTTGGAGCCTGTTTGTTGATATCAAACAATCGAATACAAAGAAAACTTGGTTTTATTGGTTTACTTGGATTTAATTCTTGAAAAAGTGATGGATATCTTTGGTTTTGCAACAAACATTACTTGTTCTTAACATTAAGGTGAGGTTCTATCAATAATCTATGGATACTTCACCTGAAGTCGCCGCCCAAGCTGTGGCACTTATTCAGGCCGGACACAGCCAAAGAAACGTGAGTGCTCAATTTAATTTAAGTCGATCTGTGGTCCGAAATGGTATGGTATTCTGAATTCAAATTTAAAACAATACGATCGAAAAAGATGGTAAAATGTATCAGGTTTAAAACTGCATCAACAGTTTTTGTTCAATCTAGCAATCATATTTCGGTAGGGGCTATCGAAACCTAAACTCTAAGGTGGGCCAATTGATGTGTCCAGAAGTGTAGTTGGACATTTTGCAAAATAAAATGAGTTTGTTTCGTTCTTTGAGAGTATAGCCACCTTTTAAGGTGTTGCTGGGTGGAGCGGAAGAGACTGTCAGTCTCGAACTGACTAAAATCTACCGTATTTCTTCAAGTGCCCTTTACGTTCCAGGATCACGGTTCCCTTTTTAGTCCCGCGACCCTGGTTTGATGCCCACTTTGCCCACTATAGGGGCTTCGTCAGAGAGTTCCTGGCGGTGAAAGGAGTTTGCTCCATTGTAGGCCTTTCCTTACTTTATCTTTTAGGGTAGGTTGAGCCTACTCCAAATCCATTTTAAATAATGAAAAAAAAAATTAACCGCCTTCAAAAAGAACCACAAAAAAGGATAGAAAAGCCTACAAAATAACTTTTCTTTCGGAAGTCGGTGGCTTTGTTTTTATTGCCAACGACGAAAAAAGTTTTTTATTTTTCTCTTTTTAGTTTATATATTCAACCCAAATTATTGTCAAATACACCATTTTCTTACATGTGCACTAGAATTTTATTATCCGTAGCACCGGTTTAACATCGCTCATGTACACAATAAGCTAATAAAATTCCCTATCTCAAAAACTGCTGAACAGATTTTGATGAAACTTGCAGTATTTCCTAAGGTGAACGATATCTAGTACAACGAAAAAATAATTTTGAAAATCGGTCCACAATTGGCGGAGTAATCGCGTAACAAACACGCAAAAAATAAAGATCATCACATCATCAACATAGCGGAAATAAAAAAAATGCTCACAAAATAAATATTACTGAACCAAATTGGATGAAATTTTTATGAATCCAAATGGCAAGTATATTGCATCGAACAAAAAAAAGAATCATAATAATCGGACTAGAAACCTCGGAGTAATCGGTGTACATACATAAAAAAAATACCGACCGAATTGAGAACCTCCTCCTTTTTTTTTAAGTCGGTTAAAAAGCACACATCATTCCTTAAGCAAATACTCTATCTTCTTACCACTGACACTGCCCGGTAAGTCCCTCACGAATAATTACCCCAGAACACATAGTAATTGTACGATATAAACCTCCGTGACGTCAGCAGAGGTCAGGGGTCGGATTTACCTTTCCTCAGGGAGGGATCACACGATCCGATGAGTTAGAGTTACCCTTCATGTCGTTACTAGTCATTCTTTTTGCATTGTAATGCTTGAATATGTTGTGTGGTGGTACTTTCCCCCCTTATCATTATAAGGGGGGAAAGTTGGTGCAAATTTAAGGGTTATGGATTTGGTATTGATAATTATAATAATTGTTGTTGTCAGTGTCCATCTATCATAGCGAGTTTCCTCCGTGTCTCGGAAAGCACGTAAAGCCGTTGGTCCCGGCTATCATTTGTAGATCTTTGACAGTCGTTAGGGTCAGCTCACACCGAGACGTGACGCTGCGCGCACATTTCAATAGAGCTACTCAAAATCTAACTCTATTTCCTACACAAAAAGATACACCTGTCACAACGCAGCGCGGCGGTGGCGCAGCGCGGCACTGAGCTTTTTAAGGCGCTGCCCCCAAGCTCTATGTAGCAAAGGTAGTCGCGGGGGTGAAGCAGGTGCGCGCGAGGGCAAATTGTAAGAAAAAATGTAAGAAATTTTGCAGTTTTAACTTAATATTTAAAAAATGACAGGACTGAGTTAAAAAAAAAATTAGGTCTTTATAGTATATGAAATTTCCTCTGTTATAGTTACAAAAAATATAATGGTTACCGAAGACGAAAATTTTTTTTTCATGGTCATATCGACAATTTTTTTTTCGTACTTCTAGACCACTTTTGTAAATTGTTTTTGTTAAAGTCTTTACTTTATACATTTGACTATACACTGTATTTTTTTCTGGCTTGTGGCATGTACAGATACAGAACTTTGCGACGTAAAACTAGTCGTTTACAGAGTGTTCGCTATGTACAGCGCCTTAATTGCGACTCAAAAGCTAACTTTATTTCCTCCACGAAAAGATACACATTTGCAGTATCGTTGTGTTACGTCGCACCGCGCCGCGTCTCCTCGGTGTGATCTGACCGTTACCTATTAGTCAGAAGCTCTAAAATTCTGACAACCAGCCTTTCCATGCGGTATCGTATTACCCAGTTACTGGGTTGTGGAGGTCCGATAGGCATTTTAGTTCGACTGGAAGTCGACCCCAATAAAGTTGGGCAATAAAGGCTAGGCAGATGAATACGATTGACTGACAATCGTATTCATCTGCTTGCCTATTCCGCCTTAGTATCATCGATATATCAGATTTGATGTACTATGGCACCTATTGTACCTAAGGATAACACGAGGGGGGCCGCGGGACTGGCTAAGCACGATACGCGGCCATGGAAGGCAAAGGGTATGGTGGACAAGGTGTTTGCTAGTCAGAAAGAGTGATGGTTTCCTTCCCTCCACCCAGGGTGGGAACGCATTTGAAGAACACACTCGAAATAAAAGGTAGGTATAGGTATTAAAGGAAAACGTTATCATAATTATTAACATATTTTTTCACTTATTAAATACGTTATGTATACGTCGCTTTTGCAAGACTGCACCAGATTACAAGTCTACCGAGTACACCATTAAATTAATTAAAATACTACATAAAGTAATCGGTTCATTGTATCGTAACGATCATAAAGTTACGTATAAACAATAAATAACATAATCAAGGCCAACATTATGAACCGTTACAACAATTACGCACGACGAACAAACTCTGCTGCTCCCAAAATATTACTACAGTTTCATGAATCAAACAAAAAGAAACCATTGCACGCCGAGTACAGTCGGGGGCACTAACTTGTATGCACTTGGCAAAATAAAATACTTACGACAGACAAAGTACTCGTCAAGACGAATCAAACGAATGCTCGATGGGTTTGCGGAGTGTCATTACAGAGTTCTTATGGCCACCTTCCAGCTCCATCATCAGATCAGCTGATCTGGGAATGCAATATCATGATAACATGGAGCTCCATGTTATCGTGATATTGCATTGCCACGTGATAAAAATATACTTGCAAAGTTTCAGCTCAATGGGAAACCGGGAAATGAATTGAATTTAACTTAGATTTTCAAGTAAACACTCAAAAAAACTTTTATAAATTGTTTAGTGTTACTTGTCAATGCGAATGACTGTACCACCATGCAATGGCCCCGAAATCGGTCGCCGGCGCATAGGTCAAACTACGTCCTTCTCTCTCTAACGCATCAGTTAAAAAAGGATGGGTATAACGCTCTCTAGAACCCAAAAATGCAGTTTGGACAAGCTTGCAATCGAAGTAATGAGATATTTCGCTGCGATGCCTTTTTATTGCAATTCTTTAGTGGAACTAATGCGAGAAGAAAGCAAAACTTTTTCGTGTTAGAATGAAATGAATCTGAATAACTTTTGGTAACTTTAGCTCGGTTATTCAAAAGTGTGAGTGATTTATCGCGTTCACTTAAATATAATTAACTACATGGCTGTTACCAGCGGCTTCGTTACTCGGAAATTATCCCACAGCCACAGTGAGATGAGAGATAACATCGGGATAAAAACTATCCTTTGTGTTAATTCAGTTATAAAATATCTGTGTACAAAACATTAAAATCCGCAGTTTTTGCGTGAAAGAGCAATAAACATCCATTCATCTATTCTCACAAATCTTCGCATTTATGATATTTGTAAGATTGTACTCGTATTACATCTTACTTATTAAGTTCTATTCTAGTTCACTGAGTTTTGATTATTGCACAAATAACTTAAATAGAGAAATTCGGACCTAATTCTATGGATTATATTATATGGCTATTCCAGCATTGATCACCTTATATCGACAAAATAGGTACATACGGATGACCTTAAAATATACCTAGATGTACTTTTCGGATTACTAAAGTTTTTCTGGTATGTAATTTCATTTTTGCTTTATATACCTACGTATAATTTTGCCTGCGGCTTTGCCTGAGTAAATGACAAAAATATTCTATGCGACTGCAAAAAAGGTATAAAATATTACTTTTCTTTCAAGTCCTCTTTTAATTTAAAGAGTAACAAACTTCCACTCATCCATAATCGCAGGATTTTACATGATTTAAAAGATGTAGTACAACATAAAGTAGCTTATAGAAATAGCACAACTGCACAACCTTCGTAGACCGCAATAGTCACTTATAAAACAATGAAAAATTGGCTCGGTTTGGGCTAACCTAATATCGGTTCTTCTTCATGGAAACGACTAATGGTTTCCATGGAGAACCGGCAAATATCTCCATGGTAACTAACTTGTTCTTTGGCAATTAGCCTCTCTCTGAAGCTATTTAATTACTGCCTTAATAACTACGACCCATATTTCTATACTTATTCGAGTTCAATTAATCCATAAACTAATTAAATTGTTAGTCAAACCTAATTTCTTGCGACGATATCGCTCAGCTCGAGTTTCAGTTGCTAGGTGTCGCTTTGTCATACAACTAAACACAAAGCCAGTCGCTTACTGTGGATAATAGTATTAATTAAGCGATTGTTTGGCAACCAGTCGCGCGATCACTAAACGAGTACAGTACGGTACAGGGACGGACTAGGGAGGGGTTTGGTGGGCAAGAATTAAGAGCCCAGGGAAATGATAATTATGAGTTATGAAATGTTTAAGGTAAAGCGGTCAATAGGTAATACATGGGTGTATTTATGTTAGATAGGTTATAAGCTGTACAAGTGTGGGGGGCAGTCACGAGCATCATACATACACAATGCATAGTTATCATCATCATCATCATCATCCTATAATGTTCCCACTGCTGTGACTCAGGCCTCCTCTCTTTGAGAGGGAGTGGGCCATAATCCACCGCGCAGGCCCAGGGTGGGTTGGTAATGCATAGTATCACATTGCAAAACCAATCGATTTATTGATCGGATACCAACCGATAGCAGTCGTTTTCTCAATCATATATGTACTTTAACCCATAATAATATGGACTTTAATAGAGACTGTGATGACCACTGAGCTTGTTTCGGCTGTATTTGTCAAAGTAGTTAGGTACGAAAAATCAACCACATCTAGTGTTTACGTGTGAAAACTAGATGTAAGTGAAGATTTGTAAGTGTTGTACAAGCCTACTTGCATATATTAATATCATTTTATTAAAAAAACTCAACAATATTAAAATCCAATATACAATCTGTTTTCAAATCTTTACGATACTTGGTTCAAATAAAAATATTTACTTGAATTTGAGTATCTATTACGTCAAGGGGGTTGTTTACCGGAAGTGTCGCCACGAGAGAACGCTGAGTGTTTGTCACTTGTCCAAGTCTTCTCGAGTGAAAAATACTCAGCTCTGTCACTTGATTTTTTTTTTGGCAAAGAATGCTGAACGAAAGTGAAAATTTTCTTAATCGTCATCTGGAACTTATTCACCAGTTTTCTTTTGTCGGTTGTGATTTGAATGGATGTTGTTAATTATTTAGTTTAACAATTACAATAACTTGAAAGTGAGAGATACCATAGTGGTGGTAAAGAAAATTTAAAATGTTACTCAAATGTGGGTTTCGAAGTTATAATTATAAAATAATGATTTTCTAATGTTTTAAACGCAATAAGCGACTTCTGGACAAACGCGATTTATGTCAATTTAAAGAAAAAAACAGAAAAATTGTGTTCAATGAAAATTTTTTTTTTGTATCTTTCATTTCTTCATGTTGTCATAGTAATGAATTTAACATTAGTAAGTTAAAGATATCAAGGTTATCAGCAGGGATAGTTGAACCGTGCTTTTCAAGTTAGCACCCCTCCTGCCGAACCAATCCGGCCCTGCCAACGTTCGTGATTTAATTAATTAGTGCTTGACAGTTATCGATTCAGCGAGATGTCGGACTTACTTGGAATTCATCGGTTACCGCGCTCATTTGTTATTTTCACTGCATTTAACTCAAGCAGGAGTTTAATTCGACAGATATTGCAGTGGAATTTAACAAGCAATTTTCTGAAAAGATTTTGTAAGGTAAATTTAATATAGATTTTAGTACTATTATTTAGATTTGAAACGGGATATTTACCATGTGTTTATTTGATTTGAGTAAAAAAAAACATGTTAAATATCCCGTTTTAAATCTAAATAATAGTAGTAGTGACCGTGACAGTCTAAATACTTAGATTTTAGTAGGCTATGTTCGTTAATTGGATTTCTGTGTCTGAAATAAAGTTATATTATTATTATTATTAATTGATTCTATTTTAATTGATTCAGTTGTGCTATGGTGTATGCATTTTTAATATTTTTAAAGACGATAAATCTATGAGGTAATGCATACAAAAATTCATTCAAGTGTCGATTTATTTTCAGAGCTATAAAAAATAGTAAATTGAATATTGCGTCCCGATTCTTTTTTCCAAAAATTAACATGTTAGCAGTCGGTGAGTCAGTTATCTTTTTGTGCCATTGTGACATAGAATGTTGACTGTTAATAGACATTGTTTAAAAATATCTTCTCAATGCGTAAGTGAAGAAGCCTCTCCAATTCAATTTACCACCATTTCCAAAATTAAACATCACACCTCGTTCTTCAATAACAAAAAAACCAATTCAAAAGATATAAAACTCAATTCAGTAACATACACAAGTAATAAAACCTTTAAAACTTCATTGCAACGTATCTTTGGGCGCAGCCAAATTCTACCCAAACATACATACACATCTACTCCTCTAGTACTTACGAATAATGATCGCCTGCGCATACGCACACACATTAACACTCACTAACACAAACAAACTCACACATACTCTTGTATAAACACACAAATACGTTATACCAATAATACAGGCATGGTACAATAGTGTGCATTCGCTAAACTAAAGTGCGAGTTTTTGAAAGAATGTATTTTCATCTATGACAGCTAACAAATAATGTTTATCTGACTGTCTCATAACAAATTTTACTTTACTTCATGAAAAATAACATGACTTTTTATCGTGGTAAAATCGTCAAATGATTCCTCCCACCCGGGGCAGAGAGAAAGGGACTGTCAGACTCGTACTGACTAAAATCCACGGTGTGCATCGATAGCCCTTTACGTTCCGGGGTCACGTTAAGTCGTAGGTCCCGCGACCTCGGCAGGCAAAATAACAACTTACAGGAGAAATTCCCATCACAATATTCATAATCCAACAACAAGAACATAGAAGTAAGAACATAACTTATTCGCTAATTGTTGTAGACGCTACGACGCTACGCAAAGTCTACGAAATAGTTAGTGCTACGCCGTAGCTGTTCGTAGCACTCGTCTATGACTTGCTACGAGAATCTCACACAATAGTTCGACTTGTAGTTTTGAAATTGCAGAACGAATTCGCAACTTCCGACTGTACCTGTTGTTTGTTCCTGTTTCTGATTAGGATGACATTAATTTTATTTATGCTTTATATTATTTATACAACAAATAAATAAATGAAAAAAAATCTGCACTATGAACAAAATTAATGTTTCGCAATTATCTTAAAAAAATGACCTGAACATTAACGACGACTACAGCTTTTATAAGGACTTTAAAGACGTTTTTGCCCAGTAGTGGGACTGCATGCATTTACTAGTATATTCTTTTCTATCGGAAAAAAAAAAAAACAAAACAATAAATACAAAATCACTCACCATCTTTCCCTGCACAGCTTATACAACACGAAATTATTGCCAAAATTTCCCTTCGCCCTTCTCTTGAATGTGTGAGTGTATGCGCAAGCGCAGGCACACACACACGCACACGTCCCATACCTGTACCTAACGTACGAATGTGTGCGACAGCCGGTTTACCAAAGTACATTTTTAGGGTAACCATACAACTATAAATAGTTTAATGAGGGCCGAAAGAATTTTTGGGGATTATTCTTTCTTTGCCACAAAGTATAGGCATCTGCCGCGTTTTTTGTAAAGACTATAGTTTTGGAAAGTTTGCTTGTTTCATATTTTGACTAGATTATTAATTTATTGTTGTTTTAGGTGGATAACAAATTATGTTATTAAAAAAAAATGTTCTTTAGAATTTTCGCTCTGGGGTCACGGAATGTTTAAGCAGGATACTGCGGTCCGGGAACTCAAGGGTCATGTGAAGGAACACCCTTAAAAAGGGGCGTTCAGTAATAGCTAGAAAGATAATTTAATTAACATCTGTTCTAATATAATTCTTTGTGTGTTGGATAGTTATAATATATGTTATACTAACATCATGCTAAGAAAAAAGGAACCAAGCAGGGGTATACCACGGGAACAGCTAGTATAAAATAATGTAACGAACTAAACAAGAATTTTATTAATTTTTTTCAAAATTCAAACAACATTGTTTTTTCGACTGCAACAAAAAAAAAATGTTTTTTTTTTTAATGATTCTATTCATATCAAAAATAGATGGACAAACGTTCGTAACCATCCTTAAGTACAAAGCATCTGCTCGGTTTTTTGTCAAGCATTTTGGCGATGGCCTTACGAAGTCGACTGGTAGGGCTTTGCCCTTTTTTGGGTGGTAATTTGAGTCTATGTATTGGTATATTGTCGTGTTGAAAGTCAAAGGAAGTCGTAATGAGGTCAATGACAGATCAATGTGAGATGGAGGACGTGGGATGTGTGAGTGCTTTGTAAGTTATTGTTAGTTTTCAATGCCCAGCAGTGAAACAGGAAAGGTTAAAAAAAAGTTGTGAAACTGGAAACAAAAGTACCTAACTAGGGAAAAAAGATTGTAAGGAATAACATTTTTGGTGTAGTCCCTTACTAAGAATTAATGCCTCTGTATCGCGGATGCGCTTCATCATCAGCGCGGGTATCGAACATGTGACAAGCAGCGCTGCAGTCAGACGCTTTTTATCTTATGACAATAAGAATTCCAGAGCGTTAGTGTTCATACTAACAACGAAAATTACATAAACTGTTTCTATGCCAGAATCTAGCAATAAATTTTTTAAAGATCTCTCAAGAAAAAACTTGAAAAGTCTTTATTTTATTACTCTGAAAACAAAGTCGAAGTTTTTTATTAGAGGACCTTGTTTGATTAAACTTTATAACTTCATCGAAATTGGAGTTGTTAACATAGAACAAGATACGTTAATTTTGGCTGCCTGTCAAACAAGTTTTATGACGAGATAAATATAATGAGGAGTCTTCAAGGTTAAGCATGTATTTAAATGATAGTCAACCTAGCAAATATTTCGGATTTGAGATGATTTTTTTTTCTCGACTTTTCTTTTCACATCTCCACGAAGTATCTATTTGAATATGGCTTGAGTTACATGCTATAGCAAAACTATACTATTTATTAATAAGTCAGTGAAATTGTATCCATCGAAGTATTGCCATTCTTGGGCGATTCTTTAAGGTTAACCTATTGTAATTATACTTTGGAGATCTCTTTGGAGATCCAAAGAACCAACTAAATGAAGTCTTTAAATCTTCGCCTCTTGCCTATAAAAAGTATGTAGTTTTTAGTACGTAACGTACAAAATCCAATAAAGGTGTTTCAACTGAATAATTAAATTTTTTTTTTTTTTTTTAATCTATATTAGTTAGGAACTTTTAACAAGATGTTATGCCAGTTCCATCGTAACCTGATCTAAGCATAGCGCATTACTTACAAGTTAACTAAGGAATAAACTAAAGCAGCCTCTACTGACATTGGTTTGGCCAAAATACTATTAAATATGCCTGTATCTAACTTATTAATATTTAATTTATTTACTAAAATATTTCTCTCAGGTTCATTTCGGACACACTCCACCAGGCGATGATAGACATCTTCTACTTTATTAATGCAGACTGAACAATTCGGAGAGTCAACCTTTTTCATCAGGAAAGCAAAAGCCCCTAGTGGCATGTGTCCGGAGCGAATTCTAAGAGCTGTTACCAATATGTTTCGTTTCGCTTTAAAACTACAAAACCACGGAACTCGAGGAGGCTCGTTTTGGATTGTTTTGTACCACAAACCTTTAGTTTTTGATTTTTCCCCAAAAAAGTTTACCCATTCATCATAACAATAGTTTTTAAATTTTGACAGGTTTTCGGAATATATTGGTAAAACAAAGATTTCAACCCCTGAAATTGCTGCTGTCTTAGCCAGTTTATCAGCCTCCTCGTTTCCCCGAAGACCAATGTGTGACGGTATCCACTGCAAAACCAAATTAACATTGTTTGAAATCATTTTGTGTATTTTATTTAGAATAGTAAAGGCTATCGAAACACCTCTGTGTCCAGAGGCGCATCGAGCCAGGTGTTGGAGCGCGCTCTTGCTGTCCGTAAATATCACTATGCTAGTGTATTGAACAGTAGATACATAAGACAAAGCTTCGGAAATAGCTAATAACTCTGCTGTCATGATAGAAACATCAGATACAATTTTGAAACATTGACTTGTTTTGGTAACTGGATCATAGAAAGCCGCCCCAATATTAGAACTTTTTGAACCGTCCGTAAACAATTTTTGCCATCCATTATATGTGTAATATAACTCCTCTAAAACATTGTTTCTTAAACAGTTATTCTCATATGAATTTTTAGGTTTGCTTACACTCTCTAGATTTATTTTAATAACATTTTTAATTGCTATAAAACTACACCAAATATTTAATTTAAACATATTTAAAGGGTTAGATGAATATATTTTTTCTTCATTGACTATATTATAAGTGTCCATCAAAACAGGTCTTTTCCTATTTGTCCAATATCTATGATTCTTAAGAGCTTCCAGATCAGCCAAACATTTACTTGTCACACCATTGGTTCACGACTTAGCCTTAAGACAAAATTTAAATGCTAAATACTTGCGTCTAATATGTAGCGGGGGTAAGCATAGTTCGCTTTCCATAACATGTATAGGCGTAGTTTTAATGTAACTCCCCACTATACGCATTGCCTTATTCTGAATTTTATCTAATTTATATAAGCGAACATTATTACTACTGTCGTAAAATACACAGCCATAATCAATTCGACTCCTGATCAAAGATATGTATAAAAGTCTTAAGTGTAACGGATGCATTCCCCAATGAGAGCTAGCTAACACTTTGATAACATTCAGCATTTTTTGACATCGTTCATTGATCTCGTTGATATTTTTGCCCCATCTAAGTGATGAGTCTAACTGTTAGCGACGAATAATAATCGCACTAAGCAAATCTTGTAAATATGTAGTACTTAGAGATTAGGATAGTTTTAAACAATAAAACTATTGTTATAATGAATAATAAGGGTCGGGTAAATGTAGAAATGTGCATTTAGTAAGTACCTTCTAATAAATTGATAAGTTGTTCTGTTTTTTATTTGTCCCTCCTGGTGTCTCAACTGATGCCACAAAATAAACCCACAGTTGGGTAGACATATAAATGCGCATTTTACATATACCGTCAAATAAATTGAGAAACTGTATTGATCACTATTTTTGCCGCTTGGAGCACCACTTGTCCCGAAAATGTAAGCGAAGTGTCAGGTAGTCATAAAAAGTGTACATTTTAGAAATACCCTCAAACACAGTGATAAATTGTTGTAATTCCTATTTCTGGCACTTGGTGTCTCTGCCTGTAGGTTGATGTAAATTTAGTTTTTCACCATTTTTTAGGTCTAAAAATTAAGGTTTTGCTAAGGTTTTTATGTAATTAGATAGACTAAGTTAACCCTTAGGCTATAAGATAAATTGTAAAACAAAAAGGGAAGGTTTACTATAGAAAACTGCCAAATTAAAGTTCCCCATACAAAGTCGCATTAGTGCCGTGTGCAAAAATGGATTGCTCTGATTGGCTGAAGGGAAAAATATTAGGAACGTGTGCAAATTTTAAGGATTCTGATTGGTCAGAGCTTTCTATAAAAGAGGAGCAGTTTTCTATGGGATTCATTCCGAAACCAGCAGTATTATAATAAACAAGAAATAAGAAAAGTACTCCGAAGTCTCATTAGCGCCGAACCTCATTGAAGAACCATCCTCCAGTTTCTACCGCCAGCGAACCAATCCTACAAGTTCAACAGTTTACAAGTGGTCCTTCGTGAAGCCGGATCGGGTTCAAGAAAACTGAAGATGCCTTCTACAAGATCAGGATCAGTGCAGTCCAAGGCTACGGGAGATAGTACTTCGTCAGTCGACGGGAGTGCAAGCACGCCAAGTGAAACCACAAGCGAGGCGACTACGAGCGCGTCAATTACAAGTCGGTCAACGCTCACTAGAAGATCGCCGCCGCCTAGCGTACGAGCCCACCAGTCGTCTATTCGTCAGCAAAATACTGCCGGGAGGGAATCAGCATTGGGGGGGGCGACTCGCACCGCGCCCCTAGCCAGCACCGTGGAAGAGGAAGTTGAAGCGTCTGATCCCGCACGCCGAGAAGAAAGCCACAACACTACGCTGCAGAACCCAGACAGAAGTGTTGCCGTGAAGTTACGTCGAGATGAAGGAAGTGTACCGACGTCAATAGAAGGGAGTCTGCAGCAGCCTCGCCCTAAGAAGCCGACCCGCGAAATAGACACGCAGTCCGTCCGCTCGTCGCATAGGAAGAGAGCAGAAGCGCAAGCAAAGTTAACAGTGGCACTAAGGGAATTGGAATTGGCAGAAGCGCGATCAAGAGTGGCTCAGGCTGAACTAGAACTAGCAACAGCAGAGTCAGAAGAAGAAGATGGTGCCGGAGAAGAGATGTACGAGCAAACTCAAGAAGTCGAGAGGTGGTTCATCCAAGCTGGGGTCAAGCCTAGCAATGATAGCAGGCCGACTGAAACAGAAGAAAAGAAGAGTGACATCCACGAGTTAGCCCAAGTTATAGTCAAGCTGTCCGAGAAGTCACGTGATGTTGCAACACCGAAGCACTTCGAGCTCCCTCACTTCAGCGGGTCCTGTGAAGAATGGTTGCCGTTCAAGAGATCGTATGAAGACGGGGCTGCCTCCTTCAGCGACGCACAGAACTTAGCGCGCCTCAGAAGAGCAATTCAAGGCGCAGCCAGAGAAGCCGTCCAGAGCCTGCTGTTTACAGCTGAAGATCCACGCGAAGTTGTCAAGGGACTAGAAGCCAGATTCGGAAGACCTGGGGCATTGGCACTGGCAGAACTAGAGAAGATGAAGAACCTGTCAAAGGTGGGCGAGAACCCAAGCGACATATGTGTCTTCGCAAGCAGAGTGAAGAACGCCGTCCAAACCATCAAGGCATTGAAGAAGTCGCAATACCTCAGTTCTCCTGAAACTCTGAAGGCCATAGTAGACAAAATGCCACCGTCAATGAAATTCCGATGGTTCGCCTACCATAGAACCAGAAGGGAGGAAGAAATTCAAGAGTTGCTACTCATCGAAGCGTTTCTAGAAATAGAAAGCGACATGTGCGGGGACTTTGCTCCACCTGAAGTGTTTTCGGAGCAAAAGAAGGGGTCAAGAAAACCTATACACACAGTGCAAGAAGTGTCTCAAGAGAAATATAAGAAGTCGTGTCCAATCTGTGAAGAAGAGCATTTTGTGATAGAATGCAAGAAGTTTAAAGAAGCCAACATAGATGAAAAATGGGGCATTATCAAGAAGGCTAGACTATGCTTCAAGTGTCTTCGGTTCAGGCACTCAAGAATCAACTGCAAAGCTCCAGTCTGCAAGAAGTGTAGAAGATGGCATCATACTATCCTGCACTCTGAAAAACCACCAGAGTCAGCAGAAAAGAAAGAAGACAAGGAAAGTGCATCAGAAGAGACAGTCGCCTCGATCCACAACAGCAAAGGGGAAGAGAAAATTTATTTGAAGATAATTCCAGTGGATCTCTACGGACCGAAAGGTCACGCTCGCGTGCTGGCGCTGCTAGATGAAGGCTCAACAGTCACACTCTTGGACGCATCAATAGCCAAGAAGATCGGAGCCAAGGGAACTAAAGAAACTCTCGCAATCGAAACAGTCGGCGGGAAAGTAATAAAGAAAGATAGTTCTCAGAAGATCCAGTTGAAGATAAAAGGGGCTCATAGAAGAGACAAGAGGCGAATCATAGCAAGAACCATCGACGACCTGAAGCTTTCAGAGCAAAGCATTAACAAGAACACTGTGAAGAACTGTCAGCATCTGAAGACAATTGAAGAGCAACTTCTCTACGTCACAGAAAAGCCCAAGCTGTTGATAGGTCAAGACAACTGGGGACTCATAGTTACAAGAAGACTGAAGAAAGGCAAGCCAGCCGATCCCGTGGCTTCTCTCACTAGCCTCGGGTGGGTGCTGCATGGATGTGAATCAGGGACGAATGCCATTGTAAACTTCATTCACCATGGCAAGTCTACAGTCGAAGAGCAGAATCTAGAAGAGTTAATAAGAGAACACTTCCAGTTAGAATCGCTTGGGGTCCAGAATCGCTTACCAACCAATGACAGCGATAGAAGAGCACTAGAAACCCTCGAGAAGACTACGAAGAGATTAGCCAGCGGTCGATTCGAGACAGGGCTCTTGTGGAAGAAAGAAGACGAGTCCCTACCCAACAACTACAGACAAGCACTCCGTCGCCTAGTCAATATTGAAAAGAAGTTGGATCAAGATGAAGAAATCAAAGAGTCCTATGAGAAGCAGATCCGAAGCTTGATTGAAAATGGATACGCAGAGAAGGTTCCAGAGTCTGCGAATAAAAGAAGATTATTCTACTTACCACACTTTGCCGTCGTGCACCCAGTCAAGAAGAAGCCAAGAATAGTCTTCGACGCAGCTGCCAAGTATGAAGGGAAGAGCCTCAATGACGCCTTGTTATCGGGGCCAGACTTACTACAATCATTGTTCGGCGTATTGCTGCGCTTCAGAGAAGGGCCAGTGGCTGTCATGGCTAATATCCAAGAAATGTTTCTTCGAATCAAAGTGAGAGAAAGTGACCGAGATAGCCTTCGATTCCTGTGGCGTGGAAGTCAAAGAACGGGCAAGCCTGAAGAGTTTCGAATGTCCTCAATCATCTTCGGGGCAGCATCATAACCGGCAACAGCAATATATGTGATGAATAAGAACGCAGCAGACTTTAAGAAGACTCATCCTGAAGCGGTGAAAGCAATAGAAAGGAATCATTACATGGATGACTATCTCCAGAGCTTTCCAACTACAGCTGAAGCAAAGAAGATATCAAAAGAAGTAAAGGAAATTCACGCAGTAGCAAGCTTCCATTTGAAAGGCTGGGCCAGCAACGACGCGAAGGTTCTGTCAGAAGTAGAAGATACTAATAAAGAAGACTCCCTACAACTGACGAAAGAGGAGAAGACACTGGGGCTAAGATGGCTGGTGAAGGAAGACGCGCTAGCGTTCAATGTTGGTCTGCGCAATACATCACAAGACCTTCTAGAAGGAAGAAAAACTCCGACGAAGAGAGAAGTTACAAGCGCCGTAATGTCAACCTTTGATGCTATGGGCTTCGCGACGCCAGTCTTAATGCAAGGAAAGAAATTAATTCAAGACATTTGGCGTACAAAAATTGGCTGGGATGAAATAATCAACGAAAACAAAAGAAACCCCCCTGAAGAAGTGCTTCATACTCTTATGACTGAGGTTGAACACATAGTAAACTCCAGACCTCTAACCCCAATCAGTATGGAGCCAGAAGATGAAGAAAGTCTGACACCAAACCACTTTCTACTGGGAAGATCGTGTGGAGCAATGGCGCCGGGAGAATTCGACGACACAGAGTTGATCGGGAGGCCAAGCTGGAAAACTACCCAAAGGCTTGCTGACCACTTCTGGAAGAGATGGATCAATGAGTACCTACCACTCTTGATGCCAAGGCAAATCAAAGGGAGGGAGACAACCGACCCGAGGGAAGGAGACATCGTGTTAATAGTCGACGCATCGCTACCCAGAAACTCATGGCCTCGAGGGGAAGTTATTAAGGCGTACCCTGGGCCAGATGGAAGAACCAGAGTGCTGGACGTGAGGACATCAGGCGGAGTGCTTCGGCGACCTACACGACGGGTCATCGTGCTAGTCCCCGCTGCTTCGTCGCTTCAAGAAGATGATGTGCTGCGCACCGTGGGGGAGAATGTTAGCGACGAATAATAATCGCACTAAGCAAATCTTGTAAATATGTAGTACTTAGAGATTAGGATAGTTTTAAACAATAAAACTATTGTTATAATGAATAATAAGGGTCGGGTAAATGTAGAAATGTGCATTTATTTATTATTTGTGCCTCCTGGTGTCTCAACTGATGCCACAAAATAAACCCACAGTTGGGTAGACATGTAAATGCGCATTTTACATATACCGTCAAATAAATTGAGAAACTGTATTGATCACTATTTTTGCCGCTTGGAGCACCACTTGTCCCGAAAATGTAAGCGAAGTGTCAGGTAGTCATAAAAAGTGTACATTTTAGAAATACCCTCAAACACAGTGATAAATTGTTGAAATTCCTATTTCTGGCACTTGGTGTCTCTGCCTGTAGGTTGATGTAAATTTAGTTTTTCACCATTTTTTAGGTCTAAAAATTAAGGTTTTGCTAAGGTTTTTATGTAATTAGATAGACTAAGTTAACCCTTAGGCTATAAGATAAATTGTAAAACAAAAAGGGAAGGTTTACTATAGAAAACTGCCAAATTAAAGTTCCCCATACAAAGTCGCATTAGTGCCGTGTGCAAAAATGGATTGCTCTGATTGGCTGAAGGGAAAAATATTAGGAACGTGTGCAAATTTTAAGGATTCTGATTGGTCAGAGCTTTCTATAAAAGAGGAGCAGTTTTCTATGGGATTCATTCCGAAACCAGCAGTATTATAATAAACAAGAAATAAGAAAAGTACTCCGAAGTCTCATTAGCGCCGAACCTCATTGAAGAACCATCCTCCAGTTTCTACCGCCAGCGAACCAATCCTACAAGTTCAACAGTTTACACTAACCAAACACCCAAGTACTTAACATTGTTAACTGTTACTAAGGGGGTATCGTTTAAATACAATTGCACTTGTTGCCTCCTATATCCTCTACTGAATAAACAAATCTGGGTTTTAGATGTTGATAACTCTAAGCCTATACTAGACAGCCTCTTTACTATATTATTTATGGCTATTTGCAGGTTATGAGTGCTGTCGTTTATTTTTTTCGAGCTAGTAAAAAGAACGAAGTCATCAGCATATTGGCAGATTTTAACCATATTACTATCGTTAATTTCATTACAAATGTCCAGTGTAACTATATTAAAAAGTAAAGGAGAGATAGGGTCTCCTTGTGCCAAACCTCTATTGGTCCATCTAACGGTGCCATCTTTTTCCTCAGTACTGTCTTGGATGCTCAGATGTCTCTCTCTAAGGAATTCCCACAGATAGACACATATCCGCCTGCCGACTTTTAGCTTATCTAATATTGTAACTAAACTGTCAATAGAAACATTGTTATACGCGTTTTCTATATCTAAAAAGCAAGCTAAGGTAGCAGTGTTTTTTGTAAATCCCAGTTGTATACCAGTAACTAATTGTGCTAGAGAATCCAGGCATGATCTACCTCTACGAAATCCGGTTGTGCTAGAAGATAAGAGTCCGTTTTTCTCGACAAACCATTCTATCCTTTTAGCCAACATCAAATGGAAAGTCTTGCAGAGACAAGAAATTAAAGAAATGGGTCTTAATTTAGAATTATTACCTGCTTTAGGAATTGCAAATACTTTAATATCTCGCCATTCATCAGGAATACACCCAGTTATAAAAATATAGTTATATATGCGGAGTAAATAAGTTTTAGCTACAATAGGGAGATTAAAGATCATGGAGTATGTAACATTATCATCTCCAGGAGCTGTATCTTTCTTTTTGATGCACGCCTCAAGTTCCTGTAATGTAAACTCTGATTCTAATAACGCATTATTTGAAGTAAATAGTGGTTTAGGGTTAAGAGTTGTATCCGGGGCCAGATTACGTAAGAGCTCAGTTTTCCTGTCCATAGAAACACAACAGCCAGCTTGTCTAATTCCTTTAATCCACTTCATTTTGCGCCACATTTGTGATGAAGTGACCTTGCCATCAACGGAAGAACAATATTCTTGCCAGCAGGTAGTTTTGGTTTGTCTAATTTCCTGATTAGCTATCAGGGTCTTATTCTTCAACACAGTCAGATTGGCTGGTGAAGGGTTACGTCTGAATACTTTCAATGCTAGTCTTCTTTCTGCTACAATTTTGGAAAGCTGAGGATTCCAATATGGCTTAGGTTGAAACTTATTTTGTGGGCCGTTGTGAATAATAATAAGTGGTATACTTTTATGAGCAGCCTTATTAATAATAGAAATAAAGTTCCGATACAAAAACTGGATATCATCTAAACTAGAATTGACATCCGTAAAAAGTTGTTCTATATTTTGACGATAAAGCGGCCAGTTAGCCTTTTTAAAATTACGTTTTTTATTCGTATGAACTACGTCCTGATAATTCATCTTAATTTTAATGATGAGATGATCACTCCCCAAATTGTCGCTAAGTGCTCGCCAAGAAAACTTTATAGCTATGTCGGATGAAGTAAAGGTAATATCAGGGGATGACTGTTGTAAAGTATTATTAACATATCTTACCCGAGTGGCGCTGCCATCGTTGATAGGTATATATCCGTATTCAAGTGCTGAGTCCATAATTTGGGTGCCTCTTCCATCGGTTTTATAGGACCAATTAGAGTGGTGTCCATTAAAGTCTCCTGCTATTAGAGTTTTATTAGGGTAGATTGAAAATAACTCATCCCAGTCAGATTGCCTAGTTTGCACTGAAGATGGACAGTAGACTGCAACTATATTTTCTAAATATTTACAATTTTTTATCGCGATATGTAGTGTTTCGATACCAATATTATTAATTCTAGATGATTTTAATTCAGATTTCATAGATTTATGTAATATAATTGCTACTCCACCATATCCATCGTCCCTATCTTTTCTATGGATGTTATATTGGGAAATGTTTAATATACTATCTTGTTCTAACCATGTCTCACTGATTATGGCTATGTGTATTTGATCTTTAAACAAAAGTGACTCAAATTCAGTAGTTTTAGGCCTAATGCTTTGAGAATTCCATTGCAGTATATTGAGAGCAATTTCTTTTGGACTGTTAGGAACCATTGTTTAAGATATTAATTATTTTCTGTATAAAATTTCCCTCTTTAACAAAACTTATGGCAAAACCCATAATTTCTTCAATAATAATACTAGTTACTAACTTAATTTTAACACTAATACTTGACTTAGCGAAGTAAATTTCTTTCAGTTTATCCCATAATCTTTTTATGTAAAATATATTGCTACATGTCTCCTTCTGTTGGTCATCCGTATTTTCAATATCTTCGTTACTCTTTTGCCCCACCTCAAAAACTTCATCTTCTTCATACTGTTTCTTTCGTCTTCTATTGATTATTCTCTTCGGTTTTGATGAAAATTGTAGTTTTTCAGGTTCCTCCATCGTGATGTCTCGAATCCTCTCTCCGATATGTGCTTTTTGTGGTATTGAATCTAGATGTTCTGAATGATTGTGAATTTGTAGTAAGACATCTCTGTAAGACTTTTCTTTGTTTATGGAAAGTGGAATTTGACTCGTTTGAGTAACGTTTTCTTGTACTATCATCCTTTCTTTATCTTGTTGAAGTTTAGGTTTGTTGAGGTACAATAGTAGTGCTTTTCGATATGTACAGTTTTCTTCACACATAATTTTTCTTATGGTTTTTTCTTTAATAAAGATAGGACACGATTTATTCAACGACATATGTGGGCCTTTACAATTTATACACTTAAAGACTTCGGTTTCACAATTGCCGTGATTTCCCCCGCATTTTGGACACATTATCTTCTTTGTTGGGCACGACTTAATCAAATGTCCAAATCTCCAACACCCCGAACATTGACTGACGGGAAATGTGTATGGTTCCACCTTAAACCTGCACCCATATATTAATATATACGGAGGTAAAGCAGAACTTTTAAAGCATATGCGCATAGTCTCGCTTTGTATCCATTCTCCACTATCTGATTGTCTTTTTAATCTCTTGACAGACACGAGTTCCTTTTCACACTCTATGCTCTCTAGAAATTCTTTTTCTTCAATCTCTAAATCTATTTGTTTAACCAGTCCATATGACAAATTAATTTCATCTATAAACTGGCATCTATAGTTCAGACTTTGAAACTTACTGCAACTCATCAAATTCTCAGCATCCTTTCTTTTCTCAAATTGTATAGAGATCTTATAGGGGTTTTTATATTGTATTTTAAGAATACCCTCAATTTTTTCAGACTTTAACAATTTGGCCATACCAAACGGTTTGGGTAAAATCTCCTTCGATGTTACACACACGATAATTTTATCACTTACAGATATGTTTGTATTTGTGTTCTCGTTGATCTCAAGGTTGTTTGAAGTCTGTCTGGATCTTCTCGCCACCCGCTTTTTATCGCGTACTGTGATATATCCTTCATCATCTACTATTATTTCTTCGCTATCTGATCGTCCTCTTTTCTCTGCTTCCTTCGTTTTCTTATCTTTTGTTAATTGATCACCTTCCTGTACCAACTCTTCTCCTCCTATATCACTTCCACTCGAATCGCAAAAGTCAATGTTATCCATAATCGCGTAACATTAGACAATTAAAAAAATGTGGGTAGAAGAAAAAAGGAATTCTCGAACAAAATATACCTCGGCTTAACGCGTGCGCTCACCGCGGCAATTAGCGCGAGACTGAATAATTAAAATGCAATACGGTATAATACGCTGTACCTAATCCTTAGTAAATAACCTGAAGATAAATTTATTGCCCACTATTTATGTTCTTTTTTTAAAAACTTTGCCGCACGCTTAGAATTTCTCATGCATCTAAAACATTTAAACTCTTGTATAAACAAACAGTTAGACCCGGATCTCTATAAGAAAGTAATTGAATTGATTCTAGTTGCCAATTCACTACTTTTACATAGACAAGCAAGGTCATATGAGGTCAAAATTAGATAGGTCACCTCTATCATAATGACTACATTCATTACAGTTTTCCCGATTACTAAGCTAAATCGTTTCCCGTACTATGCCCAAATTAATTTTAATTGCCCGCCACGCTCCTGCAACTATCAGCAGTCGTATAACTTTGCCCGGGCGACGTTGCCAATTAGTGCGGACTTGTATGAGGCAACGTGAGACGGTTCGGGAACTACGGGGTCTATGGGGGACTTGGTAAATGATTGAATTTGGGGTTGTTAGGATGACACTCGCGAAAAAGTTATTTTATTAACTGGTTTCAGCAGTTTTTGACAAGGTGTTACTGGCATTTTTATATGTATAGAATAGGCACATTTATAAAGTTTGTGTGTTTTGTCTAAAGTTATTTATAATCCGGAATTGGAAAGATATAGAAACAAACAAGGACAGATTTCCACGTTAGTTGTATGACGATTCCAGTAGGTACTCGGTTTTAAGTTTTTTTCTATGAGCGTTGAGATATTCAATTTGAAACTGAACCGATTTCATTCGACACAGAATTAAATTATAATGTTGAAAGGTTAATAATACTGTGAAGAATGTTGTCCTAAATGCTTGAAGCGATCTTCATTGTTTAATTTATAAGGAAAGATTATGTAATCCAGAAAAAAAAAAATGCAATAATCGTTTTTATTTTTATTATGACGTCCTCAAAAAATAAACATCAGTCATATAATATACTGACTAGACTGGCCTGTTGGTCTAGTGGTTAGTGACCCTGACTGCTATGCCGGAGGTCGTGGGTTCGATTCCCACCCAGGACAAATGTTTGTGTGATGAACATGATCATTTGTTCTGTGTCTGGGTGTAATTTATCTATAATATGTATGTATTTAGAAATATTTAAGTATGTTTATCAGTTGTCTAGTACCCATAACACAAGCTCTGCTTAGCTTGGGACTAGATGGCGTTGTGTGATAGTTGTAGAATATTATTATTATTATTATATAATATAGATGCTTTACGTGGAATAAAATTTGAACTATTTATTCTACGAATGGTATGAAAAATATCGATAGCTGCCCTATGTAGAATACCTCAGGTGCCGTTTTTGCCCAATGTATAATCCGTCTTATTTCTTAGTCTAATAAACTAAAGCACATATAACAATACATTTTAGACAAGCTACACTATTCAAAAAACAACCTAAACATAACATCCTAACGACCAATATCCTCAAAACTTTTCCTCAACAAAACCATCAAACCTATCCGTGTGAAGGCAAGCAGGAGCTATAATAAAAACGATTTATGATCATCCAGTGCATTCCTCACACGTCCGGGCAGTAACAAAAACCATCCTCATTGTTCACGAAGAACTATACAATTGGTAAACCCGAATAAATTGCTCCCAACATTCAACACACCCAGGAAAAAACAACAGATCCTTAAGCTTGTGTATTAAGATTTATTTTTCCTTATCAATAGGGTTTTCAAGATCTTGGTGAGAAAACCACAGCATCTTTGTTACTGCATGTTTTTGGAGCTAACGGTAATTCAGGTTTGTACCTACGCTACATTATGTGCGGTTTGAACTTTGTTATATATTTCCTTTAAGATTAATGTCGAGATGAATGATTGAGAGGTTTTCGAGTTAGATTGATAGTGTTTGGAAATTATTCATTTATTATGTCTTTTTTAGTATTGTGTTAGCTTTTGTGTGTAAGGTCGTTTAGGTTACTTAATGTATCTTTTTTATGTTTTGTTTTGTTATTAACGTATCTTTACAAAAAATAAGTTAAAAATAACTAAAACCCGACTACGAAAAAAAGGCGCACTGAAAAGTATAAAACAAGAACAATATTCATTTGACCGATATTGTGCTAGCCGTGGTCGTGTGCCACCTAGCCAATAATGACTGTGTAGGACAACCGTAGGTGGCACACGACCACAGCTAGCACAATATCTGTCAATAGTTGTCTTTTCAAAGTGTATACTCGTATGTTTGCGGACCAAGTGGCATTGGTTGGACCTTCAAAGTCATATAAAAGTATTAAACTGTATGGTAATAATCGAAATATTTCTTATCTTAATGAGCAATGGTGAATTTGTAAAGTAGACATCAGTTTACGTTGTGTAGTTTAGAATAGATAAAATACTCTTAAAATGTTTAAGAATATAAAAATATCTTTCGTCAGTACAATGACTATTAAAAATCAGAAAAATACTAAAACAATACAAAATTCAAAAACAGAGACTATTGAAAACGTTATAATATTGTTAAAACTCTATAAAATCAATAACTTAAAAATGGATGCCATCGCGCCAAGATCTCAATCGCATTCAGAGCACGTATTCTCACAGCTGTCTGAGAAAACCTGAAAAAGTTTTCCCTGAAAATTAGTTGGAAAAGGTTCCAGCCAAGTTTCCGGTCAACCGGCGACACAGCTAAAAGAAAATGTGTTAATATCTCTCTCAGCGCCATTGTTCCAAAGATGTAAATTCAAACAAGCATGTCAGCCATTTTGTGACTTTTTTCCTTGTACTCTTGAAGAGGGTCTAGCACAAACTCGCGTTATCAATGTAATATAAATGTATGCCTAGAATAATTAACCCAGAATAGATAAGCATTTTATTTCGTCGCTACAGTGTCATATTCGCATTGGCGCAAAAAAACTTTAAAAAAAAACATGTAAATAAATAAATGTCGGCTTTTAAGTTGAAAATACTCGTATTACACAAATCAATGTTTGATTGTTATTTTGTTCACGCGAAACGCTGAACCAATTTTAATGAATTTTATTACAAATATAGGTGAGACTCTAGAGACGTGTTTAAACGCATTTCTACATGCAATTTTAAGGGGGAAACCAGAAAAGAAAGCAATAAATACCAGATTTAAATGATATTCAAATTTTTACGCAAACATTGTCGCAAAAAATTACCTAAATGTTATATGTTACTTGTATTTTCGTTAAAACAATAGAAATATACGGTACCGTGCGCTTGTGTTCGGGCCTTGGTTTACAAAAATTGTGGTGTTTTTACTGCCTGCCTCATAAATTATAATAGCTTTGTGGTCGTTGTCGTAGAAGTTGTAATGAATCATTTTTTGGTTGAGCAATTTTTTTCGAAGTATTTTTTAGGAATGAGGGTAACAGGAAAAAAGTGTTTGTTGTTTTAAGGAAGGTTACTTTCTAGAATGCTCGATGACGGATCAGTCCCTCTAGGCGTAAATATTTTTTAAACTTTTATACAAAGTCAGTTTTAGAAGATTGGTCGTTTGTTATACACTACTAGCAATTGTCTCTGGTTTTTTTTACGGGTTTTTAGTAATAAAGGCGATGAGAAGAGAACTTATCTTTTAAAACTACTACGAACACATCAAACGAATAAGCTATACTTGTGGTAATCGATTTTTATTAATATAGAGTTTGAATTTCGTCGACTGAATAACTTTACTATTAATATTATTAGTTCACGTTTATTTTCTATAAACCGAAATATAGAACGAATACAATCTTCCAGCAACATGCAGAAAGGTTCTTATAAGATTAGAAATGAAACTTACCCAATCTTCTAGCAGCAACTCCTGAAAACAAGGAAAAATATGGTTTATAAACAGTAAAGTAAAAACTTAAGAAAAGACTTTAGAACGTCGAATAGCACCCATTGGCAAACAACAAATAAACATCTTGAAAAGCGATAAGATTACCTGAATTAAAAACACACATTTTCTACTTTACATTCTAACTGAACGCAAGTATTTTTGACCAAACTCTTAACTTATAACGTCAAAGGAAATAGGCGGTGCTTTAAAACCTACCAGCCCGTCAACTTGTCGTTACCCTTTGTAATAAATGTTTATAAAACATTTAGTAGATACGGTATAATGCCATGCTAACCTGTAGTTAAAGCGCCCGCGTCGGGAGTTCCGCGCAGTTCCTTTGGAAATAGACCGTGACGACGCGGCGGAATATTTAGGGATAAACTTAAACGCAAAGCAGTTACTTTCAACTAGTTTTTAACCGCGACTTCCTCTGAATTTATATGAACCTAATCCTTACTATTTATACCGATACTAGCCTACTTCAACCCACTGCTGGGCAAAGGCTCTCTCGCCATGATTTCCAGTTTTCACGATCCAGGGCCATTGTGGACCACTGATCGTTAGTTTTGTCCAGCTCATCCCGCCATCTTCTACGAGGTCTACCGAGACGCCTTCTAGATGTGTCAGGGCTCCACAAAATGGTTATTTTATTTATTTTGAGCAAAGTATTCTAGGCGTCAAACTAACAGACCGTGTACGCAAACTACACTGAGTTCAAAAACGCAAATTGCTTACGTTGGTTAAAAGGCTGCTACGCTAAAATGGGCCTGGGCCGACTACGTCTGCGTAATAATCTCTAACGTCTAACTAATATTATAAATACGAAAGTGTCAATGTTAGTATATATCATACGTTTTCATGTCAAAAAGGCTGAACCGTCAAATCTTTGATGAATTTTGGTACAGAGGTATTTGAAACGGCTGAAGCAATTTTGATCAATTTTGGTACAGAGATAGATAAGACCCTAGAAACAGTTATAGGCTATACATATAGGGAGGAGGGAGAGGGCAAACGAAACCACGAGCAACAAACAAGCCTATAACGAAACATGTCGTTGTCTTTTACTACGCCTTCCAGGTGGATTACCTTACGATCCAGATCCACTCCTTCTAAAAAGTAGTAGTACTTGCTGGTAGGCATACTTTATAACTGCACAATTCTCCTGAATGTAATGCTAATTTTCCTCTCGTTTACAAAGAAAATTACACAACACTTGCTAAACTTTCCTTGGCCTCGTTTGAACAAAGCATTTTTGTTTGAAATATTGTCAGTAGGTACAAAACATCCTTCAAGGTACATAAAAGACTGATGCGTAATATTTCGGAAGGTTAAACCCAAACATGGACTTTCTCTGCTAATAATAAAGCCATACTTGATATTTATGGACGAGTGTAAGGTGTCAGCACCAATTATCTTCCTTGTCTTTATTTATTCAAAGCTTTTTTTTAACAGTGATATGTAGGTAGTTGTCAAGTCCTGCGGTTTGACGCATTGGAGTGAAAGGTTATATATTATTGGAAATTAAATGAGTTTTGAAAAAACGAGTTGTTTAAAAAAGTATGCTTATTTAAAAAAAGTTCCTGATCACTGTCATAAGCTGTTTTTTTTTGGAAAACAATTGAAGTAAGTTCATTTTTTTATATTCCAAATCTAGATTTAGATTTTAAAAATAATCGCAAACTTTTTTGATGTATTACGTTTCATTTTACAATTTTGAACCCAGGCAGGCACATTAATTTGTAAAATTAAATCCATCACCACTGTTCTCAAAACGGTGAAGGATAACATTGTGAGGAAAACGGTATGTCTTAGAACCAAATATTTGAAGACGTGACATCTACACTAACCCGCACTGGATTCGCGTGGATAATGGCCCACTGAGAGGTGGCCTGTGTCCCAGCAGTGGGAACATTAAAGGCTGATGATGATAATACAATCATCTTTCATCAAAATTTCTGTCCACAGCTATGAAAATATCTTACTTGTTCGTATAAATTTTCAAAGAAACTACGACATTAATCAATGTTTTATACAAAAAGTACAATTTTCGCCAAAATTCTTAAGAAAGAAAACTCCTAGCGATAAATATGACTGAGATGTGTGGGGTCTAGAGCAAGACAGCGATACAACAAGTATGAATTACTGATGTGACCTGAAAACTTTCATAGACTACGAAGAATACTGAAACAAGTAAAATATTTAGCACAAAAATAATATATGATAAAGGTAATTTCCTTCTTCTTGAGTTTTTTTCACGAATTTTCTTAAATAATGCATGATTTATCAAGTTATTTTTATCTTACTGGTTCAAAAGATTACAAATTCACGTTAATTACGGTAGGTTAACAACTATTGGATATAAACCCATTATTTGACCTTCGGGGCATTTTGTTTTAAATACAAGTGAGTGAGTTTCCTACGTTACTAAATAATGTTATGTAAATTAATGACTTGTGTTCCTTAAAAGCGCCGTCTCCCAGTTGTTCCACTATGGAACTACTGGGATTTTTTCTCCCAGTAATTCCATGGAACTAGAATACATTTTCACCTTTCCCTATTAATTCAATTCAATTAAGTACATTGGAGTTTAAATTAAGGGCTCCCACACAAAACTGCGATGTGACGTAGCATCGCAGGAACTTGCGATACAGATTTCTGCGGTGCTCTTACTTTGTCAAAGTCAGTTATAAAATTTACCTACATTTCGTTTAAAATGATTTTTAATACTAGTTTTACGGAACTCGGAAGAAAATATTTTTAGTAGTTACATAGCAAAAAAATATTCTAGTTGCATGGAACTACCTACTACTATAATGGAACTACTGGGACACGGTGGTAAGTTAAAAAGTAGGTAACAATTAGTGTTCATTTTAATTTTTACTTTCAAGTAAATCTCTTTCAAATAATACAATAAATACAGTCATAGCAAGCAGTTAGTTACGGCGGTTAACCGTGCCGTCGACCCTACAGTTTTTGCAAAACATGTCAACTTTCAAATGTTGGCGCATCTGCCGATACCCTCTAATTAGCAGGTGTGCGCTCACTTTATTACAAAAAGTTTTTTTGGACTTTCATTAGCCTTTTTTGAAGTTTAAAACCACCTTTGCTATCGTCAAAGAGGTTAAAAATCTGATGAGACGATTTGCATACAAATAGTTTGATTGTGAAGTCATATCAAATCAGTTTTCAAAGACGTAATTATTTAAAAAGGGTAAGACCAATTTTGAAATCAAGTTTAGTTAGGTATAAAAACGTGTTTGAATTAGGCATTGGATCCTACAGAATAAAGCGAAAAACTTGTGGAAGATTGTAAGATGGCTAAATCATAATGTTGCTAATAATTAAATATTTGGTTCGGACCAAAAGATTTCCAATGTATTAGATAGGAGCAAGATATCACGCGCGATTGCTGGTAAAGTTTACTGAATGCTTCACTGATGTTATTTTTTGTAGTAAGGTAAAAATATATGGTTTCACAATACAGACGCCAGCACATCAATCTACCTCAATCTGTCATATTTCTCTAATAGATTTTCAACCATATCACAATAATGGAAGGTTAATGTTTGATTGGTAAAATTTGACAGATTGGGATAAGCTGTTGTACATGTGTTTTATTTTAACAATAGAGCAGGCTGGCACTAGCTTTTTTTTTAATATTTCTTCCCTTCTACTCTCAAAAATAGTGAATGACAAGATCATCGTGAAGAACATGTCCTTGAATAAGCAACGTAAATGTCAATTTCAATGATTTATTCAGTGGTTTAGGTGTCAAGATGTAAGAAACAAACTCACTTTCGCATAATATAATACTCGTTATTCTTATGAAAATCTTTCACCTATAGGTAAGTTAAATCTCACCCACTTTTCAATCTTTCAACCAATTCAGTTATATACACATAAGGATATAACCTACATTTGAACCAAACCGCAACCTTAAAGTTAACTTTAACTGACCAAGTTATTCTCAGAAGCGAGCCTTTCTCTCATTAGTCGGGAATCGAATCCACGACCCCTAACTACGATTTATCGGTTATGAGATTACAGAACCGGGTTCTGGGTACAAAAGGTTACTGGAAATTATAGTTATTGGATATTATATTTAGAAGGGTTCACAAAATAGGAGAATATAGGGGTTCTATTGTATGTTAAGTTTTATTAGAACTTTAATATCCTTATTCAATAGGCATGTGTGTATGACTAGCTGTGCTATTTTCGTAGCATTGATGGTACGGTGTCTTTAAAACATTATCTACTTTATAATCCAGCTGATTAAGTTGAAAATTTCACCACACATAACTAAGAGCCTATGCACACCACGTTTTTTAAACGCACCGTTGACGCGCATTTGCTGCGATACAGACGCGATACGCACGCAAGTCAGACGCAGCCTGTAGACCTTTGCACACCTGTATAAATTACAAACGCGCAGCACCGGCGCGTTTGTATCGATACAGACGCGCCAGCGGTGCCGCGCGTTTGACACGATGCAAACGACAACAAACTGCTCTGTTTGATAAAAACGCGCCGTCGACGCGCATTTCCAAAACGCGCGTCGACGCCGCGTTCAAACACGTGGTGTGCTTAGGCCCTAAAGCGTAGCTTGTCACTCGTCACAGTCGTATACAGAATGGCGCTGCAGATGTATGAACATCGCTATTTGCACACGTGAAATATTTGTTGCATGTAAATTGTTTATTGGAGAGCAGTGGTGGCCCACTGGTATCGGTCCCGACTTACGAGTTGTAGGTCGTGGGTTCGAACCCCGCCAGGCGCATTACTTTATGTAATTTATTTCATCACCACTGCTCTCAAAACGGTGAAGGAAAACATCGTGAGGAAACCGGCATGTCCTAGAACCAAAAATTCGAAGACATGTGACATCCACCAATCCGCACTGGGCCCGCGTGGTGGATTATGGCCCACTCCCTCTCACAGAGAGGAGGCCTGTGTCCCAGCAGTGGGAACAATATAGGCTGATGATGATGATGAAATTGTTTATATGTTGTACATAATCTTCTATCTGTGTAAAAGAATGGGTAAATTGTTGCTAAGCACAACATTCGGAAGCGGTTAGGCCAATACGCCACTTTTTTGTTAGTACATAATTATGTTTGAACATAAAAAAAAAGCTTTCTGAACTCTTTAGTGAATTGAATCCATCCGAAGCCAGGGCAGGTCGCTTTTAATAGTATTCTCTCTATTTACTACATAGAGGAACAAAAGGGTAATGAAAGGTTCATAGCCTCGGCGATCTGTAGTTTCTAACCATTCAAACATCTTCCTTTTAATATTATAAATGAGAAAGTTTGTGGGGATGGATGAATCTTTGTTACTTTTTCACACAAGAACTACTGAACGGATTTAGGTGAAAATTAGAGCTTTGTTATTATATCAAACATTTTTTGTAGGTTATTAAATCATCCAATGAGCTCATATCCGCCCTCGGTAGAGCGGTAGGGACTTTTAGACTGATACTAACTAAAATCCAATGTGTTCCTCAAATTGTCCTTTAACTTCCAGGGTAACGATTACCTGTTTAGATATTACCGCGAACCTTGCAGGCATTTGGCTTCTCTATGGGCCCCCGTCAGATTTCTGTCAGCTCTTTGAAGCGCACGAGGAACACGACGCGTCGTCTACCCGGGCATAGTCCGAAATCGGACGGCGAGTCACCCATTCGCCGTCCGCATGCCCGTGATTGGTCGAACTCATCTCGCCATCTTCGCTTGCCGGCCTGTCGTATGCTAGTGTACTAATACTCAATGCTTTATTGCATTCCATAATACTAAATAAAACAGTTGGTATGCTAAAACATCGAATCAATTATGGGCCCTGTCAATTCAGATTACAATACTTTCTTTATAACCACTAGCGTTATTTAAAACTGCTCACCATAACAGGATTAAATAAAAAGTTATGTGCTAGCTCTGAAGCGGTGTTTCAGCTGCATCAACTACAAACTTTCACCGCGATGTTAGCCACATACCGCGCCCTTTGGCGAGAGCTCACTGAGGTGGCTATGTTAATACAAATAAAAAACAGGATAGAATAGCTTGGTAAATTGACTGGGACAGGCGGGATGCGGAGAGAGAATAGGACACGGACTTTTAAGCTATTGTCAGACAGGCGAAGCGAATGCGATCCGAAGCGTTTTTATTTGTAATGTATGGAATTGTTTGAATCTAGTCACATAGAAAAGCGAAAGCGATCCGATAGTCTATGTGACTGGCCTCAAACAATTCCATACATTACAAACAAATAAAAAACGTTTAAAAAAAAATGTAACCGACTTCATCATAAAGTCGGTGACTTTATTTTTTATTTCATTGACTTTTTGTCACCGACTTTCGAAAGAAAAGTTTTTTTGTAGGTTATTTTGAACTTTTTTTGTGGTTGTTTTGAAGTCGGTTACATTTTTTTTTTTAAGTTTTTTATTTTGTCCTTTTTAGTTTCACTATTCAACCCAAATTATTGTGAAATACATAATTTTCTTACATGTGCACTAAAATTTTGTAATCCGCAGCACCGGTAATAACAACGCCCATGTATGTATGTACATAATGAGCTAAAAATAAAAACTACTGCACCAAACTAAATGAAAATTTTATGGGACCAAATGGCAGATATACTGTATCGAACAAAAAAAGAATCATCGAAATCGGACCAGAAACCTCGGAGTAATCTGTGTAGACAAAGTTGAAAACTTCTTAGGTTTTTGTTGATTTTTCAAAAAGTGCTAGTCCGATTTCGATAAAATTTTAATGGGACCATTCCGGAAGTACCTATACCCTATCCAAAAAAGAAAGAATTTTTCAAATCGGTTGTTAAACGACGGAGTTATGCCCGAACAAACATAAAAAAAAAACAAACATCCGAATTGAGAACCTCCTCCTTTTGGAAGTCGGTTAAAAACCGCCTCGCTTCGCGTTCGCCACGCCTGTCTGTTTGACAATAGCTTCAAGGTGTAGCATGGAATGAATTGAGCTGACTTTTTTTTCTTAAATTTTGTACCGCACTAAGAATTTCTCCTGTATCGTTGGTGCGTTTAGAAATATCCAAACTCACATACATAAACACCCAGGCCCGGAACAACTATTTGCAGATCATACAAAATTTTGTTTAGTGCGGGGATCGTACCCGCGACTCGGTGCGAAACATTCAATCACTCAGCCACTACGCCAACCGCGCCGTATGCCTGGTTGACGGGGGAGATAATTACTGCAAGAATACTATACTTGTCCGAATACTAAGTTATATTTTTATATGTTATATGTATATTTTTAAAAGTTATATTTTTATACACAATAACGCCTGCGTCGCGTCTTCTCAAAAATATTTTAAAGGAAATGAAAAATTCATCTGCGAGCAGGGTTCGAACCTGCGTGTTCTGGATACCTATCGCGTCTGTATCCTACTACCTGTTCTGGATACCTATCCAGAAGACCAGGTTCGAACCCTGCTCGCAGCTGAATTTTTCGTTTTCCTTAAAAATATCTTTGACTAACTGTTTTTTTTTGTTTTGGTGCTCATTCAATTAATTCATCTTTTGTGAGTAAAATAGCCTAAGTATTAAGGAATTACGGAGTGTACTGTTTCATTACTGCGAAGTTCATTACCGTTTGCCGTTTTACCGTTTTGTCTTTAGTGAATTTTTAACTTAATGCTCTGACTTGATAGTTGGTTTTAATTTTAAACGAAGATCTAGTTATTTTTTTTATACAAATAACAACATTGTATCTCTTTTACGATCGAGCATCATATATTAATTCCTCCACGTCTTTATCTCATGGTCCCCCTACCCGTGATCGATAACTTCAAAGCTCTGCGCTCGCGCAGGCCGGCGATGCTTTCTCCCGCTAACGTCTCGTTCTACTTGCGCATGATTTGAATGAGTTACGCCGAATCTGCACGTCATCGCATCGTTACGCATGGTAACCTTTTTATGTAATTAGACGGCTATCGTATTAATTGGTAGAATTGGTGTGATTTATTTGGGGAAAAGGGTCGTGTGCTATTAATGAATAGTAGATTAGTAATGAATTTTGGAGAAAAATTGTTAACTTGATTATTTGGGTGCGGACCCATGCTCCAACTATTTTCTGCAACTAGGTGGAGCACGGCTGCTCGGGTCCTAGCAGGACCGTCCTACCCGTGAATAGTTATGGTCCGTGTTCCAACTGATGATCGGTACAGTCAAGTAATTTAGAAAAATACACTGATCAAAAGACAACAATAGACGTTCTTGGTAGTCTAAGACCCAATACAAATATTATATGCATGGACACACAGGTTGTCAGACTTATGAGCTTCTGACTAAGTGTCGCCGCACACGGGCCACTGGCCACAATCACAAAACGCAGCCACAGAGAAGCTGAAGCGCGCGGCAGCCACTTGTGGCCGGTGGTCGGGTTATGTTTTTCGAGTGTATGTATATATGTATGTTTCTGTGTGTTGCTCTGCAGCCTAAACGGCTTGATGGATTTTAACTTGAGAGGTGTCGTTAGATTCGTCTTAAACGTGAGAGTGTCACTGGGTACATAAAACTGGCCAAGTGCGAGTCGAACTCGTGTGCAAAGGGTTCCGAACTAAAAATATTTTTTTTAAATCTCTCACATTCTATCAAGTGGGGTATCAAATTAAAGGATTTTAAAAATGGTTTACCAAAATGTATACATATAACTTCTATGTTTCAATTTAATTTGGACTGATAAATGCTAAGAAAAACTAAAAATAGCAAAATAAAATAAATATTTAAAAAAACAAAAAACCCGACTGCGTAAAAAAACTAAAAAGAAAGAAACAAGCCCAGTAGTTTAGAATTCACTCATTCACACTCACAGTCGGGGCCCCGTGGGAAGATTTGATTGGTTGAATGGGCCCCGACTGTGAGTGTGAATGAGTGAATTCTAAACTACTGGGCTTGTTTCTTTCTTTTTAGTTTTTTTACGCAGTCGGGTTTTTTGTTTTTCTTTTAATATTTATTTTATTTAACCAATGCATTACTGAGGTAAGAGAGAGAGGGGTGCGGAATCGCGCGCGTGGCGTGTTGCTGCGTTTTGTGTCGGAGCTTAGTGGCCGGTACGGGCCACAAGAAGCGAGCAGCGACGATTGTAGCGTGTGGCGGCCACCGGCGTCTACCGTGTGCGGCGAGTCCATATAAAATGTATGAAAACCACAAGAAATATGCCGGTGGCGGCGTTTTGTGGTTGTGGCCAGTGGCCGGTGTGCGGAGCCCTAATAGTAATGTCTGTCTTAGATCTACATATGACAGCCGGAACCAACAGCTTTAACATGCTTTCCGTGGCATGGTGGAAACTCGCTATAACAGATAGTCACCCATCCACAGATCAATCTTGGCAAGCGCGGCTTAACCTGGAAAATCGGCCAGTGTGGCTGTATTTACTTAGCCACGAGCTCGTCCGCCAGTTTTATTTTTTCAATAGCTACCACCAGTTCTCCTCAACGTCTACGGAGTGCCAAAAAGTGTTTCTGTGAATGCAACTACAAGATAAAATGGCACATCGTATTCTCGTAAAAAGTCCCAGAGAGAATACACTCAAGCTCACATACAAACTACCACTTTAATCCTAGCTTACATAAAACCAACCAGTATATCCTCTGTCGTTCTACTTCCAACAACAAAGCAAAAGCCAAAGTTTCAAAAAGTCGGAACAAAAACAGCAGTTTTACATTCTCCCGCATAGTTGAGTGAACATTCAACAGTAATGAAAAAAACTCGTAAACACACTTAACACTCTTTTTATGGGCGATATTATCTCTATGTATATCGTAAAATAAAACATCTTGGCACTCCTCGTAATTCTAATTTTTTGTTGAATGTAATAATTCAAGTTTTACAATCCTTAGAAGCCTGATAGTCTGACGAAAAAAACTATTCCAGGATATAACTTCAATTCCCATAGAAATCCAAACGCTTGGCGACCCTGGAACGTGAAGAGCTATTGAACGTGGATTTTAGTTAGTACGAGTCTGACAATTGTCTGTCTAGGCAGTAATTTTATGTCAATGCTACATACAGTAAGACTGAAACAAAGCTTGGTAAAATATAGGATCTCGATGGCAAAGATCATTATGTATGAAATCAAGTTTTTTCGGGCATACCTTGTTTTAACGTTACCGGAGCGAATTATCTTCGAGTTATAAGTATCGCATAACTTATGGTTCTTAGTGGCCACTTTAAGAGGGCTTTCACACGTTTCGTTGTTTTTGTGCGACTTTTGGAACCCGATTCTGGGTATGTCATTGCCAGAAATAAAAAAAAGATATATACTCGAGAAAGTTTGATTATTTCTGCGTGGAGTGCTTTAAACAAATTTTTAGATTTGTTTACATACATGAGTAAAAACCTTGACTCTGCAAAGGATGTTTCATAAAATTCTACTTTTTGTCATACTTTGGTACCGAATTACATAGAAGGTATAATAGTAAAATAATATTTGAAAATGTCCATGGTACATCTGAAAGATTATATTTGGACTGCATTAATCACTTTTTTATTTTCCATTCAGAAATACACCAAAAATAATTTTTCAAAACAGGAAGAATTTGACATTTTTTCGTCCGAAATTATATTTTTTATCTATCAATATTTACTGAATATTTAATCAAAAAGTATTGAATAACTAAGGTTACTATGTTAGCTTGCATTAAAAAAATAATTAGCTCATTTAAAAGTAAAATAATAGTATTAAACAATTATAATAAGCAATGACAAAATTCAACATAAAACCAAGAACGGTTTGTTCTTTGATTTAGACGGCGCGGGGCGCCTTTTGAGGGAGGACGTATCGCTCGCAACCATTTTGACATTAGTCACGTAATTATTAAAATTTAAAATACACGCCACCATTCATGACCTTTATACGCGGCGCTAGTGTCTTTGTCATGACATCAAATTCCATGTGTAAACTGTAGTACCTCGAATTTTCCGCAGGTCATGAGTGGTGGCCAGTAATTTTCCCAATTGCCAAGAATACAGCATAACCTACCTTTCTTGATACAAGCTAATATTTTGAATTAATTTAATTTTGATCTGTTTGCAATGTAAATATATAAATGTGTTGATTGTATTTCCCTACTATATTCGAATGTGGATATAATTGTAGATAATAAAATAATGTAAATAATTCTGATAGCTTTTTTTCTGAATTGGTAATTAAATGTAATTTCAGACTTGCTAACTTCCCAAACATTCCAGTTCGTTTGGATAATATAGCTCGCTGCGGGACCCACCATACCACCGGCTATGCCCCTGGTGGTATGGCTTTTTATTACGTGGTAAAATCATCAGATCAGCCCTTCCACCCAGGGAAGGACAAGACTACAGGAAGGACATACAAACTTGTACTGACACTACTGACTAAAATCTACGGTGTCCTTCAATAACCCATTGCGATCCGGGGCCATGGATACCTGATAAGACAGTCCCGCGACGCCACCGGCAGGATTTGGCTCTCTAACGTGCGCCCCGAAAATCCGTGAAAAATTGATCTGATCGTTTTGAGGTAGCGGTTAACCCAGAGAAAAGTAACATAAAAAAAAACTTTTTGAAAAAAGTACCGACTTCAAAAACGAATAAAAAAAAGTTTAAAATAACTTTTCTTTTGGAAGTCGGCGGCAATAGTCAATGAAATAAATAACAAAGCCACCGACTTCCAAAAGAAAATTTATTTTATCTTTTTTGTTTAAAATAACTTTTCTGAATACAAAAAAGTTTAAAATAACTTTTCTTTTGGAAGTCGATCGCAGTAGTCAATGAAATAAATAACCGACTTCCAAAAGAAAAGTTATTTTAAACTTTTTTGTATTCGTTTTTGAAGTTGGTACTTTTTTCAAAAAGTTTATTTTTTATCAGTCGATTTCTTGTTATTAGGTTTGATCGAAGAGAAGTCTTGTATCAGGTTCGGCATCCAGTCAATTGCGGTATTCCGTTTTGGCAGCTGCATTGTATTTTTAATTTTTTTTTTGTAAAATCATCAAATGTGTCCTCCCGAGCGGGACGGGATTTATTACCAGACTCGTACTGACTAATATCCATGGTGATCCTTCAGTAGCCCTTTACGTTCCAGGGTCACCGTTACCTGATAAGACAGTCCAGTGACCAAGACAAGCTCCGGCCCTCCAAGGCGTACCTCTCTGATTGGAAATCGCTTCTCGGCGTCGTAGGTCACGCGGCTGTCCTCTCCCTCACGTTTTCCACCTCCTACTTCGCTAGCATGACTGCTTTGCATAAGGATTCGAGGTGACTACTTCCCATTCCGTCTCGCCCCGCAGATCGTGGCCTCGATCAATGCCGGGCGCTATTATATTGACTCAATTGCATCGAGTTGGGATTTGGCAAACCTGTACCACTCCATGTACCTAACTTTTTTGCAGCCAACTCAATAAGGGGACTAATATTGTGGGTCGATTTCAACGGCACCCCAAAAAGGTCAAGATGGCCTGTCATTTTTACGGTTACACCTCAGAAAGATAGAACCGGGTCGGATTGGCTCCTTTTTGCGGAAAAATTCACACCTTAGCAGCATTGAAGTTCAAGCACTCAACCGGCCATGGCTCTTTCGCCTGATATTATTTTGTGAATTTTATTCATGAATACAGATACTACTCAGAACAAAACATACAAAAAATAAGTTAGCATTCCAATAAATCGTAAAAATAAGCGAAATTGAATGAAAAGTAAGAAATTACAGGAATGTGTCAAGTTTCATAAATAAAATAATGAAATCGAAAAAATAATGTTTTCAATGTTCTAAAGAGTTCTTTTTACCCGACTGCGCCAGGAGGGTTATGTTTTTCGAGTGTATGTATGTGTATATAAAGTATCCAAGTAAGTGTATCCATAAAGTTGTGTACCTAATGCTAGGTAACGAAAGGGTGCGAGCTGAGCTGTATGTGGTGAGCTCGTTTGGGCCTGCGTCTGTGTCGCCGGGAACTGTGTGATTGCACTTTTACACCTATACCTACTCTTTCCTTTTTTATGGAGTATAACTGATTAACTGTGTCCTAATTTGCTGTTAGAAATTTGTTAGGCACTTATTTTATCAAAAAGCGGAGTTTTAAGTTTAAGCCGCACCTACTGCAGCGAGTTTCTTGTTTTCTGTTCGCCTGTCTGGCGCCAAGGCGCAAGCAGCGCTCCCTATTGGTCGGTTGCCCCGCCATTGGTGGCATCATTCTGGGCGCGTTTTATAAAAATACTTTTATGTAATTTATTATAGCGCACACGTTTTTCATATTATAATGAATTTTAATATAATTTTATTTAATACACTTCACTTTTCCCTACACACATTTCTAATTGTTTATGTTATATAACTATTTTATTTATTTATTTTTTGTTTTGCCTACCCTCGTCCGTGTGTCACTGCGTGGTGCCAACTGAAAACCAGCGCTGGGTGTCTTTTGCCCAGCATGTGCTGAGTTGGTAACCTTTTTGGTGTGGACATGCTCAGCAAAATTCTTATTGTATTTTGAATTTTATTTTTTATTCTGTCTGTGTGTGTCCATTATCGAATAAATGTTTTCTATTCTATTCTATTCTATGTATGTATGTTTCTGTGTGTTGCTCTACAGCCTAAACGGCTTGATGGATTTTAACTTGAGAGGTGTCGTTAGATTCGTCTTAAACGTGAGAGTGTCACTGGGTACCCAAGTGCGAGTCGAACTCGTGTGCAAATGGTTCCGAACTAAAAAAATATTTTTAAAATCTCTCACATTCTATCAAGTGGGGTATCAAATTAAAGGATTTTAAAAATAGTTTACCAAAATATAAATAACTTATGTTTCAATTTAATTTGGACTGATAAATGCTAACAAAAACTAAAAATAGTAAAATAAAATAAATATTAAAAAAAAAACAAAAAACCCGACTGCGTAAAAAAACTAAAAAGAAAGAAACAAGCCCAGTAGTTTAGAATTCACTCATTCACACTTACAGTCCCCCCTTGGGAAGATTTGATTGGTATAATTTGAATGGGCCCCGACTGTGAGTGTGAATGAGTGAATTCTAAACTACTGGGCTTGTTTCTTTCTTTTTAGTTTTTTTACGCAGTCGGGTTTTTTGTTTTTTTTATTTAATATTTATTTTTGAAGTGAAAACTTCTTTAGCGGCGTTGTACACTTTTTCTGTAATGGGTAAAAAATTTAAAACTCGCGTCAGGGTCACGTGACCCTGATCGAAAATGAGTAAGACGTCATTCAAATTAGTTAATTTCATATCTGTACTACTCCAGTTTTAAAATAAAACATAGTAACAAAAAAGTTTTCACTTCTACCGGCACTCCTGGAGTGCAACCTTTTTTTTTCTCTTAAACCCTGTGTTATTTTACTGAAGGTGAAATGTTCTGTATTAAATAACGAACATTTTCTATACCTACCATTTCAATAGAAATCAGGTAAAAAGCCTGAGTGACCAATTGTAGCATCGTAATTCGAGCATAAACGAATCTATGCACTGTTAGTCGCGATTGATCGAAGATGAAATCAGGTACTACTTGCTGTGCAAATGAAATAATGTGGAGTTGAACCACATTTTCTACGCAATTTTGAGCAGTTACGTACCTTCGTTAGGAAGTGAAAGCTCAGTTTTGCGAGATAGAGATTATAATTTAAAGCTCACCAAAACATTCTGTTTCAAGGGTGAAATGATCTGAAACCTGTTGAACTCTGATAGATCTGTCTTTATTAAAAAAATAATCCAGCTGTAACCCAGTATATGAAGCACTGAAGCCCAGTCAAAACAGTTCAATAAATTTTCTCCTTTGCAAATGTTTAACGATTTGCACCATCCGCTCACAGTTAACTGCAGGCGAACCAAGAATCTTCTTGAATATTAATTTTTAATCTTCATGGTGTCGATTCGAAATTGTCTTGTCAATTATAGGGGAGCTTATGGCTGGTCGCAATGGAGTTTGTATGATCCGCGCAGTAGATTATCGCTCTCTTTGCGCGGTTTAACGAACTTGATGGTCTTCTTGGGCCTTACTCACTTTCTTCCTGGATCACGGCGTTTGGTGATATTACCCGTCTCTTTTGACACTAGTTTCAAATATTTTGTACCACTGGTTGGAAATATTCGAGCATTAAACCGACCACTTCTGGCTATATCTCCTTATCTATGTCACCGTAATCACCCCAAGTGGCTGGTTTTGCGTCCATAATTATGTCTCGGAATAGATGGCATTTAAAATGACTGTTTGATGTATAAGTCAAAGAAAAAGTTTGAAAAATTTTAAACACCAAATCGTAAATTCTAAATAATTTCAAAAATCTAATTAAATAAGTTGTGAATTCAAATTAGCCACTAGAAACAAAATTAACACTTGAAAGATATCATAACGAGATAATTTACTCGTATTATAGAATGGAATTGAATAATCTTTATAATGCACACTTTGTAAATTACAAATATATCCAATTCGCAGTGTGACACAATGTGCGGTTTAAAGTGTAATATAATGAGTGGCCCTTATTTTATTTTGATAGGTATACATTTATCATATTATCCATTCGTAAGAATATAAGTAGTGTCTATAAGAAGCTCGGGATCTTACTTTGTTTATTCGAAAGAAAAGTGGCAAAAGCTCATGTTGTTTTCATCCTGGTATACGAGGCATAGCTGTTTCGTTAGTGTTTTGTTTTTATGCGGGGGGCATCACGACGTCAAATTGACAGAAACTGTGTTCCTTCAGTATGTCAAAGCGCTCTTAAAAACGTTCGATTTTTAAAACGAACATTGAAATGAAGAAGTTGATCGGATTTTCGAATGCTTGTTACCAAATGACGTAACATCAAAGTGTTCAATTTAATTTAATAACATTCACGAATAATCAATAAGAAGTTTGAAGGGTTTCCTTAAACCTACACTCAATCATACTGCCGCCGTGGTAGCAAATATAGTAAATTTTGACGAAATTATGTTTTTATCAAAATCTGATGTTTTGACTAAAAACACTGACTTTTATTATTGTTAAAGAAAAAGTTTTCAGAGGTAAGACTTACAAATATTATGAAGAAATATAGCATTAAAAAAATAAATAAAAAAAAACTTTAATTTTAAAAGACTGTTTTTTTGTCGTGGATTTTTTTGATTTGAGTTTACAAACATAAAAACACACATGCACAATAGTTTGGTTTGGCATTTAAGAGGATATTAAAGGATACATACTAAATCTAACAATATTATGCTATGATTTTATCTAAGAACTTATAATTTTACCCCAAAACTCTTTTATTTTAAATAGCCACATAACACAAAAATATAGATAAGATTTCTTCCCTTCTTAATTAATTATTCAAGTGAGTTCTATAACATATTTACGACTGAAATAGTCAGCAGTAATCATGACAATAAACCTTATACCTAATTTAATAGAAACATTACGAGGAAGCAATAAAATGGTACTAGAACAAACGTTGTCATAATAATGGTAATGGAGAGGAGTCTTATTGCCAAGATATCATACTTCCTTTGCTTCATTATTATGGAGGTAATTGGTATGGTATGGCACAATGGACGGCATAGCTTTTGCCCGCAAACTTCTTGGCAGCATCGAGCAACCCCATGCATGGCTCCAAAGAACCATCATGTACCCCTAGACAATACTTCTAAAAAATAAACGAAGAACACTTTATTCTACGCAGAAACACGAAACAAAGTCATATACGCTAGCAAATCTCCGCAGTCATAATGAATATTGTCATCTCAACACAATAAGTGTTATGTATTGACGGTAAGGTGCAGTGGCTGAGCGATCAACTACTGCACAGTATGTCGCGGGTTTCGATCCCCGCACGGAACAATTATTTATACAATGTGCTGATCTGCAACCTAGTCAAATTCAAGGACGTGACGTGATTCTCGACCCAAATCAACAATAAAATAGGTAGATATTTTTTTATTTTATTTTTCCTTTTTACTGAAATCCGTAAGTGTGAACTAGTTTCTTCAAGAGTAGTAGATTCAATTCACGCACACCAGCTGCTCATCGCTGTGTGCGTACGCGCGGACTGCGTAGTCGGGTGATTCTCTTTCATTTGTATTGAATTAAGGGTTTAATTCTGAAATACTGTAAAATTTCAACAACAAAAAAAAAGCAGCACTTATTAGTTTTGCCCGGTACTGTACTTTCAATTGATTATTTATGACTTTTGTGACAACCACCTGAAGTTTGACGAAAATGCAAAAAAAAACAGCGTGTATATGGGGTGACTGGTAATTAGTGTACGATACTTAAACACGTGATTGTGTACATTTATGTTTGCCTAATGTATTGAACAGCTGAGATTTTTTTCACGATTTCGGCTTTGCTCCCATAGTAAAAATTGTTTGTTATTATGAGCACAATCACGTGTTTAAGTATCGTACACTAATTGCCAGTCACTCTATATATGAACTACAATTAGTTTTTCAGGGAAAGGTGTTTGTGTGTGTTAGTTTCTATATTTGTAAACGAACCCGAAGATCAACGGTTTTATCACCCTGTTCTTATGATAACCTCAAATATAAGCATTAAACAAGCCGTATCCTCCCAAACCTTGTATCCCCTAACCCTTCAACGTCGAGTCAACCCTTAGGGATAGTGTTCCGTACAACTGAATAAAATATGGGACAAGAAACTTGGGAATATTCCAAGTTGACGGCGCTTGTATGTTTTATTTGGTTAGTTACAGATTTCAGCTCAGCTGGGGAGCTGGAAGGGCATGTTTTTTGATTTGAAGTGAGTGGAAGATGCTGTTTAACAGAGGCAAAAGGTGTATGATACTATGTACGTACGTGTACATGTACGTTATGTGGTATACGATAGATTTTGTAGTTCTTGAGCTACTTTGACGCCGGCACGGTACGGTTGACACCGGTGGGGATCGACTGGTGCGCTGCTTTTCACGGATTCGGTACCCATATGAAACAAATATTTATACGTGTAACGTTAATTGCTCAAAACCTCTCGTGGGGTAACTCAGCCCATGTTACTGAACAATGTTTGTTCTAAGACTTTTGGAAATTCGCAAAAAAAAAATGATTTTTCATACAGATGGGCCCGATCAATTTCTCATTTTGTATGAAAAAGCAAATTTTTTTTTTGCAAATTTCCAATAGTGTTGGAAAAATCTGTTCGAGCCGTTTCGGAGGAATGCAACCACAAACACCGTGACACAAGATTTTATGTATTTGGTTTGTGTTTTCGATTTTGGTACAGCTTAGTACACGCGCGTGCGTCATCTAGTCGTATCACAAAATCGAAAACTGACTATAAACTTAACACTCCAACATTTTATTTAACCTTTCCAATAAAAAAGGACCCTGAAATAGATACCTACTAAATGATGAACGTGTTTCATAATAGAATACCTATTCTTACAGAGGAGGGTATTCAGGAAGAGGGTCTTTGAAAGACGTTAACCGGAGGGAGGGATAGCTTTGTAGCCAGAGGTCTGAGGTAAAGAGGGACTGAATGCAAATAAAGGTGAATACGGTGAGAAGCTGCCTTCCGGGTCGGCATGCGATTGAGATAGTACTTGGAGGAAGGAATGTAGCGCTAGCAAAAAAAGTAAATTTCAAATGAAATGGGTATCTTTGAAAATACCAATTTCCAAATTAAGTGTACTTTTGGAGTAATTGTAATTTGTGACGAAACACAACTTTAATAGTGTTATGGGACTTAATAATATTTTTTAGAATGTGGAAACGAACCCAGAATAAATAAAAAATTGTAGCGTTTTTGTAAAATAATCATCAAAATATGTGTCTTCCAACTTGGTTAAAGCAAAAAGGATTGTCAGACTTGACTAACCAAAAACCACTGGGTTCTTTCTCAGTTTCCAGTCCCGCAACTACAGTTGACAGTCCGGAACCCCATTTGACAGTCCAGCGCCACTTGACCATCCCACAACCCCAGTTGACGGTCCCGCAACCCCACTTAGCGGTTCCGCGACTCCAGTTGACAGTTGACCCCGTTTGCCGTCGCAAGACCTCTTGTAATATAGAATAGAGACTACCTACCGTAAAAGTTATCATTTTGCGTTTTTCTATTCAGAAATGATTATCAGTAAAACATTATTGCTCGATTAAACTTGACAACGTCCATTTATTTCGATGGACATTTGATGATATTCATCTAGATACGAGTATACTTACGATAGTCGGGAACAAGTGAACAATTAGTACATTCGTTATCTGACATAATAACAATAACAATATTGTCAATTAAGGACTTTGCAAATATGCCATATTGCTGTTATGACCAAACTTTCCTTTGACATTAGATGTTTGGATGGATGGATGTTTGTTTCTTAACCACGTTAAAACGGCTGGCCACCTCTGGGAATCGCACAGGCCTCTTAAAACGCTTATCCTGGTATTGTGATTGTGAACCCTTTTTTTTTTTTTGTAATATCATCCTCCTCTTAAATGAGTCCCACCCAGGGTAGGGCAAGAGTGACTGTCAGACTTGTACTGACTAAAATCCACGGTGTCCTTCAATAGCCCCTTTCGTTCCGGGGCCACGTTTTCCATTAGTGCCGCGAATGCCCCGGCAGATATTGTGAACCCTGGGATGAATTTTGAGTGTTAACTCACGGACTAAGCCGTTGGCAACAGTTATTACTCGTATACCTTAAATCGTTTTGAATTTCATAACAAAATCCAAATATTCCTTTGTAACAGAAATTGCTTATGAAGAAACAATTGACCTTTCACCCTTTTCAGCCTGCTAACAAAAATATAGGTTCGTACCTAACAATGTCCAGGGTCCCTTTGATCATGGTTTCATTCTGACTAAGTAATACTTCACACGGTTGGCTTTGAACCTAAATTAGTGCACGGGCAAGTGCTTCTGGGCTATCGATATTATGGTTTCAAGGTTACTAAGGTCCAAATTATTTATTAAAACAGTTGAAAACTGGCAGGTCACAATTTGAAAAGTTCATAAACACGTTTTTTTTAAATGTGTGACGGCTGATCGTTCCCTCTGGCGGTGTTGGTGGTCCACCTTAATGTCGGAGTCCGGCGCCAAGCAGTTTTTAACAGACTTCAAAAAGGAGGATATCCTCAATTAGGTCGGTATTTTTTTTTCAGTCGGTGGCATTAAAACCAAAATTAAAACACAACTCTACAGAATTCCAAAAAAAAGTTGTTTCACACTTTTGTGGTGGTTTTGAATGTCTTATTATTATTTTTTTAAGTTTTAGTGTGACTTTGCTTCTTATTTCCTTGACTTTTTTTTTCATCGGCTTCCAATAATAACGTTTAATTAAAATCTTATTTTACACGTTTGTGTGTTTTTTAGAAATCGGCTTCATTAAAAAAAAAACTGATGGTCTTGAGCCTGTTCTGCAATCCCTACCTATAGGTATTTCGCAAGAGGGCTGGGTGACCGTTAGCGCCCATAACTGAGAGCCTCCGGCGACCTATTGATATGTCCCGACTTATGGAAGGTACTTAGTGTGGTTATCGTTGTTGAAAAATATGGGAACGGTTATTAATTTCTGGAACTTTTCTTGAAGTAAGCGAATTTAGTTATTTGTTATGCAAGGCTGCAAAGTTGATTTTTGGCGCGAGTACTTGAATTGAAAACTGAGCGAGCGAAGGATTCTAAGATTGAACCGCGAGAGAAACGAGCGGTTCAAATATAGAATCCTGAGCGATGCGAAGTTTTCAAAGGTACGAGACGCAGAAAAACTTTGCTGCCGTGTGCAACACACAACTTTTCACCTCACACAGCGAGGAAATGCAGTGGGGGCGGCTCGCCTGTCAGTGTAGAAAACAATATTGAATACAAAGCGTGTTCGAATTTTGAACAACACTTTGTGCTCTAGAGCACAAAATGGAGTTTTGCGCTCAGATTTTGAATGAGAAATAGAACCTTTCCGAGCGTGTGAGGTGAAATAGTACATTATGCAACGAGTGAATAAAGAGCGGATTTAAAGCGAGGGCCATATATATGAATCAAGAGCAAGCGAAGGATTTTAATGACTGAATCATGATGAAATGATTCATGATGATTGAATCACGAGCGAAGCGAGTGATTCAAGTATTTAAATCCTGAGCGACGCGAGTGATTCAGGCCCTCGATTTAAATCCGTTTTATTCACGAGTTACATACGATACTTTATACCATGACCACAAGAAAAATAATGATTAAGCGATAATAGATAGGTATTTAACGAAGAAAAAAAGACAAAGGTGCGTTTACAAACATCTAAATTCACATACACAAACACCCAGATCCGAAACAAATAACTGTAGATCATTCGAAAATTTGCTCTGTGCGGGAATCGAACCCACTGCACGCGACGAAGTAGTCCAATCGCTCGGTCACTGCGCCAACAAATTGACATTAAACTCGGAACAATGTTTTAAATTAAGAGTAACATTATCCTAACAACACGGGGGCTGACGGGGGTGGACGGCAGCAATGTGTTCTAAATTCAAACACCAAAACAGTGAGTATAAGAGCTTTTTACTCACTGTTTTTAGTGAGAAAAAGTAACTTTTTAAAGTGGGAATGGTATAAAAGTAATTTTTATAAGCTTTCGATGTTTCATAGATTTTTTCAGCCTGTTTTTTGTTGAAAGTGAGGAAGAAAAAAAGTCAGAGTTTAAGCAGATAAAATATTTGGCTAAAAGACACACTGATGGCTGTATTCTTTGGACAACATCACGAGCGACACGAATATGAATGCCTAAATACAAGGACGATGTCGGAAAATTCCAATATCGGAATTCTATGAATTCTTTTGTAAATAGACATACTTTATTTTCTTCCTTAATTAGTGATAATGAGATTATTGATATACGTAAGTTATCGGAGACTTGCGTCGCATTGTGTACAAAGAGGCTTATACTCGGGAAATTATCCAACGGTAACCTTTTAAATATATCCTCTTAACTCCTAATAACTCTTCTAATCAAGCTTGAGAGCGTGGGCGTCAGGGGGGCACCTCTTGAACTTTTTCGTAGTTACCTAAGTAATCGCACACAAATTGTCAGGATTGATAACTACAATAGTGAAGAGCTTCCCATCGGTTATGGCGTGCCTCAAGGCAGCATATTGGGACCCACCCTATTCATTATCTTTATTAATGATTTGTGCAACCTAAACGTTCCCAATGGTAGGGTTGTTGTATTTGCGGATGATACCGCTATAACTTTCACCGCAGCCACCTGGTCTGAGCTGGAACTAGTAGCACAACATGGCCTCAACATAACCTTAGACTGGCTCACTGCACACACCCTAACCCTAAATACCAGCAAAACCAATTTTCTTGCGTACTCAATCAGCGCAGCGTCCCAACCACACACAGCCATCACCTTAAAAGCACACACTTGCCTCACAAAAACATCATGTAATTGTCCATCTTTAGTAAACGTTGACCACATAAAATATCTAGGTATAATGATAGATAAAAATTTAAACTTTAAGACGCATATTAACCTGCTTACGAACAGAGTTAGAAAACTAATTTACATATTTAGAACCCTACGATACGTTGCAAACTTCAAAATTATTCGTACTGTTTATTTTGCCTTATGCTCATCTATCATCTTTTACTGTATCTCATGTTGGGGCGGTGCTGCTAAGACTTTTATGATGCCCTTGGAAGTCGCTCACAGAGCTATTTTAAAGGTTGCTACTTTTCGTCATTTTATGTTCCCTACGAATGAATTGTACAACCACTGGGGAATTCTCAACATACGACAGCAATTTATTTTACAAGTAATACTATTGCAACACCGGAATACTCCATACAAACAAATTACAAAACGACGAAAAGACATAATATGCACAGTCCCACGTACACGAACATCCTTTTCTAAAAAATTTTTTTACTTCCAAGGACCGGCTCTGTACAACAAAATAAATAAGCACTGTCCGATATATGGTCTTTCATATTACAATTGTAAAAAAGCTGTTTACTCATTTCTGCAAACTAAAAATTACGACGAAACCGAAAAATTTATAATTTAATTGTATCAATCGTTTTGTTTTTTCCCCCACGCTTTTCTTATTTTTCCAGCTGTTCCCCATGGTTTCACCACTGCTGCTTAGTTTCTATTGGTCGTGGCGTGATGTTATGAAGCCAAAAGCCTTTGTGGATAAACTTATAATTTCAATATTGTTATCAAGTTTTGAAACTTGATATCCGCTACAGCTTGTGAATCGTACCATGCAGCGAAACATCATAATTATATGTATACATTCGCACCAATATTCGCACATCATTAACAATTTTTGGTCATAACAAATGCTCGCATACCCACAAGTTGCATGATTCGTTTACTTTTGGTTTTTATGTACCTACTCATTTTTTATTCATTATTTTTTTTTTTCTCTTTATTTAGGTTTTTGATTTTAAGATTAGAAATTATAAATATAAAATAGATTGTACTTGCTCCTCAAAATGTATACCTACTGTGTACGGTTATTTATTGTCAAACTACTTTCCTTGGGGACCGGCACTGTATTCCTTAACACAGGTATTTTATTAACCTAGCTAGGAATACAGCACCTCACCCTCCATTTAATTGTAGCTATAATTATTGTACACTAAAACGGTTTTTTTGTATACTACCAACATGTACCTACTACTACAATGTTTTTTTGATGAATAAAGTATTATTATTATTATTATTATTATATCCTTTGACATTCGTGATTTATACTATGTAATAATGTAGCTTTCCATTAGCGAAAAACGAAAAAAAAAATGGATCAACTGTTTCTTCGAAAACCTCCACATCTAAATGTTACCTCTTTATTATTGAAAATTTCAAGAACAAAAAACAAATGTGTGACTAAAGTCACAAGGAAAAACTTTCCCACTTCCCTCACATTTTATAACCCAAAGTAGTCACTTTGTGTTTTACCTTCGAGGAGTAAAATACGAAGCCTGCAGTCTCAGCAATTATCTAAACACGGCATCTGCGACATCTCACAGTAGTAAAACTGTTGTAAAACTTGGCACCCACTCGCGACCACTCAGATATCTTGATTGTACACGACGTACGAGCAGTACGAGTACGTACTGAGGAACTGTTGAAATGTTCTTTCTTATCTTTGAAATCTAACATATTTTTGAAACACTGTTTTTTATACAAAATATGAGTTTCCTAAGGTCTTAGTACGGCTTTTGTAAACGGAAAATTTGACGTTAAATTGATGGAAAAAAAAAAAATTCTATCAAAATGTGACCGCCTTCAAAAACAACCACCAAAAAGGGTAAAATAACGTACAAAACTTTTCTTTTGGAAGTCGGTGACTATTTTTATTAGTTTCACTGTCTCTTTTGCCACCGACTTCCGAAAGAAAAGAGGAGTTGTACCTTCCATCATCAGCTCAGCAACATGAGATGATGATTTCCATACGCAAGTACTTAAATTACTTCATAAGATTTGCGAAAAACTTTGTGTGAGCCAATAAAATTTGAGGGTTGCCCTCGATTTCTCCAAGATCCAATCTGACCAGATTCTGAAATGGTGACAATGGGACCATACGGGAAGCATCAGCTTTCAAATAAAGAAAGAATCATGAAAATCGGTTCACCCAGTCGCAAGTAATGAGGTAACAAACATAAAAAAAAACAGCCGAATTGATACCTTTTTTTGAAGTCGGTTAAAAATAGTTCCTCGTTATAGGCGCTTTTTCATTTTCCATAATAAACGCCGTACCTACGCTGAACGGTAAAATACGGAAAACTTGTTATAAGACTTCTGTTGTGTTTGTAACCAGTAGACGTTCTTATAACGTAGAATAGTATGTCTTACTACTTTTGTAAATGTTAAAGATCGTGAGGATGGATGGATGGATGTTTATTACTCTTTCACACAAAAGCTACTAATCGGATTTGGATGCAAAATGGTACACAGGCGCACATAACCTGGATTAATATTTTTTATCCCGATCTGAATTATCTACTTAGTAGATGAATCGTTACACTGAAAGCTGACACTGAAAATTCAAGCAAAGCTGGGTTGATTTTCTAGTGAAGGTTTTCTAGAACTATAATAAAATTATTTTCGATTGAAAGAATAGAGATTTATTTTGGAGTTTAATTGACATGCAGCTAAACTCGATACATCGTGTTTCACAACAGTAAAAAAGAAATTAAAACTTTTAAAACTCCTCCTACTCTTCTTGAAGAAGTTTCCATGCATGAGTCAGTCCTCAATCTCTGCTACTCAACTTTGAACAACACATTCATACAAAGTTCAAATTCAAAACTGAACTTTACAAAACTAATTACCAAAAAAATATTATTCTTCATCTCTTTTCAAACTCCATCAGAAAGTCATAACCACGTCTTGCAAGCGACACGGGGAGGGGGGCACGGTTAGGAGGAAAAGAGGGGGGGTGCGGAACAGTGCATGCGCCGCGCGTTGCCAAAAATCTAGTCAAACTGGCTCGCTATAGTGCAACGCACTTCTCGATGAATGCGTGTGCGCAGTGGAGTGCGGTGGAGTCGATGTTGATGTATAAGTTTTTGGTATCATGTTGATGGACACCAAAGATAAAATGGATAGCTGTTATATCACATACTGGTCTATTGGTCTATCTAGTGGCCGGATAGCTGTATATCCAGCCAACAATAGTCGGGTATTCGATTAGGAGAAAAATCAGAAATCACTGCGCATTATGCGACCTAGATCCCTATCTTTGATGGTCAGCAAATTCTGTACAATATCCGAACTTTATAATATAATATAATAATAATATAATAAATAGGCGGGATACAGCTGAATCACCATTTTAATTGACATAAAAATGGTGATTCAGCGGTACTCTTAGAAGACACTTTTTTCGACTTGATTTTGCTGTCTTACACAAGATCTAACCTAGAACCCACCCACACTCAACTGACACAGCAAAATAATTATGATCTACAGTAATTGCAAATGTATCTAACCCAATTATTAAATTAGTAGTAATTATCCAAAAATCTTTTTAATAACAATGCCCTCTCCACGCCCCTTTTGTTCAGGTCGTTAGATAGTCATACGACTCAAGTAGGTGCATCTAAAAACTGCAACTCGATTGGGAGGCTGAGGCGAGGAGGCGGGCGGGGGGTACCCAAAAAAAATAAGAGTACGCCAAAATGCGCGGGCGACGACCGGCCAATGACCTGGCTAAGTTAGACCTAAGGACCTAGGTCTTAAGTGTGAATGTGGGTGTACATTTTTTTGTGTTTTATTGTGTACTTTTGTGTTGTGTATTGTATGTAGGTATAGAAGGTATTTCGGGGTTTAATGACTGTTGGGTGTTGGTGTGCGTGTTTGTGGCTATGTACCTTGTACCTATATTGGAAACGAAATAGAGTGGTGTTGAAAGTATACATACTTATATTGTTTGGCTGTATTTTTATTTTATTTTACTGGTTTAAAGAGGTCAGTTTGGCAGACGTTCTATGTAAAGTGCTGATATTCAGTTGCATCGGATTAAACAGGAAGTCAACCCCAACATAATTGGGAAAAGGTTAAAAAAGCTAGACAGATGATGATAATAATACAAGAAAATGAGGTAGTAAATAAAAGTATTAGGTACTTCTCTCCAGACAATAAGAATATTAAGATAATTATGTTTTGGAAGATATTATTTTAAAAAATGGTCAAATAATAAATGAATAGAATAGAAAGCCGGTTAATATCTCTGTTAGCGTAAATTGATATGGGTGTACCACAAGATTCACTATAGGGTCCATGTCTATATTCAACTCCGGTGTACCAATTTTAAATTATTAATAAATCACATCAACGTGAAAGGCTTGCACGTGTAGTGAACATGAGTTGCGCGTGTACACGTGTCCACTGGCTATCTCGCTCGCCGCTCGTTCTTGAGTCTGTGGCAACAAATAGGTCTGGGAGACGTTGGATGGGCACGTTGAGAACCACGTGACTTTATTTCTTACTTTAAAATATTGTAGGGATGTTAAAATAATCTTACTATTGTTATTTTCTAGGTTTTTAGGTACAGGACTGTGATAACAATAATACCTAGATATATTTTAAGCTTTAATACTCATCTGTTAACTATTATACATTTTTATTTCATACCATACTTCTCTTATAATAATTAGAAAATAATCTGGACTTTTTTGTGAGTTCAAATCATGATATTTTATGTCTTTTCAATTGACTTTCCCGTTCCGAAGCCGCGGTAACTCTATTGAATATTCCTGCAGGACAGGCTGACATTTTCCCCAAAAGAACTTTTTTTGGAACGAAGTTCCTTATCGCGCGTTGTGAAAGGGGGCTGGACGGAAATTCTTACGAAAAGTTGTCACGACACTTTTATCCGACTGCGCGACGCAAAGGAGGGTAATGTGTTTATTACCATGGAATGGAATGGAATGGACTGGACTGGACTGGACTGGACTGGACTGGACTGGACCGGACCGGACCGGACCGGACCGGACTGGACTGGAGTAGAGTCGCGACGATTATTTTTGTTGAGTGTATACAGTAACTTCGTTCCATCCGGGTGTCCCTTGACACCTCTCAAGTTTTTTTGTTGTTCAAATCTTCAATTTTCTCTCACCCTAGGTGAAGCAAAAGGACTGTCTGATTTTTCCTGACTAAAACCTACCCTGATAAAATCTAAAGTTCTTGTAGTTGCGTTTTGCGTAACAGGGCCACCGTTACCTAACTTTATAGGCGGGCCCGTGACCCGGGCACCCTATAGGGCTCCGTCACGTTTTCCCGCCCTTGAGTTGTATACTTTATGGCAACTGGCTTTAAAAGCCATGAGCGTGACTTTGGTAGGGCACGTTGGCAAACATGGGGCTTTGGTTTTATTGTATTTCTTGATACAAGTGCCATAGAAGAGATTACTTTTAGAAATAATTGGAGCACAATTCTGTGTTTATAAAGTTAACGATATTTTTGAAAAAAAAAACATGGAAGCTAATTCTTGTAAATATTGTATTATTCACCGTGCGTTCACATAGTTTCATTCGAAGGTTTGTTTCATTTATATCATTAAAATTACAATTAACTTTTAAAGTCGAGCTAAAAAGTCTTCATACTTATTAATTTATTTCACCTGGCACTACCAAATTAGAAAGGCTCCTTCTTTTTATAATTAGATTAGAATCACCGGTATTATGATAATATCATTTTATAACATACTTTACTTAAAATAACTAATTATAATTCCCAAAGGTTGCCAACACCTGGCCACGCTTCATTGCCTGTCAAAAAGTTGAAATACCGAAACACTTATTTTTATTTTTAAATTCAAACGCAAATCATAAAAATCCCTGCCAAATGATTTCCAACTCTATTGTAAAGCGATTAAGGTTAAAGCTATGGCTTTTAATGTTACCTCAATAAGTTAATGCAAAAGAATTTCTATGTGACTTGGAAACGACGAGACGACCAATGTCGGAAGATCTCCCCCGCTCCCTTTGGACCTGAAATTGTGAAACGAATTAGGGATTTTTTTATGTAACCTTAGAGGTCCTTTTATTTTGGTTTGTGTGTCGTAAGTTAAAAGAGTTTGCGATATTTATTGATGCTTTCCTTCTAATACTGTAATCTTCATCAGATTTGTGCTCCAATTTTCTAGTTTAGAAAATAGTTATTGTATCAATTTTAACAGTATTGCTACTTCCTACAACGAATTTGTGGTCCTTCGAGCCGGATATAATCATAATACGACATGGATAGCTAAGTGGCTGAGCGTTCAGCTGATGCGTTGCGTGTCTGAGATTCAATTCTACCACGGAATTAATATTTAAATGGTCTATATACTAGATAGTTGCTCCGGGGTATTTGTGTTTGTGAGTTCAAATGTTCAATGTCCACTATACAGAAGAAATATCTCGTGTCAATCAACGTTTTCAGAAAAAAAACTGGCCTAGTGCATGTAGGACCATGCTCAATGAAAGGATTCCGTAGTTGATTACTCCGCTATCACCATGTTATTTTAAGACTTCTTTATAATTTTCCTGTAATGTCTAAACAAAGGACGATTATCATTCTGTTACCATGAAATGTTCAAACGAGGAAATAGAAGATTCAGCAACTGAGTGTGAGTGACTACAGCCACTAGGCTACAGCTTAATTGGTAAGCCGTCTGAAGTACTTATCCAGAAGACGCGGGTTCAAGTCCTGATCGCAGCTGAATTTTTCTTTCCTCAAAAATCATCTCTAAGGTGAATGCTCCAAAATGACGGGGCTCCCTTCAAAATGACGGGGCCACCTCTAAAATGACGGGGCCCACTCTCAGAGGGCCAAAGCCTGCCGGGGTCGCGGGATTTATTTCCTTACCTTAAAGCCCGGTTTCCACCGCGAGCGGAACGGACACATTAAGAGGATTGTATAGCGGCTGCCTTTTCAAAAAATAGGTATTTAGAAAAACTCGTGTTGTCCCTCTCGCTCGTTGAAAAACCCCCGATCGTGCGATAGAGAGCGTTGCAGCTCGCTACTGACTGTGAGTATTTTTTATATGAAATTTGTCTCTCGGGAGAAAACGTTTTTCACATACTAAATCACGTCCAATCTCTTAGATTCTAGTGTCAATCGTTTCAGCATATTATAATCTAGGTTTGTAGGTTTTGCTTTTTTTCTAAAACTTCTTTGTTTTTAAAATACAAAGGTTTTGCTTCAAGGAAGATTTTGTCATAAAAATAGTAACTTTTAGGCGCCTGTTACTTTCAAACTATTATAAATTTTGAAAAAAAGAAAACCTATAAACCTAGTTTTTTACAGTGTCAGAAGCATTCTAAAAAATAATTGAGATAGGATAACATTTAGGGGTAGGAAAACGTTTTCTCTTTTAGTATGGACGAGCGCTCGGTAGACGATAGTCTTAATGACTGAACGGGTGAAAAGAGTAAAAATGAGCTCGCTCCGGGAACTAAAAAACTCTTTGTTGATGGAAATACAAGTATGCAGTTTACGCTTGCGAGTTTAACGGAGTCCTTAATGGGTCCGTTCCGCTCGCGGTGGAAACCGGGCTTGTCCCCGGAACATAAAGGGCTATTGAAGGACACCGTGGATTTTAGTCAGTAGAAGTCTGACAGTCCCTCCCGCCCTGCCCGGGGTGGGAGGACTCATTTGATGATTTTACCACGCTAAAAAAAAAGGTGAATGCTCCAACCAGCCCGCGAAATTCAATGTTTCTGTAAATTGTTAAAATCTCCGAAATCTAACTTTCATGCACCTTTTCTATGTGAGAGCTGATGGAGCGAATGTTTTGATAATTCTTGTATTTAAAATTATACTTGTTATTGCCGCAATTCATATTTCGATAAAGTTACAACATGTCACTGGCATGCAAATCGCAAAAAACGTAAGAAAGTTTGAATTTCGCGGGCTGGTTGGAGCATTTACCTTAAGAGCGCCCTTCCCCATTCGACGAACGACAACGCGAGCATGGCCAAAAAGCTTGTTGTTTCATCCAGAACAAGAGGCAAACCCGTCCCCGCTCGACTCGTCCCCCGCTTACCTCTAACCGCCACATGGCTAATAAGCAAGTGAGAACGCGACAACATTAAAAGGAAAATAGTGTGCGGAAGTTTCATAAAACTTGTTCCAAGAAATACGTGTTTTTTCGTAAGCCTTACAAGATTATGAAAAAAAAGTTTTACATTTAGAAACTCCATTACATTTGCAAGGTTTCTATGCAAATATTTATTTCCGGTTACAATTAATGAGTACATTATAAACGCCCAAACATCATATAAAATTTGTGCAAAAAAGCTGATTTTTGGAGGTTTGTACTGAATTTGTTTCTTAAAATTTTGATTTCGCGTTTTGATAGAAACCTAGATATAGTGCACAAGATGCCTATTAGTTCAAAAGTTTCAAAGAAATATCTGTTACAACGCCATAATCACGTACGAGCGTTTGTATGAAAAGATAGACGGGTTGGCCGCCCTTAAGGTAGTGACAATTGGTTAGCACAGGAACCTCGCTACGTCTCCTCCCCTGCGTCTACAACGTGGGCTAAGGTGAACGATTTGTCAAAGCGGGTCATTAGCGGCCCAAACGAGAGGATAGCTCCTTTGTCAGTCTCAGTTAGTCATTACGAATGCCATCACCATTTGGGTAATAACTGATGTTGTTTGTGTTTTTGAGGTTTAACATGGCAAGCAAAAAATAAAGGTAGTTAGGGACAACGCAAGCAGGATCCGCGTTGAATACTCAGATTGACGATTGCTTGATCTGTACTAAAACTAACAATTAGTCTAATTCAAAAGTTCGATCTTCGCTCGGAATTAATATTTGCTGACCAACAACTAGTTGTTCTGGGTCTGGGTGTTTGTGTAGGTGTGTGTTTTTTCTATCCTTGTTTTTTTGACGTGATAACGGCTTATAATTCGATGGCCGGCTGCACGCACGAAAAAAGATGACGTCATGCGGCGTTACCTCGCTCTGTAGCGTTCCATAGCAACGGCGTGTCAAATGTTTGTTTGTTTATAGAAATAAAAAAAAAATATAAAAAAAAAACGTTCAAATATCGATATCGTCAGTAAACCGAATTTACAGAATTTATAATCGATTTTTTTTAAATAAGTACCCCTGAAAAATAAGATATAAGTAGCAAGTTCGAAAAAGATATTGATTATCCTCAGTGCCTATAGTTGTTTATCTATAGGCACTGACGACAATAGCCTTGGTTTGCCAATTCTCGGAAAGTTCTCGATATGTAAATAATTGTCACCTATCTTCTACAGGTAGACCTACAACTGACATGTGTTCTTGTTATTACGTTATTAACAATAATTTTACTTGCCGCCTTAGCTTTGTTCAGATACAATGATGACAGTTAAGATTCCGTCTGCCCTCTGTGGAACGGAAAAGACTGTCGAAAGTTATTATAGTTTATTTCCGCCTAAAAGTAATATTCTATTTCAATCTAAATCCTGATCAGTCTTCTTCGATGACTGCTTCTGATTGGACATCTCTTAGACATGATTGGTTACAGAAAAAAGATCAAAATTGTAAACGAGATGGATTATTAATAAAATTATCAGTGTTAATAAAAGTATTTCTTCTTCCAGTTGAAGTCTCCTACGGACGAGAGTACCGGCACCGATGGAGATGCGCCGGCTGCTAACGGCTCCATCTTCACCATGACCCTGAAGAACAACCATCTTATTGTGGAGACGGAGGAAAGGAATGTAAGTATCAATTATTATCTAAATCAAACCCAACAAACAAGAAAAAAATATTGAGACTAAAAAAGTACACACATCAAAAAAAATTGCGATCACTTTTAGGCAAACCTGCCAAACTTTTTCTAACCACAATTGAAATCAATGAATAAAGCTAGAATAGACACGAAAAAAAGTACTGTTGTATCCCATTTTAATGCAAGGAAGATCTCAACGAAAGTGTGTTACTTAGATACTACTCACATTATCAAGATAAATATAAAACAAAATATTAACAAACCTAAAATTGTATTGTCTTGGAAAAGAACAGAAAAGGTTCTAGTGTAGAACCCTGAAGAATCCTTAAGAAATTAAGTAGAAGCCAAAACTCATTAGTCTTTCAAGTCTGCAACTTCAAAGTATCAATGTTATTGACTCTCTAAAATGTTGTCACAAAACGGAAACACTAAAATTAATGAGACTTTAGCAGTCTAAACACTTCCGTATTACTTTAGCTTAGGATAGTTACAAAGTTGGGGAGCACATGCACTCTGGCACCCGTACAACCCGCAGACAAAGTTCAGCAAATGCCAGACAGGAGCTGTCGGCCGCGGCGGTTCCTCAGGCATTTCCCGGCGCCTTGTCGGAACATGTCGGGTAGAAACTTAGTCTTACGGTGGTCTAACTAAATCTATTTTGATGAAAAGTTTGGTGAGGAGTTCGTAAACAATTAAACTAGGAATCTGGTACAATGATGTCATGTGCTCATTACCTTGTAATATCAGTATCTAGTAGCTTATTGTTAGTAACAAAGGAACAAGGATAATGATTTTCGACGACCACCAATATTTATTTACCCTCAGAAGTAGTTATCCTTTGCTTGTTTGTCGTAACACTACTCTTTGACAGAGTATTTTCACATGAAGATCTGGACTGTTTTTGTTGGTACTCAATTGAGCTCACGTTTTCATATTTTATGTAGTACCTATACAACCTAAAAACGTACCTTATCTTTTTCCAGGACATCTGCAAAAATGGACGAGAAACGAAAATGAAGTACTCACCAGACAACGATGGCATCTTTGTGGTGGAGGTACAGCAGTCAACAGCCTACAGGCCTAACAACAAGGCCATCCACAACTCCCCACCCCATGACCCACAGATCTCCACCAACCAGGCTCTTATACACCGCGTCCCTGAAGAGTTAGACAAGAAAATAGAGGAAGACAGCGAAAAGAGCAGTGGAAAGTATGAAAAAGACAAAGCAATGGCTTTGTCTAGTACCGGTCTCTCAATTTCGGACCTGAGCATGTCCTCAATCGGGTCCCATAACGTCAGTTACTCTTACAGCAGCCAAATGGGATATGAGCAAGGTCATTTCGGGTATCCAGTCTATGCTGGGTACGACACAACGAAGGACGATGTTCCGGAAGGAATTGTCAATGACAACTCCCAAGAGCCTTTGATAACCAAAACCCCAACGGACCCTGATAAGCCTGTAGTAACTGCCGCAATATTCAAGCAAGACTCCATTATAGGCAACGAGGCATTACAAGGACCTGGATACTGTATCGAAGGCTCAACAGATGGACCGCTACTATCAGATGTTCAAGCCAGAGAATATAGTCTACAGCACATCCATGATCAGAAGAAACTGGAGAATGGTGTAGCAGTTCCTGTGGTGGAGAAAATCGAAGCTTCAAAGTCTTTGAATCGAGCTGACAGTCTCCCCGTGCGGTTAGAAGAAGAAGAAGCTGAAAAAGTACCGATGGAAACTATCAAAGAAGACGACGGCTCAGGAAAAGATAACATGAAAGGAAAAAGAGGATCATTGCCAATTATAAGGACAGATATGTATGACTCAGTTCGGGATGTGATCCTACCTTCAGGATCCCCGAAGTTTGAGAAGCTAAATAATGAGACATCGCCAGGGGATGCGGGATACATTACGCCCCCCATGATCACTATCACAGAGGAGAGTGAATCCAGCAAGTCTGATGGCACCAGTTAATTTAGCGCTCGTTTTTATGTATATAGTATGAGGAGGGTGTTTTTGATGTGTTGAAGTGCGGTGTCAGGGGGAAAGCAGTCGAAGATTCTCTATGGTATAAAATATGGCCCATTGATTTTTGTACAGTCTACTCTGTGAAAGTGATATTTGTCAATATGTATGCTGTTATCTGCCAATTTGATTCAAAGCTATCGGGCAGTTTTTTGTAATTTTTAACACGAGTACACATTCAACTTCTCCTACTTCCATTTCTACTATCATTCTAAAATGGGGAGGTGTGCGTCTTTCTCGCTGACACCGCATTTCTTAGAAAATAATTTTGTAAAATCTATGAAGTAGTCGTAAGCTTGGAGTCACCTCGTTGTTTCAGTTCAGTTCCGGTTCAGCCACTAGTAGCTCTTGACCGTTCTGTGTGTCGCTCCGTAGGTGATTTGTATAAATTAGATTACTGCTGGTATATTTAGATGATATTATGATTGTTTTGAGCGACTGGCTCTACTATACATATAATAAGTCAATTTTGTTAAAAAAATCTATGGATAGATTATGAACTTGTGATCGTGGAAAGGCGAAAGTTTGATATTGGATTTCTCATAAAAAGTAAAGTCGTTGATCTGAGAAAGACTTTTTTGTGGATCGAGCATTCAATAATTATAGTTAATTTGGTAAATTCGAGATGGAGTATTCAAGATATTGAGGAAGTTATACAGGCTCGGCATATTAAAATACTGTATTTTTTTAAGCTAAAGATCAGTTGATGCTATAAATTCGGTATTGGTATTAGTATCGCTTCTTATTTCTTCTTCTAGGAATACTCTATCGGTACCAGTAGGTTTCGATACCGGTTTTGCAGTATCAATTAATTACATTTTATCATTTTTGTGGTTGTCATTATGTCATCTACATATACTAGTGTTTAGAGGATAATCATGAACTTTGGAACATGTGATCAGGCAAATGTCGTCGACGGTTAAATGGTGAAGTCGTAGAATGAAATATTTGGAAAGTTGACAAGAACGCAAGTTGCAGAATTATATCTTGGTTTCAAAATTGAAGGAAAGAGCTTTTGATTCCGACTCCAAACAAAAACGAAAGTGATGCCTATGGATGATAATAAAGTCATAGACATTAAATACGTTACTTTGATGGCATATAACATTCAAATCACTCAGAAAAAATCTAAGAATTCAGTCCTACATACCATGATCTCTACCTTTTCACATGGGGGTAGATCCTAAATCCCTGCATGTTGATGTTCCTTTGAATCTTCAAACGAATGAAAATCGTTATTTTATATTTTTTCAAATTGCAATAAATACTTCTTTAATATTTAACCGTGGACGTTTTTTCTAGGAAGTCGTTTCTATGATATGTACATTTATGTTCTTTATCGTTGTGGCCAAATAGTTGTATGTATAGATAAGTGATGGCAGAGTGAGTGTTGACAGATTTGCCATCGAGACTATTACTGTACATTATTTATATGTTCAATAGCGAAATATAAATAAAACTAGATTAACTCTTAATCTTGTGATCGCACAAGTTCAAAGTTTCAATATTATTACTAGAAACAACAAAATTATCGATTTGTTTATTTTTCTACAGATGGTTCAAGAACGACATAAAAATACTTCGTGTAAGAGGAAAAAAATTGAATATGGAAACATTGAACTTGTAACTTGGTACGATTATTAAGATAGGTCTAGGGAATCCATCTGCATATAGTTTGACCATATCGATCACACTTTGATTTTGGGTTTTTGGTCCATACATTGTGGACCATGTCAACATTTAAAAATCCTGACAGTGAAAGATTATTTTTGAGATATGTATTGTTTTTCCAAATCAAGTAATGATCCTGTCAACATTTAATTTCTGCATTTACACCAAATTTCGCTACTATCTAGTGTAAGATATCTACTTATTGTTAAAAATTATTTATAAAATTAAGGAATTGAGATTCGGTATTCAAGGCTCTTTTCAGTTATTTTTCATATAGTTTATAAATATTATAATAATACAATATAATTTGTTAGTTATTAGGTAACGTTAGTTTTGCTCAGTTTTTGAAAATTATTTAAAAGTTGTGATAGAATTTATAGATAATAATGAAAATGATGTTTTACTATGAAGTTGACTGTCGATTACAGTGTACTGTTTTAGTTTAGTTATTCCAAAATTACATTTACGAAAAGTATTGATACTATAGTTCTTTGCACCAATTTAAAACAGAATCGACTTTTCGGTCTAAATTTTTGACCTTCGAGCCGGATGCAAAGTTGGAATGAGATTATATTTGTCATTATAATTGAAACAATTTGCTTCCTTTTCCCCTTGATATCCTGATATAATGAAATGAGCTCAGATGTGTTGCAAAGCTAACCACTAGAAGCTTCACAAATCTGTTATACCTACTGATAAACCTGAAATCAGTATTCATGGTTAATTATATTTATGCAAATGTTACACTATGGTCGACAGCCACCTTTATACTGTGTTTACTTTGAGTGTTAGTGCCGTCCGCGAGACAAACGAAATGTTTACGTGCCAAACAAACCTTTGCGAAGTGTTAAACTGAAATTAACTAGTTTTACGGGGTAATAAGTTCATGTTTAAAACTTAGAGGCAGGCTTAATGTCTTACTGGAGTTTGATTATCACAGATGCGTATGAAAAGAAGTCATTTGAGTTTTATGTGCAAAGAATAAAAAACTATTTTAGAAGCCAAAGGACATCTTTATGGTCAAAATTTTTATTACAGTACAGACCTTCTGTCTTTTGATGACATTGAGAGGTGACCCTAATGATAATTTATAATTTACTAAAATCTAAATAAATGATGAATCAAATCGAAATGTTCAATGCTCAGCACACTGAGTTGAATTTCAATAAAGCATAATATTTTACTTTACATAATGAAGAATAGTATCGATTTATCAAAAAACAATCACATAGTAAAAAGTTGATTTGTATTTTTTATGATTTTTTTTGTGTTCATAATTCAGAATAATTAGCTTTTGAGAAAAAGAGTTGTGTATCCTGTAAAACTAGTTTAGAAAATGGAATATTCGCGTAAAATGATTATGAAATTAAAGAAATTATGATTTCGTTCTAGGCTAGTTGAAAAAGCTAAGAGTTTGAAAAATATAATTAGGACATAAGTGATAATTATTGTATGTAAATGAATTTAGTTCGCATTAATGATTTTAATATTTTATTTGAAGTTACTTTTATAAAATAAATTTAAAGTGATTTGCGGAATGTGAGTTTTATTCTTGTGTTCTATCCATATGAATAAGAAATAAAAGAAAAAAAATCTAAAGACATACACGGACACTCATAAAAAAAAGAGTTTCCGATCACTTCGAAAAATCGGCAGCTTATTTGTTACGGTGGATTAAAATAACGAGAACAGTTTTATTTTCCCACGTTTTTAATATACATAGAAAACACATAGACTTGATATAGTTTAATTTAATTTTATATCAGCATAATTAAGAAGCTCTATAAGGCGCTCACTGACCGCGAGAATTCACCTCTAATAAAACATAAAAGTGCGCAAATTGATGCTGTATTGTCTTCGAATGTTCGAATCTGTAACGTTACATTACAGGTGAATGATCGCGGTGAGGGAGCGCCCTTAACTGTTCTGTGGCTTAAGCTAGTGATCACAAACTTTAAGTGTGTATGTATGCATTGTTCACACAATCACACTACACAATATCACGCCTGTGCGAGTCACTAAATGAGGGTAGGTTATTGGCATCAGCAACTCGGTCCGATAACTGGTCTCAGCGACTCGCTCCAGTAGCTGGCGCCCGCAACCAGCTCCAGTAACTGGCGCCAGCGACTCGCTCCAGTCACAGGCGCCAGCGACTCGCTCGAGTCACTCGCGCCAGTATCGCGCTCCAGTAACTGGCGCCAGTAAGTCGTTCCCGTAACTGGCGCCAGTGACTAGCTCCAGTAACTGGCACCAGTGACTCGCTCCAGTAACTGGGGCCAGTGACTAGCTCCAGTAACCGTCACCAGTGACTCGCTCCAGTAACTGACGCCAGCGACTCGCTCGAGTCACTCGCGCCAGTAAGTCGCTCCAGTAACTGGCGCCAGTAAGTCGCTCCAGTCACAGGCGCCAGCGAATTGATCGAGTCACTCGCGCCAGTACCGCGCTCCAGTAACTGGCGCCAGTAAGTCGTTCCCGTAACTGGCGCCAGTGACTAGCTCCAGTAACTGGCACCAGTGACTCGCTCCAGTAACTGGGGCCAGTGACTAGCTCCAGTAACCGTCACCAGTGACTCGCTCCAGTAACTGACGCCAGCGACTCGCTCGAGTCACTCGCGCCAGTAAGTCGCTCCAGTAACTGGCGCTAGTAAGTTGCGTCAGTAACTTGCTCCAGTAACTGGCGCCAGTGACCTAGCTCCAGTAACTGGCGCCAGCGACTAGCTCCAGTAACTGGCTCCTGCGACTCGCACCATCAACTGGAGCCAGTAACTCGCGCCTGTAACTGGCGCCAGTAACTCGCTCCAGTAACTCGCTCCAGTAACTGGTGCCTGCGACTCGCTCCAGTAACTGGCGCCCGTAACTCGCTGCAGTAACAAGCACTAGTAACTGGCGCCAGTAACTCGCTCTAGTAACTCGCTCCAGTAACAGGCGCCAGCGACTCGCTCCAGTAACTGGTGCCAGCGACTAGCTCGGGTAACTGGCTCCTGCGACTCGCGCCTGTAACTGGCGCCAGTAAATCGCTCCAGTAACTCGCTCCAGTAACTGGCGACAGCGACTAGCACCAAAACTGGTGCCTGCGACTCGCTCCAGTAACTGGCGCCAGTAACTCGCTCCAGTAACTCGCTCTAGTAACTGGCGCCAGTGACTAGGACCAGTAACTGGTGCCTGCGACTCGCTCCAGTAACTCGCTCTAGTAACTGACGACAGAAACTCGCTCCAGTAACAGGCGCCAGCGACTCGCTCCAGTAACTGGTGCCAGCGACTAGCTTCAGTAACTGGCGCCAGCAACTCGCTCCAGTAACTCGCTCCAGTCAAAAGCGCCAGCGAATCGATCGAGTCACTCGCGCCAGTACCGCGCTCCAGTAACTGGCACCAGTAAGTCGCTCCAGTAACTGGCGCTAGTAAGTCGCGTCAGTAACTCGCTCCAGTAACTCGCTTCAGTAACTAGCACCAGTGATCAGCTCCAGTAACTGGCGCCAGTGACTCGCTCCAGTAACTCGCTCTAGTAACTGGCGACAGTAATTCGCTCCAGTTTCAGGCGCCAGTGACTCGTTCCAGTAACTGGTGCCAGCGACTAGCTCCAGTAACTGGCGCCAGCAACTCGCTCCAGTAACTCGCTCCAGTCACAGTCGCCAGCGAATCGATCGAGTCACCCGCGCCAGTACCGCGCTCCAGTAACTGGCGCCAGTAAGTCGCTCCAGTAACTGGCGCTAGTAAGTCGCGTCAGTAACTCGCTCCAGTAACTCGCTTCAGTAACTAGCACCAGTGATCAGCTCCAGTAACTGGCGCCAGTGACTCGCTCCAGTAATTCGCTCTAGTAACTGGCGCCAGCGACTCGTAGACATGAGAGCCGCGCCGGCGCGCCGCCGGCCGTCACCGTGAATTCGGTCGCCGCGTCGCCGCCGAAAGAAACGTGCGGCGCGCCGCCACGACGAGTCGCAACTTGCTTTCTCGCTCGCACGCGCGTCCTGATGGCATTCGGCGTTTGTTCGCTCTAGCCTCTTTGCTACACTCACTACGTAGCTTATGCCACACACGTTAGTGCCTTTTCACACGTTCCGGTAGCCAGGTAGCCGGTGCCGGGTAGCCGGCGGCGCAGTGTATGGCATGTACTATAGCTTTCACACGTACCGGCGTAATTTGCCATACCGGCACCGGCTACCCGGCAACCGGAACGTGTGAAAAGGCGCTTACAGTATACTTGCGGTAATCCAGACTTGCGCAAGTATACTGAAACGTGTGTGGGAAGATACTAGCACTTTCTAAGGGACGACACAACGCAACGACGTCAAGTTAATCGAATTGCATCAATATTTTTTAGTGGCAAGGTTGATTTTCACTTGTGGTTGGAATCGATCAAATCCCGTCATATCACGCCATGGTTAAAGTCCCTAAAATGTTTGTGCAAGTCTCGATTTGTACAAGTATACTGGTACGTGTATAGTCGGTTCTACACAGTCAAGTGTATAAATTACCGGCCAAACCCGATTGCAGGATAAACTAGTCTGGCCTAGGCAAAACTAGTTCTTCCTTCAAAAGAGAAATCGACAGAGCCCCGCTTAGCGGGGCTCCTACTTCTGGGTATCGTCCGACCATCAACCTAGACTAGAGTCAACGGGCTCGCCGCAATCGCGGCGGTAAGATCCCACTTTGAGGAGTGGCTGGATAAATTTGTTTTATAATTTTTGGTATATGTGTGTTGTGTAAGATGTGTAACATTATGAGATCATTTATTCAAGAAAACTTCAGTTTCATGATGATTGAGTTTTTGTAGATATGATAAAAGTTAGAGTTAGAGTTACAATTAGAGTTAGAGTTACAGTTAGAGTTAAAATTCAATTTAAGTTTGAGTTCAATTCAAGTTCCATTCAAGTTAAAGTTCAGTTCAAGTTCAACTTCAATTCAAGTTAAAAATCAATTCAAGTTCAAGTCAAAGTTCAAATTCAAGTTAATTTCAAATTCAATTCAAGTAAAAGTTCAATTCAAGTTAGAGTACAATTCAAGTTCAAGTTAAAATTCAAGTTAAAGTTCAATTTAAGTAAAGGTCCAATTCAAGTTAAAGTTCAATTCAAGTAAATTTTAAATTCAAGTTCAATTGAAGTTCAAGTTAGTTTAATTCATGTTCAATTCAAGTTAAAGTTCAATTCAAGCTAAAGTTCAATTCAAGTTAAAGTTCAATTCAAGTTCAAGTAAAGTTCAATTTAAAGTTCAGTTCAAGTTCAACTTCAATTCAAGTTAAAAATCAATTCAAGTTCAAGTTAAAGTTCAAATTTAAGTTAATTTCAAGTTCAATTCAAGTTAAAGTTCAATTCAAGTTAAAGTACAATTCAAGTTCAAGTTAAAATTCAAGTTCCATTCAATTCAAGTTAAAGTTCAATTCAAGTTAAGGTCCAATTCAAGTTAAAGTTCAATTCAAGTAAATTTTAAATTCAAGTTCAATTCAAGTCAAGCAAAAGTTAAATTCAAGTTAAAGTTCAATTCAAGCTAAAGTTCAATTCAAGTTAAAGTTCAATTCAAGTCCAAGTTCAAGTTCAAGTTAATTTCATGTTCTAGTTCAATTCAAGTTGAGGTCCAATTCTAGTAAAAGTTCAATTCAAGTAAAAGTAAAATGCAAGTTAAAGTTCAATTCAAGTTTAAGTTTAATTCAAGTTCAAGTTCAAATCAAGTTCATGTTCAATTCAAGTTCAATTTAATTTCAAGTTCAATTTAAGTTCAATTCGTTCTAGTTCAAGTTAAAGTAAAATTCAAGTAAAATAACAATTCACATTCAAGTTGAAGTTCAATTCAAGTTCAATTCAAGTTCAAGTTCAATTTACGTTCAATTGAAGTTAAAGATCAATTCAAGTTCAATTCAAATTAAGGTACAATTCAAGTTAAAGTTCAAGTCAAGTTAAGTTCAAATCAAGTTAAAGTTCAATGCAAGGTAAAGTACAATTCAAGTAAAATAACAATTCACGTTCAAATTGAAGTTCATTCAAGTTAAAACTCAATTCAAGTTCAAGTTAAAGTTCAATTCAAGTTAGAGTTTAATTCAAGTTCAAGTTCAATTTAAGTTCAAGTTCAACTTAAGTTAAAGTTCAATTCAAGTTCAAGTTCAATTCAAGTTCAAGTTAATTTAATTCAATTCAAATTCAAGTTAAGTTCACTTAAAGTTCAATTCAAGTTAAAGTTCAATTCAAGTTATGGTCCAATTCAAGTTAAAGTTCAATTCAGGTTAAGGTCCAATTCAAGTAAAAATAAATGCAAGTTTTAACTTGCATTTATTTTGAATTGAACTTTAGTTCAATTCAAGTTCATGTTCAATTCAAGTTCAAGTTTAATTCAAGTTCAAGTTCAAATCAAGTTCATGTTCAATTCAAGTTCAATTCAAGTTCAATTTAATTTCAAGTTCAATTTAAGTTCAATTCGTTCTAGTTCAAGTTAAAGTACAATTCAAGTAAAATAACAATACACGTTCAATTCAAATTCAAGTTAAAGCTCAATTCAAGTTCAAGTTCAATTTAAGTTCAATTCAAGTTTAAGTTCAATTTCAAGTTCAAATTCAATTTAAGTTCAAGTTAATTTCAAGTTCAATTTAAGTTCAATTCAAGTTCTAGTTCAAGTTAAAGTACAATTCAAGTAAAATAACAATTCACGTTCAAGTTGAAGTTCAATTCAAGTAAAAACTCAATTCAAGTTCAAGTTATCAAGTTAAAGTTTAATTCAAGTTAAGGTTTAATTCAAATTCAAGTTCAATTCAAGCAAGTTTAAGTTCAATTTAAGTTAATGTTCAATTCAAGTTGAAGTCCAATTCAAGTTCAATTCAAATTCAAGTTAAATTTCCATTCAAGTTTAAGTTCAATTTAAGTTCAAGTTAATTTCAAGTTCAATTTAAGTTAAGGTCCAATTCAAGTTCAATTCAAATTCAAATTAAGGTACAATTCAAGTTAAAGTTCAATTCAAGTTAAGTTCAATTCAAGTTAAGTTCAATTCCAGTTACAGTTCAATTCAAGTAAAATAACAATTCACGTTAAAGTACAATTCACGTTCAAGTTGAAGTTCATTCAAGTTAAAACACAATTCAAGTTCAAGTTAAAGTTCAATTCAAGTTAGAGTTTAATTCAAGTTCAAGTTTAATTTAAGTTCTATTCAAGTTCAAGTTCAATAATTTCAGTTCAATTCAAATTCAAGTTAAGTTCACTTAAAGTTCAATTCAAGTTAAAGTTCAATTCAAGTTCAAGTTTAATTCAAGTTCAAGATCAAATCAAGTTCATGTTCAATTCAAGTTCAAGTTTAATTCAAGTCAAGTTCAAATCAAGTTCATGTTCAATTCAAGTTCAATTCAAGTTCAATTTAATTTCAAGTTCAATTCGTTCTTGTTCAAGTTAAAGTACAATTCTAGTAAAATAACAAAAAATAAATTGAACTTGAAATTAACTTGAACTTAAATTGAACCTGAAATGGGGATGGCAACTCAAAGCTAATCGTAGATGGCGCTGCGATAGTTGGTCCCTACGTCAGATTACTGTCTACCTTGTACAAAAAACAAACAAAATTTATTGTTATAAAAATTGAGTTTATATACAAAACAAATATGGAAAATTATTCGTCAATGCAAGTGCATATACTAAAAGAAGAATTAAAACGCCGCGGTGCATCTACAAGAGGAAAAAAAGTGATTTAATTGAGTGGTTATACATTTGATTTTACCGTAATAAATCCACAATTACTTGTAGTTGAGGTTTCAATTTTTGAGTTTAGGTATGTTTTACCTGTCCTCTCCTATAACAAGAATATAATGCTGCTTCTGACTTTCTATTTGGTAAAATATCGTAATGTTTTAAGTCAGTAATTTTACCCCTTTTTTCTATTTAGATTAGAGAAATATCACAATATATTTAATTTCTTAACACCACAACTATCACAAAACTCGTTCCAGGTGATAATTCTTCCGCCAGACGAACCATTTCATGATTTACGGAGCGATGCAATACTGGTACTTAACCTCCAATAGAAAAGTAGGTATTATTTTGAAAAGTGTATTCGATTGTTTAGTTATGGTATAATCATAGAATTTCAAAAATAAACACAACTAACGGCCTGTCTCGGCTTCGCAAGGCTGGATATTTGTTTGTTATATAGCTTTTCCTTAGTTATAATTCAATTTTTGTTCTCAAGGCAGTCACAGCAGCTACCCATTATTTCTTGATGGTGGGAATTGTCGGAAATTTGTATGTTCCATCATTTTTACAGCTTAATTACACAACATCCAGTCATTTTACATCAATAAATCGTTTTTTTCAGAAAATTCCTTTGATTTGACAGTTCTTTTGGGACCAAACTGTCACTTGTCACTTTGACACTTGCCTTCCCCATTGTATTGAAATTTAACTTGAATTCGAATTGAACTTGAATTGAACTTTAACTTGAATTGGACCTTAACTTGAATTGAACTTTAACTTGAATTGAACTTTAAGTGAACTTAACTTGAATTTGAATTGAACTTGAATTGATCTTGAACTTGCATTTGAATTGAACTTGAATTGAACTTTAACTTTAATTGAACCTTTACTTGAATTGTTGAACCTTAACTTGAATTGAACTTTAACTTGAAATGAACTAGAACTTAAATGAAACTTGAACTTGAATTAAACTCTAACTTGAATTGAACCTTAACTTGAATTTGAATTGAGTTTTAACTTGAAGTTGAAGTTCATTCAAGTTAAAACTCAATTCAAGTTCAAGTAAAAGTTCAATTCAAGTTAGTTTAATTCAAGTTCAAGTTTAATTTAAGTTCTAGTTCAGTTCAAGTTAAAGTTCAATTCAAGTTAAGGTTCAATTAAAGTTAAAGCTCATTCAAGTTAAGCTCAATTCAAGTTTAAGTTCAATTCAAGTTAAGTTCAAATTAAGTTCAAGTTAATTTCAAGTTCAATTTAAGTTAAGGCCCAATTCAAATTAAGGTTCAATTAACGTGAGAGATCAATTCAAGTTCAATTCAAATTCAAGTTAAGGAACAATTCAAGTTAAAGTTCAATTCAAGTTAAATTCAAATTCAAGTTAAGGTAAAATTCAAGTTAAAGTTCAATTCAAGTTAAGGTCCAATTCAAGTTAAAGTTCAATTCAAGTTCAAGGTTAATTCAAGTTAAATTTAAATTCAATTTCAAGTTCAATTTAAGTTCAAGTTAATTTCAAGTTCAATTTAAGTTAAGGTCCAATTCAAGTTAAGGTTCAATTAAAGTAAAAGATCAATTCAAGTTCAACTCAAATTCAAGTTAAGGTACAATTCAAGTTAAGTTCAATTCAAGTTAAAGTTCAATTCAAGTAAAATAACAATTCACGTTCAAGTTGAAGTCCGTCATTCAAGTTAAAACTCAATTCAAGTTCAATTTAAGTTAAGGCCCAATTCAAATTAAGGTTCGATTAAAGTTCAATTCAAATTCAAGTTAAGGTACAATTCAAATTAAAGTTCAATTCAAGTTCAAGTTCAATTTAAGTTCAAGTTCAATTCAAGTTCAAGTTAATTTCAAGTTCAATTTAATTTCACGTTCAATTTAATTCGATTCAAGTTCTTGTTCAAGTTAAAGTACCATTCAAGTAAAATAACAATTCACGTTCAAGTTGAAGTTCAATTCAAGTTAAAGCTCTCAAGTTAAAGTTCAATTAAAGTTCAATTTAATTTCAAGTTCAATTTAAGTTCAATTCAAGTTCTAGTTAAAGTACAATTCAAGTAAAATAACAATTCACGTTCAAGTTCAAGTAAAATTCAAGTTAAAGCTCGATTCAAGTTCAAGTTACAGTTCAATTAAAGTTAAAGTTTAATTCAAGTTAAGGTTCAATTAAAGTTAAAGTTCAATTCAAGTTAAGGTCCAAGTCAAGTAAAAGTTATATTCAAGTAAAAGTTCAATTCAAGTTTGCAAAAAAGACAACGAAATAAAAAAAAAAAAAGACACCGACTTCCGAAAGAAAAGTTATTTTGAAGGTTATTTTACCCTTTTTTGTGGTTGTTTTTGAAGATGGTTAATTTTTTTATGAAATAAGATTTTTAGCATAGATCGAGTCTTCGTACCGCGTTCACTTGCACCATAAACCATTATCATTGTTTTAATTGTCTGTCTTTAGTTATTTTAATTAAGCTTTAGAATTGTAGATGGTAAATGGTACTACGTAGCAGGACACGCGTGCGAGCGAGAAAGCAAGTTGCGACTCCGAATTCGCGCACACGCGCGTCCTGGTGGCATTCGGCGTTTGTTCGCTCTAACTTCTTTGCTACACTCACTACGTAGCTTATGCCAGACACGTTAGTGCCTTTTCACACGTCCCGGTTGCCGGGTAGCCAGTGCCGGGTAGCCTGCGGCGCAGTGTATGGCATGTACTAGAGCTTTCACACGTACCGGCGTAATTTGCCATACCGGCACCGGCTACCCGGCAACCGGAACGTGTGAAAAGGCACTTACAGTATACTTGCAGTAATCCAGACTTGCGCAAGTATACTGAAACGTGTTTGGGAAGATACTTGCACAAATTTCTAAGGGACGACACAACGACGTCAAGTCAATCGAATTGCATCATTATTTCTTAGTGGCAAGGTTGATTTTCACTTGTGGTTGGAATCGATCAAATCGCGTCATATCACGCCATGGTTAAAGTCCCTAAAATGCATGGTCACTATCCTATGTTTGTGCAAGTCTCGATTTGTACAAGTATACTGGTACGTGTATAGTCGGCTCTACACAGTCAAGTGTATAAATAAGCCAAACTCGATTTCAGGATAAACTAGTCTGGCCTAGGCAAAACTAGTTCTTCCTTCACAAGAGAAATCGACGGAGGCCCGCTTAGCGGGGCTCCTACTTCTGGGTATCGTCCGACCGTCGACCTAGACTAGGGTCAACGGGCTGGCCGCAATCGCGGCGGTAAGATCCCACTTTGAGGAGTGGCTGGATAGGTTTGTTTTATAATTTTTGGTATATGTGTGGTGTGTAGGATGTGTAACATTATGAGATCATTTATTTAAGAAAACTTCAGTTTCATGATGATTGTGTTTTTCTAGATATGATAAAAGTTAGAGTTAGAGTTACACTTAGAGTTAGAGTTACAGTTAGAGTTAAAATTCAATTAAGTTTAAGTTCAATTCAAGTTCCATTCAAGTTCAATTCAAGTTAAAGTTCAATTCAAGTAAAAGTTAAATTCAAGTTCAAGTACAATTCAAGTTCAAGTTAAAGTTCAATTCAAGTTTAAGTTCAATTCAAGTAAAAGTTTAATTCAAGTTCAAGTTCAATTCAAGTAAAAGTTAAATTAAAGTTCAAGTTCAATTCAAGTTAAAGTTGAAGTTCAATTCAAGTTAAAGTTTAATTCAAGTTAAAGTTTAATTCAGGTTCATTTCAAATTCAAGTAAAAGTTCAATTCAAGTTCAAGTTAAAGTACAATTCAAGTTGAAGTTCAATTTAAGTTCAATTCAATTTCAAGTTAAGTTCAATTCATCAATTCAAATAAAAAATGACGCAAGTCGAGTTACGGGTTTTTTCCAGGAAGTCGCTCTAGTAACTGGCGCCAGCGACTAGCACCAGTAACTGGTGCCTGCGACTCGCTCCAGTAACTGGCGCCAGTAAGTCGCGTCAGTAACTCGCTCCAGTAAGTCGCGTCAGTAACTCGCTCCAGTAACTGGCGCCAGTGACTCGCTCCAGTAACTCGCTCCTGCGACTCGCACCATTAACTGGAGCCAGTAACTCGCGCCAGTAACTGGCGCCAGTAAGTCTCTCCAGTAACTGGCGCCAGTAAGTCGCTCCAGTAACTGGCACCAGTAAGTTGCTCCAGTAAGTGGCGCCAGCGACTCGTGCCAGTAACTGGCGCCAGCGACTCGCTCCAGTCACAGGCGCCAGCGACTCGCTCGAGTCACTCACGCCAGTAACTCGCTCCAGTAACTGGCGCCAACGACTAGGACCAGTAACTGGTGCCTGCGACTTGCTCCAGTAACTGGCGCCAGTAACTCGCTCCAGTAACTCGCTCCAGTAACTCGCTCCAGTTACTGGCGCCAGCGACTCACTCCAGTAACTGGCGCCAGCTACTCGCTCCAGTAACTGACGCCAGCGACTCGCTCCAGTAACTGGCGCCAGTAAGTCACTCCAGAAACTGGCACCAGTAAGTCGCTCAAGTAACTGGCGCCAGTAAGTCGCTCCAGTAACTCGCTCCAGTAACTGGCGCCAGTGACTCGCTCCAGTGGCTCGCTCCAGTAACTGACGCCAGTAAGTTGCTCCAGTAACTGGCGCCAGCGACTCGCTCCAGTAACTGGGGCCAGCAACTCGCTCCAGTAACTGGTCCCAGCGACTCGCTCCAGTTACTGGCGCCAGCGACTCGCTCCAGTTACTGGCGCCAGCGACTCGCTCCAGTAACTGGCGCCAGTGACTCGCTCCAGTCACAGGCGCCAGCGACACGCTCGAGTCACTCGTGCCAGTAACTCGCTCCATTAACTTGCGCCAGTAAGTCGCTCCAGTAACTCGCTCCAGTAACTGGCGCCAGTGATTAGGACCAGTAACTGGCGCCAGTGACTGGCTCCAGTAACTGACGCTAGCGACTCGCTCCAGTAACTGGTCGCCAGCGACTTTAAGTCGCTCCAGGTACTGGGAGAGACATTGGGAAGATTTGATTGGTATTTGAATGGGCCCGACTGTGAGTCGTTCTGTTCTGTTCCTGCTTTTCTGTTGGGCTTGTTTCTTTCCTTTTAGTTTTTATTTACCTAAGTTAATTTTCTCACGTATTCTTTAAAGCTATTTTCAAACTGACGGGCGTGGCGAATGCGAAGCGAGGCGTTTTTGTTTGTAATGTATGCTATTGTTTGAAGCCCGTCACATAGACTATCGGATCGCTTTCGCTTTTCTATGTGACCGGATTCAAACAATTCCATACATTACAAATAGAAACGCTTCGGATCGCATTCGCTTCGCCTGTCTGTTTGACAATAGCTTAAAAGTAGTTTATACGCAATAGAGTTTTTTGTTTTTCTTTAAATTATTTTTTTTATTTTATACTTTTCAGTTACGATTCATTGTTTTTTTTTTGTTTGCATATTGTTTATACTTAAAATAAAAACTTTAATCAATAAGTAAGAAAATTAGCGAGAATTATAGTTTTTTTATATATCTTAAACTATTATTTAAAATGAAAATGGTAAAAGGAACCTAAAGATGATTTTAAATAATAGTACATTATGCAACGAGTGATTGAATCATTAATTCGAAATACAAAACTCAAAACGAGTTTATAAAGACGTACTTTATACCATAGAATATCGAAATGAAATTAAAAAAATAAATTATAATACTACTTCTCTAACAAAATAATGTTATAATAAATTTTTTTTTCATTATGATACAGATTACAGATCATAGATACATCTATTTCATTTTTTATCTGTGGCTGCGTGCGCTCTAGATGGGAATGTTGGAATTTTGACGTTTGTGTTTCGGTGGATGACATGGTGGATGTTTATTAATTTTTATCTTTTATTTGATATGTTCGTGTTCAATGAGAGTAGATAAAGTAGTGTATGAAACTGTACATAACTAGGTATTATAGGTACCACTCGTGTGATACTATTAAAAAACTCGCTTCGCTTGTTTTTAAAACTCACACTCGTGTATAATACCCCTCATTATGTACCAGTTACATAAATTACTATTTTAACGACACGACACACGACAGGTGAAACAAGAAGTCTATTTTTAATCATAACATACAATGGGCGTTTTTCCATTAGCCGACACGGCACCGGCACGGCGGCCGGTAAAGTGCGAGGAAGCAAAAATGTATGAAAACGTATGGCTCGCTTTTGCACTTATCGGCGCCGGCGGCGGCGCCGGCCCATTTTTGCTTCCTCGCACGGGCACTACACCGGCGCGGCGCCGGCCGCCCGCGCCGTGCCGCCGGGCCGCCCGTGCCGGCTAATGGAAAAACGCTCATTCAAACGGGGGCTTTGACGTTCATTCGATGCATAAGATTAGTTCCTCGTTCGTACACTAGAGGCGCTTTTCCATTTTCCATACAATTTACGTCATTATACTTCAAGTACGCCGTTGGGTCAGTTCACACCGAGTCGCGACGCGGCGCGACGTGGCGCAATGATGTTACAAATGTCTATCTTATCGTGTAGTAAATAAATTTCGATGCTGAATCGCTATTCAAATGCAGCGCTGCGTTGCAAAAGGTGTATGTTTTCGTGTAGGAAATAGAGTTATATTTTAAGTAGCTCCATTGAAATGTGCGCGCAGCGTCAAGTTTCGGTCTTAGCTGACCCATAGGCGCGGGCCGAAGAGACATAAATGTCTTCGCCCCAAGACGTAGGCGGGGCGGAGACATAATGTCTCTTCGGCGTTTCTTTAATACAAAATATAAAGAAGCGTCGCGATGTAAAACACACAGAAGAGACAGGGCGCGGGCGCGACTCTCATAGATTTACGCACGTCCGCGACGCGTCCTTCTCTTACGTCTTTTCTATATGGCCCGCGCCTTAGGCCTCCAAATTTCTGCGTACGTAAAACATTCTGTCTAGTCATGCAACCGGGTCGCGGGAATGGCTCATCAGGTACCCGTTGCTCCGGAACGTAAAGGGCTCTTGAAAGATCACCGTGGATTTTAGTCAGTACGAGTCTGACAGTCGCTCCCGTCCCGCTCTGGGTGGAGGACACATTTTTATAATATTACAAAAAAAAAAAAAAACTGTAGAATTGTTAGAATATTATTCATACTAGGGCCTCCGAATTCCTTCGTACAAAAGGCATAATGGTCAGCTCAGACCGAGACATGACACTGCGCGCACAATGCACATTTGAGAGCTACTCAAAATCTAACTCTATTGGCTACACAAAAAGAACTTTCGCAACGTAGTGCGACGCAGCGCGATGCCGGAGCTGCGTTTTAATAGCGACTCAAAACCTGACTTATTTACTACAAGAAAAGAAACACATTTGAAGTATCGTTGCGTCACGTTGCACCGCGTTGCGTGTCGGTGAGAACTGACCGTATAATATTATTTTATCATACTGTAGTTAGTTCAGCAAAATTCTCATAGATGTCGCTAGTAGAGCATGATTGATTTTATACACGCAAGGAAGACAATGCCATCTACCGGGTGGTTTAAGAACTATGAAAAGCTGGGGTGAGATAAGGTCGTATACTGGGGGAGTGAATGACCTTTATATATTTTTGTTGCTCAACGGCTTCTCTTGGGTTAAAAGTTCCGGAAAATTCGGACAGATGTAGTTTATAAAAGTACTTTCGGAGTTATTTTTATAATATTTCCACGATTGTTTTGTCTTATGACGGGAAATCTCGTTATTTTTGTCAATTATAAGAGGTTTATAAACTGGATTACTTTAGATAAATACTTTAATTTTGTTTTTGAAACGAAACGAACTCTGTCTTCAGAAAATTCCGGAAAATTCTGAAAGATGGAGTTTATGCAAAATGTAAAAACAAAAAAGAAATAAAAAGGAAGAAAGTAACAGAAGTCAAAAAATATATAGGACCGTGTACAACGGTCACGACACGAATGAAATTTCTCACAAATTCAAGTCTTTGTAATTTTCTAAATGACTGAATCGTTTTTGATGAAACTTCATACGCAGTAGCAGGAAACATTGGTCTATAAATTTATAAGAGAGTAGTGTTAAGAGAAAATAATGTTACAGCCAAATACGTTCCTATTTAAGTGTGATTAAAAATTTATCCATTCTCACAAACTTTCGCATATGAAACAGCAGAAATAAATAAAGTACGTAATAGTAAATAATACAATTTAAATAATCCTTAGAAACGTTTCTAGTTCAACCTGTTTACATAAAACGTGGTGATTTTAGCGAAGATAATGTTTATGACAAAGCATTAATAGACTTAATAGGTTGATCGTTAAGAAACGACCGTAAAATTATCAAAGAGCAACGTTATAGATACTTGCTTGCAGGGAGAAATTAAACTAATTACCCATATTATATTTTATTTATTAGCCTTACAAAGTGTTATTGTAACTGGGTCACGGAGGCCAAATGGGTTATGTTATCGCTCCATGTCAAATACTGGTATTTTTGGGCTACAATTTAAATGCTCATCAATATTCTTTTTGTATACGAAAGGGATAAATACACACCAAATCTAAAACTCGCTTTGGCAAGGGACATCCAGAAGTCAGGTTTGGTTAGGTTTCTATGAAACTCGCAATATAAAATAGAATCTTCGACGACCCTGCTTAGGCCGATTTTTTTTATTATTACCCGAAATACGTTAATTTCTATATTGCTTTATTTTACACCATTTGCTGAGCATTTATCCATTCAGCTAAGTACCTATTTAATTTTTTGGTTTTAAAATAAGTACTTTGGTAGGTGTTTAAACTCAAGCCGTATTTTTGTTCAGCGCCCGTGCATAACTTGACAGGCCTATTGGTCTAGTGGTTAGTGACCCTGACTGCTATACCGGAGGTCGTGGGTTCGATTCCCATCCAGGACAAATGTTTGTTTGATGAGCACGATCATTTGTTCTGTGTCTGGGTGTAATTTATCTATATTAAGTATGTATTTAGAAATATATAAGTATGTTTATCAGTTGTCTAGTACCCATAACACAAGCTCTGCTTAGCTTGGGACTAGATGGCGTTGTGTGATAGTTGTGGAATATTAAATGATTAATTATTAATAACTAATTGGCACAACTAGTTGTACTATTTAGTTATTCAGCTGATTCATCATCATCAGCCTATGAATGTTCCCACTGCTGGGAGACAGGCCTCCTCTCTGTGAGAGGGAGTGGGCCTGTGCGGGTTGTTAGATGTCACATGTCTTGGATTTTTTGGTTCTGAGAGCAGTTGTGATGAAATAAATGACACAAAGGAATGCATCTAGCTTGGTTAAGGTCCACGACCTAATTCGTAAGTCTGGGCCGATACAACTCATACACGACTGCTCTTTCAGCTGGTTGAAAGTTCGGAAAAGGGTAAGCTGATACGGACAAAACAAAAAATATAGTCATATTATTTAAGGGTGGCTCATGGCTCAACAATACAAGCTGCGAAGGGTTAAGCAACGGTCACCGGGGTCGGCCCAAAGATGGGTGATCGTTCCAAAAATACTGAAAGACTACTTAGATAGGGCCTTTAAAAGCACACTTTTCTGGTCGCTTGTTCTTAATTTTATTAGCAATTGACCGTCAGAAGCCTGAAAATCAGATTATTAGTCTTACCATGGTGAACCAATAATTATTATCCACCTAGATGTAGTATTATCCACCCAATAATTGACGATTCCAGTATCTCAAAAATTGCTTCTAGAATTTATAAATATGTTCGTGTATTTACTACATCATGTTGTCTCAGTTTCCAATACAATAAGTCATACATAAGCTCATACACGTCACAAATGGTTTAAATAATGGTTACAGTAATTAAGTACAACACAAAACTGACACACCTGTAGCTAATGAAAAGTGAAATCGATTTGTACATAAATGATGTAAAGGCCTTTAACGACGAAGAAAAACATTAGTATTCCCGTTTTTTACAACAAATAATGTTTATCTTTACCTACTTCAAATACTTTTAAATGAAAGCATAATCAGTCTATATGTTCCCACTACTGGGACACTGGTCTCCTCTCTGTGTTTGAGTGAGATTTGCCAGATGTCACACGTCTTTTTTTTTTTTTTTACGTGGCAAAATCATCAAATGAGTCCTCCAACCCCGGGCAGGGCGGGAGGGACTGTCAGACTTGTACTGACTAAAATCCACGGTGTCCTTCGGTAGCCCTTTGTGTGCCGGAGTCGCGGTATACGTATGTCCCGCAACCCCGGCAGGACTGTGGCCCTCTATAGGGGGGCCCCGTCACTATGCTGACGCTCCTTGAGGCGCGCGTGGGACACAACGCGCCGTCGACCCGGGCATGGTCCATGGTCGGGCAGCGAGTTGCCCTTTACTCGCCGCCCGAGATGTCACACGTCTTTGAATTTTTGATTGTAGGACATGCTGGTTTCCTCAGAAACATTATGGAGGCACTGCTGATTTCCACACTCCATTTCCTGGTATAATTCCAACCCAAGGTTTCTTAGGTAATATCATACCCCTTGGCAAGATTTGTTTTCAGACTTTTAGGTTTCTGAATATTTGGATAACCTATCAAAAATCTACAAATGACAGTCTGAACCGAAGGTCTGCTCTACCTCGCTCATTCAATTTTTCAGTGTTAAAGAATGAAAACAGATAGTAAAAATGTTAAACTTTACCTCACAAAAGAAAAACACGAACGCCATAATTAAACACAATTTTAACATAATAATGCGTTAAACTTGCGCATTTGCAAAATAAGGGAGACGGATGTTGTTCCCCGCAAAATACCAGGAAGTACCCAAAAATAAATTATAAAAAAATACACGGAGGTTATTTATACCCGCGCGTATGTTTGGAATACCCCTCGTTTGACTACGTACATTTTTATTCCCCTGGACCGCAGTAACCGGGAAAATAGGTCAAACAAACGCCGTGCCGCTCAAACACGGAAAAAATTTAAACTGATAAAAAGACATTAGCCCCGTCACAAACATCACAACTACCCTCATCTCGCCGCTATTGATTCACTGCGGATAATTGAGTACACGCGTGTCACCCCCTCACGACACCCCCACGACACCCCCTCATCACACCCCTACACACACGCGTCGCACCTCATTTGATTACAACAGAAAAAGCGGCGAAAAATCGAGTAGATGCGATGCAGTAATCTACCCGTTGCCATAGCAACCGATATTAACGCGAGGGGGGTACATCACATAAATAGATTCCCACATAAGTCCGATTCCACACACGCGCCCCCACTCACCCCCTACATTTTTGTACAGTGTTAAAATGCCTAAAACCACCCCGCCCGAGTTTAAAAATGCCGCGCGGGCCTCGACGCAGATTAGCTAAAACTACGTATTTTTTACCCCACTGAGAGGGATCTGTTTTCTCTTTTGCCCGCTTGCTAACTACCGAAATGTGGGGGGAAGGGGGTCTAGGGGTCGAGGGTACGGAAAACTTTGTGTTTTAAATATGTCCGAAGGCACGCATTAAAACCGTTTGCGAAATACGAATCATTAGTGTGTTGTTTTACCCTTTCGTCGTTTTATATTTTTGTTTCGTGTTACGTTTTATTTTGGGATGGTGCCTAGTCTCTGCATATATTAGAGGAATATTAATTAGGATTAGTACTGAGTGAGTGAGAGTTTGAAGTCCTGAGGGAAGCGAGAGGTCCTAGTTACCCATAACGATGGTTTCCTTTTCATAAAAAATCGTTAATGTAGAAGACTTCTCCATCTTCGGAAAGTAAAACATGACTCTTACTCTTAGAAACCTGAAGAACATAATTCAACTTAAATAACTTATTAAATTCAGCTTGCTCCTGGTCTACCTGGTATGGTGTGTTAGTAATAGTTAGGACATCCTTAAGATGAAGGAATATAGTGTACTGTAATGGTTGTTCGACAAACCAGTACCAACAAATACACTAACTTCTTTTTATAAGTCCTATATATTTTATGGAGTGTTCTTTTAATTTGATAACAATGCCAGTATCATTGATACTTATATTAGGCATGTTTTCATCATTTTTTCTTTGAATATTTGAAAATCCGTAAGTTGTAGTTATCTCATGGGTCCACCTCTTTCTAGCCAAATCATTTCACTTAATTACTAGTTAATAAGAATAGAAATGGTACCACTGTAAAGGTTTAACTGTTAACTTGAAATTGATGCCAAATTAATTCAAATCGCGGTGTTTTTAAGGTGCTACCCCGGATCAATTTCAAGTAAGTAATTCCATACTTTTGCCCGCTAGTGTAGTTCAGTAAAACAAAACTCACGAGTTTTCACTCTTTTACTTTACAGCGTCTTTCCAGCATTTACAGCGTTTCTTGTATGAAAAAAATGGAACAGCGCCTCTGGTGTGGGAAGAAGGAACAAATTTTTCCTTGAAAATTGACAATTTGAAATTGTCAAAGTTCCAGTTTACTTTACGTCTCAAATACTGAAAACTCGTGTTAAGGGTACTGATATGTCTTAATGCTGTTACCTCTACTCTACATTGTAATAATTTCAATAATCTTTGTGGCTTTTCAAGTCACCAAGCTGTTAAGTCTTTAGTTTGTCTCCATATTTGTGTAAATACGACTTATGGTGAACCACCATTACGAGGGGTGTCTTCGAATATCCCCCTTAAGATTGATAGGGGTGAAACAATGGTTCCTAAGATGTGGTTTCTGAGTTTTGGTAACAATGTTAAACAATTTCACAGGTAAGCATTTAACATCTTGGTATGATAATTTAACGCGATTTTTAACAGACTTTAAAAAAAGGAGGAGGTTCTCAATTCGCCGGAATTTTTTATTTTTTATGTATGTTCCCCGATTTCTCGAAGACGCCTGGATCGATTTGGAAAATTTTTCTTTTGTTTGAAAGGGTATACTTTCCAATTGGTCCCATGATCATCAGGTCAGGATCTGATGATGGGATCCCAGGGAAATCGAGGGCAACCTTCAAATTTTATAGGCACATAGTACCATTTTCATATATTTTCTAAAGATGTTCAAGTATTTGCATCTGATAATCATCATCTCAGTTGGATGAGCTGATGATGGAAGGTACAACTCCACTAGTAAGGAGTCGGCATCGACTGATTTAGTAAATTAAGGTTGTGTTCGCATATCTCTGGAACTACAAGTCCGATTGAAGTAATTCTTTTTATGTTGTACTAGGTTTTGTTCAACTTAAGGAATACTGCTAGTTTCATCAAAATCGGTTCAGTAGTTTTTGAGATAAGGAAGGAATGAAAGAGATGTTAACGATGTTATTACCGGTGCTTCGGATTTCTTACATAAGTAAGAAAATGATGTATTTGACAACAATTTTGGTTGAATATTTATACTTAAAAGAGTAAAACAAAAACTTAAAAAAAAATGTAACCGCCTTCAAAAACAACCACAAAAAAGGATAAAATAACATACAAAACTTTTCTTTCGGAAGTCAGTGGCAAAAAAACAATGAAATTAATAAAAAAACCACCGACTTCCGAAAGAAAAGTTTTGTAGGTTATTTTACCGTTTTTGTGGTTGTTTTTGAAGGCGGTTACATTTTTTTATGTTTTTTTATCTAATGTACTTTGTGCCTTGTCCATTAGGACAAATAATATTCTTAAAACCTTTTAATTAGAATTCTTTACGGTCTAACTATCCTCTGAAAATATTATTAAGTAAATAACTTTATTTGATTCGCTGATTTTGATAATTTTTGATCTTATTTTATTTGAATGATGATTGTGCTGTTTGTTTTGTGTCATTTTCTCATTGAAGATAATATATCTTCAATTTCAGTGAAAACATCACCTACAAAAATGATAAAATCTAAACCTTTTTATTCATATCTTATTACACACACAGACACACTGACATTTTAGTTTTATTATAAGTATACAACGATGAAGCTAAGTCCCTGAATAAAATATTAGTTTTAATTACAAACTGCAATGGCGAAGCAGTGATAAATTATTTTCAATTGTGAGTGCCACCCCGGTTAAAAAAGCGGGCACCGCAACCCTCCCGAATTCAAAATGTCACCCGGAATACATCACAGATTAGCTAAAACTAGGAGAATTTTATATTCTCTCTCTTTCACACATTTTTGGGAAGGAAAACCGTGGTAAGTATAATTGGTTTTGGGGACAACTTGAGTGCTTTAACCGATTGTAATGTTAGAGAAGGTTTTGTATTTTTTTTTGAAGACGTATTGAAGTTAGAGTAATGTTGGATAAGGAGGTTTATATTCAGCAGCCAGCTGAAAAAAACTACCAAGGAGAGCGATGAGTAAAACAGCATTAAGGCGCCATCTCCACGAGCGAGAGAATCGCGGCGAGTCCTTCTATCGTCGGAGAATCTCCACGACGAGCGATTATTCACACGATTATTCCGACAGCGTATCGTCACGACTCGCAACGGAATCGCCGTGCGCCTGCGACGAGTCATTGTGCTATAGTTTTGTTTTGTTTCGCTACTGGTAACACGCTCTCATTTCTTAATGATAAATAAAGAAATTGATAATAAAGATATTGATGATATTTAGGTTTCGAAATATCAATACAAAGCAAAACAAATACGATAATATCATTCGACAGCATGGTTACCGCAGTGGCTGAGCTATTGGACTGCTGCGCAACGTGTCGCGGGTTCAATCCCCGCACGCAACAAATATTTGTATGATCTACATTTAGTTGTTCCGGGTCTGGGTGTTTGTGTATGTGAGTTTCTATATTTGTAAGCGCACCTACGACACAGGAGAATTTCCTACAAGCGTAGCATGGCGATTCTATCTCTATTCTACCAAGAAAAGACAAAGTTATTTCGTCGTTATTTCTATACAAATCGACTGTTTTGCACAATTAGTATGACACTATTCGTACACCATTAAAGAATAGAAATATATCTCTTCTATAATTATGTTAAACATTGCTATGCTTAAATCGATTTTGTCTATTCTCGCGTCGATAAAACCCGTTTTTACGGCGCCATGCTACACGTGCCGGTGTGGCAATGTTGTTTAAAAAAAAATTAAGTAGGCCAAAGCTTATTTGATGTAGACAGAACTTGGTTTCAAAATATCTGAACTGTCTATACCTACTGTATATTATAAAACTGAAGAGTTTTGTTTAATTCTTTGGTTGAACGCGCTTATCTCAGGAATAGTATTGGTTCGAATTGAAAAATCCTTTTGGTGTTGGATAGTCCATTTATTGAGGAAGGCTATAGGCTGTATAACATCACGCTACAAGCAACAAGAGACTAGCAGAAGGTGTCAAAAGGGAGGAGGGTAAACCGCGGGGACAACTTTTTTTTCTGTGGTAAAATCATCAAATGACGAGTCCTCCCACCCAGGGGTCCCGTCCTGGGACGAACTCTCAAACCTGTACTGACTAAAATCCACGGTGATCCTTCCATAGCCCCTTGCGTTCCAGGGTCACGGTTACGTGATAAGATATTCCCGCGACCCCGGGGCGGGAACAGTTAATATATTTGAAGTACTCAAAATATTTTCCTACAAAAAAGTAGCATCTTTATACCAGTCAATTTAACATGCATATCTAAAACACATTTCTTTTCAGACCACGTATTCAAAAACTATCAATACTTCAAATTGATAGCAGTGACTATAAAAGTCCCCCTAACCTACATCCGACCCTTCCCATAGATATTATATTAGTATTCTTGCCACATTTCTTACTGCAGAACAAAGTTAGAATTATTTAAAAGATATCGGAATACGTTTCATATTAAAGTTTTTTAAAACGTGATGTTTTTTGCCCTTTTTGTTTTCGATTTTTTTTTGTAGATAGATTAATTATTACATAATAATAATCAGGTTTTTCTTCAAAAGTTCTTAGAAAGTTTTTTTTAGTAAGGAAAGAAATATGGAAAACGTTTTTCCGTTAGGTATACATTTTTCCATCATATTTGAATGCTACACGTTTTACGTTTTCCTTTATTTCAAATATAAATGCATTACTTATCCGCATTTTCTACGTAATTTCTAACTTTCTAAAATCAGTCTTGGCTAACAGGGTTATAATTATTGAAATGTAGGTAAAGTTAAAGTTGTTGACTATCGAAAAGCTTTGTCAACTTATGATATCCGCTTGACTGTGGAAGTATCAAATTTTGTAAGTAAGTATAAGTATAAGTAAGTAAGTTAAGTATCAAAAGTACTAACTTTGATAAAAGAAAGCTTATAGAAAATGACTGTCACTTTACACGCTATGCCGACGGCATAGCCTGTGGGTTATGCCGCACCGCACGGGTATTCTGTTCCGCATTGTCTATGCTTTGTTTGACCTAAAACAAGCTAAAAATAACTAACCTAAAACCACAACATTAACAACAACTTTAACATAAACCAATTCATGTAACCATTAAAAATCCCGAGCAAAATAAATGCTCGATTAAACGAGCACAACAGCCAATTTAGAAAAATAACGCTAAACATTATGAGCATTACATGCCATCCGTTCAGGGCTGGCATTCGCTATTAATAAGCCTTTCGAAATATTTGACATTTTCTAAAAGTTATGCCTATGTCGTTAAGGGTATGTGTTTACAAATATTTTTGGGTAACATTAAATTATTTATTAATAAAGAAGAAAAATGTTTCGCCTTCATACCCCGGAGGCATAGACAGGGTGTTTGTACACACATCAAAAAAAGTTTGCCATCACTTTTGAAAAATCGTTTTTTTTTCTTACGGTAGATTATTTATTTCTTATTCTTTTTAGATTTTTTATTTAAAAATGTAGATTTAGGATATAAAACAACAAAACAGTTTAATTGTTTTCCATAAAATTAAAAAAATAGCCTATGCTAGTGATCACAAACTTTTTGTACTAGTTAAATTATTATGTACCATTTTTGGGGTGGATGGGAGATATTAATAGAAAGATATTCTTCTTTAAAGTGAGTTTGAAGGTGTCTATGAAACAATATTTTATTGAACATCTGAAAGAATTTTAGTTTGCTCACCAGTCCATTGCAATTGGGCACACTTCTTTTTTTTTGCGTGGTAAAATCGTCAAATGAGTCCTCCCACCCAGGGCAGGGCGGGAGGGACTGTCAGACTCGTACTGGCCAAAATCCACGGTGTCCTTCAATAGCCCTTTATGTTCCGGGGTCACGGTAATGAGATAAGTCCCGTGACCCCGGTACACGTACACATACAGCATAATGAAGGCTTTAGCCCTCTAGAGGGTCAAAGCCATCATTATGCCGTATATGTGCAATTGGGTACACTTAAGTTGTAAACAGAATCGAAGCACAGTTTTTTTCCCTAAAAATTATGCCATCATTTTCAAAATTGTTCTTCGAAGATACCTAGATCAAGATACGATTTTAAAAGCTACATGAAATTACTAATTCTCACATTACACATTTGAGATGATAATCTCTTTAGAAAAGGGTTCACCCATATATAAACCTAACTCATTATTTTGGCCCGACAGGCTCTATTCTAGCACACGTTCTGGTCGGTAAAAAGGCGAGCTACCTTTATTATATCGCCATATATTAGTTGCGGCTCTGCCTACCCCAGTTAATTCCTACAGGAGATCTCTATGCGCGTTTTATTTCCAAGCGATTTTAGATAGGGGTTGGTTCACATATCTAGACGGTGGTGTAAGGTTGGAGCGGGAAGAGAGGGAGTAATATTTTAATTAATTTAAACTATCAAGTGAAAAAAGATCTCCTTGACTTTTAAGCAATAAAATATAAAAGAGTTTAAACACAAAATTCAATTAGAAGATCAATTCTGAAATAATGTTCCACTAATTTAATTTTCAGAACGACCAACACACCGGAGTCTTCATGGTAATTTTGCAATAAGCAGTTATGGATATCCACACTTTGTTCCTGTGGTCTTAATTGAATAAGGACAAAAATAGTCTACGTACGTCAAGGGGACCAGACCTGCACCGTGCTCCACCATGTCCTCTGGGTGACAATCGCCACCCAGGCGTTTCTTCCATTCCAATCAGACACGATGAACCTCCCGAAACATCTGTCTCCGGTGAGGACCTGCGTCAGGCGGAAGGAGAGAACGTCGTGTTGCCTCTCCAGCCACTCTTCAAAGAGGGTTTATTTCGACGAGCCCAAGATGACAAAACTAACATTAACTTAAGAGGATAGAATAGCTGCTGCCATTTCAAAAAATAGGCATTTAGAAAAACTCGTACTGTCCCTCTCACGCGTTGAAAAAACCCCGATAGTGCGATAGAGAGCGTTGCAGCTCGCGACTGACTGTAAGTATTTTTTATATGAAATTTGTCTCTCGGGAGAAAACGTTTTTCACATACTAAATCACGACCAATCTCTTAGATTCTGGTGTCAATCGTTTCAGCATATTATATTCTAGGTTTGTAGGTTTTGCTTTTTTTCTTAAACTTCTTTGTTTTTTAAATACAAAGGTTTTACTTCAATGAAGATTTTGTCATAAAAATAGTAACTTTTAGGCGCCTGTAACTTTCAAACTATTATAAATTTTGAAAAAAAGAAAACCTATAAACCTAGTGTTTTACTGTGTCAGATGCATTCTAAAAAATCATTGAGATAGGATAACATCTAGGGGGAGGAAAACGTTTTCTCTTTTTGTATGGACGAGCGCTCGGTAGACGATCCTCTTAATAAACGTGTCTTGTATTCTACGTATGCCATAAATTGTCGGCACGTTACAGGCACTGTAAAATCTGTAGCCAGCAAAAAAAGTCCTAGCTGGATTCTGAACCGGCTCAAATTCAGATTGCCCAACATTTTACAATTTGCAGCTCATTCCGACACCTGGATAGCTCTTTAATTTGTCTCTTTTATATCTTGGAGGGCGCATGCAAGTTGTCGACAAGTCAACGCTTTAGTTCCCGTCGTGCTTTCTAACGGCAGTCTTTCTTCATTCTTCAAGAGTAATCTTCCGCTCCGCTTCCCGCTCCCGCCACCTCCTATGCCTTACACCGCACATTAGAAAGCGGTACATGTTGTGCACGATCGATGTCGCCCTAAGGCGTCGTTTGAAACGCCAATAAAGTTTTTTTGTTCGGATTCTCTTATATACGAGCGGTAAAAGTGAATTATAAGTTTACATGGATGATGTGTGAGTGTGTTTTTATTATTAGCTGTGTTAGAATAAAGTGTTACAATTTCTGGAAATGGGTCTCGTGGGTGGGAAAACTGTAGCCCTAACATCTGTTTAATGTTAGGGCTAGCCCTCACTCATTGAGGGCCAAAGCCTGCCGGGGTCGCAGCACACCAGTGCTGCGACCCCGACAGGCTTTGGCCCTCACGGTTACCAAACCGTGGTTCCTGAACGGCTTTTAAAGGACACCATGGATTTAATTCAGTAAAAGTCTGACAGTCCTTCCCCTCTTGCCCTGGGTGGATTGGATGATTTTACCACAAAAATAAGAAATTGCCCTTACTCATAACTGTTCGATGATCAAGGAAATAAGTGAAAAGCGACTACAATTAGGAATTAATAAGGCCGATGGGAGAGGCAACGCCGGGAAGGAAGACATGTCCTAGGAAGACCTACAATGAAATGGTGAACTGGTGAGATTCTTCAGAATGTTCTGGTGCGTAGTACTCTCCATCGGCGTGCTTCTTTCTGGTCACTTAATATACTACAAATATGGCCGAATAGTCAGCATGCTTGTCTAGACGTTACATCTCTAGTCCTAATCTAGCTTTGTGCTCGATTGATGAGGTCGACAGAGCCTGTATTTTTGTACAAATTAGTCATTTCTGTAAGTCACCCCTCTTCATTTTTTGGAAATAATCTAAAATAATAGACCATTCATCATATTTTGTTTGCTCTTCCCTTTCTGTATAGCCATTTATGAAAAACAGACAAATAATAGATACAGAGATACACTATGTCACACCAAAATCAATACAAAACCTTTCATCCTAGAAAACGCAATAAAACCTTCACAAAATTAAAAAACAAAAAAGAACTTTCGTCCTAAAAAATTAATAAACAGTCCTTCTAGTCGACCCCTTTTCACCACACAACATATATTTGTTCTACGTATATACGTTAGCGGGGAATCGAATTAGTGACCTCTGGCTACTTTCCCGTATTTGTTCAAGCGGTCGCGACCCACCCCCGCACCCCTCGGGGGGCATCGAAAAAACCCTTCAAAATTTGTTAAGTTGGAAATGGTTTCGACCCCTGATGGTAAATTAAAATTGTAGAATAGAATGGAGGTAGTTTTTTGTTCTGGGTAAGTATGTTTTTTTCGGGTTTTAAAGTGGAAAGTTCTTTTCAATGACTTAATTTATTTGATACGCGTTGTGACAATAGCGATCGTCATTTGTTATAATAATTATAGAATAGAGGTATGGTGCCTAGGTTAATATCTGGTTGACCGAGCTTTGCTCGGTTTTTAAAATGTCTATATCTTGGGAACCGAGCTTTTCTCGAACCTGGGACCATAAAAACCCCTAATCTGTAACTTTCATGAAAATCCTTGGAGCCGTTTCCGAGATCCTGATTATATATAAATAAATATATAAGAATTGCTCGTTTAAAGATATTAGATGTTATTATTTTTTATCGTGGTCTAATCATCTAATGAGTCCTCCTACCCAGGGCGGGGTAAGAGCGAGTGTCAGACTTGTCCCGACTAAAATCCACGGTGATCCTTCAATAACCTTTTACGTTCCAGGGTGTAGAACGGAATGTAGTAAGCAATCTAAAAAACAGAGACAGAAAGATTAATAATAATATAATAATAATAAATTTTATTCAAAAACATAAGGTATACGTTAAATACATTTTTTCTTACATCTATGTACAGTTCAAAAATGATCTATGCCTGAACTAGGTATTCCTGTGTTTCAGGCGAAGGGAGGTAACATTAATTTATTAATAATCACATAATAAGCATAATAATCTATAGAGTATACAATATAAGGTTTTTAAAATTATAACTAATTATTATAAATAGCAAATTACAATAATTTGAACAATCTTTACTTATGAACAAGTAATAATTTCTCTGTATCTTCATAGGACATTGATTGTAAGGCTTCCTTAAGGATTTTCTTACAGTTACTGAGATTTAAGGAGTAGATTTTTTCTTTTTCATTTAGCCTATTATAAAGTAGGGGTCCAAGGTACATATAAAATTTGGCTGTGAAAGCATGCTTTGTACTTTTTTGAGGACAAACTATATCTTTCCGTCTCTTATTAGTAAATTCAGTGCTATAAGGAAGAGCTGCGTGTTGTTTTAGTACAGTGCTCATTATAAATAGCTGCCGAACTGTTAGTACTTCACAGGATTTATACAGGAGGTTAGTTGGGAACAGAAAAGGCCGACAAGTAGCCACCTTGAGAATAGCTCTTTGGGCTCGTTCAATGGGCAATAACAGTGTTTTACTCGCTCCACCCCATGCAGTAATACAATAAGTCAAAATTGACTGACAAAGAGCAAAATATACTTGCTTAATTATTTTTAACCGACTTCAAAAAAAGGAGGAGGTTCTCAATTCGTCGGAATCTTTTTTTTTTTACCGATTTGGAAAAATTTTCTTTTGTTTGAAAGGGTATACTTTCCAATTGGTCCCATGATCACCAGGTCAGGATCTGATGATGGGATCCTAGGGATATCGAGGGCAACCTTCAAATTTTATAGGCACATAGTATCATTTTCATATATTTTCTAAAGCTGTTCAAGTATTTGCATCTGATAATCATCATCTCAGGTGGATGACCTGATGATGGAAGGTACAACTCCTTAACAGTAAGGAGTAGGCATCGATTGATTTACTTTGTGTTCGCATATCTCTGGAACTACAAGTCCGATTTAAGTAATTCTTTTTTTGTTGTACTAGGTATCACTTAACTTAAAGAATACTGCAAGTTTCATCAAAATCGGTTCAGTAATTTTTGAGATATGGAATTTTATTAGCTTATTGTGTACATGAGTGATGTTAGTACCGGTGCGAAGGATTACAAAATTCTAGTGAACATGTGAGAGAATAATGTTCTTGACAAGAATTCGGGTTGAATATTTATACTAAAAAGAGTAAAATAAAAACTTTTTCAAAAAAAATGTAACCGCCTTCAAAAACAACCACAAAAAAGTGTAAAATAATCTACAAAATAACTTTTCTATCGGAAGTCGGTGGCTAAAAAGACAATGAAAAGAAAAAAAACAAAGGCACCGACTTCCGAAAGAAAAGTTATTTTGTAGATTATTTTACACTTTTTTGTGGTTGTTTTTGAAGGCGGTTACATTTTTTTTGAAAAAGTTTTTATTGCATCTGCAGTAATTCGTAGTTTTTTGAATACGAATATCAACTTCCGAATTCTATTATTTAATGCTTCCATGTGGTATCTAAAGGAAAGGGTTTCATCTATTATAATCCCAAGGTATTTTATTTTGTCAGTCTTTTTAATGCTGGGACACTTACATTCACTTTCTGTAAGCACTTGGCAACAATGAGCATGTATGCATGCATGTGAGATTGTGGCGCAGTAGTTGCTATCTCTTTTACTCTAATGGGGGAAATGGTTAAAGTTGTAAATTGTGTTGCTCCGTACAAATAAAACTATCATAAAACAATTGTGTATATTTCATTTTAAAAGTCATCACAGGGTCACAGTTACTTAATGAGACAATCCAGCAGCAGGCTTTGGCCCTCTAAGGGGGGTCCGTCAGATATCTGACAGGTCTCATTTGATGATTTTACCAAGATTTATAAAAGAGATTGCCACAGGATCACGCTGGATGCAGGTCACTCACAACCGGTCCTACTGGAAGTCCAAAGGGGAGGCCTATGTTCAGCAGTGGACGTGCTACGGCTGATGATGATGATGATGATGAAAAAAGGGATACCTTTCTTCCGAAAGACTTTCTTTCTTCTTCTTCTTACTAACGAAGAGAAGCCGCGGGCAAACCCTAGTTAACATAATTGTGTGAAAATCCAACATCTACCTCGTTTTTCCCCATGTATCGACGAGCTTCGTGAGAAAAACGCATGAAGAAGGAGCGGTAAAAAGATTAGCGACTAACAACGTTAAAAACGTTGCGACTGGATTATCTCTTTAGCGGATGTCTAGACTGTGCCTGGCTGAAATCTGTATCGTCAGTAGACACACGGTTGAAAAAAATAGTGGTAAATAGAGGTGGGTTTACAGATGCAACCACATCCTAACTCAATCTGTCTTTGTTTAATGAAAAAAAGAAGAAGAAAGACAATAAGTTTACATCTCTCTTATTCGGTAAGTAGGTCCTTATTACCCCCAAATGGGGCTTGTAGGTAACCAGTTAGCGCTCTAGGGTAATAATGTAGCAACAAAAGCCCTAGGGCGGTAATTATAAAAAAAAAAAGGTTGCACTCCAGGAGTGCCGGTAGAAGTGAAAACTTTTTTGTTACTATGTTTTATTGAAGTGAAAACTTCTTTAGCGGCGTTGTACACTTTTTCTGTAATGGGTAAAAAATTTAAAACTCGCGTCAGGGTCACGTGACCGTCAGGGTCACGTGACCCTGATCGAAAATGAGTAAGACGTCATTCAAATTAAAAAAAAAAAGGTTGCACTCCAGGAGTGCCGGTAGAAGTGAAAACTTTTTTGTTACTATGTTTTATTTTTAATTTGAATGACGTCTTACTCATTTTCGATCAGGGTCACGTGACCCTGACGGTCACGTGACCCTGACGGTCACGTGACCCTGACGCGAGTTTTAAATTTTTTACCCATTACAGAAAAAGTGTACAACGCCGCTAAAGAAGTTTTCACTTCAATAAAACATAGTAACAAAAAAGTTTTCACTTCTACCGGCACTCCTGGAGTGCAACCTTTTTTTTTTTAATTTGAATGACGTCTTACTCATTTTCGATCACCCTGACGGTCACGTGACCCTGACGGTCACGTGACCCTGACGCGAGTTTTAAATTTTTTACCCATTACAGAAAAAGTGTACAACGCCGCTAAAGAAGTTTTCACTTCAAAAAAAAAGGTTGCACTCCAGGAGTGCCGGTAGAAGTGAAAACTTTTTTGTTACTATGTTTTATTTTTAATTTGAATGACGTCTTACTCATTTTCGATCAGGGTCACGTGACCCTGACGGTCACGTGACCCTGACGGTCACGTGACCCTGACGCGAGTTTTAAATTTTTTACCCATTACAGAAAAAGTGTACAACGCCGCTAAAGAAGTTTTCACTTCAAAAAACTCTTCATTGCACTCTTTCTAAAAGTTCGCGTACATCTAACCATCATACTGGCAATAGACATCATGCATTAAGCCCACAATGACAAAAGAGGTTACTTCGCTATTCAGCCTTGTCTTCGTATGAGTATAATAGTCATCAATTTTAAATATAAAACGGCGAAGCTCAATTTCGTTCTTGAAAAAAAAAAGAGATGGAAAAATAAGTCCTTTTTAAAAAAAAAATCAAACCGACGAAACATCGATCTGAAAAGCAAAAAATAAATTTTGAGGCGGCGCCAAACAAACAAACATATAAATTAACTATTTGAAGAGCAGAATAGCTCGTTGTATAGCTTGTCGTGGTTGAATAGCTCGTCGTACGTAGCTATTCGTTGATTGTTTCTTTGGCGCCGCCTCAAAATTTATTTTTTGCTTTTCAGATCGATGTTTCGTCGGTTTGATTTTTTTTAAAAAGGACTTATTTTTTACTTTTGAGTTTCCTATCTCGTGTCAATTTCTGTAACTAAAAACTCTCAACGACTGTCATACCCCAGCTACGTCTAAAGTTCTCATCAATATGAGTGAAATGAGCCCAAATACGATATTATAGTTGCTGCTAACTGTTAAGGATCTCTTGCTACTGCCCTCTGTCACCATCCTCAGACCCTCGATGACAATTATACCCCAGCTAGGTATAAAGTTTTCATCAAGACTAGTGAAATGAGCCCAAACACGATAAAGGTGCTGTTAACTGTTGAGGACCTCTTGCCTCTGCTATCCGTCACCATTCTCAGACCCTCGATGGCAATGATACCTCAGCTTGGTCTAAAGTTCTCATCAAGCTGAGTGAAATGAGCCCAAACACAACATAGCTGTTGTTAATTGTTAAGGAACTCTTGGGACTGACTTCACAAAATAACAGGGATCTGGAGTTGATCTGATGATGGTGACGCCATCATGTTATGTTCTCCACATCTCTGCTATATAATAATGTCCTCAGAACTACAATTGTTAACTTTATTTCAACAGAATCGGTTGATAATTAAAAATTCTGTAGGAAGATTGACAATTAATTCCTTTTTTTCTACCCTTAGAGGCCGATTTTAGTTTTGAAATTTAAATGGGACCAACTTTGAAATATACTCTTTCCAACAAAAAAAGAATTTTTGAAATCGGACCACGTTATGAAAAGTTATGCGTGGTCATACATAAAAAAAAAAAAAATATATATACATGTCGAATTGAGAACCTCCTCCTTTTTTTTCGTCGGTTAAAAAGGCGGGAATAGAAAACTTTTACTTAAAATATTGTTTAGTCTTGTAATATCGGCCTAAATATCTCGGGCTGCAATTGATGCCTTACAGCCCTTGGCTACTAATCTAGGGTGAGTGGGGGTAAGTTGGAATGAAAATTTGATGAGATGAACAGTGTTGATTTGAAACTGTTGTCCACACAAAGGGATTCAGGGCAAATGCAAAAAAAAAATGTTTTGGGTGAAAAAGCATGGTCAAGTTGTTTCTATAATGTTGAAAGAAATCTTTTTGAAACAATATTTTATGAAAAAACTGTTTATAAAATTGGTCATAAGAAAAACAATATGAAGGGGTAAGACGAAATGCCGAAGGGGTAAGTTCGATATAGTGACTAAAATCGTATTTATTGTCATTATGCATTCGTGGTGATCAATAAACCTTCTGCTTCAACTAACTACATAGCATGAACATAAGTTAAATTAAAAAATCGCTCTTTAAGTGCAAGAAAAATAATTAACTAAATAAAATATATCGATCTTACCCCGTTGAAACGGCTGACAGCCAGAGGTTCTCAACATGTTGTACTAAGATATAAAAAAAATATTTTCATGACTGTCAAGTCTAGGTCGGGTCGATAAATTAAACACACGTTTTCATTTAATAAGCTCTTCTTGCAGCGCCTCGACTTGTCAAAGTAACGGAGATTCCCCCCAGCGTTGCACCTACACAATCACGCCAGTCATTGTGCGTACGTTTTCGCCCAAACAGCTAACCGTTTCCCCGGCGGTCGTACGGTATCCCCTGATCATCCAGATGGCAATGACCCTCTGCCACGCCACCAGCCAGCCTACCAGCTGGTCGCCTCCACATGCACAGGGTAGATTATACATTCTGAGTCTGATTCCATGATAAAGGTTTTCGATACGATGTTGTGAATATTGCGGAAGGAATACCAACGTATATTTCAGATTGAGAACCCCTGACATATTGTAAGAGTTTCGCAAACGGGTTAAGATGGAAAGTTTTATATTATCATCTTACCCCGTTAAAATTTGCAGGGGTAAGTTTGAAAGGCACCATAAATCTTAAAATACGTCAAATAAACAAATCTCCACAATATAGAGCATGTAACATTTCAAAGCTAATTCCGAATATCAAAACAAAATCTTTGTTACTTATCCATGAAAGGAGATACAGCATGCGGGGTAAGAACAAAAAACGCAACTTTACGCGGAAAAATGTGTCCTTACGGAAAATATCAAATAACACACAAATGCTCCCACTTAGCGACTGACGCAGACTGCGGTGCGGGGCAAGACAAAACGGTGTCTTCAATGATGTTGCTAGCATTAAAAGATTTCCTTTATATTCGGCGTTATTGTATCTTTTTTATCTTTCCCCGTTTTTCATCTTACCCCCACTCACCCTACTATTATTTGACAAGCCTTAGGCACAAATTAGGAAGAACAGAAAAGTAGCTAGCGTGTGCCTCACGGCTGTGTCAAAGGGCTTAGTTCAGCAAAAAGCCAGGCCACAGGGAGCTTGTCCGAGCCAGGTCCCGTGCTGGGTAACAGTACACTACATTTTTTCAGTGTTACCATGTCGGCAATATGTGGTAAGCCTTTAGCTGCCAACTGGGCACAAGCAACCTCTATACTGCTTTTGAGAAATTGGCCGAAAATTTCCACCCCACTTTGTTTCGTTTGTGACCACTATTACGTAGCAAATAGCCATTTTTTTTAAACTTTGCCCCACATAAGAATTAATTTCTCCTGTGTCGTAGGTGCTTTTACAAACATAGAAACTCACATACACAAACACCCAGACCCGGAACCACTACTTGCAGATCATACAAATGTTTGCTCCGTGCGGGAATCGAACCCACGACATCGCTGCGCAGCAGTCCAATCGCTCAGCCACTACGCCAACCATGTCATCAAACCGTGTCTTACAATATTGAAAACAAAATACTTCTATGAGTGTCTTTGCATTTGTAGCTTTTTAAAAATAAAAATATTTACAGTACAGAAAAGTTGCTAACCATTCATTCAAGTAATTTTCAGATACTTCTCGTCGGCGTTCAAGCTTCAACTTAAGTACTAAGCTATTTAAATAGATTTACTGTGCGTCGTACTTCAAGTTGGGAAAAGTCAAGATTTTAGAAGATTTTTAAGATTTAATTTTGGTAACGCGGCTCTGTAATGGCGGTAGGTAAATTGTGGATTTTATGTCTGTTTCTAAAGATATCTCAAAGTAAGGAATACTGAAACTTGAAAGAGTCTACTACACTACATGACCTGCGGAAAATTCGATGTAGGTACTACATTTTTTTTAATGAAATTTGATGTACGAGTATCTAACGCCGTGTCAAAAGGTTATGAGTGTTGGCGCGTACCATAACTTATCATGTACATCTGCCAGCACATAAAGGTACTCTAATCTGTCAAATTAATTGATTTTCGAAACTTTAACACAAAAATAAGAGGGTTTATGTTCCATTGGGGCAATTTGAGAGATTGGAGTAGGTTGACGTGCTAGCGTCTCGTCTGTAGGTACAGATAAGCAGTTTTTCCACGATCTACAACTATCCCACTGATCTATTCCCACTGTTGAGACACAGGTCTCCTCCATACTATCTATGCAGGTTTCTCTTCGAGTTATCCTTCATACTTTTGATAGCAGTGGTGCGGATTTCTATTGTATTTAGTTTATAGTCGAAAGAAAACGTGTTAACAAAAAAAACATGTAAATAGGCCGCCCTTATTGTTAATCGCCTAATGTTTACGTAGATAAACAGAAACGTGCCATACTTTCTTTCAACTTTTTACGAATTTGTTTAACACATTAATTATATTTCCGAAAATGGCAACAATAACCGATATATGTTCCTTATTACTTACCAAAGAAGTACAGCTAACCAAGAAGGTCCAATTGCCTTGAAAACGCACATAAAATACCCTATGCCCAGTTCTACAGGGCGGCCGAGGTCATTGTCCTAGGCACCCGAAATTCGAAAGCATTAAAAAAAAGTTTCAAAATGGCCGCCCAGACCTGTTACCGCGTAACATTACTCTATGGCAGGTGTTGCAAACTTTTTGCAATTATACTTCACAAATAATGTTTGTTCTGGGAGTTTTTTGGGCGAACTAATATTTTTTTGTTAGATAGTTACTGTTCTTAATGGTACTGTCGTGTTTATGACTTTAGTTTTGAGTGCTTAGGCTAATTTGATGTGATTTGAGATGAAAAATTGTCTGTTTTTCTGAGTATACGTTTCCCGACGTTGTTTTTGACTTTCTCTACAATAGGGTTTGTGATTTTTTGTTATTTTATTTTACTCGTCGTCACTAAGTTTTAAAACATGTTTCGTTTTATGTCTTTGTTTGTTGCTGACGTCTAAAACAAGTTTTTATCATCCAGACTGGATGTATACAATATTTATAGAAAACTTGACAAAAACGTGAACGTAACAATTAACAATATTGTACGTGTCTTTTAAAACGTCAACACTTGTTTGACAAACAATATGTTTGGATAAGTTGTATTTAAAGACTTCTGTGTCGCGAAAAATATATAACTTACTAGTTACAAAGGGCCTAACTTCCATTCTAAGGTATAGGGAGTACCTACTAGTCTATGGATGGCCACCTATTACGAGCTTTCCCTTTCTTTTTTTTCTTTTCCCGTTTATTTTATGCAGATTTCTGACCAGTTTATTATTTATAAACTGTAGCAAGCTGAAGTCGCAGTAAGCTGGTCGTGTCTGCCGCAGAACCGACGAAAGATGGAGTAGGAAGGTTCTCGCTCCGGCAAGATGGACCGATGACCTTAAGAAGGTAGCTGGCACTGGCTGGATGAAATAGCAGGAGTTCGTGCGTTTTGGCGTTCCCTGGGAGAGTCGTATGTCCACCAGTGGACTGCAATAGTCCGAAACGATGATGATGATCACCAATTTATTTCGAAGCACGTTGGGTGCTTTTAAAATGTAATGATAAAGATGGACGTACGCGCGCTTCTTCTTGGCCTTCTGAAAACACGGATGTGGAAGAGATATGTGTACCCGATGTCCCGCTCTTATCCTGAGACAATTATTCTCTACTAATACTATGTTTTAAATCTTTTGTTTTCGCAGCGAATATGGATCACAGACTGACAAAGTGGTATGGTAATGCACAAAATATAAACATACAACATCTGTTTTTTCCTGAAAACGTAAGCACAAGTGAAAACAACATTAACAGCGGATTCTTTTACAGCCAAAAACACAGGAAGTGTGTTCTTTTAAAGCTAACAAAGTATTTTATAGGTACGGGAACAAAAGACATTTGGCAAGTTAAAAAAACTCCTGTCATTATTCCAATTTATTCAGTATCAGGGCAGTGCCATTATTTATTTCATTTATTTGCTTTTGACCTCAGCTTACAAGAAAGGTCGCGGGACTGTCTCATCAGGAAACTGTGACCATAGAACGAAACGTGGTAAAACATCACATGAGTCCTCCCACCCGGGGCAGGATGGGAGGGACGGTAGCAGTGAGCTCAGTAGTAAATTTTCTATCAGCTATGATCTTTCACACATACCATCGATCCTGCTATTATACTCTTTTGTTACACACGAAAATATATTTTCTTTTTTCTAATTCACGGTCTGTAGAATAGTTCGTTTCCTACACTGGCCTATATAAAGGGGTGACTCACCGTTTCGTTCCACAAATTTGTAAAATAAATAATTATGGAACGGTTTAAAACAGCCAGTTTTGTTTATTGATAATATTATGATGATCTTAATCATGTATCTGTTGCCACAGTGTTTTCGTGATAGCGAAAGACTTGATTTAGCTTGGTACTGAACATTGTAAGTCTCGCAAAATTTTTGAGACATACAACTACCAAAAACACATCTAAAAATAACCACAGCTTGAGCCCCGCTGCCGTCTCTACTCCTAAGAACAAGTTGCATTTCACCCGGCACGCACACAGGTCCAGCCCATGCACACATACACACAACGCACTAATGCACACCTGTAGGGCAAGGAACGAATTCGGGAATAGACCGGTTGTTACCGCTTTGTACCAGCTCACGCCGGATCGCGGCAGATCGCACTAGTTTCGTTAGTTAGGGCGACACCCTAAATTTTGGGAGAATTTTTAATTACGTCCGTTTTTGCTTTGAGATTCAAATGCAGGGGATGAAACAGGGGAGCTGGGATGTTGGGTTAGAGGTACTTAGGTCCGTGATTTCGCGAATGCTGTGTCGTAATGAAATAAGTTTTGCTTTTGTTTTTTTTTTGCGGCGTTTTGTAGTTTACGTTTGTGGAAATTAGAAAGTGGAAAGCTGAGTTGAAGAATATGATCTGAACTAGAATATAAACATTACTCTGTATTTTCTTCACAAGAAACACAATTTTCCTATCGATATCGTTTGTATCACTGTCGATGTCAAGTGACAATCCTATTATCCTATCCTACTAATACTATAAACGTTAAAGTTTGTTTGGATGGATGGATGTTTGTTACTCTTTCACGCAAAAACTGCTGAACAGATTCGGACAGAATTTGGTACACAGATAGTCTATAACCTGGAATAACACAATGGATAGTTTTTTATCTCGATTTTATCTTCCCGTGTGATAATTTCCGAATTATAGCGGGCGGACCCACTGGCAACAGCTAGTCTATTGATTTATTTAAAATATCTACTAGGAAATAAGAACTATCTTCTCAACTTAAACAGTAGGAAGTGTTTGATCAGTAGTTTACCTAACAATTAGTTAAAAGCCTTTACATTTTTTGTCAAGTTTGACTACTTGTTAGTTTCAGCACGATCGTGGACTATCTTATGTAAAATTAACCTTCAAAAAGTACTGATTACATCATCTTATTTTGAACAACTTACTATTGATTTTGGTTTTGGTCCAATAATACATACTCATTATTTCACCACAGTTTAATATTCATTATTAGAAACGAAATTTTTCAAAGAATTTTCCAGCGCCAGAAATCGTCAAATTTCTGTTAAACTAGGGTTTTAAGGTTTTATTGGATTAGAGTCCGCTTAAACCAGAATTTGGTGAGGGATTAAATACCGATTGGCTCACTCCCTTTTGGAACAATGTTTTGACACCCCTCCGGGGTCAATGACCTTGTTAGTTCACGCTAATGTTTCAGAAAAAAAGAAAATTTAGCGTGTAGAACCTTTTATTCATTATTCTACGATACTTTGTTGGTAACTAAATGATTCTAAAAGAAATTAATTATTCAGATTTTCTTTTTAATAATTCATGATACAAAATATAATTTAGGAGGGATTAACATTTACAAATGAAATAATGAATAGATTTTGAACCAAATGTCACTTCGGAAACCAAAAGATTATATTTTATGCTTAGTTTTAATGCTTCCTGAAAAGTTATTAAAAATTTACTTTCTTTTCTTAATTTTCTTTATTTTCATTTAGGTCTATGAAGTGCAACTTAGTGAGAATATCAACCATGTAAGGATCTAGAACGAACATATATGATTCCGGAAACTAACAAAAAAAGAAAATTTACGTCACAATATTCTTTTTGTGTGAAGGTATGACCAAACTCTGTCAGAGTTCTGTGGGTACCACTCTGATCTCTATCATGACTTTATCCTTATACTATATGGATAAATGGATCCCACCAAAAACATTTCATGTAAAATGTTGCCAATTCGAGCACATAAGGTTTGCCCTACCAAAAAGATATCAGATCATGTAGAACCAAGCTTCTGAATCTACGCGGCCTAACTCTACCGACCCTAACTTCACAAATTCTACACATCAGTAAAAATGTATGGCTTCACCGTTTCGCTACCGTCATGGAGGTACCGTTTCTGAAGTAAGTAACGAAACAGCCAAGCAATACATTTTTACTGATGTGTAGAATTTGTGAAGTTAGGGTCGGTAGAGTTAGGCCGCGTAGATTCAGAAGCTTGGTTCTACATGATCTGATATCTTTTTGGTAGGGCAAACCTTATGTGCTCGAATTGGCAACATTTTACATGAAATGTTTTTGGTGGGATTTCAGTTCTTTTTGTAGGTTGCTAGCATCTTGGATTTATAATGACGTCACGTTATTCTTCGAGTTGCTCTCAACGAGCCCTTTCATTTGATATCCATATTGAAGAAGTGCATTAAAAATAACTTTTCGGCCATCTTGGATTAAGCATGACGTCACATTATTCATCGAGTTGCTCTCAACAAGCCCTTTCATTTGATACCCATATTGACTATGTGCGAAGTGGGTGGTGGGGAACGGCAAATCGATCGTAGCGCACGACGTGGCAGAAATGTGAATTAATTCTGGGCTGTCATGTGTCAAGTTGCTTTATTTTCATAACTTTCTTTATAATTTAATACGAAAACTTTAACTTTAACTTTTCCCGTTCGTTCTAAGCTCTTCCACTTCTCTCACATGCTGTGCTAATACTAATTTTTTCCCTTTTTGCTCAGTTTGAGGTTGGAAATGTATTTTATGCTTAACCGATTCAAATCCCGTGCGTATTATAACATCCATATTTTCCACGAGGAAGAAAATCGCTAGGTATAATATACACACTCACTTTTTACACTATTTTTTCAATTTCGTTGAAAAACTAGTCGAAATTTAATATCACAAAGATATCTCATCATCTAGTTGACATGATTTGACAGATGACAAGTCCTGAATAGTTGCGGCCACTAGGGGCGCTGTCATCGCGCACACAACGAATTGTAGAAGTGCATTAAAAATAACTATCCCGACATCTTAGATGGTCCGCCATCTTGGATTTAAAATGACGTCACATTACTCTTTTAGTTGCTCTCAACAAGCCCTTTCATTTGATACCCATATTGTAGAAGTTCATTGGAAATAAACAATACCCCTCCCCCCGCGCCCAATTTTAGGGGATGGGGGGATGGGGGATGTTTTTTGTATACTGAACTTTGTTTACATACCGAATTTCGGCTTTCTAGCACTTCATGAAGCACCCTAACATTTTCAGGTCTCATACAAACTTCTACCCCCCATTTTAGGGGGATGGGGGGCGAAAGTTATAAGTTTATGAATTTTTTTGTTGGTTGTATACTAAACTTAAATTACATACCGAATTTCAGCTCTCTAGCACTTCAGGAAGTAGCCAAACATTTTGATGATCATCAGTGTGTCAGTGTGTCAGTGACGAAATCCGTGTATTTTAGATATCAATAAAATCTAAAGTATTATAGCTATTCTATTGATACTTTGTATGCTTAATAAGTCTATTATTGGCATCATATCCTGCGAATATGAACTTTCTGGTACATCGGAAACCAACTCTATGATAGTTCAAAAAAACGACGAAACACTTCGAGAAAAGGTAGGTAGTGCCCTTGCGCTTCGCTTGGCTCGTCTTGGCGGGGGCACTACCGTGCCCCCAGATAAATAAAGTCCAGGTTTTTCATGCTGGTTTTTCTTCACCGATTGTCAGTAATGTACAAGATAAAGCGTTGTCTGCATAATATGTACCTCTTAATTTCTTAACCGTGCATGATTTGAAAAAGATACACTGGTACTTGACTGGTCCGGACAATAATGCCCATTCTCTTCTTATGAATTCAAAACTCTCCACTGTTTTAAAATAGTAATACCTGATGTGGACTTTGTTGAACATCAGATTTATTCTACGTATGGGACTATCAGACTAGTACCTAACCTACTGTATAAAAACAAAATGAAATTATAACAAAATCACATTTTGTGAAATCTGTATGATCTATGTATTATCTGAAACATTTTCTTTGCATTATAATAAGATCTATAGAATAAGTTGAAAAACAGCAGAAAGTATACTGAACATTTGTAAATTTTCAGATACCTTCTACTAAAATGTAAAACCTAAAGAAGAATAGTTAAAAGATGTTTGCACCACGGAAGAAGGTAGGAATCATACATTTACGAGCGAACTACTTGTTGAACGTTTCGGGATGCCGATGGAAGCAAGAGATGCAAGAAATGCATTTAAATGAACATGCATGTCATCTACAGCCACATGCATCAAACATCTTGAGATTGAAGACAATAATGACTTCATTACCGCACATTACCACTTACAACCCTACTTTATCTATGGTTAATAATCCAATGTACAACGAAAAACAAAGAACAGACAACGTCGTATAATTCGCTAGTTAAAAATCATACATAATTATATCCCACCATTTTTCTACGCACTTTCGCGCACGCACACATACGCACCAACCGCGTGTATGAACGTCACCGCAACGCACACTCCCCCGTCGACCAATAAATAGATTGAACTAAACGGTGAAATTTAAAAAAGGAACAAAACGAACGAATCGCTCTCTCACACATGCGAAGCAATGCAACCCAATCATTAAACGTTGTTTTTCGGATTTTCACTGTGAATGAAGAGAGGTAGGGTTCAAATTGCAATGTGGTGGTGTTGTTTGTAGAACTAGCATGTTAACACATTACCCATGCGTGGGAATGACGGCACACACACAGACATACAATTTTTGACTGTAGGAACACCGAATTTTCTTCGCGTGTGCGTTTTTTTTCACAGTGTGCGCCTATAAGTGCATTCTTTCTGTGTCAGTATTTGGCTGAAGTTGTCAATGTAGTGCGTAAAATGACGTCAAAGTGTGCGCAATTTTGTTGTTCACATGATGGATTTGCGTGTTTGTATTAGTGCCTTTTTCGTTTTTTTTCGTATATACGCGATCGGACACACAGTGGGCTGTGTAAGTAGTGAAAAAATAATTTCAACTGGCACACTGCAAAGCATGTTTAATTTTCGTTCAGTCGTCCTCCCAAATGGAACGCCATTACGTTTTAAATTACGATGTGCGGCTTTTTTATATATACGCTTTTTAATTTACATTGTTTGTTTAATTTCTGGATCGAGAGTATTTTTTTGTATGGCAAAGGAAATGCTGATTTATTTATGATAGCCGCGGGATTAATATGCTCCGTATACTTGTATGTTTTTCAGGAAACATGAGTTGAAAGAAAAACAGTCTGAATAATGAAGTACATTTCCTCATTTCCAATTTCGTATTTCGGTCTACTTAAGTTGGAAAAGTTGATCATGCAAACGCATGATCAACGTTTCGCTGTTTTTTTGACTGAAAGTATATGTAGTCATGCTGCGTCTGGCTGGGTTCGAACCCACGACCTACAACTCGTAATTCAGGGTCAAAACCACTGGGCCACCACTGTTTTCAAAATAGTGAAGAAAAACATCGTGAGAAAACCGGCATGCATCAACCAAAAATGCGAAGACATGTAACATCCAGCAACACGCACTGGGCCTTATTGCTGGATTATGACCCACTCCCTCTCACAGAGAGGAGGCCTGCGTCCCAGCAGTGGTAACATTTATAGGCTGATGATGAATTAGCTGAAATGTAGTCAAGATCGCAAGTGATGAATAAGTTAGGTAGAAATATCCTAGCGACAACAATAGACAAAGGTAGAGTCAAGTCTGTAACTTGAACAACATTGATCATCGTCACTGCCTAGCCTTGACGTGTGAGGTGTGACTCGAACGTTTATTTGCGATGTTCCATAATTATTAATGTTTATATATAAAATTATGAATATGTGTTTATATATTTTGTGTTTGTATGTGTATATTTGTCTGTTGGTAAATTGTACACCGTAGACTACCTACAGTATTGTTTCTCTTTTACTTTTCTAATCCATCCAAAGGTTGTCTTGAAAAGATCGTTTTTAGCGATAAGACCGCCCATTGTGTCACCCTATTTATAAGCTGATATTGTCGATTGGATGTTTTCTGTAATTTGTATGGTGTATATAATAGTATTCTATTCTATTCTATTCCTTTTTCCAATTATGCTGGTGTCGACTCTCTGTGGAACAAGATGCAGTTGAATATCAGTATTCTACATGAAGCGACTGACTGTCTGACTTCCACAACCTAATAACAACAATGAAGAATTTAATTCCATTTGTAATGGAATCTATATGGTGGGGTCGCAGCACAGTCTAAACAGGTAACCGTGAGCCTAGAACTTAAAGGGCTATTGAAGGAACACCATGGATTTTAGTCAGTATGAATTTGACTTGTCCCTTCCGCACGAACTAGGGCGGGAGGACACCGTTGATGACTGATAAATAAAAAAAATTCTTTGAGAATCTTAGAAACATCGAAGGTAAAATGTATTTTCTAAAGGTACTTATTGATTCTATTTATGTACATTGTAAAGTTGTTTTGCTATTAAAATAAACTGGTTTTGGAAATCTTTCTGCGCAGTAGTAGTAACAAATGGTTTTGCATATCATCATTCTCAATCAACGCCGATAATCTTTCCTTGTGCATTTTTGGTACCGTTGGCAAAACATAAGATTCATCTAATTATTATAGTACAAGTTAGTCATTTAAAAAACGATGTTATTTTTAAAACAAGCTTTTACTGTTAAAAAAAATACGAGTACTTCATCATCTGCCTAGCCTTTTCCCAACTATATTGGGGTCGACTTCCAATCGAACCAGATGCAGCTAGATATCAGTATTTTACATGGAGCGACTGCCTGTCGGACCTCCACAACCCAATAACTGGGAAAAACGATACGCCATGGTAAGACTGGTTGTCAGACTTTACAGCTTCTGACTAACAGTAACGGCTGACAAAGATCTACAAATGACAGCCGGGACCAACGGCTTTACATGCTGTTCGAGGCACGGAGGAAATTCGCTATGACAGATGGTCACCCATCCACAGACCAACCTCGGCAAGCACGGCTTAACCCGGGAGATTGGCCTGTGCGACTGTAATTGTAGCCACGAACTCCTCAAAAAATACTTATGATAGACAAAATACTCGTCAAGACGAATCAAACGATTCTCTACTCGACGGATTTGCGGCGTTTCATTACAGAGTTCCTATGGTCACCTTTATTCCAGCTCAGTTATACAAGGTGATCTTTTTTAAAGTCCATTGATGCAGGTTTAGTTTAGTTTTCGTCAAAGTCGGCCTGGAGACTCCTTTGAGTATATTTCAAAATTTCTCATTGTTTTGGATAATAGCCATCTACGTCCATTTGGAAACTTCAGCCTGTATACTTAGAAAGCATAGAAAGATCTAGAAACAGAAAAACTTTACAGTAGTATACGATACGGGCTCAAATATCGCTTCAAAAAGTGGTAATGTTTTCATCAGGTACCACAGGTATGAACGGAAAATTTTGGAAAATTATAATCTCATTATTATATGTAATAAGAATAAAATAATTGGAGTAATTTCCAGGAAAATTACTAAGCCGTCGGCATTGTTATTTTGTGTTATAGATACGTGGGAAATTAAAGAAAAATATTGTTTTAAATGCTGAGTGGATATTGTGAGGAGAATGTCCTCGAACTGAAGATTTTGAGACATGTGACATCCAGGACTGGGTTATCTTTGTGGATTACTATAACCCATTCTCTCTATTAGAAAGGAAGTCAATGTACCAGCAATAGGTTCATGAAATGGAGAGTATTAGGGTACTGGAAGCCTTAAGGTAGTGTTAAAAAAAACATAGGTGCTTTCTTTTAATATCTACCCTAACACTGCGTCCTAACTAAAACGATCATCTCGCGACCATGCGATTTTGTTCGACAAACACAAATACGTGGTCGCTTCGACAGACTTCAACCTGTCTTCCGATTTTCCGAATAAATGAACATGACAAAGAGGGATTTTGTAATAGATAATGCAAGTTAGTGAGAGTCGGACTCGCCCATAAAGGGTTCCGTAGCAGCAAGTACTCGTAACATAATATAAATGTTCTTGTAGTTGGTTGTAACTTTGCAAGGTAAATTGCGGTTTACGATTTATGACGTATTAAAAAAACTAATTACTCGATCTCGTTCAAACCAATTTTCAATTGAAGTTTACAATGGTAATGTACATCATATATTTTTTTTAGTTTTATCATTCTCTTATTTTAGAAGTTACAGGGGGGGACACACATTTTACCACTTTGGAAGTGTTTCTCGCGCAAACCATTCAGTTTAGAAAAAAATGATGTTAGTAACCTCAATATCATTTTTCAAGACCTATTCATAGATACCCCACACGTATGGGTCAGGCGAAAAAAAATTTTTTGAGTTTCAATTCTAAGTACCCCCAAATTTGATTTTTGTGATATTTTTGTATGAAAATCCTAATGCGGTTCACATAATGCATCTACTTACCAAGTTTCAAAAGGATAGCTCTTATACTTTCGTCAAAAAGTGGCTGTGACATACGGACGGACAGACAGACAGACATGACGAATCTATAAGGGTTCCGTTTTTTGCCATTTGGCTACGGAACCCTAAAAAAAGAATAGTTAAAGTTTATCCAAATAAACTTCAACTATTTTTTCCACGTCGTCGTCTTGTTTCTAGCAAATAAATACCACCAATCACTGTCAAACAGAGTCATTGTCCTAGATTGAGTTGAAGGCTACGCCGACGGCTAGACTTCTAGTTGTCGTAGGTCAGGTCTAGCTAGACTGAGCTCAATAATCTAGTTCTAACGTAACCTTGTACTGAGTCGTGAGCTAAATTCTTAGCACTAACGTATTTTTTTACGTTAGAGCAAACGTATTTTTGTTCGTCTACGTAATCTCGTTGAAATTAGGTGAACGTACTATTTTGTTGAAATTATTTTTAGTTGTGAATGATTTTGTTCGCGATAAGTATTGCTTAGATTCTGTGGTGGGAATAAGATTAATTTCTTAGTTTCTTTTTGATGTCATTAAGTGGTATTTTTGTTAGGTATTTTAGTTTTATTTTTAGGATATTTTTGGTTGGTAACCGCGTGGAGTATCTTTTACGCAAAAAGGAAGGAAAAATATTATGTTATATTCGTGACATTGCTTGTAGAAACATTTTGAATATTATTTACCTATCTTTTCATATGATAACAAGATAAATGTTTTCGAAATAAGGTATAGAGTCACATTTACCTACATTCCAATTGAGACTTTTATACGAAAACAATGTTGTTAAAAACCATTAGGCTTAATACTCTTAGCAAGATATGTTTTTCGTGATTAAATCTTTATATTAAACTAGCTTCTGCCAGCGACTTCGTACGCGGATCCTGTTGCTTATGCCAGCGACAATGGGGTCATCAAAATCGAAGATCTAAATCGTCGGATGTCGAATTCTTAGAGCCTGGGGACGGGAAAACAACGGGACGCGCATGACGATTCCAGATGTTCCAGATCTTTCATTTTTGTAAGTCAACAGGAAATGCCCATCAGACTAAACAACTCCTGCTAAGACGTCATTCCTGTATATTTTTATTATAGTATAGCTAGGCTCTTGGAGTTCCGCATCAGGTGTTCCAGATCTTCAATTTTTATACGACAACAGAGAGTGCTCATCAGGCTGATCAACTCTTGCTAAGACGTCATTACTGTATAAGTTATTGTGTAGCTGGGCTCTTGGAGTTCCATATCAGGTGTTCCATATCTTCAAATTTATTTTCTCAGCTGAAAATGCTCATCACGCGGAACAATTTTTGCTACGGCGCTATTTTTGTATCTCTTATAGTTTAGCTGATCTATTGCAGTTCTGCATCAGGTTTTCTAGTTTCCAAGATAAATTTTAGCCTATATGTTGCCCAGACTTAATAACTATACAACAAAAAACAATCAAATCAGTCCAGTAGTTCCGAAGATTAGCGTGTATGGAGTAACTTCTACCGTTTTCCTAACATTTCCCTTCACTGCTCTGCTCCTATTGATTGTAGCGTGATGAAAAGTATACTATAACCAGCGCAGGAGTATGATAAATAATTGTACCAAGTTTCGTCAAAATCCGTCGAGTAGTTTTTGTTTCTATAACGGTTATACAGACAGACAGACAGACAGACAGACAGACAGACAATAATTTTATTAATTGCATTTTTGGCATCAGTATCGATCCTTAATCACCCCCTGATAGTTATTTTGGAAATATATTTCATGTACAGAATTGACCTCTCTACAGATTTATTATAAGTCTAGATGAATTAAATTTAAAGATTTTTGAAAGGTAAACCTTATCATAACACAGCATAAAGACTTTGGATTATTTTATAATTTATTTAGTTATTTAAATGGTTTTGGGACTGCTATCGTGGTGAAAGAATTAGCCAGTCATTGAGGGGATTCGTTATCTGTCCAGGGTTTCCCGGCCTTATAGTGGCTTAGTGACTGTTTATTTAAAGAACTGATGGACGCTTCTGAAGGTATTCATTCGATTGCCATAGACATATCAAAGATAATGGCAGGAGAGCTCGAGGCAGATCACCAATGCGTTGGATCAAGGCTACATTGAACGGTCCCCTACACGAATGTACCAGGAAAGCAGCGGTGCCAGAAGAATGGCGGAACATTGTGAAGCGAGCCATCACCCTTGATGTGACGACCACGACCACTCTGCCAAGAGTGTAGCGACTGGAAAGACAGAGACATGCGAATTTTGCCAGTCGAGAAGAACATCACATAATTCTTGCTTACTTTAGCCAGCATCATGATCAACATCAACATCAGCCGGAAGACGTCCACTGCTAAACATAGGCCTACCCTTTAGACTGCCACGCCGAACGAAAATGCGCCACTTGCACCCATCGGTACTTTAGCCGTATTGTGAAAAGCAATTGGATTGAATACCTATTTCAAGTAAATACTAGTTTTCCAAACAATTTTCTCAAAAATTAGAAGTGTTTTTGCTACCGCTACTAATATTCTAAGACGCAACAAGACCTGGCCTTGCTCCTGCAGGTCGTTGCACTAGGCACGAGGTATACACGTGTGTGCATAGGTCTTTAGACTCTACACCACACCTATTGCGCAGTATTGTCGGAAATTATGTTGTGACGTATGAAACCCCGTGATTCTTTGCTTTTACGTAGAAGCTTTTATTGAAATTGTTTTGATCGTTAATTTAGGATCGTACTAAGCGATGTTCTGTATTTTCCTTCCCCCCACCCATATGGGAAAAAGGCTTGAGTGAAGCATGTATGGGTCAAATTTTGAACCTGGTTCATCATCATCGGCATCAGCCTATATTGTTCCCACTGCTGGGACACAGGCCTCCTCTCTGTGAGAGGGAGTGGGCCATAATCCACCACGCGGGCCCAATGCAGGTTGGTAGATGTCACAATGTCTTCGAATTTTTGGTTCTAGGACATGCCGGTTTCCTCACTATGTTTTCCTTCACCGTTTTGAGAACCCACGACCTACAATTCGTAAGTCGGGACCGATACCACTGGGCCACCACTGCTCACCACTGAACCCTCTTAACCTCCCCTAACCAAATAAGCTATTTTACAGACTCTCTTTTCTTACAAGTTCTGGTGATAATAGATTTTTATGACAGTTATTGAGACAGTTGAATTTTGAAAGGTTTTTTTGAACTTTTAAGTCACGGCAAAGTTAATTTCTCCTCAGAGTGTTCAGGTAGGAATGTTAGCTCAAGATAATAATGTTTAAAGATGAATCAAACAATGATTCCGATATTCTTAACCGTAAATTCGACTAATAAATATTTCATCCGTAGATGAAACGTTACCTCGTTTAAAATTTTAAGGCGATTTATCATCTACTGCCTCTCCATTCTTCACTGTATAACGCAGGTGAGCACTCTACGTGAAGGTTTGAAGAAAATCAAGCTTTAAGGAGACTTTAAGTCTTTTCAAAGATTGACATAGACAATGAAAGTTTGTATCATTGATTGTAATTTTTGCCGACTGGAAATCACAGCTCACGGCATTATTGTCCTTTGCCTTCACTGTTCGGCTGTTTCTCTCTTTGATACACAAGCCAACATATGGCTAGGCAAAATAGGTGCATCAATCAATATTTTGGGTTCTATATTGCTTGCTTACTGGGCATTTACGGTACTTTCACACTTATTATATTTTGCTACTGGAACTGTAGCACCATTATTTTGAAGAATTAATTGGTCTACTTGAAATAAATGCTTTGATTTGACGTATCGTCAAAACAGTCAAATCTATGTTTACCCTATTAATACGTATCTAATAATACGGTATACAGCGATTTATAAAATCTGAATGTGGTCAGCAACTTTTGATGCTGACTGTACAAAATTAGAACCAGCTCACAAAATCGAAATAAAAAAAAACCGGCCAAGAGCGAGTTGAACTGGCGCACGAATGGTTTCGTCAACTATCTATGATGGACAACAATTTTTTTGCCCTTAAATATTTATTATATTCTGTTTTAAGGTACATTTGTTCTTATATTGGCAACAGAAATACATTCATAATCGTCTAACTATCACGGTTCATGAGACATGATAGACGGTCGGACAGCGGAATATTAGTAATAGAGCTCCGAGTTACCCTTTGGGTACGGAACCCTAAAAAGTGAATTGGTACGCGACATGCACCCTGCACCCTGCTCAGGGGTAGAAAGCGCCCTATCTCCCAGCATTTAGGGTGCACTAATTGATTAGTACTGCGCCAAGCCAGACGGCAGACAGATAGCCTTGGGCATTCAAAACTGGGTGCAGTTAGTAACCGAACGAAATGTCATAGATATATGAAAATGAAATTGTCATTCATAGTTTTATTCGGTTACGATTCGTAACATTGTTATATAACATTGTTATATAACATGTTTCAGATGATGTGCACACAAAATATTATATAACATTGTTATATAACATATTTCAGCTGATGCGGACACAGAATGTTATATAACATTGTGGATATCACTGAAGAACGACAAACGACAATTGTTATATAACATTGTTACACTAAGTGTTACATGGTCTGTACGCACCTTTACAAACTTCTTTACAGGTACAGTCACGAGCAATAGTATGTATACACTAAGCAGTATTCAAAAGTGATGTTCTGCTTCCGTATTGATTAAACCTATGCCTTTTCATTAGACTTCTATTTTGGAAGCCCTACTATTAGGAAATAGGTCATATTTCAAAGCGGAAACCAGTATTTTACGAGTAAATTGCGTTTGAACTCTGATATATGTATACATTTTATTGCTCGTGACTGTACAGGTGATGTACCATGTTGTTAAAGTCTGAGTAGTTTCACTGTAGAAACTGAGCTATAAAAATCGTATAGCGCCATCTCGTTGTAGAGGTAGAGATAGGGCGTTTGTGCACTACACGGAATTTTACTGTCCGGCAGTAAGATTTACATCAACTTTCATTGAGAATTCATTGAAATTCATTCACAATGAGGACTAATCTGAGCAGTTCCAAAAATGTCCGCTTGGGCAGCGCCACTGCCTCTGGAGACCTGTCAAACTATCAAACTCATTGTAAGAAATCGGATTGCTGGACGGTAAAATTCCTTGTAGTGCACAAACGCCCATAGCTTGGTATTTAGGCAAGAAAAATAAGGCACTTTTGACTATTTGAGAACTAGGTATCATAGCTTTCCTTAAAAAAAAGCACGTTAAGTAAGGTTCCTGAATCTTTAATGATCGTTATTGTTATTTAGACGAAAGTCAACCAGTAACTTGATTATTGAAGTCAAAGAGCCAGTTGCATTCCCCCAGCAGCTCTACGTTGGAAATGGTCACGGGCCAGTAAGTTAACGTTCTGGAGTCACGGTAATTCGTTAGTCCCACGACCCCGGCAGGCTTTGGCCCTCTAAAGGGAGGCCCCGTCATTGTGCTGACACTCTTTGAGGCGCGCGTGGAACACAACGCGCTTTGGACCCATATTCCGCTAGCGAGTCGCTCGTTCCTATTTAGCTAAATAAATCATCATCATCATCATCACAGGCCTACCTCTCTGTGAGAGGGAGTGGGCCATAATCCACCACGCGGGCCCAGTGCGGGTTGGCAGATGTCACATGTCTTCGAATTTTTGGTTCTGGGACATGCCGTTTTACTCACGATGTATTCCTTCACCGTTTTGAGAGCAGTAGTGATGAAATAAATTACACAAAGTAATGCGCCTGGCGGGGTTCGAACCCACGACCTACAACTCGTAAGTCTGGACCGATACCACTGGGCCACCACTGCTCTCTAAATAAATATATTCTGCTAAATAAATATATTTTCAAAATGTGAAGCTACCATCATCTTCCATTATGTAATCACTTCTAAACAGTACACATGTAATAGCACTATAATAACATTATTTGTAACCACATTCGAACCCGCACCATAACCGCATCGTTTACACCAGTCAATTGACAGCGATACAACACGTAAGCCTAGGCTTGGTAAAATCATCAAATGAGTTCTCCCGCCCTGGGTGGGGCGGAAGGGACTGTCAGACTCTTACTGACTAAAATCCACCCGTGTTCCTTCCTATACCCTTTACGTTCCGGGGCCACGGTAACCTGGGTTAAGAAAAAACCCGCGACCCCAGCAGGCATTTGGCGTGAAACACGACGCGCCACCGACCCGGGCTTGGTCCTTGGTCGGACGGCGAGCTACCCATAACTCACCGTCCGCAAGCCCGCTCCACCGCTGTGCCCTCTGCTAATCAGAGGGACACGCGTTGGAGCGTCCACACGACAGGCTATTCGCATACGGGCAAAGAGACCCCTTAGGCACACAGTGCCTAAGGAAGAGTTTTTGCCCGCATCCCAGGGTGCACCGGCCCGAAAAACTGGTCTTCCCCCCGGACGTATCCGAGAGGGAACTCCAGTCCACGGGAGCACGTGGAGGTTTCCTGTCATAGCACCCCCCACATCTCCCCATAGGGAGATATTTCTATGTTGAGGAGATATGATTTTCCGGGACGAAATAGTGAGTTATAAGTGGATATAGAGAAGTGGAAAGGTATAAGTGGAAGTGCGACAAGGTGTGTGAATCAGGAACCTTTGTTTTCGGAATTTCAAAGCCGTTGGAGTTTGTAAAAGACGATTCGATTTGAGAACAGCAAGTGAGCTGGTCTAAACCCAACTTAATTGGGGTCTTTTCCCAACTTTATTGGGGTCGGTTTTTAGTCGAACCAGATGCAGCTTATTTATCAGTATTTTACATGGAGCGACAGCTTATCGGACCTCCACAGCCTAGTAACTGGGTAATATGGCCTCATGTTAGGACTGGTTGTCAGACTTTAGAGCTTCTGACTGATAGTAACGACTGTCAAAGATCTACAAATGACAATGAAGCTCAACGTGTCCCGGACAATGAATTTACCTGTTTTAAAAGCTTATTACCAAAAATTGAACTCAATTTCATAAAGAGAAATCAGTGAACACTTGTTTCTCAAATTCACACCCAATCTTAACTTACACAGCTATAAATCAGAATTCAACACGAACTAAATATAGGAAACTGACCCTCTTACGTTTGAATAACCACAGGAACTCAGGAAAACCCGTTCTACATAGCTATAGTTTAACTCTCGTCTTGCACACATGTAATCGCACATATAATCGCATGTTTGCTAGCTACGTAGCGAACAATACGGGTGCGACGACAACTATCGCACACATGGACCCGTGTGGACTAGTGTGAGCGTTGTAGCGATAGCAAAGTTAGATGATGAAGATGGTCGTGCAGTTTTGAATTGATTTATGTTGTTTTTTTTTTGTGCTTTTGAGTTAATGCTGTGATTTGGACAATAGTTTTTAGCTTGTAAATTATATCTTTGTCTAATAAAAGACCGTGTAGACAGTAAGTCCTTTGAAATAATGAAAATGAACGGGTCTAACAAGTTTTCAGAGATTACTTTTAGATTGTTTATTTAAAACAGATGAAAGGAAAATCTTTGTTTATGTGGAAAGATCTAATGTTGCTGCTACACTATTTTCAAAAAAAATATTTCAATATTTTTTTTAGAACTTAACACGTTTTGTGTATGGATATTTCTTGTCTACTTTAAGAATAATGGACACTAAATGAACATAGACTATAAAGAGAGTATAATCCGACAAACAATATAATATATTTGTCGACTTTTTCTTCGGTAAAGAATATTTTCTGCACTCCTAATAATTTGAGAAGAGGTCTGAACGATTAAATGTAACTTAAATATTGAAATGATTTATTACGCTAAACTACCTACCAAGGATAGATGTGGGTGTTTTAAGTAATTTCGGGATTAAAAACGTAGGTGGAAATAAAAAGAAAAACGTTTTTATCTGCATTTATTGAAGTTTAAATATGAATAGCTACAGTATTGTTTGATTAATTCATTAATAAAGCTTCCGCAATCGCCAGGTACTCTTACATTACGTCAATAGTTGTTTTTCAGAACTTTTCGGGAGTTATATACATTTTATATTTAAGTGTTACGTAAAATACTCTCATGGAGGTTTTGTGATATTATCTGGCCTAAATAATAAATAAAAGTTTTGAAGTTAGTATAAAGGTTTTATAATATTTTTTGTTTGATAATTCGTGCTTTTCTTAGGAATTATCAGTCGGGGTTTTTTTTTTGTTTTTGTTTTGATAACCCAGTTTTGGGGAAATTTTAGGCAAGTTAACATCAAGTTAAGACTCTAACGAGCCGAGCAGAGGGTGAAATGGTAGGGCGCAGCTAGCATTTTATAAACAAAAATGCTCTTTCCAGGAACATCCACAAGAATTTTGTTATCACCCAAGAATTTTCTTCAGTAAATATTTTATCTTCAGTTAGTAATTCTACATTCAAAAAATCGTGCTCACGTCAACTAATCCGCCTTCGTCTTTCAAATACCCTCCCCAGTTCAGTGGCACGGATCTCTAAACATTCGGTCTGCGTGTGCGCATTAATTAATTACGTGTATAACGCTAATTAGGACACGCTACTGACTAATTCTTGGGTTTTCGGTTATTATGAAACATGGGTTGTTAGATGTTCATGAATCTCCAACCCTTGGTTAATCGTGACGGTGATTATGTAATTGAGTCAGAACAACAGTAGTAGTGTTTTGAATGTTTTGATCGAGTATAAATTAGTTGCCACTGCGCAGTGTCTGAAACAAAGCATCTTTAGAACGCGACTTTTAATTTGCGCTTTTTATTACAAAAGTATTTAAGGTTCATTATCGATTGTAGATAACATTGTGAAAAACAGGGTTCTGTGTGTAAATAAGCAATTTTTTTTTATTGTGTTTCCTGCTCATTACGAATTTTTTATTTGAACCCAGTTCTTTGTTGAAATTGACATCGACGCCTTTGAATCGGTGCTACTAGTCTACTATAATTTAGACCGACAGAAGTTAGTTAAACTAAAACTAAATTGTCACTTTTTGAACTATTTAATCGTTTCTATTTTCTTTTTCATTACTTTTTTTTACTTTCTTTCTTAATTATTTTAGTGAAGCCTGATCAAGTATTCATCAAAACTAATAATGACTATACGAATTCAAAACTATCCACACAACATACCATCTTTCTATCTAAACTAAAACAAGCATATAAATAAATAAATAAACAATTCCTCACGTTCGACTTATCGGCTATCGGTACTACTAAACTAGTGTGCGTGCTAGACGCCGCCTAGACGAACTGACCCACTGCCCGTCGACCTTGCGTTTCTTATGTTATCACGGCGTCTCGCTCACTCCTTCCTTCAGACTATCTCCGTCCCCTTCGTGCGTGGAGTCTATGGATAGTTGAAGACGCCATTTTCAAGGTTATGTCGAGGATCGGGTTATTGTGTACGATGGGAATGCGTTTCGAGGGTAGTCTGGCGGGGAGGGGGCGTGGGGGGGTGATGTGATTGATTTTGAGAATAGTTTCATTTGTGTACTGTGTAGTGTGTACCTATGTGTTGTTTGCTAGTGCGGTTTCGTTGTGTTTGCCTTTATTATAAAACTAGCTAAGAAACACGCGTGTTCTAGGTATGAAAACTGGGAAACTGATTGGATTGTTTATTTGGCTCTTCAACTCAATAGTTGGAGAGTAGTATAGTAATAGTTTAATAATACATAGATACAAAGATATGAGTGACATTAAGTATATCCAATAGACTTATACACTATATGGGTGATAGGGCATCAACTAAATATTTGTAAGGGGGTAACTAAATCAAGTACTTCTTAGTTTTTTGCAAACCTGTAAGTACTAAGATTTTAGGCCCTTTTATCCATTAAGGCACCTGTCTTGCAGTTGTTACCTGAATAAAAATACAAAAATCGACACAAACCATTTTAGAACATTTATTGCAGTAAATATTGACAACAGACTAAAACTGCAAGTGTCTAAAATTCACATAAAAAATCCATTGATGACAAACCAAAAATAAAAAACCATTTCTACCGTTTCTACCCAATCTTACAAGAAAGAAAAACATCAATACAAAAAGAAAACGATAATCCTGTCAAACTGGCTTTTTCCAATCTTATGGGAACATAATCCCATTACACAACTAGCATCTATCGGGGCGTACTTGACCGACCCCCGACCCCCGGGGTTCTTCGTCTAGACGTGTGGGACGAATAGGGAAGTGGGTCACTGAGGTACGACGATGGAATAGTTACATGTCACGACAGTGTAATTTTCTTCGGCCTTGAGAGGGGTTGGTTGTTCTGGCCGCGTGTGTATAGATTTGTAGATTTCGTTTGAGGGAATTGTATTTGGTTTAGTTATTTCAAGGTATTATAGGATTTGAGGATATTTGTTTTACACTGATTTTATAAAATTCTTTTGCTGAATGATGAATAACAGAATAATCTTCCATTGCAGGTTAGAAAACGAAATTAAAAAAGTATTATAAACAAAATTTTTCGTTCATACCATTTGTATGAAAAAATGTTTTGCTTTTGACCATACTTCCGCAGTTCGGATTTTTTTCTTCCATACAATGAAATGACTCTTACAGGAAAGAGAGTCGAACGGCATTTTTGGTCAATTTCACTCATTCTTTTGGACAACTCACAATTGACCAAAAAATTTAAAATTTTCTAAATCATAAAAGAGCTAAAGGTTCCTAGAAAGTTTTACCGTAATCTTATGGATGCAGATATCCCCCCCTGTTGGCCAACTTAAAAGAAGGACCCTGTATTTTACTCAGTACCTAACTGGGCTTTATAGACCCGATTTTTTATTTTGAAATGGAACTCAAATAGTTGGAAAAAGCAAGGCAGACGATGGACAGTACTACGATTATAGTCGTTAGTATATTGATAGAAATATTAATCGCAATTTGCAATAATAACAGACCATATTTCGCAGTTAAAATATATTTATCACAACCATTTCCACAATAAAATCTGTAGAATATGCACACTTATTAACACCAATAGTTGACTCGCCAACGCACCACCGCACAACCGCACAGGCCGACAGTCCGACAACGACTGACCGCCCCACCACTCGGACCTGTATTTATAACCGAGCGACGTGTGCGCCCGAGGCAACGTGATAATACTGTTATCGGTTTGTAGTGTGATAAATTGATATCTACAATTCTACATACACTACATTCCCTTCCTTGTTTTAACTTTTTAGATCGGAACCAGAATGATTATTAAGACATTTAACATATAATTTTATTTTAATTCATATTTAATTCATAAGTATCTCTGGCATAACAAAATCACAGCAAAATAATATTTTACAAATCATTTAATAGTTTAATTATATATTCAATAATTATTATTGTTTTTATTTATTATTTTACCCTTCCTCTTCTTCTATTTCATTTTCTGATTCATTTGTATCTTCTCTTCTGTTAATTTCTTTACTTTGCCCACTCACCACTTCCCATTGGCCTTCAACTTTTTTCAAATGAACTACGTTTCTTCGTGATACTTTCCCAGTTATGTCGTTTCGAATACTTATGTCTCCACCTTTACTCTTTTCCACTGTATGGGAAGTTGGATCATAATTTAGGCTTAGTTTATCTTTGACCATATTTTTGACGTATACTTTATCGCCAGGTACTAATTGACACTCACGATCTCTTCTTTTATTATCGGTATATTGTTTCCCAGTTTCTTTCTTTTCTTGGTCTCTGTCTCGAACATCTGCATCTTCCGGTTTATGTGCATGTGTAATGTCTCCTGCCATAGGAATGTTGTCGCGGTATTGCCTTTTGAAGAATAATTCTGCAGGAGTTTTACCTGTAACACTATGCGGGGTGCTGTTGTACATAGCCAAATACTCTAACAAACCATCTTGCCAGTTTTTATGCTCTACTTGACTAATTTTTAGGCGCTTAAGAATATCTCTGTTCTGACGTTCGACTTCTCCGTTCTGTTGAGGCCAGTATGGTACCGTATTATGCAAAACTATATTTCTTTCAGTACAGAATTTTTTGAACTCCTCGCTGCAAAACTGTCTACCATTATCAGCCGTTATTGTCATTGGGTTACCAAGTCTGCTAAATATCTCTTTTAGAGATTTTATTATGTCTGCACTGGTTATTTTGCGACAAATCTTCACCTCCTTGTATCGACTGAAGTAATCGACGATTACCAATATGTAATCGCTGCTTGGTAAAGGGCCCAATAAATCAATACATGTATCTACCCAAGGTTCACATGGTAATGCCCGTCGCTTCAATGGGTTTGGAGGATTCGGAGCCGAAACTAACGTACAGCCTTTGCAGCATTTAACCAAGTTCTCAGTTTCTTTGTCATATCTAGGCCACCACACTTTGGCTCTAAGTCTCGCCTTCATTAGGACTATTCCTGGGTGTCCTTCGTGAGCAGCTGTCAAAACTTGAGTGCGCAATTTTTTTGGTATAACAATTCTTGTGCCTCTCAATAAAATTCCGTCGTAAAAACATAATTCATTCTGGAAGAGTTTGAAATTATTTACTTCATCATCCCATTTGTTGTTATAAAGGCCTTCCCTTACCTTTAATATTTCTTTGTCCTGTTTTGATGCCTCCATAATTTGTTCCAGTGATACTGCTGTTGGCCTGCTTCCTTCAACAACTTGATGTATATAGTTTTCCGACTTTTCCTGTGGTGTTTTACTTAATTTACACAATCTTGATAAACTATCTGCTATATTTTCTTTGCCAGGCTTGTATATTACTTTAAATGTATATGCTTGAAGGCGAAGTATCCATCTTTCTATCCTTGCGCATGGTTTTGATTTAGGGCCGAATATAACCTCAAGTGGTTTATGGTCGGTCACCAATTCAAACTCTTTTCCAAACAGAAAAACATAAAAATGTTCCACAGCCCAGACCAGGGCTAAGGCTTCTTTTTCTGTCTGGCAATATCGCCTTTCACAGTCTGTTAGCGTCCGGTGACCATACGCTATAATACGAGGTCCATGACTATTAATTTGAACTAATACTCCTCCTAGTCCTACCGGACTGGCATCTGCTACAACCATAGTCCGATCTTTGACGTCATAGTATCCTAGAGTAGGAATATTAGATAAAGCCAATTTTAATTCATTAAATGCAAATTCCTGTTTACTGCCCCAAAGACTTTTTAATTCTGTGGTTTTGCTCTGTTTCTTCCTTAGCAGTTCTTTTAATGGTTCAGTAGTTGTTGCCAAATTTGGAATCCATTTTCCAACATAATTTATTAATCCCAAGAAGCTCTGAAGCTCACCTATATTCATAGGTGGACGAAATTCTTGAATGGTTGTCACGTACTTATCTAATGGTTTTACACCTTTGTGTGATAATTCGTGTCCTAAAAATTGAATCTTTTCTTCCCTGTATATGCACTTGTCCTTTCTCAGTAAAACATTATTTTCTTCTAGAGTTTTGATCACTGTTTCTAATCTTTGATCGTGTTCTTCCAAATCCTTACCATATACTAAAATGTCATCTATGAAATTAATAGTGCCATTACATCGCAATAACATACGTTCCAGGGTTTTTTGAAATATTTCCGGTGCGCAGGATATTCCAAACATTAATCTTTTGTACCTGAACAGGCCTTTACTTGTGATAAAAGTTGTAATGTGTCGTGAATCGGGATGCAATTCAATCTGGTGAAAAGCGTCTTTTATGTCCAGTTTTGAAAAGTACTTCGCATTTTTCATTTTCGGTAGTAGCTTGTCCATGGTGGGCAGTGGGTGATTTTCCCGTAGAATTGCTTTATTGGCCCTCCTCATATCTACGCAAATGCGAACATCTCCGGTGCTTTTTAAAACTGGCACTATTGGCGATACCCATCTCGAGGATCCTTGAACTTCTTCAATAATGTCTTTCTCCAACAGCTCTTTTATTTTTTTATCAACTTTTTCTTCCAGTGGTATGGGGATCCTTCTTAATGGTTGAGAAACTGGTTGTACTTTTTCATCAATTGGTACCTCCACTAAAACGTCCTTGAACTTCGTAAACTCTGTTTTAGTTTCCATTTGGTCGATTTCTAATCCGATTTTGAGTACACCCATAGCCATGGCAGTGTCTTTCCCAAGCAGATCTCTAGTTCCATCAGCAATGACATAAAAAGTTGAATTTTCTGATCTATCTGCGATTTTTATTTTTGCGTCAAACGATCCTATTAGGTCAAGGGGTTTCTCGCTCCCATAACCATAAAAAGTTTTATTGCAACTGGATGTTTGGTTATGAACCTGTACTTTATTTTGTTTCATATTGTCCCAGGTTTTGTTTGTGATCAAGTTACATTTACACCCAGAGTCTACTAACATTTTAACTTTTATTCCGCCAATATAACAATCTAATACACTGTCATCATCGATTTTGAACACATATTGTATGTCTTCGGATTCTGTTTGATCTATCTGGTTTGTATCGTTTATTTTGTTATCTCTTTTAATTTTTTTATTTACGGTTTGTTTGTTGTTTCCTTCGTATTTTCTTTTATTTCCTCTGTCCCGTGTCATTGTCCTGCAGTATTGTCTAAAATGTCCCTTTAGCCCACATTTGTGGCAATCTCTTTCTTTTGCTGGACATTTGCTGTCTTGAGACGCGTGTCCTGAGCTCCCACATCTGCCACATCCTGATTTTCCTTTCCACTTCTTATCATTAATTTCTGTTTTCATGTTTTTTACTCTGTTTATGTTTTCAGTCGATGTGCTGCTTCCTCCAAATTCTTCTATTTGTCGGCTTACAGCTTCGAGAGTATTTGCTTCAGCAATTATATTTGTTAGTGTTATTGCGTCTCCTGTTTGTAGAATTCTTTTCCTAAGCTCTATAGAGGAACACTTTTCTGTGATTTGATCGATTATTTGATCGTCTTTGTCCTTAAACTGACATTTGTCTGCTTGTTGTCTAAGCCGTACTATGAATTTTTCAAACTTTTCATTTGTCTCTTGTGCGATCAATCGAAAAAGGTGACGTTCGTAGATCTTACTTTGTTTGGGAAGAAAGTATGCGTCGAGTTTGGTGATAGCCACTTCGAAGACATCTACTCCATCTGCTGGTGATACATTTGCACCTGGTATATTATAAAATATTTCTTGTAATTCTAGTCCACCATAATGTAGCAACGAAGCACGTTTCTTCTCACAACTCTCGATGCCAGCAGCTTCCAGGTAGATCAAGAGTGCCCGCTTCCAGCGTTCCCATCTCGTTCCTACTGATGAAGGTTCCCCCTCACAATCAAACTTGTCTAACATGAGTTGGGAACTCATGTTATCAGTTGATTACCTGGAACCAATAAATTAAGGGTTGGCACTAAACTGCATGTACATAAAAGTACCACTATGCTGGCCTATTCTTTCTTTGATAACTCAATTTAGTACCAGTAGATATTTATTCTACTGCAATAAGTGTCATCCTTTGATGACTTGTCAATTTAACGACCAGTAGATATATTCTACTGCAATAACTGTCATCCTTTGATGACTTGTCAATTTAATGACCAGTAGGTATATTCTACTGCAATTCCTGTCATCCTTTGACGACTTGTCATTTTAATGACCAGTAGGTATATTCTACTGCAATTCCTGTCATCCTTTGACAACTTGTCAATTTAATGACCAGTAGGTATATTCTACTGCAATTCCTGTCATCCTTTGACGACTTGTCAATTTAATGACCAGTAGGTATATTCTACTGCAATTTTATAACATTTACGTGTTCTTTGATTTATTATTGAACAGATTATGTATCTCAAATCAAATAACTAAGTATGAGATCCCGGGTTCGACTCCCAGGTCGGGCAGTGTCACTCAGTTTCAATTTCAGTTTCTCCACTAACTTGCCAATAACAGACCGAAGTCTAAACTGGCGTCCAGTTAAGGTAACAGGCATGCTCAACGTAACTGCTGAAATTTGGTTGCACCACAAATCTCTGCCTATCCCCTTCGGGGGTTATGGCGTGGTATTATGGTTACGCTAAGTAATTAAAACAGTATGTTTTCCTTAACAACCGGGATAGCATTTAAATAGCTATATAGATATAGGTACAACAACAATAATACAATAACAATATAATGTACAATACATTAATGCACCATTTATTGAGTCAGCCTTCTTTTATTTGGTAGATATTAATATACACACATAATTTTAATGTGGCAATATTCCGTTTATTTCCGAAATATAATGATCCATTATCTACTTGTAGTTCCAGAAAATATTAAAAGTCTTTTTGTTCCTCTTACGCTCGCTTTCAACAATCCATCCATCCATAGACCCGCTCAACAGAGACAGAATTATGGAACAAGCAATGTCAAATTCCTATCCCTAGTAGGCAGATCCACAGGCAGACAGGCTATCGAAAACGAGCATTACATAGGTATTTTGTTTGTAAGAAAACAACTTTATTTCAAAATACCTTCAAACAAATTAATGTTTTTTTTTTTCTGTTCTTTACTTTTAAACATGAATTAATACCTAATTGTACCATTTTTTTTTTTGTACAATAAATAAATATAAAACTCACGGTTTACTCCTCGTCGCCAATGTAGAATATGCACACTTATTAACACCAATAGTTGACTCGCCAACGCACCACCGCACAACCGCACAGGCCGACAGTCCGACAACGACTGACCGCCCCACCACTCGGACCTGTATTTATAACCGAGCGACGTGTGCGCCCGAGGCAACGTGATAATACTGTTATCGGTTTGTAGTGTGATAAATTGATATCTACAATTCTACATACACTACATTCCCTTCCTTGTTTTAACTTTTTAGATCGGAACCAGAATGATTATTAAGACATTTAACATATAATTTTATTTTAATTCATATTTAATTCATAAGTATCTCTGGCATAACAAAATCACAGCAAAATAATATTTTACAAATCATTTAATAGTTTAATTATATATTCAATAATTATTATTGTTTTTATTTATTATTTTACCCTTCCTCTTCTTCTATTTCATTTTCTGATTCATTTGTATCTTCTCTTCTGTTAATTTCTTTACTTTGCCCACTCACCACTTCCCATTGGCCTTCAACTTTTTTCAAATGAACTACGTTTCTTCGTGATACTTTCCCAGTTATGTCGTTTCGAATACTTATGTCTCCACCTTTACTCTTTTCCACTGTATGGGAAGTTGGATCATAATTTAGGCTTAGTTTATCTTTGACCATATTTTTGACGTATACTTTATCGCCAGGTACTAATTGACACTCACGATCTCTTCTTTTATTATCGGTATATTGTTTCCCAGTTTCTTTCTTTTCTTGGTCTCTGTCTCGAACATCTGCATCTTCCGGTTTATGTGCATGTGTAATGTCTCCTGCCATAGGAATGTTGTCGCGGTATTGCCTTTTGAAGAATAATTCTGCAGGAGTTTTACCTGTAACACTATGCGGGGTGCTGTTGTACATAGCCAAATACTCTAACAAACCATCTTGCCAGTTTTTATGCTCTACTTGACTAATTTTTAGGCGCTTAAGAATATCTCTGTTCTGACGTTCGACTTCTCCGTTCTGTTGAGGCCAGTATGGTACCGTATTATGCAAAACTATATTTCTTTCAGTACAGAATTTTTTGAACTCCTCGCTGCAAAACTGTCTACCATTATCAGCCGTTATTGTCATTGGGTTACCAAGTCTGCTAAATATCTCTTTTAGAGATTTTATTATGTCTGCACTGGTTATTTTGCGACAAATCTTCACCTCCTTGTATCGACTGAAGTAATCGACGATTACCAATATGTAATCGCTGCTTGGTAAAGGGCCCAATAAATCAATACATGTATCTACCCAAGGTTCACATGGTAATGCCCGTCGCTTCAATGGGTTTGGAGGATTCGGAGCCGAAACTAACGTACAGCCTTTGCAGCATTTAACCAAGTTCTCAGTTTCTTTGTCATATCTAGGCCACCACACTTTGGCTCTAAGTCTCGCCTTCATTAGGACTATTCCTGGGTGTCCTTCGTGAGCAGCTGTCAAAACTTGAGTGCGCAATTTTTTTGGTATAACAATTCTTGTGCCTCTCAATAAAATTCCGTCGTAAAAACATAATTCATTCTGGAAGAGTTTGAAATTATTTACTTCATCATCCCATTTGTTGTTATAAAGGCCTTCCCTTACCTTTAATATTTCTTTGTCCTGTTTTGATGCCTCCATAATTTGTTCCAGTGATACTGCTGTTGGCCTGCTTCCTTCAACAACTTGATGTATATAGTTTTCCGACTTTTCCTGTGGTGTTTTACTTAATTTACACAATCTTGATAAACTATCTGCTATATTTTCTTTGCCAGGCTTGTATATTACTTTAAATGTATATGCTTGAAGGCGAAGTATCCATCTTTCTATCCTTGCGCATGGTTTTGATTTAGGGCCGAATATAACCTCAAGTGGTTTATGGTCGGTCACCAATTCAAACTCTTTTCCAAACAGAAAAACATAAAAATGTTCCACAGCCCAGACCAGGGCTAAGGCTTCTTTTTCTGTCTGGCAATATCGCCTTTCACAGTCTGTTAGCGTCCGGTGACCATACGCTATAATACGAGGTCCATGACTATTAATTTGAACTAATACTCCTCCTAGTCCTACCGGACTGGCATCTGCTACAACCATAGTCCGATCTTTGACGTCATAGTATCCTAGAGTAGGAATATTAGATAAAGCCAATTTTAATTCATTAAATGCAAATTCCTGTTTACTGCCCCAAAGACTTTTTAATTCTGTGGTTTTGCTCTGTTTCTTCCTTAGCAGTTCTTTTAATGGTTCAGTAGTTGTTGCCAAATTTGGAATCCATTTTCCAACATAATTTATTAATCCCAAGAAGCTCTGAAGCTCACCTATATTCATAGGTGGACGAAATTCTTGAATGGTTGTCACGTACTTATCTAATGGTTTTACACCTTTGTGTGATAATTCGTGTCCTAAAAATTGAATCTTTTCTTCCCTGTATATGCACTTGTCCTTTCTCAGTAAAACATTATTTTCTTCTAGAGTTTTGATCACTGTTTCTAATCTTTGATCGTGTTCTTCCAAATCCTTACCATATACTAAAATGTCATCTATGAAATTAATAGTGCCATTACATCGCAATAACATACGTTCCAGGGTTTTTTGAAATATTTCCGGTGCGCAGGATATTCCAAACATTAATCTTTTGTACCTGAACAGGCCTTTACTTGTGATAAAAGTTGTAATGTGTCGTGAATCGGGATGCAATTCAATCTGGTGAAAAGCGTCTTTTATGTCCAGTTTTGAAAAGTACTTCGCATTTTTCATTTTCGGTAGTAGCTTGTCCATGGTGGGCAGTGGGTGATTTTCCCGTAGAATTGCTTTATTGGCCCTCCTCATATCTACGCAAATGCGAACATCTCCGGTGCTTTTTAAAACTGGCACTATTGGCGATACCCATCTCGAGGATCCTTGAACTTCTTCAATAATGTCTTTCTCCAACAGCTCTTTTATTTTTTTATCAACTTTTTCTTCCAGTGGTATGGGGATCCTTCTTAATGGTTGAGAAACTGGTTGTACTTTTTCATCAATTGGTACCTCCACTAAAACGTCCTTGAACTTCGTAAACTCTGTTTTAGTTTCCATTTGGTCGATTTCTAATCCGATTTTGAGTACACCCATAGCCATGGCAGTGTCTTTCCCAAGCAGATCTCTAGTTCCATCAGCAATGACATAAAAAGTTGAATTTTCTGATCTATCTGCGATTTTTATTTTTGCGTCAAACGATCCTATTAGGTCAAGGGGTTTCTCGCTCCCATAACCATAAAAAGTTTTATTGCAACTGGATGTTTGGTTATGAACCTGTACTTTATTTTGTTTCATATTGTCCCAGGTTTTGTTTGTGATCAAGTTACATTTACACCCAGAGTCTACTAACATTTTAACTTTTATTCCGCCAATATAACAATCTAATACACTGTCATCATCGATTTTGAACACATATTGTATGTCTTCGGATTCTGTTTGATCTATCTGGTTTGTATCGTTTATTTTGTTATCTCTTTTAATTTTTTTATTTACGGTTTGTTTGTTGTTTCCTTCGTATTTTCTTTTATTTCCTCTGTCCCGTGTCATTGTCCTGCAGTATTGTCTAAAATGTCCCTTTAGCCCACATTTGTGGCAATCTCTTTCTTTTGCTGGACATTTGCTGTCTTGAGACGCGTGTCCTGAGCTCCCACATCTGCCACATCCTGATTTTCCTTTCCACTTCTTATCATTAATTTCTGTTTTCATGTTTTTTACTCTGTTTATGTTTTCAGTCGATGTGCTGCTTCCTCCAAATTCTTCTATTTGTCGGCTTACAGCTTCGAGAGTATTTGCTTCAGCAATTATATTTGTTAGTGTTATTGCGTCTCCTGTTTGTAGAATTCTTTTCCTAAGCTCTATAGAGGAACACTTTTCTGTGATTTGATCGATTATTTGATCGTCTTTGTCCTTAAACTGACATTTGTCTGCTTGTTGTCTAAGCCGTACTATGAATTTTTCAAACTTTTCATTTGTCTCTTGTGCGATCAATCGAAAAAGGTGACGTTCGTAGATCTTACTTTGTTTGGGAAGAAAGTATGCGTCGAGTTTGGTGATAGCCACTTCGAAGACATCTACTCCATCTGCTGGTGATACATTTGCACCTGGTATATTATAAAATATTTCTTGTAATTCTAGTCCACCATAATGTAGCAACGAAGCACGTTTCTTCTCACAACTCTCGATGCCAGCAGCTTCCAGGTAGATCAAGAGTGCCCGCTTCCAGCGTTCCCATCTCGTTCCTACTGATGAAGGTTCCCCCTCACAATCAAACTTGTCTAACATGAGTTGGGAACTCATGTTATCAGTTGATTACCTGGAACCAATAAATTAAGGGTTGGCACTAAACTGCATGTACATAAAAGTACCACTATGCTGGCCTATTCTTTCTTTGATAACTCAATTTAGTACCAGTAGATATTTATTCTACTGCAATAAGTGTCATCCTTTGATGACTTGTCAATTTAACGACCAGTAGATATATTCTACTGCAATAACTGTCATCCTTTGATGACTTGTCAATTTAATGACCAGTAGGTATATTCTACTGCAATTCCTGTCATCCTTTGACGACTTGTCATTTTAATGACCAGTAGGTATATTCTACTGCAATTCCTGTCATCCTTTGACAACTTGTCAATTTAATGACCAGTAGGTATATTCTACTGCAATTCCTGTCATCCTTTGACGACTTGTCAATTTAATGACCAGTAGGTATATTCTACTGCAATTTTATAACATTTACGTGTTCTTTGATTTATTATTGAACAGATTATGTATCTCAAATCAAATAACTAAGTATGAGATCCCGGGTTCGACTCCCAGGTCGGGCAGTGTCACTCAGTTTCAATTTCAGTTTCTCCACTAACTTGCCAATAACAGACCGAAGTCTAAACTGGCGTCCAGTTAAGGTAACAGGCATGCTCAACGTAACTGCTGAAATTTGGTTGCACCACAAATCTCTGCCTATCCCCTTCGGGGGTTATGGCGTGGTATTATGGTTACGCTAAGTAATTAAAACAGTATGTTTTCCTTAACAACCGGGATAGCATTTAAATAGCTATATAGATATAGGTACAACAACAATAATACAATAACAATATAATGTACAATACATTAATGCACCATTTATTGAGTCAGCCTTCTTTTATTTGGTAGATATTAATATACACACATAATTTTAATGTGGCAATATTCCGTTTATTTCCGAAATATAATGATCCATTATCTACTTGTAGTTCCAGAAAATATTAAAAGTCTTTTTGTTCCTCTTACGCTCGCTTTCAACAATCCATCCATCCATAGACCCGCTCAACAGAGACAGAATTATGGAACAAGCAATGTCAAATTCCTATCCCTAGTAGGCAGATCCACAGGCAGACAGGCTATCGAAAACGAGCATTACATAGGTATTTTGTTTGTAAGAAAACAACTTTATTTCAAAATACCTTCAAACAAATTAATGTTTTTTTTTTTCTGTTCTTTACTTTTAAACATGAATTAATACCTAATTGTACCATTTTTTTTTTTGTACAATAAATAAATATAAAACTCACGGTTTACTCCTCGTCGCCAATGTAGAATATGCACACTTATTAACACCAATAGTTGACTCGCCAACGCACCACCGCACAACCGCACAGGCCGACAGTCCGACAACGACTGACCGCCCCACCACTCGGACCTGTATTTATAACCGAGCGACGTGTGCGCCCGAGGCAACGTGATAATACTGTTATCGGTTTGTAGTGTGATAAATTGATATCTACAATTCTACATACACTACAAAATCCAAACAATTTTACTACAAAAGATGCCAACAAATAGGCTTTCAACGCAACCCGTCTCAACTATTTCCCCTCGGACCCTTAACAATAACATATTCATAGATACCTTGTCTATTTGACCGTACTTGACCCCTGAAGGGTCGCGGGTTCGAGTCTAGACGGGGACCGGAAATAGTCCGGTTTATAGTTTGTTTACTTTGTTGTTATTGTTGAGGGTAGTTCAGGAATTTAAGGGTGTTTGTCAATTGTGTGAAGGTGTTTTGTGTTGATTTTGACGTTGTTAATTGGAGTGTTAATTATTAACATGTTGTTTTGTGTATTTTGTAAGGGTGAATTGAGGTTTTATCACAAGATTTCTGTACTTTATTTGAGCGTACTTGTATGGAAAAATGACAAAGTGCCTCTAGTGTACGGACGAGGAACAATTTTTTTACTACAAATTAACGTCAAAGTTCCAGTTTAATTTACGTCACAGAAACTGGAAAAATTATCATAGGGCCTCAGATTTAATAAAGTCATGGTGTTTTTTCAAACAGATATATATGTGTTTTTTGAAATTTTGAATATTGATTGAAAACTAGCCAGTAAGAAGTTCGTTGATTTTTCTAACGTGGTAAAATCATAAAATGATTCCTCCCCACAATGTCCTTCAATAGCCCTTTACGTTCCGGGGCCACAGTTACTCGTTAGTCCTGCGACCCCGGCAGGAAGAAGTTCGTTGATAGCAAAAACATTTGTACGAGATTACCATTATATACCACTTCTTTCAATGGAGTGATTGACCATTGGAGAGTCTTAATGACGCCATTATATTAGTAGATCACCAAACTTGTCAAAATTAACAATTTATTAGGAAATCAATGATATACCATTCTGACTCTATTGCAAATGGAGACTGACCCTGGGCGTATCATGAAGTGGTACTTCAAAGACCTGCCGACGACATTTTAAATATTTATTTTTATCTGCCTATCAATTTTTTTTTTTAATTTTGATTTCATTTAAAAAAAAAAAAACTTTAAAATAAATGAATATGAATTGAAAAATGAGAGTGGGAAAATGAATTGGAAGTTATGAAATGATCGTGACTATTTCTATAAATAATAAATATGAAAAAAGAAGAAACACTTCCTATTCCTATTTCCTATACACTTCCTATAAAATGAAATAGGAAAAAACACTAACGATAGAAGTATGACGACGATGATGATGTTATTGTTTTATCATCGAAAATTCGCCCGATATACGAGTACCTTTCGTTGGGGTGACATCAACGAAAAACAATCCGATCAACCTCCCGTCATCTCTATTTTTCGCCAGACCCTTTACAATCACCATCACCACCACAAATAGATCCCTTAAAACAACCTTCAGAATCTCAAAAAATGTAGTCCTCACTAATATTAAAAACAGAATGACGTCACATATCCGAATCTAAAAAAATACAAGCCGGGCCATAAAAACTCGCACACATGCAGATTATAATGTGCCCCGTATCGTAAATGCACACAAAGATGCGTCTGCGCCGATCTAAAACACTCGTCCGGCCAGCCCGATAATGGCGGTCGGGGTTAATGAACTGACGGTTACATATTTAGAAAAAAATATTTGGCAAATGTTCATGTGCAGCGGGCATTACATTGTAGGCCACGGAAAATGGTGTGCGGAGTTTATTTTAGGTAAATGTTTTGGGTTTGAGGAAGGAGGTCATTTTGTAGGTTTACTATATAGATGAACTAGTAAAAAATATCAAAGTATTTATACTAAAACCCAGTTTCAACTTTAGGGCGATTTACTTGCCCTAAAGTTAAAAAGAAAAAAGATGGATGGAAATGGATTATTGTGGACACGGTACCTTTTGTTTACTACAGAAATAAAGATAATCAACTTATCTAATACTAATATTATAAAGCTGAAGAGTTTGTTTGTTTGAACGCGATAATCACAGGAACTCCTGGTTCGAATTGAAAAAATATTGTTGTGTTTGATAGTCTATTTATCGATGAAAGTTACAGGCTATATAACATCACGCTACTACCAGTAGGAGCAGAGCAGCGGGGGGTAAAACAGCAGGGAACAGCTAGTGATACATTATTACAGGTAGGAAGCAATTTAACTATTGGTATTACTTCGGAGAGTGTGCCCAAGAACTCCACGACCTCATCCCACCAGCCCCCTTCTATCATCGGACATCTAGACGCACGCCAAATTACCATCCTTACCTTACTGCTATACCATCAATTCGCAATAAGCGTTTCCAAACGTCTTTTATAATGCGGACAGCGGAGGAGTGGAACTCTTTGCCTGCGTCTGTGTTTCCGAACGCATTCAACCCTAATCTCTTCAAAGTTAGAGAGAACAGGGTTCTTCTGGGTAAGCTCGCTCCATCGTCGACCTTGTCTTAGTCATTCCTGACCTAGACTAAGGTCAAGAGCAAACCCACCTCACATAAAAAATAGCCGTAATCTACCACGCAGGCACAGTGGGGGTTGGTAGATGTCACATGTCTTCAAATAGTGGTTATTTTGCGGTTTCCTCACAATATTTCTATTTCAAAATTTGGAGCGTAGGGAGAGTGATCATGAAAAAGTTTGACACTACGGTGTCAGACTGGGTTAAGAAAAAAAAAATGTTTATAAATAAGTATTTATAACACAGTTTTTTTTTGTTTTGGTCTGTGTGTGATAGTGCAGTTAAAACAATTAATTTACTGCTGTCACCCTGTTTATTGTTAATTGGGACAATGAGTTCTAGAGTGCGTGCATGCGGGCTAGGAACAAGCCACCACTTATGGTCTATTATAGTCTATAGACACAATCTAGATTTTTGTTGTTTGTGGTGCCCGCATGAAAAGGGTTTTTCTAGCTGTCGTACAATTTTGTAATACAAAAGTATAAATGACCAATTCCGGCTAATTATTCACTCTTGTTTGAATGGTGTTACCGTTTGAGCAAATATGTATTTTAGAGCACCTATTTTGAACACCTTATAAAAATATATCCAATTTTTATAATAATAATAATAATAACCACTTTATTTCAGGCTACTTGGGCCCATAGATATATTATACCTTATAGACTAACATATATATTGTTATAGTACAGTTTGTGTTAGTATAAAGACACTTAAGCCTATGTTAGTAAACACTTCACTTAGCACTGTTTTGAAGCGCACTCCAGTGGCACTTGTCCGCGGAAGCGACGGAACACCACGTCCTGCGGCCAAAAGTTCTCCTCCATGACGAGGTGCAGCAAACATGTTGGTACACGCACCACGAACGCCTTGAAATTGACGTTGCGGCGCGACTCCAGCAGCTGAACTCTCGGCGTGTACTTGATCTTTTGACGCACGTACTCCACGATGTCCTCAACCTTAGTGGTGTAGTGTAGGCGTGAGATATACACCGGAGTATTCGGCTTAGCAGCGCGTATAGTGTTGGGCTCCACAGGAGCCGTGCCGCAGCGGTTCTTGTTGGTTCTCTGACGGCGCTTCCTCCTTAGCACCGTCACGAAACCATCATCATCAGCCCGCTTCGATGCCTTTTCCGGCATGGGCTTCGTAGATGTAGCGACCTTGCTCACAGCAACGATGTTTTTTGCTGACTCTGTTGACATGGGCAGCTGACTGGAAGGTCGGGAAACTCGAGCGGCGGAGCACAGAGGAGCCGCAGGGGCAGGAGCGGAGCTGCGGGACGCGCATGTTGCACGTTTTGCAGGCTCAGCATTCGACGGCGACGGCGCGGGCGACGACAAAACCGCTGACGCAAAACTTGCCCCCGATATATTGAGGCCCGCTCCGCGACACACGTTAATATTATTATCACGTTTATCACCTTTATTATCACGTTTATAAAACTCTAAGGTGACTGACTGACATAGTGATCTATCAACGCACAGCCCAAACCACTGGACGGATCGGGCTGAAATTTGGCATCCAGGTAGACGTTATGACGTAGGCATCCGCTAAAAAAGGGTTTTTATCAATACCCAAGGGGATAAAATAGGGGATGAATGTTTGTATGAAACTTTGTTAATTTCCACGCGAATGAAGTCGCGGGCACAGCTAGTTATATTATAAAAATGCCCCATAATAGGAATACTCCTATATATTTTGTGTTCCTGTATTGTAAACGCACCCAGTTCTATGTTAGGGGTTATGGTTTCCGCACTTAGTCCTTCATGTGGACCATTGCAACGCACCCAGTTTACAGACTCTCATACAAACACCAAGACCCGGAACAATTACTAGTAGTTCATACAAATATTTGTTCCGTGCTGTGATCGAACCCGCACACTGCATAGCAGTCAATCGCTCAACCACTGCGCCAACCGTACCGTCTAATTATGAAAGCGGCTCAAAGTTGAAATTGATATTTTAGAAGAAAATTTAAACTTTACCCATGGAGACTATAAAACGGCACTTCCTATGGTCTTTTGCCTTGCAACGTACATTATATCTGTCACACAAGCACGCCACATACGACGTAATCATCCCACTGCTAGGACATACGGAAGTTGTCCATTTTCCCACAAGGGGCATGTATCAATAAAATAAATACCTGGATTTCTCTTCATCATCATCATCATCATCAGCCTATAATGTTCCAACTGCTGGGACACAGGCCTACTCTCTGTGAGAGGGAATGGGCCATAATCCATCACGCGGGCCGGGCGGATGGTGGATGTCACATGTCTTCGAATTTTTTGGTTCTAAGACATGCCGGTTTCCTCACGATATTTTCCTTTACCGTTTTAAGAGCAGTGGTGATGAAATAAATCAAACATAGTAATGCGGCTGGCGGGGTTCGAACTTACGACCTACAACTCGTAAGTCAGGACCGATACCACTGGGCCACCACTGCTCCTGCTACCTACGGTTTTCTTTTAGTCCAGTCAAAGTTACGATTATTTTTGGATAATTTGAGTGTGCCAATAATTTCGGCCTGCAATGTATGAACTGGTCTGTCAGTAGAGATGGGTTCACCCAACATACCTATGTGTTTATCTACTGGAGTGTAATGAACTAACGCAATTTTATATTTATGCGCTTATGTACTTGTCGTACATAACGAAGTATATGGCCGGATATACGAGTAGCTTTGGGAGTCCGCGGCAGGAGTGTTAAGACACATTTAAAGATAGATTTTTATTAGTGGTTTTTTTCTTTTTGTTCGTCTTGGAGAAAAATGGTCAGTCGCCATTTTGGTTTGTTATTTGCTTAACTCTTTAGAGAAATGGGTAAAATAATAACAGACGAACGGTGATTTAGAAGGTTAAGCTGCGCTTGCCGAGGTTGGTCTGTGGATAAGTGACTAGGTAATAAACGAATCGCAACTTCTGTACCATTTTGGTGATTTGGTCTACCTCGTGCGGTTCGATTACCAGGTCTGTTAATATTTATTATTGTTTTTTTTTTCATCAGAAATGTTTCATAAACAGTCTAGATTCAAGATTTGTGGACAGTTAATGGCAAAAGGCTAAATATAGGTAACTGGAAAAATGTATACAATAGGATGCTATTTTTTTAACCGTTTCAGGATTTCAGGCGTATTGAATAAGTTATTGTAGTAGATGATAGCAAACTCACTCCTTTTATGTATTTCTGGTGATTCTAATATTTCACGGCAGAGTTGGCACAGTAGCTGAGCCACTGACTGCTGCATAGTGTGTCGGGGTTCGATTCTGACACGTAACAAATATTTACATGATCTATAAGTAGTTGTTCTATATCTGTGCGTTTGTGTATGTAGTTTAAATGTTTGTATACGCACCGACGACACAGGATTTATTCATAGTGTGGGGCAACGACTTACGAAAAAAAATATAACCTCGACATGAAAACAGCTTTTTCAGGAAGTTTCAAAGTGCAGTGAACTTCAGCTTCTACGATTTCATTACTCCTGATGTTTCGTGGGTGTTTTTCTCTTCACATGTGTACTAAGAATAGATGAATCATTGCTCGTGGGTTAATGCACCCGTTATATACTGTATTATATACTGCGTAGCAGGATTAATTATCGTAGTAGCCATGGGAAATTTATGGTCTGAGTTTTTTGTGAGCCTAGCTCAGCTTATTATGTTTTTTTGCCCAAAATGGAGAGGTTTTAAAGGACAAAGGAGTAGGACACAAAATAGGCTAAGCCACCTCTGGGAACACCAACAGCCTCTGACATCCCAAGTAACACAGTCTGGAAGTTTTAAAACCAATCTGTCTATAGACTGTCTATTCAGGGTTAATCTTTAGATACGGGCTTTCTAAAGATGGGTTTGATAAAGAACATTTAATCTTATAGAGTTTTTTATCTAAAGCTTTATTATTTTAAGAGCATTTGTTCTATAGAACACTTATTTTAAGTACGTTTATAGTTATAACGAATATTTCTAGATAAAATGCTCTACAGATAGTTAAAAAAGCCTAAAGGTACCTATTTTGAAGTAGTTTTATAGATAAAACGATATATTTAAAGACAAAACTTTCTACAGATATTCTATTTTAGCTAATGGTACTCTTATCTTTTTTTTCTATAGATACTTCAGTCTAGATAAAATACTTTACTAGATATTTTTAAGTTTGTCTAGAAAACTGATAGAGAAGTCGTGTTTTTAGAGTTTTTATCCTTAAAAGTGGCTTAGTTAAGTGCAATTGCACTAGAAATTTAAATTGGATGAGTTTATGCAATGGAGAAGATGAAACAAATTAAAAGATCTGGTGGTTTTCGTCGAAAAATCCGCAAGTATTTAAAAAGAAAGAAAAATGAAGAAGAGTCGACCGAAGAAGAATCGAAACTTCCTAGTAACTTCCTCCAAAACGTAGAAAATTGTTGATGATATAATTATTGGTATCAAAAATGAAAAGGTTTGCTGTCAAGAGTATGAAAAAAAATCACATGACTTAAATCCAATATGGCGGACAGGCTATTTAAAATACGCCCCCATAATATGGGTATCAAATGAAAGGGTTTGCTGTCAGGGATACGAAAAAAATGGTCACTTGACTTAAATTCAAGATGGTGGACTGGCTGTTTGAAATTCACCCCTATGATATGGGTATGGGTATCAAATAAAAAGGTTTGCTGTCAGGAATACGAAAAAATAGTCACGTGACTTAAATTCAAGATGGCGGACTGGCTGTTTGAAATCCACCCCAATGATGTGGGTATCAAATGAAAGGGTTTGCTGTCAAGAATACGAAAAAAAATTGTCACGTGACTTAAATCCAATATGGCGGACAGGCTATTTAAAATCCACCCCCATGATATGCGTATCAAATGAAAAGGTTTGCTGTCAGGAATACGAAAAAAATAGTCAGGTGACTTAAATTCAAGATGGCGGACTGGCTGTTTGAAATCCACCCCAATGATGTGGGTATCAAATGAAAAGGTATTAATGTAATTACAATTATAATTATTATTTCTCACATTGTTTATACTTAAATAAATCAGAAATACTTTTTACCCTCTTGTACTTTACTTGGTACCCTCTTGTATTGATTAATAATTATATTGGTTTGTTACTGCATAAAATGGTCTTACGTTCACAACACATGAAATTACCTATTCACTGAAGAACGTCTAGAAATACTGTGACAAGTTAAAAAGGAATACAGAGTGACAGTTACTAGATAATTTTAAACCACTCTTAAATCTGTTTATTCTCTCACTAGATAGTTTAGTATGTAGTAAGTAAAATTATTCTAGAGCCATACTACAAAGAAATCTCTAGACTGTTTGTTCTATAGAAATCGGTTTTCTAGTAAATTTTATCTGGACGCCATTTTTATTGCCTATTTGTTACTTCAAATAATTTTTGTTACGTATTTTAATGTTTTTATCATTAATTCATGTCTAATTAGACATTTGATATGTTATAAATTACTATATTTTAAATAAAATGAGTATTTTAAGCATTAAAATGTAAATTCGAAAATTTGCTTATACCAAATAATATTCATATTTTGAAAAAAAAATGTTAAATCTTACATTTACAGCGGGCGCTCTTGTTTTACAAGAGTTTTACATAATATTCAACGATAGAATTTCAATCGCATATTGATTTGCTTATTTACCCATTATTAAAACACAAATTAATAAAAAGTAATAAATTTGTTACGCCATGATGCAAATATTATTAAGTAAAATAACTCTTGTAAGTTCCACGCCATTATGCGTCACTAGTAAAATGTTACTTAAAGTTGTTAGTCTTAAGATCATTTGGTTTTAAAACTTGACGAGCAATGATTCCTTTAAAGGTCTTAACTCTATCTATAAACTATCTACTAGTACGCTTCTAGATAAACGTGCGGTCTATAAACGGTTTAGAGAGACACTAGAAACATCTCTTAAGTCAATTTGATCTGAACTCTATCTAGTCATGTTTTCTTAACTCATTCTTAAGAGAGGGTACAAGAATGTGCCCACTTTTACTAAACTCTGTCTATAAGCGTTCTAGAAGATTGCTTATAGATATTTTATTCTTATGGTAGACAATTCAATTTAATTCTATTAGCTATCTAGTAGTACGTTTCTAGACACGTTTGTGTTACTTGGGATGGCTTCGAAAATTGCCCTAAGTAACGTGTCTAGCTGGATTCGAACCCAATGACAATCGGGGCCGACACCACTGGGCCAGCACTGCTCCTATAATGATAGATGAATCATTGGTCGTGGGTTAATGACCGCATTATATACTCTGTTGTGTATAGAGCAGGATATAGAAGTGAGAGGCCCAAAAAGGAGATTGTGAGATGGATGCATTTTGTAGGTAGCACTTTTGTGTTGATCGATGCGTTATTTTGATTTGTTTTGTTATGTGAGTTATTTTTGTTTAGTGAGTAGGATAAATTGCTGACGTTGGTCAAAAGGCTGCTACACTGTTCTTGTCCTGGGCCGGACACGTCTGCCGCATGCCCAGTGAGCTGTGGGCCAAAATAACCACCTTGTGGAGTCCTGACACAGCCAGAAGGCATCGCGGCAGACCTCGTAGCGGGATGAGCTGGATAAAACTAACGATCAGTGGTCCACTTTGGCCCTGGATCGTGAAAACTGGAAATCATGGGAAAAAGCCTTTGCCCAGCAGTGGGATGAAGTGAGCAATAGGACAGTTTCTTAATGAGGCACCTGATGCTATAAGAAAGTATTTAATTTATTTATTGTTGTACATTTAGTACTGACTGAGTTAGCCATTAGAACTAAATTAATATATCCTGTCACTCTGTCGTCTCACAAAACCGCAAACATTGGAACATTATCTTCTTCAATTCATCAGCAAACAAGTCCAATCCAGGGTTGGTCTCCACGAGCGCGTTGAGCATCGGATTCCTATGCTTCCTAGCACGATTATAAGCACGATTGTAATGCTGGTAGGTACACATTCGTGGACAAGAATGGAGACCACAGTTGGGACTTCGTTCTACTAGTTGGACTGCCATGAGGCTATCCAGTCCCTTCCAACAATGGTTTCATCGAGAAATTCTTTTTTATCGTGATAAAATCATCAAATGAGTCCTCTCTCGTAGAGCGGGACGGGAGGTGCTGTCAGACTCGTAATGACTAAAAACCACGGTGATTCTTCAATAGCCTATTACGTTCCAGGGTCACGGTTAGCTGATAAGACAGTTCTGCGACTTCATCGAGAGATTTCGGAGAGCATTGGGCACTTAAAAAAGGTTGAAAAAATGGTGCATGGTTCAGGTTGGTCATTTTCTATGGAGAAGAACAGGCAACTCTGGTTACTGGTAAACATAAAGATAGCTTAGCTATAAGCTTTCATCATCATCATCATCAGCCTATAATGTTCCCACTGCTGGGACACAGGCCTCCTCTCTGTGAGAGGGAGTGGGCCATTATACAGCACGCTGGCCCAGTGCGGGTTGGTAGATGTCACATGTCTTCGAATTTTTGGTTCTAGGACATGCCGGTTTCCTCACGATGATGAAATAAATTACACAAAGTAATGCGCCTGGCGGGGTTCGAACCTCCGACCTACAATTCGTAAGTCGGGACCGATACCACTGGGCCACCACTGCTCACTATAAGCTTTAGCTATAAGGTTTAATAAGCTGTAAATTTCCCAAAGATAACATCATAAACAATATGCGAGCCATAACAAAAACAGTCTAACCTGGAATAGAATTGCAAAGCAGTAATATTGTGTTAACAATACGAGCGACGTCGCGGGGCAACGCACTGTGACTTAGGTTCAAGGAGAATGTCTCATGTTAATTTGTTAGTTTTACGTATTGATTTAGGTACCTACTTCGAAGTTTATTTAAGATTAAGTTTTGCCCGCGGCATCGCCTGGAAGTCGAAAAAATGGAGAACAAAATTTTCTCATGGTAACGTACTTCGGAGATGAAAAGTGTAACCCAGATCATGGTCTACTGACGAAGCCCCCTTTAGAGGGCCAAAACTTCGAGATCACGGGACTGGTTCATCAGGTAACCGTAAACCCGGAACATAAAGGGCTATTGAAGGAACATCGAGGATTTTAGTCAGTAAGAGTCTGACAGTTACGTAAGTTCAAAAAATAGGTGGTCTACTTGTGAAAAAGACATTGATTTTACAAACTAATGGCCCGCCAGGCTCAAGTTTTCTTTTGGGGTGGGATCCACTTACCATCACAGGCTACCTATAACCACCGGTGACGACTGACCAATCCCACTAGAGCCGCCTGGCTTTCAACCACCATTATGTCAGATTTTGGCCCCAAACAGGGCAGTGGTGATGATAAATTACACAAAGTAATGCTTCTGGCTACTCGTAAATCGGGGCCAACACCACTATATGGCTGCGTTTCCACCAGAGATGTGCGAGGATGTGTAACGAGGAATGTGTTTGTAATGAACCAATAGAATCGCTTCATTTACATCGCCTCGGTCAGCACAGCTCTGGTGGAAACGGCTCAGCGGAGCTAGATTTTTGCGCATACAAAACAAGTGAAGGATGTGTGCGAGGGATGTGTACCAGGAATGTGTGCGAGGAATGTGTACGAGGAATGTGTTGCGAGGGATGTGTACCAGGGATGTGTTGCGAGGGATATGTTGTGTCTCCGCTCCCACAACACCTCCCTCGTCGACACATTTCACAGCTGCGCAACGCATCCGTGCTCATTTTCACAGCTCCGCTGCACATCCTCGTAGGCACATTTTCAATGCACAGCTTTGGTGGAAACGCCCACACATATTCACAGCACAGCTAGACATTCTCGCACGACACATTTCCACCGCACATCTCTAGTGGAAACGCAGCCTATAGGTACCACTCTTGAAGTCAGTAAGGAAACAAATGCATTTTAATAATTCTTCGCACATACATCATCCATTTTAATATCTATCATTGAACAATACAATACGTTGCAACTAAGCATAGCCTTGACACCGACCAACTGCGCAGTAACACATGTAGACCGTCTCTCCGAAACTACCTGATTTACAAATCGGACATAAATAAACAACCCACCATTAAAGCTAAAATAAATACAAGCAATCCCCCAAATCATCCCGTGGGTGTCGTAAGAGGCGACTAAGGGACAAACCGGAGGTCGGGCAGCAGCGTCCTCCGTGTACTGCACATCCTTACTGCGATCGCCAACCCGCCTGCCAAGCGTGGCGATTAAGGCAAATTACCCCCAAATGACGACCACAAAAACCAGGCCCCCAGTCCCCGGCAGCTCCGCTATCCCTGGCGCGGGTAGCGGTCAAGGTAACGGCGGAGCAGGGGGTGCTAAGAATCTCCGGAAGAGATCCGGCTACCCACCCCCACGACGACTGGCCCTGGTAACACACAACATACGCACATTGAGGACTGACGAAAAGATCTGCGAGCTGGAAGAGGAGCTGAGCAAGTTACACTGGGACATTATGGGGTTATGCGAAGTCCGAAGAGAGGGGGAGGACACCGTAACCCTGAAGTCTGGTAACTTGCTCTACTACCGGGAGGGCGACCAACAGTCCCAAGGTGGTGTCGGGTTTCTCGTTCACAAGTCCCTCGTAAACAACATAATAACCATCGACAGTGTGTCGAGCAGGGTGGTATACCTAATACTCAGAATATCCAAAAGATATTCGCTGAAGGTCATTCAGGTATACGCACCGACCTCGTCACACTCCGATGATGAAGTGGAGACTATGTATGAGGACGTTAGTAGGGCCATACATAGCTCCAAAACCCACTTCACTGTTGTTATGGGGGACTTTAACGCAAAGTTGGGCAAGAAAAGCGGTGATGAGTTGAGAGTGGGGCAATTTGGGTATGGGCAACGGAACCCTAGGGGACAGAGGCTGGCCGACTTTCTGGAGAAAGAGGAACTCTTTATGATGAACTCTTTCTTCCAGAAGCCGCCTCACAGGAAATGGACCTGGCTGAGTCCCGATGGTTTCACGAGAAACGAGATAGACTTCTTCATGACCGACAAGAAACGGATATTCAGCGATGTCTCTGTGATCAACAGGGTAAAAACCGGTAGCGATCACCGAATCGTAAGAGGCTCGCTGAATATCAATGTTAAACTTGAAAGGTCCAGCCTGATGAAGTCTACGCTCCGACCTACTCGGCCCCATATTCAAAACCCCGAAAGCTTTCAACTCGAGCTCTCTAATCGCTTTGCTTGCCTTGAGAACTTAGTGTCAGTGGACGAGATCAACGACGGGCTAGTGGAAACTGTCCGCACGGTAGGGTCTAAGTTTTTTAGACCCTGTCGTAAAGATAGACCTCAGAAATTGACCGAGCAAACCTTAAACCTCATGGCTGAACGACGTTTGCTACAGTTGCAGTCTTCCGATGACGCGAAGTCATATAGGCAGCTCAATAGACGGATATCTAAGTCCTTGCGACATGATCTGCGTCTCTTTAATACGAATCGTGTTAAAGAGACCATACAGCGAAACCAAGGCTCTAAAGTGTTCGCAAAGGACAAGTCTATTGGGCAGAGCCAGATGACAAAGCTGAAACGGGAGGATGGCAGCATAGCGTCGACCAAAGCAGAGGTTTTAGGCGAGATCGAGAGGTTCTATGGACAGTTATACACTTCGGTCGCAAAGCCCGTTGACCGCTTGGTAGGAGATCCCAGAGCCAAGCTGTCCCGACATTATACCGAAGATATCCCGGACATCAGTCTGTACGAGATTAGGATGGCCCTGAAGCAGCTTAAGAACAACAAGGCGCCGGGCGAGGACGGAATCACTTCAGAGCTTCTGAGAGCGGGTGGAACACCGGTACTTAAAGTCCTCCAGAAGCTCTTTAATTCCGTCCTCTCTGAGGGCAAAACGCCTGAAACATGGAGTAGAGGTGAGGTGGTGCTGTTCTTCAAAAAAGGTGATAACAGCCTATTGAAGAACTACAGACCCATCACGCTTCTAAGTCATGTTTATAAGCTGTTTTCAAGGGTTATCACGAACCGTCTCGAACACAGACTTGATGACTTCCAGCCTCCCGAACAAGCCGGTTTCCGAAGAGGCTATAGTACCATAGACCACATCCATACGCTGCGGCAAGTTATACAGAAGACCGAAGAGTATAACTTGCCATTATGCTTAGCGTTTGTGGACTATGAGAAAGCCTTCGATTCGGTGGAAACATGGGCGGTACTTGAGTCACTCCAGCGATGCCGTATTGACTATCGGTACATCGAGGTGTTGAAGTGCTTGTATAATAACGCCACCATGTCGGTCCGAGTACAGGAGCAGAGCACGAAGGCGATTCCATTGAGAAGAGGCGTAAGACAGGGGGACGTTATCTCCCCGAAACTGTTTACTGCCGCAATGGAAGACGCCTTCAAGCTCCTGGAATGGCAAGGACTTGGCATCAACATCAACGGCGAATACATCACTCACCTTCGGTTTGCCGACGACATCGTAGTCATGGCAAAGTCGATGGAGGAACTCAGCATGATGCTCGATGGCCTCGACCGAGTTTCACAACGGGTGGGCTTGAAAATGAACATGGACAAGACGAAAATTATGTCAAATGCCAATGTTGTGCCCACCCCAGTCTCTGTTGGAAACTCGGTACTCGAAGTTGTTGACTCATATATCTACTTAGGACAAGTAGTCCAGTTAGGTAGGTCCAACTTCGAGAAAGAGGTCAACCGCCGAATCCAACTCGGTTGGGCAGCGTTCGGGAAACTACGCAACGTCTTTTCGTCCGACATACCTCAGTGCCTCAAGACGAAAGTCTTCAACCAATGTGTGTTACCAGTGATGAGTTACGGCACCGAAACGTGGTCTTTCACTATCGGCCTCATCTCAAAGCTCAAAGTCGCTCAACGAGCTATGGAGAGGGCTATGCTAGGTGTTTCTCTACGTGATCGAATCCGAAATGAGGAGATCCGTAGACGAACTAAAGTCACCGATATAGCCCACCGGATTAGCAAGCTGAAGTGGCAATGGGCAGGCCATATTGCTCGCAGAGCAGATGGCCGATGGGGTCGAAAAGTACTAGAGTGGAGACCACGGACTAGCAAGCGCAGCGTAGGACGTCCACCAGCAAGGTGGACAGACGACCTTATAAAGGTCGCCGGAAGACGCTGGATGCAGGTCGCTTCCAACCGGTATAAGTGGAAATCAAAAGGGGAGGCCTATGTTCAGCAGTGGACGTCCTACGGCTGAGATGATGATGATGATGACCCCAGAGCAACGACGATATAATACTAGACTCCTAATAACAGGCGACCGATGTCTGCCAACACATTAGGCAAAAAAGTCTTATATCCATCTCATTTCGACCAATCCTGTGAGCCGTAAACATACGTTGAGACAGAACAGACCTTGAGTTAGCCAATCACAACGCAGTACCCCGTCCCCCTCGCTTACGTAGTACCTCAGCGAGTTGGCAGAATAGTTTTGTTCGTTAGATTGTGCAATGCGTAGTCTAGTAATAAATAGTCGTTGCCCCAGAGTTTGCAACTAATATGAGCAAATTTAGTGCGTCGGGATAGTGCAGGGGAGTCGCAGAAGGTCCGGTTGAGTCTTTATAGATAAGACATGGAATAATGTGGATGGCAAAGGTGATAATCAGAGTTTTTGCAGTTTATACAGTGAGAATGCTTTCTGTTTTAACCGACTTAAAAAAAAAAAGTATGTTCTTAGCTCGACCTGTATGTATGTATGTATGTTTGTCCACGATTATATCGCGTTTGGCTGAACGGATTGATGCGGTTTTCAGGAAAGTGTTCATTACATTCTGGAGAAGGTTTTAGTATATAACACTAATAGATACCCCGTGACGTTGCCCACGTGGATTCGTTTTTGCTTACTTGGATTGTAGATTTTCAGAAACTATCTCGCGTTTGGCTGAACCGATTTTGATGCGGTTTTCAGAAAAGTGTTTGTTACATTCTGGGGAAGGTTTTAGTATATAACACTAATGGATATCTCGTAACGATGCCCGTGTAGATCCGTGTTTGTTGCTTACTAGGATTGTAGACCGATTATATGAAGATTTTTGTTGAATATCTAACTAAAATAAAAAGGGAAAAATAAAAAACTTTGAAAAAAAGGGAACTGACTTCAAAACCAAACTCATAAAAACTGTAATAGTTATTTATGATACTAGTGTGGTAAGTTGGTTTTTACAAACGAGTAGACGAATGTAAGCCCGAGCGAAGCCGAGGGCTTACCATAGTCACGAGTTTGTAAATACCAATTTCTGCACGTGTGTCATACAATGTTTTTCAACACATTTGCGAGAAAACAGTACAATATGTAAATAAACAAACTTTTTCATTTGACTATTTTTAACAGCAAATGAAAATAACCGTTTTCTGCAATTTGCGCCTCATTCAAAATATCAGGTGAAGTAGATTGCATACTTATTAATATCAGATTCCTCGCTTGAACTCATATTATTATTTGTTTATTTATCATGTGGGAAAGTCGCAACAATTTTTTAAGTTTCTAATATGAAAATGGCGCGAATTTGCAAATGGCGCCACATGCACGTGGTGAAAAATTGAACTACATCTTTAGTCTCATTTACTCTTTAGTATTAAAGTGAGACAACGTATTGAGCAAAAGCGCTTCCAAGGAGGTTCGATCAGTCAGGTTGTTTATTCTCATAATGTGAAACTCTTTGGTGGAATTCTTATTTGTTTTTTATGGAAATTAAAAAAAAAACCGTAAAGAAAACGCACGGTGCTATACAACGGGGTGTGCCGTAAAATAGGTACTTAGGTGAGAGTACCTATTTTACCGCACGCTCTGTTGTATGGTGCGTAATTTTTAACTTTCGAACAATGTATACAGGCTTTGTAAATGCATTTTTCGAGCAAATGTGTTGAAAAGTAAGTTTTCCTTCTGAAGTCGGTGGCCATATAGTCAATCAAATAAAAAACAAAGCCACCGAAAGAAGAGTTATTTTACAGTTTTTATGTGTTTGGTTTTGAAGTCGGTTCCCTTTTTAACCGACTTCAAAAAAAGGAGGAGGTTCTTTTTCAAAAAGTTTTTTATTAATTTATCAGTTAAATAAAATGATTCAGGATTATTCGTATTAATTAGTCATAAAAAACCACAAAGGTTTAAATTTATGTTACGTGGAAATCTTAATAAATATACCTACCTAAAAAAGTCGCTTGGTGTTGAGTTGGTGTCAAAGAATTTGTTTTATTGACTAAACTTAAATTTTAGGCAAAGTCTGCCCAGAAATGACTGGTATAACAATGTGAAAGGTGATGACAAGACTAATTTTAGTTGTTCTAAAATGTATTATCTTAAAAAATAGAATAATTTAAGAGTAAAAACTTCATTCACTTCTTAGTTAACATCTTAGATTTGCTGATCATGAGCTTGTATGAAAACTCTCACGGCCACTGAAGTAAAGAGACAGTGAAGATTCTTGCCCATTCTTCTCCATAGAGATCTACGCTTTGGAATGGGCACCTACACAGTACTTTCACAGTTATGTCTTGTGACGGGGACTGAAGCACCATAACTATTTTCAACTGCGTTTATTTTTGTCTTTTGACATTTCAGTAGTGCCTGTAACTTACTTGAAGTAAAATACTTTGATTTCGATTTAGACAGGAGTAATTCTCTTCACGGCTATGATTTTTTAAAATCTATTTTTCCTTCGTTTTTCTCTAAATTTTTGACACGCAGATCTATTTCTGCATCTGTACTTCACGCCTAAACAACTGCTCAACTCAAGTATATAGCACTATTGCCGTATGCATTGTGTACTGCTCTCACCTCTGGAACGAATTGATCAAATACCAATTCGACACACTTGAGTCGATAGACAAACGGGCCAAGAAACTTATAAGCAATGATGTACTGGCCGACTCAAAGCTCCTGAACTTTACTATGGACGCCGACTTGCCACTCTGTCGGTTTTTTATACGGTTGCCCTTTCCGCCATCGAACTTCAAGATGTACGGCAATGCGCCGCCGCCGTCGGCATAACGTGGACAAAATCATACCTATACGTACAAAATGTTTTGTGAAAACTTTAATTGTGCACAGTTATCAATTCCATTTTTTTTTCAAATGATCTCTTGCAAGGAGTGGTACTTCTGTTCCTCTCTTTTTCACTCGCCTCCCAGCCCAAGGCGAGAGTTCGTCAGCACTGCCAAGGTTGCGTCTGAATACCTACACTCGTACCTACTCGTGATGTTTGCTTAATGCGCTGTTTTGGTCTAGTGCCTGCGATTTTTTTGTCGCAGCGGAAAATCTTTGTGTACTTTTTGATGACGCGTTAGTACGTGAAGTTTTGACAGGTTTCAAGAGGAACTTGAACCGTTTCTTGTTGATATTTTCAGGGAGTTTTGAAGTTTTCCAGGAATATTGAGGTGTTGAAGCTTTAAGGTTACGTGTACGGCCTTCGGCGATATTTGAACTGTAACTTTTTATAATTTTCGATAAAAAAAAAAACACTTTATTGTTTAGTTTTTCGCTTTTGGTGACTTGACCTTTAGAATATTACAAGAAAATAAGATACAATGCTTAGTTTTAGAAAGTCATGTTACGTTTTTTTTTATAACAAAAAGAACTACTGTTTTATAATTATTAAATTTCTACGTAGAACATTTAATTTACTATTTTTTGTTGTACGAGTATTGCCTTGTTAACATTGGTGTGACTTGGAGGCATTTGTAGGAGATTTTAATACAGGGTGGTATAGTATGTACCATTTAACATGGCAAAAGAGGTCATTCACTCCTTCCTACCAAGTTTTTCATCACTAAGCGATAATGACACTTATTGTTACCTAAAACTACTAATAAGCGATAGTTGCTTCTATCGCTACAGTATCGTGGTACCAGCCTGCTTGACATACAGAGGTTGTGAATCTTGTGTTGCTCTAATTCAAAATTATTATTTTTTATTTCTAGAAATCAAATTGTGTGCTTATAAATTTACGCGTGTCGTAAAAAATGTTCCTCTGTGTGTGACGGATTTAATGGATGTAGTGATAGGTAACGGCCCTTTTCCCGTCATATGTATTTTCGTCCGCGCGCGGATCATAGTACATTTTCAAAGTCGATTGTATGTTTGTTCACGATTATCTTGCGTTTGTCTGAACCGATTTTCATGCGGTTTACGGAAAAATGTTTATTACAGTCTAGGGAAGGTTTTAATATACAATAATAATGGATGTCTTGTGACGTTGCCCGCATAGATCCGTTTTTGTTGATCGCTTGGATATAAATTTCTAAAGTTGCCGATTATACGAAGATTTTTGTTGAATGTCTGTACTAAAAAGGGTAAAATATTTTTTTTTTTTTAAATGTACCGACTTCAAAAACAAATACAAAAAAGTGTAATAGTAGATTATTAACCAAGGGGATAATGCAGTGTCTTCTGTCGCGGGTGACGATTTAAATCGCGAGCTTAACGAAGGAATCGAGGTTTACTCCCGAGCGTAGCGAGGGTGTTAAAAACTTAAATCACGAGCGAAGCGAGGGATTTAAGACGTGTCCTGAGTGTAGCGAGGGATTTAAGTTCACCCAAGACTAAGACAGCTTTATCACCGAGGAAAATACTCTACTTTTCGTACCATTTGCGAAAAAATTAACACAATAATAATATGAGATAAGCATTTATTAAACATTAACATTTAACATTAACTTATTTCAAAAAATAAATTAAAATAAACTTAACGTTTATGTATTTGAAGAAAACAAAAATGCGGCAAATTCCTCGACTAATATTTTTTTGTCGGAAAAGCAAAGGCATCAAACTCATACGGCCTCTTCGGTTTTCGTAATTTTATTGAATAATCATAACTGCATAATACATGCGTATTCCTTTTTCAAAAAGTTGGATAATGGTTTTTATACAAACTCAATGGTGTAAAGACAGACTGGTGTAGTTCAGTTTCGGTAAGTATTCCAAATTTAAATCACATTCTCTCCCTAGAGGATGAATGAAATTCAGTACAACTTTCTTTCCCTGTTTTTAACAGATTAAAAATGACTATTGTTATGTACGCTTTTTGTGGCATAGAATGTCACTTTTTTGAGCAAGTGGTACGAAAAATAACTTTTCTTTCGGAAGTCGGTGGCAATAGTCAATGACATAAATAAAAGCCACCGACTTCCGAAAGAAAAGTTATTTTACACTTTTTTGTATTTGTCTTTGAAGTCGGTACTTTAAAAAAAATAAGTTTTATTAATACTAAGGGTACAACGGCGGTCTTATCGCTAATAGCGATATCTTCTAGACAATTATGATGGACTTGAAGAATCTTAAAAAAAAATGAGGGTAGACAGTGATGCACATCAAATAATAGATAACCGATAATATAAATACAATACAAACAAACATTAATAATAAAATAAAATACACATACATACATAAATATAAATAATTATGTATTATTAGAGAGAAAGGAAATGATTTAAGACTAAGCTTTTAAAAGAAACCAGTGACTTGGCTTGTCTTACTGATACAAGCAATGCATTCCACAAACGACAGCCTGGACTGTGAAAGAATCATCATAAAAAAATGTGGAATGCGCGGCATCAAATCAATCAATCAAATCTATATAGGTAATTATGTATATACAACGTGTAACGTTAATAGCGCAAAACCTCTCGTGGAGTAACTCAGCCCATGTTACTTATCAATGTTTGTTCAAAAACTTTCGGAAAAAAAAAAATAAAAAAAAAATGGTTTTTCATACTGATGGGCTCGATCATTTTCTCATTTTGAATGAAAAATCTTTTTTTTTTCCAAAAGTTTAGTAGGTAATTGCCGATTTATTAAAATCATCAACTTTTTGGAGAACGTTTGGTCTACTCCTTTTACCTTCAGGTTGCGTTATTTTATGAGTATTTCTGTATTCACGTAATACCCGATATATCGATCTCTCGCTCACCCCACATATTTCTGACGTACGTTTGACAAGATCATGGTTAGTTAAATATTTATCCTCGGGCTTTGTGTTTTGGACATATTTAAAAATATTAATAATCATAAGACGTTAATCTCCGCTGGTGAGAATCATCTTCTGTCTTTTTGCTGGCGGCGATGTGAACGGTATCGATTCCGAACCTTCTTGAGGTTGGAATATGTTTGGACGACGACGGCATTTACTGGTTTCACCAGTAGATGTTCCAGCTTCTGGTTACATGCTTCTTTACAAGCAACAAATGAAGTAACAATAACAACACAGAACACAAAAACAAAACTGTAACAAACTCAAAAACGATAACATTAAAAGCAAAGAAATTATAGCACAGACCCAAAGAGATTTAAAAGAACCTATAGAGCGGGCATTGGGAAAATTGTCATACAAAATTATTGATGCCGTGTGTCAGTAGCACAATCTAGCGTTGCATAGCAACGCGACTACTATACCGAGCGACTTTTTACCTAGTGGTAAAAAGTTTTGGATCACAACTTTCTTCGTGATGTCCCGTCTATTGCTCGTATTTAGTGTAATGTCTTTGCACAGACCGAACGCAAGCGAACTTCCACACGGAATGTCAAATCTAAATGGCGGCTGCTGCCGGGGGTGCTGCACCCCTGACGCGATGACCTCGTAAAACAAAAACGACATAAGATCAAAATTAGCATTTTCTGTGATGAAATAGTTTTTGTAATTTATTTTAGGAAAAATAAGGTTTTTTTACCATCCTGATATCAAAAGAATATTAATACACTTATATCCATACAATATGCACTAACTTTATATTTACTCAGTATTGTATTATACGTTAATGCAAAATTATATGATGCATAATAATATATTTACTTTTTTTAAATTGTCTGTGTGATAAACTTGTTTAAAAACGAAAATACAATATTTAAAAAGAAATATTTCGTAGGGTACGTTTGCTAGATTTTCTATTATTTTGGGTTGTGCATTGTGTTGTTTTTGTGGTAATTTTTTATGTATTATGAGACTCAAGCGATGTCAGTTTTGCGACTGTTTGCGACAGATTTGTAGGGGTGAAGAGGAAGTATCGCTAATATTGAGATATCGGGATGAAAGTCGGAGCAATGACCGCTTTTGCCGTGTTAAATGGCACATACTATAACGGTATGAAGGCTATTAGGGATCCTCATGATCAACAGTGAGAGAATCCACAATAAATAAGTACTTTTTTTAAAAGAAATCTTACCCCACACTAGGAATTTCTCCTATTTCGCACCTTGACCCGGAATAACTACTTGTAGGTCATACAAATATTTCTTCTATCCGGGAACCGAACCCACGAAGGGCTGCGCAGACGTCTAATCACTCAGCCACTGCGCTAGCGGTGCTGTCAAAATTCGCCGGAACTCACACTTATAAAGAAACGTGCTAGTGTGATGGCAAACAGTGTATGCATGTGTGTGTTTGTCATCACTCGACCACAAATCTATTTCAATGAGTCAGTAGGTACTATGACCTGCGCAATGTCCGCCGACTAGACCTTGGCAGCTAGAATTCATTCACACTAAACGTATATTCCAATATGGCGGACTGGAGATCGAATATCAATTGTTTACACTGACGTTTCACGTGTTGTGTTTGGTCCGTTTCTTACAATGGACGCAGTAAGGAGAATCTTGTGTTTTGAAGATTTTTAAGAGTTTGTTTGCCTTTTTAGGTTTCCGTAGCCAAATGGCAAAAATTGGTACCCTTATAGATTCGTCATGGCTGTCTGTCTGTTCGTCCGTATGTCACAGCCACTTTTTTAAGTATAAGAAATATCCTGTTTGGACTTGGTTAGTAGATGTATCATGTGAAGTAAGTAAGTAATTAGTTTTTTTAATACCTACGTCATAAATCGTAAACCACAATTCCGCAACCTTTCAAAGTTACACTTACTTGCTGCTACGGAACCCTATAAGGGCGAGTCCGACTCGCACTTGGGCGGTTTTTTTTTCCCTTCCCTATCCTTTTGTTCAAAGAAAAATGTAAGACCGCAAAAAATGGATTAGTTTTGCAAAATTTCGTATTTAACAGAACAGTAGTAACAGCATTCTTAAAGTAATTTCTGCATGGTAGTACCTATTAGGTGCAATTTATCTATTTATAAGTATTTTGAGTACCTATAAGGTACTAAGAGTAGTAATTAGTATAGTATAGTAGAGTCATACAATTTATTGTATAACTCTCATTATGGATTTGGTATAAGAATAAAAGTTTATTAATCGATAATTGAACTCCAATACATGCTCATATCTATTTAAAATGTTAGTAACTATGTAATTCTTTTATCTTTCAACCCTCTACAGCCATTTTGAAGAAATTGCTTCAGCACATGGATATCCTGACTTGTCCTCAGTCATTACTTTGTATAATTTATCTCATCACCACGGTTCTCAAAATGGTAAAGGAAACCATCGTTTAGGTACTGGCAAATCTTAGAACCAAAAAATCTGAGAAAATTAGACATCTATCTATCAACCCACACTGGGCACGCGTGGCTGATTACATCCCAGTTACTATCACTGAGAGGTGACCTGTGTCCCAGCAGTGGGAACATTATAGGCTGATTATGCTTAAGCTACTCAGTAATACTACATATTTTAATCGCGGAAGTACGTTCCTATGGAATAACTCCCGCTTTTTTCACGAAGCAAAGCAGAAACATCAATGTTCATAGTAACATTCCAGTTGATTACATACAATAGGTACTATTAGAACATTACACATGCGAGCAGAATTAATGAGTCAGTGTCTAGCACGACCTACCACAACGTCCGGCCTATGCGACCTAATCGTCTAACCTTGGGCCTAGGTTGTTGACATTCAACTAATAATTGCTGTGTTGTGACTAAGTGGCAGCGTGGCGCGTTGGTTTGGAGCTGATTATTTTGTCCTAACGAGTAAACCGCTGTTTTAGAGTGAGAGATCTAACATTATTGGGAAGAATGATTTATTCATACAATATGTAAAACTGCCCAATTGGCGTAGTGGTCGCAAGAGCGACTGCTGAAAATGAGGTCCTGGAGTTATTGGATTTTTTAAAGAATTTTCCCGTAGCAGCCTTGGATTTGTGACCGGTTGATGATAATAGGCTAGCCCTAATTACAAGGGACTTATACATAACTAAGCAAACTGTGGTAATATAAGGTACATCTCCGCGTTTTTGTATTGTGGTAAAATCATCAAATGAGTCTTCCCGCCCAGGGACTAAAATACTCGGTGATCCTTCAATAGCCCTTTACGTTCCAGGGTTACGGTTACCTGATGAGACAATCCCGCGACCCCGGCAGGTTTTGGCCTTCTAAGGGGGAGCCAGTCATCATCAACATCATCGCCTGACCCCGAGTTAGAGGATTACATGCGTCATTATTATTAGGTTTGTGGAAGACTATGAAGAATAATTCTCTGCCTATACTTAATAGGGTGGGCTGAAAAACCCGGAGGGTTAGGCAGCGCCTAACATATACAAAAATTGCGATTAGCTTTAAGTTATGATATGGCGGAGCGTATACGTATAGATGTAGGTACTAGACGGACACAAAATTACTAAAAAATACGTAAAATCTTACCACACACTCAAGAATTTCCGTGAAAAAACTGAGACAACATTTGAGAAAAATCCCCTTTAAAAATTATTCATGAAGTCTAGGAAAAATATAGGTCAAGATCTAGGAAAAATATAGATAGGTCAAATGGAATTTTAGCAGTTTTTTTTTTTCGTTTTACTGATTTAAAAAAGTCCCTGCTAACTTACCTTTTAATTGTTTAAGTAGTGCTCCGTTAGTTTTTTGGTTGCAAGCACGATAAGCGTGGGGTCCTGCTTCGGTTCCCAAGTTGGGAAAAAGTGGTATGGGAAAAGTGGTGGTGATATTTTTCAGTAGTAATAAATTTTTCAGGAGATAGGAAGTTGGTGGTATAATAACCCCGTGAACTACTCCTGCGTATGATATCTCTCCTGTCGTGTCGGATTGCCGTCTCATCGAACTATGAGAGTAAAGAACAGAGAGTGCACCTGTTCCTGTATATCCGGCGAGATTGGCTGCCGTGGTCGAAGTCGGGGCAGCAGACGTTAATCAGATCATTAATTAATTTAATAAAACGAGCAATTTTTGTTATTTCTACTTCAATTTTATTCAGCGCTTCTGAAGCCCATCTGGACTTTAAAAAGTTGTACCAAAACACGCATTTGTACTGAAACATGAAGCTGTTATCACGTGAGACAAATGATCTAATGTGAGTGATCTAGCGACCTCGCAGACTGACCATGGTCACGACGGTTGTTGACGTTGTTATGATACTGCAGGCATTGCAATAGGCCTTCTTTATTTCGCTTTTAAATGTCCATGCTTTTTTATTTATCGTGGTAATATCATTAAATGAGTCCTCCTACCCAGGGTAAGGCAGGAGGGACTGTCAGACTTGTACTGACTAAAATCCACGGTGATCTTTCCCTTACGCCCTTTACGTTGCATGGTCACGGTCATCTGATGAGGCAGTCCCGCGATCCCGGCAGGTATTGGCCCTCTAAGGGGCCCCGTCAGATTGATAACAGCTCTTTGAGGCGCGCTTGGAACATGACGCGCCGTCGACCAGGGTATGGTCCGTGGTCGGACCCTCCACTGACCGCGCCTACGGTGGGTAGCCGGACATCGCCTCGCGACGTCCGATGTCGTGGGAAGCTTATGCCTAGCACTAAGACAAGCTAACAGCAAGAGGGAAAGACTAGTGAGTAGGTTTTTAAAATCACAAGGATCTGCCGTCAGTAAAACACATGGTTGATGAGCGGTTGAGCGCGATGCGCTGAGTGCCGCAGGTTCAATTTCCGTACGAAACAAACATTATATAATTATCTACAAGTAGTTTTTCCGAGTGTAGGTGTTTGTGTATGTGAGTTTTAGCATTTGTAATCTCGCCTACGATACAAGAGAAATTCAAAATTAACAAAAGTTACAAGACGTCACTCAGCTATTTTCCCAAACGTATTGTTTTCAGTTTTTATTTTATAAACAAAGTATGTACTTGGTGAAGTGTAATAAAGTAGCCGGTTGTTTGAGCTGAGTAATTTTACATAAATAATGGCTATCCTTGAGGCGGGCAATGCCGTCTGTTTAGTGAATGCTCGTCTTATTTTGTACTGCAATAGTTTTTGTGTTTGTAATGTTATTCGTTCGGCTGTGGCGCTCGGCGATTTGGGTAACCAGCAGCCTTGAAAATAAAAATAGCTATTTCTGGATATTTTCTTCTACGCGTATCGATGGGATTTAACTTGACCCACTAGGCTACGAGTGTTGGTGCTTTCAGTTCCTAAAATGGGTCAGACATGATATCAAGATCACTCTGGTTCGTCTAACAGATTTTTTTTAAATTTATTTTTTAATTTTGCCTTACCTTAGGAAATTCTCCTGTATCGTGGGTGCGTTTACAAAAATAGGAACTCACATATACAAACCCCCCGATTCGGAACCAATACTTGCAGATCATATAAACATTTGTTCCGTGCGGGAATCGAATCCGCGCCGCACTGCACAGCAGTCCGTAGTTGCATAAATGGTATAATAATATAAAAGAACTGTATCTTGGATATAACAGTAGTACAATTATTTTATTCCCTTTTTTATTATAACGCATCAAAAACCGAATCAAATATCTGCAGGAGATAGTTTACGTTTCTTCTTCTTAAGGGAGTGGACCCTACGCCGCTCAAAAAGCTCAAAATCTTTATATCGTCCTTATCAATAAAAAAAATAGATAAATAAATGACAAAACTTAGTTTTGGTAAATATTTATGTTTGTAATTTTGTCATTAACAGATACCTTCTTCTATAAATAGTATATGAAACTAAATAATACATTATTTATCTACGAATAATACGCAATAGCCCAATCTCTGCTCACCCCTTTAAACAGCTACATAAATCTACGCATCACGAATGTCAGGGACACTCAATTGTGCATTTGAGTCTACTAACACAACAGCACATTGACATAAATTGGCTCTATGTAGAGCTCACAATAGAGGCCGGATAGGCGTAGGAGCCGCGTGAACGACCAGCCCAAGGTCACTGTATGCACTCAGGGTCAAGGTCAAAGGTGAATAAAGAAAGAAAGAAAGAAAGAAAGAAAAGAGATTTATTGGGACACACAGGACAGAACAAACAAAATTACATGAATGAAAAAAACAAAAATTAAGTTAAGAAAAACAAACGTTTAAAAGGTACAACAAAACATAAAACAATTTAGTCCTGTGCGAGGCCAAAAGGCTCCTACCTCAGCATTTGCTGCGACATTTAACTGTCACAGCGCTGGTTTTCTGGTAGGGCCCAAAGTGAAGTCACGGTCAGATACACACGTACATAGATAATATAACGAAAAAGGTATAAATGAATAAAATAAAAATAAATAAAAAATAATAAGGAACTTCGTTCCAATAATAAAAATGGCAAAACTGAAAGATAAAAGAGGCGGGCGAGTGTATACTCTCTACTTAGTCTGTGGGCGGGCGCTATTATGACATTATGTCAACAGATACAGAAAAATCAAACAATATTATTATATGTGGTTGTTAAATTATAAAATAGTGTGTGATAAAGTGAAAGTGTATTTAATATTATTTATTTGAAAATTATAATGATTACCAAGCTGGGCGTAAAACAACAAGAAGAAAAGACGAATGCGTTAAGGAGATGATTAATCAGTAACGGTCGCTAGATTGTACAATAGTCCATGTTTGTCCATCACAATACAGATGTCCACTATCCCCAATAAATATGTCGCCACAGTCACCATTGCGAACTGCGTGCAAAACACAGTGAGTTATCAATTGGTACTTAGTTGCTGTTGGAGTAAATAGCGTTTAAAATTGATCCTAAAAGCACCAACTGATTTTAGAGCACGAAAAGGTGGCGGGAGATCATTCCAGCAGCGACTGGCGGCGAATTTAAAACAACCACGAAAAGCGGCAGTTCTGTGGGAGGAGGCCAACATCAGGTATGATGATGCTCTGGTTTTTATTTGATTAACATCGCGCGATCAAGACAGTTTCTTATACAAATAATCTGAATGTGATAATGTTGCATGTTTTGTTTATCGTAGTGGAAAGGATCCTTTTTGGACCTATTTTTTGCACAAACGTTACATCGCACCAATAAAGCATCGATATAATAAAACATCGTACAACTGAATTTCGACACAAGAAGTTCGATATAATAAAAATCGTAATAACAACTTTCGAAAGCACGTACGGATCCCCTATAAATAGCTAGTTTTTACCCTTGGCTTTCCCCTGCGAGCCTTCAAGTCTTATGCAAAATGAAGAAGCTTAGAACCATCCCTATGTTCTCATCTACCTTTGTGCCTGTACTTGTAAAAGCGTCGAAATCATTACAGAGATTTAGGCGTAAAAACGTCACAAAAAATAGTACAGTTTCTCATAATCATTAGGATAAAGAGAAGAAATAGCCATATAGCCAATAGCCAAAGTTGATTTGTCAAGAAATTGACAATGTTAGTATTTAGTTGTCACTCAATCACATCAAAATGTCTGAATGAATATTGAAGAAAATTTGACAAAGTAGATTATAGCCTGAAATAACACAATACAGGATATCGTTTATAACCGGTACGATGTTCCTGGGGAATGCTTATTGAGTTACAGGCAGGTGGAACCGCTGGCAAGAGCATGTCATAACAAAATCATGTAATCATAAACATTACGTAGATGATTTATTACTTGTAAATAAAAGTAATAAACCTCTAGAGCCCCGGGGCACAACTTTGTGCCACCAAACCCTGACCGATTTTAAGACTTATTTTTCCAAAAATACAGTTTAAAATCGTTCGGGGTTTGGTGGCACAAAATTGTGCCATTGGGGCGCATATTTCTAATCCGCATTCAAATGAAGAATGCCCTGTAACTAACAACATTTTAAAGCGACATAAAATACATAAGACACTCCCAAAGTCATGGCCCCTTTAGTCCCATACCCAGCCCAAGGTCAAATAGAGTCATCGTCCCCAAGGTCAAACGTAGAACAATGACACAATGTTTGTGGCAGTTGTTTATTTTCTGCTCATTATATTGTCATTGCTAGACTTCATTTGTATGATCAACATCATTTAATAGCAAGCCCGGTTGCTATACTCGTAATCCTAATAAATAATGATGCTTTTTACGCGAAAATAAGTTTCTTTGTTAGAATTTATTTCACTAACGTAAAAATTACTTAACCAATTTTGTAACTTTAATTCATAGGGTTTCATTTTGGGATGGTAAAATCATCAAATGAGTCCTTATGCGGCCGGCAAGTAGTAGGTGACTCGCTGTCTGATCATGGACTACGCCCGGGTCGCCGACGACTCGTCGTGTTCCACGTGTTCCTCAATCCAGTAATCTTTATCTGACCAAACGTGTAACCTTGACCCTAGAACGTAAAGAGCTGCGGACACGGTGGATTTTAGTCAGTTTAATGTCACGGTTAGCGCAGTGTCTGAGCGATTAGACTGTGCAGCGTGTTGCGGGTTCGATTTCGGCGCGGAGCAAATATTTGTATAACCTACAAGTGGGTAGTTGTTCCGGGTCTGATAATGTCTATCTTTGTAAACGCACCCACGACACAGGAAAACTGCCTAGTGTGGGGTAACGTTCTTTTTAAAAAAGAAAAATATTAAAAAAGGTCGTGTTTAAAAGTCGTTTCCACTCCACCCACAGGGCGGGGAGAACTAATTTAATGAAAATAGAGACAGATTCAGCTCTCTCCAAGTGCTTTGCGTTTTTAACACCTAAAAAAAGCCATAGAAAAAGAAATCTAGCTCTTAATACACCACATGTAGAGTCCTACCACAACACTAACTCTATAATCCAGTTCGACACAGATTCTAAGAACACATAACTCTACGTGACTAGTTTGGTGACGTCACCGGTAGAGTTGGGAGTCAGTCGGTAGAGTCGCCGACCGACTCAAGGTTGAGAGCGCCGAATAGTCAAGATGTTAGTGTAGGTCAAATGTTTGATATCTGTTTTAGTTATTGTAACTCTATTTTTATTTGGTAGAGTGGTTTTTTTATGAAGCTTTGAATCGCAGGTTATTAACGGTATTAAAAATGATTTTTATTTTTTTTTTTTTAGGAATCGTAATGGACTCATCATCATCATCATCATCATCAGCCGGAAGACGTCCACTGCTGAACATAGGCCTCCCCCTTAGACCGCCACGCCGAACGACAATTCGCCACTTGCATCCATCGGCTGCCCGCGAATGGACTACTTACTGATAAAAAAAAATAAACTAGTCCGAAAATAGATTATCAAAAAATATTTGACCCCTATTTTTTCTTTTGATACGAAAACCAAAATTAATGAAGATACAACGCTTCTAAAAATCACAAAACGTCACTCGGTCGGTATAATTTAACAGGCGTTATGACGTCACAAGCTCCCGAATTTAGAAGCGTTTTAACTGTGTCGATATTGATTGATTAAAAAAAATATGTGTGTATTTTTTTTCAATTATCTAACTGACAGACTAAAAGAAAAAAAATCCAAATCGGTCCAGGCGTCTTCGAGAAATCGGGGAACATACATAAAAAAAAACAAAAAAAAGATTCCGACGAATTGAGAACCTCCTCCTCTTTTTGAAGTCGGTTAAAAATAGATTTTCTGTTTATACTTTATATTTCGCTACATCTCGAAAATTATCCCACGGGAACATAAAATCGGAATAAAAACTATCCTATGTGTTAATCCAGGTTATAAACTATCTGTGTACCAAATTTTAGCCAAATCCGTTCTGTGGTTTTTGCATGAAAGAGTAACAAACATACCTACATACACATACATACATCCTCACAAACTTTCTCATCTATCTATCTATATAAATAAAAATGAATTGTTGTTCGTTAGTCTGATTAAAACTCGAGAACGGCTGGGCCGATTTGGCTGATTTTGGTTTTTAATTATTTTGGAAAGTCCAGGGAAGGTTTAAAAGGTTTTTTTTTTAATCGTTTCTCAGGCGGTACGGAGTTCGCCGGGTCAGCTAGTTTATAATATTATTATTAGTAGGATTTATACTACCCGGTTGCAAACAATTTTCAGAGAGTGTGTAGTGTGTTAGCGTGGTGGATTATGGCCCACTCCCCCTCAGAGAGAGGAGGGCTGTGTCCCAGCAGTGGGAATATTATAGGCTGATGATGATGTGTAGTGTTTGCTTTATATTTTTACATTAAAAAAATTTAAAACCAACACTAAATTTCTGCAACTTAAAATAAATGTGTAGAGACTTAAAAACTCAACGAAAACCAGTACATACTAATTTGCACAACACCCAAGTCAATGACCGGTAGATTCATACCAACTAAATTTAAAATTCTAACGACAAACGTTGGTGTAGGTCACGCTCTATCATAGACGTAACTCTACATAGAGTCAGCGACCGTTCAAGGTCATTCTAGTATTCTAGATTAATAGACATTGATGTAGGTCGTCTAATAGATGAATACTTCAAATTGCGTGACTCTACTTTTTTTTTAATGGTAGAGTCGATGACCGGGAGAGTCAAGGTTGCGTTCTAGAGATTAGATTGCCGTTAGAAATATTGGTGTAGGTTATAGCTGTTTAATTTTTTTTTGTTTTGTTTTGAGGTAGAGTTTTATAAATAGAGCGATGAAAAAAAAAACAATAAGCCAAAAATCCAATTTACAATTTGCTCTACATTTCTTCAAAAATAAACTCTACATCGAATCCGTAAACAAATTACTCATTATTGTTTTCATCTATCAAGAAAAAAAGCTCTATTTATTTTACAAATACTCTACATGCATTTACGTTTGCCAGATTTTTATAGGAAACGTAATGAATGTTTATAAGGAGAAAAACGACGGTTTTAGTAAACAACTATCGTAGAGTCACGCGAACGTAGAGTTCATTAAATTGGTTGCAGCTAAGAGATATTTGTTGTGGTAGAGTAGGCCACACTTAAGTAGTAAAATACTGATAAAATATAGAGGCAGTGGTGGCTCAGTGGTATCGGCCCGACTTACGAGTTGTAGGTCGTGGGTTCGGACCTAGCCAGATGCATTACTTTGTGTAATTTATTTAATCACAAGTGCTCTCAAAACGGTGCGGTGAAGGAAAACATCGTGAGGAAACCGGCATGTCCTAGAACTGAAAATTCAAAGACATGTGACATCTACCAAACCGCACTGGGCCGCGTGGTGGATTATGGCCCACTCCCTCTCACAGAGAGGAGGCCTGTGTTCCAGCAGTGGGCTGATGATGAATAAAATAGGCCTAATACGAAGATTTTTTTTAATGAAAGCCGATATCATCACGATGTTTTTGAAACTAGTTTATCGTACGCATCTTAGATCCAGTTGTTTGAACACTAGTTACGTAAACAATAAGTTTCATCATCATCATCATCTCAGCCGTAGGACGTCCACTGCTGAACATAGGCCTCCCCTTTTGATCTCCACACATACCGGTTGGAAGCGACCTGCATCCAGCGTCTTCCGGCGACCTTTATAAGGTCGTCTGTCCACCTTGCTGGTGGACGTCCTACGCTGCGCTTGCTAGTCCGTGGTCTCCACTCCACCCCATCGGCCATCTGCTCTGCGAGCAATATGGCTTGCCTATTGCCACTTCAGCGTGCTATAAGTTTAAATCCTATAAAATTTTTAACTATTCATTGGAGATTTTAACTACAAAGATTAAACTTCTTGTATTCCTGACCAAACATTATGGCCTTAAGCCTTAAAAACTGCTGTGTCCTACGTCAATTCAACTCAAATTCAGTTTTTTTTTATAGTTTTTTCTTGGTGTAGGAAGACACTAGTTACAACGATTCTGACATTACATCGCTTTGCTCAATTTTATTAAAAAGGAGTAATAAATCGTTTTAAAATACAGGAAATATTACAATCCCTGTCTTCATATCTCAGTCACTTAAAAACGGCTTCAATGAAATATTTTTAATTTTTTTCCAAATATTGTGGGGCTTTGAAACATCAAGTTTAAATTGTTTTGTTATCTTTCTCTAATTCTTTAGAGTTTTTTTGACGTGGTAAAATCATCAAAAGGGTCGTTCTACCCAGGGCGAAGCGGGAGGAACCGTCAGACTTGTACTGACTGAAATCCACGGTGATCCTTCAGTAGGCCTTTGCGTTCTAGGTTCACGGTTTCCTAATGAGACAGTCCTGCGATCCTAGATAGTCCCGCGACCCCAATTCATTAACCTTAAACTATGTAATGTTGACCATTTGAGATTGGTTCAAAAACGAAATCAATAAAAATAAAGGTTTATGAATAATGTTTAATTTAAAAATACTCATGGTGTCTTTAGACTTTTACCATTAAATCTTCAAAAAAAACACAAACCTACACACAGTGATACAACTCGAATCTTCACCTACCTATTTGAGAATAAAGTCTGGGACGAAAAATTAACATTTAATGTGCACAAGAACATTAATCCTCGTCCGTGGGCTCCAAAACAAAGGGCGACTACGAGCGACGCACGCGCAGCTTTGTATATGTGTGTTCACACATACATGGACAGAGTTAAGTTTGCAAAATGTTTTGCAGAAGCGACAACTTTTTATTTGCCTTAAGCTCAAAGGCAGTCGGGTCCGGGACTGTCTCAAGTAATAGTGACACTGGAAGGTAAAGGGCTATTGCAGGATCGCCAGAGTCAGTATGAGTCAGAGTCCCTGCCGTTGAGCCCTGGGTAAGAGGACTGATTTGATGATTTTACGACGATAAAAAAAAAACCTCAAAAGCAGGTCAAGTTTTTTTTTTTTTGAAGATGGAATCGTGAATGTCTGTAAAAATAATCTTCTTGGTATTTGTGGATAGAAAATTTGGAATGCAAGCAGGAAGTCAAACCTGCGTCTTCTTGATGACTACACCAGACGTCTTACCATCTAGGCTATCATATATCCTGTCCAGCAAGATCATCATTACATTTTTTTTGTCTTTCGGTATTTTCTTTCTGTCTCCAAAATGTTTTACGATACGCGACAAAGGCGTTAATGCGTATAAAATAGTCCACCCACATTTCACTAGTACCGTTCAAAATCCATATAAAACTAAGGCTTTAGAGCTTACGCATTAGGGGTCGAACCCATTGCTTTTATCCAGGCACAAACCTAAACTACGTGGCTCTAATGGAAAAACCAAGTAAGTCTTTCCCCGACCTTGGAATCGAACCCGTAATCGCATGCTTAGCTGTTGCGCTTTCGTTTACTAAAAAGTTCAACGATTTCTCACCGATTTCAACAGGTCCCTTTTAAAAGTACTTTTTGTAAATTGTCTCATCTGTGTCCTACTCTGCGGCCTATCAGTATTAGTCGATTCGTCCTTCGTCTAACAAGGGCGTCGGGCCGCCAACCCGGGCCTATCGATCTAATGCGCCGGCGCACTGTTTTTAGCGTTTATCACTGAACACTGCAGGAAATGCACTTTTTATTTTTTATTATATTATTGTGCAGTTTTAATGTTTACGCTATTTTACAGAGTGTGTGTGGTTGGGTTTTTTATCTCTGCAAAGATTGATATATTCAAATCTTTTTCAGCTGGTCGAGACATTATCGACAAGAATATAACATCAAGCTTAGTTTTCCTGGGTCGAGGTACTGTCTAAACAGGTAACCGAGACCCTGGAACGCAAAACTCCATTGAAGGAACAACCCTCCCTACAGGACTCTTTGGTGATTTTATCACGATAAAAAAAGCTTTTTCATTGTAAGATTAAGCAGTACTGTGCCTGTCCCTTTTAGCTTACTCACGTTTCTTTAGTTATGTAAGTAAAAGGGGGTTGAAGTAGGCGCAAAAGTGTGCCTAACCTGTAGACTCCGATCTAAAATATGCTTGAAGAGATAATGAATCTAAGACCTTTATTTAAATGGATAACTGATAGCAACTGGGTAGATAGAAATTACTTAAAAGCAGATGGCATTTATTAAAAAAAAATCACATTATTGATTTCGAATTTGAAACGACATCCGACAGTTAGTATTTTTCTGAATGGACGGACAAATATAAGTTATCGATTCGAGAGAAGAAGAATATAACTTAGTCACCCTAGTACGCAGTCATTCGCCGGAGAACTAAAATTACCGATATTGCGGGTAGAATATTAGCATGTTGAAGTGGAAGTGGGTCGGTCATGATCATGTCTGCAGACAGCCAAACAAGCGGTGAAGCAGATATGCAATTGGCAAAAGAGAGATCCCTGGGGGTTCGTTTAGGTTTTCTGATAAGTAGTTTTCATGAGGGTTTCAGTCAATTAAACCACGATCAGCTAATTAAACCTCCAAAGCAAAGTTCACCAAAACCTCCATAGACACAAAAATCTATGCCCGATAAAAACCTTCTTCCATAACCTAAATCACTAATTATAATTTTCCGAACGCGCTCTATATTTAGTTGTCGGTTCTCAAGCCCACTGAGTAGTTTCAAAGGGTTTTTTACTATTTTTGAAGCACCTGTGTCGCCTGTCGACCTTTATTGGCCTTTTTTGCTCCGATGCCCTTTATACACTATGGTTTAGGGTACCTTAAATATAGGAGTTAGTTCGGGCTTGATTTTGAAGGCATTTTGTTATAATATTATAAGTACAGTTTTTGATGGGAATCTGCGAGTGGGGGATATGGACGACGTGGAATGCTGTGCTGTAACTTAAATAAAAAAGGTTTTTGTGAAATAATGACTATATTTGGTCACTCTTTCTCTATTTTATCGCTACTCTACTCTCAACTCAGCATAATATAGGTACTCGGAAATTCGGCATGATGAAATGACCAGTTATAGAAAAGTATGTAAGAAATAGACATGCTTCACTGATCACAAATAAATTGCGAATGAGTTAGTAACTGTTGCCTGCGGAATCGCTCGCCTCATGTTTAGTTTATAGTCGTCTCTATCTCTGTACCAAAATTAAACAAAATTGGTTTAGCAATTTGATGTGAAAACGGAGCTTACAAACAAACAAACATGCACACTTTCACATTTATAATGTGAATAGGATTGAAGCTTTTGTGGAACAATCAGGTTTTAGCCTTTTATTTTAGTAAACTGTACTGGTACCATAGTCGATTTAGTTGTGCGGTGAAAATCGACCGTCTAAATGGCAATTCGATTTGTTTTTTTTAAGCGTTTCGGCTAGTGACTGGTAAATCCCAAAATACATACCTAAGTATTAAATCTAGATCTTATCTATTAAATACATAGTTCGTCAGAATGAGAAAACTATAATCATTTTTACTAAATGTAGCGTACTGTTTAGCGAGTACATGGCAATTCCTGATAAACAACTCAGAATATTTTTTGACGATTTGATGATTATTATAATGAAAAATTAGTTTTTGTTTATTGGGTGGTAAAATCATGAAATAATTCCTGAGTCCTGAGGAGCAAAAAGGACTGTTACACACTAACTAAAAATACACCCTGTTCTTTCCGTTGCTCTTTGCGTACCAGCAACTCGGTGTCCTTATAAAGCAGTCCTGCGATCTAATAATGTCGGTGTGAATAATGTTGAGGATCATGGGCCCTTTATTCTACTTTTCCAGTGGTATATCATGTTTGGCAAGGGGCTTATTATTATTAGCCCCTTTAGATTTTCGTATAAGTATAATGGTCTTAATTACGTTTGAAAAAGTACCAATTTTCTTGAAAATATCAGCGATGCATCTAACGCCGGTTTTAAATCTGTCCACCTATCAAAAAATGCATGTCGTTAACATATTGCATACAAAGAATGCAATCAAAACGTTTTTCCCTCATAACATTTATGAATCAGTTTCTTAGAAAAATATCAAACACAAAATATTGTTAGGTATAGTTGTTTTATTGGTTATTTTTAGACGACCGCCTTGTCTAGTCGACGCTAATCGTCTTGCATTTAGTCTAATTTAGTGTTTGACTAGACATACACGGGAGTTTGGTACCTAAGAATTAAGGGAAATAAGTGCTAGGTATGTGATGCAGTTTTTCAAGACAACATTGGATAAAGTGAAAGAAAGCAACTTGTAGTGTTTGTGCCTTAGAACGTTCGTTAGACACGGATTCGCGATTCTGCGATTGGTGGTTTCATATTCCGAACACAGGTGTAGTGCTCGAAACTTCCGCGACCAATCACGAGTATTGAGTAAAATATTCATCGATAATAAAGAATCTCGACAACAAACGTTCTCAGTTCAAAATTCGTTCGCGCCGAAACGATGAAACACGAACGTCGTTCGTAAACCGAACTTGGACGATCGGCGACAGCCTCTGCTACCGGAGTCTGTACGAAAGAGATCCTTTTAGCGAAATTAGTCAGAGTTCCCGAAAAACGCGGCCAACGACCCCTTCGGGCAACACCTAAGTATTTTAGTGTCTAAAAAAAATTCACGTGTTTACATAACACGCCGAATTTTTTAAATAAACTTCGCGTCGAAGGGCTCACAACGCGCACAGACAAAAATTTCGTCGGTTGCGTTCGTGTGTGTGCCCCACACACTGAACCACATAAAAATGCCCAATCGGTACGTGTCGCACCACTACAATGAAGGGACGACGTAAGTCGCATACAAGTGCATAATTCGGCCGAGATGCAAAAAAAAATATTTGGCAATGCGGCCCCTACGCGCCCGCCAGTCGCCCGCCCGCCTGGGTTAGGTTAGGTTAGATTTTTTGGCTCAAAACGCTCGTTGGTAATTTTTTGAAAAGAATTTTTGTGTCTACATCACTAGGAAAGGCGGTCTTCCTGGGACTTTATAGCGCGCCAGTACGTCGCGATTTTTTGAATAAAGTACCCGAAACGCGGTACTGCGCTCCACTTGGAGTCTTATTTGAATTTGATAGTCCGTTTTTAATAGATAAATAGATTTTTTAAATTAATTACAACGAACGTTTTGAACTAAACTCCGCGGCTTCGGGCGCAGTACTCATTGGGATTTTTTATATTTTACAGACATCACCGATTATGACTTAATATTTTAAAAATAAAAACCAAGATTTTTCATCGTTTGGAAGACTCTAGTGCCTAAAGTGTCGTGTTGTGTTTTATTTTATTGCAATTTAGAATTTATTACTTTTATTTTAATGGACTTTTGTGTTTCCCGTTTTTTTGTTTTTTGGTAAGTACTTTTATTTTTCCCTGTTTTTATTTTAAGACATTTTAATTTATTTTTACCCAACGTTTTGATTTTTCCTGACGTATTGTATACAGGTCCATTCTTGCAACCATATTCTTATTTTTAACAAACATTATTCAACTAAAAAGACACAAAGGAATAATCAGCATCGTATTCGCCTCCACGGATCACAAAACTGGAACTGTTGAGTTTACAAAAACACTAGATAACTTTATAAAACGTATATTTTTCTAATAAATCGGGAATGCTCCCTAGACGAAGTGACAAGGACACGTCGTGATGTGACGTCAGCAGTACTAGGCACTGCCGAGAAAGTCGGCCATCTTGATTCTGTGTTCTTTTTTTGAAGCCTACGAAGTGCGCGGGCGCAGGCCCGCCATATTGGTTTTTGTTCAAATTTCGAATTTTAGTCTAGCATTTTCTTCCCTTTTTTAGTAGCTAGGTTGCATTAAATGATACTTTTTTAAGGTTTTATCTTATTGGCAAATTGATACTTTAAATGTATGCACTTCTTTCCATTGACTGCAAGTTAGGCCTATTTGAAACAGCTTGATAATTTAAAAGTACTCTGAACAAAATACTTCGAAATTGTAGAATGAAATAGGTTTGTCGTCATTTCTTTAATTTAAAAATAAATTGAAAACATTAAATTAGTACACAGCCCTTTTTGCTATAAATGAAAAGAAATAATGATTAGTATTTGTCATAAAAAAAAAAGAAAAATCTAAAAACAACTAACATGATGACATTAAATTAAGTGTAGAATAGATTGGTAAAACATATCATATTATGATTCCTTAATTTTATGAATTATTTTAAGCAATTTGTTTTGGTTAAAATAATATAACAAAGGTAAAAAAAGAAATCATGGTAGCACAAACTACTAAAAGAATTATACAAATTATTAAAGTAAGTTGGTAACGCAAGTGCCTAAATAAGGATTATTTTTAACAAATAGTTCAATGACTAAACAAGTCAATAAAGTCGTTTGGTACACCATCAATATATGATTTTTGCAAAGATTTAAAATAAAATATGAAAAGACAAAATAATCAGCGGTTACTGTTCCCACTGCTGGGACACAGGCTTTCTCTATATGAGAGGAAGTCAGCCGTAATCCACCACGGGGGCCTAGTTCAGTTTGTTGTTTGTGTATAAAATTAGGTGTGTAATATCTGTACTTATAATAAATTATTTAATTCTTATAATCAAACATATTTATTCGAAAAAAAGGAAAATATACATAATTTCATTACTAAGGGCCTTCAATATACACTTACTTCCTTTAAAAAAATAGTATTTAAGTTGTAGTCTAATATGAAATAATTATTTCAGTAAAACCTTTTCCAACGAACTTTTACAAAATAGTGGTAGTATAAGTATTTAATTTGCTCATATAGAAAACGTATACTCGTAGAAAAGAGATTATAACAAAATATTTCTGTATTACATTACAAAACCCTTTCTAAGAAATCAACCCCCTACTTTGTCTGTGTGTGTTTATTTTTGTAAGCGATACCCTAAATGAAATGAATTTAAATATAAATTCTCATTTAATAAAGCATACACTTTAATAAAGTCATAAAGTCATTTATTAATTTGTTTAACATAGTTACAAAAATGTTGGTATAATTGAAATCAGGAGTTCGCTATGTTATGTCAGAAGACGTACAAATGTTTAAAAATTAGCTATATATTATTAAATATCGTCAATTATTCCTTAAAAACAGACATAAGTCATCATCATAATAAGCTCAGCAATTTAACTACTATACACGCAGACCTATCCCAAGTATCGTGCTAGCACCCGGTTCTGTCTTCCGGATGCCGTCCAGTCTACAAACAGGTTATTACAGACATTACAGACATCTTCCTCACCGAATAAGTTACTTTATTTATAAAAGTACTAGCAGCGCATCATTGGAACGATACGCAACTTGGTTTACCCATAAATGCCTCATACGTATCGCGGGACTGTCTCAGGGAACGTGGCCCTGGAACGTAAAGGGTTATTGAAGGATCACCGTGGACTTTAGTCAGTACAAGTCTAATAGTCCCTCTTGTCCAGCCCTGGGTGGGAGGACTCAATTGATGAATTTAGCACGACCTTATACCTAAAATACTAATTTATGCTAGCGGTTTAATCCACGTTGTACAGGAATTTTTAACCCATGAGAACTTTTTCGGAATAAAAAGTAGTCTATGTAGTATTACTGACTTTTATTTATCTCTGTGTCAAATAAAATCTACTTTGGTTGAGCCGTTTTGTCGGGATTTAGTTACTAGGATCCATTCAAACTTTCGAAATCATAATATTAGTAAAGATACCAAGTTTGTCTAGCTCTTGTCTGCAGCATAACAGTACAGGTCTAAAATTATCCCACGGGAACGTACTACTATATTAAAAGTATTCTATGAAAGACATAGATACACAGATCACGTAGTATGTTTGTTTGTCAAAATAGATTTAAATTCGGAAGTATTTTTGCTTATTTTTCAATAGGAAAGCAAATCTTCACCCACGAAGCAAAGTTATAATTTTAGTATGAATTCAATATATTTTTAATAGTATACATCCTTAATCCTAAAACCCAATATTTAGAAAAAGGCTACGCAGATGATGCCATCCTTAAAACCCAAATTCTATAGCAATAAACAATATTATGTCTCACAATAAATACACAATATAATCTATGTCCTTAGCCTTGAAATCCTGCTGACGCCTCAAGTCCTGCGCATGCACATATCCGAAGGCCACTCGAGATAGCTACCGACTACCTAGTCTAAATCTGTAGTAAAATGGCCGCGGTACAGTCACAAGCACTAGAATGTACATTTAAGAAGGAACCGTTAACAGCAATTTCCGCTACATTAATACATTTTTTACTATTGAATAAAAAACGATTTTTGTGGAAAGAAAATTCAGTTGCGAGTGGGATTTGAACCCGCGTCTTCTAGATAAGTACTTCAGCCTTGCCAATAAAGCTACCGCAACTCACACTCAGAAGCTGATGCGCGTCGTATGCGTTTAAAAATAAATTAATGACTATTTAATTCTTCTACAATTTTATTAGAAACTAGCTGCCCGTCCCGGCTTCACACGGGTGGACATGATTATTTTCGTCCTCTAAAACCTGGTCCTGATGGTTACAAACACAATAAAAAAAGAATTATCCGAATCGGTCCAGCCTTTTGCAAGTTATGGGTTTAGCAACACATTTAGCGATCCATTTTTATATTACAGAGAAGAAAGATAACACTATAATATAAAATTATAGTTGTTATTCAAATTAAAATTTATAATAGTAATATAATGTCCAAATATATCTTACAAGAACTACAAAACAAAGTAGTTGATTAGATGGTTAAGACTCCAAAGATGAGAACCTCCTTACAGTGCCATACATATCGAGCGAGAGATTTTTTTATGATGTAGTTACGAAGTCCTTTCAAAGGGCAGGATTGAATGCTACTTCTTTCCAATTCTTTCAAAGAAGACATACAGTTCGTCTTACTCCATTGTGGTCTACCGCAACCTGTATCGCTGTTTTGCCTACCAATCTTGAGTTTTACTGACCCACAGCTTTTAGTTTGGTTGATTTTCCTATACCTAGCTTATTCGTCTCATGAAATAAATAAAGGCTTTGCCCGCATGATTGTCAAAAATTATCCCAAGGAAACGTAATACAGAGATAAAAAATAGCTTAATGGTTACTCCATACTACTTATACTTTACTGTTGATTATTATTTTTTTACTTTTCGTTGCCCCACACTAGGAATGTCTCCTGTATTGTGGACAAACAGCCAAACCTGGACAAACTACCTACCCGCAGATCAAACAAATATTTCTTCCATACGGGAATCGAACTCACAACACGCAGCGTAGCAGTCCAATCCCTCAGCCATCGCCGTCTGATTATGAAATAGTCTCAGTTGAAATTGATATTTTATGAGAAAATCACTTCTGTGTACAAGTTATTAACGCTCAAGACTGTACGTCCGTCGTGTCGTTTAACTCTTGATTTTCAAATGACATTCGCTTGTTTTGCTTGCCTAAAAACTATTCAGTAACACATGTATCGCTGTGTGTATGTTTGTGTGTGTGTGTGTGTGTGTGTGTGTGTGTTCGTCTATTAGGCACGTCGCTCTATGATAGGAATGTCCAAAGACTTACCAAAGTCAAAATTAATTTGTTTTGTTTTGCTGTCGTGTTGTAGGTACAATGTTATGGGGACTGGTTAAATCTACTGCTTGAATAATGTTTTATAAGTACCTAGGTAGAATGTTTATATAAATTAGTTTTAGTATTAGTAAAAAACACACCTCTTCAAAACCAGACGCATTACTGATGTCAGATCAATACTAGTTGTTTGTTGCCCGTGGCTTGATGACCCTTTTTATTGCTTATTAGCATCAAGATTGATCCCATATAACTCTGTTTCTGTAAAATAACCAAAATCTGTTCAGACTTTTTGACGTGAAAACTTGTTTAAATAAATATACAATTATACATAATATCAGTAGAAATTTATTCCACTTATTGGAATTAATTCCACTACTAAACTTGCCTATACGATTGGCAATATTAATAGTTAGCCAGTAATAATATATAATAGTAATAGTTAGATGGTTAGTCAGCTTATGTATAAATCAATTCAATCCTTTAAAGAACTTGAAACAATCAAATAAGGTGAATTGCACCAAAACCAGTATAGCTGTTTTGAGCGCAAGCGCATAAAACAGACATTTTGAAGTATAAATTACAGTCTATTTATATATTTACTACATGTTGTTGGTAGCACGGTAAATGAACAAAACAAATTGTTTTGAAAACAACAATTTATACTTACTTACTCACGTCAAAATGTTTATGTTTTTAGCAATGTCTTTCTAATACTTGCAAAGATATCTCAAACTATCAATGATACGAAGTAAAAAATAAAAGACAAAGTTATAAAGATACTTATAGCAATTATGACAGTACCCGTAGACAACTTCTTATTTTCTACATTTCATCACGATTCTTGCGAATATAGTAATCTTTCTACATTCTATAATTTCGTCAATTCTTTTACCGACAAAATCCTTTTCTACGGTGCTACGCTATTCATCAACCTGACAGATCTTCCCTTTATTTTGAAGAACTTTTCCCCTTTGAAACATCTATGGACTGATTCATAAACTATGGGAACAAGTTATTGAATGAAGTTTATCTGCTACATTGGCCAGTTTTTTTTTAACTCAAATAAGTTATAAAAGATAAAGATAAGAATAAAAGACCAACATCCTAACTTATTCAATGCCCTTCATACAAAACCTTTAAGGCGTAAAGCTGGCTATTCAAGTGCGATTAGTCGCACGACGACTTTTGTGAACGAAAGTCTAGACGTAAAGTATCGTTGTTTTTATTTTGGTTTGAAGATGCTTTCAAAAAGTTGATAAATATGACCTCAAAGGGGATATCTTATAATATGTTACTTTTCTTTTTTATATATTTAGCCTTTTCCCATTTATATGAGTCCCTCTCATGTTGGATGGAGTGAAAAGCGACTGTCAGACTGTTAGGTACTAAAAATTCACTCTGTTCCTTCGGTCGCCTTTTGCATTTCAGGGCCGCGGTGTCCTTCTGAGAAAGTCCTGTAATTATTAATTTAACCTAAAAATGGTTTTATACAGAAACTCTCGAATATAGACATCAGTTAACACAAGCGTATCTTTCAACGTGACAAAATAATCGCAAAAGCCACTAAGTCGCACAATTCATGCTACACCTTAGCGTAAGAGAAAATAAACTAACAAATAATATAGGAAACAAAAGGCAGCCTCGTAAAAGGAGGCCCAAGAGTTTACTTGTTGAATACCACCAATTTAAAACGACCTTAGCTACCATATAAAAGGCAAGACAGCATGTGTCAAAGTATACTGGCAAAAAAACTTAAGTACTGTTTTCCATCTATGACACAGAGACCATGTACAGACTTAACTTGACCTTTATTGAAGAACAAATTGCAAGGTAACATGTCTCAAGATATATTGGTTGTGTTACTTTTGCAGTAACAGTGTTTTGTCAATGACAGTGTGTGATAGCCAGTTTATTCCGAGCTTCTGTGTTGAGGCAAATGTGCGTGAAGAGAGGTCAAGGTTAAATGGTATGTTGATTTTGTGTTAACGATTTTCCAACTAAGGAACACAGTGTTAAACTGAGTTTAAGTAGCTTTAAGGACCAATACGATAGTGGTTCTTTTTTAGTTTAGTTTTAGAACAGCCAATTTACTGAGACCTATGCGATTGAACAGAAAAAGATGCAATAGAGCTCAAGGTAAACTGGATTTTAACAAGGAGTGCTAGTTGCGTTTTCCATTTACGACACAGTGTAGTAAAATGTTGATGAGATATTGAGTGATACACAGAGAGACACTGTGTATTCTTCGTTTTGATAGTGTGTGAAAGAGATGGCGAAATTAATAAAGAAGCATGTTGCCAGATGAGATTACATTGACAACTTCAGTTTTTTTTTAAGGTAATGTTTTAATAATCGCTTGATTTATTATGCCCACTATTACTGTTAATAATGAACTAAGAAGATTCTTTATTATTTCGAATATAAGCTGAAAATCGTAAATTCGTCGTAATATCTTATTTTCTGAATAAACGAAATAACAAAACATTGCTTGTATAAATTCCTAGAAAAAGTCTAACCCATGACCTTCCATTATCTGATGTCTGGTTGCAAATTACAAGAAAACTATTCAATCTATTGTGATAACTCCGCTCCATGTCTGACAGACTTCGGCGCGCACGACGATTTCCGACGATACCCGAACGTGCTCGGCTATCTCCGTGGCGCCGAACATTGCCGAAGACAATTGATTCGTTTTAGAGGTTACAAGATTTTTATTGTATGGGTTTATTATTTTTATATGTCAGTTTAACTGTCGGTAACTTGTAACTTTTTTATCAGTTACATTATATAAAAGAATCGTAACAATGTAGCGCCCTTTTAAGGAGTTTTGATCAAGTGCATAATGGTTTTCTTGAAAATTTACTTTATAATATACTCGTACCTAAAGATCTTTTTAAACTCACTAGCATAAAACATAACTATAACCATAGCTAGAAAGTTGATTCTAGAAGTATTTTAATTATATTTTTTTTACCTTTCTTTGTCCCACTGCTGGGCAAGGGTGTAGAACAAAAGAAAGAAGAATATTCCTATGGAAGTATTTTATTCTGCATTAAAGGAAGTTAACAAGGGTTAGTAAGGACGCTACAGGGATATTTGAACATTTATCTGTTAGCCAGAAACAACTTGATAATCCGATATTTTTGCCTATTGAAAACATAATAATGTATCCGACGAAGCCATAGGGTCAAATGCCTGCCGTCCCTGCCGATGTCATGGCTGTGTCTAAGAAGGACACCGTCGCCCTTTTCTTTTAGTCAGTAAAAGTCACAGTCCTTTGCGACCCCAAAAAAAAAAATATGCTTTTATGAACTTCAACATAAGAAGCTTACTACTGCTAACGCCTTTCAAAGCCAACTAAATTCCAAGCGGAGAAAATTCCGTCAAGTTGTCAGTTTGAGCACGATCCACCCGAAAATTACTGAGCCAAATGTGGTTAGACTTTCACTAGCACAATTTAACACATTCTTAACACCGTTAGAACAGTTATTTTAAACTTTTAATGAAAATAACCTTTTGAAATTAACAGTTGGAAGTAGACAGGAAGAATTTTACTAGATTCTTATCGAGGGACTAAAATAAAATATTTGCGTGTGGACCTTTAGCTAAAGATAAGCAAATCAATTAAAATAAAAGTTTTTCGAAAGGCAACAGGGGAAATTAAAATAAATATGCTTTGGAAAATTGCAGACTAAGGGCAACTTTCACCAAAAGTTAAACATGTTTAAAATTTTATATAGTGTCAAAATTCTATTGAATTTTGACACTAAATAAAATTTTAAACATGTTTAACTTTTGGTGAAAGTCGTCATAAATAAGTGATATTAAATTAATCTCTACAATATGATCATTACAATTGAAGATTTTCACAAAAAACGTCATATTTGACAACAAATAACAGAAAAACCCCTGCATAAAGCTAGTATCACCATGAAACATAATTCATTATCACACAATAGCATATAACGTGACTATTTGATGACGTAATCAATTATAATTGGTCACTTTATATTGTTAATTCATTGGACAAAACATTGTCATGAAAATGAATTTATACTTATGTGAAGGTTACTCGATAAATAAGTTTAATGTGAATGTACGAGTTATACTCGTATTATGAGTTTTCCTTAGTTATAATAGCAGTTTATATTTTAATTGCCAAGAAACTCGCGCAACATCTGAGTAGGGAACCGCTTAGCTGGATCAAGTGCTTGATACAAAAAGCAGTACTTCTGAACATGGTGCGTATTGTTAGGAGGTTTCTCTCTCAAAAGTCCTAACAACCAGCAGCTTAGATCCTGTTCCCAAAGCTGACTACCTTTTTTTTGATTATTATCAATGTCTTTCTATTTTATAGTTTTGTCGTAAAAACATAATAAATGTTAGTCATTCAAGTCTCAGTCTCTTTCGCTTTACCCAGATCGGGAGGACTGATAAGATCATTGTACAATTTAAAAAGAAAGGTGTATAAACCAATAAGTATATCTCATCATCAGCGATAGTGCTTGAGATGAGTAGATCGAAAAGATGTAGGTACAAAGGTAATGATAATTTCAACAATTCATAAGTAACAAAAAAGAAAGATAAAATAAGCAAAAAGAAACAAAACCATAACTTTAACACAAAAAACAAAATTCAATAACCAATTAACAAAAAAGGTTTTTATCAAAAACTTTAAACGTTCCACTACTATTAAAAAACACATTAAAAACGAACTTGGATCTAAGAAAAGACTTGTACGTAGAGGTTTCCGTAATCAAACACGAGTTTCATGGCCGTCCGGTGTGTGAGGTGCGTGTGCGCACCTTGAATTGCATAGTTGCTTTATTTTTGTTTGTTGCATTCGTGGCTCCGTGGCGAGATAGATTGAGGAAATAGTTGCACTAAGTGCAGCCATTTAATTTCTTGATTATTTTTGTTTTATATACCGATATTTATGTTTGCGTTTGACCACTCTCTTGTTTGATGGTAGTATATTTATTGAATTGGGATTTATGTAGGTACGTAGAACTGTTTGTTACGTAGAGCTAATAACCGATGAGAAAGAAAAATTCTCGAGTGGCGACCACGGGCCGAACGAAGACGCAGTATAGGAAGGCCTCCCACTAGGTGTACCGACGACATCGTGAGAGTCGCGGGCAACCGATGGATGCAAGAGGCGGATTGTCGTTCGGCGTGGCGGTCTAAGGGGGAAGGTCTATGATCAGCAGTGGACGTCTTCCGGCTGATGATGATGACGATGTTCAAAGGAATGTAGTAAAATCAATTCTATTGGCTTACTTTTACCCATAATCCTAAAATGCCCGGGGAGTAAAATGGTCTTCCTATAAATTATTTGGTATCAAATTAATACTTATACGTACTACCTTATAGGTAGCGCGATGGCAGAGCCATTTCCAAATTGACCTTTACAGTGTAGAATCATTAAAATAATATCGAAGTTACTTTCACTGAGAACACTTTGTTAATGACTTCCAATTTGTAATTACTTGTGTAAAATTACTCACAGGCTTTTATTAGAAGGTTCATCAAATGAGGGACTGTCAAACCCATCTGACTAAAAATCACCCTGTTTGTTGAGCTACCAATTACGTTCCAGGGCCACGATAATCTCTGAAAGTATTGGGTGGAGCGGAAGGTTGTCAGACTAGCCGTACTAAAAACAACTCGGTGCCTTCAGTTACCATTTGCGATCCAGGACCATGGTAACTGCTCAAGACATTCCCACGAGTCTGTAGATAGACTTAAATCTAAGCTTAAAAACAACAATCATAATTATCATTAATTAAAACATAATTATAATAACTATACCATTCCCAATAGCTCTCTTTAAATACGATAGGCACTAAAACTCCCCAGCTGATCCCGTACTCAATAACAAGGATAAACATGCATACATTAACAGAGATAAAATAAAAGAAAGATGTGTGCACCAAGGCTGTCTCGGTCAGACGGTGAGTAACCACCGGCTGCGTTTGCGCAGCTTCGGTAATAGTGGGTTGATTTGACACTTATAGGTCTGCTCTATCTTCTGTTTCTTTAACTAAAGAAATAATGGCTAATCGAAACAAAAAGAGAGGGGGTACTACAAAGTATTTTCTCTCTTTTTCCTTTTTAGTTCGAAATATGTGTGTAAAGAAATTCGATCAACTCTGGCCCCTAGAGGACCCTGGAACGTAGAGGTCTATTAAAGGATCACCGTGGATTTTAGTCAGTACAAGTCTGACAGTCTCCCGTCCCGCCCTGGGTGGGAGGAAGCTTTTGATGATTTAAGAACAAGAAAAAAATACAGTGAAACATTTTAGTGCATCTATATATTTCCCTGTTTCATAAGACCTAGCTCCCTGCCCAGTGCCCACCTATCACAATATAGCTGGCATCAAAAGCTATGTGCGACCAAGGCTGTCCGTGCGTAAGCCGGCTGTGTCTGCGCAGCTTTTCCTTATCGCTTTAAACTTGCGTTAAAAGTTAGACTGGAGAGTTTTTTTCTGAAGATTTTTATGTGTGATGTGTTTTATCTTTTGCGGGCTTGTAGGTGTGAGGTAGGTTGAGATAAGATTTTTTTTTGTAAAATTTGTAGTAAGTACAAGTTTTCTTTTCGATAGCAGTTAACTTTCAATAAATAAAATATTATTGAATGGATTAGAGCAGTTTTTTATAATTTGTTTGTTTAATTGTAGCATTTTCTAAATTGTTGTATTTTTTTTATAAAATGCAAAACAAAATACATTTTTAGACTAGACTAGTTTTTTATACAAATAATGAAACTGAGAGATGAATCTCATATTATTGATGATAATATTTTATTTGACTAATGCTAGTAGAACTTACTTTCCTAATGCTTTGTTCCAAAGATTTTTTTTTTCTATGCTCGCGAATATAAGCAGAATACCTATAATTAAGTCAAACCATTGGACGGAGTAAGCAAAACACAACCGGTACCCTTAGCACGAGTTTTCAGTATTTGAGACGTAAAGTAAACTGGAACTTTGACAATTTCAAATTGACAATTTTCAAGGAAAAAATTAGTTCCTTCTTTGCACACCAAAGGCGGTGTTCCATTTTTTCATACAAGAAACGCTATAAATACTGGAAAGACGCTGTAAAGTAAAATAGTGAAAAGTCGTGCTAAGGGTACTGAGCTGGAACAAAAAAGAAGAGACTTCTGCTCAGCAGTGGGACGCTAAACATATCGTTAGAAGTTTCAAAAGAATGTAGAAAAAACAATATTTCAAGGCATTAAAGGTTATTTTTCAAGATTAAATAAATAAAAACCATTTCCCAACGCTTCTCCTCAATTATTAAGCTATCATCTGACCTCCGGCCTTCCGCAGTTGAAACGCACTTAATGTGCGTCTATAAATATCGCGCAAGGATACCCCACTTCCCCCCGTTGAGGGGTAAGCGCATCAGACGCAGGGGGGGAGCATGAGGGGGGAGGATTCGAAAGTTGCACAAACACATCACCTTGACCCTCATAAGCGCGCTAGGGCTTGCCTTCTGACGTTGTCTGTTTTTCACTTGAAGATGTTGTAACGTCCATTTTTTTGAAGAATGAGTATGTCAATATTGTAGACTGGTTTTGTAATAATTATTGATTGCATTGACATTTTGCTTTTAAATTATAAAACGGAATCTGCTTCTTTATAACCAATTTAGCATACAGAGATACAGATGTAGACAAAGATTCGCGGGTTTGTCTAAGCAAAGTTTTTTTTTCGTCGTGGTAAAATCATAAAATGTGTCCTCCCACCCCAGGGCGGAGCGGGAGGGACTGTCAGACTTGTACTGACTAAAGTCCACGGTGATCCTTCAATAACCCTTTACGTTCTAGGGTCACGGCTACCTGATGAGACAGTCCCGCGGCCCCAAGTCTAAGTAAGGAACCGTGGCTCTGGAACGCAATGGACAGCCGAAGAAACAGAGCAGACCTCTTTTCTCCCTACACAGGGCGGGAGGGCTCATGTGTTGATTTTACAACCTCAAAAAAGGCAGAAAGCAAGACATTTTACTAATAATTTTAGTACAGCTACTGAAAAAATCAAACTTACACCGTACTAGAAGTACGGTGTGAGTTTGATTTTTTAAAAGATAACAACACAATTCCCTATAAATATGACAACACAATTCCCCGAAAACCTTTTCAAATAAACTCGAACTAAAACCACACACACGCATATAATACCAGTAATTAATATCAATTAGCAAACCGCACATCACCCTTGACGATCACTGAGTGACGTCACAACTACCCCTCTAACACTCGATGACGTCATCGCTAGGGTACAGTCAGGAGAACTTGGCGAAATTCAAAAGAAATATATCTTTCTCGAAATCTATTTCAGTATAATATTATCTGATACTTCAGATGTTGTCTGGTGTCAACCGAGTATGAAACGTATCTGAATGTCATCAAAGGCACCACTTAGCGGGATCAATTTACGTAAAATTTACCCAGAATGAATGGGGTCGAACTTTACAACCACCGTCCACCAGCTGCCTAGCCTTTTACCAACTATATTGGGCTCGGCTTCCAGTCAAACTGGATGCTGATGAATATCAGTATTTAACAAGGAGTGACTGCCTGTCTGACCTCCACAACTCAGTAACTTGGTGATACAATACCCCATAGTAAGACTGGTTGTCAGATTTATGAGCTTCAGACTAACAGCAACGACTGTCAAAGATCTACAAATGACAGTCGGGACCAACAACTTTTCCGAGCCACGGAGGAAACTCGCTATTACAGATGGTCACCCATCCACAGACCAACCTCGGCAAGCGCATCTTTAACCCTGAACATCGGCCTGCTGTAATTATTTAGCCACAAGCTACTCAAACAAAGAGACAACTACTATCCTATTATAATATAAAAGATGCTATGTATGTTAGCGGTCGCGACTGTACTACAACCCTGAGTCAGGGGGAAACTAGTTTACGAAGGAAATGAAAAAGGGATTCAGTTTAGTTCCGTGGTTTGTAAGTTGTTTAGTTGGAAATGTTGTTTCCGAATTTCCAAATACATTCCTTTCTTTAACCCTCGTTTCACGAAAATGTTGATGGGGTCAAAAAGGGTTGAGCAAGAACAAGAATAGCAGCAAATATTTGGTATTCATTTTTAGACACGTGCTGTGCCTACGTAGTGGGTTATGTGCTAAAATTATAGGAATAAACTAGATCAGATAGCCGTATTTATTATATACAACAGCCATGATTAATACATACTTTCGAACAGGGCAATTTTTGAATCATTTTGTACACTTTTTTTTTCAAACGTTGCTCGCTAGGAATTTCTCCTGTGTCGTGTGTTAGCAAACATAGAAACTGACATACACAAACACCCAGAACCGGAACAACTACTTGGAGTTTATACAAATATTTGTTCCGTGCGGGAATCGAACCCGCGACACGCTGCGTAGCAGTCGATCGCTCGGCCACTGTGCCAACCGCGCCCTTAATTTTTTTCAGAGATCCAAAAGACTAGCCCATGCTCTAATCAAAAATTGGAGAAATTAGTTTTGCTTACTATAATGGTCCGTACAGACTATGTAACATAACATGTTATATAACATTGTTATATAACATTTTACATAGATTTGTAGTGTTATATAACCATGTTATATAACATTGTTACATGGTCTGTACGCACCTTTAGAATACTTTTCTTAAGAAACTTTAATTCAAGAGTAACTTCCAGGCAAGCATGCTTTACAGTCAACCACATCATCATTTACCATTCAGCAAGCATAATCGTTAAATAAATAAAAAAAAAGTGCTGGAAATCTATACCTACGAGTACATCTATACATCTTATACATATAAATAAAATTGGAGTGTCTGTTTGTAATATTGAAATAACAGTTTTTTACTGCATGTTTACGAATATATATACGGTACATACACCAAAAATTTTTTTTTTTACAATTTTTGTCTGTCTGTCTGTTTGCAATGGCTAATCTCTGAAATGGCTGGGCCGATTTTGACGGGACTTCTATTGGCTGGTAGCTGATGTAATAAGGAGTAACTTAGGCTACTTTTATTTTAGAAATATTTAAATAAAAAAATACATTGTTGAGTTCCGACATCCACGCGAACGAAGTCGCGGGCACAGTTAGTATACAATCAAATCAAGTTATGATTCATTTGACTCTTTTATGACCCACAAGCATTAAATTTTTAAAATCAGACTCTCGAAACAGAGTATGACGTAGCTAGGCCTAATCACGACGTCATTAACTCAATTAACAGTAAAACATAAATTTTTATCTTCAAAATCCTTCTCCTAACCACGCGACCACACGTGTGGTTACTAACGTCACTATGTGCCGCAACATGACGGCAAGGCGACGAAAGTCTCCGATACGTTATGACTTTGGTATCCATTGACGCGTGTCTGTGCACGAACCTCTATGAATTTGTATTGCAATAATCTCTAAGGGACTTTGGCGCGATACGACGCAATGCGACGCGATTCGAATGAATTCCAACTACAACTGAAAATCAAGCTTGCCACTACGAAATAAAGATGCAATTCGATTGACTTGACGTTGTCATGGCCATCGTGTTTTGTTTTTCATCTACCCATAGATAACAACGTGTGTCGTATGTCATAGTGGTAAAGTTGATTTTCATTTGTAGATGGAATTCGTTCGAATCGCGTCGCATTGCGTTGCATCGCATCGCGCCATGAATAAAGTCCCTTAGATACCCAAGTTGTAAGGTATAGGAGACTTGCGTCGCGTTGTGTATGAAGGGACTAAGACACGAGATTGAATTCCCTGTATTTCCCGACAGCTATAACCTTGGAGTTTTCAAGTCAAGAGTGAAAAGAGCCTGTAGCCAAACGGCAAGCGACAATCGTTAACGTTCACCAGTCGCTAATACATTTTCAACTTTATACCCCATCGCATAAAGTTGAAAATCTAGTAAAGACTGCTGAGCGATAGCGAAAGAAACAAACGTAAACGATCTGTAATCTTTGATAGATTTTCAACTTTATGCAATGGGATATAAAGTTGAAAATGTATTAGCGACTGCTGAACGTTTACGATTGTCGCTTGCCGTTTGGCTATAGGCTCAGGTTACTTCTAGGCAAGCGTGCTTCATCGTTGACCACATCTTCGCTTCCCATCAGGCGAGATAGGGGTCTAACGCGAACCTATCTTTAAAAAAAAAAGATGTGTTGTACGTAGTGCGACATGTGTCATGTGTCGTGAGACATGTGTCACGTGTCGTCCATGCGTGTACGTGCTTACGTCATAGTTACGCATGGAAGATAGTACGGGTGTTGTGAATTGGAAGTTGGGACATTTTCTATGTATTTACACACCATTATGTTTAATAAATAATGGTCAAAAGTGCCTTGTGTTGTGAGTATAGTACACTTACCAGTACACTTTATTTATTACGTTGGCGTGGTATACAGTCGGGTCATTATAACTGAAACAAAATAGGGCCCTTATAAGAAAAATCTTCTTCATCTTTATTTCCTCTTTAATTTCATAAACAAAGTTTTAGTTTTTCTGATAGATTCTAAACCTTCTAGAGACCTTTGCCCAGCAGTGGGACAACATAGGTTAAAAAAAAATTGATTCTAAATATATCTATTTAATATTTGTTCATTTAAAACCATTAAAATAGTGTAAAAACAAACCAAGCTCGCCATACAACACAAAAAAAATTAAAAAAAAAAACGAATTCTAAGCTACGAGCCATTCTCGTAGCATAGATCGTAGACACGCTACGCCGTAGCATAGGTCTACAGTTTTCGTAGCATAGAGCGCCTACGAGCTACGCAGCCCGTTCATATCGCTTCCGTATTTCAAAAATATGAATGGTGTATGTTTGTGTGTGTGAGTGTATTTTTTTCAATATTGTAATAGAATTTGTACGTCAGTGTTTAAAAATAGTCGGTTTACGCAACACGGATTAAATTGTTGAACGATTGGCTTTTTCATTTTGTGCCGGTATTCATTTTTGAGCGTCCAATGTGTAGGAGAGATTGAATTGTAATTCCGATGTTTTTAGAGTGGGTGTGTAAATTCTAGATATAAAATTTTGTTTCGTAAATTCGTTATACCAATATTTGAAATGGAAGTATTTTTTTATTTGTATCGTATAATTCAGTACATGAGTTTTGAAGGTCGGAAAGACATTTTTTTTATGTTGTAAAATAATCAAATGAGTCCTCCCGCCGTGGGTGGAGCAGAAGCGACTGTCCGACTTGTACTGATTAAAATCCCCGTTGTTCCTTCAATACTCCTTTACGTTCCAGGGTCACGGTTACCGCGACCCCGGCAAAATACTGATGTTCAGCTGCATTCGGTAGGAATGGAAGACTGACTCCAACATAGTTTGAAAAGGATGAATTTTCATCATCTAAGCAACTTCTAACAATTAAATGAAGTGTCAACAAATGAAAACAAAACACGTTTAACATAACGTAACATCGAATAATTTAGAAAGTACCGACATTGCTAAACAATTGATGATGTTGCTTGATGAATCATAATAAGTTAATTACGTAACGAAAACTAAGTTTGACAACGTAAATAATGTAAGAATGACTTTTTCCAAGCATTGCTTGTCTTGGGATGCAACTGAAAATTTTAAATTGTGATAAAAAACTGGAATCCAACGATAATAAATCATTTTCTGTAAAACAGTTGGCAAAAGCCTTCCCATTTTTTTAAAATGCTTTATTTGTTTTGTCATCTTTGGCGTGCCAATAATTCTAAATACCCATTTAAGACTATTTCTTCATAAAATTCAGGACCGATATTTTCTCATTACGTTTTAGCAATATGCTGCTGTTTTCAAGATCTGTATACAAGTTACGGTATGCTAATTGGCAATATAAGTACGTTAATCACAGCACGAGGTTAAATACTCTTGGACAGGCTGTATCAATCGCTTGCCGAAAGAAAGAACTATAGGCTCTGAGAAGGCCGTTAATTATCTCTCGCAAAATCTAATGGCTAAACAATCCCACGGTGAGTCCACAACAGTGGCAAAATAACACTGTAGCCCAGGAGGAGATTCTGGGGTCGCAGAATTGTCCAAACGGTGAACACGGTGGATTTTAGTCAGTATACGTCTGAAAGTTTCTTCCGTTCTACCCAGGGCAGGATTCAATAAATAATTTTACTAACGAAAAAAAAAGAGCTAGGAGGAGACTACAAAACGAAGAGAAAGGAAAAGAAGGCTTTGCTTTGCAGTAACATACAAAATGCTTATTGTTTAAATACGAGATACCGACTGGAAAGACAAGGTATAATCACAATTATTCCTTCAAAACTTCTGACCATTGTAAAACGCCAAAGGTCCTCATATCTTGAATCTAAGACATTAGTAACTGCTGTATATTTGGTATGCTAATAATTTCATGGAAGACACAAATTGTTGGCTCAGCCACCGTGACGGCTGTCTGCCCTTCATAGGTCGTGAAGATATCTTTGTTGTGGAGGTACTCGTACTTCTTACAGAATTACAGTAATGGATAATGTAGATCAAATTAGATACGGATTAGGAATAGATGTATAGTTTGAAAAAGCAATTGCGAGTCGGATTCGCGCACGAATGGTTCGGTACAGTCAGCATCAAAAGTTGCTGACCACATTTAGATTTTCAAAATCGCTGTACACCGTAATAATTCGTAATTAAACAGTCTACAGCGATTTTGAAAATCTGAATGTGGACTGTACCATTGTCTATAAAAATTGCAAAATACGTTTGCTGTATGGAAGCCCTCTTTATCATTTGTTTTATTTTAAAAGTGAATATTTAACTAAACATTCTGTGAATATTTCAATCGTCTACCCTTTGCCAAAACTAACAAAAAATGACGTTTGTTATATGGGAGCCCTTAAGTATTTACTAAATTCGCTTTTTTTAGTTTTTGCGGCAACAGAAATTGGTACAATCGACAAAGTTGAAACATGACCCATTTTGACAGTAAATCGTTTGAATCCGTCAAATTGATAAAGATCAAAGTCGTTGCCATGGATAATTTGGCCATGGAAAGCTGTGCGAAAAAAAACTAGCATCGGAAACTAGCCTTTGTTTCTAAAACACAATTTCACATAAAGTAACAACAATTTCTGCGCTTACAGAATGTCTTCACAATTTTTAGTAGACTTGTTGTTTTGTAGGACACTCCAAGCACACTTATGACATCCTGTTTCAAAACTGGTTAGAAAAACACTATCTCCCTCCCTTATTTATCAACGTTTCAACATAATTAACCACTAAATTTTCCAAATGATATTACCTAGATAACTATTCGTGTTCAAAAAAACCGGTAAACCGATTTCCGTTTATCGGTTTTCTGTAACATTAAACCGTTCTGTGTTTGCCGGTTTTCTCTAACTACAATACTTAGTTTTATAAAATAACATTTTCATGGAAATGTGTATGTTTAATATACTTATTTAATACGTTAATAACCAGTCCTTTCCTAGAATCCCCGGATTGTTAAAACCTCATCTATCGAACACAGGAACTCCATTTTACTTAAATACAATTTATAACGAATTTTCAACGAAAGTCTCGTTACCGGCTCTCTAATTATGCCGAAATAATACGTGGAAGCAGCCATTGTTGTCGAAAAAAAATGTTTTTGTCAAAAATGGACGCCATTATACGATTCCCGCGCAATGATGCCAAGATGGCGGGCCTATTTAGATCGAGCCTTCTATTGGCGCGCTATTTAAAAATGGAATGCACTGTCCTTGGCTGGCGAGGTTCGTTGACCTTCCGATGCATTTTGGCGGTTTCTCTTCACACACAAAACGTTCTAACTTTAAATACAACTATCAATCGAATTTGAACTCTATTCTTCAACAGTTGAAGCATTATTTAGCTTACTTATTGTTAATACAATGTAGGAGCCAGTCTTTTTTGTTAATTCAAATGAATTTATACTCTTCAGCATTGAATTAAGGATGGAATTCTAATGTGCATTAATGAATTATCTCTTGTTTATTATTCAATTTATTTTATACCTTAGTTTTGACGTGATAAGATTGAGAATGGGTTGTTCATGCTAATTGACGGATGGAGTGCTTTTAAGGTGACGCTAGGCTCGAACGGTTGTATTTAAATTGTAAAAATGATAATTAATATAACTGCCAAAGTTTTTTGACACAAGAGTATGTTAATTACAGGTAAATGACACATTGTTTTTAATCTATAACTATACATGCATAGCGTAACTGTCATTATGTTGACAAAATTATTCTACAGAAACAAAACGGAAACACATATTTTAAAGAGGACCGAATGAAATTGAACGTGGGTAGCAAATCTAAACCAAGTTTAAGAGCGCAGTGTCATATAATAGAAAATAAAATATCCACACTCGTACATAACTCCTAACGTTTTATAAATGTTGCAAAATTAATAATTATTTATTTTCATAACATCAGTCATCAGAAAAATCATTCGTGATTATCGCTTTAAAAACAACACAATTTCAAATAATTTTCACAACAATTAATCCACTCCCATTGTCCAAAAATAGAAAAGTCTAAAAATAGAAACACAAAATTGCGAAAACTTCCTCAATATCGTCAAAGAAAATTTCGTTGAAAATCTCTGTAGAAACGGTTTTCTGAACAAGTTTCCTTCTAATATTAGATTGTTCTGGGCGGTATATTGAGTGTCCGCGACCTAGCCAACAAAACGTGACTATTCTATTGAAACGTCTAAGGAATGTCGTGACGTGGACTTACGATGAGATGGCCGTGTTTATTCGGCGGTCAGTGATCTTTCGGCCATCTTGAGGCGTCTAGGAAAAAACGTGTGCTGCCAAGAGTTATAAGGAAAATTATAAAGTGGATCTCATAATAATGCTTTAAAGATAAATTAGGTCTTAGAAGAAAAAATGTCTATTCCTTTAAGTGTTTTTTGTAAAGAAATAACTAATTAGTTCTTACATTTTTTTTTGGAAAAGCGAAAGAACTTTACTCTATTTGGACCATTCGGTTTATATAAAGACTATACAGCTACAATATTACTACATATGCAAATAAATGTAGGATAAAAATCTTTTTGGAAAACCTAAAACGTCCCTCGTACAGTATATTATTATCTCTATGTCACGCTTAACTAAAACTGCATCAAGATATAATGAATCACACTATTTAATTAATATAATTTTTGAGATTCATGCAGGCGCAGCCGCTGACAACAACTAGTTAGAAATACGCCTAATGTAACGGACATAACACTACAACATCAACAGCATTTAATTAAACTTTTAACCCAATTATAAATAGACATCATTCCTATAAAAAATATTTCCGTACATGACGTAGATCTAAAACGTCATAATTATACCTACATAGTAGAAACGTTACCGCGTAGGAGTTACAGGCGATCGTCGAAGAAACATTACGAAAATAAACCGGAGTAGTGCTACTGAAATTACTCACTGTAGTGCAACGACACAGTAGTGCGGGGAATGGATTTGTCGAGAGATGTGCCGAGTATCCGTGTTGGGTTATCGATAGTTTCAAAAGACTGCAATTTTTGTGTTACTGTTTTATTATTTAGTTTAGGATTCAAAAGCTATAAATAATTAATATTTATTCGTCTGAAACGTGATACAAAAATTGCTACCACTTATTGATTTGAAAAAAATATAATTGTGTACTATAAAAATTAAAATAAAATTAAAATGAATGAAGTGGCAAATTGGAAAATTGACATACAAAAGATGACGTAAATATAAATCAGTTAAAAACCAAAAAAGAAGATCATCATAAAAACGGTTCTTGAAGATATTATTATTGATTAAAACAGTAAGCAAAGTTAGTTTATTGAAAAACCGCGCGAGTAGTTGATTATGAATGCGAAATTACACATATTTTTATAGTACAACGACACTTCAGATGTAAACATCATGATTGAAGTATATTTATTTAGTAGTCTTGGGAAATACCTAGATTTTAATAAAGACAAAAAATATTTTAATAATTTTACGAATGAATTGAAACGGGTTGAATTTTCGGAAGAAAATCTTCACTTTTATGGGATGTTATAAATCAGTGAATTAGTGCTCCCGTACTAGGTGGAGCGGACGGGGACTGTCAGATTCTTACTGACTAAAATCCACCCTGCTCCTTCGGTAGCTTTTTGCGTTACAGAGCCACGGTGTCCTGAGACAGTCCCGCGACCCCGGCAAGCGTTAGGCCCTATATACGTCAGTGTGCTGACAATTTATCCCCACCTAACTTCACAAATAACTTTGATTACCATTCTATTAAAAAAAACACACACACACACAAAAATGCATGCAACATAGTTAGGGTTCAGGAAACAATTGTTTTTTCATGCTAACCCTGGTTGCATTCTTAGTCTCATTTGTATTCAACCGACGTCGATTGCTAATACAGCGGCCGACGGATTTGAATATCATTTGGTCGTCGAATCGGCCATGTTGCAAGGTTATGGTTTATACTGGCTAAGGATATGATTGTTGCAGTGTGGGGTTCGTAGTGATGGGAAAAGGTGTTGCGTTTTCATGGGTGAAGGGTTTTTTAATGAGGAAATGGCTTATGTGGTATGCTTATCATCATTTTTTCTTGCTGTATGTTTTTGTATAAAATCAGTCTAAAAAAAAAAAAAAATGTAGTTTTTTTTCGAATTATATTGGGATTGACTTTTGGTCTAAACGAATTCAGGTGAGTATTAAGATTGAGTCATCTTTTCCCAGTTACTGGATAATTTGATACATAATAATAGGACTGGCTGCCCGATAAATAAAAATATATAGAAAAAAAGGTATAACTTAAAAATAGTATGTAAATAAGGGTTATTAAAACCTACAAAGAAGTAAATAAATTACCTACATACATAACAAAGCAGTAGGTAGACACATAATTTACAATGGCTTTAAATAATTATTTTTATTGCTTAAGTAACAAAGCTAGCTTTTGTGCATTCATTACAAGTACAGCGACCCTTCAAAATGTGTTATTCAGTATTCTTTCAATTGATTACATACTTTTGGGTACTTGGCCGATTAATTACCTGAATATTTGCATCATAATAAGCGTTTACGTGTTTTTATTTTACACTTCATTGCTACGAATTATCATTTACTGCATTTATTCATATCGATACTTGAATTGACTAAAAATATTTTAATTTTACCAAATTCTCTGAAATACTATTCATTTAAACAAAACTAATATCCTAAACATCGATATTACCCTTCAACAAACATCCCCAACACACTCCCTCCCCAAAAGTCCATCGACAAATATCCCCAAAACATCGACAACTCAACAACCCAACATCGGCCCATCACTACTATTTCTAATTTCACGGTCGTCGCGTCTATGTGTGCACGCGCCTGTGTGTGTGACCTTGCTGCGTGCTGCGTTTCGGCGGTCACTCACCCCGGTGCATACAACCCTTGACTTTGCACACATATAGGTATATGTGTGTGCAGATATACAACTCGTAAGTCGGGACCGATACCACTGGGCCACCACTGCTCCTGAAAGTCGAAGCAGTAAATAGACGTGTGATTTTCTTGCTTGACAATTTATTCAATTTGATGACAGCGGTTGGCGCAGTAACTGAGCGATTGAGTGCTTGTTGCGTGTTCGATTCCCGCACGAAATATTTTGTATAATCTAAAAGTAGTTTTTCCCGGTCTGGGTGTTGGTGTATGTGAGTTTAAATGTTTTAAAACACAGTCACGACACAATAATCGTTCCTAGAGTGGGTTATCATTATTGTTTAAAAAAAAACTCTTCCAATATAAAATACTAGCTGTTGCCAGCGGCTCCCCCTACTACAAATCGAAAATTAAACCATGGGGACATAAAAATGGGATAAAAACTATACTCTAACTCAATCCAGGTTATAAACTATCTGTGTGCCAAATTTCATTCAAATCTGTTCAGTGGTTTTTGCGGGAAAGAGAAACAAACATCCGTCCATCCCAACGAACTTTCACATTTATAATATTATCAGTAGGATTGTGTTTAGCTTCATCAGGGTATTCACGGTAGACCTAAAGACAAACTCAACATAATTGTGACAAGACTAGGCAGATGATGCAAATCAAAAGAAGTACCGAAATAATATCTAATAAAATAAATATTTAAAAAAAAAAAAACAAAAAAAAACTAAAAAGAAAGAAACAAGCCCAGTAGTTTAGAATTCACTCATTCACACTCACAGTCGGAGCCCATTCAAATTATACCAATCAAATCTTCCCAAGGGGCCCCGACTGTAAGTGTGAATGAGTGAATTCTAAACTACTGGGCTTGTTTCTTTCTTTTTAGTTTTTTTACGCAGTCGGGTTTTTTGTTTTTTTAAATATTTATTTTATTTTACTATTTTTAGTTTTTGTTAGCATTTATCAGTCCAAATTAAATTGAAACATACAAGTTATATATATTTTGGTAAACCATTTTTAAAATCCTTTAATTTGATACCCCACTTGATAGAATGTGAGAGATTTTAAAAAAATATTTTTAATTCGGAACCCTTTGCACACGAGTTCGACTCGCACTTGGCCAGTTTTATGTACCCAGTGACACTCTCACGTTTAAGACGAATCTAACGACACCTCTCAAGTTAAAATCCATCAAGCCGTTTAGGCTGCAGAGCAACACAACGAAACATACATACATAATTACATACACTCGAAAAACATAACCCTCCTGGCGCAGTCGGGTAAAAATGAACTCCAAAGACTCCATCTACATTATGACATTAAGCCATCCTCAATAGTGTTGACAACGAGTCGATAATAAAATATCGATCGTCGATTGTTCATCGGGGCACCGCGCCGGCGCGGGCGCGTCGATGCGTACGAGTTGTTTTTTATTTACATCACACGTGGCTGTAGTGAGAATTGTTTGTCTGTCGTTGTTTAAGATGTAAAAGCTTTATTACGTTATGAATAAGTCTTTAGCAGACTTCATTTAAGAAAGTTAAAATTTAAATAAAATAATATCCATGCAACTTTGACAAAAGAGGTGGCGGGATGATCTGAAAGCGCACTGTGACTGAGGTTTCGCCCGAGAAATGCACTTAGAAAAATTGTGGGATAATGCCCAGCAGTGGGACATTAATGGTTAAAATAGAATATAATTAAGAATTAATTTATATTCCTACTTTAAATCATTAAGATGAAACCTAGTGTCTTGGCAGTGTCATTATTTTATACGCTGGTTACGCGTATTTCATGCAACCTCTCATATAAGATTTATTTTACAGAATAAACTGTGAAATGGCACTAGAGCTTTTCAAGAATAATAAGTATAGAATAATTACTAGGATCATATTGAAATAAACAAAAAGGTCCATTAAACTACACATTTACACGTAACAAAGCGAACAATTTGACAACCATTTCTCTGAACATCAAAAAACACACTAGACACGAGAAATAGCAAAGAAAAGCAACAAGTTTGTCCCAACAAATAAATAACACATGTTACAAAAGAAACGAGGAAAAAATACCCGCTTTTGTGAACGAAAAAATATACGTAAAAGATCGTAAGCTACTTACCTCAATCTTGTATAGTAGCTTGAGGTAAACAGGAAACTGCTAGTAACGATATTATGTCAATATGAATGGAAACATACGATTTGTTGCTTTGAAGAGGAAAAACGTTATAGCTCGTTTTGTTTGAGAGTGAAAGATAGGTAGATGATTGTTTTACAGTTAGTTTGATTTAGGAATGTTGTGGGTTTCAGTTGTTATTATATTACTGACTCTACTTTGAAGTTATCGATAAAATTGGACTTGATAGGTTTTCATGTTCTTTTTTAAGATTAAAATAAGTATACATGTAATGTAATATAATTATGGCTAAATGAAAGTATGAAATTGTGTAAATTATTCATTTATCATTAAAAAGGCTAGTAGTGCCTAAGGGAAGGGAGATTTTCTAATAAAAAAGTACTATGAAAGGTATTTTAGTTTCAAATTCCAACAATCGCGCCAGTCATTTAGTGCATATAACACTACACTGCCTATCCTATGAAGGATACCATTAACATAAGTTTAGATTTTGTCGTCATCCTTATAAATTAAACAAGAGTCTGAGTACTTGCTAGTTCATTGACAATAGAAACGTAACGATAATCGTTAATCTAAACAACAAATTAACAAAACAATTAACCTATGTTACTAATTATTTAACTACCCACTTGAAACTTAACTCACGCAACGATAAACCCTCACGTTTACCTCAAAAGCGTTAAATAACTAATAAACCCATCCCTAATTAAAACTAAACCCGAAATTCAAATCAAGAACCACACGACGCCATTTAATCGCGTCCACCAACCGCATTCCGTCTACAGCTCGTCTAGCCATACATCCAGTTTACTAAGACACGGGGAGACCTATTCAAATGCAGCGCAGACTACTCACATGTGGTGTAGTTAGGGGGGAAAGGAAGGCCAAGGTAAAGTGGACGTCCCGTATAGTATGTAGTGGTCCTGACCTACTGTAACTAGCGATAGTAGCCGTCTCTAGGTCAAAGAAGGATAGACGCACACATGCAAGCTTCGTGTGTATGTGTGTGTGTATGTATGATGTGTGGGTGTGCTCGTGTGCATAGAATAGTTGTACGAGTGTATTTTGCGGAATTGGAACGCGATTTAGTTTGAATCGGTTTATTTGATGTAATCGGTTCGAATGTAGTTTGGATTTCGAATCTGTGTGCGTTTTATTGGTTTGGTTTTTTGGTCATTTTAGTTAGATAAGTCTTATGATGTTTGCATAGTGTGATCGTGTTTTAATGGCATAAAACTACATATAATTTAAAATGTCACTTACGGGATATCTTCCGTGATTATAATTGACTGCTGAAATAATTGTCTGCTCCTAACAATATTTATTTTCATCCACCCGCAATCTCCAGTCAACCCGCGATCATGGCGCTTGCAACAGCGTCGAAATATCGGGAACTCAAACAAATAGATAATCACTACATATAGTGTTAGAACTTTTAAGGACAGCTTATGCGTATCATTTTTTTTTTTTACGTGGCAAAATCATCAAAAATGAGTCCTCCAACCCCGGGCAGGGCGGGAGGGACTGTCAGACTTATACTGACTAAAATCCACGGTGTCCTTCGGTAGCCCTTTGTGTGCCGTAGTCGCGGTATACGTATGTCCCGCAACCCCGGCAGGTCCCGCAACCCCGGCAGGATCATATGCGTATCAGGAAATACGGAGCTTTTTTTTTCAGGCGACGATATCTCCATAGCTTTACAAAGCGAAAACTACTCACATTCATAATGCAAATACAATCAAGAAATATAGTAACGTTTAAAATAAGTAACTAGCTACTAATTTACTTAATGGTTAACAACGGTGCCTAAACCACCAATCGTTAGAACCGGTGGTAGTGCCTATGTTATAAACAAATAAATTATTCTTGCTTTCTTACAATAATGAAGTAAGACAGCCAAATGAAAAATCAACGATGAAAAACTTCGCCGAAGAGTAACATTAAAAATATCCTTATTTTAATTCATTAAACTCATATGTATATAAATAACGCACTCCTCCTACACTATCAGCCTACAATAATTCATTTTACACAACTTCACGTAAATAAAAACGATGAGAAATTGTATTTTAACACGCATATAAGTTTACCTGTTACTGATAAAGAAAAAATAACTTTAAGAAGTTAATAACCCATATTAATCAAGAATATGGGTAGTCGTTACTACAAATTGTTGTAAATAAAATTGTCATTTCCTTTATAAAACTATCTTTTGTCAAATGTAAAGAAATTAGTACGTTAATTTCATCATCTGCCTAGCCTTTTTCTAACTATATATATTTGAGTCGGCTTCCGGTCGAACCAGATGCAGCTGAATATCAGTATTTTACGTGGAGCGACTACCTATCGGACCTCCAGTATCTGGGCAATACGATACCCCATGGTAAGACTGGTTGTGAGACATTCAGAGCTTCTGACTAATAAGTAGTAACGACTGTCAAAAATCTACAAATGGCTGACGGGACGACCAACGATTTTACGTTCTGAGGCACGGAGGAAACTCGCTATGATAGGTGGTCGCCTATCCGCAGACCAATTGTTACTCATTACGTACTTAGTACGTTAATTATTAGGTACTCCTAATCCAACTTCATCTGCTTGGAATATGTTTACAAGACATGTGTTTACGGGTTGACACGAATGTGAGTCGAGAATAATCCTATGGGATCTAAATACCGAGATAATAGTACTCTGTTAATCTAGGATATAAACTATATTTGTGTCTAGTCCACATAAAGATCCATGCTACGTCCATACATTCTCACACAGTTTCGTATTTATAATAGTCGTAGAAAAGGTTCTGTGTTCATTGCACTGCTTAAGGTATTTTGTTTATAAAAACTCATAAAAAAAGAAAAACCTGAACGAATTATTTTACAGAACATAACTAAAACAACATAAATGCAGTGATAATTTATTTTTAACAAGTTTGTACAAGACTCGCAGAAAATAAAATCACACAATTTATTTAACACTATAAATAATTAAATAAACAGTAATTTATCACAAAGTCCATCCAAAATAATGAAAGCATCTCCCAAAAACCAACAAGGACATATCTATAACTAGTTTCGACTGGTTCAATCCAGTTTTTTCGACCCTCTGCCCTTCGAGTCTAGCCGACAGTCTTCAAGAGCCCTTTGCTTTTTATAAAACTACCGTCCAATTCACCAAGACCCCTGACTTCTTAAAACTTCACCTTGGAAGTATCCTGTCTTGGTTCTAGCAAGGGGAGTGAAGGGTTCCAAGTAATGTTGGTTCAGTTAAAGTAAGAGTATACTTTGTATGGTGCGGTTTGCCCTTGCGTTGAGTGGGTCGTCTAATTCTGTTGCTATGTTATGAAATGGGGTAGGCAGGAGTGGAAGATACTGTTCAGGATTTTATTCGGATGATGAGAGTAAGATTTTGGCGATGTTTCGGAAGGTGAAAGAAAGTGCTTGAGTGAAATGAATTTTCTACCTATGCTGAGCAACTTTATTTTTTAGTTCGTTTGAAGCTCTAAAGTCTGATAACCAGTCTTATCAAGCGGTATCGTATCAGCCAGTTCCTAGGTTTTGGAGGTCAGATAGGCAGTCGCTTCATGTTAAATACTGATAGGAAGAAAGTTCAGTTACTTTGTGAGAAACAGCTTCATCTTGTCAACTATTTGAACTGTTTCTCAGGCTTTCTATGCTTATGATTTAATAACTATGTTTTATGCTTTTCATTGAGGTGATGTCGTTCACTGTGGCATATACAAACACTTTTCAATGGAACAATTAAGATCTTAAGTCAGCAGTTACATACGAGTATACACCGTGACTTTTTAGTCGTCTTACAAAAGTGGTCCACTTAAGGTATCCGACCTAAAATACCTCTAGGCATTTTTTTTTTTAATCGTAGTAATAATTTTTATTTTTAATAAATAGGTACATTAGAAATATGAAACACCCTGTTAAAATGTTTACGTATTAAGCTGTAGAGTATACCTACCCAGCGCAATAGTCCGTCAGATCATTCCATTCCAATTTTCTATGAGACAAGGGTGTTTCTAACTACGCCTTGCGTCATGATAACAAATTAAAATTTTATTATTAAATTTTTCAAATCTCTTAAATACCTATTTTTTTATTATAAACGTGTTCTAGTCATTGGATACATAAACTGGGCTGCTTTTGTAAGACGACTAAAAAGTCACCGTGTATATTTGACAAAATTTAAACCTTGCAAGTCAAAAGTGCTAATAAACTCGAGTTTTAATTTGTCATGAGCATTCTTGAGAATTTTACACTACCGAAATACAAAAAAAGCGTTTTAGAAAGCATTATAACGAACGTTCTGGCGATCTTTTGCCGAACCGTCTGCTGACATCTTCATGAAGAAAAAAATTTTGACGACGATCGACTAGAGCGTTCGCTAGAAAAATCGTAGGAAATGTTCGTAGTGTTGTTTGGCTCTGGGGGGGTATTACAACGTCTTTAAACCAGGCTTATTCCGGCGAGTGAAAGTGATAGAGCTATACAAGTCGTCTAGCGCCATCTCGTTCACTCACTGGAACAAACCTGGTTTTAAGACGTTGTAATACGGCCCCTGTTCATTGTACAGTTCGGTAAATTCAAAAACGGCGAATGGTTGAAATGCTGTTACAAGTGATTGTTCAAGTCTATCAGCACCTTTAGAAAAAGTTAAATGCATTTTTCACTATCTCGGAATCAAAACGCCTCACGTTTACCACATATTATAGAGGTATTTTTATACAAAGACTACATCACTACACCATGATGGTGACACTCACCACGGCATAAATGATGCAAAGAATTTACTTTTTAATTAGGTACGAATAATATCCTCATTCCAATTTACTGCTATATTATTCCTCGAATTAGCATTTCCCATTACCAAACCTGTCAAAAACTACACAATAAGTTTCTATATACACAAAAAACTACACAAATATCCAATTAAAAAAAACGAATCACAATACGAAAGTTCATTTGAAATTTTCTGTTTAAAAACATTCACTAATTATTGAACGTGGCGCGACTATGTATTGTCCGGTTATGTACTCATTGTACATAAGTGTGTGCGTGTGTATTATGTAAAAAAAGGGTGTTTTTGTCTATGTGCCAAATAAAAATGAGGGCGTAATGTCCGGCCTGCATCGAACGTTTATCGTGTGGCGGCTGCGAGCGAAAACATGATAAGAATGTTTTTTTATGTTTTTTTCTCTTTTAATTTAGAAACTTTTTTTAAAAGTCCTTTCGAATACAGCTCAAGTTGGTTTTAGTGAAAGCTGAAATTGCCAAAACCAATTTATTTAATGTACGTTAGCTTTTCCCCGCTATTTCACTCCCTTTTCTCGCCTTCTAATTGGTCACAGCTTGATGTTATATAGCCTTCCTCGATAAACAGACTATTTATCACAAAAAGATTTCTTCAATTCCAACCAATAGTTTCTAAGATTAGCGCGTTCAACCAAACAAACTATAACTTTATTCTCGTAATTATCTTATATATAAAATTTCCGTGTCACAATGTTAGTTACCGTACTCCTCTGAAACGGCTTGACCTATTTTTATGAAATTTGGTATGCATATTCAGTAGGTCTGAGAATCGGCTACTATCTATTTTTTTTTTTTATTTATATGGCAAAACAACGTTTGCGGGTCAGCTAGTATTAGTATAGATAAGTACAGATTAGCAGTTGCCTGGAGCTTCGTAAACTTTATCCCACGGGAATTTAATTCCAGAATAAACGGTATTTTATTTTAGACTTTACTTATATCTGAGTCAAATTATATTAATTTTCGTTCAGCCGTCTAATTGTATACAGTAACATCCATCCATCCATCCATACATTAGTTTGATAAGTATGATTATAATTGAAACGATAAAATTTATGAAACAACTGAAATTTTCCAAATAAAAAGCCAGTTTTCCCGGAATGTAAATAATATAATTATGTATTTCCGAACTGGTGGTTTGTTTACAGTTCATCGTAAACCAGACATGAAAAGACAAGACGTAAGCACTTACAATACTTCTTTACGTAGTTATTACGTCTCCTTTGTTCTTTACCTGATACTACAGAGTACTGGGTACGTGATACTGGGAACACGGTATTTTCTACCTTACTCCCTTTTCATACGGAAGGATCTCCCAATAAGGCGAGTGGCTTGTCTTGTAAGGTAACTACCTGCCTATCTATACATTATAACTTTTTTGTTAAAGGAAGTTCTGATAGTAAGCAGGAATTAACCTACGACCTTCTGACTCAGTACACCGGACGCCTTACCAAGTACCAACAAAGCTATCGCAGTAATTCTCAGCAGAGATTGTAGCACTGTGTCTGGGGGCACGGCAGTGCCCCGCCAAGTCTCGAGCAAAAGGGCACGGCCGTACCATCTTTTCTCGAAGCGATTCGCGGCTGTTTCGCCCCCCCTATAACTTCGACGTGGACAAAGCTAGGAGTTTAGGTTTTCGGTGAATAATAGTAGGCATTAGAACAAGCTTAAGTTCGAAATTACATGCCAATTGAATCAATAGTTTAGGAGTTACGGTCGATCAAAGTTACACCATTTTGTCACTCACTGACTGACTGACTCACTGACCGATCATCAAAAATCTAAGGTACTTCTAGCAGACTTAGAAACTTCAAATTTTGCACCAAGATAGGTCATTAGCCACATATAAAGGAAAAATTATAAAAACATCAAAAAATAATATACCTTAAAAAACAATTTTATATTTGCGGTTTGGCAAGAACATTGTGTATGGATTCTGACTGCATTGTTAACTTTGTTCGTTGTTTAAGTTAGTATTCAATTGGATGAATACATACATAGAATAGAAAGGAATAATATAAATGTAATACATAGACTATAATTAATATAAATTAATACATAAAGTTCATAATTCATTAAATTAATAAAGCTAAGCTAAACTCCATTGTTTTGCGATAAATATTGTATGCGCGCTCGATAGATGGCGTTGTACCTGTCTGAATCGCGCTATGGTTTCGTTACAGAGCGCAGTCTAAGTAGTACTTTAAAATAATTCAATAATTTTCATTTGATAGCGCCATCTATCTATGAACAACCATTTCGAAACTAAAAAAATATTGTAGCGATATTCGGAGTAGATTTATTATTGTTACTGAAACAGTTATTTAGGAAAATAGTTTATTAATATAACATAGACATAGTTACATATCTAGTTGTTTACGTGTTATTTAGTTTAGTTATATTTTTAGTTTGTAAGTTAGCAGATATATATTTATTTAGTTATTTGTTAGTAAGTTTAGTTCTATTTAGTTTGTTAGATAGAGAATGGGTCCTAAGCAAAAAAGTAGCTGAAGTCCAAGAAATTATGAGGACACCTAAAAAAAAAAAAGAAAGAAATACACTTACAAAAAATAAATGAGATCCCACCAAAAACATTAAATGTAAAAAATGCCAAGTCTCTCGATGCAGTCTTTCCATCGTAAAAAGTTTTGAGATCTCACAGAAGCCAAGTCCTATTCAAATTATTTTGTAGTTATAAATCAACATTTAGTAATTATATCAATAGTTTTCTTTATATTATAACTATAGTGACTTGGCAATGAGCACAAATTAACTTGCTGCCTGGAAATATGTGCAAATATTACTGACGAGACCTGTGATCAGATTATTTGTTATGTGTGAATCATGATGGTCACTACCGACTACATGTTCCAATACAATAATTAAGAATACCTTACGGGCCATCGCTTTATGAAAGTAAATGATGAATGTTAAGAGAATATATAAAGTAAAAGAGAATGTTTACGCATGCGGTGTGTGTAACTTTCAACTCCTCCAAATATTTATTTGTTTTTACTTGTGCTCATTGCCAAGTCACTATAGTTATAATATAAAGAAAACTATTGATATAATTACTAAATGTTGATTTATAACTACAAAATAATTTGAATAGGACTTGGCTTCTGTGAGATCTCAAAACTTTTTACGATGGAAAGACTGCATCGAGAGACTTGGCATTTTTTACATTTAATGTTTTTGGTGGGATATAATAATTGGCATTGCCATTGACAATTCAAGACTGCCTTTAAATGGCCCACTTGAAATAAATGCTTGAAATCGCCACTTGAAATAAAACCCACTTTTTTCCTTCAGTTGCCCTTTGCATTCCAGGACCCCTGTAGGAGCCCTGTAGGGGGCCGGTCTAGAGGCCCTGTCAGCATGCAAACAGGGTAACGTCAGTGTAAAAGAAACTTCCACACTTAACGCGATTTTTTCAAACTAATTAAAACAACATTATACCGTCGAAAGTTACAAAAAATAATGTAATTCAACAAAACCACGTCTCCACGGTGTAAGGCCAGATATGGATCATAATTATAAGTGCTAATCTCTGTATATTACTTGTATCTTTACGCCGGATCCTCTGAGGGGTAGACAGAGGGTATTTAGAGGCCGTCACCGAATTATAAAGAGGGTCCGACATTATTTTCTTCTCATTTTGATAGGAAATCTTGATGGACCGTGAAAGCGACTTTATAATAGCGATATTTGTTTAAAAAAGTAAAAATCTCCAAAAACACTCATTTAATATCCAAAATTCATAAAAAAAGAAAGTGTGAATGTATGGATGATGTTTGCTACTCTTTCACGTAAAAGTAGTGACCAGATTTGGATGGCTACACAGATAGCTTGATGATCTGGATATACACGGAATATTTATTATCACAATATGAGTTTTTGTGAGATAATAAACAAAATTCGCGAGGGCAACGCCGCGAGCTTAAGCTAGTATTACAAATGCAATAGTTCTCTCTCTAGCTCTTTCACTTTTAATGCCTTATTGGCTAAAATAATGTCACGTAGGTAGACCTGGGTTAGGGATATAGGATACTTTACATCATAGTAGTAGGATCCTGTTGGATAATTTTGGACCTATGAAATCACGAGCGTTTTAAGACTTTCAGACTCTTTTTTCTCAAAGTTACCTCATCATCATTAGTTACATCATCATCAGCAGAATCCAGCATGATAGTTGAATACTTTCTACATTCTTACACACTTAAATGTAAGAAAAATGAGTTTACATAAATTATCCGAACGAAAATGGACAAATTATCGAAATAATCGTATATTGTAATCTGATTTTTGAGGTTAAACTGAAAGGTTAGTCGCAAGCGCATAAAGTAGACGTTTGAAGAGACAGGTTCTTGATATTTATTCTTGATATTTATGCAACAAGAGATACTTAGTACGGCTTTTGAAAAGACTAAAATTATACTTGGATTTTTCATCATCATCATCTCAGCCATAGGACGTCCACTGCTGAACATAGGCCTCCCCTTTTGATCTCCACAGATACCGGTTGGAAGCGACCTGCATCCAGCGTCTTCCGGCGACCTTTAAAGGTCGTCTGTCCACCTTGCTGGTGGACGTCCTACGCTGCGCTTGCTAGATTGGATTTTTATGTGAGATGTATCATGTACTTTTAACTTTTATTCATTCAAAATTGCTCTCAAAATATTGAAGGAAATCTTGACGAGGAAATTCTCATGTCCTCGAACCAAAAATTCGACACCTTGTGACATCTTTTAAGTTGAAACGGTCCCTCGTGGTGAATTACTGTCTACTCTCTCTCTCATATGAAGAGGTTTAATGTTTATATCGCATTTTATTTAATAACACAACAACACATTATTTTTATATTTTTGACATAGAGCTGCTATCGGTTGAACGATTAAATAATTCAATTAATAGCTTATTTTCGTTCTCAGTTTTTACGTAGTCTATAGGAAAATATTGTACATACAAGATTTTTCATATTCATACAAGGCGTGGTTCATTTACAAATTAACCGAATTTTACCCAAATACGTTTTTTTTTTTAGCGTGGTAAAATCATCAAATGAGTCCTCCCACCCCGGGCAGGGCGGGAGGGACTGTCAGACTTGTACTGACTAAAATCCACGGTGTCCTTCAATAGCCCTTTATGTTCCGGGGTCACGGTGAGGAAATAAATCCTGCGACCCCGACAGGCTTTGGTCCTCTGAGAGGAGGCCCCGTCATTTTTGCTGACGATCTTTGAGGCGCGCGTGGAACACGACGCGCCGTCGACCCGAGCATGGTCCATGGTCGGACAGCGAGTTGCCCTTTACTCGCTGTCCGCATGCCCACCCAAATACGTTAGGCCGTTTATGAGTAAAAGAGTGACAATTATACTCCACATCAAACTTTTAAAATTATTAACATTTCGTTCGGCTCTTTCAACAATAATACGTAAAAGAATAAAATAAAAATAAAATATAATAAAAAATATAATACGCCAAAGTTCAATAAATCACCGGAGTGTTATTATTAGCATAATTTAAAAGGTAAGGCTAGTCTTGCAACAAGTTATTATTAAATTATTAATCTTGCTATCTTGATTATGGCAGCTGATACATGCTTATTGTTACTGGCGGTACTATTAAATTGTTGTGACATTTTATTGTGAGTATTAATAGAAGAACTTTTTTTTTTTTTTAAGGTGGTATAATCATCAAATGAGTCCTCCCGCCCTGGGTGGGACGGAAGGGACTGTCAGACTCTTACAGACTAAAATCCACCCGTGTTCCTTCGGATGCCTTTTACGTTCCGGGGCCACGGTATCCTGGGTTAAGAAAAAGCCGCGACCCCAGCAGGCATTTGGCGCGAAACACGACGCGCCTCCGACCCGGGCTTGGTCCTTGGTCGGACGGCGAGCTACCCATTACTCACCGTCCGCAAGCCCGCTCCGCCGCTGTGCCCTCTGCTGATCAGAGGAACACGCGTTGGAGCGTCCACACGACAGGCTATTCGCATACGGGCAAAGAGACCCCTTAGGCACACAGTGCCTAAGGAAGAGTTTTTGCCCGCGTCCCAGGGTGCACCGGTCCGAAAAACTGGTCTTCCCCCCGGACGTATCCGAGAGGGAACTCCAGTCCACGGGCGCACGTGGAGGTTTCCTGTCTTAGCACCCCTAATAGAAGAACTTTAAGTACATTTAGCAATAAAACATTTTTTTGATGATATAACTATCAAGTTGAATCTAGCTTTAAAATAACTTGGAAAACAATAAATTATGAAACTAAGCATTTTTTACACAGGGCTTGCTTGATTCGCGGGATTGTCTTAAAAGTTCAGCGCGGCCCTGGAATGCAAAGGGTAACGTTAAGGAACAGGGCTGTTTTTAATCAGTAAAAGTATGACAGTCTACAAACGCCACCCAGGGCGAGAGGACACATTTGACGATTTCTAAACAAAACAAAAACTAAGTTTTAGAATATGAAAACTTATGGGTAGAGCAATTTCAATGTTGCTGAACATGTTATTTCTTAAATAATTTCTTTGAAATTTAGAATATATGAGGAAATATATGAGAAAAGGAAGGATATACATAAGGATGGGTATAAAGGTCCACTTTTCCATTTGCAATTTTTAAAAATATCAGCCTGTTTCGGAATCAGGGTGAGACGAGCATCTTAATCAAACTTTACTGCTTTGCTTTTAACCTAAGGCTCTTTCTGTATGGTACTTATCGATTTCTCATCAATAAAAACAGTCATACTTTTAAAAAATAAGTAAAAGTGGTTTGACACAAAAAAAATGTCAGAGCACGATATTACACCGCCTATAATTACCATACCAAAACCGCATCAGACACAGGCCAGCATTTTCAAAGCTTAAGTCGGCAAGTTCGTCTGTTCAATGCTAACTAGGCGGTGCCTGTTCCGGCTCGGCACAAGGTCGATCGGTTGCGAGGTGGGGTGGGCAGGTGTCTATGCTGATGACTAACTGAAATACAGCTTCCTCTTGAGAAGCTGAGATTTAAAATACATTAAGATGAATAATAAGGATGGAAGAAATTATGTAGCAAGTTTTTTTTTTTTGTAATGAAGCTATAGGCTTCAGTTGTCGTGTTTTGTAATTTTAAGTACAACTACAGTATGCGCATGAGTTGAATACAGAGCTTAGAAATGCGCAAGCGTAGAGGTAATACGTAGTGAATATTGCTAGTAGCTGTCACATGGAAATGACATATTTTCGTTGATAAATTAAAGATCAATTCAGTTGAGCAATGAAGACTCCCCATTGTTGAACTATTCGTAGAGCACTTACAGTTGAATAGTGGCGAAAAAATTATTTCACACCGCATCCGTTTCACGTAATTTAAGTACGATTAAAGTAGGAAGAAAACAAAGAGTTACCGCCTTGGAATGAAAGAGCAATTGGATTTTAGTCAGTAAGAGTCTAAAAGTCTCTTCTGTTCCACTCAGAACGAGAGAAGTTATTGGAGAATAATTTACCACAATCCAGAAAAACATTTTAGGGTTTAGAGTGTTGCGGGGAGTTGCTCACTCCCCTACACCTCGTCAGTATTCAACTCGCGCGCATACTTTATATATTAGGTCGAGAAAAGTTGAAATAAGAAAAGCCTTTACACAACAGTGAGATTATCTGTGGGAGTTTGAAAATATCATGTTATAAATATTATAAATTAATAGTAAATAATACACATTCTGAGTTAAGTGTTTGAACTTCGTTCTTATTCCATATTCGATGTCAACCTAAATGTATAACAAAAGCTAATTAATACGACACCAATCCGATAATTTTACATTTACAATGTGACAGTCATTTTAATAATAAGCTGTCGTAAAATTATCAGTATTTACTACCTACAGTACTTTGTGTTTTACTTTAAAAAAGCACTTGGGCCATATGGCGGATTAAGGCCCACCACTTCTTAAAGAGAAGATGGATGTTTTGCGCCAGCAGTGGAGTTAGTTTCTAAATTACAAAAAATTAACATGTCAACATTAAAAGTTTTTGGTTAGTGAAATGAAATCGCCAACATTTCCCTCTTTTTATAGTTTGTGAAATGATCAAATGCGTCCTAACGCTCTAAGTGGAGCTTAAGGGACTGTCAGACTTTTATTGACTTAAAATTTCACCCTGATCCTTTGCGTTCAAGGGCCACAGAATCTTGCTTAAACAGTTCTGTGACTTAACTAAAGCTACAGACAAATAAAAAAAAAAAAAAAACATCAAATTCCAAACTTACTCCCATTTCCCCACCACGCATCTGACAGTCGAAATTTAAATGAAGTAGCTATCGCAATTAGCGCACACATACACACAAACGCAACTAAAACGCACACGTCCACAAAAAACGCCCAAATAAAAAGTGTACTGATCAAAAATGTGTGAAAGAATGGCAGTACACAGTACACACACAGGCGAGACTTGCCCACAATTCAATATCGCTTGTCATTCCCGGTAGCGTTCGCATAAAATTGCATTTTTTATCATAATTAACTTTAATTTTTTCTCGCCAGTTTTATTTAATTTTTGTTGAAGATCTTTATTACGGTGGATTTATAGCGGGTTGGTGATCAATACGAACGGGAATCTAGCTTTTAGTTTCGTAGTTAATTGCAGAGGTAATTAATTGAGCTAGTGTGAAATAATTAAGAAAATTATATCAATTTTCATCACTCTTCGGTATCCTTTTTTTCTAAGAACTATAATTTTCGTTGTTTGTTTTATCGACTTATTATAAATTAACAAGATTTTACTTTAGGTAATTAGTATTAATATTCCTTTGATAAAATAGATCTAAGAAAATATGTTAAATAATTTCAAACACATCAATGAAATCTGGTTCATAGTCCTTAATTCTGAGTTTGATAAATGAATCATTTACTATCAAAATAATAAACATAATCGTCTTAACCACAACAAAAATAATTGTTGACATCAATTAAAAAAAAAAAAAACACATAATATCATGATTAACGAAAATTATCTTTTTTCCGAACCGTACAGCAACAATACAACCTGTATCGTGCACACGCGTGCATGCTCACACACACATGCGCAAGCGCGTACGGACACAGATATGTGCGTTAAGTCGGCGCGACCATGTGTCGTATTTAGGTCAATTGCTGAAATAAACGCATCGTCGCAGCGCTGTGCGCCTGAGTCGTTTTTTATTGAACCTAAGAGAGAGTGTTGCACATTTCTTTTTGTATGCACTTTAGGCGCCGGTTGGAGTTTTAGATTATTTGTTTTAAAGATCCGTTAGGTGGCGCTCTAGTGTGAGCTTTGTTTGATAAGTGTGTGCAGTAACTTGTGCAACTGTTTGCTTACTTTTTTGTTCTGTTTGCATTTAATTTATGAGTAACACTTGGCACAGTTAGCAGAGTTTAATAAGACGGATCTCATGTAAATCCCTAAGTTTTACATATTCTTATTTTGTTCGTAACAGGAAAATATTCTCAATTTTATTTCACTTTCTTAAACAACAATTAAAACTTTAACCGTTTATCTTCAACTCAAAATTGAGAAGACAAATAGGATTTCTTCTTTCAATAAATAGCATAGTATTGTTACGAGCTGGGTATTGGGATAAATTAATTAACACCAATTAAAACCAAATAAACTTTAATCACACACGAATCACAAACTAAAATAAACACTTAACACTACTCAACACTTAAACACTTATACACACTCTTAATCACACGTAAAAGTCACTTAGAGATCGCTTGTTCACTTCGAGTCGCCTCGATCGTAGTCAAAACCAGACTGACTGACTCAGGTTGGTGATCGACGCCCTTTTTATACCCCGGCCGGACCCACTAGATGTTTCTAGAAGGTGGTCGAATGTTCTGGAAACATCCATAGACTTCGACATAGTCCCATACCTTCTGGAACATTCCAGAACCATCTCGAAACATCTAGAACAGGGTAGAATTTTCTAGAAATTTCCTGACCGATCTTTAGTAGAATTGTCGAGAACCTTGTGGAACTTTCGAGAAGATTATAGATAGGTCTCGCAATTCGATCGACGTAACACTGCCCCCTCCTTAGACATGCTCGTCCCGAGCATCGTTAGTCCCGTTGTATCGCGCCAAACGGTCAACATGGACAATCTTGGGCGCACCACGTAGACCCTTTTGTATCCGGTAGGTGACGTCGTTAATCCTAGTCACGACTCGGTATGGTCCTTCCCATTTTGCTTGTAATTTAGGAGACTTTCCTTTGCTACGCACTGGGTTATGCAACCACACAAGTGACCCCTCGTCGAAACCTCCATTGTTTGTCTTCCGGTCGTATCGGGTCTTCATCTTCTCAGACATTTGTTGGCCGGATTGTCTGATATGCTCATACACATCATTCAACTTGTTACGCAAGTCATTTGCATAATCAGTTACACTGCGTGGAACATCAGGAGGGGTTCCGGTGATCAAATCAGCAGGCAACCGTAATTCCCTTCCAAAGTTCGCGAAGGCTGGTGTCACAGCTGTACTTTCGTGAACTGCACTACGGTATGACAGAAGAAATGGCTGTATGTGCTTATCCCAATCTCTTTGCCTGCTATCCACAACCTTTGCCAGATATCTCTCCAACGTTTGGTTGAAACGCTCCACCATTCCATCAGATTGTGGATGGTAGGAAGTCGTTCTAGTCTTGTGAGTACCCATCAGCCGACAAGTCTCCTGGAATACTTGTGACTCAAAATTCCTTCCTTGGTCGCTGTGTATTTCCAAGGGTACTCCAAAACGACAGAAGACCTCCTGAACCAATTTATCTGCGACTGTTGTAGCTTCCTGGTTAGGAATGGCGAAGACTTCTGGCCACTTTGTGAAGTAATCCATGACAACCATGAAGTACTTGTTACCGTTTTCACTTTCTGGAAATGGTCCTGCCACGTCTAGTGCTATCCGTTCCCACGGGGCTCCAACGTTGTATATCTGCAAAGCACCTCTGCTGCGTGTCTGGGGTCCCTTCACAGCCGCACAACTGGTACATTTCCGACACCAGTCCTCCACATCTTCACGACAATGGATCCAGTAAAATCGCTCACGTATTTTCAGTAGGGTCCTTTTTACACCCATATGTCCACCTGAACATCCGTCGTGGTAGAGCCGCAACACATCCGGTACTTTGGCTTTGGGGACAACCATTTGTAAGTGACAGTGGTCTCCTCGAGCGTTTTCCCATTTACGGCACAAGACTCCTTCCTGGATAACCAAGCTTTTCCATTGCGCCCAATAACTCTTAGTGATGGAACTCATCGCAGCTACATCACTCCACTTGGGTTTAGGAGCACCAGCTTTAATCCAGTCAAAAATTGGTTTAATGTCCGCGTCATTTTGCTGAGCATGCTGTAAGGTTTCCTTCCATTCGTTACTGATATCCGTTCTTAGCATTCTTACAGGCACAACCTCCTTGGCCTCTTGCCTGTTGCAGTGCTTACAGTCTTCAGGGCAAGGTCTTCTAGACAGTGCATCTGCGTTACCATGTGCCCTCCCACTGCGATGTTCAGTTACGAAGTCGAACTCTTGTAGTAGCTCAATCCACCTCGCCACCTGTCCCTCTGGATTCTTGAATTGCAATAGCCACTTTAATGCGGCATGGTCCGTTCGCAATAAGAATTTTCGTCCCAGCAGATACTTACTGAAGTGCTGCAAAGTCTTTACTACGGCAAGTAATTCCCTTCTCGTAACGCAGTAATTTCTTTCCGGTTTCGATAGAGATTTGCTGTAGTAAGCTATAACAACTTCCTGATTTCCTTTCCGTTGAGATAACACGCCACCAATTCCAGTATTACTTGCGTCTGTGTCAACTATGAAGTCATTTTCAGTGTCAGGATAGTCAAGAATGGGTGAATTGCACAGACGGTTCTTTAATTCCTGGAATGCGATGTCACAGTTCTCGTCCCAACAGAATTGTTGCTTCTCCTCAGTAAGTTTGTGTAGGGGTTTTGCAATGTCAGCAAAATTCTTGACAAACCGTCGATAGTAGGAGCATAAACCTAAAAATGCTCTGACCTCCGTCTTGTCTTTCGGAACTGGCCATTCCTTGACGGCGACGATTTTCTCCGGGTCTGTCTGAACACCTTCCTCCGAAACTATGTGTCCTAAAAAGTTCACTTGTCTCCTGAAAAATGAACACTTTTCCGGACTTAACTTAAGATTTGCCGTCCGGATTTTCGACAGCACTTTAATTAGGTTTTGAAGGTGATCTTCAAATGTTCGGCCCACGATGATGATGTCATCCAAATAGACAAGACATGCGTCTCCGATCAATCCAGCAAGTACTTGCTCCATCAACCTTTCAAATGTCGCAGGAGCATTGCACAATCCAAATGGCATGACTTTAAACTGCCATAGGCCCTTTCCTGTGGAAAATGCAGTTTTCTCCTTGTCTTTAGGGTCTATTTCCACTTGCCAGTAGCCGCTTTTCAGGTCTAACGTTGTGAACCACCTCATTCCTGTCAGCGTATCCAGTGTGTCATCGATCCTAGGCAGTGGATAACTGTCTTTTTTCGTGACGTCGTTTAGCCGTCGATAATCCACACAAAACCGCGTGTTGCCGTCTTTTTTCTTCACTAGGACCACAGGAGAACACCACGGGCTAGATGAAGGCTCTATAAAACTGTTCTTCACCATGCGCTCAATCATCTCCTTCACTTCCTTTTCGCGAGCAACCGGCACCCTTCTTGGTCGTTGTCGGATTGGTAACTCATTGCCAGTGTTAATTTTGTGCTGAACCAGTCCTGTTCTACCTATGTCAGCATCATCTGTAGAGAACATGTCGGCATACTGGAGTAACGTTTTCTTAGCCTTATCCATTTCTACTCCAGTTAGATCGCAGTTTTCCAGAAGTGTTGACACGTCAAATTTCAAGCGAAGCACTTTTTCTGACGGTGTACTTTCCATTAAGATCTCTTCTTTACCACATTTCAACACTCCTCGATCAACATCGATCTCACAACGATATTTCCTCATAAAGTCCAAGCCCAAGATGCAATCGTCTACTATGTCGGCCACGATGACATTATGCCAATATGCTTTATGACCTAGTTTTAACTTCACCTCCTTCTTGCCTCGGACGGTTATGTGCTGACCGGTAGCTGTCAGTAATTGTATGCGGTCGTGGTTGTTGAAGAAGTCCCCAAGGAACCGACTTGCTAGGTTTGAATTGACGACCGTGTGAGAAGCTCCTGTATCGAGTGTCAATTTGCATGGTTTTCCGTTGACTTCACCTTTGATGATCAGGCTGTTTCCGTCATGGGCCTGTGAGATCGAGATCCTCGGGGCTCTTTCCATACCAGCCAGCACCCGCCCCTCAGTCCTGGCATTTACTCGTTTCCCTGCTGTTGCTGGGCAGTCTTATCGGTCCCTCTTCCCTGCTGGGATTGATCTTCCCTTGGTGTATTTCGCTTGGGACAGCTGGACCGAAGATGACCTTTTTCCCCACAAGTATAGCACCTGGGACTGTACCCTTGTGGTCGGTCGCGTACAGGTGATTCCACAACTTCTCTGACGCGATGCGTGCGATGATCTTGCCTCACTGCTTCTACTTCCAACGCATGAGCCAAGGCGTCCTTTAATGTTTCGTGATGCCCAAGTCTTACGGCGGCTCTGACTTCCAAGTCACGTATTCCGTCGACGAATGCCTGTACGAGATTACCATTGATCAGGGCAGGAGCAGACTGGTATGCCTTTCGGACCATCTTTTCAATTTCCAGGGCCCACTGCTGTAGGCCCTCAGCACTACGTTGAACACGATCCTTTAGCTTAGCGCGAAATACGTGCTCCAAGTGCGCGTCGCCGTACCTGGATTCCAACGCTTCCAGCAGCTGATCGTAAGTCACATCCTTGCCAAGAGCCTCAAGTACGGTCAGGGCCTGGTCTCGTAGGCCTAAGGTGAGCGCGGTCATTGCTTGCTCTTTCGTCCACCCATTCGCCTTCATAACGGCCTCAAACTGCATCCTGTATGCCGACCATGAAGATGTTCCGTCGAATGGTGGCACCTTAAACCCTCGTGCCGAAGGTGCAGCAATCACTGGACACACAACCCCGTCTCCAGACCGAAGTTCACCCAAAGCCTTTTTCACCCCGGCAATTTGGACCTCAGCTTCAGAGATGCGGTTCTCGTGCTGATTGACTTGCTCTTTAACCACTTTGAGCTCCTTGCCAAATGTCGAGTGCAGGTCTTTTATCAGGAACATCTGCTCTTCTTGGCGGCGGGCCTGCTCCTCCTTATCCTTTTGTAGCTGTTCTTCCAGGCGGCGAGACTGTTCCTCCTGGCGGCGGGCTTGCTCCTCCTGGCGGCGGGCTTGCTCCTCCTTGTCCTTTTGTAGCTGCTCTTCCAGGCGTCGAGCCTGCTCCTCCTGGCGGCGAGCCTGCTCCTCCTTGTCCTTTTGTAGCTGCTCTTCCAGGCGTCGAGCCTGCTCCTCCTGGCGGCGAGCCTGCTCCTCCTGGCGGCGAGCCTGCTCCTGCAGAAGCGCCATAAGCGCAGACAGGTCTGGACCCGCTGGTGCTGAAGAGACTGCAGATGGACCAGCGGCTGGTTCCGTCGTAGGCTGAGCACCACCCGGCGTCTGTATCGGGGAACCTCCAAACCGCCTCTGGTCCATGTCTTGCTGGCGCTGACTCCTGGTACGAATACCGTCCGTGTCGTCCTTTGGTAAAATCGGCATTTTATCCCTCACTTCTGACACCAAATGTTACGAGCTGGGTATTGGGATAAATTAATTAACACCAATTAAAACCAAATAAACTTTAATCACACACGAATCACAAACTAAAATAAACACTTAACACTACTCAACACTTAAACACTTATACACACTCTTAATCACACGTAAAAGTCACTTAGAGATCGCTTGTTCACTTCGAGTCGCCTCGATCGTAGTCAAAACCAGACTGACTGACTCAGGTTGGTGATCGACGCCCTTTTTATACCCCGGCCGGACCCACTAGATGTTTTTAGAAGGTGGTCGAATGTTCTGGAAACATCCATAGACTTCGACATAGTCCCATACCTTCTGGAACATTCCAGAACCATCTCGAAACATCTAGAACAGGGTAGAATTTTCTAGAAATTTCCTGACCGATCTTTAGTAGAATTGTCGAGAACCTTGTGGAACTTTCGAGAAGATTATAGATAGGTCTCGCAATTCGATCGACGTAACAGTATTAATAAAAAATGAAAATTAAAGTATTTTTTCTGGGTAAAAACCACTAATGTTAGGTATTAAAATGTCAAGCTGCATGCAAATTACGGTTATTTTTTGATAAAATAACTACCGACTTGCCAAGTTTCAAGTTTTGAAACGTTTAACGAACGAACACCGTTCATGAGATTAAAATAAACGTAATAACAAGTTTTATTGATAATTCATTTTTTAAATCTAAAATATTTGTTTTCGTATTGGTTACGAAACTTAATTGGACGTAATTTGAATTTACATTGCATCAGCGACATCTATCGGGGCTTATGTAAGAATTTTTGTTTCGCAAAGGTCGTACATAACTGGCTTTTAATTAAACAATATATGCCTTGAGGGAAAACGAGCTTAAATAATATGTTAATGTTGTTATTTTATAAAACATTACTGTTTAACTACTGAAAGGGTAATTATGAGACTTGCAATTGCATTTTTTGCTTGCAGTTTAAAAACTTTGCGCTGACTTGTCTAATAAAACAAGAAAACACTCCAATGCCAAATGAATGTAAAGGTTTATTTGTCTTTGTGTTAGTTTTATTTCTGTTTATTTCGTCATAAAATTTATAAAAAAGAGTTAGCGCTTTTATTACACAGTATTATAAACTAAGAAAATAAATCAGTTAAAATGAACAATATATTCAAAAGAAGTCACTTCAAATAATCCAACCGTCATATCAAGAAAAAATTTCCTATTTTGACATGCAGTTTAATATTCTCACAAGGCTGAAGCCGACACGAAAAGACAAAGGTCGTCGAGCAGGTTCCCGAACGCAATTGAAATCGATTTTTTATGCAATCAATATCTTCTTATTACTCTTTAAATTAGGTGTGTTCGTGTAAATGTCATTATCGTACAGTTTTGGCGAACGGTTTCTTTTTAGCGAAGAAGTTTTTTGGTAGATCCGGTTGACGTAAAATCGGTCGTAAAATTGTGATACAAAAACTATATAGGCTATTGTTTTAATGTTTTTTTATGTAAGTTTTTAACATGTGTATTTTATTTATTTTACGCAGGTGTCGTACGTGAGAGTTTGTAACTGATTATCCTTTGTGGAAATCTTTGTTACTACTAACCTTGAAGGGCTTATTTGTTCCGTGCGTTCGTCCTTAGGGCTGCTGCTTAGGAATCTACCCACGTTTTACAAAATTAAAACCGTGATGTCATAGCGATAGAGTGGAATTCCAATTATTGTGATGAATAGGTAGAATACGAATTAAGGTAAAAATACTTTGGTTCAAGTTTGAAACCTTTACCTGTATGAGTTAAATAAATAAGCATTTGCCGACCTTCATAAACTTTGTAAACACATTAAATTGTAAACAAATAAAGGTTGGCACGTTTTTTACGTATTGATGTTAAGTGTAAAACAATGTCAAAAAATATACTTGAAAAATAAAAAAATAAAAACGTAAAAATATTAATTACATGAACCTTTATTTGTGATTATTTTTTCTGAACAAGCACTAACAGTTGTAAAAAATAGTAATTAAAACTAAAAATTAATCAAATGAAACTAGGAGGTGGTTCAACTACGTTAAAGCACACCACGATTGTCGATTTTTAATGCGTGCCGCGACAAGGCTTGCATTTTCGGGAATAGAGTACACCTAGACGCAACATTGGATCTAAGTAATATTTAACTTAATTATCTAATTAATTAAATGTAAGTACTAAATTCTACTAGTATTAATTAAATAATGAATAAATGTTTATTTGGCATAGAGAGAAGCAGTAACAATAATATTTTAATAAAGAAACTGTTCTAAAGGTACAGAAACCATTTGATCATGTTTTCTTTCCAAGAATTCAAATTCTGTACAAAATTAAATCGTTTCAAGGAAATTAACCTAAAAAATAACACAAGAAAACCATATGGCCACACATACTGAACATTTCAACAGAAAACAAACATTACACAAAAATAACTTCTTAAAACGAATCTGAAATGTCATCAATGCGTTTTCGACCTCACTGTATTGATTTAAAACCGATTCACGGAATTTACATAAGAAAAACCACGGACTTTGAGGACCGAAATACATTGTATGCCTAACGTTTTGAACAGAACATTACTGTGTCTGACCTACATTATGCTTGCATCTGTTAACACAACTGCATATCGGGGTCGAAATGGCCAGGGATATGATCCTTGAGATTATTTTTTTATTGAGAATGTATATCAATGCGATAGTTTTAAAAATATTGGAAAAAAACAGAGAAACTACTGTCTACCTGCGCCTATTTTCTCTATATATGTCTGCCTTTTAGTAAAAAAATTGTTTTCCAGCAGAGGATCTACACAAGTGCAAACGATAAACGAAAACGTTCAGTAATTAAAAGATTTTCAACTTTATACCCTCAAGCTTAAGATGAAAATGTATTAACACAAACTGTAGTTTCTATTAAAACTTACTAGTGAAGTCTCTGCCCTTTGATAGGCAAGCCGTCACTATTTTAGAAGAGATAATACGGGAAGTAAAATGACTACGTTACAATTTCTTTTCTTCATTTTATATCTATTTAACGTCAACAATTCAAAACAATTTTTTTTAATCGATCAGTCAAGACAAACACAAAATATTGGAAATGTGCATCAAATGACGCGTTAAAAAAAACTGGCACACAAACATGAGTTTAACATAACAAGAGGAACCGAGCGGCGCCGGGGGGCGGAGCAAGCGAATGTGGAACAAGCGGAGTGATGTCGTTTGTTAATGACAAACCAATTTGTGTACTGTGTAGTTATTTTAGGGGTACACGTAACGGTTTCTGTGACCTACTTTTAGGTCCATTGCTCATTTTTTAAAGCCTAACTGCCGGTTATAATGAGCTGTATCCAGAACTCTCTGATGCCTACTGTTTTGTTTTATTTTTTGTTACTGAATTCATCATCATCATCATCATCTTTGGTTAGATATTTCTTCATTGAATTGTTTAGTGTTCATGACTGTATCTTCTTGGTTCTTCAATTTAATAAAGGCGTATTTGAAATAAATTGAAATCAAATATAGTGACTGTATGTTAACTATGTTTGGCAGAAACACAAAAACATTTTTGTAGACAAATGTCTGTGAAATTTTATGTGATATAAAAATTCAACGGGAAAAACAACTTGGAAAAAAAAACACCAACCATTTTTATTTATACATATACAACTATTACAAGATTATTTTATAAAAAAAATACCTACATATATATACATACTATACATAAAAACTAAAATTAAGAGTAAAATATTTACAGAAATACCTAAACTAAAACTAAAATTTAAAGGGCGTCAAAAAACTCATCCACATCGTTGTCAATGGGGAAAGTGCCCAGAACGCTGGCAGCATTGCCACGTTGGATGGCAATGCTGATCCTTTGGCCAAGAAATATGCCAGCCCTCTGGTCACGCGAGGCGTCGACTATACGCTTGGCGATGTCTTTGAAAACTCGATGGGCACTCGGACCCCATGGCCCCAGTGTTTCAACCCCAAACGGCTCAAATACATAGCTAGTAGTCAAGCCATTGTATTTGCGCCGTTTGAGGTTTTCGGCACTTGCAGCAGCCGCACCAGCACAGCATGCAGTACCAGGAAGATGGGATGGCGCAAGGGTGTCGACACAGGTTGCATCCCACACCAAAGGTCTACCCAACTTCCATGGCATTATAGTCATCCCATCTGGTCTCTTCCCATCGTCGCGTGCCAAGCCACTGGGTTCTAAAACGGCTGGCACACCGGCGGTGACAAGAGCACGACGGATAATGTCATTTAAACTTGCGTGCCGTGCTAGCCGACCTGCACTCTTGCTGCAGGAAAGGCCATGGTGCCCGAGGCAGTCGACGCCTTCGCCACACTGACAACGATGTGGAGCCCCACAAGGAGCGCCAAGACGCAGGCATGTAGCGATCCGGAAGGTTTCGTCACCCAGCATAGTGCCTATGTTGGGTGACGGTAGTGCCTGAAGCCATAGACCCGACTCCCATTCGCCCACAGCCAGCAGGCGGGCACGCTCTACAGAATTGGTTGACGTATTAATAAGATTATACCGTACCAACCTGCAGAGCGGCTCATCCCACTGCCTCTGGGAAGATGGGTTCACGGGTCGATCTGAATCCGGGCAAGTCATTTTCCAGGCGTTCTCCGCATCGGTCAAGCACGGCACTTCAGAGTCAACCAGGGATAGATTTAAAATCTTCCTGGTTAAGGTTTCAGTGCTGTGGACAGAGGACAGGAACGCCGGTAAACTCACACTAGAAATTTTGCGGACGCCGAGTCCACCAAATCGGATAGGGAGGGTGGCTTGTAGCCACGCTCGGTCGTCCAGTGCCACATTGAGGATGGATGTTAAAGTTTCACGAACAATTTGGTCAATTTTGTCCAAAATATGTGTGTGCTTCCACAGAGGAGAACACCGGAGAAAGTACATAAAATTTGGACCAAAACAACAATACCTAATAATGGTGAAAGCCGAATGTAAATTGATTTGGGAAAGTCGATCTGAAATATCATTGAAATTATTAACTTTTTCGTCGATGAACGATGAAAAACTATCTTCGAAAATAGGGGAACCTAGGAGGTGCAGAGAACTTTTGTCTAAAATTTTGATCTGGGGAGCTATTGTATGAAATTTGTCAAGGGTAGATTGTCTGTCAGTCGTGTCACGAAGAAAAATTTCACATTTAGACGGGTTAAGATCCAGACCGATGGATTTAAATTCTTGATTGAGAAATGTGAAATCATTGAAAACGGTGTCTACATCACCTCCTAGAGTTCCATCATCTAAATACCAAACATTAAATTTAGAATTTAGCTTTTGGATGATGGGATGTATGGCTAGGCTGAAAATGACAGGCCCGAGAGGGTCACCTTGTTGGCATCCAACTGCTGACTCCAAAACGTTATTTTTGTATAATAATTTAGAAGGGTGCCGGTAGCATTGCCACAAAAAACCGAAAATATCAGGTAATTCCTTTTTTGCCTCAGCCTACAAAGTGTCCCTGTTCACAGAATTAAAAGCATTCTTAATGTCAACCTTGAGGATGACATCACCATATCCTGAGTTTAAAAAAGAGGACAGGGCATGTACGGCAGCCTCACAGCCCCCTTTGGATCCAAAACCAAGTTGTAGGGGCTGGAACTTCTTCGCAAGCGAATCACTGTATAGCTTGCAGCATATTTTGGCTGCCATACGCCTGTAGGTGCATCCGACGGCAATGGGACGAATACCGCCGTCCTTCTTGCGCAGGGCACATAAATTGGCCCCGTACAAAACATTTTTACAAGAAACATAAACTAAAACATTTATTAAGGTACACGGCCCGTCTGATACAGTTTTACAACTAAATAATATATACAGCACACTAAAACGCCGCCGCTATCTCAGAGAACGACAAACTTTCCAAAAACAGGAGGCATTTTTTTAAGTTGCATCACAACTGCCTGTCCCTGTACACTGCAATGTGACCTCGATACACACACATACACGCCAATACACGCGCACAATCACACACATAATGTATGTGTGAGTGCATACAGATGCACCTACACATATGCATCACTCAAACACAGGCTGATGTCCATTTTTAACAGTCATTTTTAAAAGGCATGTTATTTTTTATTAGTTCATTAAAATGTTATAAAATAAACTCGTAATTCGTTTGTTTATTATGTGCAGATATTGTCGAACAGGTTTTTGATAATCAGGAAGAGATAACATGTTTAATTATACAAGTTTTTTTTCTTGTAACGAATAAATAGTCGTTTGTTCATACAAAACCCTTAACCATAAATTCTGTCATCGATTAATAGCCGCTTGATCTCGAATGTTATTTCATAAAGAAAGGGTGATGGAAATAATCTATAAAACATATTGTAACAATGGTCCTTTATATAAGTTACGTAAGGTTTAAATTGCCATTTTTATGTCAATAAAATGTTTAACGGTAAGTTTTTATTATTCATAACATTAAATATATTCTACGTATTGTTATTATGAGGTCATTTTATTTTTATAACTTTATTTACATTCATGAGATTTTCTCAAAATACGAAACGTAAAAAACCTCAAGTTTTATCTTCATTTCGTTTTTATGTCTCGTCATCGCTTTCGTTATTTACTCGAATTTTGATCATGATCTCCATAAACAGTATTTAGTACTAATTTTCTAAAAGTAAATAGGTACGGATACCTGCTGAAAACATATCACCTAGGTAGGTATATCAATTACAAATAACTTTTATTTTCAATTTAATTTATAAAATAATTTTTGAATAAGACGAATAATCAAATTCTGTTTTCTAAACATCACAAAGCATTTAATAAACAATAATTATAAATTTAAATTTAATTTAACACATGTTTTTAATTTATAGATTTTATGAAATTTTAATCTCCAATAATAATAATAATTAATTAGTCCCAAAATCAGCAACAGCCTGTATGCACACGAACACATGCACAGCTCTCTCTCGACTGATCTGCTCATAATAAAATGTGGCTTTTTTACCATGTATTTACTTTTTTCTATGTACTACCTTAATCTGTATGTACATTGTACATAAGCCCCATGTACTATTATCATTTCGAACGTTGTTGTTGTCTGTTCGTTGATTTATTGGGTTTAATGATATTGTGGGTAGTTTTAATTTTTAAAGTAGAGTCATTATTAGTCTATGAATAATAGAAGTTGCAGAGAGTCCAAGGAAAACCTGTTTCCTTTGAAATTTTCTGGACAGGCGGTGTAATTCTTGTGAGAAATGTGCTTACACTCGTCTGCAAAATACTTGTGGTATTATTAAAGTTTATTAATGAATCAATTCATTACCTAATAAATGCAACTAGCATAGAGAAATGACAAGCAATGAACTTATTATCAACTTAAAAAAAAAAGATTCCGACTAATTGAGAACCTCCTCCTTTTTTTGAAGTCGGTTAAAAAGACAAAAGGAAGAAGAAATTCACATGGCTTCTTCAGGACTTTTCTAAACATTTCTTCAGTCTTCATTTTCCTTTTCTCTATTCATACACCAATATAAATAATTAAAACTACTCTTAATACATTATAATTATTTTCATAAAATGTGTAATCTTTAAATCTCCTGACTAAAAAAAGATAATTTCACAGGCATATCCCCGAGTTCAGCACTATCAAGTAAATAAGTTTTTTGTTCATCCATTTTAACTAAATGCAGGCGTTCATTATATATTTATGTTCATTTGCGGCTACTCTTTGTCGGGAACCTGTGTTTGCTCAGTGACCGATGTGCCGATAATTTGGTTCTGATTGAACTGCAGCGGTTTTTTAAACTGTTTAGCTATTACTGCCGTTTGTGTAGGGAATTTGGAAAGTATGGTGAAAAAGGTATTGGATAGTTATTTCTGGGGAACACTCAAAGGAAGACAACGTCAAAGAAATTGTTTAAAACGTATTTTTTTAGCTTTCTTTGTTTTCAGTAGTTGCACCAACTTTTACAACGAACGGCATGTAATACAAACTTTCAAGTTGTTATTTTTGAAAATATAACTTAACCGATTTACTGGTGAAACTTACAAGCATTAGCATACATTCGTCTAAAAGTCATCAGAGACATTATTAATTTTCCAAAAAAACAGAGATTTCCCGTTATTTTTCTTTAAAAAAGACATATTGAAAATTTTCATGCGACTTTTCAAACAGCTAGCATACCTAGTTTACCCAAATATACAGTTTTATCCTTTGCTCGATAAAAAATCAAAGCATTATTAAATTATTTATTAAGAAGCATCCAACAGAACAAATTGATATCAAACTTTTAAAATCCTTTCAAAATCCACGTGGTTGCCCTTACAAAACCAATACATCCACACCTGGGAGTGTAAGACACGCGGTTCACCTGACCACGAGCTTCACGGCATTTGGAACTTAATTATTAATGTGATAAATCCCCTTTTAGACCCCTTGTCTGATTAAAGTCGGCATTTCAAATTGAAACAGTCGCATCGGTTTACTTTGAACGAAATTCGTTTTGTTTTTCCGTCGGCACATTATTTTATGACACAGAGAAAAACTAGCAAAATGACATGAAAAAATATAATACTCCAAAATAACAAAACTGTTTAAAACCGTGTTTTTTTTTATTAATAACTCGAATTTGTTTAGTGAATCTTTCGCATCATTCAAGAAATACTGTCAAATTGATTTTTTTTACTTTAAAAAGTATGTAATTTTCTTAATTCTCTTATTTTCTCGTATTGCATTAAATACATTCATATTAACTGAAATTGATTTATTTAGACGTAATTTGTATCAATTACTTCTTCTCGTAATACACCAACAAGTTAATGATTGGATGATTATAATTGTTACCTCGATAGTTTACGAGCGCAGTTTTTATCAAAGGAGGATTATTTTTAGCTAGATTAATACTTTGTGATTGTTTGCAACACATGTATTATAAAAGCGAGTGCGCACAGGTACAACGTAAACCATTACCTTCGTACTTCCGGGCAAATTTCATCCTTTTTTCACTAAAAGTAAGTTTCTGTGGGATAAGTTGTAACCGGAGTCGTGAATAAAAGGTAGTTATTTTAAAACTACTAGACCCCAAAATTTCTACTGTGTGTTTAGGTAACAGTTAGAAGCCCTAGCTTGATTTCTGCGTATTTGGGCGGACAGTGTACTTGAAGTATTATGATGTAAATTGAATGGAAAATGAAATAGCGTCTCTAGTATACGAACGAGAAACTAATTTTATCCATCAAATTAACGTGACATTCCCTGTTTAATTTACGTCACAAAAATTCGTGATAATGGGGTATGGAAGGCAATTTAGCAGTATTATAAACAGCCTACTTCCTAAAAAGACTGCACATAAATCGAGTTACAAAACTAAAATTTAAAAATATCAACTTGATCTCAACAATTTGACCCCTTTAACAAAACACTCGCACGTAAATAATTCTACCTCACTAATCTGCTCCAACGCCGCACGTTCAAAAACTATTCACTGCCAGATCTCAAAAACTTTTTGAACTCCAATCAAAGCGACACTACACGGCTTTTTGACACACGCCAAAAAATAACCAAATAGAATTCAGCGTCAAAACAATGAACAAACTAACAAAGTGGCCGGTATAAAACACATGCATAAAATTTGCTAGCACCGGACGATGCGTTCGAAAAATCCTTTTGAAAAAACACAAAAAAAATGGCCGCCAGGAGCGAATTTTAGATTGTGAAAGGGGTCTGTAGATTTGGTTTCTTTGCTACGTTTTTGGAATCTGTTTGAGGGCAAAGGACTTGGTATATGAGGACTCAGGGCTAATCTAAATGTGCTTTTGTGTGATATGTTCTATGTTCTGCTGAGTAATCTAGATACTTAATATTATAAAGCTAAAGAGTTTGTTTGGTTGCACGCGCTAATCTCAGAAACTACTGGTTTAGATTGAAACAATCTTTTTTTGTTGGATAATCTATTTATCGAGGAAGGTTATAGGTTCACATCACGCTACGATTGATAGGATCCGAACAACGAGGGAGAAGCCACGGCGTATAGCTAGTATTTCATAATTTAGGTTTGAAACACATGAAACACTTTAAGATATTGATGTTATACACACTTTTGCTGTAATACTGACAGTGTTTTTTTCTAACCATTAATTATTTCAATGCAACTACATCTCGACTCTACAATACGATTCTTAATTCCAGTCAGTAAAATGACAAGTGCAACTGTCACTGATACAAATAAAAGTACATTTCATTCATGTACAAATGTCATTTTACTGACTGGAATTAATAATCGTACTATAGTAGCTTCGTAAAATAATTTGATAAGAGGGGTTGCAATAACTGCGTTAAAAAGCGAAATGCAATATTTTGAAAAAGACGAACAGATCTATTGGGCAGCTAATAATATGCAAAACAAAAAGCTTGTGGTTTATTTATCTATGATTTATTTACTTTCTAATAAAGATGAAGGCAGATTATGATAACAAAGCAAAGTATTATTTTGAAAAGACTGCATGTCACTTTCCACGGGGTCTTACTCTTATGAAATGAAATTAAGACTTCACGTAGTGTTTTTATGCCTCGTGACAGGGTTGTGGGACTATCTTATTAAATTACCGTGACCCCGGAACGTAAAGGACTGTAGAAGGAACACCGTGGAATTTATTCAGTTCTAGACCGACAGTCCCTTCCGTCCTTCTTACGCGAGGACTAATTTGATGAATTTACCACGATAAAAAAAGTCCTTTTATGGTTAGTCAAAGGCTAACCAAAACATACCCAACCCTCCGATTACGGAACCCAGAATATAAAAAGCGAACGGCGCGCGGGCATGCCGAATATAGAACTTTCTCTCTCGGCGGGTAGATGGCATTTTTTCCGTTTTTTCACGCGTTCCCGATAGAAATAGTGACGTTTTTTTTTCGTGGACCACTCTCGCTTTCAGTAGTTGCTCGTAAAAGGCAAATAAAGATCGGTAAAAACTCGTTTGCGGGTATTTTTTTGCGTGAACTACTTTTTCAGGGTTATTCATTATTTTCTCGCGGTTTTTTTTTTTGTCTATTTTTCATTTCATAGTGGTATTTTTACGGGAGGTTCGGTAAGCGGATTTTGTTTTTTTTTTCAGCACGTTATTTGATTGGCAACGTGTGGTGTTTGTAGCGGTTTAGATTTCAATATAAAAACTTTATTTTTCAGTTTGGTATTCGCTCCATTGAGTATTTATTGTGGCAGTGATATGTAGGTTTTTAGGATTTATAAAAGAGTTAAAGCCAATTGATTACATTTTCCACTTACAGTTTTCACTCTATGAAATACTCTCAGGCCTTCTATGACGGTTCAATGAAAAGTTAATATTAAAATGAGCTAAATTACACTTGAGATCAACAGTTTCTCAAAAAATACAAATGTTGTATTTTTGTCTAATCTCTGAAACCGTCCCACTGATGGACATAACCCTCCAAATCGTTGAAAAAGCTCTTGAAACAACCCGCAAAAACACTGCACGGAATTGAATGGGTACATAGATAGTTTATAACCTGGATTAACACATCGGATAGTTTTTATCCGTTTTTAAACCGCTGACAACAGCTAGTATTTCATAATTCTAAACATAAATGCGATACAACTTTGCCCTCTAGATAAAGAATGTGTTGGCAAAGTTACAAGTATGTTATCGGCTTTAGTACATGCACAACGTCAAGCAAACTTAGTCTACTTTAAGTTAGTAACTTAATAAACTTGTATGTGCCAGAGTTTGTGTTTTTTATTACTTATAACGTATTTAGTGGAAAGAAATTTAAGTGTGGCTTATAATAAAGTTTAAGGGGTATTATGATTAAAATGTTCGTATAATGATTTGATTAAAATACTCCCTATATCAGAATCTAATATCTTTGAACGAGCAATTCTTGTATATTTATTTATATATAATCAGAATCTCGGAAACGGCTCCAAGGATTTTCATGAAAGTTACAGATTAGGGGTTTTTCGGCTCAAGAAATCGATTTATCAAGGTCCCAGGTTAGAGAAAAGCTCGGTTCCCAAGATATAGACATTTTAAAAACCGAGCAAAGCTCGGTCAACCAGATATTACTTTTTAAACGTGGTAAAATTAAATGAGTCCTCCCGCCCCAGAGAAGAGCGAAAGGGACTATTGAGACTCGTACTGACTAAAATCCAACGCGTTCCTTCAATAGCCCTTTACGTTCCAGGGTCATGGTTTCCTGTTTAGAGAGTCCCGGAATCCGTAGAGCAGAAAAAAATTATACTGCCTCCGTATTATGGATCTGTAATCTACAACATTATTTTTAGTTTAAGCGAAACCTGAATATAGTTTGTTCAGAATCAGTAATAACTGATTCGATTCCAATAATTTTTACACCATGTTATATATTTTTTCAAAAATATTTTAATTAAGTTTTATTATCAGTTAATTACAATACAATCACCGTTTGGTTAGGTACCCATTGCCAAACTATTTTCACGAGTGTATAACACAGTAGACGCGGTTTACGCGGGTGTACCGCAAAATGAGCATGTTTTTGAACGGACAACCAGGTTTTATACAAGCTTATAACTTTGTGATTTTTTATGATACGGTTTTAAAATTTTGTACATAGATTCTTTACACAAAAATACTAGACAGGTGTATCGGGTTTCGCATGAACAAAAAATAATGTTGTAGATATTATTATTAATTACCTGTACTATCTTTCTATACTACACTGGTTTGGTAATTACAGCCAGGGACCGAAAACCTTTATAAATTACGGTACCGGTATTGAAGAATTTTGGTTATTTTTCAGACTTAGGTAACCGCTATCTGGGTAACCAGACCGAAGAAAAATGTAACCTCTATTCAGGTTACCGTTTTAATACCGGTTAACTAAAGATAACGACTCTTTGTCACACACACATGCGATGCGCGCCCTGTGACTATTGCCGACGGCACGTGTGAAGTGTGCAAGATAGGGGTAATTTTTATTTCGGTAACCGGTATTTATACTGGTTATGTATTCACTTTTAATAATAAAGGTAATCTTTAAAATTACCTGTAAAAGAAAAAAAGGTTGTTACCGAAAAAATACCCGTATTGATCATACCGGTTTCGGTCCCTGATTACAGCTGCATAAATTGATTATTATCAAAGAGTGTATTGTAGAAGTATGTTTGAGGTAAAGCTTCTCTTGCCGAATTTGATCTATGGATGACTGATCACTTATCTTAGCGAGTTTCCTCCTTGCTACGTAATAGTCACCGCTGTCATTTTTAGATCTTTGACAACTATTACGGTTAAAATCACGAATATCTGACTACTAATGCTGACAAAGGTTATCGTATTACCTAGTAACTGGTTTGTAAAAGACATAATTATAGCCAGTTACTCTATTACGAGTAGATAAGGTCAAAAAATCTTGATTTCAAGTTCTGAAGGTTTTTTATTTAGATTTGACCGAGCTTCCTAAAACCAGCTATCGATCCAAAATTTCCCATTTCGCTTTTCCCCTTCAGAACTAGCCTTCCCATAAAATTTCCCATGAAAATCTTTACAATCTCGTCATCAATTTTACAATCAAAATAACGACATATTTTAACGCACGGGCATCAAACCCTGGACCGCGCCCTGCACTAAAACACTACCCTTTAAACATTTTGATCTTTCCAGGCGCCTGGTGGTGGTTTTATTAGACTAGTTTACATCGTGAGTCTGCTCAAGTGTTTTGAAGCTTTTTTCAATAATTTTTAATCGACGTTCAAAAGTGCCTCTTAGATGGCCTAATTGGAATAAATGATTTGACTTTGACTTTGACTTTTATCTGTACTACTTGAATTTGCTTAGAATGTATTTTCCGATATAGTCTTCACTCATCGGAGGGTATCTATAATACAACAATAATTAGCCAGTTCTATTCCTGATATTCATGAAAATCGCCTGCTTATACCTATTTTCATAATTTGAGGTCATAGTATTTTCTTTCATAATTGGTGTTGAAAGATTCTCTGTTATAGAAATTCCAAACTTTACCATTTTTGACATTTGACAGACAACATGTGTTGTTAATCACATCACAGCGGCTCTGACAAAACTCGGAGGTATTCCAGGAAGGGCACCCGCTAAAATGGCACCTGAGCGAATGGCTCCTAAGCTATTCCACGAACGGCACCTATCAAATTTTTTTGCAGGTGCCCTTAGTGGAATAGTTTTTCATCAAGCATTTTATTCCACATAGGGCACCCACGGATCGTACTAGTGCTGGGACATTTTTTTTGAAGGACAAGAAAATGAAAAAAACGATTACTGACTTGAATCGATTTTTCATTTTCTTGTTTTCGAGTTTAGAGTAACCAACAAATGTACTAGGCATGCATAAATTCGAGGTGGTACTTACACATAGAGCGTATTTAAGTATGTATAATAAAACGTAAAAAATACCTTAAGTATTTTCGTTTTGTGACCTAACTTTTTTTTATTTGCCTATTGATTCGCATTTGACTACGACGTCTACTTCGACGATATACGCTTGCCTTCAAATTCCCAACATTGAAGCTATCAGGAAATACCAGACCCCCGCGGGGAATCCATTGCACTTCTTAGCTGTGTGTACAACAAAAATATTGGCAAAACGATTTGTACGTATGGGTGTGGTGTGGAATGTCCACCTACCTATGGCGCATTGCCTGAAAAGGGGCAGGTGGGATCAAAATATGTACTTCCATCGCACACATTCCGAAGTGTAACCGACAAAAACGACAATGATGAAAACGACGGGCTAGCAATTCGGGCTTTGAGTCAACCAGAGCATCGTTGCCAAAAAGCCTCTTGGCCCGTTTTTTTATCCACTCTAGTGCATAGAGTTGATATTTAGCAGATCTGACCGAGATGTGAGAACGGTTCTCCATGCTTGACCGGACTTGGAAAAAGGAGAAAACGTCTGGGTGTCACCACTGTGAGGATCGCCCGGAGGACACGGTGGAGCATACGGTGCAGGACTGCCCCGCTTGGGCAGAGCACCGCCGTGTCCTCAGGGCGGCGATAGGAGGAGACCTTTCACGCCCGGCATTGGTCGAGGCCATGTTGCGGGGCGAGACGGAATGGGAAGCGGTCGCCTCCTTCTGCGAAGCAGTTATCCTCGCGAAGGAAGCAGAACGCGTGAGTATCTTACCCACGCGTTCTGCTTGGGTCGTGAAGTGGACGCTGTCCAAGAGGACAGCCGCAGTGGTAGACGCCCGACGACGGACGTCGCAGGACGATCTCCGGCTACCGTAGACGGGGGCATGCGGGCGACAAGTAATGGGCGATTCGCCCTGATGGACCATGCCCTGGTCGACGGCGAGTTGTGTTTCATACCCCAAAGAGCTGTCAGCACAGTGTCGGGGCCCCTTTTAAGGGGCCAAAGCCTGCCGAGGTCGCGGGCGCGGGACTTATCGAATTATCGTGACCCTGGAACGTAAATGGCTATTGAATGACACCGTGGATTTTAGTCAGTACGAGTCTGACAGTCCCTGCCACCAAACTAAGCAGATTTATTTCTAAATAATTATTGTAAAAGTTAAATTTTGTGTGTATAATAATGAATGAAAAAAAAGTAAAAAAAAAAACATTTTTCATTTCATTATTTCTAAATATTGTAAAAGTTAAGTGTTGTGTGTTTTATGTGTCATCAGCCAAAAAAACAATAGATATCAGTCTGATGACTACTTACTTACGCTCTCTATTACCGAATACTTACATACATTGGTGCCAGTTTGAATTTATGCAAACCTAGTAAATTTCACGGATTTTTGACCACAGACGAACACCTTCTCCTTGATCCTGTTCTCCTAGTACCTATGTATTTACTTTTTAGAACACACTTAATACTCTCATACAAATCTTACTAACTGAGATAGGGCTTAAAACAATAACGCCAACAACGTGAAGATTTTTTTAAACCACGACAAAAATGTCATCATCAGCCTATAATGTTCCCACTGCTGGGACACAGGCCTCCTCTCTGTGAGAGGGAGTGGGCCATATTCCACCACGCGGGCCCAGTGCGGATTGGTAGATGTCACATGTCTTCGAATTTTTGGTTCTAGGACATGCCGGTTTCCTCACGATGTTTTCCTTCACCGTTTTGAGAGCAGTGGTGATGAAATAACTTACACAAAGTAATGCGCCTGGCGGGGTTCGAACCCACGACCTACAACTCGTAAGTCGGGACCGATACCACTGGGCCACCACTGCTCTAACAAAAAACTAAGACAAAAATGTCACTTATTAGTAAAATATAAAGATATAATTTTATAATGCTAGTAGTAAGTTCCAAACTAGTTTTAATGAATTATTTTGAGTTCCTAAAAAATAAACGTCCCAACACTAGGACGTATCAATCCACAGGTGCCCTATGTGGAATAAAATGCTTGATGAAAAACTATTCCACTAAGGGCACCTGCAAAAAAATTTGATAGGTGCCGTTCGTGGAATAGCTTAGGAGCCATTCGCTCAGGTGCCATTTTAGCGGGTGCCCTTCCTGGAATACCTCAAAACTCGCCTACCACTTCTGTTATTAATAAAGTGTACATGAATACCATAGATACTCTTATCAGTAATAGGGAATGCTTGCTTGATACTCAATAATGAAATGTTAATCCTCAATTCTACGTATTCTTTTTCTCTAGTTCTACATCAAGATATTACAAGACCTAAATACATAACCACAAAACAAACAATTCCTTGAACAAACACTCATCATCAAAATTCCATCGGAAAAACTGATAAAACTGCTAAACTCCACAAATAACAAAGTTATAACTAAAAACAGAAACGTATCTACAACATTTAGGTTAAAATATAAGGATCTTGCATAAGAAAACGTGGGGGTAGCCCCCCCTGTATCTCCGTTTTTAGTATTTTAGTAAGTTCGGGGGAATTACCGCCCGGGGGGGAGTGGGCCCCTCGGGGTGGCAAGATGTTGATGCTCCTTAGTTTTATATTACTGCTGTACTTTATTACTTATTTGTGTTAGTGTTTTATTCGTTTCGCGTGTGAGTGAGGGGGGGTACGGGGGGTCCGGGGGGCCCGAGGGCGACGTGCCTCGCTTAGTTGCCTCTTCTATGCAGATGCGGGTTTTATGTAACTTGTAATTTTTTTATTAGTAGTTATGATTGTTGAGTTTTCGGCGTTTTGGGGCTGTTTCTTGGGAATTGGCTGGTTGGAATTATGCTATACCTAGGCACAGTTACGGTGAGGTCATTGATCTTTCTTAAGATGAAATCTGGAAATGATTTTCAGGAAGTATTGAGCGTGGATGTTACAATAGACAGCCAGAAGTACTAGATGCCTTTAATGGAACTAGAAATTGTATCCTTTAAACAGGAACCAAGCGATCTCACTTAGTACATAGGTACGTTAACTTAGGTCATGGCCAGACCAAAGATTTTATAAAACAGCTCTACTCTTAGTATTATTTCTTTCTGGAATTTAACTTGTGATCAAAGCGAGTTTTCACCGTGACTCGGAAAGCATATAAAGCTGTTAGCCCTAAAGCTGTCATTTGTAGATCTTTTGAAAGTCGTTACTGTTAGTCAGAAGCCTAAAAGTCCAATAACCAGTCTTATGGGATTTCGTATTACCTGGTTACTGGGTTGTGAAAATCAAATAGGCCGTTGCTTCAGGTATAATACTGGTATTCAGCCAAATTTGGTCAAATTAAAACATGACCTCAACATAGTTCAAAAAAAGGCTTGACAGATGATCACTGGTCATAATGAATTAATAAAACCTAGAATTATTTTCGATGATTTTTGAGCACTAAATATTAACTGAGCAAGAAAAGGATGAGTTCTTTAAATAATTTCTCTTTGTCAGTGTCACCTCGACCTGGCAAAACTAAGTGTAGTAAAATAAAAATGGTACAAAATTTTCAATTATTTTTATTATCTTTAATTATCAATTTTATTTTCAAATAATCATTGTTTATTTAAGACCGTGCAAGACAAACAGCATGACGTCACAATATGTCGACATTACAGCTTCACCGTTTTTGTGGTCGCATAGTACAAGGGTAGACCGATAAACCGATATGCCTGCTAAAGTAACATGCGATACTTAACCCAAGCTATTACTTACAAGTAGTTCCAATTTGTAAGTTCACCCTCCGGTTACTCTTTTTACGTTGTCTATCGTGAAAGGATTAAATTGATGTAGTACGTGCTTTATATTGATAAGAAAATGGGTTGATTTGTAGACTTGAAGGAGTTTTTGGGAGGATAGTTATGTGGTAATTTCGTTTTGAGGCTTTACGTCACGGTTGGTGCAGTGTTTGAGCGATCAACTGCTATACAGTGTTTCGCTGGTTCGATCCCTGCACCGAACAATTATTTGTATGACCTTTATTTTTTTGGTAAATTCATCAAATGAGTCCGGGCCCAGGGAGGGCAGGAAGAACTGTGAGACTTGTACTGGCTAAACTGCACGGTGTCTTTCAATAGCCCTCTACATTCCAGGGTCTCGGTAGCTCATAAGTCCTGCGACCCCGGATTTGTATGAGCTACAAGGAGTTGTTCCGGGTCTGGGAGTAACTGTAATAATGTTTATTTGTGACTTGTATCAAAGCCTATCATAGGAGCCTGTGAATACCTGCCTGGTAAAGTGTAATTACGTTTGTAAAGTTACGTATTAATTAATTGAATGAATATAAAAATTAGGTAAATGAATTAGGTACAAAGGTATTCTTCAAAAACATGATACTTTAATACAGCGTTACAATATAAAAGCTGTTTGCTTGAGTTAAAATGTTATTCAGTCCGACAAAACACAGAGTTCGCGGAAAAATTCTTACAATGTGCACGTAACTGAGGCAAATCTCGGATTGAATCAGAGGTTTTTTAAAGCTGGTTGCTGTATAAATGCTGATTTATGAGCTTATTACAAAATATCAAACACATTCGATGTTTATTTTTTTTTGTTGTTAATGTGCTGCTTGACTTTAAAAATTGCTTTCTTCCTAGTATAGTCGTGAAAAGCAGGATTAGTGCCACTTTTTTTTCAAAGCTTTTTTTTTATTTTATTTTTTTTATTGTATAAAACTTTTTTGTCTTTAATAGCAATTTGATTTATACTGGTTTTGAAGTAGTCAGTACAAATAGATAGTAACACCTTCCTCCAACAAATGAAACACAAAATTTCAAATTACGACGTAAAATATTCACGGAGAGAACAGTACATCACGTACATTTTAAACATCCCTTCCCAAGTAACACAGTCTGGATGTTTTAAAACCAATCTGTCTATAGACTGTCTATTCAGGGTTAATCTTTAGATACGGGCTTTCTGAAGATGGGTTTGATAAAGAACATTTAATCTTATAGAGTTTTTTATCTAAAGCTTTATTATTTTAAGAGCATTTGTTCTACAGAACACTTATTTTAAGTACGTTTATAGTTATAACGAATGTTTCTAGATAAAATACTCTACAAATAGTTAAAAAAGCCTAAAGGTACCTATTTTGAAGTAGTTTTATAGATAAAACGATATATTTGAAGACAAAACTTTCTACAGATATTCTATTTTAGCTAATGGTACTCTTATCTTTTTTTTCTATAGATACTTCAGTCTGGATAAAATACTTTACTAGATATTTTTAAGTTTATCTAGAAAAATGATAGAGAAGTCGTGTTTTTAGAGTTTTTATCCTTAAAAGTGGCTTAGTTAAGTGCATTTGTACTAGAAATTTAAATTGGATGAGTTTATACAATGGAGAAGATGAAACAAATTAAAAGATCTGGTGGTTTTCGTCGAAAAATCCGCAAGTATTTAAAAAGAAAGAAAAATGAAGAAGAGACGACCGAAAAAGAATCGAAACTTCCTAGTAACTTCCTCCAAAACGTAGAAAATTGTTGATGATATATGGGTATCAAAAATGGAAAGGTTTGCTGTCAAGAGTACGAAAAAAAAACCACATGACTTAAATCCAATATGGCGGACAGGCTATTTAAAATACACCCCCATAATATGGGTATCAAATGAAAGGGTTTGCTGTCAGGGATACGTAAAAAATGGTGACGTGACTTAAATCCAAGATGGCGGACAGGCTGTTTGAAATTCACCCCTATGATATGGGTATGGGTATCAAATAAAAAGGTTTGCTGTCAGGAATACGAAAAAAATAGTCACGTGTCTTAAATCCAATATGGCGGACGTCCAAGATGGCGGACAGGCTATTTGGAATGCACTCCCATGATATGGGTATCAAATTAAAGGGTTTGCTGTCAGGAATTCGAAAAAAAATTGTCACGTGACTTAAATCCAAGATGGCAGACGTCCAAGATGGCGGACAGGCTATTTGAAATGCACCCAAATGATATGGGTATCAAATGAAAGGGTTTGCTGTCAGAAATAGAAAAAATAGTCACGTGACTTAAATTCAAGATGGCAGACTGGCTGTTTGAAATCCACCCCAATGTTGTGGGTATCAAATGAAAGGGTTTGCTGTCAAGAATACGAAAAAAAATGTCACGTGACTTAAATCCAATATGGCGGACAGGCTATTTAAAATCCACCCCCATGATATGCGTATCAAATAAAAAGTTTGCTGTCAGGAATACGAAAAAAATAGTCAGGTGACTTAAATTCAAGATGGCGGACTGGCTGTTTGAAATCCACCCCAATGATGTGGGTATCAAATGAAAGGGTATTAATGTAATTACAATTATAATTATTATTTCTCACATTGTTTATACTTAAATAAATCAGAAATACTTTTTACTCGGGTACCCTCTTGTATTGATTAATTATATTGGTTTGTTACTGCATAAAATGGTCTTACGTTCACAACACATGAAATTACCTATTCACTGAAGAACGTCTAGAAATACTGTGACAAGATAAAAAGGAATACAGAGTGACAGTTACTAGATAATTTTAAACCACTCTTAAATCTGTTTATTCTCTCACTAGATAGTTTAGTATGTAGTAAGTAAAATTATTCTAGAGCCATACTACAAAAAAAATCTCTAGACTGTTTGTTCTATAGAAATCGGTTTTCTAGTAAATTTAATCTGGACGCCATTTTTATTGCCTATCTTTTGCTTCAAATAATTTTTGTTACGTATTTTAATGTTTTTATCATTAAATTATGTCTAATTAGACATTTGATATGTTTTAAATTACTATATTTTAAATAAAATGAGTATTTTAAGCATTAAACTGTAAATTCGAAAATTTGCTTATACCAAATAATATTCATATTTTGAAAAAATAATGTTAAATCTTACATTTACAGCGGGCGCTCTTATTTAACAAGAGTTTTACATAATATTCAACGATAGAATTTCAATCGCATATTGATTTGCTTATTTACTCATTATTAAAACACAAATAAATAAAAAGTAATAAATTTGTTACGCCATGATGCAAATATTATTAAGTAAAATAACTCTTGTAAGTTCCACGCCATTATGCGTCACTAGTAAAATGTTACTTAAAGTTGTTAGTCTTAAGATCATTTGGTTTTAAAACTTGACGAGCAATGATTCCTTTAAAGGTCTTAACTCTATCTATAAACTATCTACTAGTACGCTACTAGATAAACGTGCGGTCTATAAACGGTTTAGAGAGACACTAGAAACATCTCTTAAGTCAATTTGATCTGAACTCTATCTAGTCATGTTTTCTTAACTCATTCTTAAGAGAGGGTACAAGAATGTGCCCACTTTTACTAAACTCTGTCTATAAGCGTTCTAGAAGATTGCTTATAGATATTTTATTCTTATGGTAGACAATTCAATTTAATTCTATAAGCTATCTAGTAGTACGTTTCTAGACACGTTTGTGTTACTTGGGTTCACACTCACAACACCCTAAAAATTCAGCACATTAACGATATACACACATATTATATACTATATGTAAAACAGGAAACGACGCACATCAAAAACTCTAATCAAAGCACCCCCTAGGAAACTTTCTTGGGGGTCGTTGGGGGGGACATCAATATTCTTAGTTGAATATAATCAATTCTGAGAGAAAGAAACAGTCTCCGTATTGATAAATGAGAGCACCCTTCATATTTCCGCATCCCCCACCCCTGGGGGTTGTTTTAAACCACCCCCGGGGGACATCTTAGGAACGTGCAAGATAGTAAACGCTAGGGTTGTCGATGCTAATGAACTTTGCGCTTTAAGATGTTTTTCGTAGATCTGTGGTCGGAAAATCAATAGTAGAATTTTTATGTTTTTTTTTTTTTTATAATTGAGTCGTTTGTGGTTTTATTGTTTAATTTAATTAATCAGATGGGTAAATAGATTCTATTGTAAGTTCTAGGACGATGCTAATTAAGTAAGGTATGAAGTGTCAAAATGATAATTTAATTATGATAATTATTCACAAATTAAGGACAAATACGAAAAATCCCATTTTTTCTGTCCAAAAAACTTGTATAATCACTGTTGTTAATATTCACAATTTGTCATAAAAACACTCGTAGACAAGTTATCCGTAAGCTAAAAAACAAAACTATCCATAGGTACCTTTACTTCCACGATCCACCAAGCCAACCTGAAAAAATAATAGAAAAAAAATTAAAACAAAGAAATTATGAATAAATCTAATCAATTAGAATAATTTTCGCGCGCAGCCCTGCTACATTTGTAGCGAGGCCTACGAGTCGTAGCGGCCACGGCTACGGCGTAGGCGCTAGTGGCGCGCCCCCCTCTCTTACACAACTTTTTACTAAGAACCACGGGAAATGAGTGGATAAAACATAGGTAGCTTCACTTTACTTCTAGTAATTATTATTTTTAATGGTGTTATTATTTTTTTTTTGAGTACTTAACAGTATTGTATTTTGTTCGTTTATTTTAAGAGGTGTTTATTGTTATTACTTTGTAGAAATAATGCCGGTACTTAGAAAAATATTCATTGTAAGTAAGTAGGAAATAATATTCCAAGGTTAATTTCAGCAAAAAAAAATGTTATAAGCTAGGTACTACATATTTTCAAACCATTGCATTTTCTTCTGAAAGTCGCTGACGATATAATATGTTACTAAAAAAAATCAAGTTTCATACAAATGCAACTTATACACAGACAGTGACATAAGCACTTAATTTTCCAGTCACTTGCACATTAGCAAAAAAAAATTAACTATTATATACAAAGTTAAATTGAAACTCCTATGTATGTGAGTGATCTCATTTCAGCATTTTAAACAGTTTTACCAAAATAATAACTGTCATGCGACTGACATATTAACTGAATATCATTTTAGACATGCACTTCGGACATGTCATTTTTAATGGCATAAACGGTTATGTCATAAGTTAAAAACTTTAATTATTTAAAGTTGCTTTGAAATACAAATACGGCAACGGAATAATATGCAGCAAATTAACTTTACAAACAATTCTACTCTAAACTTACTATTATACGCTACCAAGTGAAATAATTATTTGTCTTTTTTAATCTTAATTTAGAAGGAAAACAATTGTTATACCTTATTATATCACTTAAACACAACCTCTCCTAATCAACAAAAACAACCCACCATATCAGCCAAACATACAAAAATCCATCCACCCAAAATTTTTCATTGACCTGTAATCAAACCTACAACTCTGATCCTCCTAACCACTACACCACAGACGCCTTGGCCTGCTCTTATTTTAAACAACTACGCCTTTATAATACATCCAGTTTCGCGACTAAATATCAGCGAGTGTAGCGGTGTACGCCAACCGAACAGTCTTGACGCTTCTAAGGAACTAATCTAAATTATTATTTTCTTTTGTAAGAGGAAAAATAAAAAGGTTGCTTGGAATTGTTTTGGGTTAGTGATGGTATGGTATCGTTTCCCAACGGGTCGGCCTTAAAATGAACATGGACAAGACGAAAGTCATGTCGAATGTCCATGTGGCACCCGTACCGGTTGTTGTTGGGAACGATACTCTCGAAGTTGTAGACCATTATACTTACCTTGGACAGATTGTTCAGTTAGGTAGGTCCAACTTCGAGAAAGAGGTCGCCCGAAGAATCCAACTCGGATGGGCAGCGTTTGGGAAGCTACGTGATATCTTCTCATCGAGAATCCCACAGTGTCTCAAGACAAAGGTGTTTGACCAGTGTGTGTTGCCAGTGATGATATATGGCTCCGAAACGTGGTCCTTGACTGCTGGCCTCTTAGAGAGACTAAGAGTCACCCAACGAGCAATGGAAAGAGCTATGCTCGGAGTTTCTTTGCGGGATAAAATCCGAAACATGGATATTCGGCGAAGAACCAGAGTCACCGACATAGCTCATAAAATTTCCAAGTTGAAGTGGCAATGGGCAGGCCACATCGCTCGTAGAACTGACAACCGATGGGGAAGAAAAGTTCTCGAGTGGCGACCACGGACCGGAAAACGCAGCGTAGGCAGGCCTCCCACTAGGTGCCCCGACGACATCGTGCGGGTCGCGGGCAGCCGATGGATGCAAGTGGCGAATTGTCGTTCGGCGTGGCGGTCTAAGGGGGAGGCCTATGTTCAGCAGTGGACGTCCTCCGGCTGATGATGATGATGATGATGAGTGATGGTAGGAATATTACTTAGTAAATATAATTTCTGGCTCTACAACTTGCAAAACAAGGATTTAAGGTTGCTTATTCAATAAGTTTTAATGAGTCTAAATAAAATTAAATCTTAATATTTATGATTTAATAAGTCTCTTAGAGACTAGATTTGAAAAGGAATTTTGGAAATTTAAAAGAAAAGGCTACTCACATTCATGTCGAAGGTGTCTGTAAAATTGTTGTTTGGGTAGATAGCTACCCAAACAACACTTTGGAGCTACTGTACTTACTGTTTAAAGCTAAACAAAAAGTAGTAAAAGTGTTGTTTTAAAAGTATTTTTTAATTCAGATTCGCTATAGTGTAAAGGTAAACACCGTGTGTTAAACGACCACCTGTGAAAAACGATGTATTTATTCCATTTAAACTATTTCATTTGTGAAAGAGTGTTCAGTTTGTCAGAAAAGTACTGGGCAAGATACTCTATAAACACTGTTTATGGAGGCTTTACCAGTTAGGTACGTAATGCCTTGTTTGTTTACATGTAACTATTGCCAATTATGCAGTACCAAGATCTCACAGTCGCAGTACTTCCGCGTACCGTATTTACAAGTATTGTAAGTATAGAATTATATATTTTATAACGCCACCCCACCGCCCGCCACCCCGGCCCGCGAGAACTAAGTCTTCGCGCATCTTTCTATCCCCACCTTTTTGCTTCTTTTAAAACCACCCTTCGTGTGCACCCCTTCCCCTATTTCGACTAATTTGGGGGTACAACTGAAGAATTATTTCTTGCCGATGCATGTTCAACAGAAATTCAACTCACATATTAAGAAATTAAGGTCTATATTTGAGTATACCCTCTGTATAGTCTTTGGACTGTATCTTTTCACTTCGAAAACTAATTCCGAATTAGAAGACGGAAGCAAGTGCTCTGTGAATGCAAGCGAATATGTGTTTTAAATAGTGGAAATGAGAGTTCTATGTTCGTTGCATGGCGTTGTAAAATTAGAACGGTTTCGTCAAAAATATGAAATTAAAATCTTATACTAGCGAAAGAAGTTTTAGCATCTTTGTTTTAGAGTGAGAGGGGAGAGGTGCATTAGTCCTGCTCGCACAGGGGGTAGGCAGGGAGGCAAGAGATGGGTAGTTTGGAGTAAAAAGCTGCTTTCTTGATCAATGCGCCTCGCATTCGGTATTAATCATAACCGGGGTATTTTCGTCTATGTCCCGGGTAGGGGGCTGTAGAAGGGGGGTACAAGGAATCGAGAAATCGTATTCTAAATGAAAATACGGTTCTTCCTGTTTACATTTTGTAATAAATTGTTTTACTCACTGTGTTTGTGTGACGTGCCAGCGTCGTATTTATTATTTAGGCCTCCGGGATTACTGAGCTGTGCGCTGTATCATTGACTGAAGTTTTAGATGTAACTTTGCTAAGAGCATTTTAACACCTTGTTGTGTTATGTTTATACGAAAATGTTAGGTACCTGAAAACACAGTCTCAATGTATTCTACAAATTAATTAACATTTCAAAGACCTTTTATACTCATTTTGAATAGCATAAACACATTAATTAACCTCATTATTATACATAATCATAATTCCGATTACATGAAAAATCTCCCTAAAAAAATATTCATTACTTTCTACGAACCCACAATAAACAAATATTCTTATAATTCTCTGAATATAATTGTGTACCCAAAACAGTCTTACCATAGAATAACGTTCTTAGAATAATAAGTAAAAGCTTCTTCGAACGGGAGCGCCTATAAAAAATGTTATAGCAATGCGCTCGGATGAACTTGCTATGCCGCAATTTTTAGGCGCATCGGACTTACGACTTAGCGCTACTTCGGGAAGTACTAACGTCATAAGTTTGGCGAGTTTAAGTATTGATTTCATTGCTGGTCTACTTTTAATTATAATGGGTGATTAATCGTCAGTATAATATTGTGTAATACAACAGTTCGTTTTTTATGTTAAAGCATTTATCAGTGAAACAAATGGTGAATATTTTATTTGAGTTTGATACGTCATTTATTGGTTAGTAGTTAACCTTGTAAAAATATACAGCGAATTTTGTTAGCGTTTGTTATTTGCTAGCTAAATAACCAGGGGAATGTTTGGCGAGATCTATTCGACGATAAAATAAAAACGGATTTCGGTTGAACGAGATTTTAGCCATTTTAGTTTTTGCAAAAACATTGTAGGTGGTGTTAGTTGGTAATATTTTTTAATTGGATGGTGTTTTGATAAGGCTAATAAAAGGCTGTTCGTTTTTGTTTTGTATTTCCATATTTTCGATTCGTGTTTACAAATAGATGTTGCCATTTTATTTCTCTTTTATATTTTGTTTTTAAATGACTCGCAACTTGGTTGAACTGAGTTAATAGGTATGTTTACAACTGTCTCATAAGCTCATATAATTATTGAAGGGCATAATATGCAACACTATAATTACTACATAAGGCTACATACTATCCTGACATCCTGTCATTATTATTGTAATTTAGTTCAATCAGCATATTTATGTGAGTTTTCTCACAAAACGTAAACCATTACTAACTTATAGAATCCTGCTATACTTACATTTTAACATGAGCATGAAACGCAAATCTTAATCGTAATCTTACTAATTTTATAAACGTGAAAGTTTGTTTGGATGGATGGATGTATGTTACTCTTTGAAACAAAAAGTACTAAACGGATTTGGATGAAATTCGGTACACCGATGGCCAGAATTTTCACATAGGATATTTTTGACACCGGTACAAGGTGCCCATCGAATAATAAGCGCAAGCAACGGCGCGAGCATAACCAAGTTTGCTAATAAACATTAACCATTACTGAATTTCAGGAACCAGAATCTATTCCTACCATCGCCAACATACAGCAACCTCATAAAATATTCGCTGAGAAGGTACAAGCTTTCCCTTTTTCTAACTCAAAAGAAATCTCGAGATTGTACCCACGCAGTCGTTGGTAACACTGAAGTGACCTTGAATAGAACCTACGAACGTTGGCAAGCTGAGGTTACTGACCTGGCTTTGTTAATATATTATATACCAGGCTGAGTTTGTTTATATTTAGACGGTTTGTTATTTAAAGGGTAATCAGAAATGGGTTTGTTAATTAGGGAGAGTTTTTCTATGTACATTTTCATATTTATATATAGTATATTGTATAGTGTATCTCACAGTTCAAATATATTTTTATTAACCACAAGAGTAAGCGAGAATGGTGCTATATTTTCTATTATCATAATCATAATTTTTCACAGGTTACTTATCTGACAAATACTTTTCAAATTGCCACCTTTATGACAGCATTTCAGATTGATAAGTCATGAAAAACGTACTTTTTAGTTTTTTGTTTCCTAGCTGACAAAAGTATCTTAATCATCATACATACAAACATAAATTCACGCCTTTTTTCTAATGTAGGTAGGCAGAAACAAAAGAATGCTACCTTCCAAAATTTTTACATATTATTTTCCATTCGTCCACATATAAACATCTAGTCATACAAGCATGACCATGATTATAAATGTACGGGATATTAATGTAGGGGTTATTTTCTCTTGTTTACTTTGAATATTCCGACAGCTACGTTTACTATAACAGGTGTAAAAGCAACTAAAACACACATCACTTCCATCAATCCTTAAAAGTAACATTCCCACATTTCAAACACCCTTTATACACGACTATCACTTACATTGCTGCTTACCCCAACATGACAAGCAATACTTGTTGCTTACGAGTGTCAGTCACAGTACACATGTCAGAAATATCGTGTCACTACACTCGAACGGAAAGGTACTATAAAAATCTTCCGTAAAAATATTACAGTCACTAAACTTCTCTCATTCAATCTTAAACCTTATTTCCTCAAGCTAAGGTTGGTTTTAGATGTTGAGGAATATAAAAGGAACTATTTCTGCCTTATTTGCTTACTCAACGTCGTAATAATAATGTGTTTTCATGTATTTTTGCGGCATTTTATTTGAATTGCCTGTAGTGCGTTTGTGGCATGAATTCTTGATTTTTTACGCGTGTGTTTTAGTTGTATTTTGTGGTTTTCTCGTGTGCTTAAGAATATAGTGTTTTAGTAGTCCACTGGAGAAATAAAATGAAGGAATTGGCATATTTAATGGCTTTCCAGTTCATGCTAACCCAGTTTAGTTTTTTCAAGCCAGCAAATTGTGGAGGTCGGTTAGGCAAACGCTTATTGATATTCTGCTATGTAACTGCATCTGGTTTGACTTTCTAGTAGTACACTAACCCAATAAAATTCAAAAAAACTAGATTGTTGACAATATCATGAAACTCACATCTCACAGTGTATAAATAATTATTAATATCAAGCTTACATAAAATGGGTACTAGATAACTTAATTTTGTCTTAAAAATGACAAATTTAATATTAATTTTAAACTAAAGAAATTTCATTGCTCTATTTAATCTCCCATCGCTAAATAAGTAATTCAAACAATAAAACAGAATTACTGTTAACATCATAAACAGTAACATCGCAAAAACATCATAAAATCACCTTCACACGCCTCCCCAAGTCACCAGCAAGCCCTAGCCACCTAATCTAATATCTAACACACAACAAAACAACACAGAGAAAAAAAAATACCCAAGTATTTTTCATTACCGTAAGCCGAATGACGCAGCCTCCCAAAAACGTTGCTACTCGTATATTCATTTCCGTTTTGTTAATACCGCATACTTTTAACTGTCTAACTAGGTAGGCACCCGCAGCCACCCTGCCCAAACCCACTACTTACACAGTAGGCACAACTTTTATAATACTACGTACTCGGGCGCTTTTTAACGAACACCCCTAGGGGGGGCACTCCACCTGCCACGCATACCGAAAAATACGCAAAAGGGGAGGGTGGCGGGGCCCTGGTTAGAAGTGAAGTGGCTGTATTTTGCGTATTTTTAAATTATTCCCACATGTGGAACGCTGTTTAGTTTTTTTTTTCTGTTGAGCGTGCGTGTGATGTAGCCTTCATTTCGAGCGATGGATTTTAGTTGTTAGATGCCTAAGTAGTGTAATTAGTAAGTGATTAGTAGGTGTTATGTAATAGGTAGTGTGTGATTGTTCTACGATGTGCCACGCCCTAATTTTTCATTTCAAATGCGATGGTAACTTCATCTCAAAGGGAATGATTGTTTATGCGATTTAAGGGTAGATTTTTCAGTGGTTTTGTGAAAGTATGGGTATTGTGGTTATCCATTTGAATGGTAACATTGAAGTTTGAATTTTCGTCTAATAAATTGTAATGCGTTAATTACTCCAACGACTTAAAAAAACAGTTTTAATGTAACATATATTTCAATGATTAATTATTCAATTACTACATGCCCTAGAAGGATTTCTCCTAAAGCAATGAAATATAGAAGTTCTAATATTATCAAGTAATTACCTACATAAAGCAGTGAATTACATTAGTCACTCAGGAGAAGTACCTACGTCACTAAAAGGAAGTACTTAGGCTCAAAGGAAGAGGTCGTAAAGGACTAGGTATATGTAACATAGTATATTAAATGAAAAGGTTATTAATGCCAGAATCCGAAGTTCAAAGTACTACTTAGTTAGTCTCAACATTTCCCTTTGGGACTTTTTTTTTACGTGGTTAAATAATCAAATGAATCCTCTCACCCAGGGAAGGACAGGAGGAATTGTCAGACTTGTATTGACTAAATTCTACAGTGTCCTTCAATAGGCTTTTACGTTCTGGGGCCACGGTTACCAGCTAAGACAGCCCCGCGACCCCAGCTTGGGGCTGCGATGACTATCCGTCATTATTAAATTAATATATAAATTAAACCTTTTATTCTATTCTTGTGGCCCAGGAAAGGAGATCCTGGAAGGAATTGGGGGAGGCCTTGTAGCAGTGGGATAGTACAGGCTAAGTAACAAAAAAAAACCAAATAGTACCTGTTCGATTTAATGTCGTGACGGATCGCTAATAAATCATAATTTTCTCTTTCAAATCATCAAAACCGTAAATTATAAATCGATGGCAGCAAAGTAGAAACGGACATCTACAAAATCGCAACATTACAGGAGAGCAGATTTAGTTGAAAAGAGTGATTATTTTGACAGTTATGGACCGATTAACTTGAAATTTTCTATGATGCTTTAAAATAACCTTCTTTATGAATTGTGTAACAGGTTTTATCGCTGCAACATTGTTTTACTGAAATACTGTAGATGTCTTTATTTACGCTGGAAAAACATTGACGTAGATTCTACGTCGTAGAAGAAGACATCTGCCTAAAAACCGTTTATTCTGATGCCCATGACCAGAATGACGATAGAGACACGGGTCGAGAATGTGTCAATTTAATAAAAACGCACGAAAACATAACCGGTACGTGCTAGAATGTGACAAGTGACTCACAGATATCTTTGTTGACGTTTCATTCATCTGTCAAAGCTCCGAAGTGATGGCGGACAGATGCCACATGGCCGTTTCTACTGCGATGTTTTTTAAAAATCCAGTGTAGATGTCTTCATTTACGTGTCAAAAATTCTTCACAAGATGAATTTTGAAAAAAATTTAATACAGACTTGTACCTAGATAGAATAGAATAGAATAGAATAGAATCATTTATTCGCTAGAGATGGTTTTACAAAGCTGATAATAATAAATATAAGCATATTTTTGTAAAAAAAAGCATTTTCGAAAAATGTAGATGTCCGTTTCTACTTTGCTGCCATCGAAATGTAGGAACGAATCAAAAAGCTTAACTTTAAAACATGAAATAAATAATCACACTGATTTAAAACTATCTATCATAGATATAAAAAGTACTCGTATAAAATTCGTATGTTATGTATTTAGTATATTTCATGTAATTTTTCTAAATTAAAAACAAAGCAAATAGCACGGACACTCCATTCACAACAATAGAATAAAGACTCAAGGAACTATTTTCTAAGCGGAATCAAACCCCTTTGCGCACATTCACAATGCGAGGGCGACAATCTCTATTGCGGAATTACTATCAGCTTTATCCGGGCAAAAGAGGGACTGCCTCTGAACTTGTATTATCTACATTTACCGGTGATTGTGAATAATGGGTTTGAAAAAGTGTTTGTTTGCTTTTCTGTTATTCGAATTAGGGTATTCACTATTTAAACAAATAATATAATTTTGGTTGTATTCTTGACGCTCTATGAATGTATTTTTTTTTGAATGCATACACATTTTGTTAATTTATTTAAGTTATTAATTTTACTGCTTTCGCCCCGTCACCCCCCCCCCCCCTCTTGATTGCCTTTGTCACTCAGGACAAAATCTTTCAACTGCCTGCTGAAAGAATTTTTCAAATCTGTCAAGTAGTTTCGGAACCTATTCAATACAAACAAACAATTAGTGTAGATTACATTGTTATACTTTAAATTATACTTAACATAAAATTAACATCTTACGCTTTTTACATACTTAAGCAATTACTGTAATGCTTACGCGCAAGTAACTTGACTTAGTAATTACGAAAATGAACTCTACACAGAAATTATTAACGTATTGAGAGAAAAAAAAGTATTTTGCACCAATTTTTTTTGTCCCAATAATAATTACTTACATTGTTAGTATTCACTAATAATAGCATCATATTGGAGCCATAACTCATTAATTGATCATACAAATTATTTCAGTTATTAAAATATCCGTTACCACGGTAAATTGATACATGAAACTAAAAATTGAGTTATGGACAATTTTTGTAGAATATCTATTTATTGCGATTAGGTAGCGTCGTAAAAATCATATTTATAAAATAGAGGTACGGTTACCACATGCTCATTTCAAGCACGAAGGCATGCTTCTATTGAGCAGTTGCAACTTATTAGCATGTGTGTCGGAATGTTGCTCATTTCGAGTTTGCTTAAAAATTACGCTTATGGCATGCTATTTTAGAGCATGTGTACACGTACAGTACCTTTAATTATGTTTCAAAGACTGTTCCAGCTTGTTTATTTCGTTCGTACCTGATTTATACAAAACTGGTAAACTTTTTTTGATGAAATTTCACAAATACAAACCTTGATAATTGAGAAAGGACAAACATTATATACATTTAACTATGAAAACTTAATTTATGCAAGCAGCTTCATCGTAAATTATGCCACAGGAACGTAATATTTAAAATAAACGAACATAATTATGTGTACTACATTATAACCTATCTTTGAGCCAATTTTATCAAGATCTGCTCAGCCGTTCTGACGTTGATAAGCAACAAACATCCATCGATCAAAACTTTTGTTTGTTTAATATAAGTTAGAAATTAGATTAGTTTTTTGACGGAAATCTTTTTAAGTTGATACTAAAATAAATTCCTGTATTACTGTGTTTTGACTTAACTTATTTTATCTTACTAAATTTAAGTAAATACGCTAAATTCCAAGTAGTACAATTTTGTCAGCTTAAAATCTAGGTACCATTTCTGTGCCAAAATGTGGTATCAATTAGTGAAGCTTTAATTGTAGTTCTACTCAACCTACTGACATTAAACGTATTATTAAGTTATTTGCTAATAACTGTTTAACTAAACATGTGTTTAAACTGTATTAAAACTGATTAAAATAGGAATACTCTTGAATTATTCAAAATCTAAATATCAGCGGGTCTAAAACGGTAACTGAGCAATTATTCGTTATATGTATATCCAGAAAATATTATTAGATATTCTTCTTTTATTCATTAACGAAGTATTTATGTATTACGAAGTAATTATTAAGAATATTGCTAAGTGGCTGTTTTAGCCCCACTGCTTCGTAACAATTTTAAACATATTTTGACTTACAAAGTCAACAAAAATACGTTAATTTTCTCGTCTAAAAACATCAAAACTTTTAACACGCCATTCCTCCCATCCATCTCATTACAAAACATTTTAAAGCATCTACCCATCATTCAAATGAAACGTATATCTCGAGCACACAGCATCCAAACACTCCACCCCTCTAAACATCCAAAAAAACCGTATTCTAATGACAAAAATTCACACCCACATACTGAAAAAAAGAGAGAAAATCTAATTCACGCACGGTGCCTCCCTCCCACCCCCGGCCGCCCGACATGAAACGTATATACTCGTATATACGCAATTTTTGATCAATACTTAAAAATTAACCCAACCTCCCGGTAGTTTTTAAATTTATTCTGCGCATGTCATGCCTTTTAATCAGACCCCTTTGTGCCTACCCCTACGTGTACACATATAATAATGTATGTGTGTATATGTGTGTCAATTTCATTCCGTAAACGCGACAATCTATTGGTACTGTTAAAAGTGTGACTAGGTTTTGATTTTTGGTACGAAGTTGTTAGATTCGGAGGCGGTCGGCTGAGATCGTGTGTGGTCTGGTATTTATGGAAATTAATGTTGTTTTTTTTATGTAAAACATCTCTAACAGATGTTTTACAGGTCAAAGTATCTTGATATATTCGCTGCAAGATAAGAATTACGTCTCTGATACACTTTCTAGTCAAATTATATCGAATCAAGATGGATTCAAAAAAAATGCAATCTATTATTGTAATAGATAAAAATTGTAATGATTAATTTGCGTAAAAAATTGTGAGCTAAATATGCTTCATCGTTTTTTGCACTTATGCCAAATTATTTGGGACCGGGACTACATCCATACTTTTCTTTCAAAAATCTCTCTTCCCAGTCATTTCACCCCTCTAGAATTAGGTCAAATCAAAACCAAAGATGCAAAGTGGCAAAAGTGTCACGATACTTCACTTTATATTCAAATAATACAAAGAAAGATAATAATACATACTAATTAGACTTTCTTTGTTAAATAATGTTTTAATTAGCTTCGACGACTTCAGAAGTTTTCAATCAAGTCTTCTTATATTTGTGAAATAAGAATGTAATAATTACAAAATTACTTAATCCGAAACTATTTACAAACTTATTACTGATCTTCAAAAACAAAATTTATTTTTTGTCTAAATTTATCTGATAAATTATTATAATGAACAATAACTTATGTTTCATTATATAAATTGTAATGTAGAAGTTAATGAGACAGTTGGGAACTTACATAATCATGAAAATGGTATCCCTTTTCGTCACCTAAAATTGTTTGTCCGAAAATCATTATCCATAACACGTTTGCTATAAAATTCAGTAACCATAATGATCATAAGTTCTAAATATTGTTTTACATAATTATCTTCACTTCTAAAGCTGTTCTGGCATAAAATCGAGTATCATAATAATTGAATCTCCTAATTTTGTATGAAATAAAGTCATATGTCCTAATCATTATATTACATAATGTGTATTATAGTAAAACTGATATTTCATGAAATTGTTTAGAAACCGAAGATCTTGGGATCCAAGAGCGAGCGAAGCGAGCTCGGGACTTGTGGGCACCCCGACACGGACAGGTTAGGTTCGAAGGGGATGGCGGGGTCTGAAAGACCCCGCCATCCCCTTCGTGTTAGGTTACTTTAAACCTTGCACGCAGAAATAGGAGCCCCGCGAAGCGGGGCTCCGTCGATTTTCCTTATTGGGTGGTAATCAGTAACAAAACAAACTTTAGGACTTATGTATTTTATGGCAATCGGTTTTATGTATTTTGTATATTATTGATTGTTATATTTATGACAAACGAATTTAGGACATACAGTATTTAGGAGTTTCAATGTTATGGCATTTGAAATTATGTGGTATTAAGTTCGGGCAAGTTATCATTCGGACAAATGATGATTAGGACAAAAAAAATTATGTCACATAAGATTATGTATAAAAAAGTTAGGTAACACAATAGAGAACCCATGAAAATATATGAAAGTGTCTCTTTACGTGCTCATAACTTCAGATGTACCTACTGATCTAATGTACTCGTATGTGATTTTCTTTCATTTTTCCTTCACACAATTAAATATTTTAAATCACGAAGCTGTAAAAAAAATTAGCATCACAGGCAGCTGGGCTCTTGAGAGATCCTTATAAGAATCAAACGCCTGATTCAGCTGCCAAGCTAGTGCATTCTGAGATATTGATGGTTCATAGTAGCCACAGTATTATGAGCTATTAACATACACTAATAGGAGACAAGACATTTTATGAACTCGAAGTAGGCGAAGCAGCAGGCATTAGCTATATTTGAACAAGGAAAAAACCTAGTTACAAAAAACATATGACACAGTAATTACCCGTGGTTTTTCTTTAATTTCAGTATTTCTATACTCTTTTTTCTTAGGATGGAAAATTCCAAGTACATGGATAACTCGTTATAATAAAACATGGAAATTAACTATTTATTTTTAGAAACATGCAAATAATGTTAACATAACGATGTTACATGTCATTGTGGTTTAATTTTGAAAGAATTATTATATTTGAATCATCATTAAAAAAAAGTAGAATAAATCTACGCAATGTTTAGATTTTAGCTACTTTAAGTAAAAATTATGATATTTTCAAAATTAAAATAATTTTTTTGGGGAAATTTTTGACTCTAGGACATGCCGGTTCTATCAGAACATTTTATTTTATGTACAATGAACATTTTAATAAGAAAAAACCGCTTAGATATATAGTCATCGAAATAACCGTACATAAAATAAGTAATTACACACAGTCAATCACACACAGTCTTAAAAAAAAACATAAATATAGCTAATTAACCATCTTAAAGCCACGGTGTTGCCTGCTTGAAGTTAGTGATATTAATTATCTCACGGGAACTTCACAACGTTATATAAACTCAAACTCAAAGCTATAAACTGTCTATATACTAAATTTCATCCAAATCCGTTTAGTAGTTTTTGTGTGAAACTAACAAACATCCATCCACACAAACTTTTGCATTAATAAAGTTGTTACATAAGATCAAAGAATTTCACGATACGAGTAGTGCCCTTCTATATTGGCTAGGTATACGAAAAAGAAATGACGTAATTCACTCTCTAACCCCAAAAATAGATTATGAAACGTCATACCATGGTATTTTTAAACACGGAAAGTTTACAAAAAATTCAACGACTTCTTGAGAATTATATTGCTTCGGCCTTACCCAATGATTACGTAGTTAACGGCATCCTAAAAAAATTGACAAGAGGAAATTGGATTGTTAATTTTATAATAATTAACACCTTATACCTTTTTTTTATCGTGGTAAAATCATCAAATGAGTTCTCCCACCCAGGGTAGGGCGGGAGGGACTGTCAGACTCGTACTGACTAGAAACACACGGTGTCCTCTTCTGCCTATCAAGAATTTATATATATACATACCACTTTGAACCTATGCTAGCCTAGTACTTTTGCTGATTAGTAATGAAAAAGACATTAAACAAAAGACAAGATAAGTTGAAGTACTCGTAGCACGATAGCGGTGGCAACAACTAAGCTAATGATGACAAAACCAGTGGTGACATATGTGACTAGAGGCCAGATTTGCCCATGGTATTCTCGCCCACTCATTGGGCCGAGTTTCCCACTACTGTTCCTACTGCGTGTAAACTGGGCCGCGGACCAGAGGCGAGTTCCCCCTAAGCCATCACTCAAATAACCGTTTACATACCGTTATTTAAATACCGTTTTTCCGTTACTGTTTTGAGAGCAATGGTTAAATAAGTCATAAGTAGATCCTGTTGTTACCACTGCTTAATAGTAGCAGCTAAATGATGTTCTATATGAGCATAATATCGACCACCGTATAAATTAACAAATAATAAAACACAACATAGTAAAAACCTTCCCTTCAAACCAGGAAGTATGATGAAAACAATGAGAAAAATTTTAAAACTTTCCTTGACCGAGATATTTGACCTCATTCTTTTAATATAGGATAAAAAATTAAGTTTCTTTCCCTTTTTTTTCTTAAAAAGATAAATATTCGTGACGCTTCCCGGTAAGCGCGTTTCCGTAGTCACTTACTTTTCGTCAAGTTGTGAGAGTGTGAAGGAAATTGGTGTTTTCTTTGTGCTTTAAAGATTTCAATGTATTGTTTACGCTCTTAGAAAAGCAAATTATAATTTTTATACAACTTTTCATGGATCTATCATAGAAATATAGAGATAAATTAAGATGTTTTAATACATATTACAAATAATTATAAGGTTTACAGATGTATTTATTTTAGCATAACTTTCAGTACCTGAATAAAATATGTAGCTGTAATAGCATCAAACACAGCTAGCTGTAACAGATGAAGTATTTACGGCCCGTGAAGCATTTACACCTAAACCACTCCATATGGCAAAATGTATGTAATGACAGGTGTTTGTAGTAATTATAAGTAGTCATCACAATTTAGGAGGCTTATATCTTCTAAATGCTCGTAAAAAATAAGCCGACCCCAATATATGGTCAGGAATAGTATCTATCATAAACCGTCATTGTAACCATAAAATTAGCAATATTGTAAAACAATTTGGTATTTAATCACCATCAACGAACTATTTCTAGTTTACTAAAATTAATCCTGCTAATTTTTAAATTTACAAATATTCTGCCAAATGAATTTTTTTGAAAGTAACATTTTTTTACACCGTTTTTTTTTAAAAAAAAAACTTTGTTCCATTACGAACGTGATTGTATTTGTATGGTGTGCCTATTGTATAAGATCTCCTCGATTTATCTCTATCGGCTGTCCCAGACCGCTATAATCCACCAGTGCTTTCCAAATTATAGTTTAACAACACACATGCAAAATTTTATAACCACCAACTAGTACTTTAAAGATTAAATCCAGCAAAATTCTTACTTTCATCAAGAGAGTAAGTTCCCATTTCCCTAAAAATGACAGCCTCGTGCAATGAGCTCCCAAGATCGATAGTTTTAATAGTCAGAGGGGAGATCAAAAATGTTCGTGGAGGGTACTTCCTTTATTCTTAGTTCAACTTGTAAGGGACTTGTACGGAACTTAAGTTCAGACAATAGATTTGAGGAGGCGGGTAGTTTTATAGAAATGTGTATGACGTCATTCAAAAGATTTTTCCATTTTGTTTTTTTTGGGTGTTTGGGGGGTGTATTTTGCATTTCGGCTCATTTTGTTGTTATTCAAGTTATAAATGATGGTATTATTGTTATGTAAAAGATTTAATAATACTTTAAATCGCGATATATTAATAAGTACTGGAAATAATTACTGTATTATTCTATGACGTAGAAAGAATCTATAAATAAGCTTTACGGACATGCCGAAAAGACGATATGGCTCAAAAAGATATTATTAATAATTTATCATAATTTTAAGAAAGATGGGTAGAATACCCTGTTATTATTTTAATACAGCCTAAAACAAGAGCTATTCAAAACTTAAATAAAGCCGGAAACACATTATTAACACCCGACGCCACCCGACGAAACGTGATGCGTGTTGAGTCAAATCAAATGTATTGTTTTCTATGACCAGAATCACACTAATGAACACCCAACGCGACGACACGCGCTCACTGCACATCGGGTGTCGACACGTTGCGTCGCGTGGCGTGTTAAATAATGTGTTTCCGGCTTAACACGTTTCATTACAAAATACAACTTTCAGAAATGTCAACTCGAAAATTATATTTAGAACAGAAAATCTACTTGATTAATATACAAAATTTATCTAAAAACGTATAAAACTTTCTGCTGGAGACTTTCATTGAGAGATCCAACAATATAATTAGGAGCGACCTACCGTTAGAAAATATTGTTTTTGCGTAGGCCCTGGCTACGCCGTAGTACGAGTACTACGGCTACGGTCGCGTAGCTCGTAGGCCGCTACGAGAATTTCTTGGACGTTCTGAAGGCTTGCTATTGATTTTTCTTCGACGATTGTGACGTCAATTTGTTTGGAATTATATTTTCATTATACGGTGAGTTAATTAGGCTAAGAACTAATTAAGGACGTTGATATTATTTTTGTTGGAACACGGAAATCGAGAGGCAAACACTAGCATCTTTGTTTAATTCGTTTAGACCCAGCAGCTAGAACATATCACAAGGCTATTTCACGTAATTTTATGACGCGCCGATGAAATAGTAGTGCAGTTGCAGTTAAGTTCAAGTTCGAGTGATAAACGGTATTCTTGTAATCTTTGAACTGCGCGTAAGCTGCGAGTGAACTGCACCTCAACTGTACGACAACCAAACTGTACCAAACTTACTCATGGTGCAATTGCCCACTAAATAATCGAATGGAATCGATTAAATTTCAATGAATATGACATTAATAAAATATTAAAATAATACCCCAGTACAGATTTTAGTGCTGATTCACCAATCAAGATTCACGATCATATTGCGATCCAAAACACGCACCAAAGACGCCCAACAGTAGAATACCGATAATGCGCTCGTGTGACGCGTACTTGACGCTAGCGTGTCTGACAGCGGTAGAGAATACGAAAAGCGTTATTTTGATCGAAACTTAACTGCAACTGCACTGCAACAGACTTGTTTAGTTACGTGAATTGAGCTACAGGTGGGATACCATGACGTCTTAAAGCTAGAGTTGTTCCAGTGTGGGGAAGAGACAGAGCACAGAGCTATACAAGTCATCTAGCGTTATCTCGTTCACTCACTGGAACTTCTCTGGCTTAAAGACGTCAAGGTAGGCCATCAGGCTGGTAATGCTTAATGCCATGCTATCCCACAGTTGGGCAAATATTTACAGATTGTCAGAAAAAAAATATTGTCATTCTCATATATTCTTCTTATCTCAATTTATTGAAAGTCGGCATAGCATGTCTTCTCCTTTCATATTTCTGTATTAAGGCGCTCCTTCACCGCGAGCATTCACCTGTAATGTAACGTTCGTTACAGATTCGAACATTTCATCAGTGACGGAAGACAATCGAGCATCACAAAGCGCACCTTGTATCAAATCTATACTAAATGTACGCGAATGCTCGTCAGTCAGGGAGGTAGTACTGTGATGTAAAGGCGCTCCCTCACCGCGAGCATTCACCTGTAATGTAACATAAAAGTGCGCAATTTGATGCTCTATTGTCTTCGAATGTTCGAATCTGTAATGTTACATTGCAGGTGAATGCTCGCGGTGAGGGAGCGCCCTAATGCTCAAAGTCGAATCTATAATATACATTACACCCGAATGCTCGCGATGAGGGACCGCCTTTACTCATCTCTTCAAACACCTCCTACATGCAATTATGAATTAAAAGTCCGCATTATCATTTACCAACGATCCTAAACAGATATACTCTTTAATAAAACCGACATTAATTATGAAAGAATGTCAAGTTTAAGAAATTTTCCTTTTGAATGCCAAATTGGAATTCGGGAGCGGAATTATTGGTTAGACTAAAAATAGACAGTTATCTGATGTTCGAGTTAACTTGAAGATTTAAATAATTATATAATTATTTCAACTGGGCATTTTTGTATGTGAGTTTCTATGTTTGTAAACGCATCCACGACACAGGTGTGAAATAACGTTTTTCTAAAAACACAAAAAAAAATCAACAGTATCAGTGATGGTCGCGGGACGTACCGAATCACCGTGACCCTGCAAGGTAAAGGGCTATTGAAGGACGAGGTGATTTTAGTCAGTGCGAGTCTGACAGTCCCTCGCGCCCTGCCCTAAAAAAACCTTATCAATGATACACTAGCGAGCAAAACTATGGAATCACTTACTTGAAATTGATCTGGGATAGATCGTTAAATAATGATGTGATTTGAATGAATTTGGTATCAGTTTAAAGTTAACAGTTAAACCTTTAAAATGGTACCATTTTTATTATTCTTAACTAGTTATTAAGTACTTAAGATCGCGGGGAATCGAAGAAAGATTCCACATTTTTGCGCTCGACCCTAGCATAACTTAAACGGGACCTTTGACGTTAATTTTATAATAAAAATTGTTCCATGTTCGTATAAATGGCTACCATGAAGTTTAAAAGCGAAAGTTGTTCCATTGTGTGAATGAGATGGCGCTAGACAACTTTTATAGCTCTGTCTCTTTTCCATAGTGGAACAACTCTTGCTTTAAGACGTCATGCTAGGTCCCTAGGAAGCGTTGTTTTTTTTTTATTTCTATGCTATAAACGTTATTAGTTTTAAGTCATAGAATCGATGAGGTAGACGTGTTCTCGAGTAGAGACCGTGAATCGGCAAACGTAAGGTGGGACGTCCCTCAGGCAAGGTGGAACGACGACCTTCGCAAGGTGGCCGGTAGCAGCTAGATGAGAGTAGCTGGTCATCGAGTGAAATGGCGTGCGTCCAGCAGTGGACTGCTATAGGCTGATGATGATGATGAAACGCAATCTTCTATAAAAACAACCTCAAAAATCATATGATAAGGCCTCTGAAGCTTGTTGTTGAGATTCTTGAGTTATGAGTGGAGCTACACGATAACTGACAAATGCTTGCACTGATTGGACCAGGTGTACTCAAATCTGTGTGGCTCTTTCTTCAAAAGACCATCTCAGACATTAACCTAAAAAGCTTTCGTATGACTTGACCAATTTAATGTCTGGAATTTAGAAGAGACAGCGACCTCTGAGTTTGTTTCGGCTGTTTCTTTTCAGAGTAGTCAGGTACGAAACACCGGCCCCATCTAGTTTGTATAAAGACGACGTGTTGATATTAAACTACTTGCAAAACTAAGCATTTTTTCAATTATCATTTCATAACTACAAAATTAAGTCAACGGTATAAATTAGATCTATAGTTACAGAGTTCGGAAAATAACAAACAGATCGATTTGCCCTCAAAGTCCTGTTAAATTGTTGTAGTGTATTTAGTTTTCAAACGAGTCGTAAACATCAAAGTTTTTGAAGTAAAAAGCTGTAATTTCTGATGGAATTTTTTCTCGATGATATTATGTAAAAATTCTGAAGGGAAAAGTTTAAAAAAATACGAGGAAGTTCATGAACTACTTCAACATTTTCTTATGACCAAATTTTAGTCTACTAGGTGAACCGACGACATCGTGAGAGTCGCGGGCAACCGATAGATGTAAGTGGCTAATTCTCGTTCGGCGTGGCGGTCTAAGGATGAGACCTATGTTTGGCAGTGGACGTCTTCCAGCTGTTGATGATGATTATAAGGTCTAAGTCAATAACACTACAAATATAGTGCATTGTTATTCGCCCGCGTGGACAAGCGGTGCTCACCGCCTCTCTGCGGGCACAAATCATTAGCTTCATCACGGCGTCCGCTCAACCGCGCGGAGTGGCCAAATGGCTTGAGTATGTACTTCAAAAGCAGCTTACGAAAGCAAAACAATTATTATAGTTGTAATTTTATTAAGAGGGTGAAGAGAGCAAATTCTTGAAAGGAATTGGGGAATGCCTTTGGCTTTAGGCGTTTGCCTAGTAGTGGGACAGTAAACAGGAGAAATAAAGGAGGATAACTTACAAATATTTTTACAAACAACACACGACTTATGGGGTGGTCCTTATTGTCTTTAGAGTTCTTAAAACCGACAGTTGAATCTTGCGGGAACACCTCCTACCTTTTTTTTGTGAGGCATATTTTTTCTGTACGTTACATCGTAATGTCTGTACAGTCTTGGCAGTGTATTGAATTAAAAATTGCCATTTATTTGTTTAATTTTATATATTTTAAACGTTTTTTTTAAGACCTTGGAAAGTGTAAACTAATTAGTGAAAAAATAAATGATATTATTTTACAAACCAGAGAAAAACAACTACTAAACATGAATACCTCACCTTGGTATTATTAAAACAGATGTTTTCTCTATTATCATTAAATCAGGAGGGCCTCATGTTGATAATATACCGGATAGTAACGTAGGTTGTTTCCTATAATAACTTACAAAGCAAGGCCTTAAAACTAATAATTCTAATTAAATGTTATGAAAAATATCTAAAAACATGCCATGCAATCAAACCTATGGCATGTTTTTTCCGTTTTTTGCACGTGTGCATATGCATGTTTTCCCTTGCTGCATGTGCATATAATTATGCATGATTGCATAGGGTGGGATTGCATCCTGCAACAAGCCTAGATTTTTGTTGCGGAATTAAAACTAGATATTTTTCATAACATTTAATGTCATGGATTTCCGCAAAGTAACGCCTGATTCCATAATTTAATAATAATTATACTGTTTTAAACGTTTATGATATACTAGCTGTTGCCCGCAGCTTCGCTCATTCCCCATCTATCTCCGTTAATTGATCAAAATCAGGTCAGCCGTTTAGACGTGAAAACGGAACTACATACAAATTGACGTACACACGTTATTATTTAAAATATTCCTAGAATTTAGTATATTTCCAATAAAACTTAAAAAAGTTTTTTAGATTATAACAATGGTCTCTTAGGCAGAAATAAAAAAAACAAAAAAACATGATGTTCTTCTGTTAGTCGTGGGCAACTGATAGCTTCTCAAGTCTCATGAAGTAAAAAACAATTTTTTTTTTACTTAAGAATATCCCACAGTGAGCAAATGTCTCCCCATTCCTAAGTTTGATGATTGAAAAATAAAATACTACCCACTTATCTAAATATTAAGATCACATAATTATAAGTTCATAACTATTTACGTGTTAATCAAAGAGATAATGTTGGAGAGCAGTTATCATCCCACGCCGAATACAAAGAATTATATGGAAATATATCAGAATAATAGGGCGTGAAGAAAATGAACGATTCACAATACATTTCTAACTGAAAATATCCGTTAGCTTTGCGTAAAATAATGTATCAGAAAAAGTGTAAAATGCTTATATGAAATAGACTGAAGAAAACTTTAAAAAATATCTAAGAAATTTGTTGTTAAGGTGCCACTAAGTACAACAACCCATAGATAATTAAGCCAACAAGCAAGAACAATGTCTATTATTCAATCCAGTATCACCCAGAGACAACATATCCAATTAAATAAATCAAGCGACAAAATAAATGAAAATATAAAACACAATAAGTAATCATTGGACGCACTGTCCAATCATAATTACCTCCCCCTACTCCCCGAAAAACTGCAAACATGCAAAAAAGCCGACAAAAAATATATACGTATAAACAATAATTACCAAATACCCTCATAGTAGTGAGAAAGGGATAATGATAAAAATGTATTGCGCCCCAAGGGGGGACACCCCTACTGCGAAATTTTTCGTACACCCGTTTAGCGAGATTCGATCCCGCAATCAGGGGGGGAAGGGGGGAATTTTTTGGCCTCCCAAACCCCATCCCCCGGCATCGTAAATTGGAGCATATAATTTTTATTACATTGGTGTCGTGTGTTCCTACGTGTTAGATCGTATATACACGCTTTTAGAAGGTAGTTTGAGAGAAATGTGTCTGTTATTAAATATTGGCAAGGTAGAAAAAGGTTATTGGGTAATTAATGTATGCAAAAATTGGTTGTGTTCTCATATGTATATTTATTTCCGGGGGTGTCGGCTACTTTTTTCGTATGGGCGTGTCCTAGGCTTATTTTGTATTGTCCGCCTTTTTTTCGACATACTTTCAGCAAGTATAGTCATTAGTATGCAGATATATATTTTATTGAACATGCAACAACGCAATTTGTTTCGAACATAAATTAACGTGCCAATTTATTAACTTAATATAAAATATTGAAGACGCAGAGATTTGATTTTTATAAAATATAAACTGCATTTAATAATGTTTATTATAACAAGACTCTTATCTAGATTCTAGAACCACAATATAAGATAAAATACTTTATATAAATCCTTAATCCCTCAATTAATTCTAAACTTTCTTCTAAAATCCAATCTAAAGCATAAGTCTTTATACTCAACTAATAAACAGCTAAATACGCGATATCTTTTAACAAATAAATATCAAAGAAAACCTCTTCGGTTTAAAAGAGAAACAAAGTAACAAGAAAGAAAGATATTCCCGTCGCATTAATGCTTTGTGGAATCTCTTCGTTCCCATTAATAAATGTCTTACTTAGCTTTGTAGGTAGCCGACCTTTATTGATACCTAACTTAAGGCTTGAAAGAAAATAAATAAGAAACTTGAAGAAAATGTTGAATTTTTCTTTTGACAAATACATTACTTATAGTTAATATTTTTTTGATACAGTTAATTTTTCTATCACAGCTTTTTCTTACTATTGGGGATTAAAAAGCTCAGTAATTTTCTAAAGTAAAAGCAAAAGTGCCTTTAAAAAACCGAAAACAAAACCTGCAATAATTTTAATTTTAAAATTTTATTTACATTGAAAAAAAATGCACTATAACATCCTCACTAATAATCAAAACTAAACTAATACATGATAATACATGATTAATAAATAATACATGATTTCTTCATTTTAATAAATAATACATTTTATATTTTGATTTATTAATAAATAATACATGATTAATGAATAATACATGATTTCTTCAATTAAATACTTACAATTAACCAAACACAATTTCTCCCTCAATTATCTAATAAACCCTTTTCCAAAGAAGATTGGGCAATTACCCTACATTCCATCTCATGCTCAACGAACCACCGTACACACTGACCGAGACATTCCTCAAGAACGCATGTACCCCGTGCATTAGGGTTGTCGGCCCCAAGTGAGGGTGGATTGCCCAAGATATACTGACCCATATCTAAGGGTTACTCGCGATTCACGGACGATTCGGGTGTGAAATGTGCGATGACTTGCACTTGAGTGATAAAGAATAACGGAAGAAACGGTATGAAGTTGTTTTTTTAATCAATAAAAGTTTTTTTTTGTGAAGGAAAGTAAGACAAAAAGCTATAATAACAGATATAGGAAGTTTTTCAAGAAAAGAAAGAAAATAAAATTTAGAGCCCAAAAAAATAAGTGTTTGCAAAGTTTTTTTAACAGGAAAAGGATGAAAGTAAATACAATAATTCAGCCTCGACTAAACCAAAGTTTTCCTCATAATAATCAAGAATTAAAATATTTTTTCGTTCGAGTTCTTAAAAAGTATTTAATATAACTAGATGCTTCAGTTTATGCGTGGTAACAGAAATAAGCAGCTTCTATACAAAATACGTTTAAATTGACATTTATTTATCTAATCTACATCTTTTTCTTATCAAATAGAATCCAATAAACTTTATAATTATAATTTTTCCTAAAGTTTGTTATGGTTAAACAGGAAAAATACGGTTTTCCTTGAAATAATTTGTCAGGTTTTGATAATTCTTATCTCTAGAAATCTTAGTTGAAGATTGTTTGTTATTGTTTTTTTTTTAAACATAGCTCTCTTCCTTACAAAATATAAGTCCTTCTCATTACCATTGTCCGCGTAGTCACTGCATCATGAGCACTTTTCATTGTGTTTTTTGCATTTTCTTAATGATGTATTTGTTTTTACTATTTGGAAATGGTTTTTATTATGACTGGAAGTAACTGATTAGTATTACAAAGAACGACTGCATATCTAACCTCCATAACCCAGTTACTCAATAAAACAATACGTCTTGGTAAAACAAGAAGACAGCCCAGTCCTTAACAATAAAAATATAGTTGATAAAGGCAAATTAATAAAAATATCAGCTTGCAATTTTCCCATTCCAAAACATATTTTTTTAGAAAGAAAAACATCTTTACTTACTCACTACGCTTCGACAATTTCTTTACGATAAAATTAAATGAAAGAAAATACATTATTTACATAATTTTCCTTGACATAAAGCATTTACATCCAAATATAATTTACACAAACAAATCGTATGAAACACAACGTAAACTAATTTGTCGTTCTTCGACAAAAATGTTTTACCTTCAATCTTTTATTTCGTTAAGTCATCAGCAGTGGTTTATGAATCGTCTAGACTTTGCTTCCGGCTCCGCTTGCCACTGGGGGAGGTTTGGAGACATAAAACTCTATGGTTAGACTTTTAACCAAGTTAGTTGGTATTGCTGTCTAAATTTTATTTCCGTAAAATAAGGAAAGAAATAACATTTATTGGTACAGACACAATAATATAATAATAAGAAAGAGAAAAATGAACAAACAATAAAAAAATAAAAAAAACTTTTTGGTACAAAATTTTTTGCCCCACGGCTGCGCCAAACAGGCCCAGTTCAGCAAAAATGCCAGATTTTCAACAGGACCTGATTGAGAGGTACGACGGTACGACATTAAGAAAATAAACATAAAAACCTAATAATAAATAATTTATAGTGAGTCTAAAACACATAAAAGAAAAAACTTTTCTATGTTAAAATTTTTGTGTTGGATATTCCCACGTTTTTATACACTCACTTTTCTTGCTTGTTTGTTTTTTTGTTTGTCGTTCCGGTTGGACTTTTGCAACTCAATTTTGAGGCATTCTCCGATAAGCTAGCAGGCTGAAATTTTGCACACGCTCTGAGTTCTGATGACAATACATGACTAGCTAAGAAACGTCATAACAAATCCAATATTTTTATTTATAGTCTATAACTAACATCACGCTACGACCAAAAAGCGACGAGCAGCGGGTGAAGCCGCGGGGAACAGCTAGTGACGACGCAAGAAAGATTGCTGAACATTATGTCCTTGGTTCTATTCCCATGCCGAACAACGTGTTATAGTATTTTTCCATTAGGAATACCTTATATTTACATTTATTTAAATACTAAATTAACTAACCTAGTTAATTTAGTATTTAAATAAATGTAAATATTATTATTAAAATAAAAAAAAACTCCACCAAGGAATCATCTATATTCTCCCAATTTTATTAATAGATTAGGAAGATCTAGAAAGAAATAAAGAAAAAACATTTATTTATCTCATTAGGAGCTACGAAGTCTAAGGGCGTGCCCAGTTGATGGCATTAGGCTATCTCCTTATTGCATTGCACTTAAGAACGTAATTAGCGAAATGTTGGTGTAATATATTAGGTTCACCTTTGGAGATCAAAGATGTAGTTTTATAGTAACCGTGCATGAAAGACACAGTCAAACTAATCAAGTAATACTAATAAAAAAGTTTTTAAAACGTCCTTTTCTGCTCACAAACACTTCCACGTACCGCCTAAATTCATTCATATTTCCTCATAAATCGTACACGCAAACTATAAAAAGTAAAAAACGCTATATTTACAAACACTGCACTATAAAAAAAGAAGAGAGAGTAAAACAAATCGGTATTTTCACTTTCTATACAAAGCGGATGAATAAAAATTCATCGGACGGACTCGATTCTAACGGTGGCGTGATAAAATAAAGGTTTTCAGCCGAAATATTTCAGTGTGGATGCGGGGACTGAAAAAAAGGTCTAAAAATCATTTCACTTTCACTGTGGCGTACTTCAATTACCATGTAACGCGTGATTTTTTTGTCTTTTTTGCATTTTTTCCGTGTTTTTATTTTTATTTGAAGTGAATGGGCAGTTGGTTCGGTCTTTTTTTCGGTTTGAGTTCGTTTTTTTTTAGTTTTTTCAAGGGTGATGTGTGTTTGTGGGTTGCTAATACAGTTTTCGTGTCAACACGGGGTCAAAATATAGCTCGTGGTCTGAAATGAAGTTTTAAAGTAGGCAGCGAAGGATGTACCAACATAAAGTATTGCCACACGTAAAGACGAAGAAGTACTCTTTTACAGCCGAATTTTGTGGAATCATAAATTGTTTTTAACACAGAATGTGTGTTTATTATTTGTAAAAATATCGTTTTCGTCTGAGGATTTGATGCAAGGGATACCCTAACTTGTCATAACTGATACCTTGTCAACCTTGTGCATGGAGAATAGTCTTATCGAGGCTGAGGCCATTATTGCCTGATTTCCACGTTGTTGCATTGAATTAAATCCAAGATTATTGTCCTGACATATCTCAGGTCCGACCTGTGATCTTTATTCTCTTGGCTTATCCAATTCATTTGGGGTCAACACAGCACCTCTTCTTTTTTTTCCATCCTTCTCTATAACACACACACACACAAACAACACTGTTTATCCATCGTTTCTTCAGCCATCAATGATTATTCTCAAAATTTTCCTCACGAGCTTTCATTCGACCAATCACGAGCTTCAATCGTTATTGGAATCCATATCGAAAGTTCTAGCGGAAGTTTTTCCAAGAAAATCTTTAACGAAATACAGAACCTACAGTTTTCTCGAATTCCAGTTTAATAATAAAGTTATTTTCAAATAATCCTAAGCATTTCCTTATTTCTAAGCATCTCCGGGAAAATCTCTACATCTTTAATTTCTATTACACACTAATTCATGCATACATTACTCCCTAATTTTTCAATCAGAGCTTTCGTATTTAGCCCTTATAACTCTACCTATGTAGAGTCATATGTAGAGTATCGACAAATTACTAGAGTTCTCCCTCGCGTTATTTTCTGTACGTTATGAGCGAAAATTTTCCTTTAGTCGACTTAGAACAGTTATAAGTGAGGTAGAGATGCCATAAAGGTAATATTCCGGATGTAGAGTCGATGTTTGTTGGGTTTTTTCTTTATATTTACTGTTTTGGGTTGGTATGTAGATTTGGTTTTCATAGGAAATTCTATTTATTTACTAGCGACCTGCCCATGCTTCTCTCGTACATGTATCTAATACAAAGACATAATTATAAACCTTTCTCTTGAATCACTTTTACTTTTGATGAATATAAAAATCGAGGCAGACTTTGTTTTATACAATGTATGCACAAAATACTTGAATTCATTTATTTAAACTCCATGCACATGTAAAGTACAAGTTTTACGCCAAGTTTGAAACTACAATTCTAACATTAAAAAATATCTTAGACATTATAAAGATAATATTGTTTACTGCAATTGTCATTAAAATCGATGAAGTTTGTACCTTTCAAAATAATATTTTCAACCGTAGCTAACATTTGGTCAGCACCCCTATTTACTGTTATTGTTTAGCTTTATTTATAAAACATTCAAAGAGAGGCACGATAGTTCCCTTTCAGTGTAATATAATAATAGTCGTTACAAGGATTCATTGTCTGATTTTAGTATCACATATCATTTGTTATTATATGGGGAAAGGGATCTCAAATAAATATTTAGTTTAATAGTAAATTCGTATCACATTTTTATAGATTTGAAAACTAGACTAGTCTATAGAGATAAGCCCAGTAACTGTTTTGTGGTGGTCAGATATAGGAAGTTACTTCATGTAATACTAATATTGGTCTTCAGCTGCATCTTGTTAGATTGGGAGCCGATACCGATTAGGAATATAGGCTAGGCAGAGGACAAGACTAGTTCGTACTGGGTTCAAAGTATTCAATATTATTTCCAAAAGTACTCAGGAAATTATTGCACAATGAAGCCAATCTACTGTCTTTCTAGCTAGGGAATTCCCCTCTCGGCATAAAATATTAAGGCATTCTTGCATAACTTGTACCAGCGTAATTATACCGTGACATAATGCTAAAGTTAGCACAGATATCGTTTGGTCTAATTTATTTGGCATGATATGGAGGCACCGTATTTATTCGCTATAAATATTCAGTCAGTGGTGCGAGTAGGTCGCCCTAGGAACTGGGGCACCCCAAATCAAACAGGTTAGGTTCGAAAGCTTACAGTGTGAAAGAAAAAGAAAAAACCCATCTAGTTCCACAATAAAACCCTCAAATTTCTCCGCATCCTCCACTCAAACATAACACCCACATTACCTTTCTTCCTTCACAAGATTACTACACTTCTAACATGCCTTTACAACTTACGCCCATAAAAATAGGGACATAAACGTAAAAATGTTAGCAGAATGTCGCATCTATGCCAATTTCTTATTCCTCCAGTACCGATACGGGCTCGCATTAGCGTCCTGTGAGAGTGTGGAGTTACCCCCTAAATTATTTCGACATATGCAAATTTGTGCGCACCTACAGATGGTGGCAAAGATTAGGGAGGGAGAGGAGGCGGTTTGTGTGAGGACGGAATGTTCTCTCAGAGGAAATGTTTGGAGCGAAGTTTTGAAAATGTTTTAGTGTTGTATAGGATTTTTTTAATAGGTTGGTATGCATTTAAAGGATAGTTACATACAGATATTGGTAGGCATATAAGCACTAGTTTAGCATTTTTCGGAAGGAGATACATAGAAACTGGCAGCTTTTAAACCGCGGTTGCGATTGGTTGCGATGCAATCATTAAGATTGAACCGATCAAGTAGTGCACTTTTTTGCAATTAATGACCTAACCTGCTTTCAAGACGGTTTTCTCTTCTCTTTCTGCTATTTTGTAGTTTTGCATCACACAGTACGACTGTGGATTTCTAACCCCTTATGACCAAATTCATCTACCACTCAGCTGGGTGGTAACTGTCAGTTGACTGTTTACGACATAACCTATTCTCATAATAAGTATCTCTTACCGAACCAATTCCCTTCTAAGAACAAAGACTGTTTAGGCATTAAACCCCAAATCATACAACCGTCACATCTCCTAACATTAATCTATGCGCACACACCTAGCGTCGGGAGTACGCCAAAAAACGGAGCGGCGCAGTTGTAAAATTGTCTAACTACCCTCCCCCCGCGCGCGCTCATTACAGGGCGCGTGCGTGCGAGTTGTAAGGGAAGCTGTATGTGAAGATACGTCTTGAGATACGACGGATATATTTGTTAGGAAAGATCTTAGGATGGAAATTTCGCATGAGGCTTCGATATTCTTTTCTGATAACTTCGTAGCCGGTTCTAAGACAGTTTTATTGTTTTCTGTGGATCGTCTTGCTTCATTTCTTTGGCGATTAAGTGTGGTTGCTATATTTGATTCTCAGGTTTCGGGAATCGTTGTGATCTGGACTAAAATCGTGATATTGTCCCAAAAGTTGTGAAAATTGTGAACCAAAAGGGAAAACCAAGAGTATGGAAGAAGTTGAAGAACGATAATGATTTGATGTTTTGAGACAATTTGTTTAGCTTTGAAATATATTTATGAAAATATATTGGGTCAGCTGGAGTACATCTTTTTTTTGTGGTAGAACTCTTGCCAACCTTCACCCTAGAGGTGCGTCCACATCTGCCCGAATGCGCCGCAAATGCGCAGCTCGCGCGCCGTTTGCAAGCTGCACGCCTTTTGGCGCACTAAGCCATTGCCGTGACTGCGCGCGAGCTGCGCATTTGCGGCGCATTCGCCAGATGTCGACGCACCCTATGAATCCCATATAATTACTAGTCAAATAACTCTCAGCTATCAGCAATATTTATTTACCTATCGCCATGTCCCTACCTCAATCCTCCACTTTTGTATCTCAAGACCTATCCGTCTAACTCAATCCCTTGTGCCTCCACACACCAGATCGCGATACTAACGCACGATGTTCATCTCTTTCTAGTTTTGAAAAACCTCCCGCACTCCTCCCCCCTGGTTTCACCCCCTGCAGGGGGGACGACCCCTCTCCTAATGAACAAAGTGGACAACATTGGTGTCCTCAATTCACCTCGGAAAAATATCACCTGAGTGATATCATCCAGGTGAATTGCGGACACCAAAGTCCACTAAATCGCGTAAGAAAAGTCGCCTTTGTTCACCCAAATATTTTTCCGAGGTGAACAAAGTGGACAACTTTGGTGTCCACAATTCACCTGGGTGATATCACTCAGGTGATATTTTTCCGAGGTGAATTGAGGACACCAAGTGGTCCACTTTGTTCACCCAGGTGATATCACCCAGGTGAACAAAGTGGAATAAACCATCTGCCAAAGTGATATGAAGACACGATTAATGTATTCTCATTTGTCCTACCTTTTTAAACTACATATGTTAGGGTCGAATACTGTTCAAATCTATACTTTATAGCTGACAAAACGCAGTCGTTCCCATTTTTCATTGCGATATTTTCCCTCATCTTCATCATCAGCCTTCTCCCCATACTTTCGATAATAATTTTAATAAAACCATGACTTGTTGGCCGGAAAAGCTTAATTTAAAACATTCATTTGATAAAAACCCACTTTCAATCTCAGTTATATTTTGAATGCAAAATTTTGAATGTTTAGCTGGAATTATGGATTAATGTTCATGACTCAAACGCGTCAGAAAGACAGGACAGATCTCAATAGAAGGCTTAGAAAGTCTAGAATAACTTAAAAAATACTGTTTATCCCTCTATTATGTTCCTGTGGCATAACTTTCTAGTTACATGTTCAATAACGAACTTTTCCCCCGGTTTCACCCGCTGCTCGGATCCTATTGACTGTAGCGTGATGTTATTTAGCCTTTAGCCTTCCTCGTTAAATGGGCTATCCAAATCAATAATATTTTTTCAATTCCTGAGATAAGCGCGTTCAAGCAAAGAAACTTATATTTACAAGTACCTAGGTATAAAAGTATAGATTTATGTATGTAGGTTTTAATAATTAATATTCAAGTATCAATTTTATTATTGAAATAAAATTTCCTATTAGCATTACGTATTCAACCTTGATTGGACTAAATTTTAGCCTCTCGTACAGTATTTATGTAAATAATCATACATATGTACTTATATTATTTCACTATGTACATTGGCATATTACGTCGGTCTAAATAGAAACAGATGTTCCATCACATATTCTAATAGGGATGTAATACGAAATAATAACATCGTTTAAACAGCTGGATATTTTTTATTCAAATAATATTCGGAAGGCCAAACTGCGTTCTACGTTTTCGTAGTTTTAGATCGTAAATTTTTCGATAATCATGATGATTTGCGATTTAATGAAACACCTTATAAGTTAAATGAATCTGGTATATCTAGAATACGTGGAGCAAAAATTTTGTGTGTTTGTTTTGCGCGACTACCGCAACCGTGGTCCAGTCCTTCATGAAGCGGTCCAACTAGTCTCCCCATCTATGCCACTACGTCAAGTTTTCTCCATTGGCACCCATTCCAATGTTAATATTAATATACATAATTATAATTATTATAGAATAACCCTCCTTTTGGCTTTGCCGTAGTCGGGTAAAAATAATGTTTTTTTTTTTGTATTCTTACAGATGTCCTTGGGCAGCCATCAAGCCAGGTAATTACTATTATCACATTCTTTTTCTAATGAGACATAATTATGTCGTAGGTCTGTTTTGCATGCAACTTTTGCCGCGAACTTTATGATTTATTTCGTTATTTTGTAGACGCTATACAAGACTACTACCAAGGTTTAATTCCAATTTAGCCAATCAATACGAGTGCCGGAGGCTGCAGGTTTCTTAAATATTGCCACTCATCCCTATGGATGAGGTTGTGGAACAGTTTTAACAGAATACGCAGCCCTGGAACGCAAAGGGCATGTGAAGTAACAGGGTAGTTTTTAGTCAGTAAGAATCTTACATTTCTTTCCGCTCCATGCGGGAGGACTCTTTTGATTTTTTTACGCCAAATATAAATACTTATGAGTACTTCAGAACTTCAGCGATAGGTTTCAGACTAAAACATTCCACCTGAAATTCTGAAATATAAATGCTACGTTGGCATTCGAACTTAAGACCGATATCTTGGACTTGAGTTTCAGAAGAGCATTGAGCACTGACCTCTTTGTAGAGATGCTCTGCAACTGTACCAATCAAAACATATTCAGGCCTTCTGTAATTTAATCAGCCTTCGTTCGTATGCGTTTATGAAACCTTGCCTTTTAACCCCACAATGACAATTCCAATCACCGAAATAATCAGGCGACATAATTCCCTATTAGCGAATTTAAAAAGCCGATGGCTCGTGCAGCATCCGAGCTTGGAACCCACTCCCATCCTGCCACAGCATCACAGCTATACGTTATCTGCGTATTAAAAATAAAATTATATTGTTATCGGGGAGGCAGGGGCGTGCCCGACCCCACACGATCTATAATAAATTCATTTGCTGTAGTTTTTACAGTAATAACCCTATTGGTGCAAAAATGACTACTTTTCATTTTGCATGCGTGTGTGCGTGTTGTTTTATCTCTTTTTATCGCCAATACGCCTGTTTTTCGGGCGAAACTTTTTTTGTACAAAAATGGTGGACGTGTGTACTTGGACGGTAGTTGATTAATGTTAAACATGTGCTACTGTGTGGGTGTCGGACGTCCGTATGCTGTGGATGTATACAATTATGCATATTGCATATGAGTAGTCAAGTATTGTACGTACATAATTATGTTGGGCCCCAAATGGCTTGTAATAAAATATGCCGTTACATAAATATTATAGAGATAAAAAGCAAAAAAAACGATCCTGCTATCAAGTTTTTTATAAAACGTCTATGAAAGGTTTCTTGCCTATTTTTAGTTAAAGAAAGTTCATTAAAACTTCATTAAAACAAGTTTAAAGACCAACCCAGAACATGATCGTCTTATTTTCTTCACCTTTTCATCACGTTTTTGTTTTAAAAAAATACTTGGTCCCATACTATGTGTGTTTCATCATATGTGGACGCGCTGACAAATATTTTAACTCACAAACATACGTATACAAACACCCAGACCCAGAACAACTAACAAATGCTTGTTCAGTGCGGGAATCGAAACCCGTGACACGTAGCGCTGCAATCGCTCAACCACTGCCCCAACAGTGCCATCAAAGGAGATGTTTCATTTATACATGGCGCTCCGACCATAACATGTACATTTTACCAAAGCTGGGAAAATCACCCCTGAATAGAATAAATTTTTTTTTTTTTTTTTCATAATATTAAATAGATTTCACGCACAAGATAAAAATAAAAAACCGGCCAAGTGCGTGTCGGGCCACGCACAGTGTAGGGTTCCGTAGTTGCCCATCAAAATACTTATGCGAACTAATTAAACTGATTCGCTGAATTTAATTTTAAAAAGAAGAATTTTCAAAATCGGTCCAGGCGTCTTTGAGAAATCGGGGAAAATACATTAAAAAAAAAGATTACGACGAATTGAGAACCTCCTCCTTTTTTTGAAGTTAGTTAAAAATAGTTGACAATAAAAACCTACCTATCCCCAAAACATACCCACCTATTATAGCTGTAAAAATAAAGTTTACAAACTTACATTTGCAGTTGAAGACCATGTTCTGCGATACATTTTGTTTAGGAAAATATACTATCCAAGTACGTTTTATAAGTTGGTCGACTATTACTCGTAAACTTGTAAAGCCTACTTAGTCATGATAATTTTCCTTCAAACTTCGTTATATATACTACTATTGTGAATTTTTTCACACCCCCAAACATAACCGTTTAGCTGGTAGAGGGGGGGGACACTCGAGTCGAGCAAAAATTAGCACTTTAAAGCTTAATATTTCATAAACGAATCTTTTTATCAAAAAATTGTTAATGGAAACCATCAATATTTTTTAAAGACCTATTTAATGATACCCCACACTAAGGGGTACGCGAGAAATAAAAAAAACATCCCCACTTTACGTGTACAGGAGGTACCCTAAAAAAAAATATTTTACGAGATTTTATTTTACCACTTTTTCGGCACAACAAATCCGTATATTTACACCAAATTACAGCTTTCTAGTGCTGGGCGTCTCTGAGCTAAACTGCGGACAGACGGACGGACGGACGGACGGACGGACGGACGGACATGGCGAAACTATAAGGGTTCCTTGTTGACTACGGAACCCTAAAAATGTTTGACGTTAGTTCTAAGAGGTAAGACAGCCATGACACGTTGTAGAGATGACATTTACTTAGTCATTTTGAACTCGTTCAGAAACACATTAAAAAAAATGCAGACTAAAGATTTTTTGCAACGATGAAATCGTGGTACTTAATTATGTTTACTCAAAAATATGTACAATAGAATAGTTTATTTTTAACACTTCAAGAATACACACATTTTTTTATTAATTTTCTACTTAACATTGATTTGATGAGACATAATTTCAGAACGAATGAATTATGCAAGCAAACGAGACGCCACGCCATGTTGAATAAAACATGGCAACAATTGAAAAACTATTTTTTTGTTGTGCATAGCAAATCAGGCTCAAATCCACCAGAGAATATTTTTCCTGAATTTGTGGTATTTTTTCCTCTTTTATGATATACATTATGTGCTTCTGATGGCCGAAAATGAAACATCTCCTTTTTAAGTCCTAGAAACATTGTGTCTCGGGAATGTCCCTGCTTTGCTTCACCTGTAATGCTTAGCTTTAAACTGAGCTATAATATAGCTTTGCTTAGATTATAAACTGAGGACTAAAATGCTTCGAACTACCTTGCCGCTGCAAACGGTGACATAGCGCTGGGCGGTGAGGGGTAAGATCAAATTAAAGAAATGTTTGAAACACGCCACGAGGCGCCGTCAGTGGCGAATTCGCGGACTTCCAATTAATTAATGTCATTTGCTTCGCCCGTCGCGTCGCTCCGCTCACCGCTAACTCGTGAACGGGGTGTAATAGATATATAATGCTTGCTGATTGACTTTCAGACTGTGGTATATAACAAGAAATGCATATAATATAACATCCATAGTAGGCTTTTATCTCTGTCACCTTTGACCTGAACTAGACTCAAGAGCTACACCAGCAGGGTCGCGGGACTGTCTCATCTAGTAACCGTAACCCTGGAACGTAAAGGTAGCCCTTTTCCTGAAAGATCACCTTGGATTTTAGTCAGTACAAGTCTGACAGTCCCTCCCGCCCTGCCCTGGGTGGGAGGACTCATTTGATGATTTTACCACGATAAAAAAAGGGTCATCATCATCAGCCTATTAATGTTCCCACTGCTGGGACGCAGGCCTCCTCTCTGTGAAAGGGAGTGGGCCATAATCCACCACGCGGGCCCAGTGCGGATTGGTGGATGTCACATGTCTTCGAATTTTTGGTTCTAGGACATGCCGGTTTCCTCACGATGTTTTCCTTCACCGTTTTGAGAGCAGTGGTGATGAAATAAATTACACAAAGTAATGCGCCTGGCTGGATTCGAACCCACGACCTACAACTCGTAAGTCGGGCCCGATACCACTGGGCCACCACTGCTCTCAAAAAAAGGGTGAAGTAAGGTTATTAGGTGAGATAGGCAATTCGGTGATAGAGTGTTAAAAGTCTTTCAAAACGTTTCCTATAGTAATGCGAAATGATGCAACTATTTTACCACGAAGGTGGATAAGACGTAGTGACACATTACCCGATATTGTTAAGATTCTATCACCGAATAGCTTCACTACCACCAACGGTCACCAATTAACCTTAATTCAATAATTAGTTACAAACGTAGGTGGAGTATAGTCTACTATAACTATGGGTGCATACTAGCTTTGTACACCTTCAATTTTTGCAACACCTCCATAACAAAGTATTTAATTTTCATTTATAAAATGTTTGCCCTCTAACTTTCAAATCAAAAATATTCAGACATGATTTCCTAAAACATGAAATAGCAACAACATTTTAGTAGAAAAATACGTATTTCGAAACAGCTTGATTAATCAAACATAAAAGAGTTAACATGATCTGCCCCGAGGGTCCGTTTCACCCCCTAGCTGTCGAACGATTCTTTTTCTGCATGAAACTATCTAGCAGAGCGGCTCTAACTGGGGTGAGATTAGACGGTCACATCATAGGGAGCGGGACTGATGCTGAGCTTTTGATTTAGATGACCGTCTGGCCATATACTAGTACTAAATTTTTTCATTCATCTGTCTTTATTTCAATTAATTTTGAAATTAACTTGAGAAACTTCTTTCATAGGTACTCCTCTATAACTTTCTTGAGCATTAATTTTTAGTACCCAATTGTAAGCCATAGGTCTTCCCATATATTTCTTGAGAAGAATCACCTAGAACCATCCATAAAATTTAAAAAAATATATATCGACTTTTAGCAGAAGTTTAAATGAGTAAATAAAATGTCGATAACATTTTTGTGAAGGAAAAAATCGTGAGGAAACCGGCATGTACTAGAAATAAAAAATTTAAGTCATGTAACATCTACCAACCCAGACTGGGCCCGCGTAGTGGATTTATAGCCCACTCACTCTCACAGAGAGGAGGCCTGTGTCCCAGCAGTGGGAACATTATAGGCTGATGATAATGATGAAAATGTTTGTGCCTCTATACAATTTTTATTATTTATTCATGCTCGCGTTTGACTTCCTTTTCGACTATAAGTTTTCTTGAGGTATTAATAAAACATTCCTTAAGTACAACAACCCTTTTGAAATATTTACCATCCGTCATCATTTGCCTGCACTTCTCACCTAAAGGGAGGGCTATAGTTCCAACTCACGGGAGGGCTTTTTTAAGGCTTCTTTTTTTCACGAAACTGTCTAGCTCAGAGCGCCTCTAACTGAGGGTGAGATTAGACGGTTACATCATATGGAATGGAACTGTTGTTCTGTTTTGGATGTTACTGTCGATTTGGTGCCGGTTACAGGGTATTTCAAAACTTATTTGTATTGAAATACAACGACTTACAACATTTGAAAAAAAAATTTTTTTGACGGCGCGATAAGTGAGTTGGCTGACTGATTCACTGCTTCGGTGCGTGTCGCGAATTCAATTCCCGCGCTAAACTAATATTGGTAAGATATCTGAGTTAGTTTAAACTTTCCCGATGCAAGAGTTTCTTGAGTGGGAAAAGGATCATAAAATGACCTGTTAAAATATGTGTTTCAAAGGTTTCCAACAAATATCAAAAGAAAATTAGGCCTTTGATTTCTTCTTCCTACAACATAGCAACATACTATAGCGACTTTTTAAACAATGAAAAGCCACGCTACGATCTATCTAACAATTTTGTTCCTGGTGGTATTTTCCCGAAGTGTAATTAACCACTTTCAATTTAGTTAACACTAACACAGGTCGACAGCAATTTTGCGCATGGGTTCTACAATCTACATAAGTTATTTTTATTGTTTGTATATCTAGAAATAAGAATATGAACAAAAAAAAGTTTTGAATTTGCTTTTATGAGTAAAAAAAACCGGCCAAGTGCGTGTCGGGCCACGCACAGTGTAGGGTTCCGTAGTTGCCCATCAAAATACTTATGCGAACTAACTAAACTGATTCGCTGAATTTAATTTTAAAAAGAAGAATTTTCAAAATCGGTCCAGGAGTCTTTGAGAAATCGGGCAAAATACATTTAAAAAAAAGATTACGACGAATTTAGAACCTTTTTTTTTTGAATTTAGTTAAAAATAGTTGACGATAAAAACCTACCTATCCCCAAAAAACATACCGTAAAACATACCTATTAAAGCTGTAAAAATAAAGTTGACAAACTTACATTTGCAGTTGAATAACATGTTCTCCGATACATTTTGTTTAAGAAAAATATTATCCAAGTACATTTTATAAGTTGGTCGACTATTACTCGTAAAGTTGTAAAGCCTACTAAGTCATGACAATTTTCTTTTAAACTTCGTTATATATACTACTATTGTAAATTTTTTCATACCCCCACACATAACCGTTTAGCTGGTAGAGGGGGGGGACACTCGAGTCGAGCAAAATTTAGCACTTTAAAGCTTAATATTTCACAAACCAATTTTTTTATCAAAAAATTGTTAATGGAAACTGTCAATATTTTTTAAAGACCTATTTAATGATACCCCACACTATGGGGTACGCGAGAAAAAAAAATAACATCCCCACTTTACGTGTACAGGAGATACCCTAAAAAAAAATATTTTACGAGATTTTATTTTACCACTTTTTCGGCACAACAAATCCATATATTTACACCAAATTACAGCTCTCTAGTACTGTGCGTCTCTGAGCTAAACTGCGGACAGACGGACGGACGGACGGACGGACGGACGGACGGACATGGCGAAACTATAAGGGTTCCTTGTTGACTACGGAACCCTAAAAATGGGTAAATTAAAATCAATGAAAATACCTAAAAATTGACACAGAGATGAGTTATTATAGAGGAAACCGTACATCCATTCATGTTTTTTTTTTACAAAATAAGTTTTATAATAATGTCAAATTATTTAAAAAATAACAGTTTTAGTTTTCCTGCTATTTTTAGTAGATTTTTTTCTTATTAATCCCCAAATAATAGTCTCCCATCATGTCCCTTTCAGTACTGGCCTTGGTAACGTCTCTCAAATGCTTGTCAAATCTCAAATTGTCTTGATAGAAGCGTTCCTCTTGTTCTTCCGTACGAGCTTCCATGTTATCTTTAAATTTATCCAAATGAGAATGTAGTATATGCATCTTTAGTGTGTCTTTAGAGACATTCCACTTCCGATGATGGAAATATTTCGTAGTCGTGTCAGTGATCAGCTCGTCATAACTTTCAGCTCTAGGGTTAACAATAAAACCATGAAATACTGCCTTAAAACTGTTCCTGGCTTCTTTCTCTTCAATGCTAAGTAACTTCAGGAAAATATCACAATTGGTTTTTTTTTTATTTGAGGGCCCACAGAGACTCCAGCATTAATTTTCGCCTCTGAAAGCTTTGGAAAAAAAACTCTTAAAGCAAACATTTTTGATTTGTGATCACATTTTTTTAAATAAATATGCTTGTTTAATCAGAATAATATAAGAAGATAAATAATAGAATAGAATAATATATGAAAATAAGTAAAACCCATGCACAATTTTTTTTTTCATTTGTCGACCGGTGTAATTTAATCTAATTTAATACCCACAGATTACTTCAATCAAGGCTTCATTATTAACTTGTAAAAATTAAATATGACTCATTATGAAAAAATACTATCATTACTCCCTTTTAAAAATATCCCCTTCACTGACCAACACATCGATTATACCACCCCTTGTCATCCACATATCGAACACATTCGTAGACCGTCTACGCCTCGTAGGCGCCTACGTCGGTGCTACGACATAACCCCTTACCGCGTAGCATAGTTTATTTTTGTTTCGGCCCTCTGCGTCTGTGTTAGGTTATACTTGGATTGTAAAGGGGATTCGAATAAGGGGTTTAATGTTGCTTAGTGCGTTTTAGAGGATTTTTTCTGAATGTGTGTGTGTGTTTGAAAGGTTAATAATTTTTAATTGATTAGTTTTTAGGGTTCCGTAGTCAACAAGGAACCCTTATAGTTTCGCCATGTCCGTCCGTCCGTCCGTCCGTCCGTCCGTCCGTCTGTCCGCAGTTTAGCTCAGAGACGCACAGTACTAGAGAGCTGTAATTTGGTGTGAATATACGGATTTGTTGTGCCGAAAAAGTGGTAAAATAAAATCTTGTAAAATATTTTTTTTTAGGGTACCTCCTGTACTTACACGTGAAGTGAGGATTTTTTTTTTCTCGCGTACCCCTTAGTGTGGGGTATCATTAAATAGGCCTTTAAAAAATAATGATAGTTTCCATTAACAATTTTTTGATGAAAAAATTCGTTTGTGAAATATTAAGCTTTAAAGTGCTAAATTTTGCTCGATTCGAGTGTCCCCCCCCTCTACCAGCTAAACGGTTATATTTGGGGGTGTGGAAAAATTCACAATAGTAGTATATATAACGAAGTTTAAAAGAAAATTATCATGACTAAGTAGGCTTTACAACTTTACGAGTAATAGTCGACCAACTTATAAAATGTACTTGATTCAATTTTTTCTTAAACAAAATGTATCGGAGAAACAATAAATCAACTGCAAATGTAAGTTTGTCAACTTTATTTTTACAGCTTTAATAGGTATGTTTATAAAAATGTTTTTTTGGGGATAGGTAGGTTTTTATCGTCAACTATTTAACTAACTTCAAAAAAAGGAGGAGGTTCTAAATTCGTCGTAATCTTTTTTCTTATGTATTTTCCCTGATTTCTCAAAGACTCCTGGACCGATTTTGTAAATTCTTCTTTTTAAAATTACATTCAGCGAATCAGTTTAGTTAGTACGCATAAGTATTTTGATGGGCAACTACGGAACCCTACACTGTGCGTGGCCCGACACGCACTTGGCCGGTTTTGTGTGTAATATTAATGTTTCTCCTTATGAAGGAGGCCTAACATTAAAATAATGCTAATGATGTTTTATCGTTAGTGGTATCGGCCCGGACTTGCGAGTTGTAGGTTGTGGGTTCGAACCCCGCCAGGCGCATTACTTCGTGTAATTTATTTCATAACCACTGCTCTCAAAACGGTGGAGGAAAACATCGTGAGGAAACAGGCATGTCCTAGAACCAAAAATTTGACATCCACCAATGCGCACTGGGCCCGCGTGATGGAATATGGCCCACTCCCTATCACAGAGAGGAGGCCTGTGTCCCAGCAGTGGGAACTTTATAGGCTGATGATGATGATGATGTTTTATCGTTGTGAAAAAACCTATGTATTGAAAAGAGTAACCATGAAGTTTCATGGTGGTTCTTCTCAATGGAAACGACGTATTATTATGAGAAAAAATATTTTGATTTGTGATGTTTGTCTTATGTTCACTATGGATCGCGGAACAGTCTCATCAGGTTACGATGACCCTGGAGCGTAAAGGAATATTGAAAGATAACCGTGGATTTAAGTCAGGAGAATCCAGAAAAGAGGAAGAAGGAAATCTAGACTCATTTTATGATTTTACCAAGAAAAAAAAAAGTTCTGAACTAGGGGTATTCCCGAATGAGCAAATATTTTCAGAGCACCTATGTGAAGAGCAAGTATTGTATTCCCAATTAAGCACTGTGTGTATAGAGTCAATCTGCCTAGTATTATATAACTTCATAGCCAGCATTGTGTGAGAGCTATCATTGACTAGATACCTACGTCTTTATTGACTTGAATGACTCTGGCGGTTGAGAGCATGTCATGCTCACTCAAATGTCTCGCTGATGGTGGCATGTGTGTCGGATCATTTAGTTCCCTTCAAAATGGTTGAGCTGAATGGTGCTGATATATGTGTCATGTTCGTGAACGGGCGCTGTCAGTTGGGACTGGTCATCTCTTAGCTGCCACGGTCTATTTTTATTATTAATAACTTTATTTTTGAATTGTCTTTATAGATTTACTATGGACACTAATAACTTGCCACATCGTTCTCAAGGTTTCTCGAAGGTTTTTTAGGCTGGCCACACTGGTAGCCGGTTGTCAAAAGTAAACGTTCTGTAGATTTAATTTTAAAAAAAATAGTAAAAAGTGTAAAAGTCAAGTTAAATTAGTGTTATTTAGTTTAATCTAGTTATAAGATACATGAAACAGTAGTTATACAGTGTTTTTATCGCGAAGTCTTCGTAAAATCAGTGACCAAAACCAGCTGTCAACAAAACATCCCAACGGTGACGGATTTCAAACAATCATCGAACCCGGGGAGTATTTTTAAATGTTTTTGTAATTGTAGTTAATATTTACATTACACGGAACAAAACAGAATACTGCTCCGGTCTCTGAGCAACGTCCATCACACACCGGCACTGGTTTATGACTCCTTTTGCTTGACAATTGGTGGAAGCAGAATCGAAGACGTAAACATTCGCCCATACAATAAACACTACATAATATACTACACAAAATAGGACTCATCAGCTTGCCTTAATCCCTTGACCAAAAAAAAAAAAACCTTGTAATGTGGCAAAATCTTAGATTAGTGTCAAATTATTAACAGAATTAAAAATTAAAGCAGTTTATATTTCTTTGTATCTCTTTTTTTAAATTCTTTAGTTTCTAAATATTTAACTCTTTAATCTACTTATAACTTTCAATTTAATTTCTTTGCTTTTCCATTTTTATTTTTTCCCTGTCTACCTCCCATTTTATAAATATCATATAAAATTTTCAAAAAACATTAACTGCTCAAATTCACACATTTCAGGTGACATTCCAAAGGAAAATGATGACCCGCAGTGCAACCATTAAGGAGTTGGAAGCGAAGCTGAGAGCCACACTAAAGGAACTTGACATTTCTAAAACGGAATGTAAGAAATTGCTTCAAGAGATTGATGACAGTGAAGTGGAGGTGCAGAAGGTTGTTGAAAAGAACACCTTCCTCAAGAACCAACTGGCTGAACTTCACATCGAACACATGGACTTAACCGACAGGCACGGTCAACTACAACATCAAGTATTAACATTCCAAAAGTGCAGTGATACATATGAACTGGCCATAAACAGAATATCAGAACTAGAACAGGAACTATGTGATGCCCATAAGGCCCTTTCACTCACAGAATCTGCAAAGATTAGTGAACAAGTAACAAATACAAATAGCCTTTTCCATGAGTTGGTTGGTAGTCAGTCAAAACTAGTGTGTGAGCCATCTGTAACTATAGACTTAACTGGTGATGACACCATACCATTGTGTCCCATTATTGTAAGTCATAATAAACTAAAGAAATATATTAAAATTAAGAAATTAATAAAACGGTCACAAAGGTCAATTAAAAAACAAAACCTTTTAAAATTAAATATTTCCCTTAGAAAGAAACATGTGATCCTTAAAAATAGTCTCGATATGTGCTGTAGTGAGTTAGATCAATATAGGGAAAAATATGATATTGATACTCAGCTCCTCCAAAATGATTTGTTATACAAGGAGTGCTTGCTGAAGGACATATTTGAAAAATATGAAAGATCACAGGAACAGTTAAGTGACCGTCTGTTTGAAGCCGGGGAATTGCTGGATTTGGTGAAGGAAAATGCAGAGAAATATGAGTCACTGGCAAATAATCTCCCTTGCAGCTGTGCAATTAAACCACCTCCCCCTGAGCCCCAACTTAACTTGACAGCTCTTCCAGCAAAGACTTATAATCAAAAGAGTAAAACTATACTTTTTAGTGACGAGTTAGGGTCAGGCTTTGGAAAAATATTACATAACTACCTAAGCCATAGTTTTACTAACCATTGTTATCATAATATAAGTTTTAAACAAATGATAAATAGAATTACTAATTCAAATCTAGAGGACTGTTCTTCTATAGTTCTCCTTTTAGGAAATAGCTTAACTGTTACAAAAAAGGACATAGTGGATGGTGTGGACTCCTTACTGAAGTTAAACATAGGAAAGCTGATGTTGTGCGCTTTTCCTTACTCTGATAGTTTAAGTGAATGTGAAAATAACCATATTTATAAGTTAAACTGTTGCATTCACATGTTGACATGTTGTCATAGTGACAAATTGTTGTTTTTTGATTCTAACAATTTTGTTAGTAGTTTTGTTTTGCATCGGAGACATTTATCTCTGTCTTGGAAATGTCGACATTTGATTGCTATGTTGATAGCATATAATATTAACCATGCTGTTGCTGATGTATTCGATTCTAGGTTAAGTAGGTTAAGTAGTTGTTTAAGTGACGAGTCTGTGTTGTTAGGTTGCCCTAACAACATAGTGATACAGTGTTCTGTACCTGCATGCTGTACGAAGGAGGGTCTACCTAATATACCACCTGCCTTGGAGACCACTTCTACTCAGGTTGGGCATTCCCTTCCTGCTAGTACACTAGACGGTCCCGTCGGGGAGATCACTCCGGATATTATTTTAAACTAGATTGTAAGACAACAGAAGAAACCTCTGCAATTAGTAACTCATTATCAGTGAACAATAAACAGGTTTCTTCTAGCAAATTAGTTAAATATAAAATAGCAAATGGAGAGCAACACACTTTAAAATTGTTTAATCAGAATATTCAAGGGTGCTCTTCTAAATTACTGGAATTAGAAATGTTTTTGGAATCAACCAAGTTTGATATTGTTTGCCTTACAGAGCATTGGTTAAAAGATCATCAAGTTATGTCTATTTGTTATGATAATTATTGTGTAGTTAGCCATTTCAGTCGTAAATGTATGATACATGGCGGATCGTTAATTCTAATTAAGAAATCGATTAAATCTAAAACTAGAAATGACATTGTTGAACTGTCAGTTGAACATACCATTGAATTGTCCTGTGTTGAGCTTGATAAGCATGTTATAGTATGTGTTTACAGACCCCCAAATTATCAGAATCTACCTATGTTTGATACTATAATGGAAGATGTTTTAAATAAAATATGTACTAACAGTAAATCTGTCATCATCTGTGGTGATTTTAATATTAATTTATTAGAAAATAACTCCAATAGTGTTAGATTGTTGAGTCTTTTTAAATCTTTTAATTTGTCACATGTTTTTATGGAACCAACCAGAGTGACAGCTTCTTCTGCCACTTGCTTAGATAATGTATTTTCTAACTGTGATTACTTACATAAGGAAATTGTTAATAAACTGCCATCTGATCACAGTGGCCAAACAATAACGTTTTGCGCCTATAAACCTATTCAAAAAATTCAAATAAGACATAGGCCAATTACAGATAAAAAAAGGTTGCACTCCAGGAGTGCCGGTAGAAGTGAAAACTTTTTTGTTACTATGTTTTATTTTTAATTTGAATGACGTCTTACTCATTTTCGATCAGGGTCACGTGACCCTGACGGTCACGTGACCCTGACGGTCACGTGACCCTGACGCGAGTTTTAAATTTTTTACCCATTACAGAAAAAGTGTACAACGCCGCTAAAGAAGTTTTCACTTCAAAATTTAGAAAATATGAATAATACTATAGCGAGTAAATTATGTGATCATAGGTTTAATAATATAAGTGACCCAAATGAGTTCTACGCCGAGTTTTTTGGAATTTTAAAAACAGAATATAATCGTATTTGTCCTCTTAAAACTAAAACTATCTGCACAAAGTTCTTATTTAGTGATTGGGCAACACCAGGAATTCGCAAAAGTAGAGATAAACTTTTCGAACTTTATGATCTTAAGAGTCATAGAATGGATGATATTAGCTTTCATCAGTATGTTGCCAAATATTCAAAAACTTTTAAACGTGTATGTAAAATAGCTAAGGCTCTTTTTATTAGTGGTAAAATTAAATCAGCTGATGATAAAATTAAAACAACCTGGAAAATCATAAATAATGAGACAGGCAGGAATAAACAGCGTAATAACGAATTCAATTTAGAAACTGCACATGGTCCTATAAACACAGATAAAGATGTAGCTCAGGAATTTGAAAAGTTCTTTTCGAATATACCTCTTAAGACTACTGAGCCATTAAATTCGTCACCAGCACTCTCTGCTGCCTTACTTAGAAATAATGTAAAGGCATGCCCGATGGAGTTTAGGTTTCGGCACACAAACCCCCAAGCAGTGATTAAAGCATTCAAAGATCTTAAAATTAAATCAACAGAAGATCTCTGGGGAATGTCTGTGAAGGCCTGTAAATCAATAATAGAAACCGTAGCGCCTTATTTAGCTTTTTTATTTAATACCAGTGTAGACCAAGGAGTGTTTCCGGATCTTATGAAGCATAGTAAGGTAGCTCCACTTTTTAAATCGGGTGATTGTAAGGAAGCTAACAATTATAGGCCTGTGTCAATTTTGCCAGTTTTCAGTAAGGTGTTTGAAAAGTTAATGCTTGAACAAATGCTATGTCACTTCAATAGAAACTCCATCTTTCATGATCAACAGTTCGGTTTCACCAAAGGTCGTTGCACAACTGACGCCGGTGTTACCCTATTGAAGAACATTTTTAACTCCTGGGAGGAAGCGCAAGATGCCATAGGAATCTTTTGCGACCTCTCAAAGGCATTCGATTGCGTAAACCATGAAACGCTTTTGCTGAAACTGGAACATTATGGAATTAAAAATACAGCTCTTGATTTACTTAAATCATACCTAAGAGATAGACAGGTTAAAGTTCAAATAAACGGTACAAACTCCTTAGGGGCTAAAATGACTATGGGCGTGCCTCAAGGTTCTATTTTGGGTCCATTCCTTTTCTTAGTCTATATTAATGACTTACCCCATTTACTAAAAAATCAACCACAGATGGTGTTATTTGCCGATGATACATCGTTAATTTTTAAGATAGATAGACGTGCACAAAATCTAGACACTGTTAATGACTGTATTTCTAAGGTTCAAAATTGGTTTACTGTTAATAATTTAGTTCTTAATGAAAAGAAAACAAAATGTATTCGATTCACTTTGCCAAATGTTAGAAGTAGCGATTGCGACATTTTATTGAACGGAGAAAAATTAGATTTTACTGATCAGACAGTTTTCTTAGGAATCACGTTAGACGATAAACTACAATGGGGCCCCCATATAGCATCTTTAGCGGGGCGACTCAGCTCAGCCGCTTATGCTGTTAGAAAGATAAGACAGTTAACTGACGTCGAAACTGCGCGTTTGGTTTACTTCAGCTACTTTCACAGCATTATGTCTTATGGTATTCTACTGTGGGGCCGGGCAGCTGACATTGAATCCATTTTTGTTTTGCAAAAGAGAGCCGTCAGAGCAATTTACAAACTATGTCGTCGCGAATCTCTTAGGGAACTATTTAAAAAGATTAACATAATGACAGTGCCTTGTCAATTTATTTATGAAAATATAATGTATGTTAGGAAAAATCTTCATCTTTTTAATAAAATAAGCGATAGACATAATTTTAATACTAGAAATAAAGATAAAATTGATCAACCTTATTATAGATTGTCCAAAGTCCAAAAATCTTTTATGGGGTTCTGTGTTAAATGTTATAATAAAATACCTAGCGAAATTTTAACTCTAAATGAAAGAAAGTTTAAAAGTCACATAAAAAATACACTTAGTAAACAAGCATATTATAAATTAGAAGATTATATCCAAGATAAAAATGTCTGGAAACATGCCGGTCCTGCTCCATAGTACAATGTAGGGCTTAAGCAGAATCAAGCTGGTTGATATTCGAATGCTCACACACTTCTTATATTTTGTAAAATAGCTTTGATTGCAATATTTTGTTAAAATGTGAACACCATGTACCTTTTTGCTTTTTTTAATTCTTATTTTTATTAATTTTTTTTTTATAATATTTAGTCTATATTTTCAAGGTACATTGCTTCCACATTATATATTTCAAATGATGTTATAAAAAAATTGTAAAACATGTTTAAAAAGAGTAAGTATGGAGTTTCTTGCCCATTCTTCTCCATACAACCTACCTTAGCGAATGGGTGTAGAATCAATCCCATCCCATCCCTTTCCTTAATTTTAATATTCGACGTTTAAAAGTGCCTCACTGATGGCCTATTTGAAATAAATGATTTGACTTTGACTTTGACTTTGACTTTCTCACATAATGTACCATCTGATGATGAATGATGTAACAAAAGATCTGTAATAATTTTGGCGATTGAAAAAGAGTGTCCATGGAGTTTCTTGCTCATTCTTCTCCATAGAGATCTACGCTTTGGAATGAGCACCTACGGTACTTTCACAGTTTTTATGTCTTGTGACTGGGACTGTAGCACCATAACTATTTTCTAGTACTAGTTTTATTTTATGTCTCTTGACAATTCAAAAGTGCCTGTAATTGGCTTAGTTGAAATAAATTATTTGATTTGATTTGATTCGATTTGATTTGCACCTATCAATATTTTGACAAGTTGCTCAATCGGGAATGAAATATAATTCAAATCTATATGAGATAGTGTGAGGAGCTCGTGGCTAAATAATTACAGCCGCACAGGCCGATCTTCCGGATTAAGCCGCGCTTGGCGAGGTTGGTCTGTGGATGGGTGACCATCTGTCATAGCGAGTTTTCTCCTCGGAAAGCACGTAAAGCCGTTGGCCCCGGCTGTCATTTGTAGATCTTTGATAGTCGTTACTGTTAGTCAGAAGCTCTAGAGTCTGACAACCAGTCTTGTAATGGGGTTTCGTAGCCCAGTTACTGGGTTGTGGAGGTCCGATAGGCAGTCGCTCCATGTAAAATACTGATATCCAGCTGCGTCTGGTTCGACTGGAAGCCGACCCCAATATAGTTGGGAAAAGGCAGGCAGATGATGATGATGAGAGTGTGAGTCTGACTTTCCGTACCGCTCTCCACAGGACAAAAGGACTTATTTGATGATTTTACCACTCAAAAAATAGGCTATTTGTTTGATCAGAACTTATTTATTAACATAAAAGACTCGCGGCATGCGGGCAGTGAGTAATGGGTGACTCGCCGTCCGATCATGAACCATGCCCGGGTCTACGGCGCGTCGAGTTCCACGCGCGCTTCAAGGAGCTGTCAATCTGACGAGGAGCCCGTTAGAGGGCCAAATCCTGCCGGGGTCGCGGGACTGTCTCATCAGGTAACCGAGACCCTAGAACGTAAAGGGCTATTGAAGTATCACCGTGGATTTCCCTCACGCCCTGCCTTGGGTAGGAGGACTCATTTGATTTTACCACGATGAAAAAAAAAACCAGAAGACGTATTTTTTCGTTATGATGTCTTGAAACGAATAGTAATGATTACAGCATCAATAAATTGAAAATCTATGTGTGTCAGTTAGGGTATTTGAAAATAATGGACCATTCGTAAAAGAAAATATAGGAATTATTCCAGTTGGATCCCACTTTTGGATCCCATTTTTAGGTATTCCCGATGGATCCCATTTTTAATTCCCGTTGAATCCCACTTTTTGACAACATGAGTACATAATCAGTAGAAAAGTGTTACCGTTATTTTAAAAATGTATCTTCTGCAGTTTGGCAGAACCCAAACGAGCGTAATTTTTGAGTCGTGAGTCGCAGAATTACGGTCGCTTTCATAGTCGGTTTTGAGTCGCGGAAGACTTTTTCTATGAAAGCGACCGAAATTCTGCGACACACGACTCAAAAATTACGCTCGTTTGGCCTCGCCCTTTAATGCATTTTTTTAATAGAGTCTCATTTACAATACGATTTTTTTTTATAGAGTATAATTTAAAGCCTACATTGTCCCTCAATAAACACAGTATTACTGGTTCATTCAATTATTCGATATTGTGATTAAAATCCGCCGTAAAATCAAACCATTTATCTTTAATTAGGTAGTAATTAAATAGCATTTGTGGGATTTGAGTGGCGTTTTGTATGTTAGGAGCGGCTTATGTCCGTACGGATGGATATAGGTGATGATACTCATGATGGTAATTGGGGTTTATAGTTTTGGTGTATTGTGTAAAGTTCATAAACGGGACCCTTTTACTAAAACTTCGCTGTCCATCTGTCACGAGGCTGTATCTCATAAACCGTGATAGTTACACAGTTGACATTTTCACAGACGATGTATGTATTTTCTGTAATCGGTGTAAAGAAAACTACTAAAAAACAGAATAAAATAAATATTTAAAACGGCAAAAAAATCATGAATGTTACTTAAGAGCCGGATGCAAAAAAACACGTTTTTTTCCGTTTTAATTTTTATTTGAGATGTGTTTTTTCTTGACTAGTCTTGATCAGAGGTGACAGAGACGAAACATACGATGGAGCGACCTTAACCAGAAGACGTGGTCGCGGGACTGCTTTAGGTAACCTTGAACCTGGAACGTAAAGTGCTATTGAAGGATCACCGTGAATTTTAGTCAGGACAAGTCTGACAGTCCCTCCCGTCCTACCCTGGGTAGGAGGACTCATTTGAAGAATTTACCACGAAAAAAAAACCCAGAAGACGTGTTTATTCCTTTTGATGTCTTGAAATGAATAGGCATAATAACAGTATCAATAAATTGCAATTAAAATAATCGACACATTTTTTTTGTCAAAATCCATTAATATTGACGAAAAGGAAAAAAAATCAAAACTAGCCCTAAAAATATACCTAGAACGTATTGTAAATATTAAAGCTTCGTATCTTTGCCAATTTTGGCTTACTTTACTAAAGAAAATATAAGGGTCTAATAATTTTTGAAAATCTAACTGGCGGATAAAGTGAGCAAGGTGACTTTTTCTTTTTCTTGCTACTGTTGATATTGTGTTTGTAATAAGATATTTTTTGTGGTTATGTTGCGGTAATAATCTATTAAATAATTTGGTTTTTGTGCTAGGTACGTTTTATAAGATTAATTAAGAAAACGGGCTAAAAGAAAATGGAAATTAAGGAAGTTGAATTTTGCTGCAAAACAAGAGTTACTAAAATGAATAAAAGTAGAAATGAATATGAAGGCATTTGTTATCTTTGCACGCGGGACTGTCTTAACAGGCTACCGTGACCCTGTAACGTAAAGGGCAATTAAAGGAACATGGTGAATTTTAGTCTTACAGTCTCTTTCGCTCCATCTAGGACGGATATGATGGTTTTACCTAAAAAAAGTAATTTTCCTTGTTTACATGGCTTGGTTAATTCTGTTGTATGAAGGATGGATGTTACTCTTCAATTTATCAGTAAAAAATCTTCAAAGAAAAAGAACAAGGCATTAAATTAATAAACTACCCTCCATAAGAAGATTATGCTCATTTATTAAATGGATCATTACCTTCTAATATGTTTTATTTTTTATCAACGAAGTTGTTTCGTATTTCAACTTAGAATTTTTATTATCGACTTGATTTTTTTTTAACGTTAGAGAATTTACACGAGGAACGTTTTCTATTAATTAGAATAATTCTCTTTGACTTTTCTTACAAAATAGAGCAAATAAAACTGAAAAAAAAAAAACTTGAAGACATAAAAATAGTTCGAATAAAAAGTGAGTCGGCCTCTTTATCGATTAAAGATGACCCAAAAAAATATTAGTTCATTGCATCAGAAACCCACAAATAAAACCAAGTAATGGTAAAACAAACATGCCGTGACTGTGCCCCATAGAATTGTCATCGCAAATCATCTGATACCGGGTAACCCGAAAAAAAAGACAAAAACAGTACAGTCTACTAATAAAAACTTCTAATAAACATGCAACTAAGCACTGGCTTCCGGGCAAATAAAACATAAAAATATATCCTATTTTCATAGGGCGAGGGTGTGGGGCTGTGGGGGGATTCCCACCCCCGGCTGCGCAAAAACCCAAAAACATCGAAATGAAAATGAGTATAACGGGGAGGGAGGCGCGCCTATGTGTTGGTAATTCATTTTTAACATTACACTTGTGTGTGTTTTAAAGTACAGTCGGGATGAAGAACTGTTGGCTGTTTCAGTAATGAGCTGATGCTGTGTCGAGATGAGGAAATGAAGATTTTTCTTGATTAGGCTTTGTGTTTAGGGATTGACTTGCACTATGCAAGTAGTAATTAGTTTGCTTCATATCTCTCGACTGTTTCATGATTAAATTCTGATATTGTGTATAAAAATAATTCTGTATTTAAAAGGCGATAGATTGGGCAAAGCATTTGTGTATTAATTGATCGAATTATTGATTGTACATCAAAATTAAGTAGGTATAATTAAAACTTCTTCAAAATTTTACTTCCAGTATTTTTCAGCACATTTTGAATATTTTGTATTACTGTTTTTTTCTATTTTTTTTTTTTTAGCCTGAATTAAAAACTTTCAACATCTGCATTGCTCTTGTGCAAAAGTTTTGTTCAAAGACCGAAAAGTTGTTATAAAATATTTATGACAGCTTCGATTTAAGTTAAATACATCTAGATGTATACCCCAAAACATAAATTGAAACATACAAATCGCGACTAGGGTAGTCGAGTCAAGAATTGGAAATAAAATATTTAAGATCAAGCCTATCGAAATCTATCAGGAAGTAAAAAATAGTTTCTTTTAGATCCCAAAGGAGGGCTGTTGATGAGGAGGAACTACTTTGATAGCAAATGAGGGTAGATATACAAAGGCGTTACGGTCAAGAACTTGATTTTTTTTTGTGGAAATTCTTTTTTATTAAACTTCGGTTTACGGAAGTCCAACGGTTGGGTCACGGGCCTGTTTAAGAAAGTTATCGTGACCCTGGCACGTAACGGGTAATTTTTAGTCAGTAAGAGTCTAGTCGTTGTGTTTCCGTTACACCGGGAATACTTATTTTTGTTGATTAAACCCCAGAAAAAGCAAAAAAAGTAAGTTGAGCAATAGATTTTTTTAATGTTTATAAATCCAGAACTAATTTTTTATACTTTGCTGAAAACGAGTCAAAAATTGACTTCACATGCCGCACAAAGTTAAATGGTACTGTGCGTTATTTACAAAGCTGAATAGAAAATGACGTAGGTAAACTATTTCTAACATAGAGAACTCACATGGGCGGTCGGTTTGCCACCTGTTAGATTAGGCACGCCAACACCGCGTGTGTCATACATTCATATTTCACTCATAACTATGCAAATATTACTATACTTTTAATTTTAAACATTATGTTTGTAATTACAGTTATTTACCTATTGATTAATTAATTAATATAGGTTTTACGTGACTTGTTCCTACCTAAAGTTTTCATAGACTTTATCGTAAAAAAGAGGTACAAAATAAAATTGATGATGTAATTTATTTTTTTCTAATCAGCTCGCTGGGGCTGACTGTACACCCGCGAGTTCGCATTGTGCTCCCCTACACACATCTACACTAGCATCAACATAAAACGCAATTTTGTATTAGATTTAATTTGAGGGGCGCATGTGTGCGTGCGTGTATGTGTGTGCACGGAAGTGCTTGCTTCCTACGCACAAATTGATTACGAACGTCGTCGAAAAGAGGAATTTGCATATACGTGAAACCTCTTTTTTCTCTTTCCGTTTGAAAAAAATCAATCCATCTCGCGCTACGTCGCATTAATCTGCCGCGTATTTATTTATTTCTCTCTTTCGGTTAAGGATCAGTATTGCTAGCTTTGTGTTTTTTTATTTGTGAGTAGGTGTAGTATGTTGTACGCTTGAACTTGGCACGTCTTGTCGTGCGCGAAGGAAGTGCATGCGAGATAGTTGTGGGGCATAGTGGAGCGCAGGGAGCGCCGAGGTGCAGTCGCCCTCCGCCCGCCGCGGCGCCGCGCCGAGTGAGGCCCGATTTAAAAACTATACGGACGAACCCGCGCAGCGAAGCCCCGTAATACCACCCCCCGCGTAATGATTTTTTGGCGATGAATTTATATTCGCGCGCGAGCGGTGCCACTTTTTCGACCCCCCCACGAACCCCCAACCCCCGCTCATTAACGCAACCCAGATATGCAATTCTGATCTTTGACGAGGAGGCTGTAGTGTCGGCGGGCGCCTCGGCGGGAGAGGTGCCCCGTTTTGTTTTTTCCCGCCCGGCTTCATTATTGATGGCATCGGGACGGTAATGCGGAAGCATGTGTGAACGTTTCATTACAAAAGGTGGACGCGGCTCGTGTTAATATTGCAGACCGACCGGACCCGACCGGACGGGTGGACGCCTCGGGAAAAAAAAACTTTTACTCACTAAAAAAAAAATAGAAATTAACAGCCGCAATTAAATTTTTTGGATTACGGGTTCGGTCATAAGACAAAAATAAAATATTTTGGTTTAAGTTTTGGGCGCGCGGCGCGGAACTATTGGGCGCGTGTTCGGGAAAGTTTTCAGTGGAAGTTGGAGCGAAGTTTCCTCACGTGCGTGTGTGGACACGGAGCGGTCGTCGCACGGAGTGGCCGGCGCCGCTAGTCGCGGGGTTTCGCACAAACTCGCCGAATTCTATCCCAATTTTGCTAGTCGAATAGTTTTTATTGGTGCATATTTTGTCAATACTCGGGTTAAGTTTGTTTATTAGTCTGTCGTGTTACGTTACCGGACTTTGCTTCTCATATAGTGACTTTGTTGAACTTTGTTGATTGTTTTTGTTGAGTTACATTTTTGTGCGTTCGACGGCGGCCGATAGAAAAGGTAAGTCACTTAACCGTGCAACTGCAGCAATGTTTATTGTTAAGAGTACAAAACTCCGTGTATTTTCTCACATTATCTTCACAGTTTATGCGTTTAAAAATGCGGAAGTGGAATTAAAAATTCACAAAAGTTCTCAATATTTTTTTCTTTTGACAGAAATGTTCAAATATTTATAAAGTTGGAAGATTTGCATATTAAAAAAGAAGAATGGTCAATAGATACTGATTTTAATATGTTCACAATTAGCTTAACCCTCTGAATGCTGGGGTATTATTATGTTAATGTTTGGTCCGTGGATGCAGGGGCTAGCTCCTTGCAAGCGCCGCTGGACCTCGCGTTAGACAAATCTTGCATAAATAATTAGGATCGGCAAAGAATTGCATCCTCCGCTGACCTTACCATTGTTATTTAGCTTAACAAGTCTACGACTGGTCGATTTTAATATAGCGAAACGGATTTTTGTACTCCTTAAGGCTCAGGTCTTGTAAAATTCACTCGCGCCGAATTATTTGCGTAACTTTGTTTGTGATTTTTGAACAAAATAGTGCAATAGCTTGAAATATTATTATTGCACATAAATAACCATAATATAAGTAACAGCTAGTTATTTTTTTTAAGTTGATTTAAGTGGATTATATACGGTAAATCAAGCGTTCAAATCAGCTCTTTCCTGCCCAACGTCATTTCGAGTTACGTTGGTGCACTCAATCTGAGACAATGAAGAATTAATTTAAAAATCTGAGCAGCGCATAATGACCGCAATATCCTCGTCTTCAAACTGCGCTGATTAGTTTTTTATATTCATCTTTCATTTTCTAAATTAAGATGGCAGAATATTATCAAAATTCTCGGATTTTATCTCTCAATAAATAGTTTTTTTCATAAGAACTATGCATCGTAGGTATGTAATATTTAGATTATTTTGATGTCGACAGATCAATAAAGCAAATACAAAAAAAAAATTGTACCTAAAGCACTTTTTTTCAACATTAAAAAATATCTCAAATAACCTCTCAAAAAGTGTTTATAAACGAGAATTGCAAGAGAAATTCCTTAGTGGCGGGTGGACGGCCGGAGCGATCGGACGTGAGGTCCACGACGAATTTTTATTGGTCCCTCTCGCTCGCACCTTCTCTCGCTCTAACGGTGATTACGCACAGTTACGCATCTCAGGTTGCTCTACTTGATTAAATTAAAATATATTTTTTAACCAACGGAAAAAAAGGAGGAGGTTCTCAATTCGACATGTATATATATATATATATATATTTTATTTATGACCATTCATTACTTTTTCTTACGTGGTCCAATTTCAAAAATTCATTTTTTTTTTGTTGTACGTAGTGTATCTGAAGGTTGGTCCCATTTAAATATCAAAACTAAACGCGGCCTATATGGGTAGAAAAAAAGGAATTAATTGTCAATTTTCCTACAGAATTTTCAGTTGTGAACCGATTCTGTTGAAATAAAGTTAACATAATGTAAAGGACATTATAATTATACTATATAGCAGAGATATGGAGAAGTAACTAAACAGGTTCGAGCGAATTCCGACCTTAATGACATTTAAAAATTTAGTTTGTTTTTTCTCACATTCACGTTTGCTAACATTGCTCCTTCATTAAAATCCGGTTTTTGCATAAATGTCAGTAAGGTCGAAAATCGTTTGAACCTGTTTTTTAAATTGCTTAATGATAGCAAGTTAAAAAAACAGCTTCAAGCGATTTTCGACCTTATTGACATTTAAAATTTAGTTTGTTTTTTCTCACATTCACGTTTGCTAACATTGCTCTTTCATTAAAATCCGGTTTTTGAATAAATGTCAGTAAGGTCGAAAATCGTTTGAACCTGTTTTTTAAATTGCTTAACGATAGCAAGTTAAAAAAACAGCTTCAAGCGATTTTCGACCTTATTAACATTTAACATTTGGTTTATTTTTTCTCACATTCACGTTCGCTAACATTGCTCCTTCATTAAAATACGGTTTTTGCATAAATGTCAATAAGGTCGAAAATCGTTTGAACCTGTTTTTTAAATTGCTTAACGATAGCAAGTCATTGTATCACATTCACGTTCGCTAACATTGCTCCTTCATTAAAATCCAGCAATGAACAAAAGCGTTGGTTACTCTGTCTCCAGGTGGTAATGGACTGTGCCTATGACAAGGAGTGCAGTCCTTGGATATTACTGTGGTACCCCGGCCAGGGCGGGAGGGTCTGTCAGACTTGTACTGACTAAAATCCACGGTGTCCTTCAAATAACCCTTTCATGTTCCGGGGTCACGGTAATGAGATAGGTAAGTACCGCGACGCCAGCAGGCTTTAGCCCTCTAGAGGGGGACCCCGTCATCATGCTGACGCTATTTGAGGCGCTCGTAGAACACAACGCGCCGTCGACCCGGGCATGGCCCAGGACTTTTTATACCCGACTGCGCCAGGAGGGTTATGTTTTTCGAGTGTATGTATGTATGTATATTTCTTTGTGTTGCTCTGCAGCCTAAACGGCTTGATGGAGTTTAACTTGAGAGGTGTCGTTAGATTCGTCTTAAACGTGAGAGTGTCACTGGGTACATAAAACTGGCCAAGTGCGAGTCGAACTCGCGTGCAAAGGGTTCCTAACTAAAAATATTTTTTTAAGATCTCTCACACTCTATCAAGTGGGGTGTCAAATCAAAGGATTTTAAAAATGGTTTACCAAAATATATATAACATATGTTTCAATTTAATTTGGACTGATAAATGCTAACAAAAACTAAAAAAAGTAAAATAAAATAAATATTTAAAAAAACAAAAAACCCAACTGCGTAAAAAAACTAAAAAGAAAGTAACAAGCCAAGTAGTTTAGAATTCACTCATTCACACTCACAGTCGGGGCCCCTTGGGAAGATTTGATTGGTATAATTTGAATGGGCCCCGACTGTGAGTGTGAATGAGTGAATTCTAAACTACTGGGCTTGTTTCTTTCTTTTTAGTTTTTTTACGCAGTTGGGTTTTTTTGTTTTTTTAAATATTTATTTTATTTATCATGGTAAAATCATCAAATGAGTCCTCCCACCCCAGGCCAAGCGGAAGGGACTGTCAGACTTGTACTGACTTAAATTCACGGTGTTCTTCAATAGCCTTTTACGTTCTCGGTTTACAAAGGGTATACAAAGCGCCGTCGACTCGGACATGGTCCATGGTCGGACAGCGAGTCGCCCATTACGCGCTTACGATGGCCAGAGATGACCATGACCGAGTCACCGTGGGCGTCTACCACTGTGGCTGGGATGTAAGGTTTACGCTGTCCTCTCTCTCACGCGTCCCGCCTCTTCCTTCGCCAGCATCACTGCTGCACTGACCTTTTTTTAGGTTTAATTAGTTAAACACGATTGTTATTATTATTATTAAAACACTTGTGTGATACTCGTATTATTACAAACCAAGTCATATTAAAACTACTTATTAAGCAACAATTTCTATAACTCCTTTTAAATAATCCTTAGTAGAGCAATGTTCTTACCGCATCAAAATTGTTTTATAATAATTCAGTAGGCAGGATGTATGCGGGGGGTTGCGAGAAGGGAGCCCGAAATTTGACGTACGATCGACTGGCCGAACGCGATTCTATTTTGTGCAAACCAAGACTGAAGCCTTAACGTGTGAATTATTTTTAATTTATGTTTTTGTCTATTTTAGTTTTAAGTATGCTATTTTTTTATATTAGTTTTTGTGTATCGTTACGTTAAATTACAAAACAACAAAATTAAATTTTAACGTAATGTCAATAACTTTTACCAATATTTAATCGAAAAAAAAAATGATTCTCGTGAATTAATAAAAAAAAACTTACCTATTAAAATTACGTCTAGCCCGATAACGACTGACTATAATTTGACCTAGAACTTCCCGTTCAAAACTAGAACTATCACAAATATTATCTTATCACTAGAACAAATTATCTAAGTGTGTCGCAAAAAAACTATTATTGGTCTAGCACAATTTTTGCATATGGACGACATTTTTATCTACAAATTAAATTACCTTTCAGTTATGTTAATTTTTATAATTAAAGTAGGTAGTACATATTTCTAGGATAGTTGGAAGTTCTGCTTATAACATTAGTGGAAGAAAAATGAAGATATTTTGAAGATTGTTAAGTATCTACGAATAAAAAAGGGATATACGATATACTTACATTAAAAAAATAGGGCAAAGTTGAGGACAGCTTCGATTGCTGCTTACCGCACAAAAAAGTTGCTCCAATGCTTATTTAGTAGCTTTTTTTATCCTGGTAAAATCATCAAATGAGTCCTCCCACCCAGGACAGGGCGGAAGAGACTGTCAGACTCGTACCTACTGACTAAAATCTACGGTGCCTTCAATAGCCCTTTACGTTCCAGGGTCACGGTAATTCGATAAGTCCCGCGACTTTATTTAGTAGCTTATGTCATTAAATGAAGTAGACTATGACTACAAGTAGTCGAAGGCAGTACCTAAATATTTTACTAACATAATTGTCATATAACAATTAGGAAATGGGCAAAGAGCAGTGGTGGCCGAGTGGTATCGGCCCCGACTTACGAGTTGTAGGTCGTGGGTTCGAACCCAGCCAGGCGCATTACTTTGTGTAATTAATTTCATCACCACTGCTCTCAAAACGGTGAAGGAAAACATCGTGAGGAAACCGGCATGTCCTAGAACCAAAAATTCGAAGACATGTGACATCCACCAACCCGCACTGGGCCCGCGTGGTGGATTACGGCCCACTCCCTCTCACAGAGTGGAGGCCTGTGTCCCAGCAGTGGGAACATTTATAGGCTGATGATGATGATGATGAATTAGGAAATTATCTACTAATTAATTACAATCAGTAACTAAAATAAACAACTCTAAAAATTAATTAAAATAGCTTAGAAAACAAGAATGAGTTAAAAATAACTTAAAGCTCGAATCAATTTTACAAATAAATCATTCTTAATCCTCAAAATGTCTAATACTTGAATATCAAGAATCTGTTTTACTCTCGCCAAACTATCTAAAAATTATTTTCCACAAACACGCATTTCATTTCAACCCTTTCTTTATAACTGTCAAAAACGGCAAGTCTAACAATAATTAAGAACTGCAAACTACAAGCCGTTTTACTTGACCGTCCGTTTATGACCCTCTTCTAATTCCCACAATCTGTTGCAAGTTGAGGTCTCAACGCCCATCACATAGCTAGCTGCAATCTTGCAAAACACCCCTTTTTGATCCCGACACTATTGTCCATGGAGAACGGACCATAGATTAGGTAAGCAGGTTTTCAAAACGTCTCCGCTATTGTTGAACGGAGAAATAGTAATTAATTTGCAGTTTTGTTGCTACAGTACTTGTTATGGTGAGAAGCAAGAAAATAGAACGAGGATAAATAATATTTTTTACATGCAAAATTATCGCCCAAATTGGATCTACGAAAAAATTCACCGGTTACTTTTAATTTAGGTATTTTAGCCAAAGGACATTGACCGCTGATTTTCTTCGTTAAATATCGAAGTAAGACTTATGTAAAGTTTAAGATGTGTCCATTTTCAGATCGCAAAAGGAGCAGTATTATGAATAAGGAACCATTGGGAATGGGTTTGTTTACTTTTCTCTTAAAAACGTATCTTCTAGAGATTCAAAATAAATCTCTATTAGACTAATGTCTAAAACATCGAACATAGTAAACGCAAGAATTGCCAAAAAAACCCCTAATTAATCTACATTAATTAGTCAAAAATTAAAGTCCAATATCTCTAAACACACAAATGCAATTAATAAACATTGACAGAATAAAAATGGCGCATCATCTTATTTCTTAGATAAGGCCGCCGTACATTTATCTAAGTTACCTACGCTACCAATAATCTAGTCAGACACTCGATCGATTTAGTCTACCTAGGCATTCGTACACAAAATGCCAGACTAGGAAAAGAGTAAAAAAAACCGGTGACAGACTCATTCCGTCCGCCGTCTCGTTTCTAATCGCGCCCCCACACGCACGCGCGGCTTTTTAATTGCATGCCCCCACCCCCCACCCCCACCCCGGAAAAAAGGGCGAAGTATACGATGGATTAGCATACAACCTCAGCGAGAGAACGCGGAGCGCACCCCTTCAGTTTTTGCGTGTCGGATCCCGCCATATTTTTCGCGGTTGTATTTTTTTCGGGGGGGCGCGGGGAGCATGGAAGTTGCGTGCGCGCCGCGCCAGTCGGCTGGCTGCCGGCGACCAAGCGATGTGCATAAACCCGTCCGCGGCCCGTAACAACATACTGCACTCTCGCGGCAACAACCAAAGAAACTAAACATACCATTTTTTTATTTACTCGTTATAAACTGTGACCAAAGTGTAGTGCTGTGAGGATTTATTACAATAATTTAATATTAAAACGGGTAAGTTTTTCTAGATTGCCTAGTTATCAATGTGACGTTAGGACTAGCAAAATTTGGCGATAGCTGGGAGCAAGGTCGTGCCATAGAGATAAATTTATTTGCACAAAAAAAATGTGTTAGACTTATACGGATAACCTCATTTCGGAACAACGCGCGCTCTTGTGTTAAAATATGTTTCATTTCGCATATTTTTATTAATTTATCGTTTACTTAATAATAAACTCTTTTATCTTATAAATTGCGCCGTCAATTACTAAGAAGTTAGATTCTTTCGGTAACTTTTGATAACTATTCAGAGAAACGAAATACTTTCGTGTAGTAGGTACTGAATTTTGTGAAAATGAAGAGTTTTTAAGTTATTACTCGTATTTTAATGAAGACGAAGCCAAATTTGTCTATTTTTAAAATAAAGAAGGTTGATTAAAGTATGATAACTCTAAAGTGACGTACAGCTAAGTAATCGCTTAATTAGATTAGACTCGATACTGTTTTATAATGTTGATGATAGACGAATTATAGTCGCACCCATTTTATTATTCAAACATTAACATTCCTCCTTTATATTAAAGCCCACTTACATTGGATAACTAAGAAATAAATAAAGTTTTGAGGAACCATAATTTACTTTTAAAACCAACACGTCTTGATCTCCTTTTAAACACAGTAAAAAACTCTTATTAACTTAGTTAAATAAGTTTCATTTAGAACTAAGAAGTCTCTATAACTTACATCTTAACACATTAATTAAATAACACACATTTAACTGAAATAAAGCTTCAATGAAAAGCTCCTAACATTATCTCCTATTTTCAATTGATTCTAAACCTTCTAACCCTTAAATAACGTCATACTTTCTTAAATCACAAAACAGAATAAAGAGCATTTTTTTTCCTTTATCAGTAACAAACTGTGCAATATGTACTTACCTATACACAGTGCATTCAACTTAAAGTGCATTTAAAAATAGTTCTAATACAAACTGGAACGATAATGTATTAGTCATTTGACAATTATTAATATACCTACAGTAATTATTATTTTATAACTTGAAAATAATATTGCAGGATTTAGACTTAAGTTGACAAAATATGGATGTTCTAAATTGCCCTCCCAAACTTTCAGACACTTAAACTATATAACAATTTGTTAAATAAATCATTTATTTATTTCACCAAAGCCTTCAACAATTAAAAACATAAAAGGCAAAAGTCAATATTTAAATAATCTTCTAACTTAGTAGCTTCCTGAATGATTTCATGTTATGGCTCAAGCTATAACTTGATTATTTATAATAATGTAATTGTTAAATTAATTTCTATACCAAATTAGCATCTAGTATTCTATTACTTAGACAAAATTCTCTCATCAAGGCACAACTTAAAACGTTTTGTTAGAAGAAGAAGCAAAGTTTCATCTCTTGATTAACCGTTAATTTTAATGTAATGGCTTTAGAAACCTAAGACATTCTTCTGTATTAAATTCTAAGACAACTGTATTATATATTTTACATTTCCTTCTTAAAATTTGAGTTGTTTGTATATATAAGTTTGTGTTAAATAATGTCTGCTAGCCACCGTCAAATGCGACGGTCCGTATAAGCCACGTGACGACAGCTGTCAACCATTTCCCGCTCAAGTTTCGACTATGAATTGAAAATCTAGTTTTCAAAGTAGAATTCAGTATCTATTAGTTACTTTTTATGAACATTAATTATGAATAAGAGGATAGAGTTGTTGTTTGTAAGGATTTTGTCCAAAAAATATATAAATCTTAAACTTAAAATAAAGCTTTTGGCTTTATTTAAAGCTTAATAAGATATATTTTTTATTAAATCTAGGCTTAATTTTCGCGAGACGCTTTCATAGTGTTTTAGAAACGAAAGTCATCAAAAGATTATACATATATGAAATGTACTTTGACTCTATAAAAAATATTGAAAACTGTTTTAGTTAAGATCATTCAACGTTAAATGCATATAACTACTGACATAAACTCCTATTTAAAGTTGATTTCTAAAACAAAATATATATAATAATATGTATATTAATCCAATTTCTAAAAATCAAGAATAATTATAAAAAAAAAACAATAACTTAACATCACAACAACAGTAAAAGATGTTAATAAATTTATTAATCTTTATTGTAACTAAATAAAAAGTAATTAACTTCAATTGGCAATATTGAATCAAATACCTAAGGTTTTAGAGTTAAATCCCCATTTACGTGGATTATGATGTAAATAAAATTATTAATCTTTTTTGTTACTTAGTAATTAACTTCAATTGGCAATATTGAAACAAATACCTAAGGTTTTAGAGTTAAATTCCCATTTACGTGGATTATAGAAAAAACTTCAGTTAATCTTTTGAAACTCAATTTTGATTTTATTTACCCGTAAAATGTTGCCGACTAAAAATAGGGATTTTCCAATGAACGCGCTTACAATACACGTCCCATGTCCATATCTAAATATTATGCTACAAAATATTGTAATTTTTAGTGACCTATTTAAAAATCGATCGAATATATAATATTTTACACGTGTCTATGGACTAGATAGATAAAAAATCAGAATGATTCGCAAATATGAGATTAGCTATGAACTTCAAGACGTAATAGAGATAAAATTGAGCAGAAAAATACAAAAATAAATTATAACACTTCTTAAGCAGTCAGGTTACGATGATATATTTATATTTATGTAAGAAATAGTTTAACAATGATGAAGAAAAATAAAACTGAATTAGACCATGATTCGAAAAAAAATAAAAAATTTGTACAAAGTATAATTTATGATAACTAGATCTCGATAATATTAAATAATTGAACTAAATACATTGTTTATTTAGTTATTAGTCTATAATTAGATATCCGTTGAAATTAAAATTAGGAAAAACAATTTAATGAACTATTATAATATTTCCCTATTGATAACAAAATGAACATAGACATGGAAGTTAATTTATTTTGTTACTTAACATTAAGTTCGCCGTATAAGAGTAAAGTACCTAAATCTTCATAATTCTCACAATTGCGCGAAACCCCTTTTTTGAATAGGTACCTAAAGAAGAAAAACTTTGTTAAGATGGACTCGAAGTTAAAACACACTTTAAATAGAATTAGAGGGTTAACCGACCATTGACGAACATAAAAAGTCTCGTTTCTTGTAAAACGTGGCACCCATTAAAGATATAGATCTTTCTTTAAAATAAGAAAGTGAATGATAATATCTGATAATAATGATCGTATAATAACTCAAAAAATATACTTCTGTGTACCTTTAGAAGACATAATGAAATCTTACTTGAAGTGAGAAATATAATATTGTGGTGACTACCACGCAAATTCAGTTTGAAGTATAAAAGATTGTTTGTAGTAAACAATAATTTTAATTTAAAGTTTTTGGAGATTTAAATATAAAAGATGAATTCATTTATTTAAGAAAGTGACTGAAATGAAAAAACAGTAAATAGGAATAAAAACTTTTAAGAATTAACTCCACAAATAAAACTGAATCGCACTATTCATTAAAGATTTTTTGAAAAAACAAACAAGAGAAAAATCTCCAAAAGAAAATAATGTTTAACCCTAAAATGTTTTTTTCTCTTCCAATTTCTACCGAATTCGCAGGACACAGATTTGAGAACAATTAATGTCTGATTCGCAAACAATAGTAGCCTTGTCCTTCTCGAGGTCAATAACGCCGGCTAGATAATGCCTAGCGGAGTGACACTAGTAAGGGTTAGTCACAATGTAAACAAGGATAGTTTTAGCACATATTGCGCAGTTTTGTTTAATGTAATTTCTGTTTAGAAGTTGTTTGTGACAATATTTTTGGAATTGAATTTTAAAAGTCTTTTTTATTTGGTGTCTATTCTAATTTCTCCTAATTTGAGTCTCATTTAGTATATTATACGAAGTTATAGTTATAATATTACCTTTAATACTGGAATATTATAATACTATGTATATTTTTCAACTCCAGATCAAAGACCTGCACTCCTGGCACAGAAAATCCATTGCTTGCAATGTTTGCTTAAGGCAGATTGGTGATTTATGAATAATTGGTACCTATAGGATATTCTAGGCCAAATCACACTATGTTTTCATGTCCAAGTTAAGCAACAATTATTATTATTAATTAATAGTAATTAGCCTGTACTGTCCCACAGCTGGGCAAAGGCCTCCCTCCATTCCTCCCAACGTTCACAACCTTCCATCTTTTCCAATGCTCAAGGAAGACACCCAGTTCATCCAGCCATCTCCTCCCAAGTCTGCCGCAATCCCAAAAAATACATATTTAAAAAAAAAAGATGAGGGTAAAAAAGACCTAGTGTGTACTTATTTTTTACTAGATGTTCTACAGAAGCCGTCGGATTAATAAAAGGGAATCAAACATGTCCGCTTGCTTATTGACAGTCACTTGTTTATTATTCTGGGAAGTGACGACAAATCTCCAATCAAAGATTGATTGCAAGCATAAGTGGGTAATGTCCTTTATTTAACACGGAATGCACCATAAGCATTGCAGACTTTTAGCTCTTGGCCACGACCAAGTGACATGCTTTTGACGTTTGCCACTACGGGTATAACAAATACGAGTAGCAAAGCATGCCACGATTCACTGAGACGCGGCAAGCGACGCCGATGGTACTCACGCGAAAGTAATAAATGACGCGCGTCTAGCATGATGCTCGCATCGCCCGAGGCTGTGTTTGCAGCCTTAGGGAGTAAAATTGGCACGTAGTTGTTTTATTATCCTTCATTCTATAAAATTCTTTGGTATTTTGGGTGCTTTTACAAACATTTAGACTAGCAGCGTTTCTCATTTAGGACATTGATAAAGGAATTGAAGTGGGTGTCAAAGGGTTTAAAAAATTAGTTTTACTACACAGGATGAGTTGTGAATGCAATTTATTCTGCAAAAGGTTGTTTTTATGTAAGTTTTGGAAGATAAGTTAAAGTATGTACTCTCGAGTTAGTGGGAGGGAGGAATCCGGAATAAACTTAGGTTTTTTCCTTTTTCTTAATTCGTTTCTGTTTTCCGATTTTTTTTAATTCGGGTTTTTATGTAAGGTTTTTAATTAGGAACTTATTTTTTGTATGATATTCTATTAATTTAGTACTTTTTAGTAGTACCTAATTAAAAATAAATTGTAATATCTTAAATGATTAATTATGTATTTCTTAAATCAAATCATTTATTTCAAGTTGGCCAGTTACAGGCACTCGTGAATTGTCAAAGTCAATAAAATAAACAGTGCAGTATAGCAATAACTATGGTGCAACAGTCCCAGTACTGTGAAAGTTCTGTAAATGCCCATTCCAAAGCGTAGATCTCTATGGACATGAAACTCCATGGACAGTTTTTTCAATCCCCAAAATTATAACAGAACTGTATCATTTCTGAATCCATAGATACACGTAGAACAACTAAATTGCTGGTCGCGGGACTTACGAATTACCGTGACCCCGGAACGTAAACGGCTTTTGAAGGACACCGTGGATTTTAGTCAGTACAAGTCTAACAGTATGGATGGGAGGACTAATTTGATATTTTACAACATTGCAAAAAAGTCCAACTAAAACTAAAATGCTATTATAAAATTCAACTTATCTTAATATTGCAAAATGCAACGTAATATAATGTAACAGGTAGTAGGTACGTTTTCAGAATAACACTTAGGTATACCATTATTAAGGATATTGGTTTCATAAAATAATAAAGTTTTGCTGTGAATTCAAAGCAAAATCGCAAGCCGTGCATACTAGTTTGGCAAACAGGATAGGGCTAGGAAAATACTAAAAATAGAAATAATTAAGTCACTTGTGTATTCTAAATAGCATTTTAGCAATATTATATTAGTCATTTGCATAGACACTGAAGTTATTTGGGCGCACTTTGTTATGGTGTAGTTATGTGATGTTAAAAACAAAAATAAAGGTTTAATTTTATTACAAAAAAAACTGATTGATAAAAAAGTTGATAAAAAAAATGGGGAAGTTATTTCCCAGAAGTATGATAAATTACAGGTAACGACAAAAAAATAGATCTACTCTTTTTTCTCTTTGGGGTGAACACAATCATGTGATGAAGAGAAAAATTGACGCAAGAAGATCCCTATAGTGTTAGTACTTAAATGTAAAAATGTATGCAAATTATTTAAACTTTATTATTGAGTTGTGTTGTGTTTATTATTGAGAGCAGTGGTGGCCCAGTGGTATCGGTCCCGACTTACGAGTTGTAGGTCGTGGGTTCGAACCCCGCCAGGCGCATTACTTTGTGTAATTTATTTCATCACCACTGCTCTCAAAACGGTGAAGGAAAACATCGTGAGGAAACCGGCATGTCCTAGAACCAAAAATTCGAAGACATGTGACATCCACCAACACGCACTGGGCCCGCGTGGTGGATTATGGCCCACTCCCTCTCACAGAGAGGAGGCCTGTGTCCCAGCAGTGGGAACAATATAGGCTGATGATGATGATGATGATGATTGAGTTGTGTCACCGTCACACTTGAAAAGAATTAGAAGAAATTTAACTCTATACATAATTTTATTAGATAGAGTTCGAGTTGGTAGCAATTTTACTTACAAGAATAGGCCCAAATTATAAAAGTACAATTAGTAGAAATAATAAAACATAGATAATTATGTTATAGCCCCAATTTATTTTGCAAACTACATACCTACCTATTTACCCGACTGCGCCAGGAGGGTTATGTTTTTCGAGGGTATGATGTAGGTATGTATATTTCTTTGGCACGCTCTGCAGCCTAAACGGCTATCGATGGATTTTAACTTGAGAGATGTCGTTAGATTTGGCTTAAACGTGAGAGTGTCACTGGGTACATAAAACTGGCCAAGTGCGAGTCGAACTCGCGTGCAAAAGGTTCCGAACTAAAAATATTTTTTTTTTAATCTCTTACATTCTATCAAGTGGGGTATCAAATTAAAGGATTTTAAAAATGGTTTACCAAAATATATATAACTTATATGTTTCAATTTAATTTGGACTGCTAAATGCTAACATAAACTAAAAATAGTAAAATAAAATAAATATTAAAAAAAAAACCCGACTATGTAAAAAAACTAAAAAGAAAGATACAAGCCCAGTAGTTTAGAATTCACTCATTCACACTCACAGTCGGGGCCCCTTGGGAAGATTTGATTGGTATAATTTGAATGGGCCCCGACTGTGAGTGTGAATGAGTGAATTCTAAACTACTGGGCTTGTTTCTTTCTTTTTAGTTTTTTTTACGCAGTCAGGTTTTTTGTTTAATTAAATATTTTTTTCTTATTGTCTTTGTCAACTACAATCTAGACTCGACTCAAAAGATAGATAGATAGAATACTTGTTACTATGTAACACGGTTGGCGTAGTGGCTGAATGATCGACCACTGTGCAGTGTCGCGGGTTCGATCCCCGCACGTAACAAATATTTATATGATGATAATTTATATGATCTGCAAGTATTTGTTCCGGGTCTGTCTGTTTGTGTATGTGAGTTTCAATGTTTGTAAACGCACACACGATATAAAAACAGGAGAAAAGTGAAGGGCAAAGCTAATAAAAAAATACATAGTAAATATAATTGGGAGTGTCTAACACATTTTCTTCAACACATTTTCTATCAACAATTTTTTCAAACTAGATATTCACTAATAATGAAGATTAAAGATAATTTCTCCAGAAATATAAAGTTATGATTTAAAAAGTGTTAGCTAATTTAAAATGGCGGTATCCTATGATTTTCGTCTCAGCGCGATAATATTTACATTGAACCGTCGTTAGTTTAACCAACGTTTGTCAGTAACCCGAGCTTAGTTTATTATAGCAGTCATCTACTACACTAGTATTGGTTTTATTATAATTTCTACTTATTTTCAACAGGTTTTCATGTAAAAGTGTGCTAATAGGGAAAAAACAAGAACTTCTTCTGACTCAGTGATGAGCAGGATCAAGGTCTTTTCCGTCGTTTTAATGACGTTAATAGGGAGATGTTGTTAGTGATATTATTTTGTAATAAACAATATTTATATTCTGCTATGTTTAAATCTAATTTAATTTCTATCGGACAGTAATAATCTCAATAATATGATTTTCATTGATATTACCGCTAGAATACTACTCCGTTTAACATGAAAACACCAACGCCAACTTTTCATTAACACTAAAAACAAAAATACAAGAAAAAAATCCTTGTTTTCCAACCCCCCACTGCCGCAGACGCCCCACTACGCCAGTTAGTACGTCTAGATTGAAGCCACAGGTAGCAGCGATATAAATCGCACCTAACTACGTAGAGACAGGTTACCCGCCGTTCAAGGGTTAATATTTGCGTCACCCGTCAGCGCCGCACGAGGGTTAGCCTTGTCACCTACCCGCTTCACTGGCTATGAATTGTTAGTTACCTTTTTGGGCTAAAATTGGCGTTTTTGCTTTTTATAATACTAGTCGGGATACATAAGCTGGCCGATATTATCGGGTCGGTATTAATTGTCGTATATTTAAGCCGACCCGATGAATATACTAACGTCATAGAGGTCCAAACGCCTGCACGGGGTCGCGGTACACGGTAGCGTGACACTGGAACGTAAACGGCTACTGAAAGCTAAGTGGATTTCAGAGTCCGCTCCAACCTGTGCGAGAGGACACATTTCATGACTTCACCACGCTAAAAGCTTCGGTTCAAATCAGCTTATGCCGATAGGGTAGTTCAATTGGGTCGTGTCGTGTAAAAAAGCATTTAATTTTTCATTAATTTATACCAGCGACGTTGCCGCCATGAAGTGCGTTATTTGCCCTAGAGATTTATACTACTGGGATACAATAAAATAAAATAAAAGTATCCAATGCCAAGTTTCAACAAAATCCATGAGACGCGGGATTGAGTAACACACATCAATGCATTCATCTGAACTTTCCCAAATAAAATATTAATATACCTAACAATATAGGTAATCGTATAAACACACAAAAATAAAAATGTATAGGTGCAGTAAAATAGAAAAGGGAAAACAGTCAAAAATTAAATTAAAATAATAAATTCATTATTTCGTATGTTTCCTGTAAACAACTAAATCTATGTTTGTGTATACAACTAAACTAGGCACTTCCTGGTTTGCGATTACACTATAAATAACTAGTTATCCGCCCCAGCTTCGTTCGCACTGGTGCTAAATAAGTATTAATCTTTTTCTTGAATTACTCAATCAATTTTGCCCACAGCTATAAGGATTGGAATTTCCTGCCGGAATCTGTATTTCCTAATAGCTTCAACCTTGAGGTCTTCAAGTCAAGAGTGAACAGGTTACTTCTAGGCAAGCGTGCTTCACCGTCAACCACGAGATAGTTCATCATCATCATCTGCCTAGCCTTTTCCCAACTATATTGGGGTCGGCTTCCAGTCAAACCAGATTCAGCTGGATATCAGTATTTTACATGGAGCGACTGCCTGTCGGACCCCACAACCCAGTAACTGGGTAATACGATACCCCATGGTAAGACTGGTTGTCAGACTTTATAGCTTCTGACTAACAGTAACGACTGTCAAAGATCTACAAATGACGGCCGGGACCAACGGCTTTACGTGTTTTTCAAGGCACGGAGGAAACTCGCTATGATAGATGGTCACCCATCCACAGACCAACCTCGGCAAGCGCGGCTTAACCCAGAAGATCGGCCTTTGCGGCTGTGATTATTTAGCCACGAGCTCCTCCATCAGGCGAGATAGTTGTCAAAATTAAATGCGAGCCCATAGCTAAACAAAAAAAAATAATCTACACTAGTTTGAAAGATCTAAGTGTGCAAACGGCGTACTATGTAGAGATAAAACATGTTCCAGAAAAGACCCTAAAACTACAGTTACCTACACAAAAATGCCACCTATCATAATTCAAGCCTTGACAACCGCCGCTTTACCTAGCGTCCAACACAGTCTAACATGTATATTACATAAAGGAAACACTCACTGGTACATTTTTTTATCTTTCGGTGAGCATTGAACCTAGATAAGAAGAGTATACAGTTCTGCCTAGATAGGCTATACTAACATTTTTTTTTTTTATAATGTCGCCTAAACAGATTTGTAGTGTGTTGAAATGACTAGTGCGTTAGAGCAGTGGGCCAGTGGTATCGACCCCGAATTTATAGGTCGTGGGTTCAAATACAGACAGGCGCATTCATCCGCCTAGCCTTTTCCCAACTATATTGGGGTCGGCTTCAAGTCGAACCAGATTCAGCTGAATATCAATATTTTACATGGAGCGACTGCCTGTCGGACCTCCACAACCCAGTAACTGATAAGTACATACAATAACCCATGGTAAGACTGGTTGTCAGACAGTAGAGCTTCTGACTAACAGTAACGACTGTCAAAGATCAACAAATGACAGCCGGCATTACGTGCTTTACATGCTTTCCAAGGCACGGGGGAAACTCGCTATAACAGATGGTCACCCATCTACAGACCAACCAGCCGGGCGCATTACTCTATAAAATTTATTTCATTACCACTGCTCTCAAAAGGGTGAAGGACAATATCGTGAAGAAACCGGCATGTCGTAGAACCAAAACAAAACCTAATGTGATATCTACCAACTCGTACTGAGCTCGGTTCGATTATGGCCCACTCCCTCTCACGGAGAGGAGGCCTGTGTCCCAGCAGTGAGAACATTATAGGCTGATGATGTGTTAAAGCGGGTAGGCAATACACAGGTCGTGTTTAGTCATAAAGAGGAAGGAAATATGGTTTAGACATGAGATGCGTTTTTAGATGAAAATCTGTGGGTTTTTGAGAAAAAAGGAAACACAAGTTTTTTTTTTTTAAATAAAAAAATTGTATTAATAATAACTTCACCTGCATATAGTTTGGTAATTACCACCCGAGATAAAAAGTAGTCGCTCCATCACCGCGAGCATTCACCTGTAATGTAATATTACAGATACGAACATTTCATCAGTGAGGGAAGACAATCGAGCATCACAATGCGCACCTTGTATCAAATCTATACTAAATGTAGGCGAATGCTCGTCAGTCAGGGAGGTAGAATTGTAATGTAATGCTCAAAGTCGAATCTAAAATGTCACAGTACACGCGAAAGCTCATGATGTGGGAGCGCCTTTATGCATTGATAGTGGGTCTAGGTTATAAACTTTTTGCGTTTCATCAAAATCTGTTAAGTATTAAACATGCGTCCTCCAAAATTTTCGGTTTGGTAACCTACACCTATTATGCCACGGTCCATGAACGCAAAGGGTAATCGATGCACCATGGTGGATTTTAGTTAGAAAGAGTCTGACAGTCCCTTCCGTTCTTACAGGAGGTCTCATTTGATAACTGTACCACACAAAAAAAAAAAATCGCAACATAAGCTTTAAAAACGCACATCTCTTTTTAACCCACTTTGAAGAAAAGGTCAGTTTTCATTTTCTTTTCACGTGAAGATAAGTGAGGAAAAAACATAGAATTTTACTTTGAACACCATATCATTGTAGTAAAACTAAATATCAGCTACTCTTAGATAGTTGCATTACAAACCAGATTTTTATCTTTTATTATAACAATAACAATATTTATCATATTATATTTAGGTATAATTTAAGACCGGTTATAACTGGAACGATATTGCGATTTCGACCATGAAAAAAATCCCTCCAAACTTTCATATCTATATCTGCATTTAGCAAAAACATTAAATTCATTAATTATATAATAACACTAACACTGATACTTCTATGAATACGGACATTACAACTTTATTTAGTTTTGCGTTTTTAAAATATAAGTTTCGACCCGCCGTAACTTGATTTTGCCACTCTGTGGCCCTTGCCTACCAAAGGTTGAAAAACATTGGGGAATGCAATAATTAATATGGTAACACCTATATAGTTTTAGATGTAAAAAGAGAATTTTGAAACTTTCCAAATGGCTTCATCTGAAACGGTTACAACATCAAATTCAGTGTTTTAATTGCATTCCTATATCAATGTATTAGGTGCACTACAGAGCCATATTTCTTATTTGCATAGAGTAAATTTGCTAAATTAATTAAAACTTGTAATTATATTTGACCGCTATTTGCGACGTTGTCGACTTTCATAATACGCGCTCTTAAGCAATTGACTTCAGTACCCATACCATGAGTTGTCATTACGATACTCGATCATCGATTTCGACCGCGTTTGGCGCTCCCATTGGCCCGCTCCAAGATTGTTTGAACTCTCAACCAATGAGAGCGCAAAACGCGGTCGATGCGTATGATCGAGTATTGTAATGACAACTCATGGTAGAGGCACTGATCTGCATGTCGTTCGATTCCCGTACCGAACATGATTGGTATGACCTAAGTAGTTGTGACTTATGTGAGTTTAAATGTTTGTAAACAGAGCGACTGCCTATCAGACCAGAACCCAGTAACTGGGAAATACGATACCCCATGGTAAGACTGGTTGTCAGGCTTATGAGCTTCTGACTAACAGTAACGACTGTCAAAGATCTACAAATGACAGCCGGGACCAACGGTTTTACGTGCTTTCCGAGGCACGGAGGAAACTCGCTATGACAGATGGTCACCCATCCACAGACCAACCTCGGCAAGCGAGGCTTTACCCAGAAGATCGACCTGTGCGGCTGTAATTATTTAGCCACGACCTTCTCGAGCTCAAGCACTAGCAAGCAACCCTTTCTTAACTAAAATTCTAAAAAAACTATCTAAATTCTTAAAATAATAAAGGAGGAAGTTCACAATTCAACTCGTATATTTTTTTAACAAAATAAAACAATGCTGTAGGTAAAAATCCGGTATCGAGTTTTGTGAAATAATACATATTAGACCACCCCACGTTGTCTCCTGTTACGGTAATTCTTAGACGCCACATTATTATCTATAAAACGGACAGACCGGAATCGTGTATGTAAACAATTTATTTAGAACTAATTGTTAACAAAACACCTTTGTCTGTGATAAAAATGCGTTTTGCATCTGCGGTAGAATATGGAGTCATGTTGTAGACACTTATCATTCAAATGCCTATCTTCGTTACGGATTTTTTTGCACCGTAGCGGTTAAAATCATTTTAAAGTGGTAAATGTTATCAGAATATACTATGAACATATTACAGTGAAAAGTTTGGTTATTAAAGCTTATATTTCTTTGTTAAATTGTTTATTTTATTAATTGAATTTTCATTGTCAACCCTATTCTACCCGCTAGAGTGGTGAGAAGGACAAATTGAGTACTCTTTATATTTTTGTAAAGTAAACGGGAACTTTGACGTTAATTCCATGAAAAAATTGTTCTTCGTTCGTACACTGGAGCAGCTTTTGCATTTCTCGTACAAATAAAGCCGTAAATACTTCAAGTACGCTGTAGGTAAAATACGAAAGTCTTGTGCTAAGGCTTTAGGGTGGATTTTTAGACAGTATGAATCTGACGCTCCATCCCGCTCCATTCAAAGCGAGAGGAGTATTTATCTATTTGTTTAATAAACAGTAAAAGACAACCTTTTAGTTATATATAATAATATTATTATTGTTTGAAAAGATATTTGTGATTTCCCATCGTGGCGAAAATACACGAAACGGAATAGGAAACTTGAACGTTTATAGTAAAATATCTGTGCCCGCGACTTCGTTCGCGTGGATGTCGGAACTTAACAATGTATTTTTTATAAAATTGACAAAGTTTCATACAAACTTTCATCCCCTATTTTATCCCCTCGGGGGTAGAATTGATCAAAATCCTTTCTTAGCGGATGTCTACGTCACAACATCTGCCTGCATGCCAAATTTCAGCCCGATCCGTCCAGTGGTTTGGGCTGTGCGTTGATAGATCACTATGTCAGTCAGTCACCTTTTAGTTACCTATACTAGAAAATATATTTAGATGCCCTAGTGCCTAGAGATATTTCATGCGCAATAGTGCAAACATGCGACTGATAGTGCTAGACTTAGATCTATGGGGTCGCGGGAATGTACAGTACCGCGATACTGTCTTATCAGATAACCGTGACCCTAGAACGTAAAGGACTATTGAAGGAACACCGTGGATTTTAGTCAGTACTAGTCTGACATTCCTTCCCGTTCTGCCCTGGGTGGAAGGACTCATTTGATGACATTATTAGGATAAAATAAGATCGAGATGTATGTGCCAGACTAGCTGATTAGATCACTTAGCGCTTTATAACTATCGTGTGTTTTCAAAACAGATATTATGGTAGATCATAGTTTTTCAAAACTTTTCCCCATTTTAAAATTATTTTTAACATCTGACCAAAGATTGTCAATGCTTTCGCATGGTGATAACGCAATTTAGCCCTAAACGGGAAAAAAGAAAATTAAAACAATAAAATTCATAATGCACTTGTAGTTTGGATTGACAGTAAATGCCCCTTATTTTGACAATGTAACCGATAACCTTTGATGTCATTTTTCCCGTTAAACAATAGGAATTATTATTGCATAGTGATTCTGAGCTTAACTAACAAACTTAATAGGTATAGAATTAGTTTTTTGCGACGTATCCTGTAGGTACTGTGACGGACTGCGTCTAGCCGGCCGATTAGTCAGTACTGACGAGAGCTCAAGTGTCTACTGCTCTCTTATCTAAAATGTATTTGTGTTTATGCGCAACTATTCTCGTATGACAACATCATAATAAAGTTATTTGATTTTTTATTAGAAATAGGCTTCATCTTGGTTTAAATAATTTATTTATTTGAGAATATCCTCCTTTGTCGGTAAAAATGTATGAATTTAGTTGAAGTAAAAGGTGTCTGCCTTGTCCAATAAGAAAAGGTGTAAGTTTTAAGTCTGTTTTCTAAATTCAACTGCAATTGAGTTTTACCCACACGACTGACTTTTCAAAATCGTTATTTAAATATGAGTTTCTATGAGATTCGATTCGCTGTTACAAAAAATTGGACTTAACGGTAAAACTTGTGGTTACATCTATACTTCACAATAACACTAATCAAGGAAAATGTTGTTTATTAGTTACATATTACCTATTTTGGAACTAAGCTGGAGCTACTATTTAGCATAGTTATTAAAATAGTACCTAATTAAAGGCAACTGTGGCTGTTTGTTGTTTCATTTAAATTGCTGTTACTATTAAACTACGCAGTTACAACATAGTTTATTTTTAAAAGAGTTAACTGTTTGTCTTAGTAAACTGGGTATTTATATGGCTCAATTATTTTTAGAAATATAGAGGTACTAGCTTCCGCCCGCGGCTTCGCCCGCGTGTTGTTTTGATAGCCTATGTTCTTTCTCAGGGTCTAAAGATTGTCTGTGCCAAATTTCATCAAAATCGGTTGAGAGGTTTAAGCGGGAAAGCGTAACAGACAGACAGACAGACAGACAGAGTTACTTTCGCATTTATAATATTAGTTTGGATAATTGATGAAGGCTACAAAACAAGTTTTTTTCTAAATAAATATTACAAATTAAATGTGGACTTGGTTGTACTTATCATATAGTGTATAACTGTTTTATAAAATTAATATTTAGAATATCCGGTGTTATCACTATTATAAAATACAAAATAAAATACAATGCAGTCGTAAAGTCTCAAGTCTGTTTAGTAGTTTAAGAAATTAATTACGTAAAGCATAATAACACCGTATTCATATCATATCAAAGGTGAGATTAACAGAAAACAAGAAAAAAATTAAGGTGAATATAACTTCTAACATGAAATTTCCAAAAAGTAACACAGCACCTATAAGCACAGACACATAAACCTTCCCTAATCTGTCATTTTTTAATCGAGTAGGAACCTTCACCTATTGTCATAAAGTTAAAAATCCACTGAAGAAAGACAGAAATATTCATATTCAGGTACAAGGCGTCAGTACATCCACATTTCATTTGATATTTATGATGGCAAGCGAAAAAAGCGGTGACTAAAATTCATTGATTGTTATGAATTTTCAGCTTCTCTGCTAACTCCATCAAATCAAGAAGCGTTAATATCAAAACAATCAAAAAGAAACGTGTCAATCTAAGCGAAGTTCTCAGTAACCGTATTAGTTAATTTAACAAGAATATTGCGCAAACCACGGTTAAGGAATTCAACTGTAGGTATATTGTTTTAAGAACTGAACTATAACGTCAGCAAGTTAGTCAAATCAAGGCGAATCTTCTCATTGTTCACGCTATGGAACATTTGAATATTTTGTATCAGCAGTAAATTATTCTCACCCTTGGACTGTATTGGTGGTAGGTACCCCTTCAAATTTTCGGCGAAGCGGGTGACTTGTCGTCCGATCACAATTATACCCGGGTCGACGGCGCGTCCTGTTTTACGCGCGCCTCAGAGAGTTGTTACTAATCTGACGAGGTCCTTAGAGGGTCAAAGCCTACCGGGGTCGCGGGACGGCCTGTAAAGGGCTATTGAAGGACACCGTGGATTTCAGTTAGTACTAATCCGACAGTCCCTTACAACTCATTTAATGATTTTACCACGATAAAAAAGGGTGTTAGTGAAGTTTTCTAACTCTAACAGCAACTTTATTACATTGCAATAAAGTTTATTTTCCTAGTCCAAATATCACTGACTCATAGTTAACCGTGACTATTCCTATCAATATTAGTTTAACGACTTCTAAACCTATTCATTTTTATCAGCTGTCAGTAATATCAGTGAAGTTATTCTATTGGTTGTTGTTATTTTGATCAGCCAATCAAAAGAGTCACCATCATGGTATGAGACAGTCAATTTGCTGATAACTCTTATCTATTCAGGATCCCCACTTAATTTTAAGTTAAGTATTCCCTAAAGATTTTTTGAAGAAGCTTTTGATTTTGGCTTCGCTACAAAGGAGACTAAATTATTTCGTTTTCTATTTAATTTGCTTGATAACGAAGTCTAGAATGAAGTGCAGATGCTTTGATGATTTCGCGTCTTGGTGCCAACTGTGGTGCTATTCCCATAAATTATGAAATACTTGATTTCATGTGCTTTTGTTTGATTTTACCGGGATTTATAGAAGCTTAACTTACTTAACTTGTTCACAAATTATGAGCCTACTCAAATTAAAAACGTTACACTAATAATTAATAGATTTAAAAAAATCTATAAACCTACGTTTTTATGCCCTAAAAATAAGAAAATAACCCTACTGGGCTGAGAGAGGGGCCAAGTAAAACGTGGGAAAAATAGCATTTATTTCAAATAAATTAGTTCCGTAATTAGTTAGTAAACAGGCACTTCTGTATTGCCTGTATTGGTCAAATATAAAACGACCAAGCTGCAGTACCTTCACGGCTTACGATTTAATGATGATGCTAAATTAGAAGCATGATAACTTTGAAAACAGGAGAAATTCAAATAGACAGTCGCTCTGTGTAACTGGGGCTAACCCCATACGAAGTAAAATACTTACGAAGAGGCTACCTCTTCGTACACCAGGCAAGTCCTACCTTACGACTTTGATATCCACGCGACAATCGCAATACAAATTCGTAGAGGTTTCGTACAATGGATGTCAGAGTCGTAAGATATCGGAGACTTGCGTAGCGTTGTGTACGAATGGCCTAAGAATGAAAGCCGACCCCCACTATAGTTGGCTAAAAGCTAAAAGGATAATAATAAATTTTAAAAATTGAATCGAAAATATCATCTATATAAAATTTCCGTGTCACAATGTTAGTTACCGTACTCCTCTGAAACGGCTTGACCTATTTTTATGAAATTTGGTATGCATATTCAGTAGGTCTGAGAATCGGCTACTATCTATTTTTTTTTTAATTTATATGGCAAAACAACGTTTGCGGGTTCAGCTAGTATTTTTATAAACTAACCTTTCAACTGGTTCGACCCAAAGGAAGTGCTAAGATCTCACCTATCAAATTGTTGAAAAATAAATTGTTCAAACAAATGCGTGTGCGCATCCTGGACAACAAATAAACAACACATATCTAGGCGTCAGTTACAAGTAAACATGGCGTGTGATTATTAATTTTATTTGTGTTTAAATTGCTGTTTTAAATAGGGTGAGCAGACTAGTTGTTGTGAAGTTGTAATTAAATTTTTTGAGAATTAATATAATCTACAGATAAGTATAGTATCTTTGATAATGAGGTTTCACTAAAGCAGTAACGTTGTATTGCTACTTCATCTTATAGATCTTGCCCTATGTTACCACAGGGCGTGTAACATGGGATTATAGGACTTTGCCGCGGCACTGGAACACCAAGGGCAATTACAAAACAGGATGACTTTTAATCGGCACGAGTCTGACAGATGATTAAACACCCAAAAAAAATGTCAGTCCAACACATTTTCTTATTCCGTTTTTTCTTAACAATTTTCACGCTATCACTTAGGTACTTCTTCCTTCATATCTGATTGTAATAAAATAATAAAAGATACGCTACCACAAAATGGATAACTAAATTGGGTATTAGAAAACGTTTAACGCCAAAAATGTAATCATCATCATTTGCCTTGCCTTTCCAAACTATGTTGGGGTCGGCTCCCAGTCGAATTCGATGCATCTGAATATTAGTACTTTACATGGAGTGACTGGCTATCAGAACTCCACAACCCAGTAACTGGGTAATAATATACCATGCTTCACCGCCGACAACATCGACATCGTCGCTTACCATGAGGCGAGATTGTGGTCAACCCAGTTAAATTAAAAAAATCAAATACAAAGTTATAATTAAGAATAATGTAACAACCAAAAAAAACTGTTTTAATCTTATCTATCAACTAACTATGATGGTTCGTTGGGTGGCCTATGCTAACACAGATATAAAAAAATAACCACATACTTTGATTTAAACCAGCAAATGATAAAAATCGCAACTAACATGAAATCCAAGGCCCAAAATCTAGTAATTTCACTGATAACATTTGAAAAATAAAAAAGAACCTAGTGTATATGCTGTTCGGACACGTAATCTAGAATTATTCGGCACATGTTATCATCCGATATATCAAATTCGCAATCTCTTGCAACGATAACTAGCCCAGCCCTAGGTTAGGGATGTGACGCTAAAACTATCGATAGAAATAAAATTAGAACACTATTTTAATTTTTTGTCAATGTCTTAGATAGAGTAACTAGCTTTTTTTTGCGTGGTAGGTAATATTATCAAACGAGTCCTCCAAAGCTTAGAGGTAGTGAAGACTCTTATTGACCAAAATGTGCGATGTTTCTTCAATAGCCCTTACGCTCCTGGGTTACCTGTATAAACAGTCCCACAACTCGAATGGCAATCTTACGTTTGAAATTCGTTACTCATGTACCTACCCAATAATGTAAAACGTATAAAAATAAGATAATCTGAAATACCCTCTTTGAAAGTGTTTCAAAAGACATTTTTACAAACAGACAAAATATTTTTTATCAATCAATTTAAAATATCGATACTAGAACTTATCGATATCAGTCCCATCCTTAACACTCAATGCAGTCCTTATCTAAAACCTAACGTTTTAATACTTGGCATTAATATTTGTATATTACCATAGACTAGGTTTGGTACGATATTTTTAGCAGGTGATGTAATTTAAAATATCTTGATGAGTCGATTGCCACTGTTGGGTGTCTCATAGATAAATGAAATAAATGAGCATTTGACATGTACCTACCCATTTTATGCTATAAAGGTGACAAATATGAAGCCCCGGGTGGCGCGGTGGCTGAGGGATCAACTGCTACACAGCGTGTTGCGGGTTCAATTCCCGCACGGAACAATTATTTGTATGACCTACAAGTAGTTGTTTATAGTCTGGGTGTTTGTGTATGTGAGTTTATATGTTTGTAAACGCACCCACGATACAGGAGAAATTCTTAGTGCGGGGAAACATTTTCTCATAAAGTAACGTGATCAACGTTTATGTCATTAGTCTGTGGACGCCTGCACCAAACCCAGGGTAACCGTACTTCGTGACAAGCTTAAAAAAAAACGAATATCTTCCTGTTTGAGCTGAGAATTTGAGACCAATGCTCTAATGCTTGCTACAGACCTCATGCTTCAATGCTTGCTACCACTAAGGAGACGTGGAAGTCAAAAGTAAAAGAAATACGGAAAAGTAGATTTTTGTCAGCAAGGAACACTCTATGATACTATGATTATAAACACAACATACAACTAAACTAGGCACTTCCTGGTTTGCGATTACACTATAAATAACTAGTTATCCGCCCCAGCTTCGTTCGCACTGGTGCTAAATAAGTATTAATCTTTTTCTTGAATTACTCAATCAATTTTGCCCACAGCTATAAGGATTGGAATTTCCTGCCGGAATCTGTATTTCCTAATAGCTTCAACCTTGAGGTCTTCAAGTCAAGAGTGAACAGGTTACTTCTAGGCAAGCGTGCTTCACCGTCAACCACGAGATAGTTCATCATCATCATCTGCCTAGCCTTTTCCCAACTATATTGGGGTCGGCTTCCAGTCAAACCAGATTCAGCTGGATATCAGTATTTTACATGGAGCGACTGCCTGTCGGACCCCACAACCCAGTAACTGGGTAATACGATACCCCATGGTAAGACTGGTTGTCAGACTTTATAGCTTCTGACTAACAGTAACGACTGTCAAAGATCTACAAATGACGGCCGGGACCAACGGCTTTACGTGTTTTTCAAGGCACGGAGGAAACTCGCTATGATAGATGGTCACCCATCCACAGACCAACCTCGGCAAGCGCGGCTTAACCCAGAAGATCGGCCTTTGCGGCTGTGATTATTTAGCCACGAGCTCCTCCATCAGGCGAGATAGTTGTCAAAATTAAATGCGAGCCCATAGCTAAACAAAAAAAAATAATCTACACTAGTTTGAAAGATCTAAGTGTGCAAACGGCGTACTATGTAGAGATAAAACATGTTCCAGAAAAGACCCTAAAACTACAGTTACCTACACAAAAATGCCACCTATCATAATTCAAGCCTTGACAACCGCCGCTTTACCTAGCGTCCAACACAGTCTAACATGTATATTACATAAAGGAAACACTCACTGGTACATTTTTTTATCTTTCGGTGAGCATTGAACCTAGATAAGAAGAGTATACAGTTCTGCCTAGATAGGCTATACTAACATTTTTTTTTTTTATAATGTCGCCTAAACAGATTTGTAGTGTGTTGAAATGACTAGTGCGTTAGAGCAGTGGGCCAGTGGTATCGACCCCGAATTTATAGGTCGTGGGTTCAAATACAGACAGGCGCATTCATCCGCCTAGCCTTTTCCCAACTATATTGGGGTCGGCTTCAAGTCGAACCAGATTCAGCTGAATATCAATATTTTACATGGAGCGACTGCCTGTCGGACCTCCACAACCCAGTAACTGATAAGTACATACAATAACCCATGGTAAGACTGGTTGTCAGACAGTAGAGCTTCTGACTAACAGTAACGACTGTCAAAGATCAACAAATGACAGCCGGCATTACGTGCTTTACATGCTTTCCAAGGCACGGGGGAAACTCGCTATAACAGATGGTCACCCATCTACAGACCAACCAGCCGGGCGCATTACTCTATAAAATTTATTTCATTACCACTGCTCTCAAAAGGGTGAAGGACAATATCGTGAAGAAACCGGCATGTCGTAGAACCAAAACAAAACCTAATGTGATATCTACCAACTCGTACTGAGCTCGGTTCGATTATGGCCCACTCCCTCTCACGGAGAGGAGGCCTGTGTCCCAGCAGTGAGAACATTATAGGCTGATGATGTGTTAAAGCGGGTAGGCAATACCACAGGTCGTGTTTAGTCATAAAGAGGAAGGAAATATGGTTTAGACATGAGATGCGTTTTTAGATGAAAATCTGTGGGTTTTTGAGAAAAAAGGAAACACAAGTTTTTTTTTTTTAAATAAAAAAATTGTATTAATAATAACTTCACCTGCATATAGTTTGGTAATTACCACCCGAGATAAAAAGTAGTCGCTCCATCACCGCGAGCATTCACCTGTAATGTAATATTACAGATACGAACATTTCATCAGTGAGGGAAGACAATCGAGCATCACAATGCGCACCTTGTATCAAATCTATACTAAATGTAGGCGAATGCTCGTCAGTCAGGGAGGTAGAATTGTAATGTAATGCTCAAAGTCGAATCTAAAATGTCACAGTACACGCGAAAGCTCATGATGTGGGAGCGCCTTTATGCATTGATAGTGGGTCTAGGTTATAAACTTTTTGCGTTTCATCAAAATCTGTTAAGTATTAAACATGCGTCCTCCAAAATTTTCGGTTTGGTAACCTACACCTATTATGCCACGGTCCATGAACGCAAAGGGTAATCGATGCACCATGGTGGATTTTAGTTAGAAAGAGTCTGACAGTCCCTTCCGTTCTTACAGGAGGTCTCATTTGATAACTGTACCACACAAAAAAAAAAAATCGCAACATAAGCTTTAAAAACGCACATCTCTTTTTAACCCACTTTGAAGAAAAGGTCAGTTTTCATTTTCTTTTCACGTGAAGATAAGTGAGGAAAAAACATAGAATTTTACTTTGAACACCATATCATTGTAGTAAAACTAAATATCAGCTACTCTTAGATAGTTGCATTACAAACCAGATTTTTATCTTTTATTATAACAATAACAATATTTATCATATTATATTTAGGTATAATTTAAGACCGGTTATAACTGGAACGATATTGCGATTTCGACCATGAAAAAAATCCCTCCAAACTTTCATATCTATATCTGCATTTAGCAAAAACATTAAATTCATTAATTATATAATAACACTAACACTGATACTTCTATGAATACGGACATTACAACTTTATTTAGTTTTGCGTTTTTAAAATATAAGTTTCGACCCGCCGTAACTTGATTTTGCCACTCTGTGGCCCTTGCCTACCAAAGGTTGAAAAACATTGGGGAATGCAATAATTAATATGGTAACACCTATATAGTTTTAGATGTAAAAAGAGAATTTTGAAACTTTCCAAATGGCTTCATCTGAAACGGTTACAACATCAAATTCAGTGTTTTAATTGCATTCCTATATCAATGTATTAGGTGCACTACAGAGCCATATTTCTTATTTGCATAGAGTAAATTTGCTAAATTAATTAAAACTTGTAATTATATTTGACCGCTATTTGCGACGTTGTCGACTTTCATAATACGCGCTCTTAAGCAATTGACTTCAGTACCCATACCATGAGTTGTCATTACGATACTCGATCATCGATTTCGACCGCGTTTGGCGCTCCCATTGGCCCGCTCCAAGATTGTTTGAACTCTCAACCAATGAGAGCGCAAAACGCGGTCGATGCGTATGATCGAGTATTGTAATGACAACTCATGGTAGAGGCACTGATCTGCATGTCGTTCGATTCCCGTACCGAACATGATTGGTATGACCTAAGTAGTTGTGACTTATGTGAGTTTAAATGTTTGTAAACAGAGCGACTGCCTATCAGACCAGAACCCAGTAACTGGGAAATACGATACCCCATGGTAAGACTGGTTGTCAGGCTTATGAGCTTCTGACTAACAGTAACGACTGTCAAAGATCTACAAATGACAGCCGGGACCAACGGTTTTACGTGCTTTCCGAGGCACGGAGGAAACTCGCTATGACAGATGGTCACCCATCCACAGACCAACCTCGGCAAGCGAGGCTTTACCCAGAAGATCGACCTGTGCGGCTGTAATTATTTAGCCACGACCTTCTCGAGCTCAAGCACTAGCAAGCAACCCTTTCTTAACTAAAATTCTAAAAAAACTATCTAAATTCTTAAAATAATAAAGGAGGAAGTTCACAATTCAACTCGTATATTTTTTTAACAAAATAAAACAATGCTGTAGGTAAAAATCCGGTATCGAGTTTTGTGAAATAATACATATTAGACCACCCCACGTTGTCTCCTGTTACGGTAATTCTTAGACGCCACATTATTATCTATAAAACGGACAGACCGGAATCGTGTATGTAAACAATTTATTTAGAACTAATTGTTAACAAAACACCTTTGTCTGTGATAAAAATGCGTTTTGCATCTGCGGTAGAATATGGAGTCATGTTGTAGACACTTATCATTCAAATGCCTATCTTCGTTACGGATTTTTTTGCACCGTAGCGGTTAAAATCATTTTAAAGTGGTAAATGTTATCAGAATATACTATGAACATATTACAGTGAAAAGTTTGGTTATTAAAGCTTATATTTCTTTGTTAAATTGTTTATTTTATTAATTGAATTTTCATTGTCAACCCTATTCTACCCGCTAGAGTGGTGAGAAGGACAAATTGAGTACTCTTTATATTTTTGTAAAGTAAACGGGAACTTTGACGTTAATTCCATGAAAAAATTGTTCTTCGTTCGTACACTGGAGCAGCTTTTGCATTTCTCGTACAAATAAAGCCGTAAATACTTCAAGTACGCTGTAGGTAAAATACGAAAGTCTTGTGCTAAGGCTTTAGGGTGGATTTTTAGACAGTATGAATCTGACGCTCCATCCCGCTCCATTCAAAGCGAGAGGAGTATTTATCTATTTGTTTAATAAACAGTAAAAGACAACCTTTTAGTTATATATAATAATATTATTATTGTTTGAAAAGATATTTGTGATTTCCCATCGTGGCGAAAATACACGAAACGGAATAGGAAACTTGAACGTTTATAGTAAAATATCTGTGCCCGCGACTTCGTTCGCGTGGATGTCGGAACTTAACAATGTATTTTTTATAAAATTGACAAAGTTTCATACAAACTTTCATCCCCTATTTTATCCCCTCGGGGGTAGAATTGATCAAAATCCTTTCTTAGCGGATGTCTACGTCACAACATCTGCCTGCATGCCAAATTTCAGCCCGATCCGTCCAGTGGTTTGGGCTGTGCGTTGATAGATCACTATGTCAGTCAGTCACCTTTTAGTTACCTATACTAGAAAATATATTTAGATGCCCTAGTGCCTAGAGATATTTCATGCGCAATAGTGCAAACATGCGACTGATAGTGCTAGACTTAGATCTATGGGGTCGCGGGAATGTACAGTACCGCGATACTGTCTTATCAGATAACCGTGACCCTAGAACGTAAAGGACTATTGAAGGAACACCGTGGATTTTAGTCAGTACTAGTCTGACATTCCTTCCCGTTCTGCCCTGGGTGGAAGGACTCATTTGATGACATTATTAGGATAAAATAAGATCGAGATGTATGTGCCAGACTAGCTGATTAGATCACTTAGCGCTTTATAACTATCGTGTGTTTTCAAAACAGATATTATGGTAGATCATAGTTTTTCAAAACTTTTCCCCATTTTAAAATTATTTTTAACATCTGACCAAAGATTGTCAATGCTTTCGCATGGTGATAACGCAATTTAGCCCTAAACGGGAAAAAAGAAAATTAAAACAATAAAATTCATAATGCACTTGTAGTTTGGATTGACAGTAAATGCCCCTTATTTTGACAATGTAACCGATAACCTTTGATGTCATTTTTCCCGTTAAACAATAGGAATTATTATTGCATAGTGATTCTGAGCTTAACTAACAAACTTAATAGGTATAGAATTAGTTTTTTGCGACGTATCCTGTAGGTACTGTGACGGACTGCGTCTAGCCGGCCGATTAGTCAGTACTGACGAGAGCTCAAGTGTCTACTGCTCTCTTATCTAAAATGTATTTGTGTTTATGCGCAACTATTCTCGTATGACAACATCATAATAAAGTTATTTGATTTTTTATTAGAAATAGGCTTCATCTTGGTTTAAATAATTTATTTATTTGAGAATATCCTCCTTTGTCGGTAAAAATGTATGAATTTAGTTGAAGTAAAAGGTGTCTGCCTTGTCCAATAAGAAAAGGTGTAAGTTTTAAGTCTGTTTTCTAAATTCAACTGCAATTGAGTTTTACCCACACGACTGACTTTTCAAAATCGTTATTTAAATATGAGTTTCTATGAGATTCGATTCGCTGTTACAAAAAATTGGACTTAACGGTAAAACTTGTGGTTACATCTATACTTCACAATAACACTAATCAAGGAAAATGTTGTTTATTAGTTACATATTACCTATTTTGGAACTAAGCTGGAGCTACTATTTAGCATAGTTATTAAAATAGTACCTAATTAAAGGCAACTGTGGCTGTTTGTTGTTTCATTTAAATTGCTGTTACTATTAAACTACGCAGTTACAACATAGTTTATTTTTAAAAGAGTTAACTGTTTGTCTTAGTAAACTGGGTATTTATATGGCTCAATTATTTTTAGAAATATAGAGGTACTAGCTTCCGCCCGCGGCTTCGCCCGCGTGTTGTTTTGATAGCCTATGTTCTTTCTCAGGGTCTAAAGATTGTCTGTGCCAAATTTCATCAAAATCGGTTGAGAGGTTTAAGCGGGAAAGCGTAACAGACAGACAGACAGACAGACAGAGTTACTTTCGCATTTATAATATTAGTTTGGATAATTGATGAAGGCTACAAAACAAGTTTTTTTCTAAATAAATATTACAAATTAAATGTGGACTTGGTTGTACTTATCATATAGTGTATAACTGTTTTATAAAATTAATATTTAGAATATCCGGTGTTATCACTATTATAAAATACAAAATAAAATACAATGCAGTCGTAAAGTCTCAAGTCTGTTTAGTAGTTTAAGAAATTAATTACGTAAAGCATAATAACACCGTATTCATATCATATCAAAGGTGAGATTAACAGAAAACAAGAAAAAAATTAAGGTGAATATAACTTCTAACATGAAATTTCCAAAAAGTAACACAGCACCTATAAGCACAGACACATAAACCTTCCCTAATCTGTCATTTTTTAATCGAGTAGGAACCTTCACCTATTGTCATAAAGTTAAAAATCCACTGAAGAAAGACAGAAATATTCATATTCAGGTACAAGGCGTCAGTACATCCACATTTCATTTGATATTTATGATGGCAAGCGAAAAAAGCGGTGACTAAAATTCATTGATTGTTATGAATTTTCAGCTTCTCTGCTAACTCCATCAAATCAAGAAGCGTTAATATCAAAACAATCAAAAAGAAACGTGTCAATCTAAGCGAAGTTCTCAGTAACCGTATTAGTTAATTTAACAAGAATATTGCGCAAACCACGGTTAAGGAATTCAACTGTAGGTATATTGTTTTAAGAACTGAACTATAACGTCAGCAAGTTAGTCAAATCAAGGCGAATCTTCTCATTGTTCACGCTATGGAACATTTGAATATTTTGTATCAGCAGTAAATTATTCTCACCCTTGGACTGTATTGGTGGTAGGTACCCCTTCAAATTTTCGGCGAAGCGGGTGACTTGTCGTCCGATCACAATTATACCCGGGTCGACGGCGCGTCCTGTTTTACGCGCGCCTCAGAGAGTTGTTACTAATCTGACGAGGTCCTTAGAGGGTCAAAGCCTACCGGGGTCGCGGGACGGCCTGTAAAGGGCTATTGAAGGACACCGTGGATTTCAGTTAGTACTAATCCGACAGTCCCTTACAACTCATTTAATGATTTTACCACGATAAAAAAGGGTGTTAGTGAAGTTTTCTAACTCTAACAGCAACTTTATTACATTGCAATAAAGTTTATTTTCCTAGTCCAAATATCACTGACTCATAGTTAACCGTGACTATTCCTATCAATATTAGTTTAACGACTTCTAAACCTATTCATTTTTATCAGCTGTCAGTAATATCAGTGAAGTTATTCTATTGGTTGTTGTTATTTTGATCAGCCAATCAAAAGAGTCACCATCATGGTATGAGACAGTCAATTTGCTGATAACTCTTATCTATTCAGGATCCCCACTTAATTTTAAGTTAAGTATTCCCTAAAGATTTTTTGAAGAAGCTTTTGATTTTGGCTTCGCTACAAAGGAGACTAAATTATTTCGTTTTCTATTTAATTTGCTTGATAACGAAGTCTAGAATGAAGTGCAGATGCTTTGATGATTTCGCGTCTTGGTGCCAACTGTGGTGCTATTCCCATAAATTATGAAATACTTGATTTCATGTGCTTTTGTTTGATTTTACCGGGATTTATAGAAGCTTAACTTACTTAACTTGTTCACAAATTATGAGCCTACTCAAATTAAAAACGTTACACTAATAATTAATAGATTTAAAAAAATCTATAAACCTACGTTTTTATGCCCTAAAAATAAGAAAATAACCCTACTGGGCTGAGAGAGGGGCCAAGTAAAACGTGGGAAAAATAGCATTTATTTCAAATAAATTAGTTCCGTAATTAGTTAGTAAACAGGCACTTCTGTATTGCCTGTATTGGTCAAATATAAAACGACCAAGCTGCAGTACCTTCACGGCTTACGATTTAATGATGATGCTAAATTAGAAGCATGATAACTTTGAAAACAGGAGAAATTCAAATAGACAGTCGCTCTGTGTAACTGGGGCTAACCCCATACGAAGTAAAATACTTACGAAGAGGCTACCTCTTCGTACACCAGGCAAGTCCTACCTTACGACTTTGATATCCACGCGACAATCGCAATACAAATTCGTAGAGGTTTCGTACAATGGATGTCAGAGTCGTAAGATATCGGAGACTTGCGTAGCGTTGTGTACGAATGGCCTAAGAATGAAAGCCGACCCCCACTATAGTTGGCTAAAAGCTAAAAGGATAATAATAAATTTTAAAAATTGAATCGAAAATATCATCTATATAAAATTTCCGTGTCACAATGTTAGTTACCGTACTCCTCTGAAACGGCTTGACCTATTTTTATGAAATTTGGTATGCATATTCAGTAGGTCTGAGAATCGGCTACTATCTATTTTTTTTTTAATTTATATGGCAAAACAACGTTTGCGGGTTCAGCTAGTATTTTTATAAACTAACCTTTCAACTGGTTCGACCCAAAGGAAGTGCTAAGATCTCACCTATCAAATTGTTGAAAAATAAATTGTTCAAACAAATGCGTGTGCGCATCCTGGACAACAAATAAACAACACATATCTAGGCGTCAGTTACAAGTAAACATGGCGTGTGATTATTAATTTTATTTGTGTTTAAATTGCTGTTTTAAATAGGGTGAGCAGACTAGTTGTTGTGAAGTTGTAATTAAATTTTTTGAGAATTAATATAATCTACAGATAAGTATAGTATCTTTGATAATGAGGTTTCACTAAAGCAGTAACGTTGTATTGCTACTTCATCTTATAGATCTTGCCCTATGTTACCACAGGGCGTGTAACATGGGATTATAGGACTTTGCCGCGGCACTGGAACACCAAGGGCAATTACAAAACAGGATGACTTTTAATCGGCACGAGTCTGACAGATGATTAAACACCCAAAAAAAATGTCAGTCCAACACATTTTCTTATTCCGTTTTTTCTTAACAATTTTCACGCTATCACTTAGGTACTTCTTCCTTCATATCTGATTGTAATAAAATAATAAAAGATACGCTACCACAAAATGGATAACTAAATTGGGTATTAGAAAACGTTTAACGCCAAAAATGTAATCATCATCATTTGCCTTGCCTTTCCAAACTATGTTGGGGTCGGCTCCCAGTCGAATTCGATGCATCTGAATATTAGTACTTTACATGGAGTGACTGGCTATCAGAACTCCACAACCCAGTAACTGGGTAATAATATACCATGCTTCACCGCCGACAACATCGACATCGTCGCTTACCATGAGGCGAGATTGTGGTCAACCCAGTTAAATTAAAAAAATCAAATACAAAGTTATAATTAAGAATAATGTAACAACCAAAAAAAACTGTTTTAATCTTATCTATCAACTAACTATGATGGTTCGTTGGGTGGCCTATGCTAACACAGATATAAAAAAATAACCACATACTTTGATTTAAACCAGCAAATGATAAAAATCGCAACTAACATGAAATCCAAGGCCCAAAATCTAGTAATTTCACTGATAACATTTGAAAAATAAAAAAGAACCTAGTGTATATGCTGTTCGGACACGTAATCTAGAATTATTCGGCACATGTTATCATCCGATATATCAAATTCGCAATCTCTTGCAACGATAACTAGCCCAGCCCTAGGTTAGGGATGTGACGCTAAAACTATCGATAGAAATAAAATTAGAACACTATTTTAATTTTTTGTCAATGTCTTAGATAGAGTAACTAGCTTTTTTTTGCGTGGTAGGTAATATTATCAAACGAGTCCTCCAAAGCTTAGAGGTAGTGAAGACTCTTATTGACCAAAATGTGCGATGTTTCTTCAATAGCCCTTACGCTCCTGGGTTACCTGTATAAACAGTCCCACAACTCGAATGGCAATCTTACGTTTGAAATTCGTTACTCATGTACCTACCCAATAATGTAAAACGTATAAAAATAAGATAATCTGAAATACCCTCTTTGAAAGTGTTTCAAAAGACATTTTTACAAACAGACAAAATATTTTTTATCAATCAATTTAAAATATCGATACTAGAACTTATCGATATCAGTCCCATCCTTAACACTCAATGCAGTCCTTATCTAAAACCTAACGTTTTAATACTTGGCATTAATATTTGTATATTACCATAGACTAGGTTTGGTACGATATTTTTAGCAGGTGATGTAATTTAAAATATCTTGATGAGTCGATTGCCACTGTTGGGTGTCTCATAGATAAATGAAATAAATGAGCATTTGACATGTACCTACCCATTTTATGCTATAAAGGTGACAAATATGAAGCCCCGGGTGGCGCGGTGGCTGAGGGATCAACTGCTACACAGCGTGTTGCGGGTTCAATTCCCGCACGGAACAATTATTTGTATGACCTACAAGTAGTTGTTTATAGTCTGGGTGTTTGTGTATGTGAGTTTATATGTTTGTAAACGCACCCACGATACAGGAGAAATTCTTAGTGCGGGGAAACATTTTCTCATAAAGTAACGTGATCAACGTTTATGTCATTAGTCTGTGGACGCCTGCACCAAACCCAGGGTAACCGTACTTCGTGACAAGCTTAAAAAAAAACGAATATCTTCCTGTTTGAGCTGAGAATTTGAGACCAATGCTCTAATGCTTGCTACAGACCTCATGCTTCAATGCTTGCTACCACTAAGGAGACGTGGAAGTCAAAAGTAAAAGAAATACGGAAAAGTAGATTTTTGTCAGCAAGGAACACTCTATGATACTATGATTATAAACCAGGTAGCCTACCATCCGGGGTCGCGGGACTTAGGCATTCCTTTACCGTGACCCCGGAACATAAAGCGCTATTGAAGAAAACCGTGGATTTTAGTCAGTACAAGTCTGACAGTCCCTCTCGCCCTGCCCGGGGTGGGAGGACTCATTTGATGATTTTACCACGCTAAAAAAAAAGGTAGCCTACCATAGCGAGAGTAATTCCAGTGTGGAAAAGAGACAGAGCTATACAACTCGTCTAGCGCCATCTCGCCTCGTTGTCGCAGTGAAATTAGTCTCTTATTATTACGTGCATATCTATCAATACGGATTGAAAAAAAAAAGAAAAATTGTATAAAAATCTAGATATCGTTGGTGCATCTAAAAATCGAAGTTGTTTCAAGTCATGTCCACTATTCTAGTAGAATGAGTCGCAAGATAAGATAGCGCAGACAAATATGCAGTTGTAATCTTGGTTGATATTTTTATTAACATTTCGTACAATGCTAGGTACTACGTGTCTATGTTTTATTATGTAGAGCAACTAACTCTCTACCAGATCTCTTTTTGTAACCTCTATTGTTCCACTGGCGTACTGTCCATCTTCAAGCACCCACTTTGTGGCTTACCTAATGACGTGGAATCTAATCATAGCTAGCGAAATGTATTTGAAACACCACTGCTTCTGAATTTGCCCTACAGGCGTGATTTATGAAAATCTACGTGATTTAAAATCAGTATAAAAATATTAGATAATGTAGTGCAAATCTGTATACTAATGATAAAGTAATGAAGCAATCGAGTTTGAGCCCATGATTGGGCAAATTGTCGTAAGGGTTTTTCCATCAGGAAATTCCCAGTGGAGGATATGGATCGTCCTCTTTTACATGGGAACCAAACCATGTAGGTAAATTCTAGGATATTAAACTTGAAGGTACAATGTATTACATCATCGTCATCATCATCAGCCGGAAGACGTTTACTGCTGAACATAGGCCTCCTCCTATAGACCGCCACGCCGAACGACAATTCACCACTTGCATCCATCGGTTGCCCGCAACCCTCACGATGTCGTCGGTCCACCTAGTGGGAGGCCTGCCTGCTGCGTTTTCCGGTCCGTGGTCGCCACTCGAGAACTTTTTTTCCCCATCGGTTGTCAGTTCTACGAGTACAATGTATATGTTATGTAAATCTTGCAATATTGATTAAAATTCTTGAAATATCTTCACCTGGTCAATGACACAAAGTCTTACTTTCTTTGTACTTTATCGTAGAAATAATAAATGTTATAATATTAATATAATAGTACTATTATTATATAAAGCTGAGATAAAGAGTTCACTCTTCCTTATGCTGTTTTCTAAGAGTTTTTTGACCTTAAGGTCGACATGCGGGACTATGTTCGCATAAAAAATAGGGATGTGCCTTTTTAACATTTTATTATCATGATTTCGATGTTTAGGGAAATGAGGAACAACATTTATTTTCCTCGATGTGAACAGAGATACCTCCAGACACTGTGTCTGTGTGCTTTCTACCCAAAGATCACTGCCGAAATTTACTATTCGTTCAAAACTTGTAGAGAACTTGTTTGTTAGTTCTTCTATTGCTCAATAGATGTCGCTGATTATCTTTTGCTAAAAACTTAATTATATCCGCTACAGGATGAATGGAAATTTAAAATGGGTCCATTAATCTAAGCGGAAAATGTTTGTACTTAATTATTTTATACCCTAGATACACACTAATTATAGATATCAAACATCAAGTAGGTACGTCAATTTACTCCGCAAGATGTTTACAGTTTTTTTACGTTTTATGAAATAAAATTATTTTAATTAAGTTAAAGTTTAACTTTAACCGAACTTACCTGCATGAAAGCTCCATAATTGTGTCAAGTTTTTATAAAATTTACGTAATCATGATAAAACTCATTTCCGTTAACGATATAGTCAACGCCTTGAGACGTTAGTCGTTTTTTATGCTTTATTTGAACTCGAGTCTATATTTACAGGTATCCTGAAAAAAATGCATTTGGTTTTTCCAAAATGCACACATATTAAAAAAAAAACATAGTAATTGGAGTGAAGACTGATTCATGACTTAACGTATGATTGTACAACCCCACAATATACAGAGATTTTCCGATAGTTATAAAACATTGAGCAAGGGTGTCAAATAACTAATATGAACACTAATGTATCCGGAATTGTATACAAAATCCAGTCTTACTACTTGTATTATAGGTAAATGCGAAAGTCTGTGAGGATGGATGCATAGACGTTTGTACTCTTTCACGCAAAAACTGCTGATCGGATTTGGATGAAATATGTTACACAGATAGTTAATACCCTGGATTAAGACGTAAGATACTTTTTATTTCGATATTTTATCTTCCAGTGAGATAATTTGCGAGGTATAGCGGGCGAAGCCGCTGGCAATAGCTAATAATACAAAGTTTGCGTGTACATCGTGAATGTGAAGTTAACTCTCCTGCCCACCTTACTTTTATCTAGGGTCATGCATAATGACGCAATATAAAATAAAACAAGCAAACCCACTCACCAGCAACTAGTTAATTCAACTCCTAATGTTTATCAGCTGACCCCGAACTAAGGAATAAGAAAAAACATTAGTCAATGAATAAGTCTTTGTTAAAATAGATAATGACTGAGTTTATGCTGTTTTATACGGTTTTTATAAGAACGTAGTATGTTATTTTAGATTTGAAAGGAATTTACTAAAATATGGAAGAAGAAAATATCGAGAAAACGCTCAGTGTACAAGTGTTTTTGTTATCGTAACAAACCTTTTTGCGAGACTTTTTCTGTACATAATATACTTTTAGATAAAGTACAATATGATCAGTTTGAAACTAAAAGAATAAAGGTACATTCAAAGATGATGGTTTGATTAACCTTTCGATTAACATCATCAGCCGAAACTGTTCTGCTGAACATAGGCCTCCCCTTTCAGACCGCTACCGAACAACAATTCGTCTTTTGCATCCATCGGTTGCCCACTACTCTCAGGATGTCGTCGGTCCACCTAGTGGGAGGCCTGCCTACACTGTCTTTCGATTTCTGGCCATTACGAATACAATGATTATCATTTTGCAAATAAGGAGGTTTAGAAAACACATTTTTTATTGCTTTACTGACTACTCTGACAAGAAATAGTCGAAACAAACTCAAGAGTTTACAGTCTCTTTTAATCCAGACATCTTATTGGTTAAGTCATGCGAAGACCATGCAGATCTGAGATAGTCTTTTGAAGAAGGAACCTTATAGATTTGAGCGGACCTGTCCAGTATGTGCAAGCACTTGTCAGTATCGTGTAGCTCGATTCGACTCAGTTCAGAACTTTTCCTCCCAATCAGGTTAAGTACCGAGAGCGTTGTGACGAAAGTGGCGGGTTGGTGTGTGAGAGCTAGCAAAGTTCGGTCTTCGTGAAATCATTTTCAGTATGCGAATCGAATACAGAATTTTACGTAGACGAAACTCCTACTTACAAAGTATACTTATTATTGTATGATGATTCATCAAAGATTCTTAGAATTTCATTTCTTTAAGACAGCAACATTGTTATGAATTAAAAACGACTTAAATACAAATACAACAAAGTTAATGTTGCCACTCGAAATATAATATAGTGCTGTTTACCGATGTATATAATGTCACTATATACAAAGGGAGACGTAGCAATTAACCCTTTCTAATCCGTACCCAAACCCCGCAACGGATAAGTCATGCCATTAAAACAAACATAGAGCCTTAAAATACCTAAACAATAAGGTTTTACGGGCACACCCGTACATAACTCCACATCACTTCCGTATATAATCCTTACATATGAGAATTTTCAACCAATCGCGTGGAAGGTCAAAGTTGAAACGTCCAATCGGGCGGCGTCACACGGTATTCAAACTATGTAGGTTTGTAGCGAAAGTGAAAGTAGTCCAATCACGTGCGTATGTTCTATGTGTGGGTGTGTGTTGGTTGTTTGTATGTGTGCGTCATGAATGAAGGCTGTTTTAGTTTGTATGTTATATTTGAGTTTCGCGTTTTATGCGCAAAACATGGGTACAAGGAAATGTAGGTTAACATGAGAGGTGGATTCGTGAAGCTGTCTTGTATATTAGGTTAGATTATAGTTCTGTTATATCTTTGTATCAGTGCTTAGACCTTTCTTTACTATAAAACACATACTTAAACGTGTCAGTACCTAATTAGTAATTCGTAATAAACAGCTTATATAACCTACTCTAAAGTCTAATGTCAGCTTTCAAATTTGAATTCTAATTTTTGAGTCATTATGTGAGCAGGATTTACAGCTTAGTCAAAGTTTAAATCTTAACTTTTCTAGATTTCAGCCAAAAATGACCACTAGGTACTGTAGGGATCGGCGTGTGATTTATTAAATAAAAGATTATTTTAGCGAATTAAAAATTGTATTCATTGACACACGCATAACAACTTGTTTTTTTTCTAGAACGTACTAGACAGTTCTACGTCTTTATTTTAATATTTGAAATCGTTGAGCGGCTTGATCCAGCCAGCGCTTACAAAACTCGCAGAGGTTAGTCCTCAGAGTAAAACCTCTACAGTACCTACATCATAGTACAACTAATGAATAATTAATTCATGTACCCACTTGCTATTCGTGGTAACATCTACTACTTAACCGTTCTCAAAACTGATTTAAATCAATTATCATTATTATTATTATTTAATTTTACTTTGTTTGGTAATGACGTCAATAATAAATTCCCTAGTTACCAATTTTAGCAAAGGAATGATTATATTAACAGTACTTGTATGATCGCAACAGGAAAAAATAATAAGTGCTAAAAAAGGCTATCGTATTCGTAACGTATTTTAGAAATTCGGTTTCGTATTTCACTTAGTACTTATTATTTTTCCCCTTGTTAAAATTCTCCTTTCATTTATTAGGGGACTACACTAGCGAGGAAAAGTATGGAATCACGTACTTGGAATTGATCTTGAATATTGACTCTTAAATAATGGCGTGATTTGAATGAATTTGATATCAATTTAAAATTAACAGTTAAACCTTTAAAATGGTACCATTTTTATTATTCTAAACCAGTTATTAAGTACTCAACATCGCACGGAATCGGAGAAAGCGATTCCATACTTTGTGCCAACATCTCGATAAAAAGCACAACTCCTTTTTATTTAGAGAAAATAATCGTTAAATGAGTCCTGCCCTGAGGCCTTACCACTGCTCTGAACGCGATCCAATTTAGGCTGTGAGAAAGAGATGGCGCTAGACGACTTGTATAGCTCTGTCACTTTCCCACAGCCTAAACTGGATCGCGGTAAGAACTCGTGGTAAGGCCTCTGGGTGGAGCGAAACGGACTTGGATTCATTTATTTATTCATCAAACAATTTACATTTAGTTCAAATTTACAATTACATTTCAATACATAAAAAGCAATAATCCTAAATAAAATATTACATAAGCAAAGAAGTAAAAAAAACTGTCAGATATTTACTGACTAAAAACTACCCTGTTACTTCACATGCCCTTTGAGTTTCAGGGCCGCGGTATCCTGCTTAGACCGTCCTGCAACCCCGAGACTTTAGAATCCTGATAAATTCGGGATAAAAGAACATACAAGTACTTTTGCTATTACTAAAGTCGGGTCCTCTCTACTTAACAATAGCGGTTATAGCCACCTAATCAGGCATAAAAAAACGAATACGTGACGAAACTGACAACATGTGCATCTGTGATAAGAAAGTCATTTATAATTTTATTATGATACAACTGTTACTGAACTTAATCATTTTTTTCTTGTTTCAGGTTTACGCAAACAAACTAAGAGGACCTCTATTATATTTAAGGTAATTTCTGAAAAACATTATAATTCGACAGAATAACTATAGGAACTCAACAGTCGGGGCCCATTCAAATAATACCAATCAAATCTTCCCAAGGGGCCCCGACTATGAGTGTGAATGAGTGAATTCTAAACTACTCGGCTTGTTTCTTTCTTTTTAGTTTTTTTACGCAGTCGGGTTTTTTGTTTTTTTTTTTATTATTTATTTTATTTTACTATTTTATTTTTTGTTAGCATTTATCAGTCCAAATTAAATTGAAACATATAAGTTATATATATTTTGGTAAACCATTTTTAAAATCCTTTAATTTGATAGCCCACTTGATAGAATGTGAGAGATTTAAAAAAAATATTTTTAGTTCGGAACCCTTTGCACACGAGTTCGACTCGCACTTGGCCAGTTTTATGTACCCAGTGACACTCTCACGTATAAGACGAATCTAACGACACCTCTCAAGTTAAAATCCATCAAGCCGTTTAGGCTGCAGAGCAACACACAGAAACATACATACATACATACACTCGAAAAACATAACCCTCCTGGCGCAGTCGGGTAAAAACTATAGGTAAATGAAGAATCAAGACCTATTTATAAACGATACATTAAGGTGCTCCCACAGAGAAGTTATATATCGTTAGAGACTGACTTTTTTAAACAAATTATAACAAAAGTTATAAATTGTTACAAATTATAATAAATTGTTATTGATGTTATACAACTTCATTTAACAAAATGCTTTACAACTGATTACAATATGATATAACAAAATATAACTTTTGTTGTATAACATCATCATTCCTCGACAAACCCATGACAAACCCAAACTGATTGAACATAATGTTATACGATGTTATATTACGAGTTCAACCAATGTGGGAGCGTTTATAACATATAACATTTCTTAACATGTTGTAGAGTATTGTTACACGCTATTATAAATATTATCGTGTTACACAATGTTGTATAACGTTATATAACTGCTGTGTGGGAGCACATTTAGACAGAATATGATACATTGCTTAAAAAAAAATATATATACAGGGTGACTTTTTTACCACCGTCCAAAATTTTTCTAGACATTAGGTATCAATCACTAACCCCATTTTTGAAAAAAAATCGATACGTCAAATTGTCATATTAAATCATTTTCTCATCCGCTCTGTGTGGTCACTAAGCTAAACGTTAATAATAATCACTTGCCGACACATGAAACGGACAGAGCGCACCCCGCTGACCCCCCGCCCCGCCCCACTACACCTGAGCGACACATCTCAGCGCGGTGTCCAGATTCATCAACTTTTTATGGATAACATTGAGACGTGATATCTCGATATTTTTGTATTGAGTGATACAAAAAGAAAAAACACGTATTCAATGATTTTCGCCAAAGATTAATATATTAAAATTTGGATGGTGACTAAAAAATCACCCTGTATATACGAGAGATAGTTTGTCAAAAATGTATTATTTTTCAATACTCTGTTTTCTCTTATTTTAAATTTATTTATATAGTAAACTACCCTATTTTAAAAGTTCAAACGGTGAGCAAAATAAGTGAATTCATGTCATCAATCACAAAAAAAAACAATTTTAGTACAGGGATCCTAATTCCCAATTAAAGCTGGAAATTAGAGTATGTCACTGCTACTCTTGTTCCAAACTATAAGCGGTAACTGCAACACGTGTTCTTCTACATCATATCTCTATCAATCGAGAATAACCTATCGACAAATTAATCGCACAATCCGTCCATCGTTTCTTTAGCCACGTAAGCATCTACAACACAAGTACAGAAGCCAGCACAGTTTTTCAACCTTTCACAATAGTGGAAGGTTAACATTCCATTGGTAAAAGGAGAACATTCACGTTTGTTTGAAAATGACGAATCTTCGAACTTGTATAACTTAGCCAAGAGCAATTTTACAACTTTTGTGCTGTAGTAACTATGGCTCTAAATGACTAGTACTAATCATAGGTACCACTTTTTTTTCTTTGCCACTATCAAAGTTGGCCCAGAAAAAAATTATATGTTCTTTGACACATTCGTGTAGGTTCACCTGCTGGCGTCTGTACAAAAGAACCTCTGGTTACCCCCAAAACGAGATTAAATAAATATTAAAAACAAAATTTCAAACATTAACAAAGTACCTATTTATTAAGATATTGTTAATTAAAGCGATTTCAGATAAATACAGGTCATGTAGATAGCCCGCTACTAAGCTAGATAGGCTAAAAATTTAGACTTTTTGCACTCACGATAACCGTTGAATGGTATCTTCTTTATATTTTGTTATGCGTTCACCTATAACGCATTTATTTGTTATCTTATGTTCGGACTATTATTCGTTTTACAGACGAATGAATGTCAATCTATGTTGGCAAATATCTGCATAAGAAATTGAGGTTTCACCAAATTTTTACTGTAAGAAAGAAATGATTTTGTTAGACACTTATAACAACTACATACACCGTACATAAAATCACGCCCTTTTCCCATGGAGGAAAGCAGAAATTACAGAATGCTACCTGCTATGATTCTTCTCCTTTCTCCTCATACAAATTCATACATCTGATCATACAAGCACGCCGATTGTGAGCTTTTAATTTCCTCAAAGTGTTGTGTTTTAAATGATGAAAGGTGTATGCAGTTTAGGTGCTGACAAAAAATCATAGAACCACACAAAAAATACGCTTTCAAAGCAAAGTATAAAGTATCGAATGCTAAAACACGTTAATACTTAAGATAAACACTTTTATAGAAGTAAATAAAGTTATGTGATATTTTAGCCTTTCAAAATTAAAAGAAAATAACAAACTAATAAATAAAACACACCAAATAATGGCAGTTCCATTACGACTCTTCCACATGACTTTTAAAACCAAAAACCATAATTCATTTTTGTCATCGTTTTCAATTATACGTACTAGATATATTATTCTACTTCCTCTTAATCAAACAAGACGTTATTAATTTCTAAAATACTTCAACAATTCGAAGGCTATTCTTCAATTGCACAGATGTTTCTCTATTTGTACAACTTGCTATTAGATTCGCAACCGTAACGACAGACCTTGATAAAAAGTAAATTTTCAAAATGTTTGCTTTAGAACAATTAATAGGTGTCGCATTGGAAATGTATGTTTAATATTAATTACATGAATTCAAGTTGATTGCGGTTCATGTTGTGTCCAACAGAATTTCTAAATTACTGATCATAGCATAAAACAATAAAACATTAATAATGTGAGAGTAATATAAGCAAAAAATCGACAAAATACATTTCTACGGTGACATTCTTCGCGTGCTGGGGCATACAGGTTTTTCAATCATATTTTTTGTCCCGTTTCATCTCAATCTTATTCATGAAAAATAACGACTTATACACAGAATAATAAAGATTAATAACTATTCTTTCTTATGCAGTCGCGTAAAAAAATAGAAAAAAAATTGAATTCACTCGCTATCATCGCCAGATTTACATTAATCTGTTGTAAAATAAACTTAATAATTGACAAAACCAAAACAATATGATAATATTTGAATGACATTGAGGAAGGAACTGATACTGCTAATGTCACCCATTACTGGTAGTACTGTCCGTTTGGGAGATGGAGCTAAATAATGGGCTAAATAGTACCACGGGGCTAAAAAATCACGGCCATTTGCACCACAACACCCTTGTATTGTATTGTATAACGGGCTGGTATCCGCAACTCCACGTCATATGCGCGTATTTTGCGTGCGGACAACACCCTTAATGAAATAATAATTCAGTATCATCCTCATTAGAAAATTTCGTCTGAAACCCCGCCACTGAAACTGCTAAAGGGCACAGCTTATTGGAGCCACTCGACACCCAGTCCGCACCTCGGTCGGTCGCCCTCAACGCGCGGACGGCGGCGGCGGGTGGACCAGGCGGTGACAACTCGCTGCTCGCATGCTTGCCTTAAGTTAACTGCGCATTGCCAAAACGCGGGTCAGGAGTGGACCACGCGACGTTTACTGGCGATAATTGGCGTCGTGCTGTCCACCCGTAGACCTGTCGACAACGAGTGGATGCCGTGCGACGAGGCGGTGCTTTTAAGGTGGCTCATTAGAGCCACCCGGCTCCAATGAGCTATGACCTTAAAAGGCAGATCAAAACCATCTAGTCTTTCTAGTGATCACTAGAAAAGTGCTGAGTCAAATCTCGACCAAGTTCCAGAGAATGAATTTATCTGTCTCGGATCCTGAAGGGAAATAAGGATAGAAGAGTAGGAAAAGTTATAGTTTCCACCCAATAATGTTCTCACTTTCACACATATAGGACACAGGCCTCATCTCTACAGGAAGTAATAGAATGTTATGCTACGAGTGCGATGGTCCTGTGCTAGTTGGTAGATGTTAGGGTTGAACCACATCTGGCAGCACGGAATCGCCTTTTTCCGTCGCCCTTTCTCTTTCTGTCGCTTAGAACTGCCATTTGCTAGACCGAGACAGAAAGCATAATGCGATAGCACGCGGCGGAATCCTCGAGGCGGCCGCGTGCTATCGCATTGTCTCGGTCTAGCAAATGGCAGTTCTAAGCGATAGAAAGAGAAAGGGCGACGGAAAAAGGCGATTCCGTGCTGCCAGATGTGGTTCAACCCTTACACGTAACCTCACGATGTTAACCTTCAAAATTTTGCAAAACACTCAATCGCTATGAATTTTATTAACACTTTGACTTCTTGATGCCTTAAGCATTCTGCACCTTTATTTATCATCATCAAAATCATTCTTTATCTACATCTTTAAATGGTGATGAATTTATTGCAGTCAAAATTAACTGTGTTCTAATCATATTGCAAGTTCCTAAAAATAATGCTGTATGATTGCATTGTGGTCTACAAAATATTATTTATTGCATGTTAAAAAATACAGTAGTTTTAATGACGTATTTTGGTACATCCGGTCGATAAGTTAATTATATGCTAGTGTAACATGATGTGTATTTTTTCCGAAAGATTAGGCAAAGGTGTGTTTCTATAATACACATTTCGGCTGTTATATTATTTAATAGTCTTATTTAATACTTTATTATATTATTTAATACGTTATTTTTTAAAAACTTTTCTTTCGGAACTCGGTGAATTTTTGTGCAGCCAAGAATGTACCAATCGACCCTGGCGTCTCTTAGAAATCGAGTAACAAACTTATAATAAAACAAACAGACGACTTGTGAACCTCCTCCTTTTTTGATGTCGATTAATAACTAAGATTTTTTCAAGAAATAAAAGATTTGTTCCAAAGAAATTCCTGATGGAAAACCCAGATATCTAAAAACTTAGTACCTATAGTTTGAAATGAACCAAAAAAAGCTGCTGTAAATTGAACATGACGTTATTATTTTACAACGCTAGTACCTACCTAACAGTTGAAGCCTAAACTAAGTGATAAGATATCACGTAGCCTAGGTCTCTGATAAAACGCTAAATTTGCTAAAAAAATACATTGATAACAACTGGACTATCGTGGCATTGCGACTCGACGAACAGTTTTTTGTCTAATTCGTTTATATAAAAATATTTGATAACTTTTGGCCTGTTACTAAAAATATCTGAATTCAAGTCTATGTTGAAAAAAATATTTGAAAATCTTTCTACTTATTTCCGACAAAAATGCTTTTTTGCGGTTCCTTGAGCTGTTAATTAATCAACAGAAAATGCAGATTTTTTGAAAATTAAGTCAAGTAAAACGATTTTTTCAAATCTAATACGTCCACCATAATTTTAACCGATATTCTAAACCAAAGAACCGTTTCTAATACATTATAGGACCCTAAATCCTTCACATAAATACCTCATATAATGGGCCCTAAGTGAACCATTGACACTAGAGTAACAAAACGGACACAAAGTACCCAATAGTGTTACATTACCACCATATAACAGATTCTTTGAAAGACTTGTGACACAGACCTTAGGGTACGGTCCAAGTTATAAAATTTGAGAGATTATTTAAGTAAGGTCGTTTATAGATGTGAATTTAAATGTTTGAAACGCATTCACGACACGTAAGAAATTCTTAAAGATGGGCAATGATTTAAATAAAACTGGAATTTCCAACGTAAAGAACTTTTTGACCAATAAGTTTTCTACTGTCAGCTCGTTTTATTTAATTTGAGTGACGCAACTGATGAGGTTCTTCAAAAAGGTCAGATGCAATGTACGTCACCAGTGGCGTGAGCGTACAAATAAATGTGTGAACGTAAAGGAGGCGAAAGCAGTAAAAGATCGTTGCGGAGTTTTGCTCCTTAAAATAATGAGCACTGAAATCTTTATTTAAAAAAAGAAGTTTTGCAAGGTTCGTTAAAAAAAATAACGTATATTATAGCAACGACCTCTCAAAGTCATCTAATAAAATGATTAGTAGGCTATTACAACATAAAAAACGAAATCTTATCTGATCTGAGATAATCATTGAACCAAACCACTTTGCTGTTCTATTAAAACAAGTAGGAAATGAATACTGCACTCACACAAGAGACTTTTAAAGAACATTACTAGTTTTTAGTGTTCAAACACGATAACATCCATTTCCCACTGTTCATTTTATCAATTTATCGGTGTTAAAACATGACACGGTAAATTAAATTAACGAGTCATCTAGGCAACTGAAAAATAGTTTTTTATTAAAAGCAAGTATAAGCTGAGGTCATCAACATAATTTCAGCCTGGGATCACCAACTACTGCATATGGGCTTGCCCCTTTTTCGCCACACTTCTCAGTTCTAAGTGTCCCTCATCTATCCATTACGACGAAATATAACTAACAATGATTGGACATTTCCCGAATTGAGTTACGGTCACAAGAAAAAGTGTACGATTTTATTGCCATTAACCGGACAAATCCTATAATTTCGGGTTGTTACTTAAAAAATAACCTTTCTAGGACACAAAATGAGCTTAGTTTACTTTGAATGCCATCAACAGTTACTCGTTGCATCTTCTAACTTGAACCCTCTAACCAAAACGGCCATTTTTCAATAGAACCGTTTTGTTTAATTCAAAAAATCTCCATTTATCTTCGTGACATATTCAAAATAGTTTTTTTGTTTAACTGCTTTACTTCACACTAGGTATATTATGTATTGGGATATAAAGAACCTAGATAAATCCGTCTGTTTTGTAAATAGGAGACACTTTGAACTGTGTTATGGAAAAAGGTCATATCTGAGAAAAAGAACAATGAAAAATAAGCCTTAAATCCTAAATCAATGTATATTTAAGGTCTTAAGGTGCTCCCTTAAAGCAATAATATTTCATTTGAATTAATTTATACTATTCGGGAAATTAATAACTATTCTTCATTAATCCGAATTTGAAAACCATTTACAAGTTTCCACAGATAAATAAGATACTCGTATAACGTTAGATAATTTAACATAGCATTTCTGGTCCAACTTTTTTTTTTTATTAGCAAATTTTTTTTATTTTTAAATGTGCTAAAGAATGTTATATACTAAGGTAACATTATGTAACTGCTGTGTGCCTAGATTGAGACTAGACTGCCTGTAACTAATTCCTGAAAACGCCTTTTCTTGTTTAATTAAGAACCCGTGAACTCGATAGGATATTAGGTATTTTGCACTATGGCCACTATGGGCTAAAATTTCCTACTGTAGTACTTAAGTTTACGAGCATATTGTATATCAGTTCATCCTAAACGCGCTTCTTCACCGCGAGCATTCACCTGTAATGTAACGTTACAGGTGAATTCTCGCCGTGAGGGAGCGCCTTAATGGTTACAGTGTAAGGAAAATGCTTTTAGTTTCCGGAAATAGAGTCTAGAATTAAATATGGGTTATTAGTTATTGTAGAAGAAAATTGCATATCATATGCAACTTTCCTCCGAAGTTGGCCAAATATTTTCCAAGAAAGCATTTTATTTTATTTTTCTAATAATATTAAATTATACTATATAAAGCTAGAATACCACTGACTCACTCACTGATTGACATAATTGTTCTCCCAGATGGTGAAGGGGGAGGTGGGTATATTTTGACAGATTCGTAAACAAGTAACTCTGGTGAGTATGGGAAAAATCCCAAACCTCCCCTTTTCGCCCCCCCTCTCCCCCCTCCCCATCGTATCTCGGAAACTAAGACACCCGTGTTTTGTGTTTTTTTACGGATTCGTATAGAGGAGGCTCGGAAAAGTAAAAACCATTTTTCAAAGTCCTCCCCCCTTGCCCCCCTTCTCCCCTTTTAGGCGGATCTCGGAAGTTAACAGACTTGCAACATTTTTTTTTTCAGATTCATATCAAGGGACCCAGAGTTGGTCAAAATCATTTTTCAAAACTCCCCCCTCTCCCCCTCTTCACCCCTCCCCCCATCGTATCTCGGAAACTAAGAGACCCGTGTTTTGTTTTTTTACGGATTCGTATAGAGGAGGCTCGGAAAAGTAAAAACCATTTCTCAAAGTTCCTCCCCCCTTGCCCCCCTTCTACCCCCTTTAGGCGGATCTCGGAAGTTAACAGACTTGCAACATTTTTTTTTCAGATTCATATCAAGGAACGCAGGGTTGGCCAAAATCATTTTTCAAAACTCCCCCCTCTCACCCTCTTCACCCCTCCCCTCATCGTACCTTGGAAAAACTAGGTAGCGGTAAAGCGAAGCGAAGCGTAGCGTAGGGATAAGGTTACGATAGCTTTCCGGTGGTAGGTAGGTCCCGAGTGGAGCGAACCTGCGAGACCGAGTGGAGCGAAGGGGGGAGGTGGCGAGCGAAGCGAGCCGGCGACCTCCATAGCGTAACGAAGGTTGAGTGGGTCAAGCGTAACTCAGGGGTGACGACAAGCAATCTTACAAGTAACTCTCATGTGTAGGGCAACAGTACCAGGCCTCTCCATTTTGGCCTCCCCCCCCCTCCCAATCGAATCTCGGAAACTAAGAGACCCGTGTTTTGTTTTTTTACGGATTCGTATAGAGGTGGCTCGGAAAACTAAAAACCATTTTTCAAAGTTCACTCCCCCTTGCTCCCCTCCTCCCCCTTTAGGCGGATCTCGGAAATTAACAGACTTGCTACATTTTTTTTTCAGATTCATATCAAGGGGCCCAGAGTTAGTCAAAATCACTTTTCAAAACTCACCCCTCTCCCCCTCTTCACCCCTCCACCCATCGTAACTCGGAAAAATTATGTAGCGGTAAAGCGAAGCGTAGGGATGAGGACACGATAGCTTTCCGGTGGTAGGTAGGTCCTGAGTGGAACGAACCTGCGAGACCGAGTGGAGCGAAGGGGGGAGGTGGCGAGCGAAGCGAGCCGGCGACCTCCGTAGCGAAACGAAGGTTGAGTGGGTGAAGCGTAACTCAGGGGTGACGACAAGCAAACTTACAAGTAACTCTCATGAGTAGGAAAAAAGTACCAAGCCTCCCCTTTTTGACCTCACCCCGCCCCCCTCCCAATCATATCTCAAAAACTAAAAGACCCGTTTTTTCGGATTCGTATAGAAGAGGCTCGGAAAAGAAAAAAACATTTTTTTCAAAGTTCACCCTCTTGGCCCCCCTTTTCCCCCCTTTAGGCGGATCTCAGAAGGGACATGGAACATATTTTTTTTTTTCAGATTCGTATCAAGGGGCCCAAAGTGTGTCAAAATCATTTTTCAAAAGTCACCCCACTCCCTCCTTTCACCCATCCCCCCATCGTATCTCGGAATCCAAGATGGCCTCTGCGATAATTTTCGAATTGTTCATCATGGGAGTCGTTTTCATGGTATTCGAGGGTGCTAAAACCGATGGCGAGGTTAAAATGAGAATCCAAGATGGCGGTTGCTATAATTTTCGAATTGTTAAAAAAAAAACAATAACAAAAAGCTCGATTACCACTCACTGACTCACTGATTGACATCATTGTTCTCCCAGATGGTGAAGGGGGAGGTGGGTATATTTTGACAGATTCGTAAACAAGTAACTCTGGTGAGTATGGGAAAAATCCCAAACCTCCCCTTTTCGCCCCCCCCTCTCCCCCCTCCCCATCGTATCTCGGAAACTAAGAGACCCGTGTTTTGTGTTTTTTTACGGATTCGTATAGAGGAGGCTCGGAAAAGTAAAAACCATTTTTCAAAGTTCTCCCCCCTTGCCCCCCTTCTCCCCCCCTTAGGTGGATCTCGGAAGTTAACAGACTTGCAACATTTTTTTTTCAGATTCATATCAAGGGGCCCAGAGTTGGTCAAAATCGTTTTTCAAAACTCCCCCCTCTCCCCCTCTTCACCCCTCCCCCCATCGTATCTCGGAAACTAAGAGACCCGTGTTTTGTTTTTTTACGGATTCGTATAGAGGAGGCTCGGAAAAGTAAAAACCTTTTTTTAAAGTTCCTCCCCCCTTGCCCCCCTTCTCCCCCTTTAGGCGGATCTCGGAAGTTAACAGACTTGGAACATTTATTTTTTCAGAATCATATCAAGGGGCCCAGTGTTGTTCAAACTCATTTTTCAAAACTCCCCCCTTCCCCCTCTTGACCCCTCCCCCCGTCGTATCTCGGAAAAAGTAGGTAGCAGTAAAGCGAAGCGAAGCGTAGCGTAGTGATAAGGTCACGATAGCTTTCCGGTGGTAGGTAGGTCCTGAGTGGAGCGAACCTGCGAGACCGAGTGGAGCGAAGGGGGGAGGTGGCGAGCGAAGCGAGCCGGCGACCCCCGTAGCGTAACGAAGGTTGAGTGGGTGAAGCGTAACTCGGGGGTGACGACAAGCAAACTTACAAGTAACTCTCATGAGTAGGGCAAAAGTATCAAGCCTCCCCTTTTTGGCCTCCCCCCCCCCCTCCTCGCAATCGTATCTCAGAAACTAAGAGACCCGTGTTCTGTTATTTTACGGATTCGTATAGAGGAGGCTCGAAAAAGAAAAATCCAATTTATGCAAAGTTCCCCCTCTTACCCCCGTCTCCCCCCCCCCCCCCTTTCAGGCGGATCTCAGAAGAGACTTGGAACATTTTTTTTTTTCAGATTCATATCGAGGGGCCCAGAGTATGTCAAAATAATTTTTCAAAACTCCCCCCTCTCCCCCTCTTCACCCCTCCACCCATCGTATCTCGGAAAAATTATGTAGCGGTAAAGCGAAGCGTAGGGATGAGGACACGATAGCTTTCCGGTGGTAGGTAGGTCCTGAGTGGAGCGAACCTGCGAGACCGAGTGGAGCGAAGGGGGGGAGGTGGCGAGCGAAGCGACCCGGCGACCCCCGTAGCGTAACGAAGGTTGAGTGGGTGAAGTGTAACTCGGGGGTGACGACAAGCAAACTTACAAGTAACTCTCATGAGTAGGGCAAAAGTACCAAGCCTCCCCTTTTTGGCCTCTCCCACCCCCCCCCCCCCCCCGCAATCGTATCTCAGAAACTAAGAGACCCGTGTTCTGTTTTTTTACGGATTCGTATAGAGGAGGCTCGGAAAAGAAAAAAACATTTTTCAAAGTTCCCCCCCCTTGCCCCCCTTCTACCCATTTGGGCGGATCTCGGAAGTTAACAGACTTGCAACATTTTTTTTTTCAGATTCATATCAAGGGGCCCAGAGTTAGTCAAAATCATTTTTAAAAACTCCCCCCTCTCCCCCGCTTCACCCCTCCACCCATCGTATCTCGGAAAAATTATGTAGGGGTAAAGCGAAGCGTAGGGATGAGGACACGATAGCTTTCCGGTGGTAGGTAGGTCCTGAGTGGAAAGAACCTGCGAGACCGAGTGGAGCGAAGGGGGGAGGTGGCGAGCGAAGCGAGCCGGCGACCCCCGTAGCGTAACGAACGTTGAGTGGGTGAAGCGTAACTCAGGGGTGACGACAAGCAAACTTAGAAGTAACTCTCATGAGTAGGGCAAAAGTACCAAGCCTCCCCTTTTTGGCCTCAGCCCCCCTCCCAATCGTATCCAAAAAACTAAAAGACCCGTTTTTTCGGATTCGTATAGAAGAGGCTCGGAAAAGAAAAAAACATTTTTTTCAAAGTTCACCCTCTTGGCCCCCCTTTTCCCCCCTTTAGGCGGATCTCAGAAGGGACATGGAACATATTTTTTTTTTTCAGATTCGTATCAAGGGGCCCAAAGTGTGTCAAAATCATTTTTCAAAAGTCACCCCACTCCCTCCTTTCACCCATCCCCCCATCGTATCTCGGAATCCAAGATGGCCTCTGCGATAATTTTCGAATTGTTCATCATGGGAGTCGTTTTCATGGTATTCGAGGGTGCTAAAACCGATGGCGAGGTTAAAATGAGAATCCAAGATGGCGGTTGCTATAATTTTCGAATTGTTAAAAAAAAAACAATAACAAAAAGCTCGATTACCACTCACTGACTCACTGATTGACATCATTGTTCTCCCAGATGGTGAAGGGGGAGGTGGGTATATTTTGACAGATTCGTAAACAAGTAACTCTGGTGAGTATGGGAAAAATCCCAAACCTCCCCTTTTCGCCCCCCCCTCTCCCCCCTCCCCATCGTATCTCGGAAACTAAGAGACCCGTGTTTTGTGTTTTTTTACGGATTCGTATAGAGGAGGCTCGGAAAAGTAAAAACCATTTTTCAAAGTTCTCCCCCCTTGCCCCCCTTCTCCCCCCCTTAGGTGGATCTCGGAAGTTAACAGACTTGCAACATTTTTTTTTCAGATTCATATCAAGGGGCCCAGAGTTGGTCAAAATCGTTTTTCAAAACTCCCCCCTCTCCCCCTCTTCACCCCTCCCCCCATCGTATCTCGGAAACTAAGAGACCCGTGTTTTGTTTTTTTACGGATTCGTATAGAGGAGGCTCGGAAAAGTAAAAACCTTTTTTTAAAGTTCCTCCCCCCTTGCCCCCCTTCTCCCCCTTTAGGCGGATCTCGGAAGTTAACAGACTTGGAACATTTATTTTTTCAGAATCATATCAAGGGGCCCAGTGTTGTTCAAACTCATTTTTCAAAACTCCCCCCTTCCCCCTCTTGACCCCTCCCCCCGTCGTATCTCGGAAAAAGTAGGTAGCAGTAAAGCGAAGCGAAGCGTAGCGTAGTGATAAGGTCACGATAGCTTTCCGGTGGTAGGTAGGTCCTGAGTGGAGCGAACCTGCGAGACCGAGTGGAGCGAAGGGGGGAGGTGGCGAGCGAAGCGAGCCGGCGACCCCCGTAGCGTAACGAAGGTTGAGTGGGTGAAGCGTAACTCGGGGGTGACGACAAGCAAACTTACAAGTAACTCTCATGAGTAGGGCAAAAGTATCAAGCCTCCCCTTTTTGGCCTCCCCCCCCCCTCCTCGCAATCGTATCTCAGAAACTAAGAGACCCGTGTTCTGTTATTTTACGGATTCGTATAGAGGAGGCTCGAAAAAGAAAAATCCAATTTATGCAAAGTTCCCCCTCTTACCCCCGTCTCCCCCCCCCCCCTTTCAGGCGGATCTCAGAAGAGACTTGGAACATTTTTTTTTTTCAGATTCATATCGAGGGGCCCAGAGTATGTCAAAATAATTTTTCAAAACTCCCCCCTCTCCCCCTCTTCACCCCTCCACCCATCGTATCTCGGAAAAATTATGTAGCGGTAAAGCGAAGCGTAGGGATGAGGACACGATAGCTTTCCGGTGGTAGGTAGGTCCTGAGTGGAGCGAACCTGCGAGACCGAGTGGAGCGAAGGGGGGGAGGTGGCGAGCGAAGCGACCCGGCGACCCCCGTAGCGTAACGAAGGTTGAGTGGGTGAAGTGTAACTCGGGGGTGACGACAAGCAAACTTACAAGTAACTCTCATGAGTAGGGCAAAAGTACCAAGCCTCCCCTTTTTGGCCTCTCCCACCCCCCCCCCCCCCCGCAATCGTATCTCAGAAACTAAGAGACCCGTGTTCTGTTTTTTTACGGATTCGTATAGAGGAGGCTCGGAAAAGAAAAAAACATTTTTCAAAGTTCCCCCCCCTTGCCCCCCTTCTACCCATTTGGGCGGATCTCGGAAGTTAACAGACTTGCAACATTTTTTTTTTCAGATTCATATCAAGGGGCCCAGAGTTAGTCAAAATCATTTTTAAAAACTCCCCCCTCTCCCCCGCTTCACCCCTCCACCCATCGTATCTCGGAAAAATTATGTAGGGGTAAAGCGAAGCGTAGGGATGAGGACACGATAGCTTTCCGGTGGTAGGTAGGTCCTGAGTGGAAAGAACCTGCGAGACCGAGTGGAGCGAAGGGGGGAGGTGGCGAGCGAAGCGAGCCGGCGACCCCCGTAGCGTAACGAACGTTGAGTGGGTGAAGCGTAACTCAGGGGTGACGACAAGCAAACTTAGAAGTAACTCTCATGAGTAGGGCAAAAGTACCAAGCCTCCCCTTTTTGGCCTCAGCCCCCCTCCCAATCGTATCCAAAAAACTAAGAGACCCGTGTTCGGTTTTTCGGATACGTATAGAAGAGGCTCGGAAATGAAAAAAACATTTTTTTTAAAGTTCCCCCTCTTGCCCCCTTTTCCCCCCTTTAGGCGGATTTCAGAAGGGACATGAAACATTTTTTTTTTTCAGATTCGTATCAAGGGGCCCAGAGTATGTCAAAATCATTTCTCAAAACTCACCCCACTCCCCCCCTTCACCCCTCCCCCCATAGTATCTCGGAATCCAAGATGGCCTCTGCGATAATTTTCGAATTGTTCATCATGGAAGTCGTTTTCATGGTTTTCGAGGATGCTAAAGCCGATAGTGACGTCAAAATCAAAATCCAAGATGGCGACTGCTATAATTTTCGAAATGTTCATCAATTTCATCATGGGAGTCGTTTTCATGGTTTTCGAGGGTGCCAAAGCCGATAGTGAAGTCAAAATCAAAATCCAAGATAGCGGCTGCGATAATTTTCGAAATGTGCATCATGGGAGTCGTTTTCATGGTTTTCGAGGATGCTAAAGCCGATAGTCAGGTTTAAATCCAAATCCAAGATGGCGGCTGCGATAATTTTCGAATTGTTCATCATGGGAGTCGTTTTCATGGTTTTCGAGGATGCTAAAGCCAATAGTGAGGTCAAAATCAAAATCCAAGATGGCGACTGCAAAAATTCAAAGTTTTCATCATGGATGTCGTTCTCATGGTTTTCGAGGATGCTAAAGCCGATAGTGAGGTCAAAATCAAAATCGAAGATGGCGGCTGCGATAATTTTGAAATTGTTCATCATGGGAGTCGTTTTCATGGTTTTCGAGGATGATAAAGCCGATAGTGGCGTCAAAATCAAAATCCAAGATGGCGACTGCTATAATTTTCGAATTGTTCATCAATTTCATCATGGGAGTCGTTTTCATGCTTTTCGAGGATGCTAAAGCCGATAGTGACGTCAAAATCAAAATCCAAGATGGCGGCTGCCATAATTTTCGAAATGTTCATCATGGGAGTCGTTTTCATGGTTTTCGAGGATGCTAAAGCCGATAGTGAGGTCAAAATCAAAATCCAAGATGGCGACTGCTATAATTTTCGAATTGTTCATCAATTTCATCATGGGAGTCGTTTTCATGCTTTTCGAGGATGCTAAAGCCGATAGTGACGTCAAAATCAAAATCCAAGATGGCGGCTGCCATAATTTTCGAAATGTTCATCATGGGAGTCGTTTTCATGGTTTTCGAGGATGCTAAAGCCGATAGTGAGGTCAAAATCAAAATCCAAGATGGCGACTGCAAAAATTCAAAGTTTTCGTCATGGATGTCGTTTTCATGGTTTTCGAGGGTGCCAAAGCCGATATTAAAGTCAAAATCAAAATCCAAGATGGCGGCTGCGATAATTTTCGAAATGTTCATCATGGGAGTCGTTTTCATGGTTTTCGAGGATGCTAAAGCCAATAGTGAGGTCAAAATCAAAATCCAAGATGGCGACTGCAAAAATTCAAAGTTTTCATCATGGATGTCGTTCTCATGGTTTTCGAGGATGCTAAAGCCGATAGTGAGGTCAAAATCAAAATCCAAGATGGCGGCTGCGATAATTTTGAAATTGTTCATCATGGGAGTCGTTTTCATTGTTTTCGAGGAAGCTAAAGCCGATAGTAAGAACAAAATCAAAATCCAAGATGGCGGCTTCGATATTTTCGAAATGTTCATCATGGTAGTCGTTTTCATGGTTTTCGAGGATGCTAAAGCCGATAGTGAAGTTAAAATCCAAATCCAAGATGGCGGCTGCTATAATTTTCGAATTTTTCATCAAGGGAGTCGTTTTCATGGTTTTCGAGGAAGCTAAAGCCGATAGTAAGGTCAAAATCAAAATCCAAGATGGCGGCTTCGATATTTTCGAAATGTTCATCATGGTAGTCGTTTTCATGGTTTTCGAGGATGCTAAAGCCGATAGTGAAGTTAAAATCCAAATCCAAGATGGCGGCTGCTATAATTTTCGAATTTTTCATCAAGGGAGTCGTTTTCATGGTTTTCGAGGAAGCTAAAGCCGATAGTAAGGTCAAAATCAAAATCCAAGATGGCGGCTGCGATAATTTTCGAAATGTGCATCATGGGAGTCGTTTTCATGGTTTTCGAGGATGCTAAAGCCGATAGTCAGGTTTAAATCCAAATCCAAGATGGCGGCTGCTATAATTTTCGAATTGTTCATCATGGGAGTCGTTTTCTTGGTTCTCGAGGATGCTAAAGCCGATAGTGAGGTTATAATCCAAATCCAAGATGGCGGCTGCGATAATTTTCGAAATGATCATCATGGGAGTCGTTTTCATGGTTTTCGAAAATGCTCAAGCCATTATTGAGGTCAAAATCCAAATCCAAGATGGCGGCTTCGATAATTTTCGAAATGTTTATCAATTTCATCATGGGACGTAACGAAGGTTGAGTGGATGAAGCGTAACTCAGGGGTGACGATGACCACAAGCAAACTTACAAGTAACTCTCATGAGTAGGGCAAAAGTACTAAGCCTCTCCTTTTTGGCTCCCCCCCCCTCCCAATTGTATCTCAGACACTAAGAGACCCGTGTTCTTTTTTTTTACGGATTCGTATAGGTAGAGGAGGCTCGGAAAAGTAAAAACCATTTTTCAAAGTTGCCCCTTAATGCCTCCCTTTTGAGTTTTTAATAAGGTTTTAGATTGGATTAGGGGGTTCTTATGGGGTTTTAAAATCTTTTTTAAAGTGCTCTCACGGATTTTAAAATTCTTCGAACTATCCTAAGGAATTCACAATTTATTTTGTTTTTTTTTCAATTTTGTTTCTTTTTATTATTGAATTAGTTGTAAGGGTTTTCAGAATATAAAAATATGTTATATAATTTACAAAATCTTTTAAGGACTATGGATTTTCCAATTCATTTATGATTCATAATTATGGATTCTCAAAATTTTATAAAGGTAAGGAATACTTATCCAAAACACGACCCCGCGAGCTGCGTGCAGCTCGCGCAACGCGCAAATACTAGTTATACTATATAAAGCTCGATTACCACTCACTCACTGACTGACTCACTGATTGACATCATTGTTCTCCCAGATGGTGAAGGGGGAGGTGGGTATATTTTGACAGATTCGTAAACAAGTAACTCTCGTGAGTATGGGAAAAATCCCAAACCTCCCCTTTTCGCCCCCCCTCCCCCCCCCTCCCCATCGTATCTCGGAAACTAAGAGACCCGTGTTTTGTTTTTTTTACGGATTCGTATAGAGGAGGCTCGGAAAGGTAAAAACCATTTTTCAAAGTTCTCCCCCCTTGCCCCTCTTCTCCCCCCTTTAGGCGGATCTCGGAAGTTAACAGACTTGCAACATTTTTTTTTTCAGATTCGTTTCAAGGGGCCCAGAGTTGGTCAAAATCATTTTTCAAAACTCCCCCCTCTCCCCCTCTTCACCCCTCCCCCCATCGTATCTCGGAAACTAAGAGACCCGTGTTTTGTTTTTTTACGGATTCGTATAGAGGAGGCTCGGAAAGGTAAAAAGCATTTTTCAAAGTTCCCCCCCTTTACCCCCTTCTCTCCCCCCTTTAGGCGGAACACGGAAGTTAACAGACTTGGAACATTCTTTTTTTCAGTTTCATATCAAGGGGCCCAGAGTATGTCAAAATCATTTATCAAAACTCCCCCTCTCCCCCCCTTCACCCCTCCAAAGCGAAGCGTAGCGTAGCGTAGGGTAATGAAAAGGTCACGATAGCTTTCTGGTGGTAGGTAGGTCCTGAGTGGAGCGAACCTGCGAGACCGAGTGGAGCGAAGGGGGGAGGTGGCGAGCGAAGCGAGCCGGCGACCCCCGTAGCGTAACGAAGGTTGAGTGGGTGAAGCGTAACTCGGGGGTGACGACAAGCAAACTTACAAGTAACTCTCGTGAGTAGGGCAAAAGTACCAAGCCTCCCTTTTTTTGGCCTCCCCCCCCCCCTCCCAATCGTATCTCAGAAACTAAGATACCCGTGTTCTTGTTCTTTACGGATTCGTATAGAAGAGGCTCGGAAAAGAAAAAAACATTTTTTTCAAAGTTACCCCCCCCCCTTGCCTTCCTTCTCCCCCATTTGGGCGGATCTCGGAAGTAAACAGACTTGCAACATTTTTTTTTTCAGATTCATACCAAGGGGCCCAGAGTTAGTAAAATCATTTTTCAAAACTCCCCCCTCTCCCCCTCTTCACCCCTCCACCCATCGTATCTCGGAAAAATTATGTAGCGGTAAAGCGAAGCGTAGGGATGAGGACACGACAGCTTTCCGGTGGTAGGTAGGTCCTGAGTGGAGCGAACCTGTGAGACCGAGTGGAGCGAAGGGGGGAGGTGGCGAGCGAAGCGAGCCGGCGACCTCCGTAGCGTAACGAAGGTTGAGTGGGTGAAGCGTAACTCGGGGGCGACGACAAGCAAACTTACAAGTAACTCTCATGAGTAGGGCAAAAGTACCAAGCCTCCCCTTTTTGGCCTCCCCCCCCCCTCATAATCGTATCGCAGAACCTAAGAGACCCGTGTTCTGTTTTTTTACGGATTCGTATAGAGGAGGCTCGGAAAAGTAAAAACCATTATTCAAAGTTCCCCCCCCCTTGCCCACCTTCTACCCCCTTTAGGCGGATCTCGGAAGTTAACAGACTTTTAACATTTTTTTTAACAGATTCATATCAAGGGGCCCAGAGTTGGTCAAAATCATTTTTCGAAACTCCCCCCTCTCCCCCGCTTCACCGCTCCCCCCATCGTATCTCGGAAAGTAAGAGACCAGTGTTTTGTTGTTTTACGGAATCGTATAGAGGAGGCTCGAAAAGTAAAAATCATTTTTCAAAGTTCCCCCCCTTAACCCCTTCTCCCCCCTTTAGGCGGATCCCGGAAGTTAACAGATTTGCAACATTTTTTTTTTTCAGATTCATATGAAGGGGCCCAGAGTTGGTCAAAATCATTTTTCAAAACTCCCCCCTCTCCTCCACTTCAACCCTACCCCCATCGTATCTCCGAAACTAGGTAGCGGTAAAGCGAAGCGTTGCGTAGGGATAAGGTCACGATAGCTTTCCGATGGTAGGTAGGTCCTGAGTGGAGCAAACCTGCGAGACCGAGCGGAGCGAAGGGGTGAGGTGGCGAGCGAGGCGAGCCGGCGACCTCCGTAGCGTAACGAAAGTGGAGTGGGTGAAGCGTAACTGAGGGGTGACGACAAGCAAACTTAGTCGATAGTGAGGTCAAAATTAAAATCCAAAATGGCGGCTGCGATCAATTTCGAAATGTTCATCATGGGAGTTGTTGTCATGGTTTTCGAGGATGCTAAAACCGAGAGTGAGGTTAAAACCCAAATACAAGATGGCGGCTGCGATAATTTTCGAAATGTTCATCATGGGAGTCGTTTTCATGGTTTTCGGGGATACTAAAGCCGATAGTGTAGTCAAAATCAAAATCCAAGATGGCGGCTGCGATAATTTTCGAATTGTTCATCATGGGAGTCGTTTTCATGGTTTTCGAGGATGCTACAGTCGATAGTGAGGTCAAAATCAAAATCCAAGATGGCGGCTGCGATAATTTTCGAAATGTTCATCATGGGAGTCGTTTTCATGGTTTTCGGGGATGCTAAAGCCGATAGTGTAGTCAAAATCAAAATCCAAGATGGCGGCTGCGATAATTTTCGAATTGTTCATCATGGGAGTCGTTTTCATGGTTTTCGAGGATGCTACAGTCGATAGTGAGGTCAAAATCAAAATCCAAGATGGCGGCTTCAATAATTTTTGGAATGTTCATCATGGGAGTCGTTTTCATGGTTTTCGAGGATGCTACAGCCGATTGTGAGGTCAAAATGAAAATCCAAGATGGCGGCTGCGATAATTTTCGAATTGTTCATCATGGGAGTCGTTTTCATGGTTTTCGAGGATGCTAAAGCCGATAGTGAGGTTCAAATGAAAATCCAAGATGGCGGCTGCGATATTTTTTGAAACGTTCATCATGGGAGTCGTTTTCTCGGTTTTCGAGGATGCTAAAGCCGATAGTGAGGTCAAAATTAAAATCCAAAATGGCGGCTGCAATAATTTTCGAAATGTTCATCATGGGAGTCGTTTCCATGGTTTTCGAGGATGCTAAAGCCGATAGTGAGGTTAAAATGAAAATCCAAGATGGCGGCTGCGATATTTTTTGAAACGTTCATCATGGGAGCCGTTTTCATGGGTTTCGAGGATGCTACAGCCGATTGTGAGGTCAAAATGAAAATCCAAGATGGCGGCTGCGATAATATTCGAATTGTTCATCATGGGAGTCGTGTTCATGGTTTTCGAGGATGCTAAAGCCGATAGTGAGGTCAAACTCAAAATCCAAGATGGCGACTGCAAAAGATTCAAAGTTTTCATCATGGATGTCGTTTTCATGGTTTTCGAGGGTGCTAAAACCGATGGCGAGGTCAAAATGAGAATCAAAGATGGCGGCTGCGATAATTTTCGAATTGTTCATCATGGGTGTCGTTTTCATGGTTTTCGAGGATGCTAAAGCGGATAGTGAGGTTAAAATCCAAATCCATGATGGCGGCTGCGATAATTTTCGAATTGTTCATCATGGGAGTCGTGTTCATGGTTTTCGAGGATGCTAAAGCCGATAGTGAGGTCATACTCAAAATCCAAGATGGCGACTGCAAAGATTCAAAGTTTTCATCATGGATGTCGTTTTCGTGGTTTTCGAGGGTGCTACAACCGATGGCGAGGTCAAAATGATAATCAAAGATGGCGGCTGCGATAATTTTCTAATTGTTCATCATGCGAGTCGTTTTCATGGTTTTCGAGGATGCTAAAGCCGATAGTTACGTCAAAATCAAAATCCAAAATGGCGACTGCAAAAAATGCAGTGTTCGAGGGGCAGTAAGCGCGTACCTAACACAATAATATTTTGAAATATCATTATCTAAACTGAAAAGTTTGTTTTGTTTGGTTTGGAATTGAAAATTCTTTTTGTGATGGATAGTTTTTGTGTTTTCATCATGGGTGTCGTTTTCATGCAAACCGATGGCAACTCTCATGAGTAGGGCAAAAGTACTAAGCCTCCCTTTTTTGCTCCCCCCCCCCCTTCCCAATCGTATCTCAGACACTAAGAGACCTGTGTTCTTTTTTTTACGGATTCGTATAGAGGAGGCTCGGAAATATAAAAACCATTTTTCAAAGTTCCCCCCCCTTGCCCCCCTTCTCCCCCCTTTAGGCGGATCTCGGAAGTTAACAGACTTGCAACATTTTTTTTTTTAGATTCCTATCAAGGGGCCCAGAGTTGGTCAAAATCGTTTTTCAAAGCTCCCCCCTCTCCCCCTCTTCACCTCTCCCCCCATCGTATCTCGGAAACTAAGAGACCCGTGTTTTGTTTTTTTACGGATTAGTAAAGAGGAGGGTCGGAAAAGTAAAAATCATTTTTCAAAGTCCCTCCCCCTTGTCCCCCTTCTCCCCCCCTTTAGGCGGATCTCGGAAGTTAACAGACTTACAAAATTTTTTTTTTCAGATTCATATCAAGGGGCCCAGAGTTGGTCCAAATCGTTTTTCAAAACTCCCCCCTCTCCCCCTCTTCACCCCTCCCCCCATCGCATCTCGGAAAAATTATGTAGCGGTAAAGCGAAGCGTAGGGATGAGGACACGATAGCTTTCCGGTGGTAGGTAGGTCCTGAGTGGAGCGAACCTGCGAGACTGAGTGGAGCGAAGGGGGGAGGTGGCGAGCGAAGCGAGCCGGCGACCCCCGTAGCGTAACGAAGGTTGAGTGGGTGAAGCGTAACTCGGGGGTGACGACAAGCAAACTTACAAGTAACTCTCATGAGTAGGGCAAAAGAACCAAGCCTCCCCTTTTTGGCCTCCCCCCCCCCTCCCAATCGTATCTCAGAAACTAAGAGACCCGTGTTTTGTTTTTTTATGGATTCGTATAGAGGAGGCTCGGAAAAGAAAAATCCAATTTTTGCAAAGTTCCCCCTCGTACCCCCGTCTCCCCGCCCTTTCAGGCGGATCTCAGAGGAGACTTGGAACATTTATTTTTTTCAGATTCGTATCGATGGGCCCAGTGTATGTCAAAATAATTTTTCAAAACTCCCCCCTCTCCCCCTCTTCACTTCTCCACCCATCGTATCTCGGAAAAATTATGTAGCGGTAAAGCGAAGCGTAGGGATGAGGACACGATAGCTTTCCGGTGGTAGGTAGGTCCTGAGTGGAGCGAACCTGCGAGACCGAGTGGAGCGAAGGGGGAGGTGGCGAGCGAAGCGAGCCGGCGACCCCCGTAGCGTAACGAAGGTTGAGTGGGTGAAGCGTAACTCGGGGGTGACGACAAGCAAACTTACAAGTAACTATCATGAGTAGGGCAAAAGTACCAAGCCTCCCCTTTTTGGCCTCTCCCCCCCCCCCCCCCCCCCCGCAATCGTATCTCAGAAACTAAGAGACCCGTGTTCTGTTTTTTTACGGATTCGTATAGAGGAGGCTCGGTAAAGTAAAAACCATTTTTCAAAGTTCCCCCCCCCCCTTGCCCCCCTTCTACCCATTTGGGCGGATCTCGGAAGATAACAGACTTGCAACATTTTTTTTTTCAGATTCATATCAAGGGGCCCAGAGTTGTCAAAATCATTTTTCAAAACTCCCCCCTCTCCCCCTCTTCACCCCTCCACCCATCGTATCTCGAAAAAATTATGTAGCGGTAAAGCGAAGCGTAGGGATGATCCGGTGGTAGGTAGGTCCTGAGTGGAAAGAACCTGCGAGACCGATTGGAGCGAAGGGGGGAGGTGGCGAGCGAAGCGAGCCGGCGACCTCCGTAGCGTAACGAAGGTTGAGTGGGTGAAGCATAACTCAGGGGTGACGACAAGCAAACTTACAAGTAACTCTCATGAGTAGGGCAAAAGTACCAATCCTCCCCTTTTTGGCCTCACCCCCCCTCCCAATCGTATCTCAAAAACTAAGAGACCCGTGTTCGGTTTTTTCGGATTCGTATAGAAGAGGCTCGCAAAAGAAAAAAACATTTTTTTAAAGTTCCCCCTCTTGACCCCCTTTTCCCCCCTTTAGGCGGAATCTCAGAAGGGACATGGAACATATTTTTTTTAACCGACTTCAAAAAAAGGAGGAGGTTCTCAATTCGGTCGGTTTGTTTTTTTTTTTTTTTCTGATTCGTATTAAGGGTCCCAGAGTAAGTCAAAATCATTTTTCAAAACTCACCCCACTCCTTCACCTTCACCCCTCCCCCCATCGTATCTTGGAATCCAAGATGGCCTCTGCGATAATTTTCGAATTGTTCATCATGGATGTCGTTTTCATGGTTTTCGAGGGTGCTAAAACCGATAGTAAGGTCAAAATCGCAATACAAGATGGCGGCTGCGATAATTTTCGAATTGTTTATTAATTTCATCATGGGAGTCGTTTTCATGGTTTTCGAGGATGCTAAATCCGATAGTGAGGTCAAAATCGAAATCCAAGATGGCGGCTGCGATAATTTTCGAACTGTTCATCATAGGAGTCGTTTTTATGGTTTTCGAGGATGCTTAAGCCGTTAGTGAAGTCAAAATGAGAATCCAAGATGGCGGCTGCTATAATTTTCTAATTGTTCATCAATTTCATCATGGGAGTCGTTTTCATGGTTTTCGAGGATGCTAAAGCCGATAGTAAGGTCAAAATCGCAATACAAGATGGCGGCTGCGATAATTTTCGAATTGTTTATTAATTTCATCATGGGAGTCGTTTTCATGGTTTTCGAGGATGCTAAATCCGATAGTGAGGTCAAAATCGAAATCCAAGATGGCGGCTGCGATAATTTTCGAACTGTTCATCATAGGAGTCGTTTTTATGGTTTTCGAGGATGCTTAAGCCGTTAGTAAAGTCAAAATGAGAATCCAAGATGGCGGCTGCTATAATTTTCTAATTGTTCATCAATTTCATCATGGGAGTCGTTTTCATGGTTTTCGAGGATGCTAAAGCCGATAGTGAGGTAAAATCCAAATCCAAGATGGCAACTGCGATAATTTTCGAAATGTTCATCATGGGAGTCGTTTTCATGGTTTCCGAGGATGCTAAAGCCGATAGTGAGGTCAAAATCCAAATCCAAGATGGCGGCTGCGATAATTTTCGAACTGTTCATCATAGGAGTCGTTTTTATGGTTTTCGAGGATGCTTAAGCCGTTAGTGAAGTCAAAATGAGAATCCAAGATGGCGGCTGCTATAATTTTCTAATTGTTCATCAATTTCATCATGGGAGTCGTTTTCATGGTTTTCGAGGATGCTAAAGCCGATAGTGAGGTTAAAATCCAAATCCAAGATGGCGGCTGCGGTAATTTTCGAATTGTTCATCATGGGGGTCGTTTTCATGGTTTTCGAGGGTGCTAAAGCCGATAGTGAGGTCTAAATCAAAATCCAAGATGGCGGCTTCGATAATTTTCGAAATGTTCATCATGGGAGTCGTTTTCATGGTTTTCGAGGATGCTAAAGCCGATAAAGAGGTCAAAATCAAAATCCAAGATGGCGGCTGCGATGATTTTCGAAATGTTCATCATGGGAGTCGTTTTTATGGTGTTTGAGGATGCTAAAGCCGATAGTGAAATTAAAATTTAAATCCAAGATGGCGGCTGCGATAATTTTCGAACTGTTCATCATAGGAGTCGTTTTTATGGTTTTTGAGGATGCTTAAGCCGTTAGTGAAGTCAAAATGAGAATCCAAGATGGCGGCTGCTATAATTTTCTAATTGTTCATCAGTTATATCATGGGAGTCGTTTTCATGGTTTTCGAGGTTGCTAAAGCCAATAGTGAGGTTAAAATCCAAATCCAAGATGGCGGCTGCGGTAATTTTCGAATTGTTCATCATGGGAGTCGTTTTCATGGTTTTCGAGGATGCTAAAGCCGATAGTGAGGTTGAAATCAAAATCCAAGATGGCGGCTTTGATAATGTTCATCATGGGAGTCGTTTTCATGGTTTCCGAGGATGCTAAAGCCGATAGTGAGGTTAACATCCAAATCCAAGATGGCGGCTGCGATAATTTTCGAAATGTTCATCATGGGAGTCGTTTTCATGGTATTCGAGGGTGCTAAAACCGATGGCGATGTCAAAATGAGAATCCAAAATGGCGGTTGCTATATTTTCGAATTGTTCATCAATTTCATCATGGGAGTCGTTTTCATGGTTTTCGAGGATGCTAAAGCCGATAAAGAGGTCAAAATCAAAATCCAAGATGGCGGCTGCGATAATTTTCGAAATGTTCATCATGGGAGTCGTTTTCATGGTTCTCGAGGACGCTAAAGCCGATAGTGAGGTCAAAATCAAAATCCAAGATGGTGGCTTCGATTATTTTCGGAATGTTCATCATGGGAGTCGTTTTCATGGTTTTCGAGGATGCTAAAGCCGATAAAGAGGTCAAAATCAAAATCCAAGATGGCGGCTGCGATAATTTTCGAATTGGCTGCAAAAAATTTCAAAGTTTTAATCATGGATGTCGTTTTCATGGTTTTCGAGGGTGCTCAAACCGATGGCCAGGTCAAAATGAGAATGTATAGATTCAATCTTCCTTGTATTATATAGTTTCATGGCCGACATTGTGTGAGTACTATGTGCTTCGGAGCTGTCATTCACTGAGTACCTACGTCTCTTGTTGACTTGAATGACCCTGGCGGCTGAGATTGTGTCATGCTCACTCAAATGTCTCGCTGATGGTGGCGCGTGTGTCGGATCATTTAGCTCCCTCCAAAATGGTTGAGCTGAATGGTGCTGATGCATGTGTCATGTTCGTGAACGGGCGCTGTCAGTTGAGACTGGTCATCTCTTAGCTGCCACGGTTTATTTTAATAATTATTATTGATCATTTTGTTTTGAATTGTCTGTGTTTTAATTGTTACTCTGGACACTTTTAATCAAAAACTTGCTACATCGTTCTCACATAGTGTACCACCTCAAATGAATGATGTAACAAAGGTTCTGTAATTATTCTGGCGATCTAAAAAGAGTGTCCATGGAGTTTCTTGCACGTTCTTCTCCATAGAGATCTACTTCTTGGAACGGGCATCTACGGTACTTTCACAGTTTTTATGTCTTGTGACTGGGACTGTAGCACCATAACTTTTGTAGTGTTTAATAATATTCCTTTGATTGTCTATGACAATTCAAAAGTGCCTGTAACTGGCCTACTTGAAATAAATACTTTGATTTTGATTTTGATTTTGAATCCAAGATGGCGGCTGCGATAATTTTCGAATTGTTCATCACGGGAGTCGTTTTCATGGTTTTCGAGGATGCTAAAGCCGATAGTGAGGTCAAAATCAAAATCCAAGATTGCGGCTTCGATAATTTTCGAATTGTTCATCATAGGAGTCGTTTTCATGGTTTTCGAGGATGCTACAGCCGATAGTAAGGTCAAAATCAAAATCTAAGATGGCGGCTGCAATAATTTTCGAATTGTTCATCATGGGAGTCGTTTTCATGGTTCTCGAGGACGCTAAAGCCGATAGTGAGGTCAAAATCAAAATCCAAGATGGCGGCTGCGATAATTTTCGAAATGTTCATCATGGGAGTCGTTTTCATGGTTCTCGAGGACGCTAAAGCCGATAGTGAGGTCAAAATCAAAATCCAAGATGGTGGCTTCGATTATTTTCGGAATGTTCATCATGGGAGTCGTTTTCATGGTTTTCGAGGATACTAAAGCCAATAGTGAGGTTAAAATCCAAATCCAAGATGGCGGCTGCGATAATTTTCGAATTGTTCATCAAGGGAGTCGTTTTCATGGTTTTCGAGGATGCTAAAGCCGATAGTGAGGTCAAAATCAAAATCCAAGATGGCGGCTTCGATAATTTTCGAAATGTTCATCATGGGAGTCGTTTTCATGGTTTTCGAGGATGCTAAAGCCGATAGTGACGACAAAATCAAAATCCGAATTGGCGACTGAAAAAAATGCAGTGTTCGAGGGGCAGTAAGCGCATACCTAACACAGTAATATTTTAAACTAGCTTTTGCCAGCGATTTCACCCGCTGCAACTCGAAAATTATCCCACGGGTACATAAAATCGGGATAAAAACTATCCGATGTGTTAATCCAGGTTATAAACTATCTGTATACCAAATTTTAGCCAAATCCGTTCAGTGGTTTTTGCGTGAAAGAGTAACAAACATCCATACATCCATACTTACAAACTTTCGCCTTTATAATATTAGTAGGATATCATATTTTTTTATCTAAACTGAAAAGTTTGTTTTGTTTGGTTTGGAATTGAAAAATTCTTTTTGTGACTGATAGTTTTTGTGTTTTCATGATGGGTGTCGTTTTCATGGTTTTCGAGAGTGCTAAAACCGATGGCGAGGTCAAAATGAGAATCCAAGATGGTGGCTGCTATAGTTTTCGAATTGTTCATCAATTTCATCATGGGAGTCGTTTTCATGGTTTTCGAGGGTGCTTAAACCGATAGCGAGGTCAAAATCAAAATCCAAGATGGCGGCTGCGATAATTTTCGAAATGTTCATCATGGGAGTCGTTTTCATGGTTTTCGAGGATGCTAAAGCCGATAGTGAGGTTAAAATGAGAATCCAAGATGACGGCTGCTATAATTTTCGAATTGTTCATCATGGGAGTCATTTTCACGGTTCTCGAGGATGCTAAAACCGATGACGAGGTCAAAATGAGAATCCAAGATGGCGGCTGCTATAATTTTCGAATTGTTCATCAATTTCATCATGGGAGTCGTTTTCATGGTTTTCGAGGGTGCTAAAACCGATAGCGAGGTCAAAATCAAAATCCAAGTTGACGGCTGCGATAATTTTCGAATTGTTCATCATGGGAGTCGTTTTCACGGTTCTCGAGGATGCTAAAACCGATGAAGAGGTCAAAATGAGAATCCAAGATGTCGGCAGCTATAATTTTCGAATTGTTCATCAATTTCATCATGGGAGTCGTTTTCATGGTTTTCGAGAGTGCTAAAACCGATAGCGAGGTCAAAATCAAAATGCAAAATGGCGGCTTTTTTTTTTTTTTTTTTTAGCGTGGTAAAATCATCAAATGAGTCCTCCAACCCCGGGCAGGGCGGGAGGGACTGTCAGACTTCTACTGACTAAAATCCACGGTGTCCTTCAATAGCCTGTTACGTTCCGGGGTCACGGTAAGGAAATAATCCCGCGACCCCGGCAGGCTTTGGCCCTCTGAGAGGGGGGCCCCGTCATTATGCTGACGCTTTTTGAGGCGCGCGTGGGACACAACGCGCCGTCGACCCGGGCATGGTCCTTGGTCGGGCAGCGAGTTGCCCTTTACTCGCTGCCCGCATGCCCGCGCCTACGGTGGCCGGAGATCATCTGCTGACGTCCGACGCCGCGGGCGCCTACCACTGCGGTTGGGGCGGAGGGAGGACGCTGTCCTCTCTCGCTCGCGGCCCGCCTCCTCCTTCACGAGCATTACTGCCTCGCAGAAGGAGCAGACCGCTTCCCACTCCGTCTCGCCCCGCAGCATGGCCGCAACCAATGCCGGGCGCGAGAGGTCTCCGCCTATCGCCGCCGTGAGGACACGTCGGTGCACCGCCCAAGCTGGGCAGTCTTGCACCGTATGCTCTACTGTGTCCTCCGGGCGATCTTCGCAGTGGTGGCACCCGGGCGTATCCTCCTTCCCTATCAGGCACAGGTACCTCCCGAAACTTCCGTGTCCGGTGAGGACCTGCGTCATCTGATAGGTCAGGACGCCGTGACGTCTCTCCAGCCACTCCTCAAAGAGAGGTCTTACCGCCGCAATTGCGGCGTGCCCGAAGTTGGCGGCTGCGATAATTTTCGAATTGTTCATCATGGGAGTCGTTTTCACGGTTCTCGAGGATGCTAAAACCGATGAAGAGGTCAAAATGAGAATCCAAGATGGCAGCTGCTATAATTTTCGAATTGTTCATCAATTTCATCATGGGGGTCGTTTTCATGGTTTTCGAGGGTGGTAAAACCGATAGTGAGGTCAAAATGAGAATCCAAGATGGCGGCTGCGATAATTTTCGAATTGTTCATCATAGGGGTCGTTTTCATGGTTTTCGAGGGTGGTAAAGCCGATAGTGAGGTCAAAATGAGAATCCAAGATGGCGGCTGCGATAATTTTCGAATTGTTCATCATGGGAGTCGTTTTCATGGTTTTCGAGGATGCTAAAGCCGATAGTGAGGATAAAATCCAAATCCAAGATGGCGGCTGCGATAATTTTCGAATTGTTCATCATGGGAGTCGTTTTCATGGTTTTCGAGGATGCTAAAGCCGATAGTGAGGTCAAAATGAGAATCCAAAATGGCGGCTTTGATAATTTTCGAAATGCTTAGCAATTTCATCATGGGACGTAACGAAGGTTGAGTGGATGAAGCGTAACTCAGGGGTGACGACAAGCAAACTTATAAGTAACTCTCATGAGTAGGGCAAAAGTACTAAGCCTCTGCTTTTTGGCTCCCCCCTCCCCTCCTTATCGTATCTCAGACACTAAGAGACCCGTGTTCTTTTTTTATGGATTCGTATAGAGGAGGCTTGGAAAAGTAAAAACCATTTTTCAAAGTTGCCCCTTATCCCTTCTGAGTTTTTAATAAGGTTTTAGATTGGATTAAGGAGTTCCTAAGGGGTTTCAAAATGTTTTAAGTGCTCTAACGGATTTTAAAATTCTTTTAACTATCCTAAGGAATTCTCAATTTATTTTGTTTTTTTTTTTTTTAATTTTGTTTCTTTTTTTATTGAATTAGTTATGAGCATATTCATATAGCAGATTCTCAAAATTTTATTAAGATAAGGAATACTTCTCCAAAACACGACCCCGCGAGCTGCTTGCAGCTCGCGCAACGCGCACATACTAGTTATACTATATAAAGCTCGATTACCACTCACTGACTCACTCACTGACAGAATTGTTCTCCCAGATGGTGAAGGGGAAGGTGGGTATATTTTGACAGATTCGTATACAAGTCACTCTCGTGAGTATGGGAAAAATCCCAAATCTCCCCTTTTCACCCCCCCTCTCCCCCCTCCCCATCGTATCTCGGAAACTAAGAGACCCGTGTTTTGTTTTTTTACGGATTCGTATAGAGGAGGCTCGGAAAAGTAAAAACGATTTTCAAAGTCCCCCCCCCCCTTTCCCCTTTCTCCCCCCTCTAGGTGGATCTCGGAAGTTAACAGACTTGCAGCAATTTTTTTTTCAGATTCATATCAAGGGGCCCAGAGTTGGTCAAAATCATTTTTCAAAACTCCCCCCTCTCCCCCTCTTCACCCCTCCCCCCTTCGTATCTCGGAAACTAAGAGACCCGTGTTTTGTTTTTTTACGGATTCGTATAGAGGTGGCTCTGAAAATTAAAACTCATTTTTCCAAATCCCCCCCCCCCGCCCGGACACTGAGTTGAGTGGACGTGTTTTTGGTGCTCTTAATCTTTTTATTGCGAAAAGTTAGTCTAAAGTGCAGTTTTCATTCTCAAAGTTGCGTCAAAACGTTGTGCAGCATAGCACTAAAAAAACAGTGAAAAAACCAAAACTGTGTACAAACTAATTGCTGAAGATGTGAACAAAAGCGTTATAACATTAACATTTTAAATAGTGGCCATTTGCAAATTTCTTTGTTTCTGTGTCGAAGTGTATTGACCTTTGAACGAGCAGATTGACATACGCTTAATGACCTCAACATACTGGCACTAGAGCGTTAAATTCGCTACTTATATCTAAGCTTCGGTGGTCAGGCGACGTAAGACGCCCGCTACTGATACGAGACTAGTGGTCGCAAGTTCAAACCCCGGGATCTGCATTACTTTTTGTGAAGAAAGTGTTTTGAGCATTAGCACTTATTAATTTGTTTCGAAGCAAATAGTATAAATGCAAAATATATCAAACGAACCACGGAACATGCAGAGTTCCAATAGCTCTGTGATGAACGTGTAGCGCCTGCAGAAATTGTGATAACAATATTGGAATCTACCACCTATGTCTCTATACACTTCATAATACTATACCATTATTACTGATAACTAAAAGCAGCATTGTCCGTTCACTCGGCACTAACAGAATATCAATACTTAAGCCTAGTACTCAACGCAGTTGAACACTTCAAACGAGTAAAATGGACAAATCGCTCTCTGATACAAATATAAGTACAGTAATGGACACAACTCCACCTAATTTTATATCTATGCGAAACAAGAGATTAAGGGAAGAGGATTTACCAGAGGAGTTTTCAAAATTTAGAAAAGAAATTAAGGAAATGTTCTCTTCGTTTATATTGTCTCAACAAAATGAATTAAGGATAATTAAGGACATCCAGACATCAAATAACAACATCGAAACTGCCATCACTCATCTGACTCAGCAAAACGATGAGTTTCGGAAGAAAGTTGAATCTCTTGAGTTACAGGGAAAAAAGGATCGCGAGTACATCGCCATATTGGAGGATAGGATCGAAGATATGAACAGAATCAATAGGAAAGCCTGCATCGAGTTAAAAAACGTTCCTAAAAAGCATCAAGAAAATAGCGCTGACTTGGTAAATATGGTCACAAACTTGGGAAGACACTTAAGTATCGAGATAGACTCACGCGACGTCAAGGATATTCATCGCCTGCCTAGTAAGACAGAAGGTATTAGGAACACCCCTATAGTTGTTGAACTCAACTCCACGCTGCTAAAAACTAAGTTACTTAAAAACGCTAAGTCGTTTAACATTAAAAACACTAGTAAACTACAGGCAAAGCATCTCGGGATTAAAAATGACGCGGAGGTCCCTGTGTTTATATCAGAACAATTGACTCCTAAGAACGCCCGACTATTTTTCTTGGCTAGAGATCTGGCTAAAACTAAGCAGTACAAATTTTGCTGGACTGCTTTTGGACGTGTTATGGTAAGAAAAGATGAAAATGCTCGTGTGATCATTATAAACAGTGAGGCCCAGATACACCATCTGATGCAAGAAGCATGACTACTCTTTGCTATTCTTGGATTACTTGTAATACGTAGGGCTTCGTTATTTTTTAGCAGTGTTTTCTTTAAAGTTACTTTCAAACTGTATAGTTTCACCTTAAAATGTCATAACTGTAAGCATGTTTGGCTCTATAGTACACATTCAAACATCACTTTTCACACGACTCAATCCACTCTAAACACACATAACATAAAATTTACTCACTCAATACGCTCACACACAAATTCACTTCACTTAGTGCCTAGTATACCTATTCATTCATTTAAGACCAATCATACATACGTGATATTTGATTGTTTTAATTATACATATGCGAGGGCAGACGCAAAACGACTGTTATGCTCCGGCTTAAAACTTCTGACACGAACATCGTTTACTTCAATTGAAAATGGATAGTAACTTCCGCAACATGCAGGAATTGGATTTCGCTGAGATAGCTAATTCTGATATACTCGATATTGCACAGTTTAATACTTACTTACTTCATACTAAGCATAACTTAACTGTCGTAACTCAAAATATAAGGAGCATTTATAGCAATTTTGACGACCTTCAAATAACACTGTCTCAAATCGGGGTTGATGTGGATTTTTTGGTTTTGACTGAGTGTAGATTAAACGTAAACAAACAAATACCTGAGTTAAATAATTATACCTCATTTAAAACAACTAGACATTTAAATCAAAATGACGGAGTAGTCATCTATGTGAGAGACTGCCACTTTCCTCAGGCTATGGAAATTAATTTGACACATGCCTCAGCTTTGCAAATCTCAATACCTAATTTCACCATCATTGGTATTTATAGGTCCCCATCCAAGTCTTCCGCAGACAATTTCATTACCTCGCTGGATGAACACCTCCAATCAATTGAATCGCATGGGAATACTATTATTACAGGAGACATAAATATTAATTTAATAGGAAAGCCATCGGAATCATCGCAATCACGAACAAATAGACTAAACTATTTAAACATGATGGCGTTGCATGGTTTCCTTCCGGGACATTGCCTCCCTACCAGGGATGACAGCTGCTTGGATCACATGCTTCTAAAGCTAAATAACGCTAAAAACTCTGCTTTCGTGGCAGTTTCAAACACATCTGTAACCGATCATGAAATGGTAGTCCTAAACATATCCCACACGTACAAGTCCAGGGTCTATGTCAGAACAAAAACAGTGACCAATTTTGAGAATGCTTATAAGCACCTTCTTAATGTGGATACTTTTTATCTTAATGCATTTACGGACCCCAACAGTTTAGCAGACGCAATGACGGATGTGATTAGAGAGTCTCTCCACCAGAACACCAAAATTATCACAGTTTCTAGCTCTAAACGTAAGATAAAGCCCTGGATTTCAACTGGAGTCCTGAGATGCATTAGATTTAGAAACAAATTACAATTGCAGTCGAGGAGAGACCCTTTTAATGTTATTCTGAGTATTACATATAAGCGTTACCGCACATTTTGCTCTAATCTTATCAAGAAAGTAAAAAGACAATATCACAGGAACCAAGTTTTATCTTCCGTGAAAAATCCTAAGTTACTCTGGCGGAAAATAAATGATATAACCCACTATAAAAAACCCAAAACATCCAGCACATGTTTACTTAAAATTACTCCAAATCCACTTAACTCTTTAAACCGCGTAAATCATTTCTTCGTATCTATTGGGAAAGCATTGGCAGATGAAATCATAACTCTAACTGGGCAAGAATACGGATCAGCTTATGTCCCCTCAACTACAACATCCCCAACCAACTCTTTCGTGCTACTGGATACAGATCCGGCAGAAGTGAATAGCACACTCATGGCACTTGATTCAACAACTGCTACGGGGTGGGATGGCATTTCCGTGAGTTTCCTCAAGCTGGCTCGAGACCTTGTGGTTCCACTCATTTGCAGGTTAACTAATCTCTGTTTTGAAACTGGCATATTTTGTAATACGCTGAAACGAGCTATTATCACGCCTGTGCACAAGGGTGGGGACAAGAGCGATGTCAATAATTACCGACCGATCTCCGTATTAACTTCAATTTCAAAAATAATAGAAAAAATTCTAAATAAAAGGCTTGTCAATTATTTGAATAAATATAACCTTCTCTCAGACTCCCAGTATGGTTTCAGACAGGGTCGGTCAACTCAGGACGCAATTATTGCTCTAACGACTGAAATTACAGATAAGGTAGACAAGGGATATAAGTGCGTCACGGTGTTTCTCGACTTAAAAAAAGCTTTTGACACCGTATCTGTTCCCATCCTTGTGCGGAGGCTCGAGGCTATGGGAGTTAGAGGTAAAGCACTTTCTCTTTTTGAGAGTTATCTTCAGGACAGGAAACAGCAAGTTAGGGTAGGTGATTTATACAGTGATGAGGAAGAGGTTATTTTCGGAGTTCCACAGGGCTCAGTGCTTGGCTCGCCGCTGTTTCTGGTGTATATGAATGAACTCTGCAACCTGCGAAGCAGCGGTGGTGAAATTTTCTCATATGCTGACGATACGGCCATTGTTTATATCGGCGACACATGGGAGGAAGTTCGAAATAAAGCCGAACAGGGGTTAGTAGTTGTAGACAGGTGGCTTAAGGCAAATCTGCTGACCCTCAATATTGACAAAACAAATTATATTTGTTTCTCTCCAAGTGCTAAGTCAAAGCCAGGAGCTGATTTCAAAATCCATATCCATACCTGTGCAAACAGCATGGAAAGAAATTGTGATTGTAGCCACATCAGACAAGTGCCGTCAACAAGATACCTGGGAGTCATAATCGACGGGTGTCTAACGTGGCACTCACAGATCGAGGTTGTTATGTCGCGGGTTCGGAAATTTATATGGATTTTTAAAAATTTACGACATGTAATGCCTCGAGATACTCTCAAAGACGTCTATAAAGCACTTACGCAATCAGTAATCACGTACTGCTTACCTGTCTGGGGAGGAGCCACTAAGGTAAAATTTTTAGAGTTAGAAAGAGCCCAAAGGTCACTTTTAAAGGTTATGCATTTCAAACCGTTCAGATTTCCCACAGCTGATTTATATCGAATGAGTGGCCTATTATCAGTGAGAAAGCTATTCATTCTAAACCTTATACTTAACCTACATAAACACACATCAGTTAACGTGGAGAGACAGTCTAAAAGGCGGAAGGACATTGTGGCTTACTCGTCAGGGGTGCGTACAGTTTTTGCGAGGCGTCAGTACGTGTGCCAATCAGCCTACGTATACAACAAAGCAAACGCAGTTCTTAAATTTCACCTCGAGGTCTCGCAGACATGCAAATCAGTGATAAACGAGTGGTTACAATCTCTTTCATACGAAGAAACAGAACTAATCTTGGCTAGAATTGTGTGAATGTTCATCGGACTTAATTGGAATACATGGCACTATCTTCAAATATACAAAAACACACAAACACACATAAGCGAGCGCAAATCATTACAACCCTACACACACACACATAAACACACCATCACACACACACACACACACACACACTCGCACAGTTACACTCACTACTGCTATTGTTCATCACAAATGAGCCAAAAGTAAAATATATATAATTTTGCTATGTAATCATTCTGATTGTTTTGTACGAATATGATTATTATGCTTTTAGTGTTGTTTTAATTATTTTATTTTATTTGTTTTTTATTACTTCTATTTAAATTTAGATGTTGATTATTTATGATTTAACTTTTATTTTCGATTTAATTCAATTTGATTATAAACAATAATATTGTTCACAACTTTTGCCTTAGTTTCGACATGGTTTATTAATAATAGTTTTGACTTTTATATTGATTTATTTTCCTTTTAAATTGTATTGTTGTTTGTTTGAATTTTGCTTCGATTTTAATTTTGTTTTCATTATCATAAATTGTATTGATTTAAATTTAGATTAATAATATTTGTAAATTATAATGTCAACTATAACTTTAGCATTAATTTAATTGTCAGTCTCAATGCTGTTTAGAAATTCAGGGGAGGAGCGAGGCAACCCCAACACAAGTGTTATTAACTACTTACTGGGGCTGTTTCAATCACATTTTTCATGTTAATTTATGAGACTCAATAAACAATTTATTTATTTATTTATTTAATTTAAATCCCCCCCCCCCTTGCCCCCCTTCTCCCTCTTCGGGCGGATCTCGGAAGTTAACAGACTTGCAACATTTTTTTTCAGATTCATATCAAGGGGCCCAGAGTTGGTCAAAATCATCTTTCAAAACTCCCCCCTCTCCCCCTCTTCACCCCTCCCCCCATCGTATCTCGGAAAAACTAGGTGGCGGTAAAGCGAAGCGTAGCGTAGCGTAGGGATAAGGTCACGATAGCTTTCCGGTGGTAGGTAGGTCCCGAGTGGAGCGAAGGGGGGAGGTGGCGAGCGAAGCGAGCCGGCGACCTCCGTAGCGTAACGAAGGTTGAGTGGGTGAAGCGTAACTCGGGGGTGACGACAAGCAAACTTACAAGTAACTCTCATGAGTATGGGAAAATCCCAAACCTCCCCTTTTCGCCCCCCCCTCTCCCCTTTCCCCATCGTATCTCGGAAACTAAGAGACCCGTGTTTTGTTTTTTCACGGATTCGTATAGAGGTGGCTCGGAAAACTAAAAACCATTTTTCAAAGTTCCCTCCCTCCTTGCTCCCCTTCTCCCCCTTTAGGCGGATCTCGGAAGTTAACAAACTTGCAACATTTTTTTTTTCAGATTCATTTTTCAAAACTCCCCCTCTCCCCCTCTTCACCCCTCCCCCCATCGTATCTCGGAAAAACTATGTAGCGGTAAAGCGAAGCGTAGGGATGAGGTCACGATAGCTTACCGGTGGTAGGTAGGTCCTGAGTGGAGCGAACCTGCGAGACCGAGTGGAGCGAAGGGGGAGGTGGCGAGCGAAGCGAGCCGGCGACCTCCGTAGCGTAACGAAGGTAGAGTGGTTGAAGCGTAACTCAGGGGTGACGAAAAGCAAACTTACAAGTAGCTCTCATGAGAAGGGCAAAAGTACCAAGCCTCCCCTTTTTGGCCCAACCCCCCCCCCCTCCCAATCGTATCTCAGAAACTATGAGAACTGTGTTTTGTTTTTTTATGGATTCGTATAGAGGAGGCTCGGAAAAGTAAAAGTTATTTTTCAAAGTTACCCCCCTTCTTCCCCCTTTAGGCGGATTTTGGAGGTTAACATACTTGCAACATATTTTTTTCAGATTCATATCAAGGGGCCCAGAATTGGTCAAAATCATTTTTCAACACTCCCCCATCTCCCCCTCTTCACCCCTCCACCCATCGTATCTCGGAAAAACTATGTAGCGGTAAAGCGAAGCGTAGGGATGAGGTCACGATAGCTTTCCGGTGGAACTCAGGAGCGACGACAAGCAAACTTACAAGTAACTCTCATGGGTAGGGCAAGAGTACCAAGCCTCCCCTTTTTGGCCTCCCTCCCAATCGTATCTCAAAAACTAAGAGACCCGTGTTCAGTTTTTTTATGGATTCGTATAGAGGAGGCTCGGCCATTTTATTCTGAGTTTTTAATAAGGTTTTAGATTGGATTAGGGGGTTTTAAGGGGTTTCAAAATCTTTTAAGGCCCTTCTACGCGACGGGCGCGAGACACGTCGTTTTCATGGTTTTCGAGGATGCTAAAGCCGATAGTGAGGTCAAAATCAAAATGGCCGCTGTGATAATTTTCGAAATGTTCATCATGGGAGTCGTTTTCATGGTTTTCGAGGGTGCTAAAACCGATGGCGAGGTCAAAATGAGAATCCAAGATGGCGGCTGCTATGACTTTCGAAAATTGTTCATCAACTTCATCATGGGTGTCGTTTTCATGGTTTTCGAGGGTGCTAAAACCGATGGCGAGGTCAAAATGAGAATCCAAGATGGCGGCTGCTATGATTTTCGAATTGTTCATCAATTTCATCATGGGTGTCGTTTTCATGGTTTTCGAGGGTGCTACAACCGATGGTGAGGTCAAAATCAAAATCCAAGATAGCGGCTTCGATAATTTTCGAAAAGTTTTTTCATGGTTTTCGAGGATGCTAAAGCCGATAGTGAGGTCAAAATCAAAATCCAAGAAGGCGGCTGCGACATTTTTTTAAATGTTCATCATGGGAGTCGCTTTTATGGTTTTTGAGGATGCTAAAGCCGACAGTGAGGTCAAAATTAAAATCCAAGATGGCAGGTGCGATAATTTTCGAAATGTTCATCATGGGAGTCGTTTTCATGGTTTTCGAGGATGCTAAAGCCGATAGTGAGGTCAAAATCCAAATCCAAGATGGCGGCTGCGATAATTTTCGAAATGTTCATCATGGGAGTCGTTTTCATGGTTTTCGAGGATGCTAAAGCCGATAGTGAGGTCAAAATCCAAATCCAAGATGGCGGCTGCGATAATTTTCGAAATGTTCATCATGGGAGTCGTTTTCATGGTTTTCGAGGATGCTAAAGCCGATAGTGAGGTCAAAATCAAAATCCAAGATGGCGACTGCAAAAAATTTCAAAGTTTTCATCATGGATGTCGTTTTCATGGTTTACGAGGGTGCTAAAACCGATGGCGGGGTCAAAATCAAAATCCAAGATGGCGACTGCAAAAAATTTCAAAGTTTTCATCATGGATGTCGTTTTCATGGTTTACGAGGGTGCTAAAACCGATGGCGAGGTCAAAATCAAAATCCAAGATGGCGAATGCAAAAAATTTCAAAGTTTTAATCGTGGATGTCGTTTTCATGGTTTTCGAGGATGCTAAAGCCGATATGTGAGGTCAAAATTAAAATCCAAGATGGCGGCTGCGATAATTTTCAAAATGTTCATCATGGGAGTCGTTTTCATGGGTTCGAGGATGCTAAAGCCGATAGTGATGTTAAAATCAAAATCCAAGATGGCGGCTACGATAATTTTCGAATTGTTCATCATGGGAGTAGTTTCACGGTTTTCGAGGATGCTAAAGCCGATAGTGAGTTCAAAATCAAAATCCAAGATGCAGAGTGCAAAAAATTCAAAGCTTTAATCATGGATGTCGTTTTCATGGTTTTCGAGGTTGCTAAAACCGATGACGAAGTCAAAATGAGAATCCAAGATAGCGGCTGCGATAATTTTCGAATTGTTCATCAATTTAATCATGGGAGTCGTTTTTATGGTTTTCGAGGGTGCTAAAACCGATGGCGAGGTCAAAATGAGAATCCAAGATGGCGGCTACGATAATTTTCGAATTGTTATTCGTGGATGTCGTTTTCATGGGTTTTCGAGGTTGCTAAAACCGATGGCGAGGCAAAATGAGAATCCAAGATGACGACTGCTATAATTTTCGAATTGTTCATCAGTTTCATCACGGGAGTCGTTTTTAAGGTTTTCGAGGGTGTTAAAACCGATGGCGAGGTCAAAATGAGAATCCAAGATGGCGGCTACGATAATTTTCGAATTGTTATTCGTGGATGTCGTTTTCATGGGTTTTCGAGGTTGCTAAAACCGATGGCGAGGCAAAATGAGAATCCAAGATGGCGGCTGCTATAATTTTCGAATTGTTCATCAATTTCATCATGGGAGTCGTTTTCATGGTTTTCGAGGGTGCTAAAACCGATGGCGAGGTCAAAATCAAAATCCAAGATGACGGCTTCGATAATTTTCGAAATGTTCATCATAGAAGTCGTTTTCATGGTTTTCGAGGATGATAAAGCCGATAATGAGGTTAAAATCCAAATCCAAGATGGCGGCTGCGATAATTTTCGAATGGTTCATCATGGGAGTCGTTTTCATGGTTTTCGAGGATGCTAAAGCCGATAGCGAGGTCAAAATTAAAATGAAGATGCCGGCTGCGATAATTTTCGAATTGTTCATCATGGGAGTCGTTTTCATAGTTTTCGAGGATGCTAAAGCCGATAGTGAGGTTAAAATCCAAATCCAAGATGGCGGCTGCGATTATTTTCGAATTGTTCATCATGGGAGTCGTTTTCATGGTATTCGAGGATGCTAAAGCCGATAGCGAGGTCAAAATCAAAATGAAGATGCCGGCTGCGATAATTTTCGAATTGTTCATCATGGGAGTCGTTTTCATGGTTTTCGAGGGTGCTAAAACCGATGGCGAGGTCAAAATGAGAATCCAAGATGGCGGTGTGATAATTTTCGAATTGTTATTCGTGTAAGTCGTTTTCATGGGTTTTCAAGGATGCTTAAGCCGATAGTGAGGTCAAAATCAAAATCCAAGATGGCGGCTTCGATTATTTTCGAAATGTTCATCATGGGAGTCGTTTTCATGGTTTTCGAGGATGCTAAAGCCGATAGTGAGTTCAAAATCAAAATCCAAGATGCAGACTGCATAAAATTCAAAGTTTTCATCATGGATGTCATTTTCATGGTTTTCGAGGGTGATAAAACCGATGGCGAGGTCAAAATGAGAATCCAAGATGGCGGCTGCGATAATTTTCGAATTGTTCATCATAGGAGTCGTTTCCATGGTTTTCGACGATGCTAAAGCCGATAATGAGGTCAAAATGAGAATCCAAGATGGCGGCTGCGATAATTTTCGAATTGTTCATCATGGGTATCATTCTCATGGTTTTCGAGAATGCTAAAGCCGATAGTGAGTTCAAAATGCAATATGAAGACTGCAAAAAATTCAAAGTTTTCATCTTGGGAGTCGTTTTCATGGTTTTCGAGGATGCCGATAGTGAGGTCAAAATCAGAATCCAAGATAGCGGCTGCGATAATTTTCGAAATGTTCATCATAGGAGTCGTTTCCATGGTTTTCGACGATGCTAAAGCCGATAATGAGGTCAAAATGAGAATCCAAGATGGCGGCTGCGATAATTTTCGAATTGTTCATCATGGGTATCATTCTCATGGTTTTCGAGAATGCTAAAGCCGATAGTGAGTTCAAAATGCAATATGAAGACTGCAAAAAATTCAAAGTTTTCATCATGGGAGTCGTTTTCATGGTTTTCGAGGATGCTAAAGCCGATGGCGAGGTCAAAATCAAAATCCAAGATGGCGGCTTCGATAATTTTCGAAATGTTCATCAATTTCATCATGGGACGTAACGAAGGTTGAGTGGATGAACTCTCATTAGTAAGGCAAAAGTACTAAGCCTCTCCTTTTTGGCTCCCCCCCCCCCCTCCCAATCGTTTCTCAGACACTAAGAGACCCGTGTTCTTTTTATTTACGGATTCGTTTAGAGGAGGCTCGGAAAAGCAAAAAAACATTTTTAAAGTTGCCCCTTATGCCTCCCTTCTGAGTTTTTAGGGTTCCGTAGTCAACAAGGAACCCTTATAGTTTCGCCATGTCCGTCCGTCCGTCCGTCCGTCCGTCCGTCCGTCCGTCCGTCCGTCTGTCCGCAGTTTAGCTCAGAGACGGACAGTACTAGAGAGCTGTAATTTGGTGTAAATATAAGGATTTGTTGTGCCGAAAAAGTGGTAAAATAAAATCTCGTAAAATATTTTTTTTAGGGTACCTCCTGTACACGTAAAGTGGGGATGTTTTTTTGAAGTGAAAACTTCTTTAGCGGCGTTGTACACTTTTTCTGTAATGGGTAAAAAATTTAAAACTCGCGTCAGGGTCACGTGACCGTCAGGGTCACGTGACCGTCAGGGTCACGTGACCCTGATCGAAAATGAGTAAGACGTCATTCAAATTAAAAATAAAACATAGTAACAAAAAAGTTTTCACTTCTACCGGCACTCCTGGAGTGCAACCTTTTTTTTTTTTTTCTCGCGTACGCCTTAGTGTGGGGTATCATTAAATAGGTCTTTAAAAAATATTGATAGTTTCCATTAACAGTTTTTTGACAAAAAAATTCGTTTGTGAAATATTAAGCTTTAAAGTGCTAAATTTTGCTCGACTCGAGTGTCCCCCCCCTCTACCAGCCAAACGGTTATGTTTGGGGGTGTAAAAAAATTCACAATAGTAGTATATATAACGAAATTTAAAAGAAAATTATCATGACTAAGTAGGCTTTCCAACTTTACGAGTAATAGTCGACCAACTTATAAAATGTACTTGGATAACATATTTTCTTAAACAAAATGTATCGGAGAACATGTTCGTCAACTGCAAATGTAAGTTTGTCAACTTTATTTTTACAGCTTTAATAGGTATGTTTTTTGGGGATAGGTAGGTTTTTATCGTCAACTATTTTTAACTAACTTCAAAAAAAGGAGGAGGTTCTAAAATGTATTTTCCCCGATTTCTCAAATCTCCTGGACCGATTTTGAAAATTCTTCTTTTTACAATTAAATTCAGCGAATCAGTTTAGTTAGTTCGCATAAGTATTTTGATGGGCAACTACGGAACCCTACACTGTGCGTGGCCGACACGCACTTGGCCGGTTTTTTAATAAGGTTTTAGATTGGATTAGGGGTTCTTTAGGGGTTTCAAAATCTATTAAGTGCTCTAACGGATTTTAAAATTCTTTTAATCCAAAGGAATTCTCAATTTAGTGTTTTTTTTGAAGTGAAAACTTCTTTAGCGGCGTTGTACACTTTTTCTGTAATGGGTAAAAAATTTAAAACTCGCGTCAGGGTCACGTGACCGTCAGGGTCACGTGACCGTCAGGGTCACGTGACCCTGATCGAAAATGAGTAAGACGTCATTCAAATTAAAAATAAAACATAGTAACAAAAAAGTTTTCACTTCTACCGGCACTCCTGGAGTGCAACCTTTTTTTTTTTATTTTGTTTCTTTTTTTTATTGAATTAGTTATAAGTGTTTTCAGAATATTAATTTTTGAAGTGAAAACTTCTTTAGCGGCGTTGTACACTTTTTCTGTAATGGGTAAAAAATTTAAAACTCGCGTCAGGGTCACGTGACCCTGATCGAAAATGAGTAAGACGTCATTCAAATTAGTTAATTTCATATCTGTACTACTCCAGTTTTAAAATAAAACATAGTAACAAAAAAGTTTTCACTTCTACCGGCACTCCTGGAGTGCAACCTTTTTTTTTTTTTATATAATTTAATAATTTACAAAATCTTTTGAGGACTATGGATTTTCCAATTCATTTAAAGATTCTTATGGGTTCTCAAAATTTTATAAAAGTAAGGAATACTTCTCCAAAACACGACCCCGCGAGCTGCGTGCAGCTCGCGCAACGCGCAAATACTAGTTACCATATAAAGTCATAGAAGCAAAAAGATTAGACATCAAAATAAATATATTTAAGCAATGAGATATGACTTCAACTTCTAGTTAGGAAAAAAAAAGCAAAGAGTGAGCTCGCACGTCCTGCAAGGAACAGAAGATACGATTTTCAGTATGAATGAGCGTGACAATGATATTCATATGTCACTGCCAATCAAATACGTGTCAATTTTTGGCGCGGTAGAGCGAATCTAATGGTGTAAATCTTAGACGATTACCAAAGGAGTAAGGTCGACTGCACTCAAAATGCACCGAATGTACTTAAATATCGTCGTAATCATTTATTTATCTGATTAGTTTTTTTTTTTTTTTTTCTTAGTGATTATAGGTTCTTAATACCTAATTTAGCCCATAGCCTTCCTCGATAAATGGACTATACAACACATACATAATTTTTCAATTCGAACTAGTAGTTCCTGAGATTAGCGCGTTAAACCAAACAAACTCTTCAGCTTTTCTTTTAATATTAGTATTGAGTTTAAATTGGTTGTTCTTGTAACTTGTGACGAATGAATTTATTTTCTCCGTATAGGTGTAGGGTGACTGGTAATTAGTGTACGATACATAAACACGTGATTGTGCTCATGATAAAGAACAACTTTTACTATGGGAACAAACCTGAAATCGTGAAAAAAATTTCAGCTGTTCAGTACATTTATGTTTGCTTAATGTACTGAACAGCTGATATTTTTTTCACGTGTTTATGTATCGTACACTAATTAAGTAGGTAATTACCAGTCACCCTATATTTCTATCCACGGGAAAATCTACAAGTTAAACTTACATTTTTCGAAAATGTACCCTAAGTTGGTCCAATTAGGGTCAATTTTCAGAATCTTAGTCTACACAATCTAGTGTTTAGCAGGCAATCACCTTGTTTTCAGTTGAAATACATGCCAACAGGTAACATGATTACCTATCATTGTGAGCTAATATGAAAACGTCTGCCTGTCTTATTGTCTAACTTTTGTTTTCAAACTTACGTGTCATACCAAGATAATTTTTCAGCTGAAATAGCTCTTATGTGTATGGATAGAAGGGTGTTTGTTGTGTGATGTGGGTGTTAAATAATGTTGTTGGCATGAATGTAAGAAATGTACTAGCGAGAACTAGGGGCGATGGAAGGTGAGGATTGGTCATTTGAGGTGAAACAAAAAAAAAATGGCGGAGATTTTTTTTACGTATCGTGGCTGATATTTTTGTAGTATTGTGTAATTTGCACATGCACAAATTGACAGGTTATTAAAAAACATGATTTGAAAAATAATTTGAAAATATTACTTTACTATAAACTTCTTTTTCGTAAAGTTGGAAGAAATATTTCATATCCAAGTTAAGTTGTCCATTAAGTCAAATTAAATTCATTTGAACACTTGGATATTATTAGTCAGTATAAAAATAATATGTGTCATCTGAATCACGGAATTTCAGAACATTTTAGTTTTACAGAAATTATAATTATGCTAAAATCAAAAGTAACTTATTAAAAATAGGCTGATTTATCAGCACTTTTTCAAGGCCCATTTTTAACTTAGCCAAACATCGTCATGTCCTAGTGTTTTGACCGGCAAGAAGAAGTGCCGGAACAAACTCCCCGACAACACAATAACTCCAATACATTAACCCATCAACATTCAACCCTGTGATCATAGTCATTATGGTTTAAATTGCTCTGCTAATACACGTTCCAAATAGCGTGAATATACCCAAATATAACCGTTATCAACATGCACACACCCCGTGCATCCGTCCAAGGAGATAATGCACCTAATACCTACTAATCATAGTTTTTCTAAGCCGTTATCAACTGATAAGGGATATATAATTCAATATCGGAGCGATAGATTGTGTCGTGTTGTGTTGCAAATGTTATCTATATATGAAATCTTGTTATGTAACTGTTTTACGTTGACGATAAAGGGGATCCCCCTTTTTTAGGATTTTGGTGGGGGGCTCATGAATTTCAAGTTCAAGCAGCCACTCTAGCAGGTACTATAACTACACTATAGACCACTCTGAAACATAACTCCGACAAACGTTTCTCCGCTTAACGATTCGCCGACACAACGATTCATTCCTGGACGGTTCGACGACAAAAACTTTCACCGCAGAACGATTCGTCGACAAAGACATGGTTTGACATTATAATACTAGTAACTAAACCCGACATCAGGGGCACCCCGAGGTTCGGTTAGTTAGTTTCCTTTAAACCCTGAACACAGAAATAGAAGCAGCGGGGCTTCGTCTAAATGGCTTCATTTATACAATACTTCATGAAACACAGTACTCATGAGTTAATCGTTCTGTAGGCGTAACGTTCGTCGAGGAAAGGTTCTGTCGTCGAACCGTCCAGCAGGGCTAGCATGCGCAAGTCGACAAAATTTTGTCGACACATTATCTCGTGCTGAGACGACTTATGTCTGTTTGTCGATGGGAGGGGCTAACATGCGCAACATTATCTCGTCCTGAGACGACATAATGTCTGTTTGTCGATGGGAGCTAACATGGTGACACTTATATGTCGTGTCGTTCTGACATAGAACTCATGTCGTTCTGTCAAACCTGTTTTTGTCGTCATGCGCGCTATATTTAGTCGAATTTTGACATTTTCCTATGACAAGTTTCTCGTCGATGGTTTTCGAAGACGAGAAATCGCGACAACAGTGACTAAAAACTGAAAACAGTGTTCTGTAAACTTTTAAGTATAATGGCGGTGCCGTACTACAATTATCATTTATCTGTGTATGAGGAGAGGGAAGCATGAAAAATACAGAGGAAGGTGATTCGCGACGTCTGCAACCCATTTGACCTAAGGGATAACGAGTTCCAGTCCCTTTGGCGAATTACAAAGCCTATGGCTATTTATATTATAGATAAGCTCCAAGCCGATTACATTTACAGTTATTTACAGTTCAATTTGTAACTATCAATCTATCTCTTTCAATTAATAAGGGCACTATTATTGTACAGTACCTACGTAGTACACACACGACAAGTAAACTTTCGTTCGTATTACGAATAATGTTTCGCAGCAATTTCAGAACTTTGTACTTTATGAATAGTCAACATTCAATCTTGATTTATGGTTGGCATAGTGTTTATTTTGTACATTACATTTAGGACATTTCATCGAGATAATTTAATGTTACATAGTATTATGATTACATAACTTAGAACTTTGAAAAATCCATTATTTACACGGTTTGTTTTGTAAATCAATTACAACATTCATCATCATCATCATCAGCCTATATTGTTCCCACTGCTGGGACACGAGCCTTCACTCTGTGAGAGGGAGTGGGCCATAGATATATTATAGAAGGAGATATGGCGTGGAGTTCAAAATGTATAGAAAACCGGTGAAGCCACAACTGCCCCACCATAAAGATAATATTACGCATGTAGTATATCAAAACAATACTACGAACAAGTGCACACACGCGCCGTCGAAAACTCTGTCATTTAAATATAAACCTTATTCTTTAAACCACAGCGTACTTTTTCCGTGTAATTTACTCACACTAAAACAATTATCATTGTGTGTCGTCGGGACACGGGGGCGGACTCGACAGTGTTTGACTAAATCGAAGAGTTCACGATAAATATATCGATAAATTATAAAGGTTTGGAAATAAAATTAATAAAAAACGATATGAAACCGTTTTTATTATCTTTATTGTATAGATTACTATTAATTTAGACCATAGATTACTAAACTAAACATTAATTAATTTACTTAACCATCTTCGGTTTCGCATTTATTTAATACTCTGTAAAATAATAAAAAAATGTAAAAATCCATGAACCACATCGGCCTTCCAGCCTTATTACAAGATAAAAAATTCAAAAGAAAAAAAATTGCAATTAGCAGTCGACTTTCTTGTCGATAGACTTTGTCGGATTTCTAAGAGCACGTCACTAGCCAGCGGCCGTACCATGCGACATTACGGCTGATTGAGGTATCGTTATGTCAGTTTTACATTGCTTGTTCAGTCACTATGTGATGCAATGATGTGGTTGTAAAAGAGCAATGTATTTATTGCAAAAATAATACCGTCGGAGTAATGTAGGAAAACAAAAGTACAGTAGTACAAGTCAGATATATTTTACTGCTTGTTGTTTTTCGTGATTTTTAAGACAAATATTGTAAAATACTTGTAATTACATGTGAAACCCGATGCCATGACTTCTAAAATATTTGTTTTGGTTTCTATTTTTGCACAAAAGCACCGAACAAGACGGCATAATCGTTTTTTTCACGAATGCGGTTGACAACAGACTAACTCGCGGTGACGGCCATTTTTTCACTTTCTGAGCGTACCGCTCAGAACCACATGGTAGCGGACACGTCCCCTTGCCACTTCTCCTGTTTTTAATATTTCTGTGGGCCCAGTGCGGATTGGTGGATGTCACATGTCTTCGAATTTTTGGTTCTAGGACATGCCGGTTTCCTCACGATGTTTTTCTTCACCGTTTTGAGAGCAGTGGTGATGAAATAAATTACACAAAGTAATGCGCCTGGCGGGGTTCGAACCCACGACCTACAACTCGTTAGTCGGGACCGATACCACTGGGCCACCACTGCTCTGGGCCATCATTGAATAGGTGATAATAAACTAAATTATGCATCTCCGCCATCTGTAACGGGATTTTGATCTAATACTTACAATTTCTTTGATGCCAAAGCCATCTAACAATTATTTCAAATTCGAAAATATTTAGCACGAGCGAACCACAGGGGGTGCGTTTAAATCTTCCGTCGATGTTTCGCCGGAAAAAAATTAAACTAGCGAGGATTCGCTGAATTGAGTCATAAGTTTATGTCAATGTTAGTTGTCAAATTCAATTGACAGCTCAGTTTATTGAACAAATAATCATTTTGCCGGTTTAATATAAATCCATAATCCACAAATAATATTCACTCTCTAAAATAAAAATAATATTCGTTTTTACGGCGCGAATCGAGCAAAACAACAAAACTTAATGTCAATCTGACAGCAGGATAAAATTTTGCGAGGTAACTTAACTAATACGGTTTGTTTTCATGAAATGGTAATATCGGTTATCTCGCGTCGTGAAGGCGAAGTCACGACGAGATATCTTCTCGTGGTGCGCATGTTATGAAAAGTGACAAACGAATCGAGAACGACAAAATAAGAGATAATGTCGTCTTGCGCATGCTAGCCCTGCAGGAATGAATCGTTGTGTCGGCGAATCGAACGTTTGTCGGAGTTATGTTTCAGAATCACTATAGACACTACGCTTGTTGAAAAGGAGGCTCCAATCACTAACTAGTGTAAAACTTTTTGGTTCAGTAATAGAGATTTTGTTTTTTTTTTTTTTTGCACTGGTCGTTAGAAATACACTATCGACCACCTGTCTTCATCGCATTCTCGGAATTTACTCTCTTTCTTTCTTTTTTATACAACGTTGTCCCACACTAGGAATTTATGTCATATAAATATTTGTTCCGTGCGGGGATCGAATTCGCAACATGGTGGGCAGCAGTTGATCGCTCAGCCAATGCACCAACAGTACCAAATATACTGGCCTGACACCATCTATAACAGAGCGCGGTTGAGGAAATGCCAAGCGTCGTAATTGGAGATGGATTGGTCATAAAACTGTCCTCATGTGGAAAAACATATTTTGTCTAGCCCGGAAAATTTATAAGAAAATTCCAAAATCAATTAAGGAATCAAACTTGATTGTGGTTTCAAAAAAAGACTCAAAGACTTCTTGTGCAATAAATGTTACTACAATATAAACGATTATTTAAATGATAATTATGACAGCTTGATGACTTGTGTATTTTATATTATTTTTGACATCGTTTATTTAGTGACTTTTCTATATTATTGACATTCTTGTATTTTATTGGCATGTTGAAATTATAATTTTACTTTTGACATTTATTTTCATTTTACATTGTTTATTTAGTGACATTTTATATTATTAACATGCTGTATAGCTCTGATTTTAATTTTTGTCTGACATTTTATTATAAATTTTATATTTTTTTGACATCGCTTCTTAACGAAATTATTTTGTATTGGCACATTTTCATTTTAATGCGATGTTCTTATAAATATTTGTAATTTTTATGTTTAAACCTAATCGAAATTATCTGCACGCCACATGTGGCAGAATGTGATGAAACTATAGACATATTATTAGACCATTATGTACCATATTCAGCCAAATAAATGATTATGATTATGAAACTTCGAAGTGACCCAGATCACAAATCCTACTCTTTGTGCTGGAATCCTCAAGGGAAAAAAATGCGTAGTGTTCCCTTTCAGACGTAGAGTCGCACCTTGTTGGCCAAAGCAGTGAGAGAGTGAATGAGGTGAAACGTGAAGCTCAAGACCGATCCTGATCCTCATCTAGGGATCATAGGACATTACTCGTTAATCATATTGGTAGATCCTTTGGTTTTTGCAGTGGATGGCGAGTTCCAGTTGTCATTTGTAAATCTTTGACATTTTGTGGTAGTTGCGGGTTCGGAAAAAGACTCACAACTGAGCCAAAATGGCAATTCCCTCAAACAAATAAAGATAAAAGTGTGTTAGAAAAAACGAAAGAGAAAACTTCAAGTAGTCCCCAAACAACTTATAGTAACCCATTCAAACAAGATCTTAGGAAAGGTTATTAGGTCAAAAACAACAAAATGAGGTGGTCTATTTAACAGTTCAGCAAAATAATGATCAAAGGAAGCCTACTCTTTGGGATACGAAACAAAAAAGGTTCTAGTTTTGCTTTTTTCTGCCTCCATAGACTGGGGAGGAAAAGTCTGTAACGTACATAGATATGGAACATTTTCACTCAATCATTATGATATAGGTATATCGACACCTCCTACGTATAATATCGTAACCAACAAATTAACGAAAATGACATTTTTAGATTTACAACTACTTTAAAACATAGACTATCGTTTGGTCTAATTAAAAAAAATATATTTACAATAGAACCAAAGATACTGAGACTGCATATTATCGCATGTTCATCTTTAGCGAAGTAAAATATTGTATAGTGCAGTTAGTGCATCGTACGCGGGGCGTTGGGGCCCGCTGCGCCGCGCAACCCAATAGTAAGTATTAGTACCGATTGAATACGCGGGAGTTGTGTATATTCGTTGTCGACCGCTGTGCTCGTCGCTTTTTTTTTTGATTTGTTGTGATTGATACACTTAGTAAGATACTACAGCTGTTAACCATGTCATCTAATGAAATGTCGTAAGTATAACTTACGACACTATACATCGAATCCAGATACATCACAAATATCGTAAGTATATAGTTACGATACTTTACTATTGAAAAAATAAATAATTGTGTTCTGTATTTATACTTACGATAAATAAATAATAATAAATAATAAATAAATTTTTATATCCTATGTTGCACTTGAGATATTTTACTTCGATATGAAACGTAATTTACCATAGTATTCTTTTGAAAAAAAATCAAATAAAAGATATTCTTGTTTTTATTTTACATAATCGCCGCTGCCTTTTGACGCAGATAGTGATGGGATAAACCAGTTAATAGCCCAGTCAACGAAAGCTCAAAAAAAGGTAGGTATAGAGGGAAAGTCTTGGAACACAATTTTGACAACGTAACTTTGTTTGGACCATGTGTACTAGTGGCGTAGCATGTATGAACGAAATAAAAGCAGAATAAATTTTTCGTAAGGTTTATTCAATCAGAATTTCGATATTTTGTAAAGTTTTCGAGGTATCTGCTCTAAAATGTCTGTAATTTAGGAAAAAAAATCATTTTTACCTTTTCACATTTGGAAAGTTGTTGTATTTGATATCGCCAAAGATCCAGAAAGCAGCAGCAGTATTTTCAGACCCCCCACCCCCAAAACTGGCTAGGAGCGGGGACTGTTGATATGTTCACCTCCTAATTACTCCAAACAAAGTTGCGTAGTCAAAAATTGTGTTCCAAGACTTTCCCTCTATAATTGTACGTTGACTGGGCTATAATTGATTTGTTAACCGAGTCAGATGAAATACGTCATACTGTTTCACTCACGGAACAAAGTGACAGTGTATTGATACAATAATAGCTTGTCTTACATTTACACCTAAAGTTTCAAAGTTCTAATTAACTTACGAGTAGTAATTTTATGTTAGTTTTACTATATTTTTGTTTGAGTTTGATTCAATCGATACTAATATTATAAATAAGGTAATGCGAAAGCTAATTGTGTCTGTCTGTTACGCTTTCATGGCTCAACGCTTAAAATAATTTTGATATTTTATATTGAGGTAAGTATCTTGAACCCTGACGGTCAAAGCTGCTAGCAGAAGTTAGTAGTATTGTAAAACATTTTATTCTTTATTTAATTTTACCCCTATGAACATCTCCGGACTGCACAACAATAAATCATCTTGAATGTGAAAACCACTTTTGACCCTGGTTTGTTGAAAAAGATATTTCGCCGTTACATTCTGTTGATTCAACTTTCACAGATTTAGTTTATACTCCGCAAGCAAAGACGCTTGTGGTGTCGCTTCTGACATCGAAGATAGAGTCTTCGATATCAGAAGCGACACCACAAGCTTCCAGAAAACGGAAGACCAAACCGAGAAAGGACAAGGGAAATATCAGAAGTCGCCATGTTGCCGATTGGAAAGAGAATAAAAGGAAAATGTTAAGAAACTTGGGCAAGGAGTATATAAGTCGTGATGGTACCGTAAGACATGGTAAAACTTTGGGTCCTATGTGTCCTACGAACTGTAGGCTAAAATGTACAACAAAAATAAGTGATGATGAAAGAATATTGCTTTTCAATAGGTTTTTGGGATTTAGGGAACCGTGAAAAGCAATGGGCTTTTATTGCAAACTTGGTTGTCAAACAAAACAAACGAAAGGTTTTATCTGACATGGAATCTAGGCGTAAGTTTAATTTATAGACTGCCAAGGGCTTTTGTAGAAGAACAGGAAAACTATTTAAATGTGTGTGTAGAAAGGTGTTTCTAAACACATTTTCATTAAGTGAATAGTTTGTCTATTAATCTTTAGAAAAAAGATAACATAAGTGGCTTGATACAAGCGGATCTGCGAGGGTGTCATTCTAATCATCGCAAAGTAATAACTGAGGATGGTACAACAAGTGATTTTGTTTGTTCATTTTATTACAATTTTTTTTTTAATGCGGGTATTGTTTTGACAAAATTCTATTTACTTTGAATTATAAACATTTGGATGATAAATATCATCAGAATCATCAGAATGGTTACTATAGGAAAAGACTAATTAAGTGAAAATACCATTGATAAATATTTTAAAATTTTTGTTTTTCTAACAGAGACTGTTTATTACGAAATACAACAGTATGTTTCAGAATATATTTTATTTCAATTCTACCCGTTAATAGCACTTACGATACGAATTCTCTGTAACCTACGCCACATTATCACTTTATTAGTTCCAAAGTAAGTTATCGTAAGTGTAACATACGCTACTTAATCCTACGCAAATATCGACGTAAAGTATAGTAAGTACTACATACAACCAAAAACCACTGATGTTTTCCATAGTAGAAATCCGTAAGTGACTTTTAAGAAATTCTAATAACAATTTCAATAATCGTTTTTGAAGGTAACATTCCTTTCCTAAAAATATATCTGTATGCCAAATTTGGTTTCTAAATGAGCTTATTTGACTTCACTACCATCAATAAACTGTTTGCATACCTTTGAATTGCGATACTGTAAAGTTGATTAAATGCAGTTACGATATTATACGTAGGAGGTGTCGATATCGTAATGGAAAAATTTCCAATATCTTACTGTTATTTGATCTCTAAACGAAACAAATAGAAGAACTGGCAACATTGACAACAAAGTTAAAGAAAAAAGGATTAGGTAAAACAATTTTGACCAAAAGGAAAAATATTCTTTTGCAAAACTTTTGACAAAAACTCTCCTGTCTTACCTACATTTTTGCGATTAGGTACGAATTCAATTGATAAAAAAAACGAAAGTTTAACAATAACAAAAGTCATTTTACTTGAAAAACATTGTATTTTTCCGTAACCAAGTAAACAATACTTGTAAGTACCGTAAACCTTGCTCTTTCAGTATTCACGAAAAACAAAATAATAGGTAGGTATGAAGCCAAAAAAATGTTAGATCACAATTATTTTTTTGTCTGAACACTGTGGAAGTTGGAAACTTTGGGCCAAGTCAAGAAGCCTAAATAATAAAATTAAGAAAAAAACAAATAAAAACAACAATTAAACATAGGAAAAAAAAACTTTTGTTCGAAAGGTAAAGGAGGGGTCAGACAATACAAGAATCGAAACCTTTTCTGTTATTCAACCTTTACAGACAATGTCCTTTCTTTTTTTCGAATAACTCTTTGAATTTCGAATTCAAAGATTGTAAGTACCTGCAGCATTTTGAGGAATTAATATTTATGTTATAATAAAATGTCAGCTGATCAAGTTTGATTTAATTACTTTCAAAGGCGTCTTTTTGATGGAGAAAGAAAGGTCAAATGATTCTTTGTTGTTAAAAAAAAATATTCAGTCCGTAACATCTAAATTTCTTTGAGACAGTCTAGCTCTCTGATTCGAGTGTCTTATGGCATTTCATATGTTGAAGCAACAATACACCACCTCAAGTTCAGAATATAGTTTAGACATCATAACCAATTAATTAAATGTAAGAAAATTATGTGTTTATATGAGTAACAATACTCTTACTTATGTAAATAAATCGAGGCAATGGTAACAGTTGATAACAATGGTAATGGTCTTACACCAGCATTTTGTAGATCCAAGTTGTAATGCTTCATTATATGTCCCATGCAAGATACCTACATGCATCGTCTGAACAGAGCTTAAAAGTCATTTGCTTGCTCTGTTGCAAAATAATGCTCAATTTTGTTTCCATTTTATCAAGGGCTAGGCTATCTCTAAGGCCATAAGAACTCTTTTTCAAACACATTAACTACTTTTAAACTGGAACACATAACTCACCATTTATCTTCACAATAGGGTAATTGCAATTATTTCAAAGATATAGGGCAATTATTAAACAATAACATTATGACTGACACTAAGTATACCAGACGATAGTTTTTATCACATACGACCTATTTTTTGTAATCTTGACTTTGTTATTTACAAGTTTTTCTTATGTATGTATCTAAAGAATAGTCATCTGATGTTTGTTTCCTAGGATAAACTTGTTTATTCTCTCCTGTAGACATTAATTTAGTCTATGGCCGCCCATACACGGACTGCTCGAGTCGTCGAAACAGGGATACTACTATCTAAGCACGAAACCCGTAGCTTCAGCTAAAGTTTCAGGCGTTTGTTTCACTTTATCATTTACGAACATAAGTTAGTGGTATGAACTAAAAATTGGTGGCAACATGATTGGACAGTTGTAGTACTGACTCCAGATGTGTTGTCAGTACTTGTGATTTTAGAAGTAATAGGGAGTAGGATTTACAGTTTCTGTCCGTATTTCAGTTGGCGGCGTAAGAGAGTATACCTCAGTTTGACTGCTGAACACCGTATTTTGTACTATATTTTCAAAATCAAAATGTTTTATTTTACATGGGCCTCAATGGGCACTTATAAAACGTCGAAAAATTGGCACGGTTCGGGTTGGTCGTTTCCATGGAGAAAAACCGGCAGGAAACTCCATGGTTACTCTTTTAAAATATTTGCTTTTACAATGTTATTGTTACAGTTTGATAAGGTAAGAGAGAACATCGTAGGCACGATAAGAAGAAGGATCTTCCTACCAAAAGTTAAATAAAAAATAAAGTATAAAAAAACAAAAAATATATAAAAAGTATAAAATTATAATACTATATACGTAGTCAAGTAGATAATAATGACAATATGGGCATTTGGAAATTTACACAACTTTAATATTATTGGGCCTAATGGTTATACGAAAGAATAATTGGTAAAGCAAATTAGCTCCATCTTAAATAATTAAAAATCTTTCTTTATAAACACACTTTCTCTATCAATCGTACACAACAGTCAAGATGAACGCAGAGAAGATGAACAGCAGTAATTTAACTGATAATGACAGAAGACCAACCATGGTTTCCATTTCTATACATCTATACTCTATACATACATATAAATAAAATTGGAGTGTCTGTTTGTAAATTTGAAATAACCGTTTTATACTACATGCATAATTATACCAAAATAAATACGGTGCCATACACGAAAATATCATTTTTACAATTTTTGTCTGTCTGTTTGTAATGGCTAATCTCTGAAATGGCTGGGCCGATTTTGACGGGAATTTTATTGGCAGGTAGCTGATATAATAAGGAGTAACTAAGGTTACTTTTATTTTAAAAAATTCCTTTGTTGAAAAAAAATACACTGTTGAGTTCCGACATCCACGCGAACGCAATCGCGGGCGCGGCAAAGCTAGTAAATGACTACAAAACTGCTTTGACGAAAATGTACCCTATAAAACATTTAAAATTTTTTTCATTCTTTATTCTAAACAGTCTTCAATTTGCAGATCACATCACACATGACTCCATAGCCGTCAAAATGGTGGACACACAGCATTTCTGCCTGCGTTGGAACAACTATCAGAGCAGCATCACCAGCGCCTTTGAGAACCTTCGGGATGATGAGGACTTCGTGGACGTCACACTGGCATGCGACGGGAAGAGTTTGAAAGCACATAGAGTTGTATTATCAGCTTGCAGTCCTTACTTTAGGGAGCTGTTGAAGGTAATTTTTTGTTTTTTTTTTTTAACTAAGGGTGCTTATACACGGCGCATGTAACCCGCGCAAGTAAAGATGCGGGTTACCCGCGCGATTAACATGCGCAAGCTACTTGACCATGCTACCCGTGGGGTGCTTGTACACGGCGCATGTAGCTTGAGCATGTTGAGGCACTTGCGCGGGTTACATGCGCCGTGTACAAGCACCCTTACTTATCAATGGCGTCTCTCTTATAAATCGCATTGTACGTAGTCACACTCGGGGATAATTTTAGCTTCTCGTGAATGAATATTTTCTTGGAATTTGATCAGCAATTCCGTGGATTACTGTTACTTCATTTGCCCTTTGCGTTCCGGGGTCGCGGTAGTCTCCTCAATCATTTACGAGCCTCTGGCAGGTATTGGATTCTTTCGAGCGATTTAAGACATCAGTGTGAAATCATTTAGTTCACGCTACGTTAATTTTACAGAGACGAATAATTTACGCGAGTTGTACAGTGTGCTACAGTATCGCCGACAGATGGCGCGGTTGTTTTTTTTTTGTATATTCTGTACTTAAATATTGATGAGACTATATAACACAGTTTATCTGACGTCTTTATTTTTAAACAGTTATTAATTAACTATTTAAAGTAACGAATGTGTTTTTTAGAATAAAATATGCAAATTTTTGCTCCAAAAATAAAAAAAACCTAAAAAAATATCAAAGAAATCTAATAAAACAAAATATTAAGTTTGTCAGGTGTGGGGTTCGAACCCACGCTCCCTCTCGGGAACCAGAGCTTAAATCTGGCGCCTTAGACCACTCGGCCAACCTGACTTGAGAGAGACCGTCGAAATTACCGATTCCTTTCAAAAGACAACTAAGTTACATTTCATGCAAAGAAAATGTGATGAAATAATTGATTTTCCGTTGAAAATGTTAACAACCATGATTTTGACGTCATTCGTTAGTAATCGTTTACATTTATAATTGCTTTTACAGACAACATTGGCAAAAATTAATCAAAAATAAAATCCCCTCGTTCGCAATTACATTTGAAACAAATATTCTAGGTATATTTTATACTTTTTAATCAGTTTTTCGTCCATAATCCAAACGGCCAGTGTTACTACACCCAATAAATAGTCGAGTGGGTTAAAACAGTCGGACTAGAGCCTCACGGCTGAATATTTTATATTCATTCCGTAGTAATTGAGTTTTTTGTTTATTTATCTGATAGCTCTATGATATTTTAAGCTTCGTAGTTATTTTAGGAGTTTTTGGTAAAATGATTTTGTATTTTGATTATGTTTTGTTATTGTACCTAAACAACTATGTAGGTAAGTCTCGTTTTGTTCTAGAAGTTTATTCATAAACGTTACTAGGTATGTAAAGATAGAGTTATAGAGTTTTAATATCGGAAAATTCGGGTTAACCAGTTATAACCCGAATTTTCCGATATTAAAACTTATTTCTATTAATCAACATTTCTGAATAAAAACGTCGATTTTAATTTGAGTAACTTTCAACGAGTTACTAAGTACTATTACGAGTACTACGAGTATTACGAGTATATATTATTGAAAAATAAAAACTATAATTATTGTAGTTAGGGTTTATTTGTTAAAATTTTAAACACATTTTTAGCACTCATTTATCTATCTACTTATATGAGACCTATATAGCTAAAAGAGAGCATATAATAGGATAATAAGAGCATAGCTCTCATATCCACAGAGAGCTATGCTCTTTTTATTACCAAATAAGATTTATATTTTGTAATGAAAAAACTCAAAAATACCGGACCGATTTAAAATAATTGCCGCTGTGAAAAGCTTGTCACTTGCATCTTAATAAGTACCTAAAAATAACTCAAATCCAAGTAAATAATAAGAAAAAAACCTACACAATTGAAAAACTGGAAAACACATTCTACATCAATTGACTAAATTTTTTAACAAACGCTTATAATATTTCGGCTCGCATATTGAAATAACAATAATAAAAATATTGACTGTGGCTCAAGAGTTTTCTTAGGCTATTGTTCCTGAAGGCTATATTTTCAGTCTTTGTAGGTTTTCTTTCACTATTGTTTAAAAATAAACCGTTCTGAATCTTGATCATGAAACTTTGCAATTACAATAAGTAAGTTTAAGAGGTTGCTACGAGTATATTCATTTTGAATTGAGTCTCAAAAACTTTACCTACGAGTTAATTGTTATTTACTGTTTTATTCACGGGCGTCTACTCATTCGATAGATTCCGACTAAAATTGAAATAATGAGTTGGTCGAGAAGTGACATCGACAACCAATTTCTACCATCAAATTCAAAAATTTGTGTTTCAATGTAGTTTTCAAATAAAATGTTTTTAATTTTTTCAAAGGCTAATAATTAAATGTTCATTTTTAAAGATTTTTATAAGAGAAAGTGCCACGATGCGTTCTTAACTTAAAATCTACGTTAAAAAATCCATCCATACATCATATATCTCTAAATAAATAATATCTCGCCAAGACTGGCTCTATAACATTTATTTTTTGGCACAATTTAACGCTAGGTCGGTGCGTGATATTTCAAACGGATTAGGCCCAGCCTGCACCGATGCACAATAGGGAAAAGATCGTCTGTGGCACTAGCGCAGCCAAATCTACAGAAGAAACGCCCTATTTGTGTGCGAGTTCGCAATATGTATATACTGTTCCACAGTCCAACTTAACCCTTCATCAACCACACACCATGAATATTAACCCTCTTCTACCCTTCCCAGTCAACACCATGCAAGCACCCAGTGATCGTGCTACAAGACGTGGCGTTCACGGACCTACACGCGCTCGTCGAGTTCATATACCACGGGGAGGTGAACGTGCATCAAAGGAGTCTGTCCTCTTTCCTCAAGACTGCTGAGGTGCTCCGCGTGTCTGGACTCACGCATAATGAGAACGCTCAAGGGGTGAGTAGTTTTAGGGTTAAATAGTTAAGAAGTAAAGATGAATTATGCTAGACCATGCCGGCCCTGAGTCGAGGCCTAAGCTGGCACGGAAGAACCTCGGATTCAAAAATTCACAATCATTTCATTTTATAGTGAAATAGTTAAGTTTTAAGGTTAAATTAATTTAGACCGTGCCAGTCCTGAGCCGACGCCTAAGCTGGCATGGAGCCACGGAATCAAAACTTCATGAACATTTTATAGTCCATGGACCATGCTACACCGTGCGGCGTCTGTGTCCCAAGTCCGGCTGCACGGTGCCACATGAACTTCTCATAATACTTATAATACCTACTTGCAAATAAAATGTTCGTGAATTTTTTAGACATGCCCGGCACGGTCTAGCATAATTCAATCCTAATCTCAGTAGCATTTTACGTTTTGGTTTGAATTTTAGTATGGAGTTACTTTTTAATTGCATTGATTTAAATTATCCAGTATTTAGAGGAGGTGCGAGGTAAGCAATGATAAGTAGGTCAGATTAAAATGTGTATATTTCAGTTTTGAAACAATCGAAGGTCAATTAAACTTAAAAAAAGTTAAGATACACACTTGACGCATTAGCTATGAAAGATAACCCTAAAGATTGATTAAAGCGGGTTTTAGTCGAAAATATCTACCTACCTCAATCCGATAACATTTGTGGCATAAAATAATGCATTTTTGTTATCATTACTTAAAAAAAACTGCATCTATCTTCTATATTATCTAAACAATATTTTCGATTATTTTTACGATAAATTTATTGGATTCATAAACCTATTAGTAATATTTTCAAGGCTCTTTCAACACTTGTTTCAACTTTACAATTATGCTAATTAGAAGATAATAAGCACGAATAGCACATTTTTAAAGTATCTAAAGTGTGTTAAACAATTATTAGACTATCAGTGAAATTACACATTGATTTTTCGTGGAAAGGCTAAATAATTTTGATTTGTCTATGCATATAAGTGACAAAACAATACGTAACTCAAAAACACACCACATTTTTTTGAAGTAGTTTAATGTTTTAGCATTTTATTCAAATCTTTATTTATCTCTCGGTTAAAATATATCATCAGATGAAAACAATCACACTCAATACCTCTTATTTGTATAATTATGACATCCGCCAACATTAAATATTATGACCTGTATGATGGATTACTGCTATGCTTCTGGTTCTTAACCCCTTACCGCATGAATTATGAAAGAGATGAAATAAAAATTTTTTTTTAGCGAAAACCTGTTTATTTTTGCTTAAATAGTGAGATCAAATTAAGAGAAAAAAATATTAGCTTATATATTAAAAGTTATTGAATGACGCCATATATGGCTTCGTATGCATTCCACTCAAATAATCTTCATTCAAATATGGCTTCGTATGCATTTAGGAGAAAACTATTTTATATCTCGTGAAATTCTTTATAGCAATTGCGTTTGTCATTATAGCACAAAAAGACATTACATTTTTCACATAGTGTGAAAGACCGAAATTTAGAACAATTTTGGCATATTTGTCGGGCGTTCTTCTTTCAAATCGGAAAATGGCTAATCCCATCAGTACGTACCGACTCCAGAGGGATTTCTTGATGCCTAGCTGGCGTTTTTCTTGGCTTTTTTGTGGGTAAGGAGATTCAGGTAAACGAGAGGGAGTGCTGCCTCGGCTGGATGTTGGAGTTCCAAGAATGCTGGATGGACGACCACGTTTCTTGATCATAACAGCTTTGCCTGCCTTTCGCATATGCTCAGAAACGGCCAGTTAGAAATCATATAAAGGCATGTAAGAGTTTGCATTTTTCGACGCCATAACAACCAAGCATTGACAAGGGACATGTCTACAATGTGAAAAAAAAATCTCTTATACCATTGACGAGACCGCAAATGGATTCTGTGATAACCCACCATCAGTAAATCTACTCCTCCCATATGCTGGTTATAAACATCCACAGCTTGGGGAAAAGGTATGTAAACATAATTTTTATCCTGTCGAACATAACGCCGCTTTGTTGTCCTGGGTTCACTTCCAACACAGACGGAAAGAAAATTCGCATTCTTATTATCGAACCAGGAAACCAAGCTCAACTTTACTTTATCTATGACTGCTACTTTTTCTTCCATGCTACCGCGTCCTCGCTTCTTTAGTTCCTTTTCAGAAGGCATATATGAGTTTGGGACACGATTGAGTCGCAGTTTCTAATGGTACTTCCATTAGAAACTGTGCCTTAAAACCTTTTTTGTAAAGGTACCAGTTATCAAAACAAATTTTGTAGTTTTGATGCTGAGATGATCCATTTCTGGAATATGAGAGAAAGAAGCCTTAAATGCATATCAAGCCAAATATGACAGGAAAACTTTTGACAAGAATGCATACGAATCCTAATATGGCAATTTTGAAAAAGTGAAAAAAAAATGACAAAATATGTAATACAAAGCAAAAATCAAACATTTACCGTATTTATGAAAGTTTAGAGGATGTAGTTATAATTTTTTCGAAGCGTTTACTCACCGTTTTGGTATTTTTTTTTAAATAACAAAATAGGACTTTATTTGTTGTGCCTGGGCCGTCGCACGCGCTCAATATAATCTTAAAAATATTTGACAGATGACATTTATTACGAACAAATTATTTACGTTCCGTTTGAGGATGAAATTCGGGTTTTGATGTCAGTTAGTTTTTTAAGATAGGGTATATCAGCAGCTTATAAAAAAAATATGAAATTAGTCGTCCATTTATGGTTTCGTATGCGGTAAGGGGTTAAAAGACCTTGAGAGCTCGGCAATGCGTCCCAACATAACTTTCTAATTCAAGCCCTTTCTACAGCCGCTCCTTCAACCGATGCGCGCGCCCTCTACCACATCGCCGCACACGCCGCATACGCCGCCTCACTCCGCCCACAGCACACACATCAGCCACACGGCGTCTTACGACCGCCTGGAGGAGGCGCTTCTGCAGCCAACCTCCTCCAGCGTCCAGCAGCTCATGCGCCGGACTCCGCTGCCGCGCCGACTGAGCCGCTCAGCGGACAACAGCCCCGACGTCATCAAGCGTCCCCGTCACGACAACAATAATGAACAACCACAGATCCATGCAACTGACTTCTCTACTAAGAACAATACTCATGCCCGCGGGCACAATGAGTCGGGCAACAATGGGAATGGCATCTCTAACAGCAGTTCGTCTCCTTCCCCGAGGCTGATGGAGGACGTGAAGAATGAGCCGATGGAACTGATCTGTCCTTCGAACCCGGATATTGACAGGAGCACCGATGATACGCCGCCACATCATCATAGACCACTTGTGAGTTGGTAAAACGTATCCTATTTGTTTTTTTTTTTGGTGTTACGAAGATTTGTTTACCCAAATTATAATTACAAGCTAGATGATATATTTTGTTGGAGAAGTAAGTATTTACGGCTGAAGAGATCAGTAATAATTATTATAAGGATGGGAAATGTAGGTTCGACTCCTAAGTAGATAGTCATGATGGATTGCCCAAGAGTGGCGTAAGTATGGGATTAATCCCACCACAGACTGATTGTGGGGTCACCTTATTTATATTTAATCTGTTATTTAGTAAGTCGTAATTGTAGATTCACCTGCACAAATTTTTAATAAATTCCCACAACAATATGAAAACAAACGAATCTGAAAACCGAAACACAAGGAAATCTTAGTTTCTCATGAAAAACTGAAAAGACAATAGAAATGTATGATTGCAATTAATATTGAGAGAAAAATCTATCACAAAAGGAATATGGTATCACCCGGTAACTGGGTAGGTCAGGACCAAGTATTTTGTTTTTTATTTATTATAATTAATTAAATACAACATTATTTTTTGTTTATGCGAAACCCGATACACCTGTCCAATATTTTTGTTTAAAGAATCTATGTACAAAATTTTAAAACCGTATCATAAAAAATCACAAAGTTATAAGCTTGTATATTACCTGATTTTCCGTTCAAAAACATGATCATTTCGCGGTACACCCGCATAAACCGCGTCTCTTGTGTTATACACTCGTTATAATAGTTTGGCAATAGGAACCTAACCGTATGGTGATTGTATTGTATTTAACTGGTAATAAAATGTAATTAAAATAAATTGAAAAAAAAATATAACATGGTGTAAAAATTATTGGAATCGAATCAGTTACTGATTCTGAACAAACTATACCTATTCAGGTTTCGCATATACTAAAAATAATGTTGTACAGGCCCGCTTTGACCACTACCTCACCTAATGGGAAGCAAAGATGTGGTCGAGGGTGAAGCACGCTTGCCTAGAAGTAACCTGTTCACTCTTGACTTGAAGACTCCAAGTTTATAGCTATCAGGAAACAAATAAAATATTGGCATCCGGCTGCATCCGTTTGTACTGGAAGCCGAACCCTAACATAAGTATTTGGACAAAAGATGAATCAAATTCGGGTATTTTTCCATTAATTGAACAAAATATGTACATGTCAACAAATTCCTCGCTACTTAGTAATACTAACATTAATAATACAAACACTGTTAAATTTACTAATAAGCAATATTATCGTATTACGTTTATAGGACTTGCTTCACATTCTATGAATGTTTATTCACAGAAATTGATCGATTACTAAATCAATAATTGAGTACGATCAATGTTCTACTAAAACATTTGGTAAGCTAAAGAAATGTTATGATGAAACCAAATATTAGAACTTTAGATTATAAACTGTTCAGATTCCGGGTTCAAAACAAAACGTAACGTTTTTCGTGAATTCACTTTTTAATAAATGTGTGAGTGGCGACACGCTCATTTTAAATATTTTCTTTGGAGATGTTCACTCTGTTTTATGTATGAAACGAACGAAGGGGATAATTTTCTTTTTTTTTTGCTTCAATTCTCATTGGGCTTCTTGGAATCTGGATATTCAATAATAAAAGATTAGAACTTTGAACGTAATACCTATTTCTTTTAGAGGAACAACCAATATAACTCAGAAGAAAATAAAACCATTTCAATATTGAAGAGGAATTTTAGATCAAAATCTTATGATTTCTGGGAACAGATTTACTTTCAGTCTCTTACTACAAGTTTCGACTGATCAGTATTATTATATCTACCTACTGTTATTTTTTTTCTATAATATCATTATCTACTTCTAAAACCGTTTGATACAGGTTTAACCACGAAACTAACCTCTACATACTTCTTAGGGCTGGTTTTTCAATAGTCAGTTAACCGTTACCTGAGGAATAAAAATAATGGTATGACATATTTTCCATAGATAAGCTGTCAAACCGCCATTTTTATTCCTCAGTTAACGGTTATCTGAGTATTGAAAAACCAGCCCTTAGGCCCACTTGCACGAACCCGAGTTATCTTTTAAACTCAGAGTTAGTTGCTAACACGAGGTTAAATTGACAATATTGTATGACAAACTGTCAATTTAACCTTGTGTTAGCAACTAACTCTGAGTTAAAAGATAACTCGGGTTCGTGCAAGCGGGCCTTAATCTACTTAATGCACATTTGAATTCTGACATGTTTGACAGCTATTTAAAAATTGAATGCCAAAAACAAAACAAAATCGAACATCTCTTTGCTATCAATACTTATTTAAAATCAAACTTCGAATGGTTTTCATCTGTTAAACCGCTTACAGCCCTTATCGGGAGTTTTCGATATTTTACATTACAGCGTCTTTCCAGTATTTACAGCGTTTCTTGTATGGAAAAATGAAACAGCGCCTCTGGTGTGCGAAGATGGAACTAATTTTTTCCTTGAAATTTGAAAATGTCAAAGTTCCAGTTTACTTTACGTCAGAATAACTGAAAACTCATGATATGGCCTTAGTTCTATTTCCGTATTCTTTTTAAATGGCTATCACCCAGCCAGAGACAAAAATACGAGCCAGTAGTCTCGAAATCACCAATATCATAAACAAGCAATACGTCTGATTGTCACTACCACGTATTACAGTAATTTCATTGACATTTTTACAACTGATTTTGTGGTATAGTGACCTTTATCTTGTTGACATAAGGTGTAAGTCAGAGGTATTATGATTGAGAAGAGACTATAGAGTGCTAGACACTAGAATTTGTACCCGGAACTCGATAGGTGTCAAGTAGTGAGTGTCAGGTAGTCGTGACAACGATAACATTGTTGGATGCTCTAATGACACCGTAGATTAGTGACCTTGACATTGATTGAAGCTTGGCACTTCGATTTCTAGAAGGTTCTGATATTATTTGGCATTTTCGGGAGTCGACAGATGTTTTGGCTATAATTTTGAACGTTTGGGGATTTGAGGCTTTTCTCAAAAAATACGATAGGTTCAAAGACCGCATCTATTTTAAGACGGAAACCACACAGTCAAAATGTTATAATTAAAAATACTAAAAATATCACCAATCATTTCTAAGCCAGCCCACTTCGCGAAAGTTCCAAATACACATTAAAGTCCAGAAAAGACACGCAATCTCAGAGAAAACAAACCTTTTTCAAATAAAAATGTTCACAAAAATAAGATCCCATTTGGACTGAAGTGCCTATATTTTTATTAGGAAGAAACTTTAGTTATTTGAAAGTTAAATTGGTGTAGCTCTTAATAGTTGACGACTCCAAGACTTCTGTTAATAACGCCTTCTTGTAATTTCGTTTTGAGAAAACGATTTCATTTTTCATTTTGTTACTGTGAAGTAGATTTTAGATGTTATTACGAGCTCATTCCGGGAACCTAATATCATCATTTCTAGCAACTTTACTTAGGAATTAGTTTCCTGTGCGTATGGTTTCAGATTCAAGTCCTACTTAGAAATAAACAAATAAAAAGCCTAGTTACTATTTCTATATCACATTACAAGACACGGCCAAAGAGTAACAAAAAAAATTCAAGCACTATTATAATGCCTACTTGTATCGTTCCTCAGGGAGGAGGCCCGCCGTCTCGCGGAAGCTCGGCTGATGCTGAGGAGTGCACGCCACCACCGCACCCCCCGCCTTTCATACAGCCCCCGGATTCTAAGCTCTTCAACCCGGCAAATACATACAACTTTACTATGGAAGCTCTGTCGCATCCTTCATTGACTGGTAAGAGGAGTTACTTGTTTAATTTTTCTTTTTTTTTAGATATAAGCCTAAGTTAAGGATTTGTGATCGCAGTTGATTTGCCTATCCCAATGAAATGATTTAAATAAATGTAAATTTGTTTGAGTACAGCTGTAAAACTCAACAAAAACATTAGAAAATTCCCTATATTAATACCGAAAAAAACTTTTCCTTTAGCAACCAAACATGATCGGAGGCACATATCGAACATCACCCAAATACCGTCAATTTTGAACAGACTTCAAAATAGAGGAGGTTATATTTTTTGTTGACCTAGTTTTGATGTCAACCTATCATGTTTCGCGAAAATACCTATCTTAGTCAATAATGATGTAAGATAAAGATTATGCATATGAACTGTGTGCTGTTTTCAGGTCTCCAAAGTCCATTGGCTCCGGACGGCATCGCAAGCACTTCCCAAGGTGAGTCCCAGCTTGACTAGCAACGAATTTATTTTATTGCATTACTACATATATTGAGATAAACGATATTTTTAATGCACTGTCTGTCGTATGCCACCATCACCGCTTCCTCTCTGCTCTGTCATATTAGGTTTATATATCATTATTAGGTTTTTTTTATTATATTTTTTTAAAACTGTATGAGGCAATTATCACGTGACATATAATTTATTTCTATTAATATATGTATATTATTATAATTATATACTATTAACCTTGTATATGTCTTCATTTGTGCTCTGTGTTTCTGTATTTAAATTAATTAATGTTAGCTTTTTGTGTTATGGTTCGATGGAGACGCGCGTAGGTATAAAATAAGTCGATTTATTTAATTTTCAATGGTTTGAAGTATCTGTACGACTGGGACGAATGTTTATCATTGAACCAAAACGCAATGTGGCGTGCATGTAACTGTTACTGTAACATAGTGTAATGTAACTTTACGAAGATATGCTAGCTTGTTTTATAGATGTTAAACAAATTGTGTGCTAGGTAAACCCCTCACTCCCATGTCTCCGAATTAGGTTTTTGTTGTTACTTTTTGTTTCGTTTTATTTTTCAAATTCTCTCATTATTTACCAACCATTTCACGGAAATAAACGAACTGTTAACGAACGTAATTGTACCTACATGAATTGGCTGTAAACATTACATTCAAAAAATTGTAAAGAAAAAAAGACCTACTCGAAAATAAGAAGAACACCACAAAATTAGCTTCCGAGAAATCCAATCATAACTTCGAAATAAAAGTTAAGCGAATTCAGTAAAAGTTGAGTTTACTTATTGTTCCGAGCATAGCGGATCTCATGAATCATTTCTAAATACACTATCGGGTTACACTCGATCACATTGTCTTGGGAAACGGAAAATATAATAACTGGGAGATCGAACAATGGATTTTTAGTAATGGTAACTTGGTGTCGGTTTATATAAAATACGCTCAAATTATTTCATTGAAGAATTAAAAACGCTTTTGTTCGGGAAATTTGAAACAAACGTTCGCGCGTCTGTTATGTCAACGGACAATAGTCGATCACACAATCATTGCCCAGCTTTACTAGCGACGAGTAGGCGACACTATGCGTTACTAATACCGCTTCGCATTCCCGCGGCGGGATCGCTGTCATCGTAACGGGGGGTGGCGGTGCTTAACAGAGGCTACGATACGAGAGTGCATTAAACGCGAGCATCGACGGGGCTAACTGCTTGTGTTGTGACCAGGTGGCGCCCGCACCCCCCAAGAAGATTACCGCTGTGAGCCATGTAACAAGAGCCTTTCCTCCCTGACGCGGCTCAAACGACACATCCAAAACGTGCACATGCGACCGTCCCGGGAGCCCGTGTGTAACATTTGCCGGCGGGTTTACTCGAGTCTGAACAGCCTGCGGAACCACAAGTCCATCTACCACCGCAAGCAGCAGGCGCCGGCGGCCGCGCCCGGCCCATTCTACTCCGTCAACTGACGCTCGAGCCGCCGCCCCCGGCGCGCGTCCCTCACGTTGCCATTCGAAGAAACCGAGCTGCCATCCTAACCACCTTAAACGCCATACTCTTGCCCCTAGACTTCGTTAAGTTAAACAAAATTGTAACGCGATATGTTCCTAACATTTGTATATAGCATAGTAATGCATGCGCATCGCAAACTTTATCTATATGTATGTATAATTTATTATTTCTCACTAAACGTATCTTACGCTTGGTGGGAGCGCAGCGCGTGCCCCACGCCGCTGCGCTGCCACGTCCTCTATGGAACCAATTGGGACATCTGATCGGTACACGCATAACCACCAACCGTTTTGTAAAAAGCGCATTAGTCAAATTCGTGAAACACGTTCAATTGCCTCTACTAGGTTCAAAATTGCCACCGAAACAATAGTGGTACACTAACTGTGCCAATTGGTTCCGTCACTTGGGACCCGTCGGGAGTTCGGGAGCGAGCGGTCGCATGGTGTGGGTACGGCGCGGCGGGCTCGCTCGCATGTTGACTAATGCGCTCATGTTGGTTGTTATGTGTGGCGCAGTGGGCGCCGTGGGCCCTCTGGGCGCGGGCCACCGCTGCGAGGTGTGCGGCAAGCTGCTGTCCACGCGGCTGACGCTCAAGCGGCACACCGAGCAGCAGCACCTGCAGCCGCTGCACTCGGCGCGCTGCTCCCTGTGCCACAAGGTGTTCCGAACGCTCAACTCGCTCAACAACCATAAGAGCATCTACCACCGCCGGCAGCGCGGCGCGCCGCAGCAGACGCAGCCGCAGAACCTCACCACCAGCCCCGACACTAAGATCAACCCGCCGCATCACAACATCGACTTCTACAAGTTCAAAGACCAGTTTAACGTCTAATCATTTGCGAAATTAAAGTTTTCTTTTTCTGAATCAATTTTTAATCTCTATTTAAAAGGAAAGTAACTATTTTATTTTTCATATAATTATCTTTTTTGTTTCCGTGACGTAACGGACTTGTATATTTTTTGTTTTTCAGATTGTTTTCCTCTATGAAATATTTATTTGTGAACTTTGAACTTGTAAGTAAGTAAGGGTTGACATTGACTAACATCACAATATTATAAATGGCTTTCTGACATTCCACTTGTTACAAGGGAGGGCGAGTTAGATCGAATTTGAAATATGTTTTCTTGTTGAAATGTTATCGATCGATTGCGCCCGGAGTGCAATACTGCGGTATAAAATGATTCCTGAATTTTTACACTATGTTAAATGTGCGACAATAAGGCGAAGAGAAAAAAAAATAATATTTTGAGAAAAGATGAAAAATCTTGGTGCTGTAAATTTATATATTAGGCTTAAATTTATATAAAAGAAATGGTGTTCGTGTAAGTAACAGAAGAGGCATATTGTTTTCAAATTGTGTTCATTATTTTCGGCAATTATTTATTCTGTAATTAATCTGTATGATCTCACTCTTAGATATTTTATACGAGATTACTAAACGAAAATATGTAAAAGTATAAAAGCTATTATACACAGATATATAATTGGCTTATGAGGCTTTCAAATTATTATTTTTATTTTAGGTGTTTTATTTTTCATTTTTAAGACTGAATTCAGGATATAATAGCACCAATAGAATGAGAATGAAGGATTGTTTTTGCAAAAAATATATATTTATTAACCCGCAGATAGCACTACCACAGAAATATACCGGACATACACAAACCAGGAATACATACATACAGCAACAAACCGAAATAGACACAGACAAAATAAACTTTATAGCTTTCTTTTTGCAGTCGACACTTTATTTATAATTTATCAATTTATTTATATTTATTTACCTAATTTGTCGACTTTTATAATTCCTTTGCTGACTTTTTTATTATTTTTATTATTGACAAACAACCATCAGTCTAAAAGATGCATTTTACAAAGTGAATCGCAAGGTGCCATTTTAAAAAAATATGGCTATTTTAATTTTTTAGTTTAGTCACGTATTTTTTAGTTTTCAAACATTAGTTTTATCGCAATCTTGTGTTCGTTTCTATTATTATTATTTCGTTGAGCCCTTTTTAGGATAGTTTTTTTTTCATATATTAATATTATTTTTCGCTTTTTATCGACATACTTCTACTCGTATTTTTTGTACATTAAACACTCACAGTTTTGTTTTTGTTTTGTACAATTGTAATTACACATTATTATTATTATATTATACATAAATAATAGGTAATAGTCTAAAAAAACAAATTTTTAATAATTCTCAGTGTTAAATGTTCCTAAATTTCAACAGTGTGAACTTTTCAACTATTAAATGTTCCGTGCTCGATGTTAATTAGTATCGGAATTTTGCTTGCCATAAAATAATTTTAGTAATATGTCTAAATATTGGGTGACGAAACTTTAACGCGTTAAAAATATTAGGAATGCAGAAAAAAATGAAACCCTAATAAATCTCAGACGACAAAAAAACTGAAAAATCTCCGTCTGAAGTTTAGTGAAAAAATTTCTAGACTAGTCCATTTAATGGAAAACAAGGAAACTAAAATAAAAGCTTGCGTACAACTATACAGCTTTCCGTCATATAAAGGAAGAAAACCAGCTAATACAGCCTTGTTACATTTCAAAAGTTTCCCTGACGCGTTAAAGTTCAATCAGCCAATAAATAAATTAATGTGCGACTTTCCTTTGTGAAAACTATTCTAGTTCATGAAAACATCACTATACTGACTTTATAAAGTCGTTAAAATATCACTATTGTTACAATTTTCATTTAATAGCAATAAGGGAACTTTGATTGTAAATGTTAACATAATTTATATGATATACACCTTAAGTAATATTAGTGCCTGCTTCATATTATTGTGTTCTTATTGACAAAAAAAGACATATTTTGCGTATTTTTTCGTAATTAAAATATAAGCATTATTAGGTAGTGTTTGACACACTTTTTACCTAGATGAAGATGCTTTACCTTTAAACAACTAAGAGGCTTCCTAAAATGCTATATGTTATCAAATTCTGTTGTTATTGCTAGATACATAAATGCTTAGCCATTACTCGTTTAGTTAATTAGTAAGCTTTATTATAATAGTTTGGCCAATTGGAAGACTAGAGATTTGGTGCTAAAGGAACGATGTTCGTGCTAGACAAAATAAGGGAGACGAAAAGGAATCTAAATTTTTTCTAATATTTCGCAACATTCCGTGAACGAAAACGAAAATGATAAAAAAATGTTAAGTTTTTATTTGCGTAACATTGCAAAGTTTGAAACGTAGGATTGTTGTTTTTTGATTAGTAATTTAGTCATAGTTTTTCTTGTTAATTTGGGTTTGGGAAATTAAGTTAGTTCATTAAATAGGATTAAGGTTTATCTGAATTCATATAGATAATAGAAATACATGTTTACTTTACGATTACAGGGATGTGCTGCAATGGCAGTACGGTATTTCAGCTATTTTCAGTATAGCTATGAAAAAATTAAGAATTTATTTAGTAAAAACCTTGTCTCTGGTTGGGAAAAATTTTGCCAAAATAATAAGCGCTATAGACTGATTAGAGTAAGTACGCGTTTGACTTGTACACTATTAGGCGTATTTTATAGATAAAAAATGTACATTATTTACTAAATTAATTGATAATTTTATAAAGAAAAAAGTCAAGAAAGGTTGTCGCACAGAAGGCGGTCAAAGCGTGATTAATTTTGGTATTAAAGAAACTCGAAATTAATTTGTGATTTCAAATGATCTTTGGTTCGAAATTTAGGTGTTAAGTTATTTTGGGATCTCGAGAGGCTGAAAGCTTCGGGTTTGAAAGGGTTAGAATGACACCGTGTTCTAAGGAGCAGAACACATCCCTGTCAAAACTATATTAGTTAGGATCTTAGCAAGTTTAAGACTGTTCTGTGACCTGTTTAAGTTTTTATCTTTCTAACGAGTTAAGAATTTTTTTTCAAACTCGCACGTGCGCGTGCGCTGACTTTATCCAATGTGTTCTTATACTTCTTGTTGGCATTTTTACTTATTTTATAAGGAATCTAAATTAATTTATTGGTTGTTGTATTGAAAATTTTATATTTTTTTTTTTTTCTTAAATTATTGTTCTACTTTCCACGAATCTAGACATTTTTTTGTTAACAATTGGCATCTGTGTAATGCAGTCCATTAGATTGTTTAATATTATTCGACATTGTGCCAAAAACTTCGGTGTTTTATGTTGTGTCTTCCATTTAGAGGCGAATTAGTCCTGAACGTAGCGTGGAACGCCAAAAATAAATAAATTACTTTAATTAATGGGCTGCACTTAGTTATACTCTAATATTAAAAATGATTTCGCAACACTATATTATATATTCATAAATAGTTCTTTTCCTTCCTTACTTTTTAAATTAAAAATAATTGAAGTAACTACTCATAAAATGTAATCGTTAAACCGAAACTTCATAAATCCTAATATTGATGATAATGGCGTTTTTAATAAAAACAAATATACAAAAAACAATATTGCCCGTTTTATTAGTGAATCCTTTGACAGACCCAAGTATTTATTTCTGTTTTTATTGAAGAATTATGAGCTTTTTTGTAGCAACAGTTAGATAATTTTCATAGTGCACTGTTTTCTTTTTTTTATTAATTTCGAAACACGCTTAGCATATCTAGTTTTCCCGCCTAAATATTTATTTTCCCGCCTCAACGCATGCTGACTGTTAACACCCTTCACGAGCCACTGTAGCTTCGCCATCATTTACATTTATTTTTCTATTTTATTTATCATTTTATTTTAGTCACACTTTTTTTGTTTTTTCTTGTTAAAAAAAAACTTTGTCATAATGAAAGATCCCTGGAGTAGGTGTTAATTTTTTTTAATTTATACCGCGTTCGGGGAGCAACCCCATATTTTTTTGTTTTTTCGATCTGTTTACAGGTAAAAAGTTATTCTCGTGCTCGTTATGCGGGAAGGTTCTGTGTTCAAAGGCCTCGCTGAAGCGGCATATCGCCGACAAGCACGCGGAACGCCAAGAGGAGTACAGATGCACGATATGTGAGAGGGTATACTGTTCGAGGAACTCGTTGATGACCCACATATACACCTACCACAAGTCCAGGACAGGGGAGACAGATCACATACGATTTTTTTAGTGACTACTCGGACGGAGTTGGCGCGGCGTGCGGCAGTATTCATCTAGCAAAGAGAATCTACACGAGCCCAATCTACCTGAACCCGCCGTACATAGCAACACTCACAAAGGTTAGATATTGTTTATAGAACCAGAAACAAATTAGAGAACAGACGATCTAACTCATTAACAATGGATTTCCTTTATTAGACTAAGCTAGGTATAAGGGTCCTTCTTAATTTATCATTTCATTTTTTTCTGTTCAAATATGATTTCATAGTTTTTAGTTTAACTTTTATGTTCTTTTAGTTCGACTGTACTTACTACCTCCGTACAATCCCCCCCCGCGCCCCCCCACTCCCGTCGGGTTTCGCAGTTTTGACGTTGTTGTGTTGCTTGGAGCATGCTTCTATCATTTTTGTTATCACGTGTCTATGTGTTATTGTGGTTGAGAGAATTTCCTTAAGATTTTGAATATTATGAAAATCTCGTGATTATTGTGTAGTTAGTCAATGTGTACAGTGCATATTATTAGTATTACTTACATATTAATTATTATAATTATTAACCTCATACATGTATTATTGAATGAAAAAATTAACAAGCAGAAAATCACTGATTGGATTTTCTCCATGTCTCCACGTGTTGCCAGCTAACGATTTTACCTTCTTTTTTGGGTGAAAATGCTTAATGTAAATGGGTTGTTTGTTGTTTTCCAGCAGTACCGCCCCTCCGTATGCCCCCGCCCACCGCCGGCGGTATCAACGAGCCACAAGAGTGTCCTTACTGCCGCAGGACATTCTCTTGTTACTATTCCTTGAAACGACACTTCCAAGACAAACACGAGCAATCGGACACGCTGTACGTGTGCGAGTTCTGTCACCGGAGGTACCGGACCAAGAACTCGCTGACCACGCACAAGAGCCTGCAGCACCGCGGCTCCAGCGGGATGCTGAAGCGGCTGCTGAAGACGTCGGCGCTGCACTCGGCGCTGGCGCCCAGCCCGCACCACCTGTTCGACCTGGGCGCCGAGCACGGCCCGCAGCTGCCGCCCGGCCTTCAATGACCACAAACCATGGCTTAGATCGGTCGCAGCACCCCGCGCCGCGAGTGCCACCGGTTACGGGCCGGCTGCACTCGCGACGCGCCTCCACACACGCGCTAACGGTACGGACAGCATCATGTGCAATATAACGGACAATGCCAAAACAATGACGGACTCACGCCGCATTTATGGTTAATATCGTATTATAATTAGTAAAATATTGACGTTAGGATTAAAATTACATAAACAGTATTGTCGCACGCGACTTGTAGAAGTCGTTTAGTGTACGCTTCGAGGATCGGACTTCGCTTTGTGACTAGTTCGTAACAGTTGCGAGTTACGCCATTTTCTAGTGAAAATGTTCCAACAGTGTTCAATATGACAATGTAATCCAGAGCAATACTAAAGTATTAATATTTCTAGTACTGCCAAAATTATGCCAACTGTATTCTAAAAAATGAAATACATTTTTTAAAATCACTTTTCGATAATTGTCTAGTGTCAAATTAGATTCGATAACTGTACAAAATGAGAACGTACAAATTTTAAAACCGTAAATTTTAAAAGAAATGCAAAGAAAATATTTTTTACTGAAACTTTTTTCGGAACGCCAAATCTAAATTAATTAAAATGATACAGATTATTTAGCGGTTAATTACAAAAATGTTTAGAGTAAAAGTAAAAAAAAAATGTTGATGTTGAGTAAAAAAAAAATTAAAGACTTCTTAGAATCTGATTTCGAAAGTACAAAATTTAACGTCTAACAATATCTAATCTATGTGCGTTTGGCTTCAATAATGATAATGATTATGATCAATGTGTATAAAGTAGCCGTGCCTTCGTTCGTCTTCGAAATATTATGGATGAATTTCTGAACTGACGAGGTATGCGCAAGTGATGACGGTTCACGGACGAATCAAAGATGGCGGTGACGTTTCGAAAAGGGAAAAAGCTTTAGGGCTGCCAGACTTCGGTGGGATCCTTGAATACAGGGTTAGAGTGAGTAAACAGATGTAGGAAATAGAGGCGCTGGGTTGCCAGAAAGTGGGTCTTCGAAAAGCAGTTCGACGATCGTATACGTGTGCATGATTACAAATCATGAAACAAATCAAACATTTCTTCTGTATAGAAATACGTAGACTTTAGGTATTAATTAATAGAATTATATTTAACCTGTATCCATTTTCGGATTTCTCTCTATGAGTGTATAGTGGTTCTTATTTAAATGTCGACCAACGTAGCTGATGTCTCGTTATTGAAAATTTATTAGATTATTATTATATTATTCTCAAAAATCTTAGGATACCTAACCATAAGATGGCTGCAAATTGTATAAAAATTTATTTTATTTACTTATATGGTAGAAAATTGCTTGCGTACCGCGTTTTTCAGGTAACACGACATATCTATTCAGGGTGTTTGAAAAAAAAAACAGTAATATCTTTAAAATCGCGATCCAATCTCTTAAAAACCACATATCACAAAACCATGAATATCTTTAAATAAAAGAAAGTATTTTTAACACCGTGATATTTCACAAAGCCAAAGAAAAAAAAATAATGTGAATAATACTTACTGATTTGCATTTATTCCCGTAGAAATATGAAAACTTTCTGAAGAATGTTAAAATACTAAAATGTATTGTGCCATATCCAATTTACATGTTTAATTAATAGAACTTTCCAAAATTTTGGGACATATCAATCTCTAATCACTTTAAGTGGAGAAAAATAACAATTTTGAAATAAATAATAAAAACATCAATGCAAGTTTTAAATATACAATAGCAAAAACCAATGCAACTACGTTGTTTTAGAGCAATGAACATTATTTTTTTGCATTTATTTTTCCAATGTTAGGTAACTTGGGTATAGGATCGTAATGTAGGTTTTTTTTGTATTTTTACTTTCTGTTTCGGAATGTTACATATATGTGTACTTTGTGATATGAAATACATTTAATGACAAGTTGTTTGGTATATCCAGATATTTTAACATTTAAGTTTTATCATTTTATCCTCAGCTTAAATAGATGTTAAAAGCGGGTTGATTTCGAAGTAAAACTTAATTTTTACGTGGACATTAGCCGGTGTAGCCCGTATACCTCCTTAAATGTAGTACCTCAAGTATATTATTTTGTTTTTTTTTTTATTTTAATTTCAATGTTACAGGCTGTTTTAATTTAATTTAAAAAGAAAAATGTCGATGAAAATAATTTCGGAATTATTAAAGATCATAGAATCATTTAGCTGGAGCTTAGAAGGAAAAGCAAGCGGGTAGTTTGAATTGTAAATATAAGTTAGATTACTTACATAACTGAAGTATCGTGGCATCGTTCGGGAATAGAAGCCTCGTGATATTATTAACTAAATAGTAAATAGATAAAATCATTAATGGAAAGGATTTTTATATATTCTACTAATGGATTTATTATTAGTGAAACTTAGACTTAGTCTTCATAATGTTTTTTTTAATGTTTGTGTTTATTGTTTTCGCTGTGCAATTATTTCTTATTGGTTTGGCTGTTTATTGAGCTTATTGTTGACTGCTTCGTTAGAACATTGGATTTTACATCCCCCACTTATGTTAGTGGTTTTTTGGAAATATTATTTTCTAAATTGATCTCAGTTGACAGCTGCGTACTACATCAATTCGGAGACAGCCGTTGGTGATTGTTATTAGGTCTTATACTATTGTGTAAAATTTGTGTTAAGTTTGGATAATGTGTCGGCAAAAAAGGAGGTTGAAAAAACGCAGCGTAAAAATTTCTAAATTCTTAAAAAAAACACAACCAACCAATCGCTAAATAAGATATGCAGCGAAACGATAGTAAGTGAAAGTATATTTTGCAATGTATACCAAAATACTGCATTTTTAAATAGTAAGATGAAAAGTGAGAAAATCTTTTTTTAATAATATAAATTACATTTAAAATTATGATAGCAGCCCTTTGAATTCGCAATATAATTTTTCGCTTCTTCGCCAGTTAATAACGTTAAGTTTAAAAGAAATAATTTTATAAACCGACTGTGTTACTAATTAATGCGTAATGCACAAAGTAATCAACAACGGGATGCCTTCTAAACAGTACAACTTTAACAATAGCCTACAGTAGATAAATAAATAAGATTCGCGTACTTCGAAATGGCTATTTGGGTGTAGGGACTGTCTCAAATTAATTGCACAAAAATATCTAGAATAGTTTATCAACTCTACTTTGAGTAACAACAGCTAGATTACGATCTCAAAGTTGAGCATCGACTTTTGCTCGACAATCGAGCAATAACTTTTTTGGGTCGATGCTCAATTCTCGGGATTGAATTGTGCTAGCTCTCTGGTAGCTTTACTTAGTAGGTAATTAGGCTTCAGTATCTCAGCCATTCTGCATCCAAATATCATTTTAAAGTACTTTTATTGTCAGTTTTACTTTGCAACACCAATAACTTTCGTATTCGAATAAACAAAGTTAATACTGCTGTTTTATACATTTCTTAAACGTTTTAAATGATTTGTTAGGGATTTTCCGTGATTTTCCTTAGGATTATTCGTGGATATAATAATAATTACCTAATCTTATGATAGGCAGGTAACTTAAACTTCACTAATATCGAAGTTAAAGCGTCTTTTACGCGAATTCTCACCTGATGAAATACATGTTCACAAACCGCTTCACAAAACAGTTTTTTTAAGAAAATGAAATGCTTTTATCGTAAGTATTACCTCCTATAATTTTAAGTATTACCTCCAATTATATAATTTAATTTGTAATTTATTAGTTTAGATCGTGGGCTTCTTGTACACTACAGGCCCATGTATTTATGTGTGTATTACAGTTACAACATACAACAGGACAGTGTTTTTATATTTATCGAATTATATTGTAAATCGCCAACGAGATATAACAGTTGTTACATAGTATTTTTTCCCATACAATCATTTTTTGTTGATCCATTTCCATGTTTAAAATGCAATAGATATTATCCGTTATTGTTTTAATTGAGAACTTTTTAGTTTTTAATTAAAATCGTAACGCAACCAGAACATACAATAGTTATTTATAAATAATTTAAATTGCTCGATCGGCGGAGGGACAACCATCTTTTTTAAGAATAAATCGACTGCATTTTTATTGAAAGTCTCTTTTTAATCGTTGCTCACAAATTAATATTAAATACTTACGAACTTGTAGCGTTTTCGTGTGAGAGTCACGAGTCGATGTATTCTTAAGTCAATAGCTTTAATATTTATATCAGTATCTTCCACTTTAAACGTAATATAATTATAAAGAATTACAGTTATAGCAATAGTTCCCAATTTGCCACAGTACCTCAATATAATAGTTACATTTATGTATGACTTATAATAAGCTACAATCAGCAGATTTTCCTGTTTTTAATGTCAATTAAGATTTTAAGGAGCTCTATTTATTAATAATGTAAGTCTTATTTCCCATTTTCATTTAAATTAACTAAAACAGGCGAGCTTTTGACTTCAAAATTATCAATTCTCTCCCTCAAATATATTTTTGTAGTTTATTATTTTCTATTTAAACATTTCGCGTCGAAAAAATCTTAGTGCCAAATATTGACAATACATTTAAAGTCACATTTCAAAGAACATCTTTTTATAATTTAAAGTACTATAGTATACCAGTGATAAATCTGCTAAACCTACAGTAAATAGTTACATTAATATAGTTCCGTAACTCAAAGTGCACTTACAACTTTTTATATAAAAATAATAAGTATTATATACTAAGTAGTACATGTGTCCCCCCGGTCGAGCAATTATCGTTGATATCCCGTCTATAACAGTACATAAAAGAAAAGTATTTACAATATACACACTATGACATACAATATACTGACAGTTATATGCTAGAAGTAACTTTTATCTACAGATAAAGTACGACAGCGGTACAGTTTTACAAAAAACTGTTAATTTATAATCAAGTTTATTATACAGTCCGAGTGTTGAGTGTTGATCTGTTGAGCAATCGGATCTCGAGTTTGGGCGCATGCTCAGTTTTCGATATTGAGTAAGTCGTGTTGTAGTATACTCAGTACTTAATCTTTTAAGTAACGAGTTGTTTTCCTGCTGTTTACGTTTTTATTTTTAATAAAACTGTGCCGCTGTTACATGTTATGCTCGGTAACACATTTTATACACAGAAATATTTTTTTACGAGAAAAAATACAATTTATATTGTGAAAGTTAATTAAGTGGCAATTCTAATTTACTGCATTATATTTTTGCTGACACACTTAGGATTAGATTTTTCTTTTTTTTCGTAATTTAATGTATGCACGATCTGCGTTTTTATTAGCATTGATTTTTCTTTTTTTTTTTCTTTATAAGCTGAAATCGTAAGTGATACCTACGCTTGATTCCCAAAAAATTGGAAAATTAAATTAATAATTTATTGTATTTAATAATTTGGCAAAAAAATAGCAAAATAATCAAGGGTGCGTATCACTTGCGACGTTTTAATATGCCTAAACTAATATTGTGTTACTATGTAAAAGTTATAGTTTGCCATCGTTGATCAAAGATGAAAAAATATGTGTTAAATTTAGTTAAATGGAGTTTTGTTATACTTTTAAAGGGTCCGGGGATGCGGTGTGTACAAAAATGATTTATAGTATTGTGTATTGATCGAATAAGGTTAGATGTGGGGCCGTTAGGACCTGGTAGGCTTCTCTCGAGAATTGTTGTAAGTTACACCCAAGTCGGTGAAGACACTTAAAGTACTATTGTTGTAGATACGAAGTTCGGGTTTACGAAATGATTTTAAATCATCACTGGACTCATGAGGACGGAATCTAATCGAGAAATTGAAGACGCAACTCTTTAGTGCCAATATTATAGGTTTTATAGAATATATTGCATAGTATGTAATTATAAAAGGTTTTTCTCCTGGCTACTTACGTCTTCAATTTTTCGATTAGGTTTCTCATATTGTAAATTAATGTAAGGAATAATTCGAGTTGAATTATTTTTCGTATTAATGCAGTAAAATCTATCAGTATTACAATCGCAATAGTTTTATATGGGAACGGAATCCAAAAAGTAACTTTAACATTAAATCAGTAGGACGCCTGATTCGTAATACATTACTTGTTAAACAGGGCAAAAGAAAACGTGAAGGAAAATACTCTGGAATGAAAAACGCAATGTACAACGAATCGGTAAATCTGCATTGGTACTAAAAGTTGTAAACTCATGTTTCAGTGATATTTAAAAAGTGGTGTCTTTACTTGTTTTGATGTTGTTGATATATGTGAATAAGGAATCAATTCGGGTTGAGTATAGGGCTGCTACCACGAACATAGGGCTCAGAGGTTCACATAACTTGTTATTCGTTCCATTGTGGCATCCTAAGCGTCTTTATCTAGACAATACTTAACGATACCAGCCATGGAACGAAAAATGAGCGTCGACTCTCCGTCTCGTGTTCTCGTAGTGGCAGCTTCTTTGGTAGGAAGTTAGGAACATATCAAATAGTCGGAAAACTTAGTACTATAAGTATCTTTGAATCTGACTCTTTCGTCTAAACTATACTGGAGAAAAAAATATATCGGTTATTTTTAAGTTTAGGTTTCTAACAAAATCTGCGTTTCGAATTCTCAGCGACGTATAACAGTTGAATGTAATAAAAGTATAAAAATAAACTCGCAGTGATTCCATTGATTATGAGATCTTTTATTGATTAGTTTAGAACCTTTTCCCATGAATATTTTTTATTGTGTTTTTTTATTTTCACGGCCATTTTCTTAGGCGGCGTCTGCGCACCGTAACTTTGTGTAGAGTCTATTGAATTACCTTAGACTCGCGTTTCCCATTTGGCGGGTCACGACCCGGTACCGGGCCATCAAAATAAAATACTGGGTCGCGGGTATTTTACTATAAATTAATACATATTTACCTGTTTGTGATTTTACCTAATGGGTTAACTACTTAGCTTTCAAGTCCAGCTCATTTTTAGTGGGCCACGATGTCACGAAGAAGTAGTGTGAATATTGCCATGACAGAACAATCTTTGGGAAACACTGCCTAAGTCAACGGTTACACGCTCAGTCTGGCGTCAGTTCAGTCCATCAGTCTGGTCCGGCTAAGACTGATGCCAGAAGGATGGATGAAAAATACGGTTAATTTTTGTCATTCTGGACCATCAGTCCGTCAGTCAACCGGTTAGACGATAATTCTCCCGTCATTCTGAGCAGACTGATGGACCAGACTGACGCCAGACTGAGCGTGTAACCTTTGACTTAGACTCGTGAAGTTTTTGTGTCATGTGCAACTACTAAACCCAGGCTTATGGACTTAGAAGTCCCTTAGCTAGCTAATGGACAAGGTAAGAAAAACTGATGATAACAAACGTGGAGGAAGGAAGGTGGTAGATGAAACGTGCACAATTTTACAGAATTTTGACATCTTAAATTCACCCAGCGGCAACGTGTTCGTCGCCGTATAAATTTTAATGTCTTTATGCGTCGCAATGGTTGTTTAATAAATTTCTTCAAAAAGTGTTTGCGTGTAAGTATGTCCACTGACTTCAGTATGCAGCGCAACGCACCAAGGAGAGACCAGTGACAAAAATGTTACTAGACGCGGTTCGGGATATGAATGCATCAGACTTATCGATTTTATTGCAAGCTCTCCTTCTGGTGGAGTCAATACATGCGCGGGCGCAAAGTAACACCTACTTTTTTCTTTAATTGACAGGCCTGTTGGTCTAGTGGTTAGTGACCCTGACTGCTATGCCGGAGGTCGTGGGTTCGATTCCCACCCAGGACGAATGTTTGTGTGATGAGCACGATCATTAATTTGTTCTGTGTCTGGGTGTAATTATACTATATAAAGCTCGTTTATCTATAATATTTATGTATTTAGAATTATATAAGTATGTTCATCAGTTGTCTAGTACCCATAACACAAGCTCTGCTTAACTTGGGACTAGATGGCGTTGTGTGATAGTTGTGGAATATTATATTATTATATTCTTTGTGGATTCAACTATAGGTACTCGATCTTGTGACTATGAAATCAACGAAATGACACCACTCATCATTCCTAATATACATTAACGTCTGCATGCATCCTAATAACATCATAACTACCTACATAAATAAATAAAAATCTTTATCATAAAACAATTACCAATAATTGGAAACTCTTCGTAAACATACGACACCAGAAAAACGTTTTCTGTACGATGCAATGCACAAGTTATTCACAGATACGACGGGTCTGTCTGCCTCTACGAGTATCTTGGTGTTTTTGAAGTTCTACAAAGCTTCAGGGCAAATCCTATCCTAGTTAATTTATTTAACGTGAAAGTTTGTTCGAATGGATGTTTGTTACTATTTCACGCAATACCCACTGAACGGATTTGGACAAAGTTTGGTGCACAGATAGTTTATAACCTGGATTAATACGTAGGATAGTTTTTATAACGATTTTATATTCTTGTGTGTGACATTTTCGTTTTGTAGCGGGCGGAGCCAGCCGCTAGCAACAACTAGTAACAACATAGATAACTTTAGATAAGTATATCAGGATAACGTATCAATAAAACAAGAGTTGTAATAAACGTAAGTACGAGAGGCTTTTCATACCTTACCAACAAAATAAATGATTGGAAACAACAAAAGCTATTGCAAAAAAAGACGTGTTAGGCTGGAGAGGAGATCTTTACAACGTGGCTAGTAGCAGCTAATTGAGACTAGGTGCAATGAGGATCGAGTTATGTGGTGGGCAGTGGCGTAGCTAGGCGGGGCCGAAGCGGACCCTAGCCCCCGGCCTCGCACCTGAAGGGGCCTTCAGAAATCCGCGATCAGAGACAAAACAAAAAAAAACCGGCCAAGTGCGTGTCGGGCCACGCACAGTGTAGGGTTCCGTAGTTGCCCAACAAAATACTTATGCGAACTAACTAAATGATTCGCTGAATTTAATTTTAAAAAGAAGAATTTTCAAAATCGGTCCAGGCGTCTTTGAGAAATCGGGGAAAATATATAAAAAAAAGATTACGACGAATTTAGAACCTCCTCCTTTTTTGAAGTTAGTTAAAAATAGTTGACGATAAAAACCTACCTATCCCCAAAAACATACCTATTAAAGCTGTAAAAGACAAACTTACATTTGCAGTTGAAGAACATGTTCTCCGATACATTTTGTTTAAGAAAATATGTTATCCAAGTACATTTTATAAGATGGTCGACTATTACTCGTAAAGTTGTAAAGCCTACTTAGTCGTGATAATTTTCTTTTAAACTTCGTTATATATACTACTATTGTGAATTTTTTCACACCCCCAAACATAACCGTTTAGCTGGTAGAGGGGGGGGACACTCGAGTCGAGCAAAATATAGCACTTTAAAGCTTAATATTTCACAAACGAATTTTTTTATCAAAAAATTGTTAATGGAAACTATCAATATTTTTTAAAGACCTATTTAATGATACCCCACACTAAGGGGTACGCGGGAAAAAAAAAACATCCCCACTTTACGTGTACAGGAGGTACCCTAAAAAAAAATATTTTACGAGATTTTATTTTACCACTTTTTCGGCACAACAAATCCGTATAGTTACACCAAATTACAGCTCTCTAGTACTGTGCGTCTCTGAGCTAAACTGCGGACAGACGGACGGACGGACGGACGGACGGACATGGCGAAACTATAAGGGTTCCTTGTTGACTACGGAACCCTAAAAAATCTTGACAACGGCGATCACAAGTTTGCAACCAGTTAAGTAAAGCAGGTTATGTATACTTGGTTTCCGGGATAACCAAGTCTCCGCGAGTTGTGGAGGCAAGTTGTATATTTTTCCTCCTGAAATAAAAGGGCCTCGCAGATGCGTCTTGCCCCCTCCTAGATTCGGTCTTGCTACGCCACTGGTGGTGGGCAATAGGAAGAGTCCTACATCCATCAGTGGAGTGCTAGAACAAAGACTGATGAATGAGTGTGAACCGTTTTAATTTTTGCCTGCCTTGATGTTCTGTTTTAATAATTACGACGAAAGCCGTTAGTCCCAGCTGTCATTATGTATGTACATCTTTGATATAAGGTAGTCGGTAGCACGTACAGCTTGACATAAAAATGTAGAAAACCGGAAGTCGCCACTGTCTTCGCGCTACCATCACATTGAATGATTTTATTTTATTTCACTTATTACGTTAGTTTTATGGCACAATAATAAATCTAACAAACCTGCGGTCTTTGTTTACATCAAATATCAAAGATTTTAAAACGCTGTCAGAAATAAAAATTTTAGTTCCGTTTCAATCCGTTCTGGCCAAGCTGTAAGTGTTACCATTTTTATTAACCGACTTCAAAAAAAAAAAGTAGGTTCTCAGTTCGACCTGTATGTATGTATGTATGTATGTATGTATGTTTGTCCGCGATTCTCTCGCGTTTGGCTGAACCGATTTTGATGCAGTTTTCAGGAAAGTGTTCATTATATTCTGGAGAAGGTTTTAGTATATAACACTAATAGATATCCCGTGACGTTGCCCGCGTGGATCCGATTTGCTTACTTGGGTCGTACATTTTAAGGGACAATTGCATGTTTGTCCGCAATTATCTCGCGTTTGACTGAACCGATTTTGATACAGTTTTCAGAAAAGTATTTGTTACATTCTGGGGAAGGTTTTAGTATATAACAATAATGGATATCTCGTGAAGTTGCTCACATAGATCCCTTTTGCTTAATAGGATTGTAGATTTTCAAAGACGCCGATTTATTGAAGATTTTTGTTGATTAAACAACTAAAAAGGTAAAAATAAAAAACTTTTTAAAAAAAAGGGAACCGACTTCAAAACCAAACACAAAAAAACTATAAAGTAACTTTTCTTTCGGAAGTCGGTGGCCACATGTCAATGAAATAAAAAAAAACAAAGCTACCGACTTCCGAAAGAAAAGTTATTTTATAGTTTTTTTGTGTTCTGTTTTGAAGTCGGTTCCCTTTTTTTTAAAAAGTTTTTTTAATAAGTAGGTATTGATGACATTCCAACACGATCCCATTATCATTTTCGTAAAGTTCGTAATCTGTTAAAATCATAATGGTCGATCATTGTTCGGTCAGTGGTCTCGTAATAGAAATTGTGTTAGGTATATTACAACGACATTTAAACAATTTTTACATATTTGTCGGAGCCACCGGTATTGTTCCGTCAGATTCAGGCATCATGTGGGCAGTTTGGGTCTCGTGCAATGAAAATACACTGGGTGCGGTTCACTTGGTTATTTTAATTTTAAATCACAAATTAAATCAAACACAATTTAATTTAATCACTCACTACACTTATAATGGGCACAACGAATCGAGTACAGTTTCGGGATGTCTTCACACTGCTGCGGTCAGGCACTGAATGCGCTCCTCGCCGCCCCGATGAAACATCACGACTCTGTATAAGCGCGCGCAGACCACGTGATACTCAAAATGGCGCGCTTACGATTCGTTTGCTGTCCGTACTATTGACCGGATCCGACACGGCCATCCTGCGATTAACACGTCCTCGTGTGATCTTCTTCTTCTTCAGCCTCTTTCTACCATCTTGATGTAGGCCTCCTTCAACTCTTTTCACTCGTCCTCGTGTAATAATCACTCTGAAACACAAAATAGTCCACGACAGAATACTGTTCCACTCGGTCATTCCTGACCAAACTCTATATTCAGTTCTTTGGTGAAAATAAGGAAATTTCAACTCTACTGTACCATTAAAACCAATACTCTTTAACTAAATCAAACATTGGGAATAGCCAATTGAAAATACATCAATCACTACCCTAGGCCACTAACAACCACCCCGGGCCACCAACAACTACCCCGGGCCATGTACCACAGTCGTTCGAATCTACTTTCACAACTCTATTGCAAAAAAACTACCGATTTTCCAGTGACCTTCAACTTTCGAGTAAAACTTCTAACGCCACGGCTCTCTAGCCGACCAGCAATCACATTGCTTTCACACATCCAATGCATGGATCAGAACTTCTGTGCGCATCCACCACGTGGATCGCCCGAGTGCATCACCCGCTGACTACACACTATGGTCTCTCAAGACCCCGACCTCCGCCAGAGCCACCCGCGCACCGCGCATCCATGGACACCGGGATGTCAATAAGATACGGATTACGGCTACGAAATGGCTACTGGTACAGTCGAAAACAAGACGGCCAATAGACCGTTTTACTCGACCTCTCACCACAACTTAATCAGAATCTATGGTAACTTCGACTGGTACATGACCCGTTGGAATGTTTGTAGGTACACTTAGAATTCAAGGGTTTCAATGTGTAACGGTCACCATCTCAAAATCTTTATCACTCTAAACAGAACCTTAAACTTTGGATCTAATTAAGACTGATCGGAAATCCCAGAGCATTCAAGTACCTTTGCAATTGTATTATCACAATGCAGCAATATTGTAATCAAAACAGCAGGAATCAAATTCGTGGCCTGTGGCTAACACTAGCCCCACTAACAAACCTCTGTTTGTTTCACACCGTTCACCATGAACGCACAATACACGACCTCCGCCAGTGCCATCCGCACACCGCGCTTCTATGGACACCGAGATGTCAATAAGATACGGATTACGGCTACGAAATAGCTACTGGTACGGTCCGACCAGCCGACCTAAGATTCCACACTATCATTCAACTCAACATCTCTACTTCAAAATGGTACTTGAACCTCAGGCATTCCCCCCAAATCCACAGCACTTAACCAGCACTATGCATCACTACTAACCAGTTCGTAACATTGTAGCGCTTAACCAGCGTTACAAATCCTATCACTTAGACAGTAATAATAAAAAAAGCTTAACCAGCGATATTACTCACTAACGCTTAACCAGCGATAGTCAACATTAAGAACACAAGGCACCAGAGGCGTAAGTAAAAATGAAACGATTCACCTGTGTTGTAACGTGTCTGATGGTGGTTGCACGATGCAGACATCGACGCGTCGCGCCGCGCCTTGGACTGGTCCGTTGCCACTGCCGCCACTACTGCTCGTACAGCGCACGGCTATGTGACCTGGCTTGCCACATTTGATGCACACCAAGGTCTTCGATGCCGATAATGCTAATTCTGATCTTATGTCATCATACGAGGACTTATTAGGTAAAGGTCAATGACCGCTATTGCCATCTTAACTGGCACCAACTATAGTATCAGCACGTAAAGATTTGTGTTGGTTGACTGTCATCCCTAATTTCGATTGTCATTGGATTACTCATTTCTTCGACCCTGAAGTCGGCCCTTTGATCCTGGCATGACCGGATGATTTAGTCTTCCTAAAACACTGAGAAAAATAGGAAAACAGTGCATCGGTAATCAATAAGTGTCAGTACCAGCGCAGTTAACAGAACGACGCTTATCGTATTATCTGCGGCTACCAAATACGCGCTCACAAAGATTACAAGAAAATGCAAAACCACAAAATAGAAAATGCACTTGCATCACATGCTGGTCACATCTATGGGTGTGTGATAAAATTTAAGTAAAGTAGCCTAGTTCTCTTCACAAAGCAGCAAAGTTGAAAAACCTTAACGTAAGCTAAAATAGTAGGTAGGTACTGACCTGCATTCCTGATGGGCGAGCTGGCAGATTCCAATGATGCGAACATACGACGATGTATCGCACAAGCGAGCTTTCAAACCATGGTGAGTCGCACAAGCAAGCTTTCGAACCATGGTGAGTCGCACATGCGTGCTTTCGAACTAAGTATGGTGAGTCGCAGTACAGCTTTGTAACAGAAGGTCTCTCGAGCTTATGTAGGTAATTGGGGCGCGCCAAAGTTCACCTAAAATTTAAACTCCGATCATCGGAAACCCGAAAATTGTATTCCTAACATTTTTAATCCTAATGATCACAACTCCTAATTGCACTGTCACTAATGTTCATAATTCCGAATCATTCGACTTCATAATGTCGGTAGCAATAAACATCTATTATACTATTATTTGTTTTCCTATATTTTCTCAACATAACCTTCTTTTACACTATTATTCAAAGTCATATCTTTTTTGTTTAGATTTATTTTTATTTTGTTGGCATATTAGCACGTATCCTTGAGGAAGTGCCTGCTTCGCACTCACTAATTGAAAAAATTATATGAATTGTTTTTTTTTTATTAGTTAAAGCGTCTTCTTTAATTTTATTTAATGCGGTGTGTACCTGAAAAGATATCCATACGTTAGGTTAGGTTAGAACTGTGACCAGCTACTCGCGATCGAGTCGAGCGAGCAAAGCGAGCGTCGCCGCGGCAGCGACCGGCGAGCGTAATTAGCAGACTCGACACCCAGGGTGTCGAGTCTGCTAATTATTAGTCAGAATGGCGCCACAATGGCGTTTCAATTGTAGTGCTTATTCGAACCATTTTTTACTGCTTGTTCGAATAAGCACTACAATTGAAACGCCATTATGGCGCCATAATGGCGTTTCATTGTAGTGCTTATTCGAACCATTTTTTACTCCTGGTTCGAATAAGCACTACAATTGAAACGCCATTGTGGCGCCATTCTGACTAATAATTAGCAGACTCGACACCCTAGAAATTTGTCGCCAGTATTTTTTTCATAGTGACCCCAACACGACACTCTGACCAAAAACGACTGGGGGCACCCCGACTCGGACAGGTTAGGTTAGAAGGGGATGGCGGGGTCTGAAAGACCCCGCCATCCCCTTCGTGGTTATTTTTTTTAAAACCACCCAGAAGTAGGAGCGGTGCTCCGTCGAATTTTCTCGACATTTTACTTTATTTAGTTTGACTAAATTGTCGACATTTTACTGGATTTAGTATGACTAAATCCAGTAAAATGACTAAATTAAAATATCACCGTAATAATGTTTAGGGATAAAAACGTTATGATAAAAAACAGTAGGAGTTTCAATATATTTACAATAACGATATTATTGATAACAATTTTCGGAAAAATGAGTGTTATGAACATCGCCGGTAGCACTACAAAAAGTATGAATAAAAACTTTAGGATGAAAAATTTTAGGAAGAGTGATCATTCGGATTACAAATCGTTAGGAAGAACAATTTCGGGTAAACAACTTTAGGTGAGCCAATATGGACCCAGGTAATTGTCTCACGCAACACCAAGAATCTGGTGAAAATCAAAACAAAAGACATGTGGTAGGTAATGCTAAGCTATAATTTTAAAATTAGTGTAAAACTGGGTAAAAAACAGTAAATCTACCGGCAACCCGTTAAAATGTTAATACAGTAAGCACATTTTTTTTCACTAGGTACCTTCATTTCAAAAGAAAATCTTTAGGCACTACAACGCGAGCGGCTACAACACAACGCGCAGAAATTTTATTCTTCTAAGGAAAGTAGGTATAAGTAGGTAAGATTAAAATAACCAACCAGGACTAAAAGTTTTTACGTGGCGGTCTCGCATGTAACTATAGGTGTTGCTTCAACCCAACCATACTCTATTATGTACCTAAATGCTATGCAGATGAAGGTTTGCCAAACAAACATAATTTTAAAACGTAATAATGTAAGTTCTTACCACAATGTATGTAGCACAATTATTTTAAAATCGCAAACAGTCCCATTACACATTAGAAACACCAAAACGCAATTATTTACGAATTATCAAACTCACGCGCACTTTTCCACAATCAATTTTGACATCACAGACTACATAGAGTTAAGGCTGCATATTCTGAAAGTTGGCAACGTCGCAAAAAGCTGTCAAATAATTACAAGTTTTAATTAATTTGGCAAATTTTCTGTATGAAAACAAGAAATATCGCTCTGTAGTGCACTAAAAAATGATATAGGAATGCAATTAAAACACTGAATTTGATGTTGTAACCGTTTCAGGTGCATAAAAGGCATTTGGAAAGCTTCCAAATGCTTTTTCTACATCTAAAACTTATTTTCATACAGTAACAATGCTAAATTAATTAAAACTTGTTAATATTTGACAACCATTTGCGACGTTGCCAGCTTTCGGAATATACGCTCTTAATAGAAATTTTGACATTTACAAAAGTAAAGCTGCGAACATATTATCGAAATCATAATTATATTATCGGCTGACGGACGCGTCCGATGTTCGCAGCTTAACTGACGTTTAACGATGTGCTGCCACACACACGACAAAGAAACCAGAAAGTAAATTATACAGGTATTTTTTTTGTTTTCTTTGTGCTTTCTTCACAAAGTTGACTGCTATCTTATTCTACAAGAAATTATGATGCCTGTCATATCTTTGAATAGGATATTTGTTTCGAAACACTCTAAATAAACTAATGTAGGCTTATCTTAGCTAGCAACATTTTCAATTACTTCGACAAGGAATCCCAGTGATCCGACTTAAATATTTGGATACAGATAGAAATTATAGGATTGTTTACGGCAACATTAAGACATCAAATTTTTTTTATCTTGCTGGAAACCCAAATGACTGACTTTAACATGTGCAATTTGTTTACACTTCTTTTCCTTAGTCTGGTTTCGTAAAATATTTGCTCAAGTTAGCAACTTTCTGCTGTGTTTGTATCCGAACGATAAAATTAAACTGTCACTCCCGCTGTTACTGTCAACCAAATGTCAATCAGAATGACATTGACAGTTTGCTCAGTTGTTGTTGCGTTTCACTCTCACGTGTGTTTGTGTTTTCTTTTAAATTAAATACCTCTAAGCTATAATAATGGACGCTTACGATATTTTTAAGAAATTAACAAAAGGTTTAACTTTCAAATATCGAGTTTTAGGTGTTCAAAATAACGTAAGTATTAAACATAACCTAAACCCTTACCAATATGAAATTCAGGGTTTTAAATTATTCTGCAAGTTCTGTTATTGTTTTGTCGAGCTTATAAATTCATGTACCTACATTTTACTCGTTATAGTCGGCTACTTGGATATATAATATATTACCGATATTAAATGTTTTCACATCGATGAATAAACTTGGTATAATCATTAGTTATTGGAGAGAAGTCGTCTAATAGACTCTAAGCCTGTGTTAATAAATTAAATAAAAATAGGAGACATTTTCATTTAAAGTTTCTCATAAAGCGCCAGTAGTTTCCAGTACTTTTTACCTATGTTTACATTGATAATAAAGGTAAAAAAGATGATACAATATATATAGTATGTGCCATTTAACACGGCAATAGCGGTCATTGCTCCGACTTTCATCCCGATATCTCAATATTAGCGATACTTCCTCTTCACCCGTACAAATCTGTCGCAAACAGTCGCAAATCTGACATCGCTTGAGTCTCATAATACATAAAAAATTACCACAAAAACAACACAATGCACAACCCAAAATAATAGAAAATCTAGCAAACGTACCCTACGAAATATTTTTTTATAAATATTGTTTTTAATTTTCGTTTTTACACAAGTTTATCACACTGAGACAATTTAACAAAAGTAAATACATTATTATGCATCATATAATTTTGCATTAACCTATAATACAATACTGAGAAAATATAAAGTTAGTGCATATTGTATGGATATAAGTGTATTAATATTCTTTTGATATCAGGATGGTAAAAACACCTTATTTTTCCTAAAATAAATTACAAAAACTATTTCATCACAGAAAATGCTACTTTTGATCTTATGTCGTTTTTGTTTTACGAGGTCATCGCGTCAGGGGTGCAGCACCCCCGGCAGCAGCCGCCATTTAGATTTAACATTCCGTGTGGAAGTTCGCTTGCGTTCGGTCTGTGCAAAGACATTAAACTAAATACGAGCAATAGACGGGACATCACGAAGAAAGTTGTGATCCAAAACTTTTTACCACTAGGTAAAAAGTCGCTCAGTCAGTAGTCGCGTTGCTATGCAACGCTAGATTGTGCTACTGACACACGGCATCAATAATTTTGTATGACAATTTTCCCAATGCCCGCTCTATAGGTTCTTTTAAATCTCTTTGGGTCTGTGCTATAATTTCTTTGCTTTTATTCTTATCGTTGTTGAGTTTGTTACAGTTTTGTTTTTGTGTTCTGTGTTGTTATTGTTACTTCATTTGTTGCTTGTAAAGAAGCATGGAACCAGAAGCTGGAACATCTACTGGTGAAACCAGTTAACGCCGTCGTCGTCCAAACATATTCCAACCTCAAGAAGGTTCGGAATCGATACCGTTCACATCGCCGCCAGCAAAAAGACAGAAGACGATTCTCACCAGCGGAGAACGTCTTATGATTATTAATATTTTTAAATATGTCCAAAACACAAAGCCCGAGGATAAATATTTAACTAACCATGATCTTGTCAAACGTACGTCAGAAATATGTGGGGTGAGTGAGAGATCGAGATATCGGGTATTACGTGAATACAGAAATACTCATAAAATAACGCAACCTGAAGGTAAAAGGAGTAGACCAAACATTCTCCAAAAAGTTGATGATTTTGATACCTAAATCGGCAATTACTAATACTTTTGGAAAAAAAAAAAAGTATTTCATACAAAATGAGATAATGATCGAGCAGTATGAAATTTTTTTTTTTTTTTCCAAAAGTTTTTGAACAATTAACATTGTTCAGTAACATGGGCTGAGAACCTCCACGAGAGGTTTTGCGCTATTAACGTTACACGTTGTATATACATAATTATATAGGTACATTTGATTCTTTTGATGCCTGCGCATTCCACATTTTTTTATGATGATTCTTTCACAGTCCAGGCTGTCGTTTGTGGAATGCATTGCTTGTATCAGTAAGACAAGCCAAGTCACTGGTTTCTTTTAAAAGCTTAGTCTTAAATCATTTCCTTTCTCTCTAATAATACATATTTATATTTATGTATGTATGTGTATTTTATTTTATTATTAATGTTTGTGTGTATTGTATTTATATTATCGGTTATCTATTATTTGATGTGCATCACTGTCTACCCTCATTTTTTTTTAAGGTTCTTCAAGTCCATCATAATTGTCTGGAAGATATCGCTATTAGCGATAAGACCGCCGTTGTACCCTTAGTATTAATATTTTTTTTTTTTAAAGGACCGATTTCAAAAACCAATACAAAAAAGTGTAAAATAACTTCTTTCAGAAGTCGGTGGCTTTTTTTATGTCATTGACTATTGCCACCGACTTCCGAAAGAAAAGTTACCTACACTTTTTTGTATTTGTTTTTGAAAACAGTACTTTTTTTTTTAAAGTTTTTATTTTACCCTTTTTAGTTCAGACATTCAACAAAAATCTTCGTATAATCGGCAACTTTAGAAATTTATATCCAAGCGAGCATCAAAAACGGATCTATGCGGGCAACGTCACAAGACATCCATTATCTATTATTGTATGTTAAAACCTTCCCTAGACTGTAATAAACATTTTTCCGTAAACCGCATGAAAATCGGTTCAGACAAACGCGAGATAATCGTGAACAAACATACAATCGACTTTGAAAATCTACTATGATCCGCGCGCGGACGAAAATACATATGACGGGAAAAGGGCCGTTACCTATCACTACATCCATTAAATCCGTCACACACAGTGGAACATTTTTTACGTCACGCGTAAATTTATAAGCACACAATTTGATTTCTAGAAATAAAGAATAATAATTTTGAATTAGAGCAACACAAGATTCACAACCTCTGTATGTCAAGCAGGCTGGTACCACGATACTGTAGCGATAGAAGCAACTATCGCTTATTTATAGTAGTTTTAGGTAACAATAAGTGTCATTATCGCTTAGTGATGAAAAACTTGGTAGGAAGGAGTGAATGACCTCTATTGCCATGTTAAATGGTACATACTATAATATCATTGTATGTTTATTAATTTACAATATCACTGCATCCCCAATAGAAACAGAGATTTGTGTACTTTCAGCTGGTTTTAATTTTCTTTTCATTTAATATTCAATTACAGGGTCAAAACACAAAACCAACAATCAAAAAAGAAGAACTAGAAATAAAACAGGAAAAACTCAGTGATAATGAAGAAGAGTTAGAAAATGAGTCCGACCATTCCGTTTCAGTCTCAGGTGAGGATACAGACCAGGATGAGAAAGAAGATGTAGACTTACAACTGGTAGAAGGAGTTAGAGTAGGACAGAGGAAAAAGAAAAAAGAAAAGAAGGAAAAGACTGAGGATTTGAAAAAGAAACTTGAGTTGGAAGAGGTAATAAAAACGTGACAGTTTTGCATTTTATTTTGCCTTCGTTGTGTCCCTCTGCTGGACAATGTTTTCTTGTTTCCTTTTAAATCTCTATTATTTCTATTAATGTCTAATAGAACCAAGTTTATAAATAATACCATACATACTGAAACTCTTGCCTTTTCCTGTGGTAGTAGTAGGTAGAAAATAGATTCCGCCCTTTCTTTTAGGTTTTCTTAAGTTTTTTATACTTTGCCCTGCTAGAATTTTCCCCTGTATCATTATGTTAACAAGCATTGAAACTCACAAATACACACAACCAAAACAGCTGCCTGCAGGTAATCTTAATATATATAAATCTCGTGTCACAATGTTTGTCCTCAATGGACTCCTAAACCACTTAACCGATTATAATAAAATTCGCACACCATGTGCAGTTCAATCCAACTTGAGAGATAGGATAGTTTAAATCTCAAATTATAGTCGCAATTTTAATAATATTATAAAGATTGCACCCGTGCGGAGCCGGGGCGGGTCGCTAGTACAAAATATATTTTTTCCATACAGGAAATGTACCCGTGATATGCTATGCAGAAGTCATTCTCTCAACCAACTTTCGAAAATATAACTTTTTTTATAACCTTCACAATTGTCACTTTATTTATATTCTTTCCAGCAAAATCGCTTCCGCAATGAGCATGGCATTAAGACGGTTGGTCGTCACGTACCTGCTGCACTTCAAGACTTCCACGAGTTGACCACACGGTACAACATACCTCAGGCACTGGTGGACACCGTGACACAGTGTGGGTACAGCGAGCCGACTCCTGTGCAGCGGCAAGCTATACCTTGTATGTTGGAAGTGAGTATTAGTCAGACCGTTACTGATGTTGGAAATGTGAAAGCGACTCACTTGGGTGATGTTATCTCGGCTTAAAAAATGTACTGATTAAAAAAAATGAAAATTATCCTCGCTTCCTTGGTGGAGCGAAAGAGACTCCCGTCCCGTATTACAGAATGTCGCTCAATACTCAAGCATTACTTAAAACTAGATTAAAGCCATTTGATTGATTGAAACTAGTTTCAAGTAATGCTTGAATCTTGATAGACGAAACAGTACCTATACCATGAGTTGTCATTACGAATTTACAATACTCGGTCATACGCATCGACCGCGTTTGGCGCTCTCATTGGTTGAGAGTTCATACAACCTTGGAGCGGGCCAATGAGAGCGCCAAATGCGGTCGATATCGATGTTCGAGTATCGTAATGACAACTTATGGTATGGGTATGGGTACAGAATGTCTACCATCTGGGCCTCAAACTCGTGCTGACTGAAAACTACCAGTTGTCCTTTGCATTTGTTGAATCCAAAAGGAGGCGTCTTTTAATCCCCGATGCAAAAAAGGGTGGTTTATGTCTTATGGCTGTCTGTATCTGTCTGTGTGCTCCTAAATGAATGGACCAATTTTGATGTTGATTGTTTTTTCGTTCTAAAGCAGAGGCGTAGCGTACCTTGGCGAGGCCCCATATAAAAATTTGTTTGGGGGCCCTTAGGTAGGGTAAAGACTTATATTATCACTCAAGATAAAAAAAATGCATTTCTCTGTCTACGCCGAAATATAAACAAAAAATTGGACAAAGGTCATCTACCAGTTCAGAAGTCGCATTTAGGTACAGTTATTTTAGTACTTGCATCGAAATGTGGAAAATTAATATGGATCTTCCCGGGATTTCTAATAGGCAATCTTGTGGATAAAACAGTGTTAGGTACATAAAAAAAAACAGAGATAGATTAGACAAATAAATTGTGTAGGTAAAAGTAAATAATAACTACTTACATATTTTATTTATAAATCATTAAGTTTTTATTCATTTTTGTTTACGCACGTTGGGAGCCCCTGCGGTTCAGGGGCCCCGTATAATTGATACGGCAGATACGGTGGCAGCTACGCCCCTGTTCTAAAGCTGTCTCGAATCCCCTTCTTTTGTTTTGACTAGTAAAATACTCAAGTGAGTCCTGCCCTAGGTGGAGCAGGACAGACTATCAGACACTAAAAAGTCCACCCTGTTCCAAGTCCCTAAAATTCCTTTTAATTCTAGGACCGCCAAATTCTAGCCTGCGCGCCAACAGGCTCAGGCAAGACCGCAGCCTTCCTCCTCCCAATACTCCACGCCCTGGGGGCTCCATCAGGTGGACCTCGAGCCCTAGTGCTCTGCCCCACACGAGAGCTGGCGCATCAGATCTACCGCGAGGCCCTGCGCCTGAGTGCCTCCAGCCAGCTCCGGTGTAGTGTCGTCAGGAGTATCAAGGAGTCGAAGATTAAGGAGCGGGAGGCTACTATCAGGAAGAGTGGTAAGTATCCTTTGAGTACGCATTTTTACTTTCCAAAAAGACTCGGAAGTAAAGACGAAAGAGAAATTTGCCAAATCTAAAAAATTAAAGATAGATCTATATCCATATCTTTTTATGAATGTTGCCCTCACTAGTAACTTCTCCCGTGGGTGCGTTTACAAACATAATTGTAAACTGTTGAACTTGTAGGATTGGTTCGCTGGCGGTAGAAACTGGAGGATGGTTCTTCAATGAGGTTCGGCGCTAATAAGACTTCGGAGTACTTTTCTTATTTCTTGTTTATTATAATACTGCTGGTTTCGGAATGAATCCCATAGAAAACTGCTCCTCTTTTATAGAAAGCTCTGACCAATCAGAATCCTTAAAATTTGCACACGTTCCTAATATTTTTCCCTTCAGCCAATCAGAGCAATCCATTTTTGCACACGGCACTAATGCGACTTTGTATGGGGAACTTTAATTTGGCAGTTTTCTATAGTAAACCTTTCCTTTTTGTTTTACAATTTATCTTATAGCCTAAGGGTTAACTTAGTCTATCTAATTACATAAAAACCTTAGCAAAACCTTAATTTTTAGACCTAAAAAATGGTGAAAAACTAAATTTACATCAACCTACAGGCAGAGACACCAAGTGCCAGAAATAGGAATTACAACAATTTATCACTGTGTTTGAGGGTATTTCTAAAATGTACACTTTTTATGACTACCTGACACTTCGCTTACATTTTCGGGACAAGTGGTGCTCCAAGCGGCAAAAATAGTGATCAATACAGTTTCTCAATTTATTTGACGGTATATGTAAAATGCGCATTTATATGTCTACCCAACTGTGGGTTTATTTTGTGGCATCAGCAGAGACACCAGGAGGGACAAATAAAAAACAGAACAACTTATCAATTTATTAGAAGGTACTTACAAAATGCACATTTCTACATTTACCCGACCCTTGTTATTCATTATAACTACTAGTTTTATTGTTTAAAACTATCCTAATCTCTAAGTACTACATATTTACAAGATTTGCCTAGTACGATTACTATTCGTCGCTAACATTCTCCCCCACGGTGCGCAGCACATCATCTTCTTGAAGCGACGAAGCAGCGGGGACTAGCACGATGACCCGTCGTGTAGGTCGCCGAAGCACTCCGCCTGATGTCCTCACGTCCAGCACTCTGGTTCTTCCATCTGGCCCAGGGTACGCCTTGATAACTTCCCCTCGAGGCCATGAGTTTCTGGGTAGCGATGCGTCGACTATTAACACGATGTCTCCTTCCCTCGGGTCGGTTGTCTCCCTCCCTTTGATTTGCCTTGGCATCAAGAGTGGTAGGTACTCATTGATCCACCTCTTCCAGAAGTGGTCAGCAAGCCTTTGGGTAGTTTTCCAGCTTGGCCTCCCGATCAACTCTGTGTCGTCGAATTCTCCCGGCGCCATTGCTCCACACGATCTTCCCAGTAGAAAGTGGTTTGGTGTCAGACTTTCTTCATCTTCTGGCTCCATACTGATTGGGGTTAAAGGTCTGGAGTTTACTATGTGTTCAACCTCAGTCATAAGAGTATGAAGCACTTCTTCAGGGGGGTTTCTTTCGTTGAGCACTGCCGCTAGTGCCGTCTTGACTGTTCGCACGAGTCTTTCCCAGGCGCCCCCCATGTTTGGACTTCCCGGGGGAATAAATTTCCACTTGATGCCCCTTTCTTGCGCAGCCTCTTCCAGCTCCTTGCTTGCCCCAACGAAATTGGTTCCGTTGTCGCTGAATATGGTTTTTGGGGTACCTCTTCTTGCTGCCATTCGTCGAAGTGCCATTATCATTGAGCTGGTACTGAGAGAGGGTACCAACTCCAGGTGAATGGCTCTGGTTGTAAGACAAGTGAATAGCGCCCCCCAGCGCTTCTCGACTCTTCTCCCGATAGTGACCTGCATCGGCCCAAAGTAATCTACCGCAGTGCAAGCGAACGGAAACTGATGATGTTGCAGTCTCTCGCTTGGTAGATCTCCTGTCGGGGGCACCTCTGGCAAACTCTTCTTTGTCTTGCATCGCTGACAGCTGTGGGCAACCGCCTTTAAGGTCGCTCTTAAGCCCAGAATCCAATATTTCTGGCGTAGCTCGTTCATTACTGTGGCAGTGTTCCCGTGGAGAAACTTCTTGTGATAGTGTTGTATGATGAGACGCGTGATTTTCTGTTTCCCATCTAGGATGATAGGATTCATTTTTCTTCTTTCTTCGCCTTGAAACTTCATTGTTCTACTTCTTAATTTAATGATATCGGCGTCATTTAGGTAGACGTCGATTTTCTTAAGCCGACTTGCGTTTTCCAAGGGTTTCTTTGCCTTTAAATTCCTTATATCTGACTTGAAACTGTCATTCTGACTTATTTTCATTAATAATTCTTCTGCTTTTCTTAAGTGTTCGTCTTCCAGCGGCAGGTACAACCTCTTCTTCTCTTTGCTGACTGGTCGTTTGGCGATTTGTGTCTTCTTCTTCTGGGATCTTCTATGGGGTCTCCAGGGCTCTTCCTTCTGACGGACGGCGGCGTTGGTTGCTTTACGGGTCTTCTTCAATAAGAGGCATGCGAAAGCAACCACTCTGGCCGTCACGCGCAGCAGTCGCTCCCAGCTCGAGAACCTCTCCAGGTTGAGTAAGACCTCCTCAGCCTTTATCGCCGTCACTCTTTGCTTGTTCTTTTCTTCCAACATAGTACCCTCTGGTTTGAAGTCTTTATATGGCCACTCTTCTTCTGGTTGACGGAGAAATGACGGACCTTGGAACCACCTTGCGTTGTGATCGAATTCAGTCGGGGTTCCCCTCGTGGCGTCATCTGCTGGGTTTTCTTTAGTAGGTACCCATCTCCAGTCTTCGGGCTTGGTCTGCTCCTCGATCTCTGCCAGTCGGTTGGCCACAAAGGTTTTGAACCTTCTTGGTTCTGCCTTGATCCACTGAAGCACTGTGCTGGAGTCCGTCCAGTAGGTGCGGACTGTTGCCTCAAGTTCCATCTCTTTCTCTATTGTGGTTGCCAGCCTGGTGCCAAGCAAGGCTGCTTGTAGTTCAAGCCTTGGAATTGACACTGGTTTTGTTGGTGTCACTCTTGCTTTGCCGGCGATCATGGAGATGTGAATCTTATCACCAGGTTCAACCGTCCTCCAGTAAACTACCGCTGCGTATGCTTCTTCACTTGCGTCGGTGAATGTGTGCAGTTGCCCTTTTCTACTGCGGGGTGAAAAGCATCTTGGTATCCGAAGTCTCGTCAGCGCCGACACCTCTTCTAGGTACTTCAACCAGGCCTCTTTCTGGTTTTCGTTGATTACTTCATCCCAGCCAATTTTTGTTCGCCAAATGTCTTGAATTAATTTCTTTCCTTGTATTAAGACTGGCGTCGCGAAGCCCATAGGATCAAAGGTTGACATTACGGCGCTTGTAACTTCTCTCTTCGTCGGAGTTTTTCTTCCTTCAAGAAGGTCTTGTGATGTATTGCGCAGACCAACATTGAACGCTAGCGCGTCTTCCTTCACCAGCCATCTTAACCCCAGTGTCTTCTCCTCTTTCGTCAGTTGTAGGGAGTCTTCTTTATTAGTATCTTCTACTTCTGACAGAACCTTCGCGTCGTTGCTGGCCCAGCCTTTCAAATGGAAGCTTGCTACTGCGTGAATTTCCTTTACTTCTTTTGATATCTTCTTTGCTTCAGCTGTAGTTGGAAAGCTCTGGAGATAGTCATCCATGTAATGATTCCTTTCTATTGCTTTCACCGCTTCAGGATGAGTCTTCTTAAAGTCTGCTGCGTTCTTATTCATCACATATATTGCTGTTGCCGGTGATGATGCTGCCCCGAAGATGATTGAGGACATTCGAAACTCTTCAGGCTTGCCCGTTCTTTGACTTCCACGCCACAGGAATCGGAGGCTATCTCGGTCACTTTCTCTTACTTTGATTCGAAGAAACATCTCTTGGATATCAGCCATGACAGCCACTGGCCCTTCTCTGAAGCGCAGCAATACGCCGAACAATGATTGTAGTAAGTCTGGCCCCGATAACAAGGCGTCATTGAGGCTCTTCCCTTCATACTTGGCAGCTGCGTCGAAGACTATTCTTGGCTTCTTCTTGACTGGGTGCACGACGGCAAAGTGTGGTAAGTAAAATAATCTTCTTTTATTCGCAGACTCTGGAACCTTTTCTGCGTATCCATTTTCAATCAAGCTTCGGATCTGCTTCTCATAGGACTCTTTGATTTCTTCATCTTGATCCAACTTCTTTTCAATATTGACTAGGCGACGGAGTGCTTGTCTGTAGTTGTTGGGTAGGGACTCGTCTTCTTTCTTCCACAAGAGCCCTGTCTCGAATCGACCGCTGGCTAATCTCCTCGTAGTCTTCTCGAGGGTTTCTAGTGCTCTTCTATCGCTGTCATTAGTTGGTAAGCGATTCTGGACCCCAAGCGATTCTAACTGGAAGTGTTCTCTTATTAACTCTTCTAGATTCTGCTCTTCGACTGTAGACTTGCCATGGTGAATGAAGTTTATAATGGCATTCGTCCCTGATTCACATCCATGCAGCACCCACCCGAGGCTAGTGAGAGAAGCCACGGGATCGGCTGGCTTGCCTTTCTTCAGTCTTCTTGTAACTATGAGTCCCCAGTTGTCTTGACCTATCAACAGCTTGGGCCTTTCTGTGACGTAGAGAAGTTGCTCTTCAATTGTCTTCAGATGCTGACAGTTCTTCACAGTGTTCTTGTTAATGCTTTGCTCTGAAAGCTTCAGGTCGTCGATGGTTCTTGCTATGATTCGCCTCTTGTCTCTTCTATGAGCCCCCTTTATCTTCAACTGGATCTTCTGAGAACTATCTTTCTTTATTACTTTCCCGCCGACTGTTTCGATTGCGAGAGGTTCTTTAGTTCCCTCGGCTCCGATCTTCTTGGCTATTGATGCGTCCAAGAGTGTGACTGTTGAGCCTTCATCTAGCAGCGCCAGCACGCGAGCGTGACCTTTCGGTCCGTAGAGATCCACTGGAATTATCTTCAAATAAATTTTCTCTTTCCCTTTGCTGTTGTGGATCGAGGCGACTGTCTCTTCTGATGCACTTTCCTTGTCTTCTTTCTTTTCTGCTGACTCTGGTGGTTTTTCAGAGTGCAGGATAGTATGATGCCATCTTCTACACTTCTTGCAGACTGGAGCTTTGCAGTTGATTCTTGAGTGCCTGAACCGAAGACACTTGAAGCAAAGTCTAGCCTTCTTGATAATGTCCCATTTTTCATCTATGTTGGCTTCTTTAAACTTCTTGCATTCTATCACAAAATGCTCTTCTTCACAGATTGGACACGACTTCTTATATTTCTCTTGAGACACTTCTTGCACTGTGTGTACAGGTTTTCTTGACCCCTTCTTTTGCTCCGAAAACACTTCAGGTGGAGCAAAGTCCCCGCACATGTCGCTTTCTATTTCTAGAAACGCTTCGATGAGTAGCAACTCTTGAATTTCTTCCTCCCTTCTGGTTCTATGGTAGGCGAACCATCGGAATTTCATTGACGGTGGCATCTTGTCTACTATGGCCTTCAGAGTTTCAGGAGAACTGAGGTATTGCGACTTCTTCAATGCCTTGATGGTTTGGACGGCGTTCTTCACTCTGCTTGCGAAGACACATATGTCGCTTGGGTTCTCGCCCACCTTTGACAGGTTCTTCATCTTCTCTAGTTCTGCCAGTGCCAATGCCCCAGGTCTTCCGAATCTGGCTTCTAGTCCCTTGACAACTTCGCGTGGATCTTCAGCTGTAAACAGCAGGCTCTGGACGGCTTCTCTGGCTGCGCCTTGAATTGCTCTTCTGAGGCGCGCTAAGTTCTGTGCGTCGCTGAAGGAGGCAGCCCCGTCTTCATACGATCTCTTGAACGGCAACCATTCTTCACAGGACCCGCTGAAGTGAGGGAGCTCGAAGTGCTTCGGTGTTGCAACATCACGTGACTTCTCGGACAGCTTGACTATAACTTGGGCTAACTCGTGGATGTCACTCTTCTTTTCTTCTGTTTCAGTCAGCCTGCTATCATTGCTAGGCTTGACCCCAGCTTGGATGAACCACCTCTCGACTTCTTGAGTTTGCTCGTACATCTCTTCTCCGGCACCATCTTCTTCTTCTGACTCTGCTGTTTCTAGTTCTAGTTCAGCCTGAGCCACTCTTGATCGCGCTTCTGCCAATTCCAATTCCCTTAGTGCCACTGTTAACTTTGCTTGCGCTTCTGCTCTCTTCCTATGCGACGAGCGGACGGACTGCGTGTCTATTTCGCGGGTCGGCTTCTTAGGGCGAGGCTGCTGCAGACTCCCTTCTATTGACGTCGGTACACTTCCTTCATCTCGACGTAACTTCACGGCAACACTTCTGTCTGGGTTCTGCAGCGTAGTGTTGTGGCTTTCTTCTCGGCGTGCGGGATCAGACGATTCAACTTCCTCTTCCACGGTGCTGGCTAGGGGCGCGGTGCGAGTCGCTCCCCCCAATGCTGATTCCCTCCCGGCAGTATTTTGCTGACGAATAGACGACTGGTGGGCTCGTACGCTAGGCGGCGGCGATCTTCTAGTGAGCGTTGACCGACTTGTAATTGACGCGCTCGTAGTCGCTTCGCTTGTGGTTTCACTTGGCGTGCTTGCACTCCCGTCGACTGACGAAGTACTATCTCCCGTAGCCTTGGACTGCACTGATCCTGATCTTGTAGAAGGCATCTTCAGTTTTCTTGAACCCGATCCGGCTTCACGAAGGACCACTTGTAAACTGTTGAACTTGTAAGATTGGTTCGCTGGCGGTAGAAACTGGAGGATGGTTCTTCAATGAGGTTCGGCGCTAATAAGACTTCGGAGTACTTTTCTTATTTCTTGTTTATTATAATACTGCTGGTTTCGGAATGAATCCCATAGAAAACTGCTCCTCTTTTATAGAAAGCTCTGACCAATCAGAATCCTTAAAATTTGCACACGTTCCTAATATTTTTCCCTTCAGCCAATCAGAGCAATCCATTTTTGCACACGGCACTAATGCGACTTTGTATGGGGAACTTTAATTTGGCAGTTTTCTATAGTAAACCTTTCCTTTTTGTTTTACAATTTATCTTATAGCCTAAGGGTTAACTTAGTCTATCTAATTACATAAAAACCTTAGCAAAACCTTAATTTTTAGACCTAAAAAATGGTGAAAAACTAAATTTACATCAACCTACAGGCAGAGACACCAAGTGCCAGAAATAGGAATTACAACAATTTATCACTGTGTTTGAGGGTATTTCTAAAATGTACACTTTTTATGACTACCTGACACTTCGCTTACATTTTCGGGACAAGTGGTGCTCCAAGCGGCAAAAATAGTGATCAATACAGTTTCTCAATTTATTTGACGGTATATGTAAAATGCGCATTTATATGTCTACCCAACTGTGGGTTTATTTTGTGGCATCAGCAGAGACACCAGGAGGGACAAATAAAAAACAGAACAACTTATCAATTTATTAGAAGGTACTTACAAAATGCACATTTCTACATTTACCCGACCCTTGTTATTCATTATAACTACTAGTTTTATTGTTTAAAACTATCCTAATCTCTAAGTACTACATATTTACAAGATTTGCCTAGTACGATTACTATTCGTCGCTAACAATAATAAAGTCACACACAAACGCCCAGACCTCTAACAACTACTTGTAGATCGTACAAATCGTTGCTCCATGCGGGAATTGAACCCATGACACCCAGAACAGCAATCCGATTGCTCAGCGACTGCGCCAACCGTGCCTTCGAACTGCTACTTGGCTAATTCCTGTTTGGCTAATTTACTTCTCAAAATGATTTTTGTTTTGGGTGTAAAAATCATTATAATGTTATGTCCTCCCGTATTGGTCAAAGTGGAAAGGACTTGAACTTTTACTGAAAAAAAACCACCTTTTGCATTCCATGGCTATGTAAAGACTGATGATGACTGTGGTGCCCTTTTAGGATAGACCCGTAGGTACCCCAAATACGAAATAAAATAATTCATTTATATTTAACTTTCAGATATCATAGTGAGTACACCAAACCGCCTGTGTTACCTGCTAAATCAAGACAATGTCAACATTTCTTTAGACAAGTAAGTACCTACCAGCAAATTGCTCCCTGAACATATCATTAATATTATATTACTTACCTAAACATAGCTTTATTAAATCAGCCTTTGTTTTACATGGGTTTGCTCTTTGCCTCAATTGAGTTCAAAAGCAAATAATGAGACCTAGGATCGCGGGAGATCACCTAGAAGGAAACTAATTGAACTACCCTTTTTTGGTTCACCATTTTACCGCTTTTTTAGCTATCATAGGTCATCATCTGCCTAGCATTTTCCCAACTATCAACTATATTGGGGTCGGCCTCCAGTCGAACAAGTTGCAGTTGGATATCAGTATTTTACATGGAGCGACTGCCTATCGGACCTCCACAACCCAGTAACTGGGTAATATGATACCCCATGGTAAGACTGGTTGTCAGACTAATGAGCTTCTGACTACACAGTAACGACTGTCAAAGATCTACAAATGACAGCCGGGACCAACGGCTTTACGTGCGTTTCGAGGCACGGAGGGGAACTCGAACAGATGGTCACCCATCCACAGACCAACCTCGGCAAGCGCGGCTTAACCCAGAAGATTGGCAGGCGTTACACTAATATCAAAACTCGAATTTCCAGAGTCCGCTGGCTAATAATCGACGAGGCAGACAAGTTGTTCGAGGGCTCAGCGGAGCAGTCCTCAGACTTCAGACAGCAGATGGAACAGATCCTGGCAGCGTGTGGCAACAAACAGCGTCGTATTGCCATGTTCAGTGCCACACACACGCCCAACGTCGCCAAGTGGTGCCGCCATCACATGCGGGGGCTGATTAATATTACTGTGGGACAGAGGTAGATTTTTGGATGTTTATAAAAAATTACAAAATAAATTTGCCAAACAGCGAGCTTGGTAGGGATTATGAAAATATAATTAACTAGCTGTGCCCGCGACTTCGTTCGCGTGGATGTTGGAACTTAACAATGTATTTTTTTATAAAATTTACAAAGTTTCATACAAACTTTCATCCCTTATTTTATCCCCTTGGGTGTAGAATTGTTCAAAATCCTTTCTTAGCGGATGCCTACGTCATAACATCTACCTGCATGCCAAATTTCAGCCCGATCCGTCCAGTGGTTTGAGCTGTGCGTTGATAGATCACTATGTCAGTCAGTCACCTTTGAGTTATATATATTTAAGATTAATTATGAAAGTTTAAACGTCGGTTTTAGAGCGGCGTATTTTGTGTGACGATTAATATAATTATTTCGTAGTTAGTCAACTTGCTTAGGACACACCACATTAACGTCGCGCTCTGCCAAGCTTGCTGTTTGGCAAAGCCTTAAATTTTGCGAAGGATATAGTAGAACTTTTGAGATTTAACACCATATTGAGCCATATTTTAGGCAAATAAGGTTTATTCTTTTCTAATATTATAAATACATAATAACCACAACAGTTTTAGGTTAAAGCCTTAATCAATAAGCAACTTACCAATTAAATATTTTCAATAATTAGGTCATGAACCCGTATAATTCGAGTTAATCTAAAAAAAAACTGTTTTTTCAGGAATGCTGCAACAAATCTAGTGGATCAAGAGTTGTGTTTCTGTGGTAACGAGAATGGTAAACTAGTTGCGTTCAGACAGCTTGTGCAGCAAGGACTGAAGCCTCCTGTGTTAGGTAAATAATAAACGTCTTTATAAATAAATGCTATAAACACAGATCAATAAAAGCTTGCGATCACTTGAATAATCGAAATCTTTTATGTTAGAGGTTGATTTTATTGCAATTTATTCTTCTTTGTAGTTTCTTTATATAAAAAACTAGCTGTTGCCAGCGGCTTCACCCGCTACAACTCGAAAATTATCCCACGGGAACATAAAATCGGGATAAAAACTATCCTATGTGTTAATCCAGGTTATAAACTATCTGCATACCAAATTTTAGCCAAATCCGTTCAGTGGTTTTTGCGTGAAAGAGTAACAAACATCCATACATCCATACTTACAAACTTTCGCCTTTATAGTAGTAGTAGGATAAAGATAGTAGATTTAGAATATAAAACAATTCAATTCTTGTTCCACAAAATAAAAAATAAAAATATCAGCTCATTTATGTACTTGTTTTTCATGTGTGAATGTTGTCACAATTCGTAAACGTCAAATATTTGTATGATCTACAAAATAGTTGTTTCGGTACTGGCTGTTTATGCATGTGAGTTTAAAAGTTTGTAAACACACCCACGATAAATTAAATAAACTAATGCGAGGCAAAGTACTTTTCAAAATACATGGCCATTAGTTAGGGTCATATACTGTACCTTATCAAACTTTTTTATATTGTTTTCAGTATTCGTTCAGAGTAAGGATCGTGCGAAACAGTTGTTCAAAGAGCTAATATACGATGGTATCAACGTAGATGTAATACATGCTGATAGGACACAACAACAGGTAAAAAAATATGTTTACTTCAGAATGCTGCGCTGTCACTAAATATTACTAAGTGTAATGGGCATTGTTCATTTTTTTTAATATGTTGTAATTGAAAAACCATTTCTGGGAATAGCGTTACTAATCATTATTAACCAATCAAAAATGAAAAATATTCATATTTGATTGATATTTTTGATAAAATACGCTTGACATTCTTTGCCCTTCAAATGCCGTCATCTTTGGCCGTACAGTTTTGTATCGTTGCCTCAGAAAATAAAAAGTATTTTCTACAATCTGTCAAGTGTCAAATTAAAAATGACAAAAATGTAAACAAATAATATGTTTAGTTTTTTATGTATTTTATGATTATTTCTGCAACATGCCTCATAATCTCTTTACAAGATTTGCGAGAAAAGTGATGTCGTGATGTAGGCGTGTAATATTGCAAGGTTTATAAAATGTACCCACTGTTGCGAAGATCACTTTGATGTAAGTACTTATATCAAAGCTTTAGATACCTTTCTATAAATTGTATATTCATTAAGTTAATGCTAAAGTATTGCTCAGGAAAACGAACAATAATGTCACCGCGTCGACGACTTTCCGTTTTAAAAAACCGATTTCAAAAATTTATTGTATTTTTTTAGTAGGGGAGACGAGCATTCAAAATTGCAGTTACTCGAGCATCATGGCGACCTATTGGATTTGAAAGAATATGTTCTAAAAAGAAAAAATGTTTCTGACAAGTTTTCTATTTTAGTGAGGGAGTATAAACAGTTTTAAAACTGTAAAAAAAAAACAGTTGTACAGAAGTACTCGGGCGCGTCAGCTATTTACAGTGTAAACGCGCTTTTCTATTTCTGATAACCAATACATATTAATCTGACGATTTACTCGAGGGGGCTGTCCGTGGCAAGCGGTTGAAAATCCAAAAAAAAAAGTTTCTCAAGCGCGTCAGATATTCAAAGTGTATGTAAAGTAGACCCTAAAAAGTGTCGTATTAAAATGTCTGACGATTTGGATGTGGCACAAAGTAATAATTCATATTTCTATCGGTAAAAAAAAACGTAATCTCGAAATACTCGAGCGCGTTTATTTTTTTTTTAATTGAAACTAATACTGTAAAAATCATACTCACTAATAATCTGACGTTTTCCATGGGGCGATGTCGGTAGAATCGCGAAGAAAAGGTGAACTACAGCTTGGCCAGAACGGATTGAAACGGAACTATTTTTTTTATTTCTGACAGCGTTTTAAAATCTTTGATATTTGATGTAAACAAAGACCGCAGGTTTATTAGATTTATTATTGTGCCATAAAACTAACGTAATAAGTGAAAAAAAAAAAACATTCAACGTGCTGGTAGCGCGAAGACAGTGGCGACTTCCGGTTTTCTACATTTTTATGTCAAGCTGTACCTGTTAGTTCGCAACTATCGGTCGTGATTTAATGTCCGCCATCTTGAATGTACATAATGATATAAAATTTTTTGAACGTAATTATTCTACCTTTTCGTAATCTGACGCGCTCGAGTATTTCTGCGGATCGATTTTTTTTTACTAATCTGGCGGGTTCTCCCACACAAACCCCACCATATGAAGGGTTGATACTTGGTACAGGTACATTAAAGGGTGCAAGAATTCTCCTTTATCATAATCTGATGCGCTGGAGTCACATTAATATTCCCTTCCTGGGCTCCCCGACTAAGGATGCTATCTGACGTCTACCTATCAGGAGAAAGTGACGTTGTGTTGTCAGGCAGTTTTCTAAATTATTCACTGGTGAGTCAACGGCACAACTTTTTGGTCAATGGTGACGTCAGCTACCTCAAAAATTAAAATATTAAAAATAAAAAAACTATTGAGCCAATCATAAAAATATTCAAATTAGTTTCTTAAAATGCTCTAAATTTGCAGAAAATAAAATAAAATAGAATGTTTGAAAAATTAAGACAATCCCCATTGTCTAAAGTGCATTCTTGATTGCTAAATTCAGAGTTTAATATCGCTTGAATGTTAAAAACTTAGCCATTCTAGCCAATAATTTCTTGCAAATCCAATGCAACCAAGTTTCTTCCAAGATAAAATAATTGAATTTACAACTATTAATAAATCTACTATTACCTGTGCAGCGAGACAACGTGGTCCGCAGCTTCCGTGTGGGTCGTATCTGGGTGCTCATCTGTACGGAGCTCATGGGCCGAGGGATGGACTTCCGGGGAGTCAACCTCGTCATCAACTACGACTTCCCACCCTCCGCCATCGCTTATATTCATAGGTAAGTGTATTATAATGAATTAACGATAGGGTCGTTAGCCTTGCTTGGAAAAATAATGGTGATAGGAAATTCTTTTACTTGTAAATTATTTTCGTAACATGGGATTCAACTGTAGCTGTTGAATTATTTGTACTACATATTGATACGACTCTTCTATTCTGAGAATAAAAAAAACTTTGGTAATAGTTAAGAATATTATATAGAATAGTAAGAATATTAAATTAATGATCATGTCAGAATCTGGCTTGTGGCGTATTGCCAATTTAAACACAAAACAAAAATGTTTGGTATCTTAGTAAATTATTTATGTTACAAAAGAAAAAAAAAGTTCCCAAATACTTTTTGAAAATCCAACTGATGGACTGTTTAGATTTATTCAGTCAAATGCCATTGTCCCACAGTATCTTACGTATACTTTAAGGATTTATTTTTGTGTGTTGCCAGGATCGGTAGAGCCGGTCGCGCGGGTCAGAAAGGTCGAGCGATCACGTTCTTTACTGAAGACGACGTCGCCAACCTTAGAAGGTAAATATTTAAATACTGTATTCAAAACCTGTTTTCATAAATAAATTCATAGTATATTTTGGCGTCGTGACATTGTTAACACGTACAAAACACTAATTCTGCCTTAAGAATCGTCCCCCTCTCATTATAGAAGTTTCTAAACCCGTCAGTGGTCGCGTGGGGTATTACACACCACACCACATCTTTATGGGTTTAAAACTATACAAATTGTATATTTTGGGCGCTGTAATTCTTTGGGCTTCTTAGTTCGCAAATTCAAATAGCAAATTCGTGATTTTGTATGGATACTTATAGGACAAGGGTTTAACGAACCCCGTAAATTTTTTTTTTAGTTTATAAAAACATCAAATGAGTCCTCCCGCTCTGGGTGAGGCGGAAGGGACTGTCAAACTCTTACTGACTAAAATCCACCCGTGTTCCTTCGGATGCCCTTTACGTTCCGGGGCCACGGTATCCTGGGTTAAGAAAAACCCGCGACCCCAGCAGGCATTTGGCGCGAAACACGAAATATCCCACGTCAATATTTACGTAACTTTTTAGGCGTAATCAACTAAGGATTACTAGTAGTACTTTATACAACATACTCACGCCTTCTTCCCATGGAGGTAGGCAGACACTACAGAGCCTCATCTGCTACGGTCGATCCTAACAAACTGCTAGTACTTTTAAGTCTTCTAACAATTTATAAAATCTCACAGCATAGCCTCAGTGATGAAGCAGTCAGGGTGTCAGGTTCCGGAGTACATGCTGCAGTTGAAGCAGAACGCCAACAAGCGTAAGAAGTTGAAGACGAAGGCGCCGCGCAGACCCAACATCTCCACTATATTGGAGAAGAGGCCTGACAAGTAAGATGAATAGAATACTTCAACACCGTTAGTAGTTGTAGTAGTAGTTGAAGTTGGGTGATATCACTCACCCAGGTGAATTGTCGGCAATAGTTTACGACATACAATTTTGAGATTTCTACTGTTGCCCTATTATTAAATCATACCCAAAAATAATAATAATAATATTCCACAATTATCACACAACGCCATCTAGTCCCAAGCTAAGCAGAGCTTGTGTTATGGGTACTAGACAACTGATAAACATACTTATATATTTCTAGATACATACATAATATTATAGATAAATTACACCCAGACACTGAACAAATGATTATACTCATCACACAAACATTTGTCCTGGGTGGGAATCGAACCCACGACCGCGCATTGCAGTCAGGGTCACTAACAGCGACGATATAATACTAGACTCCGCATGCACGATCTAAGGAACAAAAACTATTCTGTCAACTCGCTGAGGTACTACGTAAGCGAGGGGGACGGGGTACTGCGTTGTGATTGGCTAACTCAAGGTCTGTTCTGTCTCAACGTATGTTTACGGCTCACAGGATTGGTCGAAATGAGACGGATATAAGACTTTTTTGCCTAATGTGTTGACAGACATCGGTCGCCTGTTATTAGGAGTTTAATATTATATCGTCGTTGGTCACTATCCACTAGACCATGTGCTGCTTTTTAAATTATCTTTTAAGGATTCATGTGCTGACGTGAGAAAGTGTATTAACATCTTTTATTTGATTTCTAGAAGAAAACTGGAAGCCGCCAACGAAGCTTTAAAAGAAGATACATCAAAAACAACAGATTCGATAAAGAACGCTAAAAGTAATAAACAGAGGAAAATACAGAATATAGAAAAACAGAAACAAAATAATAAGGATATAACAGAAAAAGGAAATAATAATAGCAAGAGAAAAAAGAAGAATTTAGCTAAGAAGAATAAGAAAGGTGTCAAATGATATTATAAGATAATATAGGTATGTTATAAAACTACTATTGGTTTCATTTTTAATATTTCTGTTTTAATTACCTACATTGAAAAGTGAACTTTCTATAGTTTATGTTAAGGATACACTAGTCGGCGGGACGAACTCGTTGGCGGGCGGGATTAAAATGCTTGTTATTTCATCCAACATCACGTACCAATGAGATGGATGAGCAGTAAGAAGCTAGGGCGCTTCGGTACACATACTCCAACCTTCGACTGACTCATACATGCAGGATTTGATTGAAGAATAGACTACTGCAACTTTTCAAAAGACCTTCGGGAAAATGGATATTATGAAAAAACTACTGAATGTATCTGTTCAAAATAAAATTATTTATATTTTTTAACAAATTATCTATACCTGTATGGTAATTATTTTACAATTTATCGTCTTCTTTCGTTATTTATTTTCCCCCAAAGTTGCGTTAAAAGTTGCCTTAAAATAAGGAACTTTCGACACCCATAACTCATAATAGATGTTTTTTCTTTCTTTTTTGTTTCCATACAGGGCTAGATAATGATGAGATGAATGTGGATCATTGTTTATTCTGTATGTATATCGTCAAATATTAGAATAATCACCAAACTACGTTTGTATGGAAGAATGACCGACTAGCGTATCCTTAAAGTTTAGTATTCTTAGGGACTTTACTCATGTCGCGATGCGACGCGACGCGATTCGTGCGATATCGAGTCGATTGCCGATTTAAGAGGATTGTATAGCGGCTGCCTTTTCAAAAAATAGGTATTTAGACAAACTCGTGCTGTCCCTCTCGCGCGTTGAAAAACCCCCGATCGTGCGATAGAGAGCGTTGCAGCTCGTGACTGACTGTGAGTATTTTTTATATGAAATTTGTCTCTCGGGAGAAAACGTTTTTCACATACTAAATCACGTCCAATCTCTTAGATTCTGGTGTCAATCGTTTCAGCATATTATATTCTAGGTTTGTAGGTTTTGTTTTTTTTCTAAAACTTCTTTGTTTTTCAAATACAAAGGTTTTACTTCAATGAAGATTTTGTCATAAAAATAGTAACTTTTAGGCGCCTGTTACTTTCAAACTATTATAAATTTTGAAAAAAAGAAAACCTATAAACCTAGTTTTTTACAGTGTCAGAAGCATTCTAAAAAATCATTGAGATAGGATAACATTTAGGGGCAGAAAAACGTTTTCTCTTTTAGTATGGACGAGCGCTCGGTAGACAATAGTCTTAAGTCGCACGTATTTACTAATGGACTGATGCGATGCAATTCGACCGTGCACTTCAAAAATCCACCTTACTACTACGAAATAAAGGTAGGCTAGACCCCTTTATCATTATATCTAAAAGGAAAAAATAAAAAGACGTTTCATACAATTACATAACATCTATTATAAAATTTTCATACAAATATACAGTCTTCACGTTGTAGTTAATATTATACAAAAATATCTTTATTTTTTAAAGTAACCTTTATAATTTATAAGATTGACGTAATTTGTAACATTTGCTTGAAAAACTCTTATTACCTGCAACATAATACAACACTTTTCGGTAATAGTTTTCAACTTTATTACGAAAGCAGAACGATCATATTCGATTGGGAAGTTTGACGTTGTGATTTCGCGATTTTTGTTTGATTGCTATGTAGTTCTTTACTTCAAATTACATGAAGTATTTGTAGGTCGTTTTAGACATAATTTGTATTATCACTATCTGCTATCAAAGCAAATTCGCCCTTATTACAAGTAGAAGAGAGTTTACCAAACAAATATTACCTACCAAGTCTTTATTTGAAACATAATTTTTCAGCCAATCTATAAATAATAGAATATGGCACTGATTTTCAAAATACACAATAATTTCAAAGAGCCTCGTCAAAATAGTATAGAAATAATTATTTACTAATAAATTGGTCCTTACACGATAACATATCTCGACGGTAGAAATTACAAATGTAATAAAAGATATTGAATTTTGCTGTTGAAAAATTAACTTTCGGTTCGGCGATAAAAGTTGGAAATCCAAGGAACTGTCAACGTCTCTTGTTACGTTTTTAATTTCTGCCGTCGATTTAAGCCTCTACGACTGGCCGGTTGGTTCCGTAGCAAAATGAAGCACATTTTTTGCAAATATACCATTAGCCATTAGCATATGTAGCGTAAGTAGATTGATTTTATGTGTCTATAAAATCCCGAAATCCCGGAGGCATGTCCATATTAATAAATAAGTTTCAGGTTATTGACCCAAATCAATCGAACTACTCCGGACTTTGGTCATTATCTATACATACATAATTATAATAAAACTGTAGAAAAATAATTTTTGTACATTAAAAAAAAACTCAAAAAATATAGCCAGCGTGTTTAAGGACAACCAATAGAACTCATTTCTAGCATTTTTAGAATTTTTGTCTGTTTGTCTGTATGTCTGTTTGTATGTTTATTTGTTCGGGCATCACGTAAAATGTACGAAAGCTATGTAGATAACTTTAATACATAACGACTGACCGTAACTTGAAGTAACATTTAGTTTTTGTTTCATTGAAATCGGATCAGTCTATCAAAAGATATTTGAATTTAAAGTGTTCCAGAAGTAAAATTACGGTCAGTTTACACCGAGACACGCAGCTCGCAGTTCAGTAGCGCGATCTAGCTTGGAATAGAAAAACAACATACCTATTCAAATATGGTTTGGACTGGAGTGGAGTGGTTTGGAGTGGAGTGGAGTGGAGTAGAGTAGAGTGGAATGGAATGGAATGGAAAGAAAGAAAAGGTTTTTATTTGACTCACACTAGAAAAGTATGGAATTTGATGGAGTGGGATGGAGTGGGTTGGAGTGGGATGGAGTGGGGTGGAGTAGGATGGAGTGGGTTGGAGTGGGATGGAGTGGGGTGGAGTAGGATGGAGTGGGATGGAGTAGGATGGAGTGGGATGGAGTGGTATGGAGTAGGATGGAGAGGGATGGAGTAGGATGGAGTGGGATGGAGTGGGATGGAGTGGGTTGGAGTGAGATGGAGTGGGATGGAATGGGATCGAGTGGGATGGAGTGCTATGGAGTCGGATGGAGTGGGATGGAGTGGGATGGAATGGGATGGAGTGGGATGGAAGGGGATCGAGTGGGATGGAGTTGTATGGAGTCGGATGGAGTGGGATGGAGTGGGATGGAATGGGATGGAATGAGATGGAATGGGTGCTCTAATCCAGTAGCAATTGAATAGTACTGCCTTTGAACGACAGAGGGCGTTTATTACAAACACTTAAAATATTCTTGAAAAATCTAACTAAATTCTAAATATAGGGTTTATATGAAAACGATATGATTTATAAAAAATCTGGCGAGAATAAAGCGCTTCGCACAAAAAAATACATTGTTAAATTCCGACATCCACGCGAACGAAGTCGCGGGCACAGCTAGTGGTAAATAAGAACACGGGCTTAATCGGGACGGGACTTTGAAAGTACATTACAGCTTAAAAATTATGTAACAATATTGATTCCAGTGCCTTTTTAGTTACAAAATATATTTGTTGTACAGTTTGTAGTCACGTTCAAAGTTTCAGTCCCGATTTACCACTTTGTCTCTATTCACCTCGTTTGACTGTCCATACACACTACAGAATATAGTGCACAGTGGTGCACGGTAATTCTTCTAAATAGTGATAAAAAATGTCACTTATGGGATCATAATCAATGAAAATATCCCGTAAGTGACATTTTAGTATTAAACCGTTATAACTTAAAAAAGTCTCTAAATTGTGATTTTTAAAATGTGCCATCATTTGCTACCATGTAACTAAAATATTCATAAAAATATTCCGTAATCGTTCATTATCAAAGATTTAGCAGGACTATTTACAGTTTCATCACGAGTTAATCAAAATCAAAATAATGGCTTGGTCATCTATCTAATCAAACAGTATTTGGCAAGTTTAAAATCCAAACCATAATCAGTCTTCTTTGAAAATCAATTACTTGTGTTACTTTAGAATAGCAATGTAAGTGGTACGATGGTACACAGTTAATGGGTTGTGCAGGGGGCTTACCATGCCGTGGACGCAACCCCAATAGATTTAAAAAAAAGTAGGCACAAGATGGCGCGCATTACAAATGCAATACCTAAATATTCACCATTATTCTGATTATAGTCAAAAAGCGTCTAGAATCGAGACAATGAAACAAGAGATTCTTGACAAAATGGCAAGTTTTCATAAAGTAATAAAAAAACAAAATGTACAAAAATAGTATATACTTATGTATAAAATTATACATACAGCTGATTAACAGAGATCTCGGGCGAAAAATCAATTTATACAAGCAGTATTCTTAAACTTAAAAATAACTTAAAGAAATTAATTGTATTTACAGTTTTAGAAGTGCTGTGAAGCAAGAACGATCCTTAAAATGTACTGAAATTGAGTACAATCATTTACTAAAAGAATAAGCAGTCCATTACATACCACATACATACGAAAACAACGAAACATTAGAACACATAATATACAAAGCATGAACGCAATAACCAACAAGACATCAACACAGAAGCAAATGGTTGCTGGTCAACCAACATTAAAAGAAGTCCTTCAAATATTCAAAACAACACCACAATCACCAACCAACATTGGTTGCCCATCAACAAACATTCCGAAGCACGCGGTTGCCAGCAACCTAAATCTATTCACATAGCCAATCGCACGGCAATCTTGGCATTTTATTCGCTGGCCAGGGTAGATAACCAGCAGTTTTGAACACCCAGTAATCATAAGACACTTTACTGATCAGTAATACTAGGATGAGTACTTCGAGGCCAATGATGTAGTATATGTAGTCAGTCCAGTCTCGAGGAGTGTGACAGACTTGCGACTCGACTAGGTCGACCACGGGGACATTGTCGTCGCATTCCAGCATCTTGTAGTCCGGGATGTTTTTGAAGTTTTCTAGGAGCCAGGGCTGGAAAAGAAAGAAATTGCCAGGGCTGTGATAATAGGTTTGGTGGAAACTACTTACGTTGAGGGTTTATTTTTTTATCTGCTTCGATAGCCCTTCACGTTCCAGGGTTACGGTTAATTCGTGAGAAGGTCCCGCGAACCCGGAACGTTGAGGGTAAGTTGAAGAACTAAGTACTGTGTTGCAGTATATAGTGAGAAGAGAATAACTGATCGATCGATTGATCTGATTGTAGAAAGTTCTAAATTCTAATGTTTGGAGTGTGACACAAAAACGCCAGCCGAAAAGGGAAAATTTCCGCATTTCCCGCTGTTGTTATAAAAATTAAAAATATTTAAAACTTCATCTAAAGTATGTTGGTCGCTATCTTCAGTTGAATCTTTGTCTGTAACCAATAACAACCGAATTTGCCTATCCCAGTCTTTAAGATGTCCAAAAATGAGTAGAAGTTAAAGACAAAAGGAACGGGGTTTGGGGTTGAGATCGAATATGAATCTAACTCAAAAATAAACTTTTCTTACCTTCAGCATTTTCTCAGTGTTACAATCACAGTGTATAAAGTTCCCAGCGATGGAAAAGGCGGGCCCTGTAGTATCGAACCGGTTTGATAGCACGTATGTGTGGATCTGGAATACAAACAAATGAAGCTGTCTCAAATCTAAGCATGCGATATCCTAAACTAATGTCCATTGCTAGAAAGAGGAAACTTGATTTAGGTAGGTACTATTAGGGAAGGTGTCAATGACTTCATAAGATATACCTTATAACGACGTACAGCTTAGTCTTAATAATATGGCGGGACCATATTTTCTGCTTTTTCTTGATGACGTTTTAAAGCGTGAGTAGTTCCAGTGTGGGAAAGCGACAGAGCTATACAAGTCGTCTAGCGCCATCTCGTTCACACAGCGACGTCATGGCAGGCCACGAGCTGCAGATACTCACTGTCTTCAATTTATTATAAGCGATGGAGAAGAGCATGAAGTTGTCGATGAACTTGGTCCCCTCCAGCTCCAGGATGTTGGGGATGTCGTTGTGGTCCACGATCAGCTGTCGGAGGTGCTCGTACGTGGGGTCGTCGGCCACCGTCTGCAGGGAGGTTATCTGGAAGATCAGGACAAATAGTTGAGGAGTGGCCATGAGCGAGGTTTCCCGAATTTCAATTTTCTTAGCAAAAATTTGTGCAGATATTGTTCAGGTAATTCTCTGGTTATGTATGTTTTTGGTCCTTCTGATAAAACCTTGGACGGAAAGAGATGGAAGAATGGTGGAACCTTCTTGGTATTCTTAGCATTCTCATTAACATATCCACTGGGACGACAATTAGACAAGATTGGAGAGAGATCAGGAACATCATTCAATCATTTAAAACTCACGCGCCACATAGTCTCACTTAAAACCCAGACACCATCATCATCTACCTAACATCTTCCTTAGAATCGGCTTCTAGTTTTATCGGTAGCAGCTGGATATTAGTATTTGGTGCCTATCGACCCTAACCGTGACTCTCGGACGTAAAGGGCTGGTCCACCGTGGATTTTAATCATACGACAGTCCCTTATGCTCCACCCTGCTGGGAGGAACTCATTTGATAATCTTACCACAATAAAAAAAATGGGACACAATAACTGCATATGCGAAGTTTTACTCACATTATTCCACGAAACGTTCAACTTGACAGTATTGGACGGCAGATCAGTGGGCAACGAGGTAAGGTTCCTCTGCGAGCAGTCCACGGCCACAAGGTTCGTGATCTCGTTGCCGAGGAACTCCAGGCGCTCGGGGATGCAGGTGCAGTTGATGTTCGCTGGCCTGATGTTCCGACAGCTGGCGTTGAGCTGGAAGACGTTATGTTAGATTAATGGGTGCTGTCAATTCTGCTAGGTGATTTGAAAGCGATGCTTGACAAAACTGCACATAGATTGCCCAAGCATTTTTATGAAGGGTAACACACAAAAGCAACGTATAATGTTCCCACTTCAGGCTCTTCTCTATGAGAAGTGAGATACTCGTAAAACTTTGTGCTGACTGGTGGCATAAATAAACTTCGTTTTTTTTTTTTCGTGTCGCCAGAATCAATCTTTGTTTAGCGATAGTTTCATGTTTCATGACGGGGCCCCCTCTCAGAGGGCCAAAGCCTGCCGGGGTCGCGGGACTTATTCCATCACCGTGACCCCGGAACATAAAGGGCTATTGAAGGACACCGTGGATTTTATTCAATACGAGTCTGACAGTCCCTCCCGCCCTGCCCGGGGTGGGAGGACTCATTTGATGATTTTAGTATGTGCTTTTATTATAATATTGCAACTTAACCTAAACAGAATGAAGACAAATGAAAAAATAATCATGATGCAGATGACTTTGTGAGATGCACTGTGGACATGAGAATGAATGTGTTCTGTAATTCGTTAGTTTAGAGATGAAATTAGCTTAAATGATGATTATTATCAAGGTTCCACAGAAAACGGTGAAACTAAGTTAAGTAATGATTAATAGAGGAAGCACGATTGATTTGCAGACAAACAGAGATTTTTAGTATTCTTAGTAATGTCATGCATAGAAACTTACGTGAAAATGCCAAGAAGGTTACTAGAATACGAGGTAAGAAAAGTAAGAAGGAAAGGTCAACTAGAAATACGTACTACCTCTTTCTGTATTCTCAAATGATCAATCTGGACTATCCTGACATCGCTAAACCAGTTGAAGCTGATGTCCAGCGCGCAGTACGTGTTCTGATAGTTGAGGAACGTCACCAGCGAGGAGTTGTTCGTCTCCATTGCCTTCTGGAAGTTCTTGCAGGGGAGGTAGCGGTTTCCTGAAGAAATGAGAATGCTTAAATGTAGATGATTACTTTCTTTTTCTTCTTTACGTAAAACGTTGCCCAACAGTAATTTCCGTAGTTGCGTTTATAAACATTTGAACTTAAATTCTAAAACAGCCAGACGCCGAACAACTACCTGTAGTCTACACAAATTTGTTCCGTCTGAAGATTGAACCCGCGACGCTAGACACTGCACTGACCGTGCCGTCAAAGTTTCACTCGTAAATTGTTTAGATACGAAACGCTGTTAGAGTGATTGCAACTTCTATTTATAAGGAAACTTCAAAATAATCTTCCATCATAAGAACCCTAAAGGAAAGCACATTTAGCGGCATAGACTGGTTTGTAGAAGTCAGTTAAGAAAAAGTCAGTTAAGAAGAAGTTAGAAGTACTTTATCAAAATATGAATTGCGGTAATAACAAGAGTATAAATTTAAATATAAAAATAATCAAAACATTCGCTCTATCAGCTCTCACATAGAAAAGGTGTAATTTGTTAAAATCTCCGAAATCTAACTTACATGCACCTTTTCTATGTGAGAGCTGATGGAGCGAATGTTTTGATCATTTTTATATTTAAAATTATACTTGTTATTACCGCAATTCATATTTTGGTAAAGTTACAACATGTCACTGGCCTGCAAATTGCAAAAAACGTAAGAAAATTTGAATTTCGTGGGCTGTGTGGAGCATTCACCTTAAGTAGGCAGTTACTCCATGTAAAATTCTGGTATTCAGCTACATTCAGTTAGACTGGAAGCCATAAATCCTAATTAAGGAAAACCAGACAAAACCGTTTAAGTATCATTCACAATATCTGTATCAACAAATGACTTTTCCATCATCATCATCATCGGCCTGTATTGTTCCCACTGCTGGTACACAGGCCTTCTCTTTGTGATAGGGCCATACTCCTAAGGGTTTGTAGATGTCACATGTCTTCGATTTTTTGTTTCTACATGCAGGTTTTCTCACGATGTTTTTCATACCTGATAAATCCACTGAGATTTTCCGGTTGCTCTGCACCAGGCTGAGCGGAAACACAGTCAGGTTATTGGCAGAGGCGTCCAGCACGCTCAGGTTGAACAGGTAGGCGAAGGGACGCTGTATGGACGGCTGCAGCTTTGCACTAGTCAGGTTGTTGTTAGAGATGTTCAGACACGCCATTGACGAGTACTTTGGGAACTGTCCTGTAAGTAGAGAACTTATTGTTACAATTGGGCATAATTTTTGAGATTGTGAGCTCATACGTTGATACGGTTGTAATTGCTGAACGATTGTTTGCTAAGCTGCAGTTCAGGAGTTGGATTCCTGCACGAAACATTTGTTTGAAAGAAATTCTATTTATAAACGCACCCGTGAAATCGGTAAACGAAAAAATCGCGAGTAAACCTGGACTCTTATAATAATGTTCATTTTCAGCGTGTACCTACAAACTTAAACAAACTTAAAGAGGAGGTAGTACCTACATTTAATCACAGAAATATAGAATTGAGCATTCTGTCAATAAACTTATTCGATATGTAGGGTCGGAACCCAACTACAAATGCTAGCTTTCAGTATAGGGGGTTTTACTGAATGCTAGCCATCGTTGATTTTTTGAGAAAACAAACGTGTTATCTGAAATAAAGCCTCTGGCAATAGCTATAGTTGGGTATTCTTTATATTTATACCATGCATAAGTGACCGAGCTATAACAATTGTTGTTTAGCAAGTCAAAAAAAGTAACAGCGCGGACGGATGATGTACCTACCAACGCTACGCGGGTGGGTCGGGGGCCAATACTAAACGCAGACGAAATCGCAGGTAGAAGCTAGTCATAGATTTTTCAAGCGTGTTAGATTAAGCTAAGCAGTGAATCACAGGATTTCTACCAAGAATTTGATGGGATACTTACTTATATGTTTACCTTTAGTGGTATTAATGTTATGATCTGGCATTCCTTAAAGAAATAAAGGTTAAAGATTAAAAGAGTTTTCAGGTTAATTTCGTGCAAATTAAGGTGAAGATAGTAGAGTTATTCAGAGTTCTAAAGGTACTTACAAAGTAGGTAACAAAATCAGTGGTCAACAAAAGAGAAATGTATCCAGGTTTGAAGGGGTTTTCCAATGTTAAAGTATCAACGTCACATTAACAGTAAAATTTATACAGTTACTACATGCTTATAGCATAAACATTTTTAGGGACTGTCGTGCAGTATTGGTTGAGCCGTTGCTACACTTGTTCAACATCTGTATACGGACCGCAACTTTTCCTGAGCGCTGGAAACTTACCCGCGTTGTGCCCGTCCCTAAGAGTAGCAGGGGCTCAGCACCTAGCGATTATAGACCTGTAGCCGTGTTATGCACTCCAGCTAAAGTGTTTGAGTCGACTATTCACGGCAGCCTGTATCCACAGATTAGCGCTCTGTTGTCCGACGCGCAGCATGGTTTCCGTCCTGGGCGGGGGACAACGGGGAACTTACTGGATCTAATGACACAAATAGTACCGACAGTAGACGCGGGTCAACAAGTGGATGTTGCCTACTTCGATTTCAGGAAGGCTTTTGATATAGTGGATAACGACGTTCTGTTAGCTAAGTTAGCTGGGGTAGGCTGTACACCTCACACCTTGTCATTTTTCGCCTGCTATTTACGAGACCGTTGTCAGTACGTAGATTGCAGTGGGCAGCTTTCCGAGCCATATTTCACGAGATCAGGAGTTAGTCAGGGTAGTAATCTAGGGCCTTTACTCTTCATTCTAAAAACCAACGACCTGCCGAGGGTAGTAGATAAATCAATACCATTACTATTCGCAGACGACTTGAAATTGGTTCATAAAATTGAGCAGGAATCCGATCATGACATACTGCAGCAGGATATTAATAAAGTAGTCGAGTGGAGCCGTCGCAATAAGATGTATTTCAATGTGGCCAAATGTTCAGTATTATCATTTTCTCGTTCACGTGACCCAAGTCATTATCAATATAGCATGGAGGGAATCCCACTGCAACGTGTCTCAGAGGTAAGGGATTTAGGAGTACGATTTACAGCTGATTTAAATTTCCGTAAGCATACCACCGACGTATGTAAAAAAGCATACCGCAATTTAGGGTTGGTCTTACGGCTAGGAAATCAGTTCTCGAACATCAGGGCTCTGAGATCGTTGTACGAAGCGCTTGTAAAAAGTCACTTGGAATGTAATGCTGTCGTTTGGTCACCACATGAAGCCAAGTACAAGCTAATGCTAGAACGTATCCAGAACAAGTTCATGAGATTCTTGTACCTAAAGCAGTATGGTGTGTATCCAGGGTATCCACTTCTGTATCCTACACTATTTGTGCTGGGCATGGTAGGATATAATAAACTGGAAGTAAGAAGGGAAGTAGCTGTAGCCACTTATTTATTTAAAATCTTGCGTGGTAAAATACACAACCCGGGCGTTTTAAACACGTTAAGGTTGTGTGTACCAGATGGGTACGTGGGACGGCGGAGGCGGCCGCCGCTGCTGTGGGAGCCGCCCGCCCGCACCAACCTGCTGCAGCACGCGCCGCTGACGCGAGCGCTGCGTGCGCTCAACATGGTGTCACAACGGATTGACTGTTTTAATTGTACGTTGAGTGAGTTCACACGGGCCGCATTTTGTGTTGTATCTTCATGTTAGAATAATTATACCTAGTCCTAGACTCATAACTACACTATTGTATTAGGTTAAGCCTGTGATGATAGTTGTAAGTGTGTTTAAATAAATAAAAATAAATAAATAAATAAAATAAATAAAGAAATAACTTTTCAATAAGGAACCGAAGATATCCCGGACATCAGTCTGTACGAGATTAGGATGGCCCTGAAGCAGCTTAAGAACAACAAGGCGCCGGGCGAGGACGGAATCACTTCAGAGCTTCTGAGAGCGGGTGGAACACCGGTACTTAAAGTCCTCCAGAAACTCTTTAATTCCGTCCTCTCCGAGGGCAAAACGCCTGAAACATGGAGTAGAGGTGATGTGGTGCTGTTCTTCAAAAAAGGTGATAACAGCCTATTGAAGAACTACAGACCCATCACGCTTTTAAGTCATGTTTACAAGCTGTTTTCAAGGGTTATCACGAACCGTCTCGAACACAGACTTGATGACTTCCAGCCTCCCGAACAAGCCGGTTTCCGAAGAGGCTATAGTACCATAGACCACATCCATACGCTGCGGCAAGTTATACAGAAGACCGAAGAGTATAACTTGCCATTATGCTTAGCGTTTGTGGACTATGAGAAAGCCTTCGATTCGGTGGAAACATGGGCGGTACTTGAGTCACTCCAGCGATGCCATATTGACTATCGGTACATCGAGGTGTTGAAGTGCTTGTATAATAACGCCACCATGTCGGTCCGAGTACAGGAGCAGAGCACGAAGGCGATTCCATTGAGAAGAGGCGTAAGACAGGGGGACGTTATCTCCCCGAAACTGTTTACTGCCGCAATGGAAAACGCCTTCAAGCTCCTGGAATGGCAAGGACTTGGCATCAACATCAACGGCGAATACATCACTCACCTTCGGTTTGCCGACGACATCGTAGTCATGGCAAAGTCGATGGAGGAACTCAGCATGATGCTCGATGGCCTCGACCGAGTTTCACAACGGGTGGGCTTGAAAATGAACATGGACAAGACGAAAATTATGTCAAATGCCAATGTTGTGCCCACCCCAGTCTCTGTTGGAAACTCGGTACTCGAAGTTGTTGACTCATATATCTACTTAGGACAAGTAGTCCAGTTAGGTAGGTCCAACTTAGAGAAAGAGGTCAACCGCCGAATCCAACTCGGTTGGGCAGCGTTCGGGAAACTACGCAATGTCTTTTCGTCCGACATACCTCAGTGCCTCAAGACGAAAGTCTTCAACCAATGTGTGTTACCAGTGATGAGTTACGGCACCGAAACGTGGTCTTTCACTATCGGCCTCATCTCAAAGCTCAAAGTCGCTCAACGAGCTATGGAGAGGGCTATGCTAGGTGTTTCTCTACGTGATCGAATCTGAAATGAGGAGATCCGTAGACGAACTAGTCACCGATATAGCCCACCGGATTAGCAAGCTGAAGTGGCAATGGGCATGCCATATTGCTCGCAGAGCAGATGGCCGATGGGGTCGAAAAGTACTAGAGTGGAGACCACGGACTAGCAAGCGCAGCGTAGGACGTCCACCAGCAAGGTGGACAGACGACCTTATAAAGGTCGCCGGAAGACGCTGGATGCAGGTCGCTTCCAACCGGTATCTGTGGAGATCAAAAGGGGAGACCTATGTTCAGCAGTGGACGTCCTATGGCTGAGATGATGATGATGATGATGAAGGAACCGACTTCAGTTCTGTTTATTTATGAAATCGGTTCCATTTTAAAAAAGTTTTTTGTATTTATTCCCCTTTTAGTCCAGTACCCATACCATGAGTTGTCATTACGATGCTCGATCATCGATATCGACCGCTTTTTGCGCTCCCATTGGTTGAGAAAACGAGAGAAGGTTCATACAACCTTGGAGCGGGCCAACGAGAGCGCCAAACGCGGTCTATATCGATGATCGAGTATCGTCACGTACGACAACTCATGGTATGGGTATGGCAGATATTCAACAAAAATCAGCCCATGAATCTTTGAATAATCAGCGTCCTTGAAAATGCGACATCTAAGAAAGCAAAAACGGATCCGAACGGACTCCGTCACGGGATATACATGTCATTATTGTTGTACACAACCTTTTCCAGAATATAATAAACACTTTTCTGAAAACCGCATCAAAATCGATCAAGCCGAACACGAAATAATCGCGCACAAACACATACAAATATACGGGTTAAACTGAGAAACAACTTTTTGAAGTTTTAAAAACTTTCCGTCCGTTTTAACTTGTTTTCTCGATACATTTCTCCATAGTCTACTGTAGATGATAATAATTAATCTGAAAATGTAGCGGACGTTTCAATGCAAAGCAGTTCTTACCCACAATCTTGTCAATGTTCCCATCAGTGAAGGCCATGGAGGCAAGTCGTCTGAACATGGCCTGGGACACGTCCAGCTCGTCGATCGAGGAGTTGAGGACGTGCAGATACGTCGTGTTCTGTGTTACTGGAATCAAAGATAATAATCTGATTAAAATACAATATGTAGAGGAACTCTGTCTGTGTGGACTTAAATGGACAGATGTTAAGGAGAAACGAAACGCGTATGTGACATAAAAGAGATGGATGGATTGTGTGGATTTGACATGAAAGAAAAAGGATTAAAATTTGATGATGTGACGTCTGACGTAGATTGGAACAATAATAAATGTGTTGTGGCCATCCAAGGAGTAGACAGTGTCCCAAGCGACCTAATTATCAATCAAATTATTTCAGTGGCGATAGGGTCCGAATTTGTGCCCGGTTGATGAGTTTTTTATTTTATTTATTTATTTTATTTTAAAGGAGGCTTACAGACGAATATAGAAAATGTTTTATAAAAGTAGGTATAATATTAACAAATCGCTAATTACAAGCCTCCACATGTAGACAAAAAGAAAAAAAAAACAATATAATTATAAAAAAGAGTACAGAAGACAATTAATCACTAAGAAATATTAATTGTTAGAAGGATAATTAGAGTAAGAAGTTAGCTATCGATAAAGTTTTGTGCGATTTGATGTCGCAAGGACGCCACACTGGTGCAGAATAAGTCGATATCAAATTCCTTAGACAGTCTATTAAAATCAAGTGCACTCTTTATTGAAAAAACATTTTTCACATAGATAATCGATGTGAAAGGTACACCTAATATTGGTCGCTGACGTAATCCCATTATGTTCGTGCGCAATGCTAAATTTGCAACATGTTCAGGACAGTCAATATGGCCATTTGCGATACGCAAAAGCCTTATGTCCAGAGGAAGGAAGTGGTACCGTTTACAGCGGTGCCTGCCTATAGTCAACTGAGTATTGCTGTGCTCTATAGTCAAGGTAACGTAGAAATTTTCTTTGGATACCTTCAGTACGGGACTTAAACCTGAGTTGATAGCAATAACTAGCCCTGTAATCTTATGCGTATCATATACCACTGATCTGTAATTGGTGGTTCCTTCTGTATGCCTGCAAATTTTTCTGGCCCAAATAATTTCATATGCAACCAGACTTTTAACTACACATACGTGGTTGTAGCTACAAAATAATGATAAATAACTTATTTATAATCGTTCTTATAATTATGTTGGATATATATTTAGTCCAAGTATTTGTATTACGTAGCTTGGCTCGGAGCAAAACCATTATCAGTAATGGATGATAACCTTTTGTTCCTAGGCACACGACGTTTGTTTTCAATAAAGAGGCGATGGATAAAGTGTATCGCTAGAGGCAGTTGTTTGATCTTTAGTTAAATAAACAATTCAACCATTTTTATTTTCAATATTAACAATTCAACCAGAACTACTTCATTAGTTTGCTCTACTTTTTTTATTTATTATAAGATAGGTTCGCGTTTGACCAGTATCAAACTGGAATCGTGTGATGGTAAGCGAAAATATATTATGGTCGACGGTGAAGCACGCTTGCCTAGGAAATACCTGAAAAAAATTACTTGTCAAACCAACACGCAGCACAGAATCATCCAATGGGGAAGGTCAGTCAAAGACGACGTAGATGGCGTGACCATAGCTAAGTCCTGATCCGACCAATGAGGTAGTACTATTTTGAATTTATTACATATAAGATTTGAACCAATCACGATGTTTGGAACAAGCTATACTAGCTCCATTCCAGTAACTCGCTCACTCGCTCCAGTAACTCGCTCACTCGCTCTAGTAACTCGCTCTCTCGCTTCAGTAACTCGCTCACTCGCTCCTGTAACTCGCTCACTCGCTCCAGTTACTCGCACACTCGCTCTAGTAACTCGCTTACTCGCTCCAATAACTCGCTCCAGTTACTCGAACACTCGCTCCAGTAACACGCTTACTCGCCTCGGTAACACGCGCACTCGCTCCAGTAACTCGCTCACTCGCTCCAGCAACTCGCTTACTTGGTCCAGTAACTCGCTCACTCGCTCCAGTAACTCGCTCACTCGCTCCAGTAACACGCTTACTCGCTCCAGTAACTCGCTTACTCGCTCCAGTAACTCGCTTACTCGCTCCGGTAACTCGCGCACTCGCCCCAGTAACGCTTACTCGCTCCAGTAACTCGCTTAGTCGCCTCGGTAACTCGCGCACTCGCTCCAGTATTTCGCTCACTCGCTCCAGCAACTCGCTTACTTGGTCCAGAAACTCGCTCACTCGCTCCCGTTACTCGCTCACTCGCTCCAGCAACTCGCTCACTCGCTCCTGTAACTCGCTCACTCGCTCCAGCAACTCGCTTACTTGGTCCAGTAACTAGCTCACTCGCTCCAGTAACTTGCTCCAGCAACTCGCTCACTCGCTCCAGTAACTCGCTCACTCGCTCCAGTAACTTGCTCACTCGCTCACTCGCTCCAGCAACTCGCTCTCTCGCTCCGGTAACTCGCTCACTCGCTCCAGTAACTCGCTCACTCGCACCAGTTACTCGCTCACTAGCTCCAGCAACTCGCTCACTCGCTCCAGCAACTCGCTCACTCGCTCCAGTAACTCGCTGACTCGCTCCAGTAACTCGCACACTCGCTCCAGTAACTCGCTGACTCGCTCCAGTAACTCGCACACTCGCTCCAGTAACTCGTTTACTCGCTCCAGTTACTCGCTGACTCGATCCAGAAACTCGCTCCAGTAAATCGCTCACTCGCTCCAGTAACTTGCTTACTTGGTCCAGTAACTCGCTCCAGTAACTCGCTCACTCGCTCCAGCAACTCGCTTACTTGTTCCAGTAACTCGCTAACTCGCTCACTCGCTCCAGTAACTCGCTCACTCGCTCCGGTATATCGCGCACTCGCTCCAGTAACTCGCTCACTCGCTCTCTCGCTCCAGTAACTCGCTTACTCGCTCCAGTAACTCGCTCACTCGCAACAGTAACTCGCTCACTCGCTCCATAACTCGCTTACTCGCCTCGGTAACTCGCGCACTCGCTCCAGTAACTCGCTCACTCGCTCCAGCAACTCGCTTACTTGGTCCAGTAACTAGCTCACTCGCTCCAGTAACTCGCTCCAGCAACTCGCTCACTCGCTCCGGTAACTCGCTCACTCGCTCCAGTAACTCGCTCACTCGCACCAGTTACTCGCTCACTAGCTCCAGCAACTCGCTCACTCGCTCCAGTAACTCGCACACTCGCTCCAGTAACTCGTTTACTCGCTCCAGTTACTCGCTGACTCGATCCAGAAACTCGCTCCAGTAAATCGCTCACTCGCTCCAGTAACTTGCTTACTTGGTCCAGTAACTCGCTCCAGTAACTCGCTCACTCGCTCCAGCAACTCGCTTACTTGTTCCAGTAACTCGCTAACTCGCTCACTCGCTCCAGTAACTCGCTCACTCGCTCCGGTATATCGCGCACTCGCTCCAGTAACTCGCTCACTCGCTCTCTCGCTCCAGTAACTCGCTTACTCGCTCCAGTAACTCGCTCACTCGCAACAGTAACTCGCTCACTCGCTCCAGTAGCTCGTTCACTTGCTCCAGTTACTCACACACACGCTCCAGTAACTCGCTCACTCGCTCCAGTAACTCGCTCACTCGCTCCAGTAACTCGCTCACTCGCTCACTCGCTCCAGTAACTCGCTTACTCGCTCCAGTAACTCGCTCACTCGTAACAGTAACTCGCTCACTCGCTCCAGTAACTCGCTCACTCGCTCCAGTAACTCGCTCACTCGTAACAGTAACTCGCTCACTCGCTCCAGTAGCTCGCTCACTTGCTCCAGTTACTCACACACTCGCTCCAGTAACTCGCTCCAGTAACTCGCTCACTCGCTCCAGTAACTCGCTCACTCGCTCCAGTAACTCGCTCACTCGCTCCAGGAACTCGCTCACTCGCTCCAGTAACTAGCTCACTCGCTCCAGTTACTCGCACACTCGCTCCAGTAACGCGCTCACTCGCTCCAGTAACACGCTCACTCGCTCCGGTTACTCGCTTACTGGCTCCAGTAACTCGCTCACTCGCAACAGTAACTCGCTCACTCGCTTCAGTAGTTCGCTCACTTGCTCCAGTTACTCGCACACTCGCTCCAGTAACTCGCTCACTCGCTCCAGTAACTCGCTCACTCGCTCCAGTAACTCGCACACTCGCTCCAGTAACTCGTACACTCGCTCTTGTAAGTCGCTCCCTCGCTCCAGTAACTAGCTCACTCGCTCCAGTTACTCGCACACTCGCTCCAGTAACTCGCACATTCGCTCCAGTAACTCGCTCACTCGTTCCAGTAACTCGCTAACTCGATCCAGAAACTCGCTCACTCGCTCCAGTAACTCGCTCACTCGCTCCAGTAACTCGCTCACTCGCTCCAGTAACTCGCTCACTCGCTCTGGTAACTCGCGCACTTGCTACAGTAACTCGCTTACTCGCTCCAGTTACTCGCTGACTCGATCCAGAAACTCGCTCACTCGCTCCAGTAACTTGCTTACTTGGTCCAGTAACTCGCTCACTCGCTCCAGTAACTCGCTCACTCGCTCCAGTAACTGGCTCTATTAACTCACCCACTCGCTCCAGTAACTCGCTCACACGGTCGCATCAAAAGTGGGCGTCACCGCCGTCATGACACTCACAACTCCATTCGGTGTTATCCACTCTAAATTAAAATTACCAATTTTTTTTTTTTTAACTATCACACAGCGCCTTCTAGTCCCAAGCTAAACAGAGCTTGTGTTATGGGTACTAAGACAACTGATAAACATACTTATACAACAATATTTTTAGTATAAGGGTGCGTCCACATCTGGCGAATGCGCCGCGAATGCGCAGCTCGTACGCGGTTTGTGAGCGGCGCGCGAGCTGCACGCGCGCAGTAACAGCAATGGTTTGGTACGACAAAAGATGCGCGCGCAGCGCGCGATCAGCACGCGTGAGCTGCGCATTTGCGGCGCATTCGTCAGATGTGGACGCACCCTAATATGCGAAACCTGAATATAGTTTGTTCAGAATCAGTAACTGATTCGATTCCAATATATTTTACACCATGTTCTATTTTTTTCAAAAATATTTAATTACATTTTATTACCAGTTAATTACAATACAATCACCGTACGGTTACGTTCCTACTGCCAAACTAATTTCACGAGTGTATAACACAGTAGACGCGGTTTACGCGGGCCCAAGCCTAAAACTTTGTGATTTTTTATTATACGGTTTTAAAATTTTGTATTTAGATTCTTTACACAAAAATATTGGACAGGTGTATCGGGTTTCCCATAAACAAAAAAATACGTGTGGCACTCGGGGACTGCCGCGGTAAAGCTATTGCATAGCATTTTGTATCAACTTATGCAATTATAATTTTATTTATTTATTTTATTCATGCAGTATTGCTTTTTCTTTGATATTAATTCAAATTACAATTTTAATAATTTCTTTAAAAAAAAAAAAAAAGAACAAATTATTATTATTATTCTCTATATCTTTTAAGATCTCGGCATCATGGAATCCCGGACTTTTAGAGGGCATGCTAGGAGCCGAAGCCATCTTGCAGAGGCCCTTTACGCAATTTAAATGAAATGAGGCTCTAACCGGCGGTTAACCCTGTATGCACTATAACAGTATATCCAAGGTCAACCCCCGGTTGGAGTTGGACTATTGCGTAATATGGAAACAAAAGACAGGGTTATGGCGTTTGGTGGGTTTGGTGGACTGGTCATATAATATCTATGGAAAGACTATGGCCCCTGCCTAATCAATGTTTTATATACATAGATACGTTGGCAGGGGGTGACTTGCACACTCAACAAATGGACCCCCAAACATATCGCTAGCACCAGGTGACGTAGCGACAAGGGGGCAACATATCCTGAGGTGCTTGAGGAGTGGAGAGGCATTCCACGGTTCTCAGAATCGACCAGGAACCCGGAAGTATGGTCGATCCCTACAAACACTTACCGAAATACTTCCTTCCTCCGAGCACGTTTGCTCTTGCGAATCTCCACTCTAGCCAGCCAGTAAAGGCAAGAAAGAGGTGGGAGATCTGTTCCTCGTCAGTGTTCACTCTGACCAGCCAACAAAGGCAAGCCAGAGACGAGGAACAAGATATCTTCCGGGGGATCAGGTCCGTGGGGTCGCAACCGCCCAACAGCTCGCCACAAGCTGCCCTGCTTATTATTATTATTATTATGGTTTTATTATTATTATTTTATTAATAAATTAATAATAAATTAATTTTAATAATTAATTTAATAAATTAATAATTTAATTAAATTAATAATTTAATTAAATTAAATGAGCGTGAGGTTTTTTCGTTACGGAATTTCTGGATTCGGTCCCCGCGCTCAAGGCCCGCGATAGAAGCTATGCAATAGCTTAAAAATAATGTTGTATATTTCTAAATACATACATTAAATTACACCCAGACACAGAACAAATGATCGTGCTCATCACACAAACATTTGTCCAGGGTGGGAATCGAACCCACGACCTCCGGCATAGCAGTCAGGGTCACTAACCACTAGACCAACAGGCCAGTCAAATTAAGAAATAATTCTTACACCACAGAGTAAAAATAACGATTACAACTTATAAAAAAAATTCGTGGGAAATTATTTTTGTGACCAACTTACAACAACCCGAAATTAGTTGGTTCGGGTTGCCAGAGAAACAAGGAGTGAGAAAGCTAACCATCCATTAATTTTAAAACTTAATTTAAATGATTTCTGTTTCGACTCCGACCAATTGGCAACCAGACAAACATGTTTTATTTCATTTTACTGGATAATGGAAAAACAAACTACACAGGTATTATAATTGTTTGTAAGACATAAAACATTGTGGTAGTTACTCAACTACAACTCGTAATGGCTTATTGAATTAGTAGCAGTGTCAATTAAATAGTAATTAATATATATTTGCTTGTGGACTTGAGTAGGTATTAATAGATAAACTTTATACACTCGGTTCCAAAAATAACGGGTCAGTCACATAAACCCGAATATCTCCCGAACTACGTATGCCATCCTAATGAAACGAAGACTGTTCAATGGGGAAGGCAAGTGTCAAAGTGACAAGTGGCAGTTTGGTCCCAAAAGAACTGTCAAATCAAAGGAATTTTCGGAAAAAAAACGATTTATTGATGTAAAATGACTAGATGCTGTGTAATAAGCTGTAAAAATGATGGAACATACAAATTTCCGACAATTCGCACTATCAAGAAATAATGGGTAGCTGCTGTGACTGCCTTGAGAACAAAAATTGAATTATAACTTAGGAAAAGCTATATAATAAACAAATATCCAGCCTTGCGAAGCCGAGACAGGCCGTTAGTTGAGTTTATTAATTAAATTCTATGATTATACCATAACTAAACAATCGAATACACTTTTCAAAATAATATCTACTTTTCTATTGGAGGTTAAGTACCAGTATTGCATCGCTCCATAAATCATGAAATGGTTCGTCTGGCGGAAGAATTAAACCTGGAACGAGTTTTGTGATAGTTGTGGTGTTAAGAAATTAAATGTATTGTGATATTTCTCGAATCTAAATAGAAAAAAGGGGTAAAATTACTGACTTAAAACATTATGATATTTTATCAAAATAGAAAGTCAGAAGCAGCATTAAATTCTTGTTATAGGAGAGGACAGGTAAAACATACCTAAACTCAAAAATTGAAACCTCAACTACAAGTAATGGGGATGGCAACTCAAAGCTAATCGTAGATGGCGCTGCGATAGTTGGTCCCTACGTCAGATTACTGTCTACCTTGTACAAAAAAACAAACAAGATTTATTGTTATAAAAATTGAGTATAAATACAAAACAAACATGGAAAATTATTCGTCAATGCAAGTGCATATACTAAAAAAAGAATTAAGACGCCGCGGTGCATCTACAAGAGGAAAAAAAGTGATTTAATTGAGTAGTATTACCTACTCAATTAAATCACTTTTTTTCCTCTTTTTATAGGAAAGGACAGGTAAAACATACCTAAACTCAAAAATTTAAACCTCAACTACAAGTAATTGTGGATTTATTACGGTAAAATCAAATGTATTACCACTCAATTAAATCACTTTTTTTCCTCTTGTAGATGCACCGCGGCGTCTTAATTCTTCTTTTAGTATATGCACTTGCATTGACGAATAATTTTCTATATTTCTTTTGTATTTATACTCAATTTTTATAACAATAAATCTTGTTTGTTTTTTATACAAGGTAGACAGTAATCTGACGTAGGGACCAACTATCGCAGCGCCATCTACGATTAGCTTTGAGTTGCCATCCCCATTGAGAATTTAATTATACAGATAAAAAATAAAATATAACTTAGTTGCACCCACAATATCAATATCTAAATTAAAAAAAACACTAAAGTAGTCATATTTTTCTTAAGATTACATTTTTTTATGATTGTTTTTTTGCTGTTTTTAATCACTTTCTTCATTTAATACTTTGTATTGCCTCCACGAGCTCTTCTGACAGCTTCGAGGCGATTAGGCATGCTGTACACCAAATTTCGGAGCCGGTGCTGAGGAATACCTTCCCATTCCTCCACCAGTGCTTGTTTGAGCTCGGGAAGCGTGATTGGTGGGGGGTTTCGACCTTTCACGCATCTCTGAAGCTCGTCCCAGGCGTGCTCGATGGGGTTTAAGCCCGGGCTTCGCGCTGGCCACTGCATGAGTTCGATACCGACCTCTTCAAGGTAGTCATGTACAATTCTGGCGGTATGGGGACGCGCATTATCATGCATTAATATGACATGCCGTTCCATCCTGGCCATGAAAGGACCTACATGTTCATTGAGGATCTCTTCCACGTACCTCTCTGCATTTAGAGTTCCATTTTGAATGAGTACCAGCTCGGTGCGGGCCTCAGCAGAAATCCCAGCCCAAACTTGTACGGAGCCTCCACCGTACGCCACTTTTTCCTCCACACACGCTTGATGGAAGCGCTCCCCTGGTCTTCTGTACACGAACTGCCTACCATCATGCTTATAAAGCATGAATTTAGACTCGTCCGTGAACATTACCCTAGACCAATCGTCTAGTGTCCAGTTTAGGTGCTCGCGCACGTATCTCTGTCTTGCAATTCGATGTCCCCGTTCCAGTTTGGGGCCATTTGCGGGCCTCAATGGTTTCAAATTTGCTTCAGCAAGACGTCTTCTTACTCTTTGAGCGCTTAAATTGCCACCTCCAAAGCGAATAAAGTGAGTTTTTAGACCAACAGCAGTTTGAAAACGATTTCGGAGCATTGTAGCCACCAGTTGTCTGTCTTCCCTGGCCGTTGTGCATCTTGGTCTGCCATTTCCTCGTCTTCTAAGGTGTGATCCGGTCTCTTGGTACCGCTGGACTACCCGCTGTACAGCCGACAAAGATACACCAATGTTTCTGGCTGTTTCACGCTGGCTCCGCCCAAGTTCCAAAAAAGTTAGGATTCTGGTACATTCCTCTAGCGTGACTGGTTTTTTTCATCAACCCGTTTAAATAATATGCTATTAGAAGCGCAACTAAAAAGTCTTTATTCTGTTTTTTATTTCATTGATCTAACTTTTACAGTTCTGGAGGTATTTAAATTTTTGTGACTGACCCGTAATTTTTGGAACCGAGTGTAGTTATACCTATTCGTTGAGCATCGGATATTTAATGACATTCATACAAACATTTTTGAATAATTTCTGTAAAATGTGAGATATTCTAGCACATTTCTATAATACATCATTTGGTCCACCTTAATTAATTACCGGGGTCGCGGGACTGTCTTATCAAGCAACCGGGACCCCGGAACGTAAAGGCCTATTGAAGGACACCGTGGATTTTAGTCAGTACGTGTCTGTCAGTCCCTCCCGTCCTGCCCTGGATAGGAGGATCATTTGATGACAAAACACGTAAAAAAAATGTTGATTAATAAATATTTTTAGGTGGTAAAATCAATTGAGCCCTCCTGCACTGGGTGGAAGGGACTGTCAGACTCGTAATGACTAAAATCCACGGTGTCCTTCAATTCCCTTTACGTTACCCCATTAGTCAGTTTCGCGACCAAGTATACCACAACCTGGATCAGGATAAAGCATACTTTTCATCTCAATACCCCCAAAGAAGAGAGCAGAGAGCAGTGGTGGCCCAGTGGTATTGGACCCGAGTCCTAAGAGTTGTAGATCTTCGGTCCGAACTCAACCAGGCGCATTACTTTGTGTTATTTATTTCATCACCACTGCTCTCAAAACTGTGAAGGAAAACATCGTAAGGAAACCGGCATGTACTAGAATTAAACATTCGAAAACATGTGACATCTACCAACCCGCACTGGGCCCGCGTGGTGGATTATGGCACACTCTCTGTCACATAGAGGAGGCCTGTGTCCCAGCAGTGGGAACATTTATAGGCTTATGATGATGATGACTTCTAAGGTATATCTCAACCTCCATGCAAATGAAGCCAGTTGTAAAACTAGTAACTCGAACCAATTATACTCTGTTTATCAAGATATACATACTCGCAGAAGCCAGTGCCTCCTTCAGCCTGGCGCTGTCCAGGTCGCAGCAGAAGACGGCCATGCTGCCGACCTTGGTGCAGTTGGGCTCAGCTGGGCACCGGGAGCGAGGCAGGTGGAAGCACTTGCCCATGTTCAGGTGCTGGTTGATCGGCTCCGGCTTTTCTGTTGAGGCTGGTGGTTGCTGGAAATAAGGTTAAATTTGTAAGTAAATAATAAACAAATAGTCAGAGATAATAAGAGGTGCCATTTCAGTGGGTGCCCTTCCTGGAATACCTCAATAAATAGTGTGATAAAATCAGTCTTTAAAAGTCATCATCATCTGCCTAGCCTTTTCCCAACTATACTGGGGTCGGCTTCCAATCGAACTAGATGCAGCTGGATATCAGTATTTTACATGGAGCGACTGCCTGTCGGACCTACTGTCGGAGTAACTGGGCAATACGATACCCTATGGTAGGACTGGTTGTTAGACGTTACAGCTTCTGACTAACAGTAACGACTGTCAAAGATTTCCAAATGACAACCGGGACCAACGGCTTTACGTGCTTTCCGAGGCACAGAGGAAACTCGCTATGACAGATTGGTTACCCATCCACAGACCAACCTCGGCAAGCACTGCTTAACCGGGAAGATCGGCCTGTGCGGCTGTAATTATTTAGCCACGAGCTCGTCAGTCATCAGTCTATAGAAAAGTATTGAAAATATATACATCAATGGGAATGTTAATTTAAGTTCCCAATGGGAAAAAGGTGTTCGTTTCCTTTTGGTGTCTTATAAGTAAGTTTAAAATAGGTTCATATCAAAGTCCTGCTAACTGTAAAGTCAGCAAGCAGGCATCGCGGCAAACCTCAAAGATAAACGTAATGACTAAAACTGGAAGTTATTGAGACAGTCCTTGGCCCAGTTGTGGGATGACGCAGACTAGCAGTGTCAGAATTGTCAGATATCAGCCAATCCTAATCTGACCTGGCGTAGAATACTCACTTAGGTTAATGAACACATTTATTATCTATTAAATCACACCATGATTTGTTGCCTTGTAAAGGCGGAGAGCCCATAGCTCCGAAAATAAATATTTAAATAAATACGCATAATATTAAAATGAATAGTGAATTGGCACAAATACAAAAAGTCATAATATTGACTTCTGTAAAATAACTTGTTATGTAAATCAATAGAGATAGAGGTATTTATGTATGCGAATTTTAATTAATGCATTACTCGACTGTTCATCTTTGCATAGTTTAGCACTTATTTTTAAAATTAAACATGTTTTCTTAAAAAAAAACACTGTTTTATTTTCGGTTACTGATTAAATATACATATAGGCATATCAATATCAAGAAAACACTAAGTATGTAAAAATAAGAATTTAAAGTCTTTAAATTTTTCCTAAATGTGTGACATTTTTATTTGGGCTAACTAATGAATTATTATTTACCATTAACTAATTAAATAATGAATTATTAAAAGTAATTGATTTTAATTAATTAATTTTACTATTTAATGTACCTACTAGGAGACAGAGAATATAAGAAATAGATAAAAAAGTTATTTTTAAAAATACTCCATTGTGAACTAGCTAGACTCAACATAAGATAGTTTTTGTAAGCGGAGGTTTTCACCAAAGCCTCTAGAAGTGCCTAGTACTTCAAATGAAGCGGTACTTAAAACGGTCTCATAAGTGTTGATACTAAAAATAGCTAGACGATAATATTTATATAAGTCGTGAGGTACACTCAATAAAAAATATATCTAGCGATAGGATTTTTTTTGTATGTACGGTTTTCTTTCTTCGCTGAGTAATAAAAAAGTCAACAAATGAGGTGTAATTACGTGTGCAAGCATCAATTTATTGAGGTTTCCGCGACTGGGACCGCAATTAACACAGACACCGTGGTCCATAATTGCCGGTTGCATTTTGGTTACGCTGTGAGACATAACGATTAAATCTGTTTCACACTTCATGTCATTGAACGACTAATCTGATTGGCCTCTCCTCGCATCCCTTTCCAGCACTTACCTACTCGCCCGCGTAAGAGAGAGTGCGTGCGTATAAAGGGGTCTGCGACTAGTGGCCCACACTTCTTAGCTATCGAACTTCAAGACGGTTGTCACCACGCGCTCCTGAGCACCAGTCGAAGCCACCGAATCCGCTCACCAACACCATCTCCGGAGAATAAGGTACTGTGCAATCCTTACCTAGTTTCGTTCTGTATTTATTCCTGTGTTCCCGGCAGAACAACAAATTCCCGTTTTTTTCGTCATACCCAATTAGTCTTTCGCTAACCCGCGCAACCACATTTAATTTTAAGACCACGAAGCCCAACGATCTGTCTCGGGGCCTGGTGTTCATAAAATTAAGTTGTAAAGTGGAGAAGCAAAATTTAATGGCCGCGTTCCGTGTTCGGGTGGTCAGTCGCTACCACTTGCACGACAATACCATTTGCACGACCATAACATTTGTACGACCATACCATTTGCACGACGCAACCACCTGCATGACCAAGACCATACCATTTGCACGACGACGCTACCACTTGCACGTCGCTACCACTTGCACGACGCTACAACTTGCACGACGCTACCACATGCACGATCATACCATTTGCACGACGCTACCACTTGCAAGACGCTATAACTTGCACGACGCTACCACTTGCAAGACGCTTCAACTTTCAAGACGCTACCACACGTGACAGTCCATCACGCCCTGCCCTGAGTGGAAGGACTCATTTGATGATTATACCACGTAAAAAAACCTATGTTTAGTTACACAATAAATAATACTATTTTAAAGAAATGGATGCATAGATGTTTCTTTCGTTGACTTTACCTACATAAGATAGTTTACTTAGGCCTTTAAAACGAAAACAGGTTCCTTGAGAGGAGGTTTAAGCACAGCTGCTTTGAATCTTCGATTTCCAATACAGTGATCGGGGTATCTACTTACAGATTTCGCCATTTATGTATCGGGGAGGTTGATGACAGGCTCGCTATTAGCATCAACTGGAACACAAACCCAGATTCCGTAGGTGCTGTTGCGATTATTCGAATGGAAACACCCAATTTTGATGAGCGGTGAAAAATGGTAGGCGCTATATTACATTTTTCACCGCTCAAAAAGTGGGTACGATACCCTTGTAGGACTAGAAGTCGGGTCACTGAGAACCTATGGCTACTATTTAAGATACGAGTATGGTCATGCCGCCGGCTGTGTCGTGGGTTCGATTCCCGTTTTTTTAAATTTTAATTGATGATTCTTAAATAAATAGGTAAATGAAATTAAATGAAATGTTATTCGGTGACGTGACGTTTTAATAGTTTTTTAAAACTAGACATACTTTTTGTTTCTCTTATCTCGACTGGAATTTTATTGTACATGTTGACGCCTTCATATTCAATATTTCTTTTCCCGAAATTAACTGTTCTGGGGGGTCGCGTTACTAAGTAGCTAGGATTACGTAAGGTAATTTTGTGTTGTTTTTTAGTGAAATTAATTGTTGTATGGATATCTTTTTGTAATATTTTGCGTATAAGTATGCACGTGTAATATTTATAAGTTTGGAAGATGTTCATTATTTTTGTGTCCTCGTATATTTTTTGAGTTGGCGTTCTAAATTTGTAGTTAAATAAAATTTTAATCAATCTGTTTTGTGCTGTTTGTAGTGGTTTTAGATTAGTTTTAGCTGCGGTCCCCCAGATTTCTATTAGGTAGTCAATGTGTGGTTTAACTAAAGAATTGTAGATTATGTATCGCACTTTTTTGGGAAGACATTTGTTTATATTATGAAGAGCACCAGTAAGTGAAATTAGTTTACATCTAATTTTTTCAATGGGTGGTTTCCAACTCAGGTAGTTGTCTAAAATTAAACCTAGATATTTCTCCTTAGTTTTCCTTATGTATACTATGAATTACTAAATCTAAAGCTTTAGTTCAATATCTGCAAGCTAAATGATTAAAGTAGGTACCTCTCTCTGCGCAAGCGCCTGTTGCTCGGACTCGTCGACCCTCATCTCTATGAGAGGCACGTGTAGCACTAGGTACACAGTCAGGACCCATACTGATACCTGTGGACAAGAAACAATACAAATAAGTCTACATTACTGTAATTTATACGAGGTAAAGGTTAAAAATCGCTTGGCAGTTGGCACAGAAGAGCCTTTGGTTGGTGGACAATTTCTTCTCCAGTATATTACTCGTATGGTGTTGACTGACGACATTGTTGTCATCTCGGATATAATTCTGTATGGGTAAGGCAAAAAGACTCATAGCCCATTTTTATCCACGATGCTGGATCCACTGCTGGGTTTAGGCAAGGGGATGAGGTCGGGCTGTGGATAATGTTTTTTTTTTTCAATTGGATAGTGAGTTATACGTTTCATTATTTTCTCATAAACTTTATTCCGCAGTCAAACATGGACGTCTGAGTCTAAAAAGATTAGGTTAGGTATTTATTTACCTAGAAAAATCAACTTCACAGAATATGGGAACTTCTGGGAAAAGCAACAAATTGTTGCAAACGAGGCAGCATACAAAATGCAAATGTGAATGACGTGCTGAATGAATGCTGCACGTAGACACAGTGATGCCTTCGCAATTACCTTGATCTTATCAGTAACTAAACACCTGTAGATCCTTTCCAACTAAAACCTTGAGATTTTCCCACATGCTGTGCAGACGAGGATGCAATAAAATCGGATTACATAAAGGTATATAAATACACTGTTTATCATAGACTGGCGCTGTTTATTTATGGCCCACACTGTGGTTGAATCGCGCCATGTGGCTGAGATTCTTGCCATGTGTATCGCTAATAGCTATCGTTAATTATGTTTTTTAGTAAGTACCTAGATTCGCTAAACAAACATGTTACGAAATGTCCATGATGGTCTTTGTTTTAGGTTTCCAACATTTTTTGGACTACCGCCATTTTACAAGAAAAAAAAACCTACTTAGTACCAATTTTGTATGTTGTACTATGAAATAAATCAGTCAAAATCACGTATTTTTATTTCACATAGGCCCAAGGTCCATCAGGGCACTTTGATCAACAGGTGCTCGAAGGTTGGTCGTTTCTCAAACTCTTCGTCTTTCTTTCGAACCGGCAAGAAACTCCATCCAGTTTGCAGTTTGTAATTACTTTCCAGATGATTGATTTTTCAAAAATCCAATCCGATGAAAAATTATGACTCGTCGAGACTCTTCACAGCTGCATCTGGTTCGACTGGAACCCAACACAAACAAAGCTGGGATAAAGCTAGGCAGATGATGAAAAATTCTCGCAATTCTCCCATGGGGGTAAGCAGAAACCACAGAATACCACCTTGATACAATGGGTACGGTTAGCCGATACAAAAATCTTGACAGCACTAAAAGAAAAAGGATGGTATTTAAAAGTACTTCAATTTATTCCCATTTCATTTACCTAATTTTGCCTGTGTGTGTTCCACCAAATATACTGAGTGTGCACCAAAATACACATCAAAAGTGTCTAGGGATCAACATATATTTTTGCAATAACTTTTCTCCTGATTGATATTAATTAAAATGTTCTTTAAGGATTCATCAAATAAAGTGTTATCGTTTGTCACAGTAACGATAAACCAAGTCACCTTTGCATTCATAAAGAAATTTGCCATTTTCCTAATAAAGGGATTTTTGACATTTGAACCACTAACATTAAAGTTCGAAAAAAAGACTGAAATAACAGTTTTCTTTAAAATTTTATTGGGTAACTTAAACAATTAATAATCCGTGTTTCTACCGCGAACACTAACAACACAAGAACATCGGTTTGGCATACTCAAAATGAGTTCATCCAAATCACGCTGTGGAATGGCCGCCCATGTTCGTTGCAACAACAAAAAAAGGTCTTCTTGCGACTGGATACCCTCCATATTCGGCAGAGCTCTTCTCTGTAGCATATCCCATGCATGCTCAATCGGGTTCAAGTCTGGCGACTGAGCAGGCCAGGGCAGGACATTGATGTTAGCTGCGGCGAGAGTCTGTCTTACAACTCTTGCGGTGTGCGGTCGTGCATTATCATGCATTAACTGAAATAAGGGACCGATTTGCACTTGTAGAGGAACGATGACGTCTGATACAATCGTCTCAGCATAAATTTGAGCGTTGAGGTTGCCTCTGATCCAAATCAACTCAGTTCTTCCGCCGATCCAAATACCCGCCCATACCATGATGGTTCCACCACTATAAGGATGGACTTCCTGGCAGGATTTTAATCGCTGTTGGCGTCCAGGGGTTCTCCAGTGTCGTATACGTCTTGTATCCGGTCTCATACCAAAACGAGACTCATCAGAAAGGCACACGAAACGCCATTGTTCTTCTGCCCAATTTCTGTGTTCAAGAGCCCATTGATATCGAATCCTACGATTGTGCATTGCTATAGGTGGTACCCGTAGCGGTCTTCGGGAATGAAGGTTCACTTCATGCAAGCGGTTTCTGACTGTTTGGTCGCTAATTAAGTTCCCTGAAGAGTGATGAAGCCTCACGGCTAACATCATGGCGGTTATTGTTGGAGCTCTTCGAGTTAAGATTTGAATGTATCGGTCTTGTCTCCGTGTGGTGCAGCGATACCGTCCTCCATGGCGCTCAGCCACGGTACCAGTGCTTCGGTAACGTGTCCAAAGTCGACTGATAACACTCTGACTTGTATTCAGAGCTAAAGCCACAGTACGTTGCCGGGAACCAGCTTCTATCGTTCCCACGGCTCTGAGCATTTCTTCCCTGCTTAAATGACGTCGCCGCTCCATAATAACGTTGGTTTTAATCAGTAGTAGGGAAACAGTAGCACTAATAATGTCTTCAATGCGTTGTATGTTTTTATAGGGAAAATATTGACAGCTGATTTTCATCTTTTACTCGAATTTGATTTACAGTTCCTGATTCAAATTATGAAATGCACCAAAAAGGATCCATATAAATTTATAAAATCATAAATTTATTACAAAGCCACATCTCAATCTCAAGAAATCCGCATAAAAATGCTTGATCCCTAGACACTTTTGATGTGTGTATGTTCACTATATAAAATATGTCATAACGAGGTGTAATAAAAAAAAATCTACCTAAGCAGGGTCGACGAAGCCCCGCTTCGCGGGGCTTCTATTTCTGTGTACAAGGTTTAAAGGAACCTAACCAAACGGAACTTCGGGGTGTCCCTGAAATCTTGCTAAAGCGAGTTTTAGATTTGGTGACCATTTATCCATTTTGGTGTACAAAAAGAATTATTGATGCGCATTAAATTTTAGCCAAAGAAAAATGGCGAATGCTGACTATGCTGAGTAGCATAAGGCTGAGACGGCTGTCAAAATGCTTCGCTCTCGTCTGAACTCAGCATGGTTTCAGCCGATAATGTAGTCAGCATAACTGACTGTTGAGCATTTTCTGTCCAGATTTCGTATCGGCTAACCGTACCCAATGTTTTGATATTTTTATCTACGACTATTTTTGGTAACCCTTCATATCTATCACTATTTATTATTATCATTATGTCTAGTGAGTTTTATCATTAATATTGTTTGACAAGCACCAGATCTATCAAACCAAGAATATAAAAATTAAGTATTTTTATTAATTAAAGATTTTTCCGGATAAAATCCAGTTGGTAATGAACACTCTTGGAACTATGTCTACCGAAAGTAATAATCACATAATTATTGATTTAAGCGATGACACTAGAGTTTTGTCTAATGTTGTTGATAAAGATGTGCAGTCTATGTTTTTACCTTTCACCTTGTTGCAGACCATTCTATTTATTCCAAAGTGCCGCATCAAGAACAACGTAATAACTGCAAATAATCTATTAAACAAAGTTATCTTACTTTGTGGAACTGTTATATGCATGTTCTTTTATTTTTACCGATTGATTGATTTTGAGAAAAGAAGACCTCGAAGCATATCAAGAATTCAAGTCTTTGCTGTTCATTATGATTGTTATTACTATTCTAGTGGATTCTTGATTAACTTTATTTTTAATTTAATTCAAACCAATAATTATGTTCTGTTCGTTTTAACGATTCAAGAAGTGCATAGATTTAGCAACAATGAAGTCAAGTTTGTTAGAGGGAGTTGGATTAGAATTACTATTATTATCTGCTTCTATTTCATTTTTTTCCTTTGGAATTCTATCAGTTTTGGTCGAATTGAAGTGTGGAGTTCCATGGTTAGTAGAGCCACATTCATCATTTTTGATGCGAATATTATTACCGCAATCAGATTCATAAAATTGCTTAAAAATAAAGTTGTTATATGGAGTAATCAGGTCTTAAGCTCGTTCAATGATCACCAAGATGAAACGTGTCGCAAAAGGTTGTTCCAAACTTATCTCCAAATATTAAAAAGTTACCAGATTTATAAAAATATGTCTCAACAAATGGTAAGTTTTACACTTAGTTCCTTATTTGACTTTGTTTTTGTAAGTGTGTTCAAAAAGCGACAGACGAAAGAAACTTCGTCATCTTAGGGGCGGATTTCTCTTTTAGAGAATTTATACGAAATTAATTACCTAGATTAAAAATAAGAGTACATATGTTGATGATTTCAAAAGAAGCAAAATTATATACCTAATTGTATTTGATTTCAGATTCTTTACTATACGGTACATAATTTTTTACATACCTTGGTATACATTGAGTTATATATAGACTTTTTTCAATCACTCAGCGGAATCAATTTACATACTCAAGTGCGTATATTTTTTTCTCTTAACTAAATTTATAGTTTTTTTTTAGCGTGATAAAGTCATCAAATGAGTCCTTACACCCCGGACAGAGCGGGAGGGACTGTCAGACTTGGACTGACTAAAATCCTTCAATAGCCCTTTATGTTCCGGGGTCACGGTAAGGAGATAAGTCCCGCGACCCCGGCAGGCTTTCTAAATTTATAGTAGATTTTAATTAATTAGGTAATAGTAGATTTTTCATCTAGGGTATAAAGGCAGCAGTGGGCAGTCAGTATGTTATGGGCATATTGAAGCCCGAGCGTCACTAAAGATCTTGCCAGAGCACAGCAATGTTGTCACATTATTTTTGAGCTTGCCACTACTCTCAATTTTATTAGAGGTACAAGGACTAGCTACACGACTAAGTATTTCAATTCGGGGTGGCCAATATTTAGTATTTTTGTCTTTCATTTGTTTCAGTTAAACGATTTTGTGATATTGACAGCATTATTCATAATCATGTGGTTGATCAAGAATTTGACGTTACAAACTGTGCTGTGCCTGAACTGTGAGGAGTTCTATACTGCTGTGGAGGACTCCCAGGACACATGCTCTTATATTCTGACGTCTAATTATCCAGGTATCGGGGATTTTAATAAGAATTGGAAAGGTTTTGATCAGAAAGTCTAAATTGCAGAACAACTTTGATTAAAAACTGACTAAAATCAATTTTCCTAAACAGAAAAAAGTCTGGTTTTATAGAAATAACGGACGATAACCATTTTATGTTTTTGAAAAATCGAGGTTTACTTTGGTTAGGTTTCTTTAAACCTTGCAGACCGAAATAGGAGACCCGCGCAGCGGGGTTCCGTCGTTGAGGGCCCTATTTTCTTATTTAATATTTATAACATTTGGTGGGGATTGCTAACTTTTATCCTAAAATCACCGCTAGTATTATTTAATTACAGTGGGGATTTTTGAAAAAAATATAACAATCCCCTCTGGTGGGGTATAGGTATGTCAGTGGGAATTTCAGGAGCCTATCAAATTAGGTTCTATGAATGTAAATGACGTTTTGCATCATAGACGTTCTAAAATTTTAGGCTAGGTATCATTCTCTAAGGAGGAGGCAGGCCGCGAGAGAGAGAGGACAGCGTCCTCCCTCCGCCCCAACCACAGTGGTAGACGCCCGCGCCGTCGGACGTCGGCAGACGATCTCCGGCCACCGTAGGCGCGGGCATGCGGACAGCGAGTACAGGGCAACTCGCTGACCGACCATGGACCATGCCCGGGTCGACGGCGCGTCGTGTTCCACGCGCGCCTCAAAGAGCGTCACCAAAAATGACGGGGCCCCCTCTCAGAGGGCCAAAGCCTGCCGGGGTCGCGGGATTTATTTCCTTACCGTGACCCCGGAACATAAAGGGCTATTGAAGGACACCGTGGATTTTAGTCAGTACAAGTCTGACAGTCCCTCCCACCCTGCCCGGGGTGGGAGGACTCATATGATGATTTTACCATGCTAAAAAAAAAAGGTATCTGATTCTCTACTAAAAAATGAACACGGTATTTTCCAGAAACACACAAGAAGTTATGCAAGAACGTGCGGCGCGTGCACCGAGCCACGTTCAGTAAGATGCGCGCCTGTCGACTTTTCTGTGTCGACGTATGTCTACTACTGCATCTGGGTGCTCTCATTGCTAACTACACCGTTGTTTTGCTGCAGTTCGCATTTCTGTAGTCCTAGTACTAAGTCCTAGGATCTAGAACCTCATTTAAACGATGCAAAAATTGCATGTAAGTTGCGTTACATTGCGGAAATGAATTCAACTGATCAAACAAATACCGCTATGTAGTTACACCTGCACCTGCATGCAAGTTCTTGCATTGAGTAAATATTTCGAATGTAAGTGTCTTGTAATTTGACTAACACATTTTGTTGTTCTTAATTAGAAGTTTGGAACCCGAGTTTTTTAAAATAAAATTGTACTTGGAGAGTTGTAAATCCCGACTAAATTATCTGGCTTATTAATTTCCACTCCTTAGTTATACAATTTTATAATAATACGAGATAAATAAAGGTGCCTCAAGGCCCTTTTTTGGAAACAATAAAAATCGCGTATTTCAAAATTTCTGGCTTGGAATAATTCTAGTATTTCTAAGACAGGTCTGCATTTCTGTATTTATGGATAATTAAAGAAATAGCAGTGCAAGCTGTGGTGGCTTAGTGGTATCGGTCCCGACTTACGACTTGTAGTTCGTGGGTTCGAACCCCGCCAAGGCGCATTACTTTGTGTAATTTATTTCATCACCACTGCTTTCAAAACGGTGAAGGAAAACATCGTAAGGAAACCGGCATGTCCTAGAAATAAAAATTCGAAGACATGTGACTGCATCTACCAACCCGCACTGGGCCCACTGTGCTGGATTATGGCCCACTCCCTCTCACAGAGAGGAGGCCTGTGTCCCAGCAGTGGGAACATTATAGGCTAATGATGATGAAAGAAGTATTGGACAAGTTTTCAGCGTGTCTGAAACACTTCCCCAAAAATTGCACGTAGCTCTCGGTCCATTGGTGTTTATCATCTTATCTTACCGCCCTCATCCCATTTTACTTGGCTTCCATTCTCCCCTATCAGACGTCACAGAATCATTTACTCCTTTTTCATTTATAATTATCATTCCTTAGACAATCCATTCATCTTTTTTTTTTACCTTCCTCTCCATCCATCAACATATCATCACTCTCTTAGTCACATGAGCGTCATCCCTCCTCATCAAATGTCCCTATCAAGACAGACATGGTTCCCTATCAAACATCCTCTCATATACCTACACATTACTTTATCCATTCTTGTTACTTCGTACATCCATCACAACATCCTCATCCTGGATATTTATTCTGTGTCCTGGGGCCATTTGTGTTGTGACATATCAAATGTTCCGGTAAGTCAAAGCGCATCAGTCCATACTTCTTACTTCGTAACATTTCCATATAAAGTTGGTAAATGATCAACAATTACAACACATCAACACCTGTTACCATAATTACCAACATAATTGATCTCTAGATCATTACTTAGCTCTACCGTCGTATGCGCAGGTCTTGGTACAAACAAACGGATACACCAATTATCTAATAGGTTACTTCCTCTTATGAAGTAGGTAACTAGAAATAAGATTATGAGCTTGACAATTGGCTCATGTGTTTTTCTGAGAATAAGGGAAATAACGGTCATTTAGGTGGCTTGTGTGAAGGGTGGAAGTTTTTGAAAATCAAGATTGAAAGTAATTGAAGAATAGCTTTGCCAGACATAGGAATGTATGTTTAGTGACACTGTCCCCGAAAGCTTAGGTACAAGTGTTACAACTAATCTCTTCAAAGTTGGAGTACCTATTAAGGCTTCTTCTGTGTAAACTCACTCCATTGTAGAATTTGGCTCTGTCACCTAGACCAGAATCAAGAGAAAATCGAATTCATATCGCTTAGCAGCAAAGAACGTTTGTGAATATTCTTTGAAAAATAAAAAATAAAGATGATGATAAACATTTCCCGCCTTACCGCAAAAAGATAACATCTGTTGAACTCTTGCCTAAAAAAACTGTCAACGTTAAAACATTTCACATTTTAAAAGGGTCGTTTTGCTGTACGTTGGCTTATTTTTGAAAAAGTATTCCAATACAGAATTAGAAGCGTAATATTTGATTGAAGATACACATTTGGATTCCACATACAATCTCAGAAACTTCCCTCATATTTTTCAACCTACTTTATGAAACTCTTCGTGAACTTAAGCGCGTTATATTGCGATTTGTATAAACACAGTGTGACGTCACATCAGTTATCTTATCATTTGGCCTGTATGACCAAATATTGGCAGCAGTTGATCCTAGGGATTAGGTCTCATGATGCTCCGGTAGTCTATCAGTGAGATAGGAATGTGCTTCAAATGACAAGGTAACAACTAGATAAATATGTCTGCTACGAGTACCGGTACTTCAAAGATTTAGAGACAATCTTTAAAACCAATCATTCAAAAAACATTTATTTGAAATGAAATCTGTGAACAGTTCAAGCCTTTGATTTATTTATGTACTTTAAAATTACGACCTATCGTCAACCTGAAATTCAGCAGGTGTGACTACATTGCGGTATTTGTTTGATCAGTTGAATTCATTTCCGCAATGTAACGCAACTTACATGCAATTTTTGCATCGTTTAAATGAGGTTCTAGATCCACTTAGTACTAGTAGGACTACAGAAATGCGAACTGCAGCAAAACAACGGTGTAGTTAGCAATGAGAGCACCCAGATGCAGTAGTAGACATACGTCGACACAGAAAAGTCGACAGGCGCGCATCTTACTGAACGTAGCTCGGTGCACGCGCCGCACGTTCTTGCATAACTTCTTGTGTGTTTCTGGAAAATACCGTGTTCATTTTTTAGTAGAGAATCAGATACCTAGCCTAAATTTTAGAACGTGTATGAAGCAAAACGTAATTTACATTCATAGAACCTAATTTGATAGGCTCCTGAAATTCCCACTGACGTATACCCCCACCAGAGGGGATTGTTATATTTTTTTCAAAAATCCCCACTGTAATTAAATAATACTAGCGGTGATTTTAGGATAAAAGTTAGCAATCCCCACCAAATGTTATAAATATTAAATAAGAATATAGGGCCCTCAACGAGGGAACCCCGCTACGCGGGTCTCCTATTACGGTCTGCAAGGTTTAAAGAAACCTAACCAAACTAAACCTCGAAGTGAAAGCACAAATACTGACAAAAGCAACTTATTTTTCAAAAACGTATAAAATAGTTAAATCGTCCATAATTTATATAAAACCAGGCTTTTTTCTGTTTAGGAAATTGATATTAGTAAATTTTTATTCATAGTTGTACTGCAATTTAGACTTTCTGATCAAAACCTTTCCAATTCTTATTAAAATCTCCGATACCTGGATAATTAGACGTCAGAATATAAGCGCATGTGTCCTGGGAGTCCTCCACAGCGGTATAGAACTCCTCACAGTTCAGGCACAGCACAGTTTGTAACGTCAAATTCTTGATCAACCACGTGATTATGAATAATGCTGTGAATATCACAAAATCGTTTAACTGAAACAAATGAAAGACAAAAATACTAAATATTAGCCACCCCGAATTGAAATACCTAGTCGTGTAGCTAGTTCTTGTACCTCTAATAAAATTGAGAGTAGATGGCAAGCTCAAAAATAGTGTGACAATATTGCTGTGCTCTGGCAAGATCTTTAGTGACGCTCGGGCTTCAATATGTCCGCATATGGCACTGCTGCCTTTATACCCTAGATGAACAATCTACTATTACCTTATTAATTATAATCTACTATAAATTTAGAAAGCCTGCCGGGGTCGCGGGACTTATCTCCTTACCGTGACCCAGGAACATAAAGGGCTATTGAAGGACACCGTGGATTTTAGTCAGTACAAGTCTGACAGTCCCTCCCGCTCTGCCCGGGGTGGGAGGACTCATTTGATGACTTTACCACGCAAAAAAAAAAAACTATAAATTTAGATAAGAGAAAAAAATATACGCACTTGAGTATGTAAATTGATTCCGCTGAGTGATTGAAAAAAGTCTATTTATAACTCAATGTATACCAAGGTGTGTAAAAAATTATGTACCGTATAGTAAAGAATCTGAAATCAAATACAATTAGGTATATAATTTTGCTTCTTTTGAAATCATCAACATAATTATGTACTCTTATTTTTAATCTAGGTAATTAATTTCGTATAAATTCTCTAAAAGAGAAATCCGCCCCTAAGATGACGAAGTTTCTTTCGTCTGTCGCTTTTTGAACACACTTACAAAAACAAAGTCAAATAAGGAACTAATTGTAAAACTTACCATTTGTTGAGACATATTTTTATAAATCTGGTAACTTTTTAATATTTGGAGATAAGTTTGGAACAACCTTTTGCGACACGTTTCATCTTGGTGATCATTGAACGAGCTTAAAACCTGATTACTCCATATAACAACTTTATTTTTAAGCAATTTTATGAATCTGATTGCGGTAATAATATTCGCATCAAAAATGATGAATGTGGCTCTACTAACCATGGAACTCCACACTTCAATTCGACCAAAACTGATAGAATTCCAAAGGAAAAAAATGAAATAGAAGCAGATAATCATAGTAATTCTTATCCAACTGCCTCTAACAAACTTGACTTCATTTTTGCTAAATCTATCCGATGATTCCCGATGTCCACCCCCAGCTTGTCCCCCGCTGGGGGACAGCGCAACTTTTTCTAAAAAATGTTCCCAATGTCCACCCCGGGGTAAAATAAAAAAAAGTATCTCCGTCCGCCCGCGGTGGACACTGAGAATTCTCATTTTTAAAATTGTAGCGCTGTCCACCCGTGGGGGACAACGAAAATATTTAAAAAATCGTATCACTGTCCCCCGCTGGGGGACAGTGCAACTTTTTCTAAAAAAAGTTCCTAATGTCCACCCCGGGGTGGACATTGGGAACATTTTTTAGAAAAAGTTGCGCTGTCCCCCAGCGGGGGACAAGCTGGGGGTGGACATCGGGAATCATCGCAATTTTACAATTAAGGGGCTAAGTCAGTACTTATACGGTTTTTATATTTTACTTTCTGTCGTACATGACTGGACTACAGATCTTACAACTTAGAATACAGTTATTAACTATATGATCTAAATTCTCACAAAGTTGAAAACACGATTCAATTAAATTTTCTCGATACAAAAAAAATGCAAAGTTCAGTCTATGTTTTTTATTTTTTGGACTTTACGGCGTAACTACTATGAGTTATTGAAAGGATGTTGTTTTAAATTGTAGAAAATACTAGTATCTAAATTCTGTAAAGACAGTTTTTCAATTAATAACAATTTTAATTCATAAAAAGGCGTCAATATGTTTGGGCACATACGCCATTTTATTCTGAGCACACATTCACTATCGTCCTCTCATCTTTTGCCTTTTAAAAGTAGTGTCATCACTTTCGTTCCTTGACGAATCAGTCAGCCAGCGTGGCTCTTACAGGCTAGACCTGTGACACTTTTTTTCAGATCGCGGCTGTCAGATTTTCGTAATAATAAAATTGGAAATGTATAAAAAGATCGAGAAAATAAAAACGAATGATACGTAGGCTTATAGATTATTCAAAACTATGTTTCGATGTGTTCAATGGGACGTGATTAAACGGACACGACTGTAAATAAGTCACGTAAACTTTCTTATTTCAATAACACTTTATTTTCATTAATAAATGAAGTATAAAATAAACTAAACATACTGAATATCATCGCAGGAAATTCCTGACGACCCCTACAGAGCAAACAAGGGAAATGTTTAGAATACGTATGATACTATACATTACGAATTGTTCCTATCAATATAATAAATTACTCACAGTGATTATTATATCAATGCTATCGTGATATCGTACTATTGTTGTCGGATGGTTCCTCTGTGTCCATCCTCCTCCCATGTAATCTTTGTGCATCCAAATACCATTTCACATGAACTAATGATAAATGCACTGATTTGCAGTCAACAATTTGAGACAATAATATGTAACTGAAAACAACTTCTAATCGTATCAAACTGCGATATAGGATAAGAAACACTTCACTCTTATTATTATTTATTTAGTTTCGTCACAGATTTATAACAATTTCGAAGAAACAGGATTAAAATAAATTAAATGAAACCTGCTATTGTCAAAATTTTGAATACTTCAAAATTACATGTCAACTACATATAAGGCATAGCACCCACCACCCTGTTAAATATCGCCTATAGTATAATGCTGCGACTGCGATGAAAAATTTGTGGTCATTGCTGTCTCACCGCGTGTTCGGTACAAGTTGTTCTCGCACTATTAATTGCTTTGGAGGCAAAAAAAAAATGATTGGCACTGGGCTCATTCTTTTGGAGCCGATAGATATCTCTCAAAGGTTTCATTTATCAGAAAAGTGATATTAAGACCTTGTCCCAAAAAAAAATTGATAGGATATTATAGAATGAAGATTCAATTATAAAGAAGTTACAGACAATAAAATTGTTGTACTACAATAATCTGTGTACCTGTACCTCATAATATACGAGTAAAAAACTATTAAGTCCCTTTTACGCGGCGCTAGTGTCTGTCATTATAACAAAATGCATCACACGCAACTAGCTTTCTGAACGGACGTTAATAAAAGAAGCGTGTGTTTGGGGCTTTTTTTAGAGTGGTAAAATAATCAAATGAGTCCTCCTACCCAGGGCAGGGCGGGTATATCTACGATGTCTATCAATAGACCTTTACGTTCTGGGGTCACGGTATTCGTTAGTCCCGGGACCCCGGTAGGCCCTCTAAGGGGGAGCGACGTCATTATGCTCACATGCCTATGCCCGTGCGCGCATGTGTTTGGGGCTTTAGATAATTGGGAATGGGGAAGGCAAGTGTCAAAGTGACAAGTGACAGTTTGGTCCCAAAAGAACTGTCAAATCAAAGGAATTTTCTGAAAAAAAAAACGATTTATTGATGTAAAATGACTATATGTTGTGTAATAAGCTGTAAAAATAATGGAACATACAAATTTCCGACAATTCACACTATCAAGAAATAATGGGTAGCTGCTGTGACTGCCTTGAGAACAAAAATTGAATTAGGTATAACTAAGGAAAAGCTATATAATAAACAAATATCCAGCCTTGCGAAGCCGAGACAGGCCGTTAGTTGAGTTTATTGAAATTCTATGATTATACCATAACTAAACAAACGAATACACTTTGCAAAATAATATCTACTTTTCTATTGGAGGATAAGTACCAGTATTGCATCGCTCCATAAATCATGAAATGATTCGTCTGGCGGAAGAATTATCACCTGGAACGAGTTTTGTGATAGTTGTGGTGTTACGAAACTAATTAAATTGTGATATTTCTCGAATCTAAATACAAAAAAGGGGTAAAATTACTGACTTAAAACATTATGATATTTTATCAAAATAGAAAGTCAGAAGCAGCATTACATTCATGTTATAGGAGCGGACAGATAAAACATACCTAAACTCAAAAATTGAAACCTCAACTACAAGTAATTGTGGATTTATTACGGTAAAATCAAATGTACCACTCAATTAAATCACTTTTTTTCCTCTTGTAGATGCACCGCGGCGTCTTAATTCTATTTTTTTTTGTATTTGCACTTGCATTGACGAATAATTTTCCATATTTGTTTTGTATTTTTAATCAATTTTTATAACAATAAATCTTGTTTGTTTTTTGTACAAGGTAGACAGTAATCTGACGTAGGGACCAACTATCGCAGCGCCATCTACGATTAGCTTTGAGTTGCCATCCCCATTGTCACTTTCGCAAAGTGTGCCAATTTTATTAATTTTCTACCAAATAGTAGTTTTTTTCGTTATCTCGGGACGTCAAAATCTGTGTCCAAGTGTTATAAAATAAATTTAAGACTGTGAATGATGAAAATATTTGCAAAATATTTATCCACATCAATAAGTATTTCTATCATTTTGTTTTAGTAAATGTTTCAATATCTTTATATCAAAATATTTCTACTAGAGTAATACATGTATTTTGCGTAAAGGGAACACTAATTTATGAAATGTCGAAGTTGACGAAATGAAATACATAAAACTTTGGATTGCGTTAATTTCGCGATACTGGCGCCTACTGGTGGCGGTGCGTGGCAACTTTTCCGACTCATCAAACGATGCTTTCGCTTTGCCATACGCCGTTAACGTGACTCACAACGGCATTATTAGGAATTTATTTTAAAAAAATCTTGATTCATCCATCACAAATGATTGGGAAAATCAGAATCATTCTTTGTCTTGTCAAGAAAGACCCTTTGTTGCCGAAGTTAATTAAGCCACCTTTGGGAACTCCACAGGCCTCTGACATGATTCTATCTCCTCCTACATGATTCTATCTCCTCCTTCTATCTCCTCTGACATGATTCTATATCCTCTGACATGAGCTCTTATATGGCTCTCATTGGCCGTAGCGTGATGTTATATAGCCTGTAGACTTCCTCGATAAATGGAATAATCCAGTGCAAAAAGAATTTTCCAATTCGAACCAATAGTTCCTGAGATTAGCGCGTTCAACAAAACAAACAAACTCTTCAGCTTTATAATGTAAGTGTCCAGTTGTAATGTGTATCCAGGTTTTTGATGTAAGTGATGTCAAAGATAAATTTAGAAAGTATACATTTAATAGAGAGCAACTTTATTAAAAGCTAAAAGTACTACAAAAGTCTGTCGATTTGTATTCTAAAAATCAGACCCTTGTGTTTAAAAAAATAAGTACTCAATTTATTTGGTACCACAACTTACTTCACATTAGTGTAAAATTACATTGAAAAAGACACATTAGTACCTGGGATTAAAATAACTCTCTCATTCATGAGAGCTGAGGTGCTAATCACTGGGCCATCACATCTCATTATACGAAGACTCAAGCATGAACAATTTATTTATAGATAAATTCCTAACAATTAGGTACAAAAACCCTATAAGATAGGCACTCTATGTGACATAAATAGACGAAGGACAAAAACCTATTCTTAGTCAAGGAAAATAATAACAAAATTAGCATATAAATGTTCACTGAAACATCACATTATAATATAAATAGATACGTAAAGAATTCATTACTGTGTAAATAGTTACACCGTCTCGAAATACCGATAACGAAATATATGCCGTACCTACTGCCAGTGTTTCTTTCAGGCAAAATTCTCCAGGGGGGCAATTATGAGACCTGGGGGGGCGGACTAAATAATTAAAACAAAGTAATATTTAAAATTAATTCCAGTTATTATTAATATTTTAATGAATGAAAAATGCTATCAAGCTACACAATAACTAAAAGATCAACTAAGCTGAACCAAAATTGTCAAAGTAACATATTATTCTTTACAAAAATCTTATTCTTCGTGGCTTTTTTCTTGCATACAAATCAACAACTTTTTCCAAAAATTCTTCTTTTGGAGTCTCTGGTCCCTCGATGCTAATCATCATACAATGCTAATGCATTGTATGATGATTAGCATCGAGGGACCTGAAACTTTAATAAGTTTCAGGTAGCATTCTGTTTCTTGCCTTATTCAGTATCCTATTCATCGTACTAAACGATCTTTCGACGGAGGCTGTGGTTACGGGAATGACAAGAAGGATTTCACAAAGCTTTTTTAACTCGCAGTACCCTACGTCTGCTTCTAAGATTTTAGCGATTGGATTTTCACCTGTCTCCTTGTAAATTCCGCTTTCTAGCATGGACTTGATGTAAAATTTAAATGATTTAAGGTCTGCTATCACATTTTCCGCATTAAGCGTAGGAAATTTGTTACAAAAGAAATAAACTTGATGATGATGAACACAATCACTTAGATTATTATTTTATGCTTCCAACAAACTCCGACGAAAGTTTTCTCACTGTCAAATTTATAGTGAATAAACTTTCGTGAAACTCGCAAACCAGCTTTCGACAATGACGATACTATACGTCATTTTAAACCTTCGTGCTAGCTATCTTCATACAAACCGCTCAAGGTTACGTACGTTACGAATTCGATACGAATACGAAACCTATAGGACTAAGTTCGTGCTCACAAAATTAGTTCAAATTAGGCACACCAGACGCGCTGTTCACGTTTCCATACAAAATGCTCACGTTAACGATACGAATGCTTTTTCGCAAGTTGTTCGTGCTAGGGGTATCTGACCGATACGAAACAAAAATTTGTTCATTTTACGTCTGGGGATTCCCCGGCCCCGCGCGTGCACGTTTCCCAAGTGCGAGTTGGACTCGCCCGTGAAGGGTTTTGTAGTAGCAAGCATATCTTTTTTTTCTTTCAAATTTCAGAGCTAGCACCGATGAAAAGTTAGATGAGGCTAGCATTCCGTTAAACAAAGAGTATCCCTATTTTTTTCTAAACAGACTGCACCTCTTAAAATAATGCGGACTCCGCTTTCTCTCGAACAAGCCTGCCGACTCGCCTTGCTACACACCACGTGTGTTCTGTTCTGACTGTCGATATTATTATGTTATACTGTATGCTTCCCGTGGTCCACGGAAAGCAGCTTGCTTTATAGGTTTAAATGATTTGCCAAATTGTCGGGAAATTCGTCGTGAACATACGTAATGCTATTCAGTTCCAAGTGCCCTGGGGGGGCGGTAGTACCTGAAAGAAACACTGCCTACTGCGTATGCGCATGTGTAGTGTATCGTAGGACCATAGACTAGTTAAATTTGCAGATGTGAAAACTGAATACAAGGCATTATAATATTGTTGCTTACACAGTGCATCATTGATTAATTTAATGACTAGAACATTTAAATTAGAAAAAAATAAGTTGATATTAAAAAATAAATAGCTAGGCCTTAAAATGAATTTAGTCACAGCAAAGAATTCTTTATTCTTTCCATATTTTTATTTTCTCAACAACAAAATGTATGCCACAATATACACTACTAAAAAACTTTTATAAAACAGACTTGATTTAGACAAAGTGACACTAGTGTTACCAATGATTCTATTATGTTAGGCGCAACATATCTTCTTCCATCTTAATATATATAAATCTCGTGTCACAATGTTTGTCCTCAATGGACTCCTAAACCACTTAACCGATTATAATAAAATTCGCACACCATGTGCAGTTCGATCCAACTTGAGAGATAGGATAGTTTAAATCTCAAATTATAGTCGCAATTTTAATAATATTATAAAGATTGCACCCGTGCGGAGCCGGGGCGGGTCGCTAGTATTCCTATAATTTCTACTCTTTTTTTGCAGCCACCTATCTTCTATTCAAAGAGTATGCTAATCCATTCTACCAGAGAGTCACCGACGCAGATAAGATGTAAAAGTAATGAAAGCTATTGGACTTGTCTATGCTCTAAGAAGTTCCATTGTACGCTACCTTCCCCCCCTTTCGTCCCCCCTTAAACCCTGACCCTTTTCATACCGACCAAGTACCTACCTTAGGTACCTTGTGAGTTCAAACAAGAGCCAGCTCTAAGCCAATATCATTGACAAACAATCGACTCTGTAAACAGCTGTTCTATAAGAAAGGTATGCACCACAGCACAGTTCTTTGCCACGCCTCAACTATAAATAGTCCGCGTGTATGCAAGCATCGTTTATGTACATGACTGTGTGTACTTAAAATGTATATTACAATGTGTAAGTGTCCATTGTGAGGTGAGGTTATTAAGGTTCATGATAATGAATGGCGAGATATTTCGAAATGGCTGTCTACTTTTGCAAAGGTAGAACTGAATTATTGACTGGGTCGAAAGTTTTATTCTATTCTAAGTGATAATAATATCTATTATAAATAGTAATATGACTATTAAAATAATACTTAAATTATGCCAATATATCCAAAGCAGCTAAATATTACAGGGAGTCTGAAAATTCATCTGCATCTTTGTCACCGGGAAAAAGCGCTAAGCAGACAAATAAATACTGATTAATTTTAAACAAAAAAGGATCTAGAATCCCTATCTCATATTCTGTTTATTCTAGTAACGGTCAGACATCGATAACATAAAATGATTGATGATTCAGTGCCGAAAAAAGAGGTGTGTCATCGGTGGCCAGGCACAGGGCGTCCCCTCTTTGAGGAGTGGCTGGATAGGTCAAACGGCGTCCTCACCTACCCAGTGCCGTATTATCCAAAAGGCACTTTAGGCCAGTGCCTAGGGGCCCACTATGACCAGGGGCCCAGCCCTCCCGATTCAAAAATGAAAGGAGGACTCATTTGATGATTTTGCCACGTAAAAAAAAAAAAAAAAAGGCACGTGGCGTAGAAATGGCCAGATCAGGACCACAATCAGCTAGACCAGGAGACCAGGGCGTAGTTAAAGAAGAAGCACTGAGCGTACAAAAGGCTAGTTACAGTAGTTACGACACTGCAGTCGACCCTGTCAGACCTACAAATATTATGAAGATTTAATTTATATAATTTGTTGTTTGAGCGCGCTAATCTCAGGAACTACTGGTTCGAATTGAAAAATTAGTTTTGTGTTGTATAGTGCATTTATTGAGGAAGGCTATAGGCTATATCACATCGCACTGCGACCTTTATGAGACGAGCGGTGGGAGAGAAGCCACGGGTACTTAACAGCTAGTGTGTTTACATATTTACAGGGCCGGATTAACCATCTCGGGGCTCCTAGGCACAGATCGTTTCGGGCCCTCCCTTTTTCATACCACAACAACGCAATTTGGAAATTTTTACTGTCTACATTACGAAATAGAATGAAGGTACCATCATCATCAACAACAGACTTCAGTCATCACATTGTAAAGGTATACGACGCCTTCCTTCAAGTGAAAAGACTTTCGCCACAATCTACAGGACGAAGTATCAGAGTCATTTAAAAATGAAACAAAGAATAGGAAAATCTTGCATATTTTTATAAAACTAACATAAACATAAAAAAATAAATTATACAGATCAATAAATTAATAAAAGTGTCTAATAAATAGATTAATTTCAATACAATTAAAAAATTCAGACATCACCGTCACTCTTATAGTGTCAATAATGGGGGCTTAACGGGGCTTTTACCTTATAATGTGAAAAAAAGTTTCACTTTTACCGTGGTTTCATAAAACCACACAATCCCCATTTTTTTTTTAATCGGGAGCGCTGGGCCCCTGGTCATAGTGGGCCCCAAGGCACTGGCCTAAAGTGCCTTATGGATAATACGGCACTGCATATAACGCTGCAATCTTGGCAGATGTATTGGTGTTTCAAGTATGTTGTTATTAAATCATAATTGCTTCAATTCCAAGAGTTCCAGTTATTCCGGTAATAAATACCGGTATGAAATACCGTGACAGCTGCAGGCTACTGCTGCGATTACTGACTGGTGCATTCACATGTGTTCGATGTAATTGCAAACATGTGGGCTTCCTCACGATTACCACAACAGGTAAATAGTTATTATACTTAGATTGTGAATCAGTAATTTATAAATATTCTTGCATATTTATCTAGGTACATAAAAAATCATCTAATGAGTCTTCCCGCTCTCGGTGGTGCTGTCCGATTTGAACTAACTAAAATTCACCGTGTTCCTTCAATTTCCCGTTGCGTTCCAGCGTCACTATTACCTTTCTTGGCGGTCCCGCGACCCTGTATTGTCCCCTATGGTCCTGCTAGCGTATTAGCAAATAAACCCTGCTAACTTATGAACCCAGGTGAAGTGCTAATGAAGTCGAAACGTTCTCCAAATTCTTAATTTAATACCCTAGTAATAATTAAAAGAAATCGTAACCTCTTGCGTCATAAATACCTTTTTCAATCTTTAAAAGCCCAAAATTTCAAAAAGTTAAACGTCCTTGCATATTGCGAACATTTAGCATGGCTAAATACATGCTAATTAGTTAAGTTACGGCCCTAAACCGTATCCAATAAATCAATATACCAAATTGTATATGCAAACGATCCGTAGTATAAATATTGACACATACTAGGCTCCTAACATACCAATTACCAATATTGTTAGACGCCACAGAGGTGTCAATCACAAGATATACTCGTTATCTTAAATAGAGGTAACTGTTAGTATGAAGTATGTCTAGTTGGTTCTAAGCAGCACCCATATGTTCTAATTGGTGAATATAAAGGCGATATACCCCCGTGCCTCGGAAAGTACGGTCGCCGTTATGCCGGCCATACACGGTACCAGTATACTTGTGCAAAACTAGACTTGCACAAACACATGATAGTGACAATGTTAGCAATTTGTGCAAGTATCTTGCTACACATACTTGCGCTAGTCTGGATTTGCGCAAGTATATGGCTAATCCTTAGATTAGCCGTCATATTCAAAGGAGATCTTAATGCCCTTCATATAAGATATAAAGGGGCAGCTTTTCACGCTGTCTTCCTCAATTTGCCCCCGTTAACTGCCTCTCTATCTTTCAATCCTTTCAACAATCGTCCATCTTAGATCTTTATTTTCATATCCATCAATTTATAATTTTGGGAAACACTACGCTGCGTTCCAAAACTGGCATAATAAAAGTTGGAAAGAAGACTGCTAGACTGAAAATGGATTGGGTGGGCACGTCTGCCAAAACAAGATCACCGCTGGGCAAAAATCTCCATACAATGGATGCCGGGAGATGGACGGCGCCGCCGGCACAGAAAAAAGTGGAGAGAAGACTCAAACGCATACCACGAGGATAGGTACGAATCGACTCGAGAAAAGAGATCAAGGATGGAATGATAGTGGGACAGTACAGGCTAATGAAAAAACTTATACGTTTCATCCTTCCTCATCACACATCACTCTATACCTACGCAGTATTTTAAAATGATCTTGATGCCTACGATGACCTGTACATGATCCTAAGGGCTCTCGGAATTTCTCGACTTCTCAAGCTAATCAACCGGTAAGAACTCTAGACACACCCACATAAATACCGGTTTATAAATTGACCGCTGAGGAATCTAAGGTGTCTCGAACAAATGGCCATATAAATAAAGGCTGTCGATGGTATGTGTGTCCGATTGTTTAACTGCACGCTGTGCATACAGATAGGGAATCAATAAAGCTGGCGTGTGCATGGTAATGTACAAATACTGTTGTACTCCAGTACAACAGTATTTCTATAGTGTTGACACGCAGTTAGGTTTGAAGTTTAATAGAATGCAAAAATGCATTGCAATAATGTATTTCTAATGGGATGTCAGTATTTAGGAACTCAGAAGTGGGAATAAAACTAGTTTTATGAAGTGTTATTAATGGCCTGCGAGATTGGCAATATTCTACCTGTATCAGGTTTACAGAAAGTGCCATGTCATTATTACCGTCATCTGCAATCCCACTCCACCAACTACTAAGTATAGGTCTCTCCTCCCTTTTAGTTCCCAAAATAGTTCTGTCCTGTGGGAATCACGACTAGGTTTTATCAGTTTTCTGACTGACCATGGCAGTTGGTCTACCAACACTTCTTGTAACGTATCTTGAAACCCTTCCGTGAGGCCTCTGCTCGACCTCTCATCTTGCCAAATAGACTCTACGTCTTATTCATTTTAAAAGTTGTTCTTAATTGCATAACTTATGCCTATAACTTGTTATATTAACAACTTTCTGACAAAGAAGTAAATGAGAACAATTCCACAATCTTGAAAAACGTCAGAGAGCTTGTTATCAGCTTAATTAAGAGCAATTCAAACTATTTAGCGTGGCTTTAAACATCCATAAAGTAAGTCTAATTCTAAATGAAATCTTAGCAGTACACACAGCATTTCAAACGAGTTTATCAGTGTATTGTGTTAACTTTAAGATTGCACAGAGCAAACCAAGCGAAAACCTTGAAACCCCACTATTTATATTAAGATAACAATACTCACTTAAAATAGAAATATCTTGCTCTTATTATGTTTGTCCCAACTATAATTATATAAAGTGATAACAGTTATCATGTCTAGTCTTTTGAGAAAGACAGTAAACAAGACGTATTTTATGATACTTATGACATTCTCCAAATATTTTGTAAGAATAAAATATTTTGATCTTGTTGGCGGGGTGAATTTGGCCAGAGATGATCGCAGAAATTACAGGATGGAGAATGAGGGAGACGTTTGCCTAGCACTGCGACACATAACAGGCCTAAAACAAACTGGAGTGTTGACACTGGTTGACACGCAGTTAGGTTTGAAGTTTCATAAAACTTGAAGTTTCAAAACACTTTAGACATACGGAAAACAAACCTAGATAAAGAAGAAGTAGAGACAAAGAATAATTTTATCAGAGTTAAGAATGACAAAAAAGTATAAAATTGGATTGGCTTATCTTAATATATATAAATCTCGTGTCACAATGTTTGTCCTCAATGGACTCCTAAACCACTTAACCGATTATAATAAAATTCGCACACCATGTGCAGTTCGATCCAACTTGAGAGATAGGATAGTTTAAATCTCAAATTATAGTCGCAATTTTAATAATATTATAAAGATTGCACCCGTGCGGAGCCGGGGCGGGTCGCTAGTTATTCGATAGGTTTATGTTTATTTTTTTTTTACTTACTGCTTACTTCCATATGCAAAGAATTATTATAGACGGACGTTTTAAAAGTGGCTTCCGCTTATTTAGGCCACCAAAAGCAGCCTTCTATTATTTAGCTAGCAGCTGTGCCCGCAACTTCGTTCGCGTGGATGTCGGAACTTAACAATGTAATTTTTACAAAGTTTCATAAAAAAAATTATCCCCTATTTTATCCCCTTGGGGACAGAATTGATCAAAATCCTTTCTTAGCGGATGCCTACGTCATAACATCTACCTGCATGCCAAATTTCAGCCCGATCCGTCCAGTGGTTTGGGCTGTGCGTTGATAGATCACTATGTCAGTCAGTCACCTTTGATTTTTTTTTATATTTAGATACGAGTATCATACTCTAGTTGAAAGAAATTACTCGTACTTCAAATCTGTACTTAGTAGGTAGGTGCCGTATCTGTTCCATGTTTAATTATTATTGATGTCACCCGCATTGTCTGACAAAACAGTTATTTAGTTGCAATACCCACATGATTGTCAACTATGAACTGCGTAATATTCAAAGCAAAAATGTAATCTATAATTGATTATCAGACGAATTGCAAGTTGAGGCTGAATTATCCCAGAAACAAAACTATCATTATAATATCGGTGTGGTTCAAGAGGAATTTTTCAAACTTAAAAAATGATACCAGCTGTCGCCAATGGAGAAGAAATGCATTTTTCTCTGGACATAGTCATCATTACGCATAAAACAAAACTAGAGAGACCTTTGGTCAACGGTGTGATCTTCTGGGCTATTTTTATTGGGACAAACCCACCACACTATTCCCAAACCACTGCAACTCCTGAAAGCCAGAATCAACAGTGGCAACCACCAGAAAAGCGCCGAGACAATGAAGCTCGACGTGTCCCGGAGAATGAATTTACCTGTCTTGGATCCTGCACGAAATTAATCAGAAAAGAATAGTGGAGGAGTAGGAAAAATATGTTTCCACTTATTCTGGGATTCTACATCTTCTGGGCTAGTAACAAGTCCATCTCAAATAACTCTGGTAAAATATCATAATATGTTACTTTTTTAATTGTGCGTGCAGCTAAAGATTGGAATTCCCTGCCGAAGTCTCTATTTCTCGATAGCTTTAACCTCGGGGTCTTCAAGTCAAGAGTGAACAGGTTACTTCTAGGCAAATGTGCTTCACTCTCGACCACATCATCACTTCCATCAGGCGAGATAGCGCGGTGAATAGGGCCAGTGGAAAATGCAATTTATTATCGCGATGATCGAAATTTAAAGTCCATTACGATGGGGTGCTAAGACAGGAAACCTCCACGTGCGCCCGTGGACTGGAGTTCCCTCTCAGATACGTCCGGGGGGAAGACCAGTTTTTCGGGCCGGTGCACCCTGGGATGCGGGCAAAAACTCTTCCTTAGGCACTGTGTGCCTAAGGGGTCTTTTTGCCCGTATGCGAATAGCCTGTCGTGTGGACGCTCCTACGCGTGTCCCTCTGATCAGCAGAGGGCACAGCGGCGGAGCGGGCTTGCGGACGGTGAGTAATGGGTAGCTCGCCGTCCGACCAAGGACCAAGCCCGGGTCGGTGGCGCGTCGTGTTTCGCGCCAAATGACTGCTGGGGTCGCGGGTTTTTTCTTAACCCAGGATACGTGGCCCCGGAACGTAAAGGGCATCCGAAGGAACACGGGTGGATTTTAGTCAGTACCTAAGAGTCCTGTTCCGCCCCACCCAGGGCGGGAGGAATCATTTGATGATTTTACCACCTAAAAAAAAAAGAAAGTCTATTACAATATACTTATCTACGTACTTCTATAATACCTTTTCCACACTCCTCTAGAAAAGCTATAACAATTTCAAAACTTATAGACAAACATAATACAGCAAGCAAGACCAATTCTGGACACAATAGCAAACCAACCAACGCTCCCTAGGAGATCAAACAAGTGAATTGATCGTAACGGGTCACAGCGGGCTTCCAATTGTCGACACAACACACCCTTGTTTGCACAACACATGGATATATTGTGAGGAAGATTTTGAGTAGGTATTACGTATAGATGAGTTCGTGGTTGGCGAATGGCGCAGTGACTGAGCGATTGGACTGGACGGAACAGACATTTGTATGATCGAAAGTACTTGTTCTGGGTCTAGATGTTTGTGTTTGTGATATGTTTGTAAATGCTCTCCCGATACAGGAGAAGTCCTAATGTGGGGTAATTAAAGAAACCGAAAGACCAAAGCAACGATGAGCTACAAATGGAAATGTTTTTTTTAATTTATTTATTACCTAGTTCCGAATAATTATTATTGAAAAATAAATTTTATCGAGCCAGTAATGAAGCTGGAAACAGGAATCTAGAAACTAATTCGTGTAATTCATCTGTAAAAGCCTCTCATAGAAAATAGATAACGAGTCCATCTCATTGCCATAAGCTGGGCACAGATCCTGGGCAAACGTGCATTGATAAAGCTGCTTAGCTCTACCGTATCCAAAATAGGAAAAATAACAAGATCTAAACAAGGTCGCACAACAGTGCAACGATGACTAACTAACACACCCACCTAAATATCACCTTCAAATTGGCGAACTCAACGTCTAAAAAAGGTACAAAAAAATGACAATGCCCAAAGATTTAAATTGATAGAAATAAATTGAAGAGTTAGGTCGCACATCATGCGTGGAAAAATAAATGCAATGTTTCAAGTAGGTACATATTGGGCGAGGATCAGCATAAGTGCGTAAGAAAAGCATACCTACTAAACGTGGAGATTGGAACCAACAAAGAGGCGTAGCGTAGTCAGCCTACGGATGACAATCAGCGTGACGATATAAGGAATCAGGCGTTACATTGCGGAAATCCATGACAAATGTTATGCAAAACATTCATTTTTAGCTGAATTAAAACTGAATATTTTGCATAATATTTTAGGATGACCGTGAAATTATTCAAATATTTTACAATAATTATTCACATATTTCTTATTGTCAACCAAACTTACAATTATATAAACGCTGTAGAGGGAATCTAATAATTTAAATCTTTGACAATACCGGTTTTTACGGTACATAACGATCTCGACCGCTTACTTAGCAAAAAACCATTTAATCATAAAAAGTAAACAAAAAACCGTTGCCGTAGCAACAGGACAATGATGAAAACTTTAGGAGGTCAACGCCCCGTGATTGTGGGTGTGATAGCGAGGTTTTTTGTGTGATTAGATTTAAATTATATTATGTTGCTAAGTGGGGCTTGGCTTCCGGCAATTCTTGGGTGATGCGTTCCAGTCTTCAGATTAAATGAATCGGAAGTATTTAGAACCACCGTTAGCAAGACGTGTTATTAGAAGAGAATAGAACAAAAACTTGTTGTTGCTGTACTCAACAGTAGACACTACTGGACAAACAGAAGATGGTGATGGATTACAGCAGAGTTGATCTCAAGTAACGTATCGCGTATATCATCTGTAAATAGTTGTTCTGGTTCTGGATATTTGTGTAAGTGAGTTTCTATGTTTGTAAACACACCAACGATACATGAGGAATTCTTAAAAGTATGTTTTTTCGGCGATAAACCAATTGTTACTTCTTACGAATGAAATCTAAAAGTGAGTTTGCTTGTTACGGTTTCACAAACCTCTGAATTCTGATGATTTTTTTTTCTGATGCAGAATTGGACAAATGTTTGTGTGATGAGCACGATCATTTGTTCTGTGTCTTGGTGTAATTTATGTATAATATTTATGTATTTAGAAATATATGTATGTTTATCAATTGTCTAGTACCCATAACACAAGCTCTGCTTAGCTTGGGACTAGATGCCGTTGTGTGATAGTAGTGGAATAATATATTATTAAATTATATTAATTTTGGATAGAGAGAGGTATGAGGCCCTTTTTATCGTGTTAAAATCATCAAATGAGTCCTCCCACCCAGGGCGGGACGGGAGGGACTGTCTGTCTTGTCTGGACTAAAATCCATGGTTATCCTTCAATAGCCGCAATAAAAGGTTGAGGGTTATGGTTACCTGATGAGAGAGTTGTGTGAAGAATGAGACCGTGGAGACAGTTACAAGCGACAAAGCAGGAGGATCCCCTCATGTTGAAGAATAACTTAGAATATGCAGTTAATAAATGAAAATAGGAGAAGTATTCATAAGAAGACACTAACAACAAGAGGATAAAAAATATCACATGATTATGACTTATTTGTACGCTTCAAAGAACCAAATAAGTATGTTTCAATTCTACAAAAAGACATTTTCAGAGACGCACTTCCTCACTAACTTATAATTCAGTACGCATCGCCGTTGAATCATAAGTTCTCATAAATATTACGTCAGCTGATGAAACAAAAAGTTATTTCTGTTTTGACAGGTAAATTATTAATTAGTGTATTTGGGAC